>CM038797.1:118304273-119641773 GCA_021764765.1 Vicia sativa
AGGCAACGAGAGAATTACCCTAAGGGTGCGCGTGTGAAAGTGTGTGATTTCGTATTTTATCTTGCGTGAGTGGCTATGTTCATTATTATCTTGCCATACACGCCTAGTTACTAGCAATTTATAGGTGCGAAATTAAATGCGGAATGTAAAGATGCGGAAAGGTAAATCCTACGCTATTACAAGGCTTTGGGTGTATACATAATTTAAAATGCTGGAAAATAAAACCTAATTTAAACTATTACATCCCACGCAATTAGTTATATTATTGGAAAAATAAATGATAAAGAAGAATCGTCTCGAACGGATCAACCTGTAAAAGAACGAGAAATCTGAAATACGAGATGAATCAATAAGAGAAAAAATGTTAGAAAATGCAAATTTTAATATGAGAAAAATATGACATACGGAAATAATATAAATATGCTAAAATAATTTTTGGATTTTTGATGCAATTTAATAATTAAAATGAATTAAGAGTGATTTAAATGCAAAATTATGAATAAAATAAATATGCATGCAAAATAATTTTTAATTTTATAAATTAAATAAAGATTTTATGAAAATAATGTAAAAATAAAAATAATTTTGATGGTTTTTAATGCGTAAATAAAATATGAAAAGAATTAAAATTGAATGGAAAATATTAAAATAATGAGAAAATAGGAAAATATGAAAAAGTTGTAGGAAAGAAAAAGCAAACCGATTCCGTGTGGATCGAATCAGGACACTTGAGAGCATCCCAACAAGGAATGCCTTAACCACCACACATCCGTCATTTGGTGTTAAGGAATCGAAACGGCACCATGAAAAGCAACACGCTGCCGTCGGTGAATAATGCACGACAAGTGGGGTCCTCGTTGGATGAGAGAATAATCAACGCTTCCGCAGCCACGCTGCTCGCAGCCGAGTCGATAAAACACGCCGGAGCCCAGCTCGGCCGCTGCCTTCTCCCACGGAGACCTGGGAACTCGCAAAATAACGCTAATACAAAGAAAAAGAAGACCTTGTCCACCTAAATCGGACCTCCTAAATCCATTGGTGGTATCAGTTTGACTGAATCGGCTCAGACAGTTTCCGAAGCTCAAGCAATCGAAAACCCTAAGAATGGCAACCCCGTGATTTTTACGCAGCTATGAAACGATGGACCCGCATCACCTATATAGGACCTCATGAACACATTAGAATGGTTAGAATCGACAAAGCACGCAGGATAATAAAATGCAAAATCAAAAGTTTTGAATATGTATGTATGTATATGCATCGATTCACTGGCTTTAACCATCGCAAGGTTGCATTCTTACCAAGCTACCTCCCGAGGACAATGAATGGTTTTGAGGGTCGAAAGTACCGAGTTGAAATTCGATTTTCAAAGTTTTTGAAAATTTTGACAAAATAAGGGTTGGCTTCGAGCTTGGTTTCGCCCTTGTATCGTATGCATGCTTGGTATTTATAAGAGATTGAAAGAAAAATCAAGCAAAAAGATCGATCCTTGATCAGGCAATATTTTCCATTTAAAACAAATCAAATTTTTAAAACTTGATTTTTTCTTCCATATGCATGCTATTTAATTTGGTAAGGATTATGGGCTTTGGACTTCAAGGAAAATATAAATCCAACTTTTCAAAAATATTTATTTTCATATTTTATATAATTTAATTTGAATTAAATGTTTTAAAATTCAAATATAAATCATAAAATAGAAAATTACCATGGCCAAGCATTTATGGGTCAAAATATGTCATGAACAAGTTTGATCAAAAGATTTTAGGCCCATTTGGAAAATTTTGCATTTTGACCAAAATGTCCTTTGGCAATCTTCAAAATCGCCCAACTTCTGAATAGTGTATCTTGCTCAATTTTCCACATTTTTGAGTGTTCTTGGATTTTTGAAAGCTCTAAGAGTCCTCTAACCAACCTTTTGGTCTCATCTCAATTGGAGTTTCCATGCTCAATATATCTTCAAAACAAAAGTTGACTTTTGTTGACTTTGAAATGACCGAATGTTTCGAGCTATACCTCTCAAATGAAGCATTTTTGACATTCTTGTGAGACATGAAGTTGTAGAGAATTGAATTTCCTTCAAAACAAGAGGTGGGAAAAATTTCGAGAAAGTATGAGAAAGTTATGATCACCAAAGTTCATTGACTTTTCACCTGTAAACCCTAATTTAGAAAGTTCGACTTTCGAGCAAATCTTGAGTTTTCTTGATGAATCATGATCAACCCTTGATCAAATGATGAATGTAACTTCAAAATGAGGATGTTGACCAAAAATTATGAAGTTTGATCGTATGTTGACCATAGCTGACTTTTTGTCCAATACAACCGATTTTCAACCATCCGAGCAATCATTCTGGGAAACTTGATCATGAGGCTCACATATATGAGGAGGCATGAAGACCATTGAGATGTTGGAAGTCCATCTTGACCGAGAGATACCAAACCCTAGTTTGGGTTGATTGTCAGAGAGAGTTTGTTCGATCAACCTCGAGGAATCCTCGAGTATGGATGTATGAAATCTCTGAGAGATGGAGGGCAAATTTTGGGGTATGACATGCCCTGCTCAATCTTCTTGTACCGAAGGGTTAGATTGACATGCGTCTTCGTGACCGGAGGTAGAAGATGATCGAACACCGAGTACACCCGAAAATTTGCACCCACGGTGATGCGGAACGGGCTTACGATGCCATTGAGAAGGTGAGATTCTACCGGGAACGAGTCGTACGCTAGACTCGAGAATGTCGTTGATAGGAAATTGACGGGATGGGCTTAAGATGCCATCCGAAAGATCGATGTCGGGAGTGAGCCGACGCTAGGCTCGAGATGTTTCGAAGGAAGAGCGGAGACGCTTAAGATGCCATCCGGAGGAGTCAGATGTTAGACTTCGTGCTCATCTTTGAATGAAGTTATTGGTTTGCATTGATTTTTAACCATATATGCAGATTCTAAAGTGAAGAAATGTTGACAAGTAGTCGAGATGGGCTTAAGATGCCAAGGCAATCGAGTCGACGCTGTGATCAGAGTCATTGCTGATAATAAGGGATCGAATAAATCTTCGCCGATTACTCCGAGGGAGGTAGTAGTTGGCAAATGTGGATAGCTTCCCTGCTGTGCATCGGTGTTGATCCATTGCCCGTTATCTGAGGATAACCAGGCGGTCTTTTGATAGTTTTCCGCTGATTCGGCTTAATCCTCGACCGTCGGAGGACAACCAGGAGGTCTTTCGATATCGATCGGGCTTAATCCCGACCGTCGTCGGAGGACAACCAAGGGTGGTCTTTCGATAGTTTTCCCATGATCTGGCTTAACCCCTGTCTGTCATATTTTTGAGAAAACAAGAGAAACTTTGATAGAATATTTGTTAGTTTTATGCAAAGTATGATGCATGACAATGTATATGAATGACATATGCATGAATTATGACTTTATGAGAAATGTATGAATGATAGATGTTGTGGTATTTCAAAACATATCCATCTTGAAGAAGATGCGGATGTTCTGCTTGAAGATTCGATCCGCTGGGGAATCGAGTGTGGAAGTCCCCTCGCCAAGGAGAAGAAAGATACCGATTCCTCCGATGCACTATCTCGACCAAGTCTTGGGCCTAGATATTGTTGAGGAAGGTAGAGATTTGAGAGGCTCGTTGTCGGAGATCTCATATGGACCTCACGAGGAGAGTCTGGAGGCGATCTCGTCAGATTCTCAGATGTAGATCCCGCTAGAGCATTTCAGTTGCCGGAGACCGGGTTGGAAGAGTCGAACCGTTGTAATCTCTGCCGGGGAATGAAGATGAGGTTCCTCCGATGCACTATCCGACCAAGTTTCGTCCTATATACCGCTGGGGAGAAAGGGAAAGATCGAGAGATATCCGCCGGGGATAAATACTTGACGGGGTGAGGTGTTACGCTTGAGACGATGTAACTTACTTAGTTGAGGAATCATGCTCGTGGATTCCCTTGCTCACTGGGAAGTTGTGTTGTGAGTGATACCTTCGGGATCATGCTACTGGGAATGTTTTTGGTGACCGTCGTCATCCAACCTCGAGCTCTCGTAAGTACTTTGTATGTTCACTTTTCGTATGTTTGTGATTATTTTTATTGTCAAATGCATATATCATTCAAAGCAAACGTTGGACTTATTGCAAAACAACAACAAGAATTGTAAAGAGAAAGAATTTGTGCTTATTTGAAATGTATGATGGCCAAGTAGTTTGTACACAAGAAAGGTAAAAAGCTATGGAAACAATCTCGTTAAGTTCCAACTATGCTAGTACTCATATATTTCAACTATCTCATCTCCTCACAAGAGAAAGTGAGTAGATCGATCTTCGCCATTTGAATCTTGAATGCCGATAGAGTCGGAAGCAGTGATCCGAAGAGACATAGTCGACGCTTAAATCCCTAACTTTTCCTAGACCGCCTTTCTTGTTTTCACCAACGATACTTTTTGCCCAAGCCGCTTTTCGTGTTTCGACTCGGTGTACATGTTTTGTATATATCCTTAACTTTTGCCCGAACCTTTTGGTTCGCCAGATGCCCTTATTTTTGCCTAGGTCACCGACCTAGCGGGTCTTTCATGCGTAGTATTTTTGACTATGTCCGCTCACGTGGTGGAAGTCTTCACCATCCATGGTGCATCATAGCTCCACGAAAATACCGCCTTGACTACAAATGGTCCCTCATAGGTGGAGTCCATTTTCCCTCGATCACCTTGTGGAAGAATGATGCTGACTACTAGATCACCGACTGGTAGACTTTGCGACCTTCTTGTTAAATGCTCCGATCATTCGCTTCGATAACTGTCCATGGCATGGATGGACGTAGTCGCTTCTCATCAATCAAGTTAATCGTCAACGAGTCCGACCCAATCGCCTTCGCCTAACTCCGCCTCCCGGAGGACTCGTCGAGGGTATCTCAACCTCGATGGGTAAGACACTTCCATACCGTATACGAGAGAAGGGTTGCCTCGCTGATGTTCAGGTCAGAAAGCGATAACCATGAAGAGCAAATGGTAACATCTCATGCCAATCTTTGTAAGTCACCGCCATCTTTCTCAGATAATCTTCTTAATGTTCTGTTAGGCTTCCATCGCGCCATTCATCTTAGGCCGATAAGGAGAAGAATGTGATGCTTGATTGAATCGCAAGTGCAGTTCTGTGATCATCTTATTGTTGAGATTGGAACCGTATCCGTGATAATCCTTTCGAGTGCCATACCGATGATAAGATTATGTTTGATGAATCGAGCACAACATTCTTGGTAATGATGCATACGAGGTCGCTTCACCCACTTGGTAAAGTAATCAATTGCCACAAGGATGAAACGATGTCCATGGAAGTCGGGCTTGATTTCTCCAATCATGTCAATGCCCCACATTGCAAAAGGCCAAGGAGAAGTTAAACATTCGAGGTACTGAGGTACGGTACTTTGTCGGCATAACCGCATTTGTGACAAGATCGAGTGAACGGTGACAATCACCATGGGACCAATAGTAACTGCTCTCAAAATCTTCTTAGCCATGGTGTGTCCATCGAAGGGTACCAAACGCTTCGTAACTCTTCCATGATACGATTGCTGCTTTCCGTCTACACAATGAGTACAAGTCGTGGTCGCTTTGTATAAGATGCCGCCGAGGAAGAATTTGATGCAAATCTTCTCATGAACTTTATCATTGATGATGCCCTCTGGATATTCCCGAGTCTCAAGATACCTCTTCACGCCATAGTACCAAGGTTTCTCTCAGGTCAAGCTCATAACAATACGCTGGTTCGTCAAACTCTCAATGATGATCCTGGGAGCCTCGTTGTCCCATCTAACTTGAACATAGACGACATAGTAGCCAATGCGCTCGCCAACCGATTCTCTTCTCGTGGAATATGATCAAAAGTAATCTCTTCAAGGGATCAAACTCGTAACATGCTCGATACGGAATGAGATTCGATGTCAGATCCCACTCGCCTTTATCCGACCGATCACTAAAGCCGAGTCTCCACACTTGTAAGAACTTGATTCTTAAGTCAATAGCAGCTTTGATACCCATGATGCAATGATTCGCCATGTTGTTCGTGCAATCGAAACATAACCGCGGTGAAAGGCGATGTCCGCCAGGATGGATGATGGCGCCAATGCCATTGCCAAGGCTTTGAGGCTCCATCAAAGACCATGGTCCATCGATCCTTGTTCGTGTCCTTCGTCTCGGCCTCGGTTCTTCGCAATCTGAATTAGTAAAACATCTTCATCCGAAATTGAATCGCATAGATCGATAGTCATCTACGGTGATGAGCCAAATGATCGCTACTACACTTCCTTTGATCGCTCGAGAAGTATCGGATGTCATATTGGTCAAGATCATTTGCCATCTTGCTATTCTTCCCGAGAGAGTCGGTTTCTCAAATATGTATTTTATCGGATCCATCTTGAAATCAACAAGGTAGTGTGAGTCAACATATATCGCCTTAGTCATGAAAGCGCCCAAGCCAAAGCGTTGCAAGTTTTCTCAAGCCGTGAGTATCTTGTTTCACATCGGTAAACTTTTGCTAAGGTAGTATTGCATGCTCTTTTCGACTGCACTCGCATGGCCCCAACACACACCCCATTGAAGTTCTCTAACACCGCTGTACATGATAAGAGGTCTTCCTTCGGCAAGGCATCGGATAGAGAGGATTCTCGGTACCTTGATTTTGTCAAAAGCGATCCGCAATCGCCGCTCCATTCCACCTACTTGATCTTTCTTAACTCTGAAGATTGGCTCACAAGTAGCTGTGCAATGAATCGCAATGTAGTTCAATCGCCCAAGAAACCTCTCGACTTCCTTCTCGGTGCAGGAGTCATATCTTGAATAGCTTTAACCTTATGGTCAACTTCAATACCTTTTCCACTGACAACAAACCCTAAGAGTTTTCCTGATCTCGACTCCAAGGTGCACTTGTTAGGATTAAGTCTCAATCAGACTTCTTCAATCACAAATAGTTTCGCAAATGATCAAGATGTTCTTCTTCACCGCTGATCGAGCTATCATGTCGCCGACGAGACCCTATCTCGTGATGAATCATGTCATGAAATAATGTCACCATAGCACGATCGATAGTGGCGCCGTTTTCATCCGAACGGCATAACCTTGTAGCAGAAGTGCCCCACCGTAACAAAAGTAGTCTTCTTCCATGTCTTCGAGCCATTTTGATCCGATTGTAACCGAGAAACCATCCATGAAGGAGAAAACCTTATGTCGAAAGTGTTGTCAACCGTAACATCAATACGAGGAAGTGGAAATCATCTTTCGGACTTGCTTTGTCGATCTCTCGAATCCACACACATTCGTACTTTACCATCCTTCTTGGGCATGTGCACCACATTAGCAACCCATCGGGATAAGAACAGTTTAAGAAACCCGTTGAACCGCTTCATAACTTTGCTTGATTTTCCGACATCTCAGATTTACGCGACGAACTGCTTCACCGAGAAAACCTTCTTTGTTGGCAATCGGTGCACCACAATATCAATGTCCAACCCCGCATGTCTTCGTATGACCAAGCAAAACCTCAATATAGTCTCGTAGCATCCGAACCAACCTTTCTTTAACACTATTCTCAAGACCCGCCCTATCTTGATCTCTTTTCTGCCTTCACAAGACTCCAATTCACAACCTCAACTTGCTCTTCGTGTGGTCAGATAACTCGCTCTTCTTGTCAGAAAGGGCCGCAAGTTCTCCGGCACTTCACAATCTTCCTCACTTTCGCCTTCGGCTTGGTAGATCGGATTATCAAGTCATATTTAGCAATAGCATAGTCATATTAATCTAGATTCGAGTGATTCCGCAAAGGTATCACGGGTGTGTGTAAGAAACACATAGCTTTTGAAGGTGATAAAGTAAAAGAAAGAAAACAAACAATTGAATGCAAAAGTCCAACGATTTATTGAATGAAAATACGCAAACGATGATAATAACCCTCGAACGAGCCATGATGCCTGCAAGGCACTAGGCTTTCAAAGTTTATTGTTCAAACATAAAGAAATACTAAAAGCAAAACAAAACAAGAGCAATTACTCCCGATAAAGGAGATTGGTATGACGCCTTCGGCCTTCCAATTGCCGAGCCCATGATCCGAGTCAAGATCCACTTCCGATGTCGAAGTCGTTGTCGCCGCCTCTATAGCATGGATTCCACTGCCATGCGAGGAAGTTGCCGGCACGTCTCGCGGCGTATCATCTTCGACTTTGATGGTGAAGCCTAAACCAGCCTTGTCAAATTTGAAAGGAAGATCGTGAGCTTCCCCAAATAGTACTACCTTCTTCAACACAGCCTGAGCATCTTCAATGAGGCCATCCTAGGTGGAACTTTGCAACTTCAGAGTGACAGGAGAGTCAATGTATGACTGGGATTGTTTCAAAAGCTTGATGGAGTCTCAAGAATTCACCTTCCATCTCGGTACTGAATGATCAGATGACCGACTATATACTCTTCTTCACCACACATCGAACAACCTTCCCTTTCACCGGTACGGCCGATGGGTAGAGGTAATACCGCCCCATGTATCCAAGGGCCCAAGTAAGTAAGAATAAGTCGGACGGATGTCCATGACAAAGAAAGTGGAGTCAAAAGTCTGGAACCGACTTTAACAGCAGAGTGAGTCTCCAAGCACCGTTCGCTAACCATCAAAAGCTCACAATAATGTCACGGTCTCAAACCAACCCTTCGACATCAAGTCGATCAAAAGCATTTTCGGTAGGATATTCAGAGTAGAACCGTATCCACTAAACATGAGATATGTAGTGCCCTTTGCATTCAATGTAGATGCAAGGCTTTGTTGTGTTTCTTCCTGCTAGGAGTCAAATCAAGATCGGAGGTTTAGGCCGTTGTACCAAGCTAGCAATACAAACTTCAAATTGATTAGTGGTAGTGTTCATGGCACATGAGCATTCTTCTAAACTTCACCAAGGCGCTAGTATGAGCCTCGAGCACAAGAGCAGCGAGCAAGCATGGAGATCTTGGACTGAGTTCGTCCCAACTGCTCCACAACATTGTAGTCACTCTTCTTGATGATCTTCGTAATTCCTCCATTTCTTGTTGGAGGTGTCTTCAAGAACTTCCTTTGGTACTCGACCGAGCAGACGAGTCACCGGTTCTTTCCTCTAGCTTGGGAATGGATTTATATGGAATGCGAGTGGAGTCGCGTGTCTTTTGAGGAGAGATATCCTGAGAGAATACTCTTCCTGCTCGTCACCTTACTAGATCCGTGATGTTGTCAATGTCCGAATGGTAGCTTCAATCGTAAGATCTTCAATGGTCGAGGGTCTTGCTTGACGCCATGATAGTAAACGTCGATCCATAATTCCAAGGGATAGCTTGTCGAGGAATATGGAACTGGTCTTGGAGAAGTGATGAGAGGTGCCACTCTAGGCACGTAATCGCAGAGGAAATCCTTATGTGTTAACATCAAGATAATCTTCGAAATCGTCACCCCATCCTACTTAACATCTTCAATAGGAATCTTGTAGCTTTCGTGAACAAGTACTTCACCATGTAATCATACTTTCCACTTGGCTGCCCTAAGGTATCCCACACAATGGTATCCGCCATTCGCATTGTCAATCTTCAACTTAGACATTTCTTCACGCCTTGCACAGTGCTGTAAATAGTATCTCACGGTTATCCATCATGCACCGAACACGCCTTCTCAACCAAGCACAACCATCAGCGGATGGGCACCAACGACAGCTTCCTGGGCATCCTGGTTGACACCGCTTGCAACAAATTCTTCTTCTTAACAACATCGAGGAATGGTCAAGTCATCTATGTTGAAAACATAAGTATCGCCACCAACAAAGATTGGAACCCTTGTCATGATTAGCATAGCTGTTGATCACATCTCGAGTCTCGACAAGAGGATCAAACTCAACTCGCTTAGCTTCAATCATATCTTGAATCTTGTTCTTCGAGCCCAACAATCATCGCTATGTCCGTGGCTATTGGAATGGTAAGCACACTTAGCATTAGGATTGTACTTCTGGAGGTGTGTCATTCGAGGAGGATCCTCAAAGCAATCACCGCTTTCAACATGTGTTGCAAGGCTTCATGAAAGGTATGTTGATCCAGAAATCGCCTTCGGGCGCATTTCGCTACGCGCTGTGTCTCGCCGAGGTCAGGCCGATGTAGGATCGAGATCACAACCGCTCCCACGTATTGAGCGGCTCTTTCTTGGCTCGGCTCGACTACACACAAGATTAGCTTCTTCAGCACCAAAAGATCTCTTCAGATTTGAAGTTTCTACCAATCTTCCACTCTTGATACCAAATTCAATACGTCATCGTCAATATCAACCTTGAATCCTACCAAGAATTTCCAATCGATGATTGAAGAATGGGCCTGCTGTGTTCCTATGAACATATCAATCAACCCTATTGGACAAGGGTGGTCGAACTCACTCGCTAGATCTCTCCATTTGAGCATACCCTTGAACTTCATCACGACCCATGTGACATGCTTTGTAGTTGCAGATGGTGTCAATTCAAAGATTGTACTCATATCGTCTTCAGAAAGCATCACTAAGTCACCCAAGTACGGATATGGTCATTCGTTAGTCGATAAGTACCATTCCAACCGAGTTCCGACAAACCTCTTGAAAATAAGGCATCCACAACTTTCTCCATCGCAAGGGATTGATCTTCCGAACATAGGACTTCAAATGCACTTAGGGCAAGACATGCCATCATACTTAGCAAAAGTAGGAACTTTGAACTGGGAGGAATCACAACACTGGGACAAGACTCGATCATCAAATTCAGCCCTGACATCTTCGTGTTTTCCACAAAGATTCAGACGGTCTTCAAGTTGTTTGTACTTGTCATCCCCATCGAGTATTGGCCATCATCATAGTTCTTCTCAAGTTCAGCCGACCGCCTTCACCATTACCCTTGTTACTTTGTTCACTTGACACTTCCTTCTCGAGAGCTCTATCCGACCTGACCCTCTTAGGACCACCTTTGAAGGCCCCGCCCATGAGGAGACCAACAACCTTCTTCTTTCGTTGATGAGCTTCTTCGATCTTCTTGGCCTTGGACCAAGCCGTAAACATCAAATCGAGCATTCGAGCCAAGATCTTTGACGATGCTCAAGAGCCATTTCGCTAAAATAAATAGCGAGCAAATGAGAAAACCAATCTTCAATGTACCTGATGCAATGTTATGCTATGCTATGCGATGTTTATGCGAATGCAATGCAATGTTTTCAAGGACCTTAGAGATTTAAATTTGTTAAACAAGCAATGAACAAACATTTATTAGTACTTCTTTATTATTCTTTTTAAGTACAAAGGATAGTTCAAAACAATAAAAGAAAACATAAACATCCTAAAGCTCTAAGTCTCCCATGGGCGCTTCCTCTCGTGTGCCGATGTAGATGTTGATGTTTCTTCCTCGTGAAGTAGCTTGGTCAACTCTAACACTTTCCTCACTTGCATAACATCGAAGCTTCAAAGGTATCCTCTCTTCTTTAGTTGAATCCGTGATCTCTTCAAGTCTTCAAAATCAATAGGCATGTCGATAGAGAACGGATAGGTACGCCACCTATAGCAACAGTTCCATAATTACCGGTAGAACAAAGTGAATGGCATCATGAGGTTTCGAGCTCGAGTCGCACCATTTGAGGTAAGGTTCCCAAGGAATGGAGTTCTAGTGCCCCAAAATCTTGGTATCGCCTTTTACCATGCCCCAAGCGTGTATGAACCTTCGCTTTAATTGAGATCGTGATCAGAGTCGAACACAATGTCTTGAGAAGCATATCATGCGGACCATCTCTTCAGCAAAACCAAACCGACGAGAGCTAAAGAAGGGTTGAAGTAATACCCCTTATACCAAGGAGTGGTACATTAGGAATCTCCACAACGCTCAATGAAGGTGAAATCCTTTTGAGAGAAAAGATTCCAACGAATATCCGAATGAGAGAGTGACATTAACCTTGAGACCATCTCATCCTTTGTTCATTCTTCAAAACCGATGAAGGAAGGTGCTAAATAAACCACCGGAAAGTAACGGTATACAACACACGAGTTCCTTGTCTCTTAGTAGTACGAGTGTGGAGAGAATGCAGATATCTCCAAGTAAAGCAGCACTGGATCATGGTAAGGAACAACTTGATGGAATTGATATCTATGAATTGATCCGAGTAGGAAATAGAACCAAACCATAAATTAATAAGGCCACAATGTTTTCAAATGCATGGAAACTCATAACTTTGAGGAATTCCTGCTTTCGATTAAGAACTTGAAAGTAAACCCCTAACTCCACTTCGGTTTCCCAATTGGCTTCAATGTCCGAGCCGCTAAGATGTAAGGTCGATGCATGTCTTCGCACTTAGGAACCTTTTCTAGACCGGTGAATGGCATTTGGTCAAGAACGGGTATCCCAAGTAGCTTAGAGAACTCTTCCAAGGTAGGAATCAACCGATAATGGGAATGTAAAGCAATGGTATTTTGATCAAGAACTGGAATAGACATGCATCATATCTTCTTCAAAACCGAGATAACCAAATCAAGTAGATAACCATGGCTTTTGATGAACTGAGCATGGTCGGAATTTCTGAAACCAATTCTTTGAGCTGAGAAGGTATACCCATGAAGTTGATTCGGATAGTCTTTCTAGAAGCCATAATCCCTACAAAACAGAGCAAAGATAAATCCCTAGGTCCTTGAAATAGTTAAAAATGATATGCAATGCAAATGATGTCATGATGTCATGTTTAGCACACACAAACAATTCACACAATGAGCCTAGGTTTAAGGCTTGCATGAGGTATAGGTGATTACCCTACCAAAAGTTTGAGTTGGTTCATCCTGTTCTAGGAATCTCATATCATAGATCTTTCTCAGCGATGCTCAACACGACACCAAGTGGTCGATCAAAATATCCCAAAGTCTCGATCTCAACGAGCTGAGCATCGAGTATCAACCAACCTTAGTCTCAAGATTCAAAGCCGCCATCTCACTACCTTCTAATGGCCAAGATGGGTCAATTACGTTCTAAAAGTTTAGTTAGTGCTGATGACACCACCAGAAGCCAAATACTATCCTCAACTGGAAATGAAGAGTATCGTGACATCCAAAGTGTCACACTAACGTAGCCACATGCGTTGACCTGCTGATATACGCCTAACAGTCGCGACGATCTAATGCTACTTACCTAAAAGGAACCCGATCCAGGTAGATCCCCAACAATATAATACCCAAGCAACCCTTAAAAGTAAAGCATACAAATCAAACAAAAAGCTGTAAAGGTGATCTAAAAATCCCTAAGGCATTCTCTTTAGGGTTTCCCAGCAGAAATGCCAGCTCAGAACATGCTGAACCGACTTTTTAGTGTTTTTGTATCGCAAATGTGCGGATAGCAAGAGTCGCCATCGACTTTTATTTTTATCCAATTAGGGAAGGTAAAAGTACAAAAAGACCTTCGTTAGATTCTCGAGTAAGGAGAAGGTTATGAAAGGAAGGTATTAGCACCCTTTCCATCCAGCTTATTCTACGCTCTTAGTTGCTTCTTAGATCACTTTAAAATTGCTTTCTGTGTTTGACAAAAATGTTTTGAAAAAGGTATTTCGCTTTGACTTTGTAATGACTCATGTAGGAGTGTATACAAAGTGTTCGAAATGTTTCGCTTTGAAAAGAGTTTGAGCTTTGAAAAGAGTGTATGTGTGAAAAGCATTTGTTTTTGAGAGCAACTAAAAGACTTATTACCCACCGAATTGGTCGCTTTCGATTTATCGCCTTTTATAGCGCTAGCCATACCATTAGTTAGTAGGTAGCTCCATCTGCTGGATGTAAGGGACATTCAAGGGACGTCTGATGGTCATAAGGCAACTTCAGGAAGTATCCTAGCACATCAAGCGGACTATCATCATTTTTCGAGGCTACATTCGAGGGTCAAGATCATGTATTCGGAGGCGACATCGTGGGTCTTATGATCTTTGTATCAAGGACTATGATGATTTGTTTGGAAGGCAACGGTTAGAATACCTCTGCCTCGAGGACACGACCATTTTGAATCGAAGGCAACGAGAGAGAATTACCCTAAAGTGCGGTGAGAAGTAGTGTGTTGATTTCGTATATTTTATCTTGCAGATTAGTGGGCTATGTTCATTATTATCTTGCCATACACATGCCTAGTTACTAGCAATTTATGGTGCGAAAGTAAAATGCGAATGTAAAGATGCGAAGGTAAATCCTATTATTACAAGGCTTTGGGGCAGATACATAATTTAAAATGCGGAAAATAAAAACCTAATTTAAACTATTACGTCCCATGAGCAGTTACATTATTGGAAAAAAAATTAAAATGATAAAGCAAGAATCGTCTGGATCGGATCAACCTGTAAAAGAACGAGAAATCGGAAAATGCGAGATGAATTGAATAAGAGAAAAAAATGTTAGAAAAATGCAAATTTTAAAATAAGAAAAATATGCCATGCTGGAAATAATATAAATATCCTAAAATAATTTTTTGGGATTTTTTGGATGCAATTTAATAATTTAAAATGAATTAAGAGTGATTAAAATGCAAAATTATGAATAAAAATAAATATGCATGCAAAAATATGTTTTTTAATTTTATAAATTAAATAAAGATTTTATGAAAATAATGTAAAAGGAAAAATAATTTTTGATGGTTTTTTAATGCAGAAATAAAAACATGAAAAGAATTAAAATTGAATGAAAAATATTAAAATAATGAGAAAATAGGAAAATATGAAAATAGTTGAAGTTAGGAAAGAAATAGCAAAACCGCCCCGTGTGGATCGAATCAGGGACACTTGAGAGCATCTCGCAATGAATACCTTAACACGCTGCCATCCGCTTGGTGTTATGAATCGAACGCAACTATGAGCAACACGCTCCGTCAGGAAGTCAATGCACGATCAAGGTGGGGTCCTCGTTGATGAGAAGAACGAACAACGCTCCAGCAGCTACGCTCTGCGGCCGTGAGTCGGGTCAACGACGCCGAGCCCTAGCTCCTGGCCGCCTTCCCAGGAGATTCAACCGCAAAATAACGCGAATACAAAGAAAAAGAAGACCTTGTCCACCTAAATCGGACCTCCTCCGAATTCATTGGTGGTATCGCTTGATCAATCGCCCGTACGGTTAAGCTCACAAACCGAAAACCCTAGTAATGGCAACCGTGATTTTACGCAAGCTATGAAACGATGACCCAGATCACTCATATAGGACCTCATGAACACATTAGAATGGTTAGAATCGATTAAAGCACGCAGATAATAAAATGCAAAATCAAAAGTTTTGAATATGTATGTATGTATATGCATCGATTCAACTTTAACCATCGCGTGGTGTACTTACTCAAGCTTACCTCCGAGGACAATGGAGTGGTTTTGAGGTCGAAACGGCCGGAGTTTGAAATTTGATTTTCAAAGTTTCTTGAATATTTTTGACAAAATAGGGTTTGGCTTGAGCTAGGTTTCGCCCTGTGGTCATGCATATCATTGGTATTCATAGAAGAGATTTGGAAAGAAAATCAAGCAAAAAGATTGATCCTCGATTGTGCAATATTTTCCATTTAAAACAAATCAAATTTCCTTAAAAACTTGATTTTTTCTTTCCATATGCATGCTATCACGAATTTGGTAAGGATTATGGGCTTTCTTGGACTTCAAGGAAAATATAAATCCAACTTTTCAAACATATCTTATTTTCATATTTTATATGATTTAATTTTGAATTAAATGTTTTAAAATTCAAATATAAATCATAAAATAGAAAATTACCATGGCCAAGCATTTATGGGTCAAAATCATGTCATGAACAAGTTTGAACAAAAGATTTTAGGCCCATTTGGAAAATTTTGCATTTTGACCAAAATGTCCTTTTGCAATCGTCAAAATCGCCCAACTTCGAATAGTGTATCTTGCTCAATTTTCCAAATTTTTGAGTGTTCTTGGATTTTTGGAAAGCTCTAAGAGTCCTCTAACCAACCTTTTGGTCTCATCTCAATTGGAGTTTCCATGCTCAATATATCTTCAAAACAAAAAGTTGACTTTTGTTGACTTTGAAAATGACCAGAATGTTTTGAGCTATACCTCTCAAATGAAGCATTTTTTGGACATTCTTGTGAGACATGAAGTTGTATAGAATTTCCTTCAAAACAAGAGGTGGTGGAAAAATTTCGAGAAAGTATGAGAAAGTTATGATCACCAAAGTTCAGCTTGACTTTTCACCTAGAAACCCTAATTTAGAAAGTTTGACTTCGAGCAAATCTTGAGTTTTCTTGATGAATCATGATCAACCCTTGATCAAATGATGAATGTAACTTCAAATGAGGATGTTGACCAAAATCATGAAGTTTGATCCATGTTGACCACAGCTGACTTTTGTCCGACACAACCGATTCAAACCATCCGAGCAATGTCCGAGGAAACTTGACTCATGAGGCTCTTTCACATACAGGAGGCATGAAGACCATCGAGATGTTGGAAGCCCATCTCGACTGAGAGATACCAAACCCTAGTTTGGGTTGATTGCCTAGAGAGGTTTGTCGATCAACCTTGAGAACTTCATGGATGTATGGAATGTCTCGAGAAGATGGAGGGCAAATTTGGGGTATGATAACGCCCTGTCTGGCCTCTTTCAAGAACTTCACCCGCCTCCAGCTTGTCTTTCCCTCGGTCAATGACCATATTTTCCTTCATTTCCCTTAGCTCGTGGCCATTGCATTGCATCTATCGTCCGCACCTAGAGCTTCATCAACTCGGACGATAATCCATATTCTGAGCTCTCGTGGCAGACACGATCATTGGCTTGGAGGCCGTGGGCGGTAGTTGCCACCTTGTGGGAGAGTCAACGAGGTCTCGAGCATCCGGATGACCGCACACGCGGCATTCGACTCCCCCCGCCTCGGTCGAGCCCCAGGATCATCTCCCTCTCCACCTCTTGCACCACCGGAGGTCTCCCCTCAAAGAGATGCCTCTGAGCATAGCATGGGGGCAGCACAAAGGCATTCCCAATCGAAACCGAGGACCCGGGCACCTCTTGCTCGAGGCGCTCACTTCTTCGCCTCTTGAGCGGTTGCTCAGGAGAGGACGCAGGGGAAGGGGTGTTCGCTGCAGCTGGGGGATCTTCCCGTGCCTGTCGCTGGAGTTCACCAACTCGATCTTTAGCAGTTGCACGGCCACCCTTGTGTCGCAGCTTGAGCATGCGCTCCTCCATGGCCGCCATTCGATCTGCAAAACAAATAAATAAAGCACGTTAGCACATGTCAACAAACGGGCAACACCCCCTTTTTTACGTTTCCAAATCCAAATACCTAAGAGCCTCAGCGCGTCCTCGTCAGACTCGCAATCTAGAAGGGCCTTTGTATTGATGAATCGCCGGACAATCTCGATCTCCCTGCTGGAGTCGAGGAGCACGTTCCCTTCCCGGTCGAGGCAGATTGCCGGCCTGAAGCTTTTTACAAAGTTTTCCAACCTCTCGTAGGAGAGTTGGTCGTCCCTATCCAGCTTCTCGGGTTTTACGGAATAGAAATCCGGTCCCCGTTCATAGTGCTTCCTATCCCATTCGAGGGGAAACTTTGCCCATATTTTCTCCGACTCACCATCTTCATCTCCACGGCACGCACGAAGGGTATCCCGACTTCTCTGAGGGCTTTATCAGAAGCCGCTTTCTTAAAATCCCACGACCTGTGCACGGCTCGAAGAGCTTGCCGACCGCTTAAATGACACCCAGCGTATTGTCTCCCCAAATTACCGCTGTAGAGGAAGATACTAAGAAAGGAAGTAGTCCGTATAATCTAAGAGACGAGCCGAATGCCCGCATGAAGGCTAGGGCACGGGTGAAGTTGTGACAGGCAGATCCAATGACGGAAGACCCCCCGCTTGAAAACCCGGCGGTACGCGAACCGCCTTTAACGCGAAGACACCAGACATCCGGAGGGTTCAAAACTGTCCAAACTTCTATCCTACAAACGCTACTGGAGGAGTTTGGAGAAAAATCCGAGCGGAAGTCCTCGGCTCAAGGCGCGACCTACACGAAAGGTCTCGGCCAATCTTATCCGTCAGAAGCTCAGACGCCGCCCCTCCTCGCGAGGATGGTCCCCAAAGACTAAAAGCAGCGAAGAAAAGTGAATCGAGGATATCAAATCCACCCCTCCACCACGACTCAAGTGAAACGGCGAGGGGCCCGGAAGCACGAGCAAGGAAAACATCCTGGAAACAAACCACGATCAGCTGGAGATCCTTCTCGAGGACCCCGCGTGGTGCACCGGGGAAAAACTACGTTGTACCCGAAAGTGCATCCCCTTCGACGCACTCAAGAACTTATCAGCTAATCATCAAAATCTCCCCGTAATATCGATACGATTCCCCGCGATATTCAATTATCTCCCCGCGACGTTCAAGTTTCTACTCGTGGTGCTCAAGTTTCTACTCGTGGTGTTCAAACTTCTACCCGGGTTACTCTAATTTCTACCCGTAATATTCAACTCTCTCCCCGCTATGTGCAAGTGTCTCCCCGTGACATTCAATCTCCTCCCCGCGATATTCATAAAAATTGAGCCCTAAATTCATCCTAAAACGTAAATTGAAAGGAGATTATCAAAGAATTAGGGATGTTTACACGCATTTGGAGTCGAGACATGTTGAGTCAAGATGTGATGTCAGTGAAAGATTCAGCGCTCGAGAGTCTTTGGCGTAAATTGGAGAATGGAGGAGAATAAACAAATGAAACCCTAAAGGTCCTTTTATAGCAAAAATCCGGCATACGAAAGGTCACGCCTTTAGGCGCCATCACCTATCTCAAAGCAACAAATGGCATCCAACCTGCACAACGCTGTCTAAGCTGCTCCACGAGGATCGACGACTGTGTCTTGCCTGCTCCAAGCCTTTCCGATTCCACGCACATCCCCGAGCCTAATAACCCAAATGTGCCCACGAACGATTACCATAGCCACGGGTTCATGCCTATGTCATACCCGCAAATATCGCACGGATGTACGAGGATCCGCCAGCTCAAAGTCATTACTCTATTAGAGCAAAGACTTGGGGCTCCTCGCTCGGCTGGCCCATACCCTAGGCCCAATAGAAGAAAGGCCCACTCATTTGGAAGACATGTTTTATAGTTTACCGCTGCCACGGCCAATGGTCCTGGAATACCACGTGCCCCGAGAACATCGGACCCTTCACCGATCGCCTCAACCGTCACCGCCCGCTTGAATTTCTAGACTCACTTGGGGTCTCAAGATATCTAGGAGGAGCCACGTGCCGGCCTCCATGCACACGAAGCCCTAGCAATCCTCTAGTGGGGCAATCTCTACCCACTAGTCGGATCTTGGTCCAACAGGGGTTATAAACCCTCTCACTTGAGAGGCCGTGTATCTCATTCATCTCTCTCTTACTTGCTTCTCCGCTTTTCTTACTTTGGCATCGGAGTATTCACAGTACCCCTCACTTTCACTTTGGACCACCGTTGCAGATTGGGCCAAGACACCTTCGATCGTGCATCAATATATATATATATATATATATATATATATATATATATATATATATATATATATGTTCTGCAGAAAAACCTTATTAAAGAAATTTAGGGATTTGGAAGCTCAGTGTCGTAATCAAGTTCCAAGATTTTCGATTGTTCTTGCTTATTCCGCCCAGGAGCCCTATTTATATCATTCCTTCCATGAAGTTGTTTCTTCCTTTCAGAAGCGCCTTAGCGATTAACCATGGCTTGAAGGCAAGAAGCTAGTCACATGACTTGTAATCATTCACTTGGTAACGTCTCATAAAGACTCTAGGAACTCTTCATCTTCATAACGCCTACTCAACCCTTTATCCCGGGCAACCGCCGAACTACTCCTGATCCTAGGCCACCTCATGACCTTCTCCGAGATCCATGTCGGGTAAGGACCTCATCCTCAAGTCGAGACCTATCCCCGGATCCCTACAATCTTCCTCCGCACATCCATCTCGGCCGAGGATTTTATGCATGTTCATAAGCCCTGGTTGCTTTGGTTTCAAGCTCATTGAATCTCGCCGACCAAACAAATAACCCTTAATCCCTTAGCGAGATGCACACATTTTTGAATTTTTTAAAAGGTGTGTCACGTGACCCACGTGACACCAGCTCACGGACACCAGATTTAACATGATTGCCCTATAAATAGGAACCCGATTTCACGCCTTCTTCCCTCCTACTCATTATATTTCATTTAAGCGCTCTCCACGAATTCCTCCTCTACATATTTTCAAACCCTACCGCAATCTTTGCCGTCAATTGCTTCAAAAACCTTCCTTTCAATCAATCGATCATCAACTCGTGTATCCTCTTTCTTTACCTTACTTTTTGTTTCAAAACATGGTCATCATTAGGGAATGCGATGACTTTGGTCGTAAAATCCACTTAGGAAATGAGGAACGAAAACCTGTTTGAGGAATGCATGCGAGATGAGTGATGCTCGTGAGAATAACCACCCAAAGAGAGTCACAGATAGGGTTTTGCGAAGTTTTTACTCGATAGTGATTCGACTTCGACTCTTCGTGTTCGTGGAGCCGATAATGGAAACCAACCGATCGATCAAAGGAGAAGTTGTAGGCTTTAAGCGAAGTCTAATACGTGATGAAGAAACGCTCACCACGCCTCTATGGAATATCTCTCGCTCACAGAGACGAAGATGACGGATTTTGGAGTCTTGTGAGTCCGAGAGGTCTCGATGATCCGTCCTCGTGGAGTCGAGATCGAGTGGTTTTATTTTTACATCGAGTGATCGAGAGTTTGGCATTCAATTCCCACTCTCCGACTTCGAAACTGATATCCTCTGTACCATTAACTTGGCTCCCTCCCAACTCCGTCCCAATAGCTGGGGTTTCATCCGGGCCTTCGAAGTGATTTGCCGAGCCCTATCCATAGCCCCCACCATTGGCTTGTTCTTTTCTTTTTTCGAAATAAAAAGCACGGAGCCCGGAAACTGGGTTGCCATCAGCGGCATCCCAAAAAGAAGTTTCCTCCAAGCTTACACCTCCAACTTTAAAGGCTACAAAGAGCGTTTCATTCGAGTAAGATGTGGGTCTCGGTGCCCTCATGTTATTTATGGTACTGATGGGCATCATAAGTTCCCTTTGTATTGGACTTGTGACCCACTCCCTATCTCCGGCTTTGATTATGACAGCCTGAGTGATACCGAGATCCTTTCTTTAGAAATACTGGACTCCTTCAGGCCGATTTGGGTCAAGGATTTACTTGCCCTGTCTCCCGAGGAAGTCCCCGACTTCCTAGGTAAGAACTTCTCGACTAGCTTTATTCTTCTACGCTTTATTTGTATACTTAATTCCCTTTTTTCATTTTATTTCCCACAGGCAAAATGACTGATATGTCCGTGAAAGAGCAGAGGAAGCTAATGGCCGAAGCTCGTGCTGCCCGAATGGGTAACGGCGGTCCCTCCGAGACCAAGTCCAACTTGGCCGGAAGGCGTCCGAAGAAGAAGAACGTCACGACCCGTGACCCTGCTCCAGAAACAAACATCACCACTGCTTCCCCTCTGAAGCTCCCCGCCGAGCCTGAACCAGCCCCCGAGTCTATCCCAAAGAAGCTGAAGACCGTCATGGGAAACGAGACCAACTCGGAAGATTGGGCTATCTCCAATTTGCTAAAGGAGACTGACGATAGCTCTGGTCGAGCTTCTTCCGAGAATCGGTTCTGGGCTGCCGACTTTGATGGCCTTAAATTTTTGTATGATCATCTCAACGCCACCACCGACGTGAACAAGTTGACCCATCTGGGTTCGCAACAGATCACCAAGCAGCTGAGTTCGTACCTGATGAGATGTGCCGTGCTCACCCGAAGTTTGTTCGAGTCCGTGACCATGTGGAGAAGAAGAAAACCGGTCCGAGGCCGAGATCAAAGGTTAGGCGACAACGCAGCTCCTTCTTAATGCCAACAACGATTCAAGGGTAAGCTTTGTCGCCGATGACATCTCAAATCTTGAAAAGAAGAACTCAAGCTAGCAATGGATAAAGACTTTGGAAGACGAGCTTGCGGATGTCAACCAAGTTTCAAGACTCTGAGAAGTCATGTTCCGAGTTAAAGGACGCACTGAAGAAATCCCAGATGGTATGCTGGATGCCGGGGACTTAGCTTTTGACCGAGCCAAAGCTCAAGTCAGTTGCTTATACCCCGACATAGACATCTCGGAGGTTGACTTCTTTAAGGACATCGTAGATGGAAAGCTGGTGGAGGTTGATGAAGATGATAGCCGACCACCATTAGCGAAGCGCAAGGTGGATGCCAACTCACGACCCCAACCCCGATTTCTTTTGTTTCTTCGCTTTTAGAATTTCCATAGTTAGTCATCCTTTTGGCGGATGCATTTTGTACTTTGAATATTCGCTCTATTTTAATTGCTTTCCAAGTTTTTGCTTTAATTTCATGATGTTTCTGAACGCTCATTTCGTGCATAGTTGCGAACTTTTATGTAGTGTTTACGAGCCCCCAAGCCATAGGATGCGCGAGCAATCCTAATGGTTTAGAAAGGACCATATAACAATCGCTCACACCAACATACACCTCCAGTAACAGGCCACCGAGACCGAGAGAGAGTTGAGGAACGCTGATGAAACTCGGTTAAGATGCTTCCTTTTATATTTTTGAAGGTTCGAGGAGGAACAGAGCCTTGAGGTTCGAGCCTCTATAGGGTTGATCCGAGACGGATGCAGAGCTCAACCGAGGTTGACCAGAGGGTTGAGCCTCTTCCGAGGTTGACCGAGAGGTTCGAGCCTTTCCGAGGTTGACCAAGGGTGTTCCCAATGGAAACAGAGCCTTTCCGGACCGAGACGATCCAGACCGAGCTCAAGAAGATGCCGCCATTTGCTTCCACAGATCAGATGCTGCAATACAATTTCATTATATAGATACCTCATTAAAAACCCTGGCCCTTGCCTAGGGAAAAGAGTGCACCAATTATTCTTTCATAAATATGTTTAACTAAAATAAAATTTAAGATTTGCAACGTTCCAGGTCCTCGGCAATTCTGATCCGTCTAACGTCTCCAATTTGTAGGCTCCATTTTGCAATTCTTCCGAGACCCTGAACGGTCCCTCCCAGTTGGGATCTAACTTACCCTTCTTGGTAGGATCGGTCACTTTCTTAAGTACCAAATCTTCGACCTTGAACCCACGTTGCTTCACCCGTAAGTTGAAACGTCTGGTCATTCTCTGTTTTGCTGCCATTTCTCTGACATGAGCCGTGTCCCTTATCTCGTCCAACAAGTCCGCCTCTTCATTCAAAGCCTGCTTATTGGCTTCTTCTTCAAAGTTTTCTCGACGCCAAGAGGGTACAACTACCTCTACCGGAATCATGGCATCAACTCCAAAAACCATCCTGAAAGGAGTCTCTTGGGTTGTGGAATGGATTGTGGTATGGTATGCCCATAAAACTTCGTGTAAGCACTGTGCCCACAACCCCTTGGCCGAATCCAGCTTCTTCTTTATTGCATTCAATATGACCTTGTTGGCCGACTCGGCCTGCCCATTCGCCTGTGGATGTTCTACGGATATAAACTTGTTTTGAATTCCGAGCTCCTTACAGAATTCCACTACCGAGGTACTTGCAAATTGTGCCCCGTTGTCCGAGACAATGACCCGAGGTAGTCCAAACCGGCAAATGATACTTCTCCAATAAAAACGCTGAACTCGGTCCGCCGAGATCCGGGATACAGCTTCTGCTTCCACCCACTTAGTAAAGTAATCCACTGCTACAATCAGGAACTTCAACTGTCCCGGAGCCACTGGGAACGGCCCCAAGATGTCAGCCCCCCACTGATAAAAAGGCCACGGCACCAGAACGGTGTGCAAGAACTCGGATGGAGTGTGAATGGATGGAGCGAACGTTTGACACTTTGAGCACTGAGCCACGTATTCTTGACAATCTTTTGTTAGAGTAGGCCAGTAATACCCGACCCTTAAGATCCGACTGGCCAAAGCTCTTCCTCCTCCATGATTTCCACAAACTCCCTTATGAACTTCCTTCATCACCGTTGACATATCCTCCTCTGACACACAACGTAGCATGGGAGCTGCACGTCCCAGCCGGTATAGTTTCCCAAACTCTACTACAAACCGGGATGAAACCTTCTTGATTCGTTTGGCTTTCTCTCCATCTTCAGGTAACGTATCTTGTTGTAGATAGCGAATGATCGGACTCATCCACCCATCGTCCCCCTCACGAATCGCCAGGGACTCTTCCTTTTCAATGCTGGGCAGGGGAAGTACTTCTCGTATGACAGATTTGTTTATCCCGGAATCCTTAGAACTAGCCAAACGAGACAGAAGATCAGCTCGGGTATTCTCTTCCCGGGCTACATGACATATTTCAAAGATCTCGAAATGTCGACTTAGTGAAACGGATTGTTGCAAATATTTTGCCAAAGTAGGGTCCTTTGCCTGAAATGATCCGTCCACTTGCCCGACCACCAACTGTGAATCGGTACGAACCAGAAAAGCATTCGACCTCCAAAGCTAGCCTTAGACCGGCCAACAAAGCTTCGTATTCTTCCTGGTTGTTACTTGTGGAAAATCCAAAACGTAAAGAGTATTCAAGCACCATTTCCCCTGGGCTTTCCAGAACTACCCCTGCGCCACTGCCTTTGAGATTAGAGGAACCCCAACGCATGTAATCCACCTTTGAGTAGAGACCTTTCCGTAGAAGCAAGTTCCACCATGAAGTCGCTAGGATTGGGATTTGACATCGCACGAGGGTCAAACCGATCTCATACTACGATAGTTCCACGGCCCAGGACACCATCCTTCCGGCCAAGTCCAGCTTCTTGAACACCTGCTTCAACGGAAAATTAGTCTTCACCTGGACAGAATGCCCAAGGAAGTAATTTGAGCCAGCTCGCCACAAGCGCCAACTTCTATCTTCTGGTATCTGATTTCTTCCCCTTTTAACACCTTGCTTACAAAGTAAACCGGACGCTCTCCTTCTTCCGTGTCTTGGACCACGAGCTGATTGCCCCTCTCATATCGCGACAGAGTGTCAACTGAGAACCTTCTTTGGGTCTGATCAGTACCGGAGGTGCTGACAGTAATTGCTTTATCCCATTGAATGCTTCTTCACATGCTTCCGTCCATTCGAACTGAGCTCTCTTCTTAATTGCCGCGAAGAAATGGATGGACTTGTCCCCTGCACAAGATAAGAAACGAGACAACGCCAAACGCCGTTAGTCGTAGATTCTCGACGAGGTCGGACTTGATGTCAATAATCGCCTGGCACTTATCTGGATTGGCCTCGATACCACGATTTGTGAGCATGAAACCCAGGAACTTGCCGGCTTGTACTCCGAACGTACACTTGTCCGAGTTCAGGCGCATATTGAACTTCCGCATTGCCGCGAAGGTTTCTCTAATGTCTATCACATGATCTGCTCCTGATGTGGTTTTGATCACCATGTCGCTCACGATACTTCAATATTCGACCAATCTGAGGAGCAAACACCATATCCATCGCCTTTGATAAGTCGCGCGGCGTTCTTCGCCGAACGGCATAACTCATAATAAAAATTCTTCCGTCATCATGAATGCGGTCTTGGATGCATCAGCCGGGTTCATCCGGATTTGGTTGTACCCCGAGTACGCATCCAAGAAACTCAGGAGGCGAAACCCAGAAGAACTGTCAATCAGCCGATCAATGTGAGGGAGGGGATAAGGATCCTTTGGGCATGCTTTGTTCAGGTCGGTGAAGTCTACACACATTTTCCACTTGTCATTCTTCTTCTTCACCATAACAACGTTGGATAGCCAAGTTGGGTATTGCACCTCTTTAACGAAACCGGCTTTTAACAACTTTCCCACCTCCTCTGAGACGGCTTGTCCCCTTTCTTACCCCATCTTCCGCTTTCTCTGTGACACCGGTTTGACCCCGGGATCAATTGACAAATGATGGCACATGATCTCTGGGTCTATGCCCGGCATATCCGATGGCTTCCAGGAGAAAAGGTCTAGATTTTGTCTTAACACCTGGACTATCTCGGTCTCTTCCTCCCTTGTCAATTGAGTCCCCAGATGGGTGACTTGTGAGGGCAACGACCCGATTTGGATATCTTTGATCTCCCTCTCTCGGATCGATATCGACCATGACGACTTCGTGCTTCGGAGAGGCCTCTGATGGTCCTAACTTCTTCTTGGCCTTCAAACTATCCTTATAGCACTTCCGGGCCAGGCCCTGGTCTCCACGGACCACCCCGACGCGCCCGTTACCTAGGGGATACTTCATGGTCAAAAACAACGTTGATAATACCGCCTCAAGTGCGTTAAACGAAGGTCGTCCGATGATAATGTTGTAGGGTGACGACGCATTAACCACCAAATACCTAACCTGAACGGTTTTGGCACTTTCTCCTTCTCCGAAAATAGTTAGCACGGGGAGATACCCCAGAACCTGCACCTGTTCGCCGGAGAATCCGACAAGAGTCCCGCTGAAAGGTAACAACTCATTTGGCTCGAAACCCATTCCCTTGAAAGCCTCCCAGTAGAGGACGTCCGCGGAACTTCCCGGATCGATCAACACACGCTTAACTCCCCAATCCCGGATTTGTACCTTAATCACCATAGGATCATTTTCATGTGGCAGAACCTCTTTGGCATCTTCACCCGAGAAGGTTATCACCCCGGGATCAAACCTCGAGGTTCCGATGCGAAGTACCTGCCGGAGCCACGAGCATACCTTTTTCTGGCTGAACTAGTGGAGCCACCTCCTGCAAAGCCCCCTGAGATAGTGTTGAGAGTGTGCCGGGTTGATCTCGCCTCTTTCACTTCTTCCACAGCCTTACCATTTTTCTTGGACCGGGAATCAGAAGCCGAGTCCCTCCTCGGGGATGAATCCCGCTTGCTGGTCCGCCCAGGATCTTCCTTTACGATGTTGATGACTTTCCTCTTTGTATTAATTTTTCAATCTCTCGAATCTGTATGCGGGACTCGTGGTGTGCCCTTCAGACGGTGAAACTCAACCATGCTCCGGATCACTCCCTAGAACCGTGTTAGCACGGTCCACTCATCATTGTGGTGGAGGCGCTTCAAATGATTGATGTCACGGAGGATGTCTTCCTTCGGTGTTGAGGGGTGTGAACGTCTCGAGCCGAAGCCGACGTGGCGGCGGCACCGCCGTCCCGCTCGTTCACGGGTGGTGGCAGATCCCGTGGTCGTTCGTTTCGCCACGCCCCCCGTCTTTAGAATCTCGAGCACTTCTCCATGTTGCTTTCTTCTCCCTTCACGTAGCACCGGCCCGAGTAATGATCTAAATCCATGCTCTTGGCGGGCTTTTGGGCTAAAGACTCATTGAATTGACCGGCTTTAAGGGCTACGCCGAACGCACAAATATCTCGATTGGGATGTGAGACCTGACGGTCTCTGAACCTAGCCATGAAATTCTGAGCGATTTAGAAGGGCTTCACGCTGAAGGAGGTGTTGGCCACCTTGCGATGGCGATTAGGCGAGAACTACTGAATGATCTTCGGTTGAAGTCTTGATAGCTCACTATAGACAACCGGGCAGTCCATATACCAACATAAGGCCGATTCTCTAAAGGTACGCCATCAACTTGCACTTAAGGGAGTCGGTTGCTCAATAAGCGCCATGTGTTGTTAACCGCAATAATGTGTTCTGGTCCGCCTTGCCATCATCGATGTCGCGACGGGGTTTGAATTATCCGAACGGCATCCTCCTGCATTGCCTAAGACAAGGTTGCGGCTCCAGAGGCTCAACTTCTCGCTTCGTCGTCCAAGCTTTTCAAGGGCTTGAACGTTGTCCCCGGTGTTTCGTTATCCGGGCGCAGTCGATCATGGCCAAGAATGGGTGAGATCCGGTGGATCGTTGGAAGCTTGAGACATTGTCGTGTGTGTTTGTGTGTTTGTGCGGCCTGGGATTGATTTCACCGAGGCCCCATGGTGGGCGCCAATGTTCTTGCAGGAAAAACCTTATTAAAGATATTTTAGGGATTTGGAAGCTCAAGTGTCGTAACTCAAGTTCCAAGCTTTTGATTGTCTTGCTTATCCCGCCGGCGGGAGCCCTATTTATATCATTCCTTCCATGAAGTCGCTTTCTTTTTCTCAGTAATCGCCTCAAAGATTAACCATGGCTTGAAGGCAAGAAGCTAGCTGTTACAGCTTGTAATCATTCACTTGGTAACGTCTCATAAAGACTCTAGGAACTCTTCATCTTCATAACGTCTACTCAACCCTTCATCCTGAAGTAACTGCCGAACTACTCCTCGGATCATAGACCGACCTCATGACCTTCTCCGAGATCCATGTCGGGTAAGGACCTCATCCTCAAGTCCGAAACCTATCCCGGATCCCTACAATCTTCCCTCCAGACATCCATCCCGGCTGAAGATTTTATGCATGTTCAATATATATATTCTTTTACTTATATATGTAGATGTAAATTATTATTATTATTATTTATTATTTTATTATTAAAATGATCAATTACACTTTAAAGCATTTGATATGTATATATGACTGTGAATTAACACATAGAAAAAATTTATACACAAACATTAATTCACCGTTTATGTAAAACATCGTAAAAGAATTATTTAAAAAATAAATGATACAGTTTTTTATATTTAACATAATTTGTTAGGTGATAGATAATTATAAAATTTTGGTTAATATTATACTTTATATTAAATCTTCCATTTAAACATAATTGATGTTTTTTTATATACACTTTATATGATGTGGTCTATAAGATAAAAAATAATATGTTTAAAATAAAAAAAGAAAAAAAGGCATATAATTATATCGCAAAAAATTGAGAAATTATTATACTTATTCTACAATACTACATCTATGTCAAATTAAAACATTACACTCATAAAATAACAAACTAACAAAAACTATATTAGTAAATAAGAATTTTATTGATGCATACATTAGAATTAAAGACATTTACTTATATGACTACATGAATGATTATTTTATAGAACTTTTAAGGAAGTAACAATGAGGCAACACAAATTTATGATTTTCTCCTTATTCAAATTATCTTATAAAAGAAAATTAAATAGAATGTTAAATTATATAAAAAGATTAAATAGTAGACACATAAAAGTTGTATCAATATAAAAAACAATTTAAATACTTATAAGATAGTAATTTCAGTCTTCATTCTTCTATGAAAACTAATGTTAAAGAATATAAGTTAAGAGAAACTAAAAATTTTATTATACAAAATGGAAGAGTACTACCAACGATTTGTATGTAAAATATAATGATAATGCAATATCACATATTTATACATATATAATAGTTATTGAAAGAGCAATACCAAATAATAACTAATCAAATTATTGATTAATATTAAGAAAATAAATGAGTGATCATAATAATAAAAGAATATGAGTTACACAATATAAGAAAGAATATAGTTCAAAGATTAAAAATATGAGTTACACAATACATTTATTTATCGTGTCAAAATCATGTAGTAATAATCTAATAAACTACAATAAAAAAATAATAATGTAATACGACTTATGTGATTTTTCTCAATAAATTATAAAATTAAAAATGTGTTAATAAATACATTTGGATTATAATAAATTATGAATTGAAATTTTTATAATAATAATTATAAAGTATAAATCTAAATTTATTGAATTATAAAAATATTCAAGTAGATAATTTAAATAATAAATTTTACATTAATAGTTTAATAATCTTAAAAAATATAATTGTAAATTTTAATGAAATATTGTACTAATAATCTAATAAATTATAATAAAAAACATTTTATATATTGGCATATGTGGTTTTTTTTTCTATAAATTATAAAATTAAAAATGTTTTAATAAGTTTTTTATAACTTATTTATTGTGTAACATTTAGGAAGTTAATAGTCTAGTAAGCTTTTTATTATGTCACTTCCATGAATTAAAGGCATTAAAGAGTTTTAAAATAGATTTATATTTAGTTTTTTTTTCTATTTGTTTTCTATTATAAATAACAAGTGTTTAAATAACTATCAAGATGACATGTCTCTAAATAGAATTACAATTGATGTTAAAAGTAACTAATAATATATCACGTGTCAAAATAGAATTATGGTTGATGTTAAAGTAGTTATCAAAATGACATGTGATTAGGGCTATCATCATGACAATGTTGAATTTATATATACATGTAAATGGCTCGTGCTTTTTAAGGGTTTCACATCATTTTTTTCTCTCTAATTTAATAATGGCATATATTTCAAAATATTTGAATATTAGTATGATTAATTTTTTTATTTAAAATAATAATATTGTTAAAAATTATGAGAAATTATTTTTTAGTTAAAGTTAGGGGTGGTCAAATGGGTTGTGATCCGTTGGACCGACCCGAGCTTCCGTCAAAAAATGGGGTTGAGTTGTGATTGTAGAATCATCGTCCGCCAAAGTCTGTCGTCCGCCAAAGTCTGTGGTGTGTATTCGTTCAACTTATTTCATCTTAAGTCCTTAATTTTTCAGTTTGTTCTATTAGGTTCAATTCTTGATGATTTTATTTTATAAGCTTATTTGTGAATATATGAATTATTTTCTAAAGTAAATTTTGTTAAAAAGATGCTTTATAAAATTGTTCTAAAAAATAAGTGAAAACTCTAATTGAAATATTAAAAAACATTTTAATATATTAAAAAATAAAAAATAAAAAAACAAAAAAGTAAGCGAGCAAACTCGTCTCCCACTAATCTGCCACCTTAACGGAGCGAGATAATTTTTTAACAAGCTTAAGACGAGGAGAGCGGGACGGAACTGGTGATTCGTTTTGTCACCTCTAGACCTTAATTATATTATAGTTATATAGATAGGTAGTTGCAGATTGAGCAAAATAAATTTTCTTTTACCTAAATATAAAAAAAAATGTGTTTATTTATTTTTAGAGAAAATCAAATTATTTTGAAGTTCACTATTAATTGTAAGAATATTTATACGAAATATTATATCCTACTTACTATGGTAATCAAAGAAATGTGTAAAAATAACTACGTTCGTACAGGATCTTAGAAAGCGCTTTTTTTGGTTTTAGGCAGCGCTTTAAAGCCTGCGCTGCTATAGGTTTAGGCAGCGCTCTTTTTTAATGCAAAAGCGCTTTCTAAGATGACCTTTAGACAGCGCTTTTTCCAAAAGCGTTGCCTAAGGTGGCCCTTAGGTAGCGTTTTTTTAAAGTCAAAAGCACTGCCAGTGACCCTCAGGCAGCGCTTTTGAAATAATCGATGTCATAGGGCCACCTTAGACAGCGTTTTTTTAGTCAAAAAAGTTGCATATTGTTTACTTTAGGCAACACTTTTTTTTAAAAGCGTTGTCTAAAGTAAACAATTTTTTTTATATATTTGATATATATTTCCTGTAATTCCATTACAAATATTATATTATCATTATTGGCCTTTAATTTATTTCAACAAACAAACCTTTATAAACATAGGCATTATAATCAAAAATATGTACACCATTATAAACAAAAAATCTAATTATATACACCATTAATAAAAAATATATACACATCATTATATTATAGTTCAATATATACATAAACCATTTGTTACAACATAACCAAAATCAACTCTAACATATAACCTAATTTTTCTTAACACTTTTCAACTACGAATATGTTATATAATTCTTTGCTCAATTATATATTCACAAAATTCCTCCTTGATTTCTTCTAACTTATTTTTCGTGTAATAAGCACACTTGTATTCATCAAAGTACTACATAACAAAAACATAATATGCACGATTTAGTTAAAAGTAATAAATTATAAGAAAAATCCGATAAATAATTAAAAAAATCCTAAATTATAAATCTATATCGTGATTGGAATCTCTATTCGATTCAACTGAATGATTTCTTTCATAAACCTCAAAACGAAGTATCCGCAATCTATATCGTTTTGCTGTTGAGCACACTACATAGAAAAACAAATAAGAATATATAGTTGTCTTGTTTTTATCAAGTAGCATAACTATTATAAACAAAATTGTGGAAATTAATATACCTGCACTTTGATCCAAGTAATGTTGCTTGATTTAGACCGTGGTACCCGAGCTTCTCTTAGACATCAGAATACTTGTATTGCTCTAACAAAATAAAAACATATATTTAGAACAATGTCACAGAAACAATTAAATATATAAATATGTTGTAGGTTTTTTCCGCAAACAAGTATTTTTAATTATCGATTCCACAGGGATTGGTGTATGTTGTAGTCTTTCAATAGGAAAGTGTATTTTAAGATTATGTAACCAAAGGGTTTGTTATCTACTCTACTAGTACCATGAGTTTCCAAACAAATATCTAAATCAATATTTTCAAAAGAGAGTTATGGTTTGGATTCAAGAGAGATGAAGTTTGTTTTCAAATATGGAGGCATGTCAAGATTAGTTTTATTGATCTAGTTTCATACATATTCAATTAATCAAGTGATGAACATAGTAGATGATTTCTATAAATACATATCCTCTCAATCTTGTAGATTTCCCACCAAGATTGTGAATGTTATCATGTTAATCTTTGCATGATCCCTCACTACAACTATTGACATGATAAGCATTAAGTTCAATATTTTGTAAACACTAACACACAAATCTATCCCTAGCATTTGTTCATTAGTGGATGAATATCTTAGGTCTACTTTTAAGTATTCTTTTCCAAGCAAGACTCAAAGCATAAAGATGAAGAACAAAGATATTCAACTATATTAATCATCAAACATGTTCATACACATATGGATTAAAAGAAATACATACTATATAGATCAACTACCTCTAATCTTGACACAAAAAGAGCTTAGCCACTCATTTCCATGGTTGCTTTGCTCTCAAGATTGTTGGTAGCAATGATGAACATCAAGAAATCAAGAAGAAAACCTATGGTTTTTCTTTACAATTTCTTGCCCTAAATTTACAAAGATGAAAGATAATGATGATGAAGTGTTGTTTCACTCTTTTACAAGCCAAAAAGTCAGCTGGAAGTGATGGGTTGGTGGCCAAAAGGTGAAAGCATGGGTCTGTCCTTTTTCTGATTTTCGCAGACCGCGCTAAGCCCGGTTAAGCGCGCTGAGCGCGCTCATGCTGGAACCGCGCTGAGCGCGACCTGTAGCATGCTTTCTTCATCCAAAATTATCTTCAAAAAGAATCATCCCCAAAAGCTCTTCAAAAGTCCTTGAATCCAAGCATGGGAGAATTAATCAATAACAACCTATAATTAAGAGTAAACTAAGTTAAATAATATATTATGAACAAAGACTAAATAAAAACTTACTTAAACCAAAATACTAGAATAAATAATACTAATTAATTAAAAAGATATTGTTAAGGACCACAAAATCATGTATAAAATAACTACAATTTGGTCCTTAACAATTCTCCCCAACTTACTTCCTTGTTTGTCCCCAAACAAAAGTCAATAATCTCACAAAGCAAGAAGAACAAAATGCAAGCATGCAAACTCACACAATAATAATGGTTCAAACTCGACATACCCGGCAGAAGCACACATCGATCGCTTCTTCGAAACACAACATGTATATGAATTAAGTTCTAAACACAATATATCATCACATGTAACAAAATAAAAGATATGTTCACACTTGAATCACCTAATCAATTCCTCAAAATTCATGAAGAACAAAATGCATATTCACAAAGGACTAAACACTCTCACTAATAGTCATGCACATCCAGAACAATTCATGCATTCATCGAAATAAGTTAAATGACAAAATGGAAACAAAGATCACTAAGGACTTTCAAGGTTGTAACTTGGCTTAGGTTAGAAACAAGGGATATTTTTAAGTACAAAGCCATTGAAACGAATTGGGTAAAAGGATATGAAGAGCATTTCACAACTAATTCCCATCTTATTATTCACAACCTCTTTTCTTTTACACACAATGATCCTCTCTTTTTTTTTCTTTTCTTTTTTTTTCTTTTCATATACTAATTTTCTTCTTTTGTATTTTTCTTTTCTCTATTCTTTTTCTTTCTTTAGGATCATTGTGCCATCAATTCTAGGTTCTCTTTTTGATCCACCTCCCCAACTTCATTTATATCAATCCTTTTTTATTTAAGAACATGTTCTTCAAGGGTTAATTAATAAAAAGGGTTGGTATTCACAAACAAGAAAAATTTATAGAATGAATTATCATTGAATTTTTCAAAGATGACCAACAACTATTAAGTGGCCTACTTAACAATTAGTCGATCTGATACATTCATCCTACAAATACTATTTAGGCTCAAAAGGGTTCACAAGGATTCACTCACTCACGGGTAGTTGAAGCCCTTTTAGAATTGGTGGTTTTTCTCATAATGCACAAAAAATTGCCTTGATCATCTCTAAGTTTCCAAGTTATCACAAACAAATAACGATTAAGCATGAATCAAACGAGTTAACACAACTATTAGACACTCTATATTTGGTAAAAAGTGGAAGCTTCTCACCTATGTGGTTTATGTCCTAATGATTCGAATGTGAACACAAATTTTTTTGTACATGCCAAGGTATTTTGTATAAAGCACAAATTTCATAGACATGTTATTATTCTACAAAACGATTAAATATGTACCTTCTTTGTGGATTGAGTCGAGAATTTTATCATCACCATCACTTTGGTGAAACACACTTACTTGCTTTGGAGAACCTTTGAAAAATCGGACAAACCACCAAAAAGTAATAATTCAAACTAAATAAACTATAATCTAAAAATAAAAATAAAACAAACTAAAACAAAATAAAATAAAATAAAAAGACACCCCAAAATGGTGTTAAAAACTTAAAAAGTACTTAGGCTTCATGCCTACAAAATATCAATTGGAATTACAAGCCTATCCCCAAAAATGGATGGCAACCAACAAAATCCAGAAGTTTAAACTAAAATGCAAAAATAAAGACTAAAGACTAGAAAATGCTGAAAGTAAAATAAAAACAAGAAAATAAAGATCAGTCTGTAGTCTCGAGAATAGAATCTCCAATAGACCCAGAATCAGAACCGGAATCAGAACTCCCCTCTCCATCATCCTCACTCTGATCCTCACCATCAGCCACCTCCTCCTCTACATTTGGCCCGACCCCGGGCCAACCAGCATATGCACTAAGCTGCTCTCCCGTGCGAGTGAAATGGTTCACTCCGGGCTCTCTGATCTGCAGAGCAAGGTGCTCCATGCTCTCGTGCATAAACATCAATGCTCTCTGATGAGCGAGATGCATCTGCCTGTTCCATTCTTCAGATGGACTGGCCTGAGGAAGTGCCGCTGCAACTGGTACAGCCTGGGCAGCAGTATTATCACCAAGGGCCCTACAATATTGATGACAGTAGTGATCATCAATGACTCCATCAATAGTGAGGTGCCCCACAGCAGGAAAGGCAACCTTCGCCCTTTTCAGCAAGCCCATAATCAGCCCAGGATAAGTGAGAGCACACTTTATACGCTCTCCCTTAGAGGTATAACTCAAGGCAACCCTCTTCAGCTCATTTGCAATCAGACGACCAAAATCAATTTGCTCCTCATCGAGCATATAAGCAATCAAGCCGGCCGTCTCCATAGAAATCGAAGATGTGTGGCTTCGGGGTCTCAGATTATACAGAGCCACACACATTAACACTCTGGCACTAGTCTTCAGACTAGACCTGTTGAATTTCAATAGTTGTCCAGCCCGGTTCAATTCATAGGAGTGCCCAGACAAACAAAGTTTGCTCCTTAACATATCGAAGTCCCAGTTACCACGAGCCAGGTGCTCATGGTAAACATCCAATTGATCCTCTGGGGCTATCCAATTGATGCCCAGAAAGCTGTTGATGGCGGTGCGAGAGAAAGAAACCGACTTCCCCCTCACAACAGAAGCAAACCTAAATTCACACTGTGACACCCCGATTTAATTCGAATATTAAATAAATGGGGAATTAATTATTTATTTAATTAAAGTCTTAAGTATTTATATTTTTGGAATTAATTGGATTAATTGAAGGAAGAAGGTTAGAGGTGTGCAGAGTAAACAGTGGGTGTGAGGAGTAAATCACTCTACTTTTACTAAGTATTAATTATTTATTTCATTTGGAATATTAAAAGGAATATTAAAAGGAATATAAAAAGGAAAAGAAGGAAAAAAGGAGTTTTTTTTGGAGAAAACTATTTCACGTAGAATTGGAGAAGAGAAGAGAAGAGGGGAAAGCCGACGCCGAAGGAATCGAGAATCATCGCGAGGTAAGGGGTGATTTATTTCGATTAATATGCCTTATGGGTTTTGGGAATCAACCGGGTAATTGGGTATGTTAGGAGATTGATTATAGGTTGATAGAATGAAACCCTATTTTGTGTCGGTGTATGGAGTTAGGATCGTTAGTATGTCAAATAACTAATAGGGATGAGTAAACCATGTTGTTTGATGTTAAAATGGTGTGAAATGATCATGATTTGGTATTCCTAATGTAACAATTCGTATTGGAAAGTTTGAAAATGATAAAGGATGCATAAAGCTGTCAAAAGTTGCAGAAATTGCTGTTGCAGGTCGTGGGAACCGGTTCCCTGTGGGGAGGAACCGAGTTCCCAGTGTTATTTTTTAAAAACTGGGGGTTTTTGTACTCAGGAAGCGGTTCCTGTCTATGTCGGAACCGGGTTCCCATACAAAAACCAGGGAGCTTATTTTTAAACTTCACAGGAACCAGTTCCTGTATAGGTAGGAACCGGGTTCCATGTGCAATTTTTCAAAAATACTTAAACTTCAAAAATTCATATTTTCTAAACCGTAACTCCTATTCGAGTGCCGTTTTCGGCGTTATTTCTTAAATCTAAATCAATATCTTTTAGGAAGGAAAAATATTATTTTCTCCAAAATTATTTTTAAAAGAGTCGAGCTTCCGATTTTGAAAAGGATGGATTAATTAAGGATAATGTGAAATTAATATGAATGGCCTGAGTTATCGGATGAGTACTAATGCTTACAATATTGTGTTGATTATTCATTATGATTGAATGCGATACATTGGTGATTGGCAATAAGTGAATTATGTTGAGATCATAATCTATGAATTGGTTTAGATTGTTTGACAAGTTGAATGGAGATTGACGTTCATGTGATGTTTTCTTTTCCTTGTGGTTTATTCATGATTGTATTGGTATCATGTGTTATTGTTATTATATATTGGTGATAGTCTTACTGATTGAAGAGTAAGCGTTTGGCATGTTTATGCTTTGTGATAATTTAATTCATGATTATGTTGTTATCATGTGATAGATTGGTATTGGCATTTATGTGGAATTATGTTGTTATCATATTCCGTTGAATTGATGTTGCATGCTTTTATGATGCATGCATGAGCATTTGTTAAATTGGTTCATTCCCATTGTGCGGAAGTGAACTGGCAAAGCCAATAGACTTACCTGGTTCAGAGGTAGTGAGGCTAGATTCTTGACCCGGTGGTTATGGGCGAATCATGGATTGGATTCTTGACTCAGTGTTCTGGGCGAATCATGGATTTACACTGTCTTTCCACATGTAAACGGAGCAGTGGGTGAACTCGGTTCACGTTTTGGTACCACATGCATAGAGTCTGCATTGCATATGGGATTGTAACATGCTAGGATGGATTCCAGTGTTGCAATTTCCATTGTTTGTTATATACATGTTCATTGTGTGAACTGCCTTGTGAATTGATTATGATTTGTGTTTGGTTAATGGATTAACGTATCCGATTATTCTGTTGCATTTTAAAAACGTATAATGCATGTTATATTGAATTGAAATCTCACCCTTACTTTAACAATTTCAGATCCGAAGTGATTAGCTGCTTGGATTGGTGAGGATAGCTCTAGAGTTGAGTCAGTTAGTTAATCCGCATGTCAGTGTCGTGCTCTGGTAGATGTAACACTGGGGAAACGGTTGTTTTGAAATCCTTTAATGGAATTCCTTAATGTTTTGAATCATGTTTTGGTTTATTATCCTGGAAATACTATGAATGATGTATTCGGAATTTTGGTTATGTTTCATTTCCGCTGTTAAACATAACTTTTGCCTTATTTACTAATAAATCTTCTTCAGTGAAAGCACGACAACTGTATTGATTGATTTAAATTATTTAAATTGTGACGCCTCTTGGATTATGATTAAATACTCTGATTATTATTTATAAAACGCAGGTAATTAGAAGGGGGTGTTACAATAGTGATATCAGAGCATAGTCGGTCGTTGTGACCAGTGTCTTAATGTCATTATTCCTTTGTACGCGACAAGTGTGTGCAACACTTTCGGTACTTGTTTCCTTTCTGATCGATTATTGCAGGAGTAGTGTGAAACTAAGTGGGGGAGAATAGATGCTTCCCGGATATGTTCCGATTGTAAGTCATTGGTACGAGGTACTGCTTGAGAAGACAGTGCAAGAGTGGTTAGAGTTGTTGGAATCGTTTGGACGTGAGTCATAGTTGGGAGTGCAAAGAGGCAAGTACGGTTCTGAGAACATGAAGTGTTGGTAATGATGGTTTATACTCCAGTGTGATTATCGGATTTCTATCGACAAATTGAGGACTTGATCACCCTTAATCTCTTGTTGATAGTAGACGGAATCGTATTGGATGGTATACAATTGTCTTACTATCTAAATGGGGCATAAAGTGATGAATATGAATGAAGTATGGTAGAAGCTTGTGAACCATATGAGTAGACGAAGACTCTAATAAGGACAATGAATTAAGATGAATGATCAGAGTTACGTAGTTGTTAATGATGGTGTGGTGTTTATGTTGTATTCTTCGACGGAAGTGAAAGGAAAATCTAAGAGCGATGAATTACCGGTAGTGAAGAATTGTTTTGAGATTGTTCCGAGTAAGTTGGATTGCCAGTGGTGGATGAATTTCCAGAGGTGTTTCCGGAAGATGTTAGTGAGCTACCACCTGAGAGAGAAGTGGAGTTCGTTATAGATTTAATTCCTAGAACTAGTCCGGTGTCGATGGCGCCGTATCGCATGTCGGCATCTGAGTTGTCTGAGTTGAAGGAACAGTTGGAAGAGTTACTAGAGAAGAAGTTTATTCGTCCTAGTGTTTCATCGTGGGGTGCGCCGGTGTTGTTAGTTAAGAAGAAGGAGGGTACGATGAGATTGTGTGTTGACTACAGGAAATTGAATAAAGTGACGATCAAGAATCGGTATCCATTGCCGAGGATTGATGACTTGATGGATCAGTTAGTTGGAGCTTGTGTATTTAGTAAAATTGATCCGAGGTCTGGATATCATCAAATTCGTGTTAAGGCGGAGGATATTCAGAAGACTGCATTTAGGACGGTGGTATGGATAATGGTGTCCCAGTTAGGTGCGAGTTCTAATGTTCCCTGGGAATAATAGCGACTCATCATTTGAGCAAGATGTTGGATTAGCTTGAGGCTATCCTTGGGTTGAATGTTTGAGGTTAAACCAAGTGATTATGAATCGTTTTGAAGAGTCGATGCATATTCTTGGCCTAGAAAATATTTGGTAATTAAGAAGGATGACTCTTAGAAGATGAAGCTGGTGTGGTTGGAATGTTGCAACACTTATGGTTGATCGTGAAGTTGTCAGTGTGAGTTACCTCTTTGTGCTCTTGAAAAGATTAATTGTGTCAGTGTCAATGGTTGATATAAAGTATGCAATGATGTGAATTGGTTAGTGGAATTGTAACTTGACGCAATTAATCATGGTGAATGATGTGTGTTGCGGTATGTTGAAGTTAGAATCTCAAATTTTGCATTCTATGATGTTTTGGGATTTTTCACTCTCACAAGGTGAGAAATCGATTACCTATCACAGGGAATTGATTTCCTGAAGCTGACAACATTTTTCGAAAACTTGTAAAATCCATAATTTGAGTTTTGGATGTCTGATTTGAGTTTCGTTTGAAGTGTTGGAAAGATAATGTGATGAACTTTGTTTTAAAATGGTTCCAGCACCTGTAAGTCATTTATTTATCGTGTAGTGATGGTTGAGGAGAGTCGGAGTCGTTGTTAATGTCGTTCTGAGTACAAAACTTATTTCTATGACACCGTATAAGACATCAACTTTAGATATAGAAAATTGAAGAAGCTATTGGAAGGTGCTCAGAGAAATAGATTTGTAAAACCAAGTGTATTGTTTTGGGATTCTAATTGTGAGGAAGGATTCCAAGAGTGGAAGAGGAGGTTGACTAGTGCTCCGATTTTAATTTTGCCGAATCCGGAAGGGTCCCTTGTTGTGTATTGTGATGCGTCATTGATGGGTTTAGGTGGCGTGTTGATGCAGGATAGGCAGGTTGTGGCTTATGCTTCAAGACAGTTGAAGATTTATGAAGGGAATTATCCGACTCATGATTTAGAGTTGGCAGCTGTTGTGTTTGTTTTGAAATTATGGAGGCATTATCTGTATGGTTCACGGTTTGAAGTGTTCAGTGATCATAAGAGCTTGAAGTATCTTTTTGACCAGAAAGAGTTGAATATGAGGCAGAGAAGGTGGTTAGAATTTCTCAAGGATTATGATTTCGGTTTGAATTACCATCCTGGTAAGGCAAACGTTGTGGCAGATGCGTTAAGCAGGAAGTCCTTGCATATGTCGATGTTAATGGTTCGTGAATTGAATTTAGTGGATCAATTCAGAGACTTAAGTTTGGTATGTGAAACTACTCCGGATAGTGTGAAATTGGGCATGTTGAAGCTGACATTGATTAACCAAGGTCAAGGAGGTGAGTTCCGAATTGATGAGAATGATGTTATGAGATTTGGTGATAGAGTGTGTGTTCCAGATGTTGCTGAGATTAGAAAAAGTATCTTGGAAGAAGGACATCGTAGTGGATTGAGTATTCATCCCGGTGCTACTAAGATGTATCATGATTTGAAGAAATTATTTTGGTGTCCTGGAATGAAAAAGGAAATTGCCGAGTTTGTGTATGCGTGTTTGGTTTGTCAGAAATCAAAGATTGAACATAAGAAGCCGTCGGGATTGATGGAACCGTTGTTTGTACCGGAGTGGAAATGGGATGATATTTCTATGGATTTTGTGTCTGGTTTGCCGCGGACAGCGAAGAACTGTGATTCTATTTGGGTTATAGTCGACCGATTGACAAAGTCTGCTCACTTTATTCCGATAAAAATGGATTATCCGATGGAGAGGTTGGCAGAATTGTATGTTGAGAAGATTGTAAGTTTGCAAGGTATTCCGTCCAGCATTGTGTCGGATAGAGATCCGAGGTTCACTTCTAAGTTTTGGACAGGATTGCAAGAAGATCTGGGTACTAAGTTACGATTGAGTTCGGCGTATCATCCGCAGATAGATGGTCAGACGGAGAGGACGATTCAGTCGTTAGAAGATTTGTTGAGGGCTTGTGTGTTAGAGAAAGGTGGAGCTTGGGATAGCTATTTGCCGTTGATAGAGTTTACCTACAACAATAGTTTTCATTCGAGCATCGGTATGGCTCCGTTTGAAGCATTGTATGGTAGGAGGTGTCGGACGCCGTTGTGTTGGTACGAATCTGAAGAAAGTGCGGTGAATGGACCAGAGATTGTCCAACAAACTTCAGAAAAGGTCAAGGTGATTCAGGAGAAGATGAGAGCTTCCCAGAGTCGTCAGAAAATTTATCATGATAAGAGGAGGAAGGATCTTGAGTTTAATGAAGGAGACCACGTGGTCATGCGAGTTACTTCGATGACTGGTATTGGTCGAGCTTTGAAGTCAAGAAGTTGACTCCGCGTTTTATTGGTCCGTTTCAGATTACCAAGAGAGTTGGGAAGGTTGCTTATCAGATTGCTTTACCGTCGTCGCTTGCGAATTTGCATGATGTTTTCCATGTATCTCGGTTGAGGAGGTACATTGCGGATCCGTCTCACGAGATTCAGGTAGATGATGTGCAGGTGCGGGAAAATTTGACTGTTGAAGCAGTACCTGCGAGAATTGAGGATCGGAAAGTGAAGCAACTGCGTGGTAAAGAGATAACACTGGTAAGAGTAGATTGGGGAGGACTAGCTGAAGGAAATGTCACTTGGGAACTGGAGAGTCAGATGAAGGACTCGTATCCCGAACTTTTCGTCTAAGGTATGTTTTCGAGGACGAAAACTCTTTTAGTGGGGGAGAGTTGTGACACCCCGATTTAATTCGAATATTAAATAAATGGGGAATTAATTATTTATTTAATTAAAGTCTTAAGTATTTATATTTTTGGAATTAATTGGATTAATTGAAGGAAGAAGGTTAGAGGTGTGCAGAGTAAACAGTGGGTGTGAGGAGTAAATCACTCTACTTTTACTAAGTATTAATTATTTATTTCATTTGGAATATTAAAAGGAATATTAAAAGGAATATAAAAAGGAAAATAAGGAAAAGAGGAGTTTTTTTTGGAGAAAACTATTTCACGTAGAATTGGAGAAGAGAAGAGAAGAGGGGAAAGCCGACGCCGAAGGAATCGAGATTCATCGCGAGGTAAGGGGTGATTTCTTTCGATTAATATGCCTTATGGGTTTTGGGAATCAACCGGGTAATTGGGTATGTTAGGAGATTGATTATAGGTTGATAGAATGAAACCCTATTTTGTGTCGGTGTATGGAGTTAGGATTGTTAGTATGTCAAATAACTAATAGGGATGAGTAAACCATGTTGTTTGATGTTAAAATGGTGTGAAATGATCATGATTTGGTGTTCCTAATGTAACAATTCGTATTGGAAAGTTTGAAAATGATAAAGGATGCATAAAGCTGCCAAAAGTTGCAGAAATTGCTGTTGCAGGTCGTGGGAACCGGTTTCCTGTGGGGAGGAACCGAGTTCCCAGTGTTATTTTTTAAAAACTGGGGGTTTTTGTACTCAGGAACCGGTTCCTGTCTATGTCGGAACCGGGTTCCCATACAAAAACCAGGGAGCTCATTTTTAAACTTCACAGGAACCGGTTCCTGTATAGGTAGGAACCGGGTTCCATGTGCAATTTTTCAAAAATACTTAAACTTCAAAAATTCATATTTTCTAAACCGTAACTCCTATTCGAGTGCCGTTTTCGGCGTTATTTCTTAAATCTAAATCAATATCTTTTAGGAAGGAAAAATATTATTTTCTCCAAAATTATTTTTAAAAGAGTCGAGCTTCCGATTTTGAAAAGGATGGATTAATTAAGGTTAATGTGAAATTAATATGAATGGCCTGAGTTATCGGATGAGTACTAATGCTTACAATATTGTGTTGATTATTCATTATGATTGAATGAGATACATTGGTGATTGGCAATAAGTGAATTATGTTGAGATCATAATCTGTGAATTGGTTTAGATTGTTTGACAAGTTGAATGGAGATTGACGTTCATGTGATGTTTTCTTTTCCTTGTGGTTTATTCATGATTGTATTGGTATCATGTGTTATTGTTATTATATATTGGTGATAGTCTTACTGATTGAAGAGTAAGCGTTTGGCATGTTTATGCTTTGTGATAATTTAATTCATGATTATGTTGTTATCATGTGATAGATTGGTATTGGCATTTATGTGGAATTATGTTGTTATCATATTCCGTTGAATTGATGTTGCATGCTTTTATGATGCATGCATGAGCATTTGTTAAATTGGTTCATTCCCATTGTGCGGAAGTGAACTGGCAAAGCCAATAGACTTACCTGGTTCAGAGGTAGTGAGGCTAGATTCTTGACCCGGTGGTTATGGGTGAATCATGGATTGGATTCTTGACTCAGTGTTCTGGGCGAATCATGGATTTACATTGTCTTTCCACATGTAAACAGAGCAGTGGGTGAACTCGGTTCACGTTTTGGTACCACATGCATAGAGTCTGCATTGCATATGGGATTGTAACATGCTAGGATGGATTCCAGTGTTGCAATTTCCATTGTTTGTTATATACATGTTCATTGTGTGAACTGCCTTGTGAATTGATTATGATTTGTGTTTGGTTAATGGATTAACGTATCCGATTATTCTGTTGCATTTTAAAAACGTATAATGCATGTTATATTGAATTGAAATCTCACCCTTACTTTAACAATTTCAGATCCGAAGTGATTAGCTGCTTGGATTGGTGAGGATAGCCCTAGAGTTGAGTCAGTTAGTTAATCCGCGTGTCAGTGTCGTGCTCTGGTAGATGTAACACTGGGGAAATGGTTGTTTTGAAATCCTTTAATGGAATTCCTTAATGTTTTGAATCATGTTTTGGTTTATTATCCTGGAAATACTATGAATGATGTATTCGGAATTTTGGTTATGTTTCATTTCCGCTGTTAAACATAACTTTTGCCTTATTTACTTAATAAATCTTCTTCAGTGAAAGCATGACAACTTTATTGATTGATTTAGATTATTTAAATTGTGACCCCTCTTGGATTATGATTAAATACTCTGATTATTATTTATAAAACGCGGGTAATTAGAAGGGGGTGTTACACACACCCCTCAGCCGGAATAGCATTGGCGTAGAATTCCCGCACTAGCTCAACATTCACCTTCGTCTGAGGCTCACAAAGAGAATCCAACCCGTAATTAGAAAGAATAGCATCGGGCATTGCATAGTGGCCCTGCTCACGGAGGCGGATAATGCGCTCAGTCCAAATGTTGCGCTCCTCAAGCTCTTTGTATCGAGCCTCCTGAGCATGTCCCAAGAAACGAACAGCGTCGAAAGAAGCGGGCCTAGAGGACCCAGCCCCAGCAGAAGAAACTCGTTGTCTTTTAGGTGACATCTGAAATACAACAAAAAATCAACGGAAAAGTGACACCGAGGTGTCCATTAGCAAATATTCATGCAAACAGCAGAGCAAATCAACCAACCAAAGCATTACGACTAATCGGAAAACACAAAACACAGCAGAAGAATTTTTCAAAATTCTGCAGACCGCGCTAAGCGCACTGAGCGCGCTCTACGATTTTCAGAAAAATTCTTCTGCAAAAATAGAATTTTCTCCACAAAGACACTACTACTAGCAGCGAAAATACCATCCTAAGCAATCTTTACTATCAAAACAACCTAATCCTAAGAGAAAATTCAAAAATTCCTCACCCTAGGTTTTCAAAATCTAACCTAAACATGCAATTTACACGAAATTGAGAGAAGAAAAGGATAGAACACTTACGTAGATGCCTTAGAAGGATGATTTGACAAAGAAATTCATAAAGATTTGAAGATTTTGTGTTGGGGATTTTTGGGTTTTTGAAAGAGTGAAGAATGAAGAGGAAACTATGGAAAAAGGGTTTGAAATGAACCCTAACCCTTTAAAAACAAACCAGGCCACGAAATGGGCCTCAAAAATCCGGTTTTTCAAAATTATTTTTTTTATAAAAATTCCCAGACCGCGCTAAGCGCGAAAGTTTCTGCCAGATGGGCCAAAATGCGCGCTGAGCGCGCTAAGCGCGATCTGCATAATTTTGATTTTTCAAGAAAAACAGCAATTTGACAGTTCGGGCATGTGAAAATGAGTTCAAGGAAGAATACTTACAATGTTGGGGTGCCTCCCAACAAGCGCTTTGTTTAACGTCGGTAGAGCTCGACGGTTCGGAATGATCAAGGATCATTCAAGAAGATGGATTCGGCTATGTCGCGGCTCACCTCTCTGCCAACATACCGCTTCAACCGCTGCCCATTCACAGTCCATTCTTTCGTCCTTTCAAGATCTTGCAAGACAATGGCACCATACTCTTTTACTTCTTTGATTAAAAACGGACCAGACCTTTTTGTTTTGAGTTTTCCCGGAAAAAGCCTCATCCGGGAATTGAACAAGAGAACCTTTTGCCCCGGCCGAAATTCCTTGACCTTTATCTTCTTATCATGAGAAACTTTAACTTTTTCCTTGTACCTCCGGTTTGAATGATATGCTCCCTCTCGCATTTCATCCAATTGAACGAGTTGTGTTTTTCTCTTTTCACCCGCCAAAGATGGATTGAAATTCAAGAATTGGAGGGCCCATAATGCTTTGTGCTCCATCTCTACCGGGAGGTGACAAGTTTTGCCATAAACAACCTGAAACGGGGTTAGTCCAATAGGAGCTTTATAGGAGGTTCGATACGCCCACAAAGCTTCATCCAATTTTTGTGACCAATCTTTTCGAGAACCCGAAACAGTTTTTTCCAAAATCTTTTTGATTTCTCTATTTGACACTTCAGCTTGACCATTCGCTTGCGGGTGATAGGGAGTCGTCACCTTATGCTTTACACCATATTGTTTCAAAAGTTTTTGTAACAATGTATTGCAAAAGTGCGACCCGCCATCACTAATGAGCACCCTAGGCACACCAAACCGAGAAAAAATGTTTCTTTTTAAAAATTTGATAACGGTTTTGGCGTCGGCCTTAGGTGAAGCAATGGCCTCCACCCACTTTGACACGTAATCAACAGCCACAAGAATATATTCATTTGAAAATGACGAAGGAAATGGACCGACAAAATCAATCCCCCAACAATCGAACACCTCTACTTCTAACATGTTGTTCAAAGGCATTTCATCTCTTTTTCCTATACCGCCACTTCTTTGGCATTTATCACAAGACTTAGCGTGAGCATAAGCATCTTTGAATAGCGAAGGCCAATAAATTCCCGATTGGAGGACTTTGGTGGCCGTTCGCAATCCATTATAGTGTCCCCCACAAGGGGAATTGTGACAATGCCAAAGAATGTTTTTGGCTTCCTCATCACTCACACACCTTCTTAGCAACCCATCGCTACTCAACCTAAAAATGTAAGGTTCGTCCCACACATAATACTTAGCATCGGCTAAAAAATTTCGCCTCTCATTCCATGTCAAATCCTCCGGCATTAATCCCGCGGCCTTGTAATTTGCCATGTCGGCAAACCACGGCCGCTCTTGGATTGCAAATAACTTCTCATTCGAAAACTCCTCATTTACTTCCTTTTCTTTATCCGTAATTTTCACGTTCACTAAGCGAGACAAATGATCCGCTACCAAATTCTCCGAACCCTTTTTATCTCGGACCTCTAAATCAAATTCTTGTAAAAGAAGAATCCATCGGATTAACCTTTGTTTAGAGTCCGGTTTGGTAAGCAGATATTTTATCGCGGAATGATCCGTGGAAACCACAACTTTTGAACCAATAAGGTAAGGACGAAACTTTTTCAATGCATAAACAATTGCGAGCAACTCTTTTTCGGTTGTTGCATAATTAATTTGAGCATCATTCAAAACTTTGCTCGCATAATGAATAGCATGGAAAATTTTGTTCTTCCTTTGGCCTAGCACGGCTCCCACTGCATAATCACTAGCGTCACACATCAATTCGAAATCAAGTTTCCAATTCGGCGCGGTGATTATGGGTGCATTTATCAAATTTTCCTTCAATTTTTAAAAAGCTAATAAACAATCTTTATCAAACAAGAAAGACTTATCTTTGTTGAGCAAGTTGCTCAAAGGCTTGGCTATCTTTGAGAAGTCTTTGATGAATCGTCGATAGAATCCCGCATGTCCTAGAAAGCTCCGAATGCCTTTGACATTGGTAGGTGGGGGAAGCGTCTCGATCACATCAATTTTTGCTTTATCGACCTCAATTCCTCTTGAAGATATCTTGTGGCCAAGGACAATTCCCTCGGTCACCATGAAATTGCATTTCTCCCAATTCAAGACCAAATTGGTATCCACACACCTCTTCAAGACGGTGTCCAAATTTTCCAAGCATAAATCAAATGACGCTCCAAAAACGGAGAAATCATCCATAAAAACTTCAATTGTTTTCTCAATCAAATCGGCAAATATAGCTTGCATGCATCTTTGAAATGTTGTCGGCGCATTGCATAAGCCGAAAGGCATACGCCTATACGCGAATATTCAAAAGGACATGTGAAATCCGTTTTCTCGTGATCTTCCGGATTCACCGATATTTGATTGTACCCGAATAACCATCCAAGAAACAATAGTATTGTTGTCCCAAGCCTTTCTAACATTTGATCCATGAATGGAAGAGGAAAATGATCCTTCCTCGTTGCTTTGTTAAGCCTTGTAGTCGATGCACATTCTCCACCCGTTACTTTTCTTGTTTGCACTAGTTCATCCTTATCATTAGATACAACCGTCAAACCTCCTTTCTTGAACCACATGCACGGGCTCACCCAAGTACTATCCGAAATCGGATAAATCATTCCCGCTTCTAACATCTTCACTACTTCTTTTCTAACCACTTCCTTCATCACGGATTCAAACGCCTCGAGGTTGGGCTAGGCTTGTACTCCTCCTCCATCATGATGTTATGCATACAATAAGCCGGGCTTATGCCTTTCAAATCGGCTAAGACCCAACCAATCGCATTTTTGTTAGATTTCAAAACTTGAATTAAGCTTTCCTCCTCCTTCTCCGACAATGTATTACTAATGATTACGGGCTTTTTACCTCCCTCCTCAAGAAACACATACTTCAAATGAGACGGTAAATCTTTCAACTCAAGTTTTGGCTCTTCATCTTTTGGATCCTTTTTCAAAATTTCCTCTTCTTCCTCCCATGGGTGCATTTCCTTGGAAATCTCCATTCCTTCCAAAGACTCCTCAATTTCTCGACCATCATCATCATCATTCACTTCTTGAGTTGCCTCCTCAATAACATCAATTTTGAAACAATCTTTCTTATCAATTGGATGCTTCATTGCTTCAAAAAGATTAAAGCAAATCTCTTCATCTTGAACTCTCACCTTCATTAAGCCATCATCAATGTCAATCATCATTCTAGCCGTCTTCATGAATGGTCTTCCAAGAATTAGAGGTGAATCCACATCTTCCTCCATATCTATCACAACAAAGTCAACCGGGAAAAAGAATTTGTCCACTTTTACCAACAAGTCTAAAGCTACACCGTGCGGGCGAGTAGTAGACTTGTCCGCCAATTGCAATGTCATTTTTGTAGACTTTAATTCAATCTCCCCCAACCTCTTCACAATGGATAATGGAATCAAATTGATACTTGATCCCAAGTCAATTAATCCCTTGCCGACATATACATCCCCAATGGTAACGGGCAAAGTTACACGCCCCGGATCACTTTCTTTCTTTGGAATAGTGCGTTGAATTATTGCACTACAACTTGCATCCACCATTATGGTTTCTTGATCCGTGTACCGCTTCTTTTTCGTCAATATATCCTTCATGAATTTTGCATATTTGGGCATTTGCTCTAATGCCTCGGTGAATGGAATATTTATTTGCAATTGCTTAAAAATATCCATAAACCGAGCATAGTGCTTTGCATCATCCTTTTTAGAAGGAAGGTGAGGATATGGTAAGCTTCTCAATGGATAAGTTACTTCCTTCTCTTTTCCCTTTTTAATTTTCTTCTTTTTCTCCTCTACTTTCTCCTTTTCAACTACACCGTTCTCCTTTTCATTTTCAACTAACACCTCATTTTCAACTAAATCATTCTCCACATCAACATCATCATTTTTTCAACTACAACCTCATCATCTTTTTCAACTACCTCTTCCTCCACTACTACTTCTTCATCCTTCTCCACAACTCTCTTTTTCCTTTCAACCACTTTCCTTTTTTCATCACAAACTCTACCACTTCTAGTTGTAATAGCCTTGCAATGCTCCTTAGGATTTGCTTGTGTAGTTGGAGAAAATGATGTCGAAGCACTTTGTTCGGAAAGTTGCTTAGCTAGTTGCCCCACTTGAGTTTCCAAATTCTTGATAGATGCCTCCGTGCTCTTTTGATTAGCCATAGAAGCTTGCATAAATTGAGCTAGAGTGTCTTGAATGTTGGAAGATCTCACTTGATTTTGTGGTTGAGCTTGATTTTGATTTTGAGTTTGATATGGATTTTGCCTTCCTTGATTATTGTTGTCTTGTCTCCACCCTCCTTGATAACCTTGGTTACCCCTTTGTTGGTAACCTTGGCCTTGATTTTGATAAGGGTAAGGAGCTCGTTGTTGGTATCCTTGCCCTTGGTTGGCCATATAGTTAGCTTCCTCATTTTCCGGAGGACAAAATCCGGTTTTATGATCTCCTTTACACAATTCACAACAAGCTATTTGGTGAGCTTGCTTACTTGATGTTCCTTGTAAATCCATGATTTGTTGAGGGAGTCTAGCCATTTGTTTTGTCAATTCTTCAACTTGTTTCGCAAACAATTTGTTTTGCGCCACAAGTGCTTCGTGACTTGAACCAATTTCTAGAACTCCCGTTTTCACTTGTACACCTACTTGATCATGTTGAGTTTGATGATCATTCCTACCCATCTTCTCAATTATTTGGATTGCTTCATATGGTGTTTTTGCCATCAAAGAACCTCTCGCCGTGGCATCCAACAACAATTTGTGTTGAGGTTGGAGACCATTTTGGAAAATATGAATTTGGGTAAGCTCGTCAAAACCGTGGCTAGGACACTTCCTAAGCATAGACTTGTACTTATCCCACGCCCGATTCAAGGGCTCGTTTACTCCTTGTGAAAATATCGAGATTGCGGTCTTTACCTCCATGAAACGTGATTGAGGGAAAAATCTTTCAAGGAACTTTTCCTCCAAAACATTCCAATTTGTCATGGTTTCTTGCAATTGGTCTAGATACCAATCTTTTGCCTTCCCCACTAGAGAATGAGGGAAGAGCCTTTGAAAGTATTGTTCTTCTTGGTCTTCCGGAGCCCCGGCCGCTCCCGCGATCTCATAGAACTTAGTAAAGTGGGTGTAAGGATCTTCATGGTCATGGCCATGAAATGGACTTGCATAGAGAAGTTGAAGCAAGCCCGTTTTCATTTCCGCGACCCTTGCATTTGCTTGTCGAGCAAATTGGGCGTTGTGACGAGGGCTATTGACACACGGCCCCCGTGGTGGTGGTGGTGGTGGTGGTGGTGGTTGTGGTTGATTCTCCGCCATAGTGGTAACTTCTCCTAACACGGGTGGTGTTGAAGAAGTAGATGTTTCTCCTCTTTCTACTCTTTCTTGCCTTTGCCTAGCTTGTCTTTTTCTTCTTTTAGCACTACTATTAAGTCTTCTAGCCGTCCTTTCAATTTCGGGATCGAAAAGGAGTTGGTCGGCCAGAATACTTCCCCGCATAAACTAATTCCTGAAAAAGTCTAGCCACACAAAAGAAACAAAGAGAGATTAGTAGAAAATGTCTTAAAACACACAACTATTGCTATACTAACAACATCAAACGCCAATCCCCGGCAACGGCGCCATTTTGTTGTAGGTTTTTTCCGCAAACAAGTATTTTTAATTATCGATTCCACAGGGATTGGTGTATGTTGTAGTCTTTCAATAGGAAAGTGTATTTTAAGATTATGTAACCAAATGGTTTGTTATCTACTCTACTAGTACCATGAGTTTCCAAACAAATATCTAAATCAATGTTTTCAAAAGAGAGTTATGGTTTGGATTCAAGAGAGATGAAGTTTGTTTTCAAATATGGAGGCATGTCAAGATTAGTTTCATTGATCTAGTTTCATACATATTCAATTAATCAAGTGATGAACATAGTAGATGATTTCTATAAATACATATCCTCCCAATCTTGTAGATTTCCCACCAAGGTTGTGAATGTTATCATGTTAATCTTTGCATGATCCCTCACTACAACTATTGACATGATAAGCATTAAGTTCAATATTTTGTAAACACTAACACACAAATCTATCCCTAGCATTTGTTCATTAGTGGATGGAATATCTTAGGTCTACTTTTAAGTATTCTTTTCCAAGCAAGACTCAAAGCATAAAGATGAAGAACAAAGATATTCAACTATATTAATCATCAAACATGTTCATACACATATGGATTAAAAGAAATACACACTATATAGATCAACTACCTCTAATCTTGACACAAAAAGATCTTAGCCACTCATTTCCATGGTTGCTTTACTCTCAAGATTGTTGGTAGCAATGATGAACATCAAGAAATCAAGAAGAAAAGCTATGGTTTTTCTTTACAATTTCTTGCCCTAAATTTACAAAGATGAAAGATAATGATAATGAAGTGTTGTTTCACTCTTTTACAAGCCAAAAAGTCAACTGGAAGTGATGGGTTGGTGGCCAAAAGGTGAAAGCATGGGTCTGTCCTTTTTCTGATTTTCGCAGACCGCGTTAAGCCCGGTTAAGCGCGCTGAGCGCGCTCATGCTGGAACCGCGCTGAGCGCGACCTGTAGCATGCTTCCTTCATCCAAAATTATCTTCAAAAAGAATCATCCCCAAAAGCTCTTCAAAAGTCCTTGAATCCAAGCATGGGAGAATTAATCAATAACAACCTATAATTAAGAGTAAACTAAGTTAAATAATATATTATGAACAAAGACTAAATAAAAACTTACTTAAACCAAAATACTAGAATAAATAATACTAATTAATTAAAAAGATATTCTTAAGGACCACAAAATCATGTACAAAATAACTACAATTTGGTCCTTAACAAAATACACATGAATATTTAGAACAATCTCACTTACGTATCAATCATTAACTTCATATTCAAATAATTTGTCTAATCGCCATCAACCGAATTCAGATAATAGATCACTTCTTTTATAGGATCCATAGCAACCAACAACCAGTGACGTCTATAAATTAAAAGAAGAGTTTAGATGAAAATTTTCTACGCAAAAAATATAAATATTAAAATGAACTTAGAATGAAAATCTAACCCTGTAGGAATAGTATTATACACCCAAAGATACAAGCTTTCTGTACGAGTGGCCATGAATCTCTCGACTAAGTGCTGTCTTACTGAATCTGGATCGCTAACAATTGTCCGTCCGTTGACACGGGAGGAAGACACAAAATGGAATCTGTTTGACAATTGATTTTCACGCATCAATTTGTCATACAAGAACCTTAAATAAAAACATAATAAACATTAGACTATTTTCATTGAAATGTGTAAATAAATTGTTCAGCTAATTAAATAATTGATTGATCGCATTACCGGATGTATAAGTATACAATACCAACGCCTAATTCGTGATGCAAGAAAATTTGATCCATGTCCTCTTTTGTAATTGTTTCGGTGCTAGAAAAACCAAAGATACCTTCCTCCATATCCAATTGGCAAATAACATCATTCATCAAATCTAATGTTCCCACTAGTGTTTCAAGACACATCCATAATCGAGGTACTATTTTTCTTGGCACGTTTTTTGAAAGATCTCTTTTCTTGCTGGGTATGCTACTAATTTTTTGGCTCACTTGTTGTGACTCTTGAGCAGGTACCTAAAAATCATATAACTTAGGTAAATTATAAAATCATGCAGTTTTTAAATTCGGAGCATAGAATTATATTAACACTTTCAATGTGCCTCTTTTTGTGATGCAACTGACTCGTTGTGTCGCAAAATCCCTTTATCCTTAGGTGCGGGTTTTGTAGGAGTCTAAAATTATCGTATAAAAAAAGTAACGTAACAGTTGAGAATTGACATTTGAATACTTAGAGATTCATAATGGTTTTCAACATACCCGGTCTTCTATGATAATGAGGTCTGAGGGTCATGCAACAAACGATCATATTGCATCTCGCAGCAAGGTTGTCTCTGAGATAATGTCAGGTATCGGTAGCAAGGCGTCCAGATCTAATGCAATATCAACTTATACTTTCAAATGTCCATCAGGGTGCGCTCTATGGTGAAGTAAATCTCCCATAGTATTATGCATTTTTCCCTTGCCGACCATGCAATAAGTCGGTGACGACAAATATAGTTGACATGATGAAATGCCCTAATTATATATATTTGACAAATATAATTGATTTTCACAAATTTAATTGCATAATTATATATATTACCTCAGGAAATTTCGTTAGAAAATCACAATTGCTACTATTTTTCTCACTAGTATCCTTGATCCCTGAACCTTGTCCTTCTGCCTAACGTCTTTCTATATCCTTTTCCAGCTCATAAATTTTAGCCTTTAACTTTTCTAGCTCCTCCATCACTTCTTTGTTGCTATGAACTTTCTCTTTATTCTTGATACCCAAAGATGTTGGAGTCACCCCAAATTCCTTACCCCTCACACGACCGAAGTACTCAGGAACATTTAACACTCGACTAAGTAAGCTCCTAGAATCATGGTCTTCACCTAGAGTTAAAGATTGAGATAGACTCTCCTGAAATTCATATGCATATCGAAATTAGTGGTGATTAAGAAGTATGAATTATTTGTATTAATTCAAGGAATAACAATATACTTACACATTTATGATAAACTTCTTGCACATCTTCCTTAACAACTCCATCCTTGCCAACACGGGAAGTCCGCCACAAAACATACTCCGGAAGAGATGTTTCTTAACTTTTTCCTTATCCAACTACACGTCAAGAGAAATAAAGTAGTTTGAAGATCAAGAGTATAACATGTGAGAAATAATAGCATCAAATATATCATAGCATTTAACAAGTACGTACTATTCTTTATTGTAAGCGTGCATATCACATACGCCCCTTTTTGAATGGATACGACGAACTTGATGCTCTTCCGGTATTTACCGCACTCATAGCCTAAAATTTTTTGTCTCTTCTTTTGGATTTAAAACTATTCCATTCTTCATATGAGACAAAGTCGGCATACGTTTCTGGATATTCTCCATCAACATAATTTCGATCGGCATCCTTAAGGTACTTTCTTGTTAAAAAAGTTCAAAATTCCCTATGTCTTTTTCCGGCCAGTTGAAGACTATAGGTCTCTCGTTTATCCTTAATGTTAAAAGACCGCTACAAAACAAACATACATTGAGTGCGTTAGTAATTTAAATACATATTCGTCAACAAAAACAAAAAACATCACTTATGGTACCTTTATCTCACTCCAAATTTTTTCCTTAGCGGGTTTCACCGCTTTATCACTCCATCGATCAAGAGTGATTGGAACCTCTCTCCGTGCAAGGGAACCAATATAACTTGTCAATTTTGTACCATTGGGCTCAATTAATTGGTTATCTTGATTCAAATGTACGTCATACTTGACTCCTCTATCTCTATCACGAATGATTGACTTCATGATGGTTATTCCTCGTCTAATATCCTTATCCACATCTTTAACTATTTCATTTCCATCATTATGTTGAACTATGGAATTTAGAAAACACGATGTAAAAACATAAACATATTTAGAAAACTCAAATAGTATTGAATGAATAAACACAATATAATAACATAAACACAAGTACCATCATCATTATTAGAAGCTTCATGTGGTGGGTTGTCCTCGTTACTAGCCATATGACCTGTAATAAAATGACAGTTAGACAATTAATGTATAAAAACAATATAAAAACATAAACACAATATAAGTACATAAACACAATATAAAAACATACACACAATTACCCACAATTACCTTTTCACTAACGTCTCTTTCTTTTCTTGGTTTGAGTATGAATTACTTGCCTCTTAACAACGCAGAATAATGGGTTGATCCAAATTCTCTCATTATGATCCTTCCTAATATATGATTCATCCACTATAATATTCTCATCTTGATCATTTATTCTATATGACTCATTCTCAACATCAATATCACTTTGATCTACATTTTTATCGTCAATCACTTTGTTAGATAAAAGCACTATAGACCATTTTGTACTTTTCAGATTGCCACACTCTGTAACTTTTAATAGAAGAAACTTTATGTGTATAACCATAAATTTGTCTTCAATAGATAAGTTAGAACCTTATCTCTCTGGTGTCTTCAACAGTTGTGATGTTATATCTTTATGTAGAATATTCTCTTCTATACATCACATACTTCTTCTCTTATTGATTCATATATCCACACAGTGATTGTTAATGTCCAGCTCCCATCAAGATATTTAACAGCATCTATATGTTTCTCCTTGGGTTGAATCAACTCTTCAAATAATTACCATACAACATTGCCACACATCCAAAACTTGTGAAGATAACAATGAACTTTGATATTGACGTTCAGTTCACACTATGCCATGAATTCTACATACAGATACTCAGCTCTCGAAAGAGTAAATGAAATTTGTATTCAGGATGCACATTTAATAAGAACTAAGTCTCCCGTCAAAGTACCTACCAAATTATCCAGTTAGAATTATCTACTCACACTAGATCATTCTGACTGATTACATCTTCACACTCACATACTTCTACTTCCAGGCAATAACAAATATATTCAAAACTGAAGACATTTAGATGATGTTCTGACATCTGATATGACATCATGCATTGTGGTTCTGGGGATAACATCCATAATATCTTATTCATAACACTTGGGGGTTAACAAAAGAGCACAGTGACTTAGCAATTTTACATCTAGATATATCAAGGAATAGTATAGGCCATATCTCAATTAACTTTTCTTCATACTTTCATTCTGTTTTCGAGATAATGGAAGCCATAGTCTGTACCTATAGAGGAGATTCCCTCAGATAGGTTTCTGGAGCAGACTTACTTATGGCATGACATTGAAATAGTCAGATTCTTCATGGCAATCTTACTTCCTTGATTCTTATTGAAACTACCCATTATGGATAATAGTTAGGGAAATCAACATTCATGACCATATTTCACTGTGGTTGAGACATAGTATTCAGCTCCAAGTCTGTTATATGGTTTTGAATAAAATTCCATATATCTGGTTCCTTTGATCAGAAGAAAATACCAGATATAAGCTCACTTTGATTATGCATAAAGGAACTGAGGAGTATACCTTTTGAGTGTCTTACTTGCACTGAGCTTGACTTCTATACTCCCATAAGCTTAGGTCAGAATTAAACTAATATCTAGAGTATAAGATCTTGTTGATCGTTTCATGATCAACTAATAAGCAGATGTCTCCTCTTCCAGATCAGGAGCAGGTTCCAAACATATGTTCTCACACTACATTTGTTTAGCACCAGAACATTTGTTCTTCAACTGGTAGCTGTATACCAGTACTAATGTTCTAACATCCAGTAGGACATTTGTTCCAACTTCTGGGAACACATCATCCTTGAAGGTCTTCAAGGTAAACACTTTGCAGATGAATATGAGTATCATTGATCAATTGATCCCCATCAGCTTTAATAATCCATGCGTTTATGAGTGGACTTGATAAAGATCTCAAGTATCTTTGACACTTTTACTATAGCTGTAATAATCTGCCATATATTATGTTGAATGAAAATAACCTTACAGTTCCTCCTTCACTATAGGGGTTGCATCAGAGGCTATGCAGCGTAATATAGTCATACCTCAACAGAATGTACACAATGCTTACTCCATAATTTGATTGTAAGCATGACACATAAGGATTGAAAATAAATCAACCCTACAATTTACTTGCTTCTTCATCAAGCAACAATTTAGACCCAACCAAAAATCCTGACCATGTGGTAATGCATAAACACAAGGATTACCTTATCAATGTCTTCACTCCCACGTGAAGGTTTTGATAACTCCTATCTCTGTGATGAGGCTAAACAATAAAATCCAAACTCTTCACTCCCGCATGAAGTCTTTGAATTTAACTTTCTTGTTCCAGCATCTTCATCTTCTTCAGTCAGGTTGGTCTAGTTCCTCACAAATAGGTCCATCCTCCACTTCTAGGGACCATACAGTATGAACACTCCTTGTTCAAACAATATTATACCTTGTCCACACCCAGAAAGTATCCCTCATGGATCTCATCCAGAAATAGATAGGATACCTTCTCTGATACCAATTGAAATTTCTAGTGAGGGCCAGACTCAGGATGTCGTGACATCTGATCCTACATTACAAAGCAGACAAGGTAGAACACACAATTAAAATTAGGAAACAAAATAACACAAAGAATTGTTAACCCAGTTCCCTTCTAACCAACCTGCATCTGGGGGCATATCAAGCCAGGAATAAAGTTCACTATCAGCAGTATTAATTCAGAGAGAAACCACCATGTTTACACTCCTCACTTAATCAGACTACCCAATGACCCTTCTACCTAAGATACCACACTTCGATATGAGAATCTCCACTCACTTCCAATCACCTCAGGGATGTCTATCATCTACAATCACACCAGCAACTGCATCAACTGCTTGGCTCCTAACACAATCAGCTTGGAGATACCTCACTCCAAACACAACAAAAATAGTTTGAAGATACCACACTTCAAACACAATCAAAACTAGTCACTCAAGTGACACAAACCAAACTTGGAATTGCTTCACAGCTTCTTCCAAGGACATAACTACACTCATTGCTTCACAGCTTCTGAGTGAGTAAAAACAATCCTCTTGCCTACAGGCTTCGAGGTAAAAATTAGTGACCATCCCACAATACGGGTGGTCCACTTACATGGCTAACCCTAAAGACTACATCTTTCTAAAACCGACTAGCTTACTAAAACTAGGTTAAAACTGCTTATTTATAACCTATTACCCAACTGGATTTGGGCCTTCAAAATAATAGCATAAGCTGTAACAAACTTCTGCATAAACAAATATGCAGGTAACTTCTGCTACAATCAAGGTCCGTTCTGGTTTTTCTCCTTATCTCTTGGACCTCCACATATGCCTTCAAAGTTGCGCCACATAATATGCATAATATTCCTAGAATATTCTGCACTAACTAAAAAAGAACTGTAACAAACTTAACAAATTTTGTAGTGTGATGTCCTGATGTCTGATGTCTCGACATCTCATATGACATGTTGTTCCAGATGTTGAACTTCTTCAACACAACATGTTAAGGCATTCCATTATTGTTGCTTTATATTTGTTTTACAAAATTAAGCCAACTTTAAAAATGAGGAACTTACAGATAGGTACACCAGAGGCTGAGGAAGAAGCAATGTTCGTGAGACTCTTCCCGCATTCCTTGATCAGAAAATCCAAGGATTGGTATCTTGACCAACCCACAGAAACTATGACAAATTGGAATGTCGTGGAAGAAAACTTTCTTAACAGGTTCTTTCCTCACAATAGTTTCGTGGATGCAAAAACAACAATAGCCGCATTCACGCAAAGTGCAACGGAAACTCTTTGTGAAGCTTGGGAACTCTGCAAGTCCGTGTTGAGAAAATGTCCTAATCATGGATTTGATAATATCACACAAATTCATGTTTTTCGCAATGGATTGCATCCCTAACCAAATCTCCTACTTACGCAACAGCCGGTGGTTCGTTATTATCCAAAAGTGCGGAGGAAGCAGTTGCTATCATCAACCGTATGGCTCTCACTGATCACCAAGTTCAGTATAACAGAGGTGCAACACAAAATAAATCTGGTATTTTAGAGTTGGATACGAATGATGCAATCTTGGCACAAAACAAATTTCTCAAGCAAACCGTGGAAGAATTGACAAAGCAACTCTCAAACCTTCCACAACAACTCAAAAAAATGCATGAAACACCTAAACCGCAACAAGTAGCATCGTGTGAGTTGTGTATAGGAGACCATCCAACTAGTTTTTATCCCCCGATCAATGAAGAAGTCAATTATTTGTGAAATCAGTAGCAAAGGCAGGTTCTGTTTCTAAACAATCAAGGATATCCATACAATAACAATGCAAACTATGGCCAAAACAGGCATAATCAGTACCAAAGTTACACTCAGTCATATAAGCTTTCAAAGATAGAGTATACCTTGAATCAATTTATGCAGTTGTCCTTGGCCAACAAGAAAAATACGGATGCTTCAATTAGAAATTTAGAAACGCAAGTTGGGCAAATTGCAAAACAGTTGAGTGAGCAACAAACGGGAACTTTCACTGCCACCACTCAAACCAATCCAAAAGAAACTTGCAATGTTGTTGCAACAAAGATTAAGGATGTAGATGAAACAAAATTCAGGGAGAATGGCAAAGAAAAACAAGTTGAAAATGAGAAAAAGGAGGAAAAAACCAAAGTTGATCCTGGAACCGTGACATTACCAGTTATCATTGAAAACATCAATTTTGACAAAGCCTTGGTGGATCTTGGATCAAGCACCAACCTTATTCCATTGGCCATTCTTAAAAAGATTGATAAGCCTGATTTGCAACCAACAATAATGAAATTACAACTTGCGGACAAATCAATCGTACAACCAGTTGGCATAATGAAGGACGTAATGGTGAAGCTTGAAAGTTTTCTATTCCCAAATGATTTCGTTGTGACGAATATGGATTAATATGACATCATAACTTTGATATTAGGCCATCCATTCATAAAATCATCTCGAATGATGATCGATGTCGATGAAGGAAAAATGACGATAAGGTGCAAAAACGAGAAGGTGAACTTCAACTTGTTTCAATCCAAACATCACAAAGAGGTAGACTATTCCAAAGTTAAATCTCCTGATGAAATAGGCCTGGAACTAAAGAGGAAGGATGACAATCAAAGGCCAAAGCATGGTCGAAAGGACACTTTGAAGAATTCATACAAGCCACCTTGATTCTTAGCGATAATAAGCGTTGAGCTAATGACGTTAAACAAGCACTTGTTGGGAGGTAACCCAACCCATTGCATATTTATTTTCTTTCTTAAATTAGTTCTTTTTTGTTGGAATAAAATATTATGAATGATCCAAAACTAAAATTCTGCAAAACTGAATTTTGCAGAATTCGCTAAGCGAGCCCTGTTTCGCTAAGCGAACATAGCAGAATCAGCAAAAATGCCATTCATGCAATTTTCTTTACTTTAGTAATTTTGTGTCTTTTAAATAGTTTTTAATATTTAGGTGTCTTATGATCAATCCATGACTTTTTTCTTGAGAAATTGTCCTCTTCAACCAAAATGGGAAAGGCAAGGAGTGGAGAACCAATTTCACATAAATCAACAAAAGTGCAATGGTAGAGATTTAAAATTGAAAGAATTGACCAAACCAAGGTATGTGTTTATTTCTTTATTAGAATTTAGCATGAGTATGACATGAGTAATCTGCATAAAACCAGTTCATTCAATCCTAAGCCATGACATGTTTTCCTTATGAATCACTTAGTTCCTAAACAAGAAAAGTGAGGCAAACCTTCCATTCTTCATCGTATGCTTCGGAGACTGACAAATTTATGTTTTAACTTGTTTGTTTCATGCTTAATCTTTCATTCATGTTGATTAGAGTAAAGACATAGAAGGGATTAAGGCATGTCTTTGTTAATTGAGCATAACTAGCATGCCAAATTATAGCCTCATATGTTCTTGTGAGTAGTGATCATTTGTAAACCACTTTTGAGCCATATGACATGAATACATCACTTATGAACTGAATAATGCATTAAGTACACCACTTAGTGTGTTTTATTCCATATCTTTGAATAATCATAAAAGTTCATAATTGATAGATTCTATTTTTCTTATATTGAAACTTGCAACCATTGATATCTTGTACAAAACCTTGAAGAGCATTCAAAGAATAATAGATTTTTGTTCAAGTTGGGGATGAAAAGAAAGAGATTTAGTTCAAAAGAAAAACTGAAAAGTGGTAAGAATCAAAATAAAATGAAGGAAAAAGAAAGATGAAAAGAAAGAGCAAGTTAATACCAAAGAAGAATGAATCAAAAGAAAGAAACAAGAAAGATTGGAGGAGTATAATGTGTACAACAAAATCAAAGACATATGAATGCTCTCCTAAAAGAGAAAAATCAGAAACCTCTTTGTTTCTAATTATCCTTAGAAAATATCACTTTTTTGATACCTTGGCCACATTACAACCATGAAAAGAACTTAGTGATCTTTGTCTTTGCATACCAATATATTTTGCTTAGATAAGTGCATTAATTAATCAAAATGTTAGCAAAGTTTGTCATAAGAGAGATCAAAATATCTCATAATTTTTACTTATTCAAAAAGTGTGTAGGTGATTCATGGCTAAGCATGTTTATTTCTTTGGATTGCTTGATATGAATTTTATGTAGAAGAATTTTGTCATAAACTTGTCTAAATACTAGGAAGGTACTAAGCATGGAATTCTTGGTTATGCAATTCAACATGATAAGCCTTGCACTTGGTTACTTCTTTGAAAAACTTTGGTTGATTATGTGAAATAATGGTATAGAAACTCTTTCTCTTGCATTGCTTTGATTGAGGACAAACAAAGATTCAAGTTGGGGAGAGTTTGACGAATGCTTAATTCATAGTAAATTATCACATTAAAGCATGGCATTTATCTTACTTAAATGACAAGATTCTCACATAAAAACCTTAATTATTGAATAGATATGGTTTGTACATGTTTACTTTGGCTTTGAGTGTCTTTTGTGCAGGTTTTGGCCATTGAAGAAAAACTAGGAAACAGACACTTCGCTAAGCGAACGTTGTAGCAAATAGTTCCCTTAGCGGACCTCCAGCGAAGTCAAAACACAAGATTCAAAATTCATAAGGAAACCCAATTCACTTAGCGAGATATAGTTCGCATAACGAAACCAAGTCAGAAAGAAAAACATCCGGTTGCTTGCGTGACGAGCCTTGAAGAGTTCGCTTAGCGAAGCAGGTGATCAAAAAGATATTTTGAAGACTTTAGGCTGAAGAAAGCAACTTCGCTAAGCAATCCATATTTTTCTTAGCAAACTTTGGAGGTAACAAGTTGACAAGTTGATTTGAAAACTTAGCACAGAAGAAAGGACTTTGCTTAGCGAAGTATAGTTCGCTTAGCGAAGTATAGTTCGCTTAGCGAAGTATAGTTCGCTTAGCGAACTCAGGCGGCCAGAACTACTAAAAAAATACCATAACTCAGTTCAGTTAGGAGGCCAGTTTTTTACCACTTATAATAAATTTTGTAATATCAGTGTAATAGTGTAATAGAGGTTATAAGGAGAAGGAGGTGGATTCGCATCCAGAGTCCGAAAATCGTCATTGATGTTGTTTTTATTCTATTCTTCATTTGTGTTTCAAGCTACCATGAGTAGATAAATACCTCTCTTGTTGGGATTGATCGTAGTTCACAGAATCAGTATGTATTTACTTTGATCATGGCATTATATATAAGTTATGTTTGAACCATTATCGTTGTTATCTTTGCTTAACCGTTTATTTAATGGATTAAATCGATATTGACAAATACGGTTCTAATCTCAATCCAAGATAATAACTATTAAATTCTAGATGCTAGACATAGAGTTAGGTTTAATATTCACAAGTATCAAATCTTAATGTTGCCGTATTGTTTAATAGGCTGAGAAATCGTCGATTAAACCATAAGTTATGTATAACTGATCCTAGTTTTTCATATTGAATCGGTGAATGAAAACCAATTCCCAACAAGTCTATTTCTATGAATTTACCTTTTGTTATTTACGTATTTTACTTTTTGTCACTTACAAACCAAAAAATCTTGAAACTTATGCTTAGAAATATAGAAATCATTGAACGATTTTGATATCGCTCCAATCCCTGCGGATACGATAAAAACAATACTTCATTTGATAATACACAACATCAAATATCTGATTTCTGAAACTAAAACTCCAATATATATATATATTCAATGACATAATATAATGGATGTATCACCACCCCCAATGGTTAACCATGTGCACGCTAGTTGTTATACCCCAAAATTTGCCCTCCTAATTTTTAAGACATTTCACATATCCATACTCAAGGATTTCAAAAGGGTTGACCAGACAAATCCTCTCCTAAGCAATCAATCCAAACTAGGGTTTTTCCATTCTCAAGTCAAGATGGACCTCCAATGCTTCAAGTGGTCATCATGCCTCATCATGTGTTCCAAAGAATCTCCATGACAAGTTTCAAGCCTTACAAGTCAAGTTTCCTTAGACAATTGCTCAGATGGTTGAAAATCAGTTGTATTGGACAAAAGTCAACTGTGGTCAACATACAGTCAAACTTCATAATTTTTGGTCAACATAAATATTTTGAAGTTATATTCATCATTTGATCAAGGGTTGATCATGATTCATCAAGAGAAGTCAAGAATTGATCAAAAGTCAAAGTTTCTAAATTGGGCTTTCTTAGACAAAAGTCAACAGAACTTTGACCAGGCATAACTTTCACATACTTTATCATAAATTTTTCCACCACATCTCATTTTGAAGAGAATTTAATTCTCTACAACTTCATGTCTCACAAGCTTAGGTAGAAAATGCTTCATTTGAAAGTTATGGATCAAAACATTACAGGTCCTTTTAAAAGTCAACAAAAAGTCAACTTTTTGCAAAGAAGTGTTCATGAGCATGGAAACTCCAATGAATATGAGACCAAAAAGGCTGTTTAGAAGATATCTTGAGCTTTCTAAAAAGTCCAAGAACACCCAAAAATGTTAAAAATTGAGCAAGATACACCTTATCCAAGTTGAGCATTTTTTAGGAGGTGCACAAAAAGAAATACTTGACAAAACCAAATTTTTTGCAAATGGGCCTAACTTTTCTTGATTCAAACATGTTCCTCGGCTGAATTGGAACCTCCAAGCCCAAGGCCACGAATTTATCTTTTATTTTTTATTTATTTTGGATTTTTAATCATTTAAAACCAATTTAATTAAAATAAAAGATAGAAAATCAAAAATTAATTGCAAGATGGATTTTCTCTCATCCTTGAGGTCCAAGCAAGACATTTAATCTGATTATTTCGAAATAATCATGATTGGTAATGAGATTTGATTGAAATTGGCTCAAAAAGGAAATATTTGGTTTGATTCCAAATCAAATAATTTCTCATTGATTGGCTTGATTTTTTCGTACAATTGTTGACCTAATTCACTCTACTATAAATATATGATGTTACTACATGCACAGGGGACGAAATTCTGGCCTCAAAGAACCCTACCAAGCATCAAAAAAATCAGTGTGTTCCAAGCAACTAGCAGCCAGGTTTTCAGTCCAATTCAAGTGATTCCAAGCATTCCAACACGTTCCTGGAGGTTCTCTAAATCGATCCAGATGCTCATAAGCCAACCAAACATCCAAAATCACGAAATCAAGATCATGGTTTGCACCATTCTAACTCAAAATTGATTTCTGATTTTCATGCATATTTAACATGTTTTGATTGTTTGTTTGTGTTTAGAATGAAGTTTCGAAGCATTCTGCATAGGTTAATTGAGTTTTGAGTATAGGAATAGGAATCCACCATGGCTAGGGTTTAAAGGTCCGAATTAGGGCTTTGCAAATTAGGAAAAATTGGACGAAACCAATGACTCCATCATGTTCAGGGGATCAAATCGAGTTGATCCATGTCTCCATAACAAATTTATGTTGTACATTATTGGATTTTGATTTTTGCAGGTGTTATAGCTATGGACAAACCGTTGGTAAAGGCTGTTGCTACGGACCAAAACCGTAGCTAAATGTTTAAATATTCAAACGAAGAAGACGATGTTCTTGGCGCGTGTTTTAAAGTTGGTTTTCAGAAACTATTTTCCCTTATAACGTTTTTGTTTCATTCCACTAACACCAAAGCAGGTTGGCTCAGTTGACAGGAGGTGCGTGGGTTTGACTAGGAGGACCTGGGTTCGAACCTTGGCTCCTCACACATATTTTTTAACAACTTGCAAAACTAACCTTTTTCTTATTTTCTTCATATTTTCTTTTTTAATTTAATTTCTTTTCAAATAATTTTCTAACACATCAAAAAATCATGAAAAATATTTTCTTTTTGCATTTAGGTCAGAAAAATACTTATTTAGTTTTTGACATGAGAAAATTTATTTTTTGCATGCATATTTTAATTAATTGTTAATTAACCAGAAAATTGACTTTTAATTGTTTTTCCTTGCTAAAATCAATCCAGAAAATTTCCAAAAATTATTTTCTCATCTAATTAGGTTTACTGACCCTTAAAACTTTTTCCTAACTCAAAAACCTTTTTTTTACTAACACATTTTCTCTTATTCGCAATTCTTTTCTTTTTCCCGATTATTATGTATTTGCTTCCAGGTCCTAATAGTTAGGATTATTTTATCGCGTTCTTTTTCCATATTATGTAACTGCTCATGGGATGTAATAGTTTAGTTAGGATTTACTTTCCGCACTCCTATATTATGTAACTGCCCCAAAGCCATGTAATAGCGTAGGATTTACTTTCCGCACTTTACTTTCTGCAATTTACTTTCTGCACCCATATAAACTGCTAGTAACTAGGCGTGTATGGCAAGATAAAAATGAATGTAGATCACTTCAAATTGCAAGATAACTTATCTGAATTTAACACACTCTCTTCACACATGCACCCCCTAGGCTATTCTCTCTCGTTGCCTTTCGAATAAATGGTCAAGTCCCTCGAACGTAGAGGTATCCTAGCACCGTTTCCTACAAACATATCATCATAGTCCCTTCGATACAAAGATCATAGTCCCTCGATGTTGCCTACGAATACATGATCTCGTCCCTCGATTGTTGCCTACGAATACATGATCTCGTCCCTCGATTGTTGCCTACGAATACATGATCTCGTCCCTCGATTGTTGCCTACGAAAAGTGATGATCGTCCCTTCGAATGTACTAGGATACTCCTACAAGTTGCCTTCTATGACCATTCGATGTCCCTTCGAATGTCCCTTTACATCCAACGAATAGGGTTACCTACCAACTAATGGTATGGATAGCACTATTCTAAAGGAAAGTAAAATAACACAGAAACTACCGTTCTGAATTGGTAATAAGAATTTTAGTTGCTTGCTCCATCAAAACATCTTTTCACACCTCACACTTTTACAAAGTTGAAACACTTTTCAAAAACGAAACATTTCCGAAGACTTCGTATACATTCAAGCGTGAATCATTACGAAGTCAAAGCGAAATGTCTTTTCAAAACATTTTCAAACACACACACAGAAAGCAAATTTTTTAAGATGATCGAAAGCAACTAAGAGCTCGTAGATAACTACGGATGGAAAGGGTGCTAATACCTTCCCTTTTCATAACCTTCTCCCTTACTCAGAATCTAACGAAGGTCTTTTTTTGTTCTTTTCACCTTCCCTTAATTGGATAAAAAAAAGTCGGTGACGACTCTTGCTATCTGCAACATTTACGATCAAAAGCAAAACAATCCAAAGTCAGTTCTCCCACCGTGTTACACTAGTCCTCTCACTCAAGGCGTGGGTTCGATCCCTGCCTTTTGCACTTTTTTTCCATAAATTCTGATTTTTGTAGGTATCACACATATACAATTGGAAGTGTGGTTTAGACACCACAAGCAGATGGCGTGGTGGCTTGCTTTTGGCTCCATAACCTTCAGGTCCGGGGTTTAACACTTCCAGGATCCAAATCTATTTTTTAACACATGGTTTCTGTAATACGGTGGGAGAACTGACTTGTTTGTTTTTCGTTTTATCACAAATGTTGCGGATAGCAAGAGTCGCCACCGACTTTTCTTTTATCCAATTAAGGGAAGGCGAAAAGAATAGGAAAAGACCCGTTAGATATACGGAGGGCGTTATGAAAAGGAAAGGTATTAGCACCCTTTCCATCCGTAGTTATCTACAGGATCTTAATTGCTTAGCTCACTTTATAAATTGCTTTTTGTGTGTGTGTTTGAAAAGATTTTTGAAAGGCATTTCACTTTGAAAAGGCATTCTTTCTTTTTGGAATAAACTTCATATGATAGATTGCAAGTGCGTCGGTGCAACGAAACGGATTTGATGGAATTGAAGTGGAAATTTGTGAGAATCAGAAGATGATTTGCATAGACGGTGTCAATATTCCAGTGCAAAACAAAATATTGATGATGTATAGATATAAGACTTCCTGGTATGAGTGCAGTTCTTCGGTACGACAAAGCAAGAGTTTGCATGCAAAAGTAGCACTACAACGTTCAAATCAATGAAATCAAATATGTGATCAAATATGTGTAACTTTAAATATTAAATGAATAATGTACTTGTTATGACGTTTAGACAAACTTTTATATAATTGACCTTAAAATTGCTCCTGATTTAATTTAGTGTAGAATGCTAGAAACCGTCAAATTGGATCCAATGAGTGGTAGTGAGCGAATAGCCTAAAATTAGTGTGCGGTCCTCTAGTAAAGGTCTAGCTGTTTATCGTTTTTTTATGAAAAATATTTTAGATTGGAACTTTTGTATTGTATCTTTATCTGGGACTAAACATAATTGAAATACTAGGAAGGTAGTGGGTCATTTAGTCCTTGGCCCCCATGATGAGCCAAAGGAAGTTAATTAAAGTGCAGCTTTACACATCTATTATTCTTTCTTTAAAATAAAACTTATCTATGTAATTGGATAGACAAATTTGGGGACATTGCAACCGATCTTTAATTACTAGTAGTATATAAAAGATGGCATAAGATTTGGCATATGCCACTAATTTATAGATCACCATATATAGCAAGTACTGGACTAATTACACATAAAGTACTTATCTACCTCTGTGCTATGTTATTTATATGTTTTGAAATTATTGAATCTGTGTGGGGTTAATTAAAACACCAAGGTGGGTATGGGAAAGCTCCATAGAAATGCTTTTTAGTATACAATGTAAGCCAGCTTGGCTTCAATTCAGAGGAGACAAAAGTCACTAAGCAAATACCGAAATACCAAAAATAAATAAATAATAGGTCACTATCATAAAATCACTCGTGTGATATATTTAATTAAATTAAGTAATACATTATTGAGAGGCTACGTAGCCATATATATCATCACGGATCTCGTGTTGGTAGGCCATGCATATCTTCACTCCTTGCATACCCTTTTATGGATAAAATGTAGTATTCATAAATTTTTGTAATTCTTATATTATTTTACACGAAATTTCAGTGTATTCTAGTAGAAGAATAAGAAAATTTGAAGACATATATAGGTTATGTTTTCAGGTGGCTGGTATAAAGTTGAGTTTCTCTTTATCCCCTTATGTTAGCTCTGTTTTTCATTCCAGTTGGATTATAATTTCAATTAAAAAAAAACTATAGTATTTACTTGCAAGGTTTTAAATAATTGCGGTCACATAAAAGTTTTCGAAATTTTAATTGATATAAGTGTTGTAATAATGACTATGATGGTTGCAATGTATTTAATAATATTTTTTTTTTATTATAAAAGATAAATAACGATATCAATAGTTTTAAATATTTTTTAATATTGTTTTATTGCAGTTGTTTTTACGATAATGAATTATTTTTATATTTAAGGTTTTAAATAATTGTCGTGCTCATATAAATTTTTTATAATTTATTTTTGTTGATATGGGTGTTATAACAGTGGTCTATTATAATATAAATTAATTATAATTTATTATTTATTATAAAAATGATGAATAATAATATTAATATTAAAAAATTTGCAATCATTTTGTCACATACATTTTTCGTGATATGAAACCGATAAAATTAAAGCCCTTATTTACTTATATAAAAAAAACTAAAGTATTATTTCTTCCGATGAAACTTTTGAAAAGTTTCATTAAACATATCACATGATTTATTTACTAAGATTTTAATTTTTTTTAATTTATTTCTAGGGTTATGAATATCATGAAACATTTCTCGGAAACTTCTTAGACTATTCCTAGAAAAGCAAATATTATTTGAGATTATTCAAAACAGTGTTGAAGTAGAATAGTTGACTATTGAAAACATATCATGTGCATGAATATGATAACCTCGCCAGAGATCAAGAAAGAGAACATAAGTCATCAACACAACTCTCTTGTCAATGGTGGATCCAGGATCTTGATATAGAAGATGCAAGGAGTACATATTTTTTTGTTGGTTGTGAATAAAGAATAAATAAAGTAATTAAAAAATCAGATAAAAATTAAACATATTATACAAATGTGATTTACTACTTCTATATATTACCCTTAATTGTTTGGTTTTTTTATGTGTGTCTCGTTATGGTATGTACTATTCAAGTGGACCATGCTTCCAGCTAATGACATACAATGATTTATAGAACTCTTGCCACTGTTTTTTTTTATAATTTTGTTATCTTTTTATTATTGTTTTAAAGTACGTGTTTAGGTTGATCAATTTTGTTTTTCCTGATTAGGTTAACATTCTTTACTTGTCTAATACTGTTCAAGTTCTATGCCAACTTGCAAAAGAATATTCTTAATACAAAAAATATTTGTACATATTTAGAAGATAGTAGATACTAATTAAATTCTTTTATTGTATGAGTTAATGAGAAAAGGCAGTCGGAAAGTTGTAGAAAGCAACGATAAAGAGGTACTATTGTATTCATTATCAATAAAAACAAAGTACCAAGAATCCTATCCTCTTTAGTTATTAATTTAACTCTTCTTTAGTTAACACTTACAAATACAATAGGATGATGAAGACATAAAAATAAAGAATATTTTATGTATCTTTTTCTCTAATACTGCATTAGATATCTCTAATAAATATAAAACCATAAAATACAGAAATATCCAATACATAGAGAGAAATATCCAATAAATACAGAAATATCCATTTTTTTAACGTGAATACGCATTTTGTTTTTTAATAAAAACGTTTAACTACTTTTTTAATAAGTAAAATGTTTTTTGAATTTTTGAGTAACTAAACTATGTTATATCAGGAACAGATCCAGACATTATATATTGATAATTAGGTTCGCTAACCCTAAAATATTTTTTACTAATATTAAAATATTTTACTAACATTTTTTTTTATTATTTACTATCTCGCATTTTAAATTCTAGAAATCATTGTATAGGTCGCAAAGTTTTTTGTAATAGCGTAGATTTATTTTCTGCCTTTACTTTCCGCATTTTACTTTCTGCACCTCTCATTATGTATTTACCCCAAAGTCTTGTAATAGCGTAGGTTTATTTTTCGCATTTGTTTTCCGCACCTTTATTATAAACTATATACACTACTTAGATGTATGCTAATTAGGGTTTGCATGAAAAGATCTAAAAATCAACCGTTAGATCACTCTAATAATCAACATAAATATCTGAAATTAACACACTTATCACACTTGCACCCTCTAGGGTATCCTCTCTTGTTGCCTTTCGGAGTAACATGGTCATGTCCCTCGAACGTAAGGGTACCATTAACAAAGTCCCTCAATTAAATCATCACAAAGATCATAGTCCCTCGATGATCCTCGATGTTGCCTACGAATATATGATTTTATCCCTCAGTTGTTGCCTACGAACAAGTGATGATCGTCCCTTCAAATTGCTAAAGCATGCTTACAATGTTGCCTTCAATGACCATACGATGACCCTACGATTGTCCCTTCATGTCCAACGGATAAAGTTACCTACCAACTAATGGTACGGATAGCCTTATCCTAAAGGAGAAAGAAAATAACAAGAAACGACCATTCTGAGTAGGTAAATAAGACTCTATTGCTTGCTCCAATCCAAAAATACTTTTCACACCTCACACTTATTTTCAAACTATTTTTCAAACAAACACTTTGTATACATTCCAACGAGAATCATTACAAAGTTAAACATTTTCCAAACGAAATATCTCTGAACACTTTGTATACATTCTTGAGGACTGATACAAGAATCATTACGAAGTCAAAGAGAAATATTTTTCAAAAATACTTTTCAAATCACATACACACAGAAAGCAAACTTTCAAAAGTGAGTTAAGCAATTAAGAGCCCGTAGATAACTACGGATAGAAAGGGTGCTAATACCTTCCCTTTTCATAATTACCTCCCTTACTCAGAATCTAACAAAGGTATTTCCTGTTCTTTTCACCTTTCCTTTATTGGATAAAAGAAAATTTGGTGGCGACTCTTGCTATCTGTAACATTTGCGATAAAATGCAAAATAAACAAGTCATTTCTCCCACTGTGTTACAGAACTGGAGACTCTGTTGGGGATAACACCCAAAGAGAGTTTAACTTAGGGTTATAGATCACTTTTTATAGCTTTCTGTTTGCTTTGTATGCTTTACTTTTAAGGGTTTGCTTGGGTATTATATTTGTGGGGGATCCTACACCCGGATCCATTTTCCTTAGGTAAGTAGCAATAGATCATCGCGACTGTCAGGCATAGACCGAAACGGTTAAAATGATGGCTACGGTTAGTGTGACACTTTGGATGTCCTGATGTTCCTCATGTTCAGTTGAGGAAATATTTGGCGTCTGCGTGGTGTTATCAAGCACTAACTAAACTTTTAGAACCCTAATTAACCCATCTTGTCCATTAGAAGGTAGTGAGATAGTCGGCTTCGATGCAGACTGAGGTTTGTTGATACTTGATGCTACGCTCATTGAGATTTGAATTTCGGGATGTTTCGGTCAACCATTTGGTAGTCGTAATGAAATAAAGCCTACAAGAAAGATCTATAATATGAGATTCCTAGAGCTCGATTATTATTGTAGGACAGGTTGAACTAACTTAAACTCTGGTAGGGTAGACACCTATACCTCACACAAGCCTTAAACCTAGGGCTATTATGTGAACTGCTTGTGTGTGCTATTTAAACATGACATCATAACATCATAACATCATAACATCATATCATTTCTAACCATTTCAAGGACCTAGGGATTTATCTTTGCTCTTTGTTGTAGGGTTATGGCTTCTAGGAAGACTATCTGAATCAACTTTATGGGCATACCTTCTCAACTCAAGGAGTTAGTCTCTAAAATTCCTGATCACTCTTAGTTCATTAAGAGTCATGGTTATCTACTCAACTTGGTTACCTCAGGTTTTGAAGAAGATATGACGAGCGTCGTATTCCAATTCTTTGATCCTAAGCATCATTGCTTTACTTTCCCAGACTATCAGTTGGTACCTACAATGGAAGATTTCTCTAAGCTACTTGGGATACCCATTCTTGATCAAATACCATTCACCGGTTCAGAAAAAGTTCCGAGGTTTGAAGACATTGCATCAGCTCTACACCTAAAGCGGTCAGACATTGAAGCTAATTAGGAAACAAGAAGTGGAGTTAAGGGTTTGCTTCCTAATTCGGATCAATTCATGGATGTGAATGCCATCAAGATATTCCTCACTCATAATCCTATGCCTACTTTGCTCGGGGATATTATGCATTCTCTTTATACTTGTACCACGAAAAAGACAAGGAACTCTCATGTGTTTCATACTGTTATTATCCAGGTGGTTTATTTTGCACCTTCCTCGATCAGTAATGAAGAATGAACAAGGTTTGAAATGGTCTCGATGGTTGATGTCACTCTCTCATTCAGATATTCGTTGGTGTCTGTGATACGGTGAACTGACTTTGTAGATTTTTGTATCCAAATGTGCGGATAGCAAGAGTCGCCACCGACTTTTATTTTTATCCAATTAAGGGAAGGTAAAAGTAACAGAAAAAGACCTTCGTTAGATTCTGAGTTCGGGAGAATGGTTATGAAAAGGGAAGGTATTAGCACCCCTTTCCATCCGTAGTTTATTCTACGGGCTCTTAGTTGCTCTAGATCACTTTTTAAAAAAATTGCTTTTTGTGTGTTTGACAAAGATGTTTTGAAAGGCATTTCACTTTGACTTTGTAATGACTCATGTAGGAGTGTATACAAAGTGTTCGGAAATGTTTCGTTTTGAAAAGAAATTTTGAACTTTGAAAAAGTGTGTGAGGTGTGAAAAGCATTTGATAGAGCAAGCAACTAAGAGACTTATTTACCCACTCAGAATTGGTCGTTTTTGTACTTCTACGTTCCTTTAGAATAGCGCTAGTCATACCATTAGTTAGTAGGTAGCTCCATTCGTTGGATGTGAGCGGGACATTCGAAGGGACATCGGATGGTCATCGAAGGCAACTTGTAGGAAGTATCCTAGCACATTCGAAGGGACTATCATCATTTTTCGTAGGCGACAATCGAGGGTCAAGATCATGTATTCGGAGGCGACATCGTGGGTCTATGATCTTTGTATCGAAGGGACTATGATGATTTGTTCGGAAGGCAACGGTGCTAGAATACCTCTACGTTCGAGGGACATGACCATTTTGAATTCGAAAGGCATCGAGAGAGAATTACCCTAAGGGGTGCATGTGTGAAAGAAGTGTGTTGATTTCAGAATATGTTATCTTGACATTAGAGTGAGCTATGTCCAATTATTATCTTGCCATACACGCCTAATTACTAGCAATTTATAGGGTGTGGAAGAGTAAAATGCGGAATGTAAAAGCGGAAATGTAAAAGTGCGGAAAGATAAACCTACGCTATTACATGGCTTTGGGGCAGATACATAATTTGAAATGCGGAAAATAAAATCCTAATTAAAACTATTACAACCCATATGCAATTACATTATTGGAAAAAAAAATAGAATGATAAAAAGAAAACGTCTGAATCGGAGCAACCTGTGAAAGAATAAGAGATCAGAAAATATGATGAAATCGAAATAAGATAAAATGTTAGAAAAAATGCAATTTTAATATGAGAAAATTAATATAGGCTGGAAATAAGATAAATAAATTAAAATAATTTTTTGGGATTTTTTGGAAAAGATTTAATAATTAAAATGCAATTAAAAGTGAATTAAATGCAAAATTAAAAATAAAATAAATATGCATGCAAAATTATATTTTTAATTTATTAAATTAAATAAAGATTTTAGAATATAAATGCAAAAGAAAATATTTTTTGGTGATTTTTAATGCGAATAAAAATCATGAAAACAATTAAAATATAATGAAAATATTAAAATAAATGAAAATAGGAAAATATGTTAGAAAATATGAATTTGCAAACTTGTAAAAGAATGTCATGGCGTGGATCGAATCGAGTCATTGGCCTCAAACTCGAAAACCAACACCGACTAACCGAGCCAACACGCCTTGTTTGGAAATTGAGTAAGTGGAATACACGTTGCTTCGCCATTGCCTCCTCCTTCGCCGACTTCATCTCTTTCGCTTTGAATTTTCAAAAGCTTGCGTCGGCTTTTCTTCGACGCTATGTCCGCTAATATCAAAATGCAAGACACATAATATAAATTACATTTGAAACCATGGTTCGATTCCTCGTGTCATCCCGAGTTTAATGGTATAGGTCTTGTTGGCCAATTTTTCTGTAGAGAAACCCTAATTCGATACAGAAACCCTAATCATGGCATAACACGATTCGTGCCATGGAAATCTAATTAGCTTGCCAGAAAGCTTGCAAACTCGATTCTAAATACAAACCAACAATCAAAACAAGTTAATAATGCATGAATATTGATAATCGAATTTGGAAAAATAAGAACAAACCGAAACTGGGATTGCTTGATTCTTGATGGTTTTGAGTGATATAAGAGTCTGGATCGACTCTAAAGACCTCAAGGAATGCAATGGAATCCTCAAAATCTACTGTGGATGGTCGGAACTAGGATTGCTATTTGCTTCAAGAACTCGATTTTTTCAGTTTGAGAATAGGGTTTCTGAGGCAATTTTTTCGTTCCTTGCAATTGAGATGCATCAAGTATATATGCTGGATGGATTTGGGATTGAATTTGGAAAGAATTAATCAATATTCAATGGAAATCAAATTTGATATTCTCATGAAATCAAATTTTCAAACTTTGTCCAATTTCAATCCAATCTTGCCAAATTTGATCTATTTTCGAAATTGCTGGCATTTATGGGTTGATTGGATCACAAGAAAGCAATAAAAATCAATCTTCCAATTAATTTTGATTTTATAATTTATTTTAAGATTTAATTTGCATTTAAATGAATAAATCACAAATTAAATAGAAAAATAAATCAAAAATTCGTGGCATTGGGCTTGGACATTCCTAATTGCATGAGGAACAAGTTAGGATGAAGAAAAAGTAGGCCCATTTGCAAAAGATTTGATTTTTTGAAGTATCTCTCTTTGTGCATTCTTCCAAAATTGCCCAACTTGTGAATGGTGTATCTTGCTCAATTTTCCACATTTTTGAGTGTTCTTGGACTTTTTGGAAAGCTCTAAGAGTCCTCTAAACAATGTCTTTGGTCTCATCTCAATTGGAGTTACCATGCTCAATATATCTTCAAATCAAAAAGTTGACTTTTTGTTGACTTTGAAAATGACCTGTAATGTTTTGAGCTATACCTCTCAAATGAAGCATTTTTTGGACATTCTTGTGAGACATGAAGTTGTAGAGAATTGAATTTCCTTCAAAATGAGCTTTGGTGGGAAAATTTCGAGAAAGTATGAGAAAGTTATGATCAACAAAGTTCATTGACTTTTCATCTAGAAACCCTAATTTAGAAAGTTTGACTTTTGAGCAAATCTTGAGTTTTCTTGATGAATCATGATCAACCCTTGATCAAATGATGAATGTTACTTCAAAATGAGGATGTTGACCAAAATCGAAGTTTTGTATGTTGACCACAGTTGACTTTTTGTCCAATACAACTGATTTTCAACCATCTGAGCAATTGCCTGAGGAAACTTGACTTGTGAGGCTTGAAACTTGACATGGAGAATATTTGAAGCATATGAGGAGGCATGAAGGCCATTGGAGATGTTGGAAATCCATCTTGACTTGAGAGATACCAAACCCTAGTTTGGGGTTGATTGTCTAGGAGAGAGTTTGTCTGATCAACTCTTGAGGAATCCTTGAGCATAGATGTATGGAATCTCTTGAATAGATGGAGGGAAAATTTTGGGGTATGACAGCTGCCCCTGTTCAATCTTCTTGTACTGGAAGGGTTAGATTGACATGCTTGTCTTTCGTGACCTGGAGGTAGAAGATGATTGAACACTCGAGTACACCTGAAAATTTGCACTCGCTATTGGCTGATGACGCGGGAATGGGCTTACAGATGCCATTTGGAGAAGTTGGAGACTTCGCTGGGGAACGAGTCGTACGCTAGACTCGAGGTTTTTAATAGGAGAGCTGACGGAGATGGGCTTAAGATGCCATCGGAAAGGTCGATGGGAGTGAGTCGTATGTTAGACTACAGATGTTCTGAACGGAGAGGAGATGGGCTTAAGATGCCATCCGAAGGGAGTCGTACGTTAGACTTCGTGTTCACTTTGAATGAGGTTATTGGTTTGTATTGATTTTTAACCATATAGGCAGCATTCTGAAAGTGAAGAGATGTTGACAGATAGTCGGAGATGGGCTTAAGATGCCATCCAAGGCAACCGTACGCTAGACTCGTAGTCTTGTCGAATAAATCTTCGTGTCGATTACTCGAGGAGATTGTAGTTGGCAAAATGTGGATAGCTTCCTTTGTGCATCGGTGTTGATCCATTGCTGTTATCGGAGGATAACCGAGGTGGTCTTTTGGATAGTTTTCCCGTCGGTTCGGGGCTTAATCCTGGACCTGTTGTCGGAGGACAACCAAGGGCGGTCTTTCAGATAGTTTTCCCGTCGATTCGGGGCTTAATCCTGGACCTGTTGTCGGAAGACAACCAAGGGTGGTCTTTCAGATAGTTTTCCCGTCGATTCGGGGCTTAATCCTGGACCTGTTTGTGTCGAGTGATCACACTGCTTTGGAGAAAACAAGAGAACTTTGATAGAATATTTGTTAGTTTTATGCAAAGTATGATGCATGCCAGTGTATATGAATGACATATGCATGAATTATGACTTGATGAGTAATGTATGAATGATAAATGTTGTGATATTTCAAAACATATCCATCTTGAAGAAGATGCGGATATTCTGTTTGAAGATTTCTGACTCCTGCTTGGGGAATTGTGTAGGTGAGAACCCCGCTTTTGAAGGAGAAAAGAAATCCCGGATTCCTCCGATGCCCTATCTGACCAAGTCTTGGGCCTAGACATTGTTGAGGAAGGTAGAGATTGGAGAAGCTCGTTGTTGGAGATCTCATAGACCCTGCTGAGGAGAGTCTGGGAGGCGATCTGTTGGGGACCTTGTATGTAGATCCTGCTGAGGAAATTTAGGAAGCGCTCTACTGGGGATTCCGAGTGTAGATCTCGCTGGAGAGCATTTGATGGTTGCTGAGAGACCGGGCTAGAAGAGTCTGGAGTCCGTTGTAATCTCTGGCTGGGGAATAAAAAGTGTATGTTTCCTCCGATGCACTATCTGACCAAGTTTCGAGTCTGGATACTGCTGCCGGGGAGAAGGGGGAGGATTGAGACACGTCACGGGATGAATACCTTGACCGGGATGAGGTGCTACCGCTTGAGACCGATGTAACATTGCTCGGTTGAGTGGAATCACCGCCAGGATTAACATATACCCGATGGGGATGTGTGTGAGTGACACCTTTATGCTCTGTGGGGAACTATTTGTTGACTTTCGTCGTCATCCCAATTCCTGGAGCCTGTAGTAAGTACTTTTGTATGTTCACTTTTCGTATGTTTGTGATTAGATTCTTATTGTCAAATGCGTATAGTCATTCAAAACAAACGTTGGACTTATTGCAAATAACAACAACAGAAATTGTAAAGAGAAAGAATTTTGCGTTTATTTGAAAGGTGGCGTATGGCCAAGTAGTTTGTACATAAGAAAGGTAAAAAGCTATGCGGGAACAATCTCGTTAAGTTCCAACTATGCTAATACTCATATATTTCGACTATCTCATCTCCTTGTCGAGAAAGTGAGTGAACCGATCTTCGCCATTTGAATCTTGAATCCGATAGTAGTGCGGAAGCGATGACCGGAAGAGACATAAGTGCGCTTAAATCCCTAACTTTTGCCGGACCGCCTTCGGTTTTTCTACCAGATACCCTTTTTGCCCAAGCCGCCTTTTCGGTTTTCGACTTGCGGGTGTACATGTTTTGTATATATCCTTAACTTTTGCCGAACCTTTGTTAGCCAGACTCTCCCTTATTTTTCCTCCAGGCAATCGTCCATAGACGGGTCTTTGTGCATCAAGGATCACCGCTGGGACTCTTGGAGATCACTTGGGTTGATGGTCGTTGAGTAACTGCATAACCATGGGTGGTTCTCATGAAAGTTATTTCGATAATGGTTGGGTGGTTCCATGCTTCAGGCCGATATGAGAAGGTGATGCTTGATCTTGGTGCAGCTCGGTGATCATCTTATTGTTGAGATTAGAGCCGTTATATGTGATAATCCTTCGGGAATGCCATATCGACAGATAAGATTATATGTGATGAATCGAGCCACAACATTCTTAGTAATAGATGCGAACGAGGCTGCTTCTACCCACTTGGTGAAATAGTCAATTGCCACAAGGATGAAACGATGTCCATTGGAAGTTGTGGGCTTGATTTCTCCGATCATGTCAATGCCCCACATTGCAAAAGGCCAAGGAGAAGTTAAAACATTCGAGGTACCGAGGTACATGTACTTTGTCGGATAACCGCACTTGTGACAAGATCGAGCATAGCGGTGACAATCAGCTTCCATGGTGGACCAATAGTAACTTGTTCTCAAAATCTTCTTAGCCATGGTGTGTCCACTAGAGTGGGTACCAAATGCGCCTTCGTGTAACTCTTCCATGATACGCATTGCGGTTTTCGGTCTACGGAGTAAGCACAAGTCATGGTTGCGCTTGTATAAGATGTCGTTCGAGGAAGAATTTGGATGCGAATCTTCTCATGAACTTCTTATCATTAATGATGCCCTGGATATTCCCGAGTCTCTAGATACCTCTTCACATCATAGTACCAAGGTTTCTCTTCCGCCGAGCTCATAACAATACGTTGGTTCGTCAAACCTCTCAATGATGATCCGGGAGCCTCGTTGTCCCATCTCGACCTTGAACATAGACGACATAGTAGCCAATGTGCGCCAACCGATTCTCTTCTCGTGGAATATGATCAAAAGTAATCTCTTCAAGTAGGGATCAAACTTAGAACATGCTCTCGATATGGAATGAGATTCGGATGCTTATCCCACTCGCCTTAATCTGACCGATCACTAAAGTCGAGTCTCCATACACTTGTAAGAACTTGATTCTTAAGTCAATAGCGCTTTAAGACCCATGATGCACGCCCGTACTCGGCCATGTTGTTAGTGCAATGAAACATAATCTGGCGGTAAAAGGAGTATGTCCGCTGTAGGGATGTAATGATGGCGCCAATTGCCAAGTGCGTTTGAGGCTCCATCAAAGACCATAGTCCATCGGGATCCTTGTTCGTGTCCTTCGTCTGGCCCGCTCTTCGCAATCTGTAACTAGTAAAACATCTTCGTCGAAATTGAACGCATAGATCGATAGTCATCTACGGCTTGATGAGCCAAATGATCGGCTACTACACTTCCTTTGATCGCTTTCGAGAAGTGTACTTGGATGTCATACTCTCAAGATCATTTGCCATCTTGCTATTCTTGAGAGAGTGGTTTCTCAAAGATGTATTTTATCGGATCCATCTTGGAAATCAACAAGGTAGTGTGAGTCAACATATACTGCCTTAGCGAAGCAGTTAAAGCGTTGCAAGTTTTCTCGAGCTGTGAGTATCTTGTTTCACAATCGGTAAACTTTTGCTAAGGTAGTATATTGCATGCTCTTTCGACTGACTCGCCATGTTGCCCCAACACACACCCCATTGAGTTCTCTAACACCGTCAAGTACATGATAAGAGGTCTTCCTTGGGCGGCATCGTATAGGAGGATTGAGGTACTCCTTGATTTTGTCAAAAGCGATCCGCAATCGTCGCTCCATTCTACTACTTGATCTTTCTTTAGTAACTTGAAGATTGGCTCACAAGTAGCGAGTGTGCAATGAATCAGCGATGTAGTTTAATCGGCCCAAGAAACCTCGACTTCCTTCTCGGTGCGGGGCGGCATCTCTTGAATAGCTTTAACCTTGGCGGATCAACTTCAATACCTTTACCATCGACAACAAACCCTAGGAGTTTTCCAGATCCGACTCCAAAGGTGCACTTGTTGGGATTCGTCTCAATCTATACTTCTTCAATCTGTCAAAGAGTTTCTGCAAATGATCAAGATGTTCTTCTTCAGTCTGTGATCGAGCTATCATGTCATCGACGTAGACCTCTATCTCGTGATGAATCATGTCATGAAATAATGTCACCATAGCACGCGATAAGTGGCGCGTTCTTCAATCAAACGGCATAACCTTGTAGCGAAAGTGCCCCACTGTAACAAAAGTAGTCTTCTCCATGTCTTGAGCCATTTTGATCCGATTGTAACCGGAGAAACCATCCATGAAGGAGAAAACCTTATGCCGAGCGGTGTTGTCTACCGTAACATCAATATGAGGAAGTGGGAAATCATCTTTCGGACTTGCTTTGTTCGATCTCGTAATCCACACACATTCGCACTTTACCATCCTTCTTGGGCATGCACCACATTAGCAACCCTCGTGGATAAGAAGTAACGGCTAAGAAACCGCATTGAACGCTTCATAACTTCGGCTTTGATCTTCTCGACATCTCGGGATGCGACGAACCTTCGTTTCACCGAGAAAACCTTCTTTTGTCGGAATCGTGTACCACAATATCAATGTCTAAACCAGCATGTCTTCGTATGACCAAGCAAAACCTCAACATAGTCTTGTAGCATTTGAATCAACCTTTCTTTAACATCGCTCAAGACCCGCTCCTATTTTGATCTCTTTTCTCTTCGTCAAGACCAAATTCACAACCTCAACTTGCTCTTCGTGTGGCTGTATAACTCGCTCTTCTTCTGTAGCCGCAAGTTCTCCGAACTTCACAATCTTCCTCACTTTCGCCTTCGGCTTGGTAGATCGGATTATCAAGTCATATTTAGCACTAGCATAGTGTTATTAACGAGATTCGAGTGATTGCGTGTATCACGTGGGTGTGTGTAAGAAACACATAGCTTTTGAAGGGGTGATAAAGTAAAAGAAAGAAAACAAACAATTGAATGCAAAAGTCCAACGATTTATTGAATGAAAATACGCAAACGACGATAATAACCCTCACAAACGAGCCATGATGCCCGGCAAGGCACTAGGCTTTCAAAGTTTATTGTTCAAAACATAAAGAAATACGAAAAGCAAAACAAAACAAGAGCAATTACTCGACTAAAGGAGATTGGTATGACGCCTTCGGTCTTCCAATTGTCGAGCCCTTTATCCGAGTTGGGAAGATCCACTTCGATGTCGAAGTCGTTGTCGCCGCCTTCTATAGCATGGATTCCACTCGATTGATGCGGAAAGGAAGTTGGCGCACGCGTTCGCGGCGTATCATCTTTGACCCTTGATAGTGAAGCCTAAACCAGCCTTGTCAAATTTGAAAGGAAGATTAGGAGCTGTCCCCAAACTACCTCCTTGTTCAACAGCTGAGCTCTTTCAGCGAGGCCATCCTAGGCGGAGCTTGTGTAACCTCAGGAGTGACAGGAGAGTCAACAGGCATGACTCTGGGTATTGTTTCAAAAGCTTGACAGGGAGTCTCGAAGAATTCACCCTCCACCTCGAGGTATCGGAATGACTGTAGATGACCGACCATATACTTCTTCACCACATACTATGACAACCTTCCTTTCACCGGTATTTCAGTTTCGATGTAAGGTAGAGGTAATAGCGCGCCCCATGTATCCAAGGGCGTCCAAGTAGGCAGAGTAGGCGGACGGATGTCCATGACAAAGAAAGTAGAGTCAAAAGTCGGGAACCGACTTTAACAGCGTGAGCTCTCAAGTACCGTTCGCTTAGAACCATCAAAAGCTCTCACAATAATGTCACCGGTCTCGAACCAACCCTTCGACATCAAGTCGATCAAAAGCGCTTGGAAGGATATTCGAGCAAACGGTATCCATCAAAACATGAGATAGGTAACGCCCTTGCATTCAACAGAGATGTGCAAGGCCTTGTTGTGTTCCTTTCTAAGGAGTCAAATCAAGATCGAGAAGCCTAGGCCGTTGTTGGCAGCAGGCTAGCAATACAAACTTCGAATCGATCGGTGGTAGTGTCTTGCGGCACATGAGCATTCTTCGAAACTTCACCAAAGCATTAGCATGAGCCTCGAGCACAAGAGCGAGCAAGCATGGATATCTTGGACGGAGTCTGTCCCAACTGTTCCACAACATTGTAGTCACTCTTCTTGATAATCTTCAGAATTTCCTCCATTTCTCGTTTGGAGGTGTCTTCAGTAACTTCCTTTGGTACTTTTGGTTGAGCGGGATGAGTCACGGTTCTTTCCCTCTAGTGGGATATTGATTGAGTAGCTGGAATGCGAGCTGGAGTCGCAGTGTCTTTTGGAGGAGAGATCTCTGGAGAGAATACCCTTCCGGTTCTGGTCACTTTACTGGATCCGGTGATGTTGTCGATGTCAGGAATGGTAGCTTCAATGGTAAGATCTTCAATTGTCAGAGGATCTTGCTTGACACCATGATAGTAAACATCAGCTCCATAGTTCCAAGGGATAGCCTTGTCAGAGGAATATGGCACTGGTCTTGGAGAAGTGATGATGAGAGGTGCCACCCTAGGTATAGGATCAACAGAGGAAATCCTTATTGTGTTAACATCAGCATAGTCTTCTGGGAAATCGTCACCCCATCCGGTCGCCTTAACATCTTCCATAGGAATCTTGTAGCTCTCAGGAACAGTGTACTTCACCATGTAATCATACTTTCCACTTGGCTGCCCCAAGGTATCCCACAGATGGCGCAGCTTGCATTGTCGATCTTCAACTTAGACATTTCTTCACACGCTTCATGTGGTTTCGTAAATAGTATCTCACGGTTGTCCATCATGCCGAACACGCCTTCTCAACCAAGCACAACCATCGCGCGGATGGGCACCAACGACAATTCTCGGGCATCCCGGTTGACACCGGCTTGCAACAAATTCTTTTAATCATCGAGGAATGGTCAAGTCATCTATGTTGAAAACATAAGTATCATCACCAACAGATTGGAACTCTTGTCATGGTTAGGCATAGGCGCATTGATCACATTCGAGTCTCAACAGAGGATCAAACTCAATCGCTTAGCTTCAATCATATCTTGAATCTTGTTCTTCAAAGCCCAACAATTGTCGGTGTCGTGCCCTAGGTGTTGGAATGGTAAGCACACTTAGCATTTGGATTGTACGAGAGGAAGTGTTGACATTCTGAGGAGGATCCCTCAAGGTTATCAGCTCTGCTTTCAACATGTGTTGCAAGGCTTGCGACAAAGGCATGTTGATCTTCGTAAACTGTCTTCATTGCGCGTTCTGGTTACGCACGTTGTCTCACCGAGGTTGGCCGATGTAGGATCGAGATCACAACCGCCCCCACAGATTGAGCACGGTCGGTCTTGGCTCGGCTTTTCTGACCATACACAACATTGGCTTCTTTCTTAGCACCAAAAGATCTCTTTGCAGTATTTGAAGACGTCTCTACCTGAATCTTCCCATTCTTGATACCAGCCTCAATACGCTCGCCTGTCAGTATCAGCTCGGTGAATCTGGCTGAAGAATTTCCAATCAGATGATTGAAGAACGGGCCTGTCAGTGTTCCCATAAACATATCAACCAACTCCCTATTGGACAAGGGTGGTTGAACTCTCGCTAGATCTCTCCATTTCGAGCATACTCCTTGAACTTCGTCACGACCCATAGACATGCTTTGTAGTTGCATGCGAGTGGGTGTCAATTCAAGATTGTACTCATACTGTCAGAAAGCATCAGCCAAATCACCCAAGTACGGATACGGTCATTCTCTAGTCGATAGTACCATTCCAACTGGTTCGGACAAACTCTCTTGAAAATAGTGCATCCACAACTTTCTCATCGTGGGATTGATCTTCGGACATAGGACTTCAAATGCAGCTTTGGGCAAGACATGCCATCATACTTAGCAAAAGTAGGAACTTTGAACTTGGGAGGAATCACAACACCGTGGACAAGACTCGATCATCAAAGTTCAGCCGGACATCTTCAAGTTTTCCACAGCATTCAGACGGTCTTCAAGTTGTTTGTACTTGTCATCTTCATCAGAGTGTTGGCTATAATCAGAGTGGTCCTCTCCTCCTTTCTTTGGCTCACGCTGATCACCTTCATCACCCTTGGTACTCCCCTCGGTATGGACACTTCCTTCAGAGAGCTCAATACGGCTGACCACCTTAGGACCCCCTTTGAAACGTCTACCCATGTTGAGGAGACCAACAACCTTCTTCTTCTTGTTGATGAGCTTCTTCAAATCTTCTTGGCCTTGGACCAAGTTGGTGAACATCTGCTGAAACTGAGCATTCTGAGCTTGGAGATCTTTGACAGTCTGTTCAAGAGCCATTTCTGCTAAAATAAATAGCGAGCAAATGAGAAAACCAATCTCCAATGTACCTGTGATGCAATGTTATGCTATGATATGCAATGTTTATGCGAATGCTATGCAATGTTTTCAAGGACCTTAGAGATTTAAATTTGTTAAACAAGCAATGAACAAACATTTATTAGTACTTCTTTTTATTATTCCTTTTTTCTTTTTAAGTACAAGAGATAGTTCAAAGCAATAAGAGAAAACATAAACATCCTAAAGCTCTAAGTCTCCCATGGGCGCTTCCTCTTGGTGCCGATGTAGGCATTGATGCTTCGCTCCTCGTGAAGTAGCTTTGTCAACTCTAACACTTTCTTCTCACTTGCATAGCATTGAGCTTCAAAGGTATCCCTTTCTTCTTTAAGCTGAATCCAGGATCTCTTCAAGTCTTCAAAATCAGTAGGCATGTCAGGATGGAGAACAAGATGGTACGCCACCTATAGCAACAGTTCCATAATTACTGGTAGAACAGGCGTGAATGGCATCATGAGGTTTTGAGCTCGAGCTCGCACCCATTTGAGGTAAGGTTCCCAAGGAATGGAGTTCGGGTGCCCCAAAGTCTTGGTATCAGTCTTCTTTACCATGCCCCAAGCATGTATAAACCTTCGCTTGTAATTCGAGATCGTGATTGTAATCGAACACAATATCTTGGAGAAGCATATCATGTGGACCATCTCTTCGAGCAAAACCAAACTGACGTAGAGCTAAGGAAGGGTTGTAAGTAATACCTCCCCTTATACCAAGGAGTGGTACATTAGGGAATTCTCCACAACGCTCAATGAATGTGAAATCCTTTAGAGAGAAAAGATTCCAACGGATATCGGAATGAGAGAGTGACATCAATCTTTGAGACCATCTCAACCTTTGTTCGTTCTTCAAAACTGATGGAGGAAGGTGCGAAATAAACCACCTTGAAAGTAACGGTATACAACACATGAGAGTTCCTTGTCTCTTAGTAGTATGAGTGTGGAGAGAATGTAGAATATCTCCAAGTAAAGTAGGCACAGGATTGCGGGTAAGGAACAACTTGATGGCATTGATATCGATGAATTGATCCGAGTTAGGAAATAGAACCAAACCATAAATTAGCAAGGCCACAACATTCTCAAATGCATGGAAACTCATAACTTTGAGGAATTCTCGGGCTTTCTTAATTAAGAACTTGGAAAGTAAACCCTTAACTCCACTTCTAGTTTCCCAATTGGCTTCGATATCTGAACGCTTAAGGTGTAAGGCTGATGCAATGTCTTCGTACTTAGGAACCTTTTCCAAACCGGGTAAATGGCATTTGGTCAAGAATAGGTACCCCAAGTAGCTTAGAGAATTCTTCTAAGGTAGGAACCAACTGATAATCTGGAAATGTAAAGCAATGGTGTTTCGGGTCAAAGAACTGAAATAGGACATGCATCATATCTTCTTCAAAACCGGAGATAACCACATCAAGTAGATAACCATGTCTTTTGATGAACTGAGCGTGGTCGGGAATTTCTGAAACCAATTCTTTGAGTTGAGAAGGGATACCCATGAAGTTGATTCGGATAGTCTTTCTAGAAGCCATAATCCCTACAAAACAGAGCAAAGATAAATCCCTAGGTCCTTGAAATAGTTAGAAATGATATGCAATGCGAATGATGTCATGATGTCATGTTTAGCACACACAAACAATTCACACAATGAGCCTAGGTTTAAGGCTTGCATGAGGTATAGGTGATTACCCCACCAAAAGTTTGAGTTGGTTCATCCTATCCTATAATAGTAACCGGGTTCTAGGAATCTCACATCATAGATCTTTCTCGTAGGCGCTTATTTCAATACGACGGCCAAGTGGTCGATCGAAAATGTCCCAAAAGTCTGATCTCAATGAGCGTAGCATCGAGTATCAACCAACCTCGGTCTACACCAAAGCCGGCCATCTCACTACCTTCTAATGGCCAAGATGGGTCAATTAAGGTTCTAAAAGTTTATTTAGCGCTTGATGACACCACGCAGAAGCCAAATACTATCTTCAACTTGGGAATGAAGAGTATCGGGACAACCAAAGTGTCACGCTAACGTAGCCATCATGTTGACCGCGTAGTTATACGTCTAACGGTCGCGATGATCTAATGCTACTTACCTAAAAGGAAACCCGGATCCGGGTGTAGGATCCCCCAACAATATAATACCCAAGCAACCCTTAAGGATAAAGCATACAAGTCAAACAAAAAGCAGTAAAAGTTATCTAGAAATCCCTAAGGCAATTCTCTCTTTTAGGGTGTACTTCCCCAGCAGAGTCGCCAGTTCTGTGATACGGTGAACTGACTTTGTAGATTTTTGTATCCAAATGTGCGGATAGCAAGAGTCGCCACCGACTTTTATTTTTATCCAATTAAGGGAAGGTAAAAGTAACAGAAAAAGACCTTCGTTAGATTCTGAGTTCGGGAGAATGGTTATGAAAAGGGAAGGTATTAGCACCCCTTTCCATCCGTAGTTTATTCTACGGGCTCTTAGTTGCTCTAGATCACTTTTTAAAAAAATTGCTTTTTGTGTGTTTGACAAAGATGTTTTGAAAGGCATTTCACTTTGACTTTGTAATGACTCATGTAGGAGTGTATACAAAGTGTTCGGAAATGTTTCGTTTTGAAAAGAAATTTTGAACTTTGAAAAAGTGTGTGAGGTGTGAAAAGCATTTGATAGAGCAAGCAACTAAGAGACTTATTTACCCACTCAGAATTGGTCGTTTTTGTACTTCTACGTTCCTTTAGAATAGCGCTAGCCATACCATTAGTTAGTAGGTAGCTCCATTCGTTGGATGTGAGCGGGACATTCGAAGGGACATCGGATGGTCATCGAAGGCAACTTGTAGGAAGTATCCTAGCACATTCGAAGGGACTATCATCATTTTTCGTAGGCGACAATCGAGGGTCAAGATCATGTATTCGGAGGCGACATCGTGGGTCTATGATCTTTGTATCGAAGGGACTATGATGATTTGTTCGGAAGGCAACGGTGCTAGAATACCTCTACGTTCGAGGGACATGACCATTTTGAATTCGAAAGGCATCGAGAGAGAATTACCCTAAGGGGTGCATTTGTGAAAGAAGTGTGTTGATTTCAGAATATGTTATCTTGACATTAGAGTGAGCTATGTCCAATTATTATCTTGCCATACACGCCTAATTACTAGCAATTTATAGGGTGTGGAAGAGTAAAATGCGGAATGTAAAAGCGGAAATGTAAAAGTGCGGAAAGATAAACCTACGCTATTACATGGCTTTGGGGCAGATACATAATTTGAAATGCGGAAAATAAAATCCTAATTAAAACTATTACAACCCATATGCAATTACATTATTGGAAAAAAAATAGAATGATAAAAAGAAAACGTCTGAATCGGAGCAACCTGTGAAAGAATAAGAGATCAGAAAATATGATGAAATCGAAATAAGATAAAATGTTAGAAAAAATGCAATTTTTAATATGAGAAAATTAATATAGGCTGGAAATAAGATAAATAAATTAAAATAATTTTTTGGGATTTTTTGGAAAAAGATTTAATAATTAAAATGCAATTAAAAGTGAATTAAATGCAAAATTAAAAATAAAATAAATATGCATGCAAAAATTATATTTTTTAATTTATTAAATTAAATAAAGATTTTTAGAATATAAATGCAAAAGAAAATATTTTTTTTGGTGATTTTTTAATGCAGAATAAAAATCATGAAAACAATTAAAATATAATGAAAATATTAAAATAAATGAAAATAGGAAAATATGTTAGAAAATATGAATTTGCAAACTTGTAAAAAGAATGTCATGGCCAGGGATCGAACTGGAGTCATTGGCCTCAAACTCTGAAAACCAACACGCTGACCAACTGAGCCAACACACGCTACTGTTTGGAAATTGGAGTAAGTGGAATACACGCGTTGCTTCGCCATTGCCTCCTCCTTCGCGCCAGACTTCATCTCTTTCGTTTTGAATTTTCAAAAGCTTGCGTCGGCTTTTCTTCGACGCTATGTCCCTGGCTAATATCAAAAATGCAGCACACATAATATAAATTACATTTGAAACCATGGTTCGATTCCTCAGGTCATCCCGAGTTTAATGGTATAGGTCTTGTTGGCCAATTTTTCCTGTATAGAGAAACCCTAATTCAATACCAGAAACCCTAATCATGGCATAACACGATTCAGGCCATGGAAATCTAATTGGCTTGCCCAGAAAGCTTGCAAACTCGATTCTAAATACAAACCAACAATCAAAACAAGTTAATAATGCATGAATATTGATAATCGAATTTGGAAAAATAAGAACAAACCGAAACTGGGATTGCTTGATTCTTGATGGTTTTGAGTGATATAAGAGTCTGGATCGACTCTAAAGACCTCAAGGAATGCAATGGAATCCTCAAAATCGGCTGTGGATGGCTGGAACTAGGATTGCTATTTGCTTCAAGAACTCGATTTTTTCAGTTTGAGAATAGGGTTTCTGAGGCAATTTTTTCGTTCCTTGCAATTGAGATGCATCAAGTATATATGCTGGATGGATTTGGGATTGAATTTGGAAAGAATTAATCAATATTCAATGGAAATCAAATTTGATATTCTCATGAAATCAAATTTTCAAACTTTGTCCAATTTCAATCCAATCTTGCCAAATTTGATCTATTTTCGAAATTGCTGGCATTTATGGGTTGATTGGATCACAAGAAAGCAATAAAAATCAATCTTCCAATTAATTTTGATTTTATAATTTATTTTAAGATTTAATTTGCATTTAAATGAATAAATCACAAATTAAATAGAAAAATAAATCAAAAATTCGTGGCATTGGGCTTGGACATTCCTAATTGCATGAGGAACAAGTTAGGATGAAGAAAAGTAGGCCCATTTGCAAAAGATTTGATTTTTTGAAGTATCTCTCTTTGTGCATTCTTCCAAAATTGCCCAACTTGTGAATGGTGTATCTTGCTCAATTTTCCACATTTTTGAGTGTTCTTGGACTTTTTGGAAAGCTCTAAGAGTCCTCTAAACAATGTCTTTGGTCTCATCTCAATTGGAGTTACCATGCTCAATATATCTTCAAATCAAAAGTTGACTTTTGTTGACTTTGAAAATGACTGTAATGTTTTGAGCTATACCTCTCAAATGAAGCATTTTTTGGACATTCTTGTGAGACATGAAGTTGTAGAGAATTGAATTTCCTTCAAAATGAGCTTTGGTGGGAAAATTTCTGAGAAAGTATGAGAAAGTATGAGAAAGTTATGATCAGTCAAAGTTCAGTTGACTTTTCATCTAGAAACCCTAATTTAGAAAGTTTGACTTTTGAGCAAATCTTGAGTTTTCTTGATGAATCATGATCAACCCTTGATCAAATGATGAATGTTACTTCAAAATGAGGATGTTGACCAAAAATCAGAAGTTTTGACGTATGTTGACCACATTGACTTTTGTCCAATACAACCGATTTTCAACCATCGAGCAATTGCGAGGAAACTTGACTTGTGAGGCTTGAAACTTGACATGGAGAATATTTGAAGCATATGAGGAGGCATGAAGGCCATTGGAGATGTTGGAAATCCATCTTGACTTGAGAGATACCAAACCCTAGTTTGGGGTTGATTGTCTAGGAGAGAGTTTGTCTGATCAACTCTTGAGGAATCCTTGAGCATAGATGTATGGAATCTCTTGAATAGATGGAGGGAAAATTTTGGGGTATGACAGCTGCCCCTGTTCAATCTTCTTGTACTGGAAGGGTTAGATTGACATGCTTGTCTTTCGTGACCTGGAGGTAGAAGATGATTGAACACTACAATAAAATTTGCACTCGCTATTGGCTGATGACGCGGGAATGGGCTTACAGATGCCATTTGGAGAAGTTGGAGACTTCGCTGGGGAACGAGTCGTACGCTAGACTCGAGGTTTTTAATAGGAGAGCTGACGGAGATGGGCTTAAGATGCCATCTGGAAAGGTCGATGCTGGGGAGTGAGTCGTATGTTAGACTCGTAGATGTTCTCGAACGGAGGAGATGGGCTTAAGATGCCATCCGAAGGAGTCGACGTTAGACTTCGTGTTCACTTTGAATGAGGTTATTGGTTTGTATTGATTTTTAACCATATAGGCAGATTCGAAAGTGAAGAGATGTTGATGATAGTCGAAGATGGGCTTAAGATGCCATCCAAGGCAACGAGTCGACGCTAGACTCAGAGTCGTCGAGAATAAATCTTCGTGTCGATTACTCCGAGGAGATTGTAGTTGGCAAAATGTGGATAGCTTCCTGTTGTGCATCGGTGTTGATCCATTGCCTTATCGGAGGATAACGGTGGTCTTTGATAGTTTTCCGTCGGTTCGGGCTTAATCCGGACTGTTGTCGGAGGACAACCAAGGGCGGTCTTCGATAGTTTTCCGTCGATTCGGGCTTAATCTGGACTGTTGTCGGAAGACAACCAGGGTGGTCTTTCGATAGTTTTCCGTCGATTCGGGCTTAATCTGGACTGTTTGTGTCGATTTACTGCTTTGGAGAAAACAAGAGAACTTTGATAGAATATTTGTTAGTTTTATGCAAAGTATGATGCATGCCGGTGTATATGAATGACATATGCATGAATTATGACTTGATGAGTAATGTATGAATGATAAATGTTGTGATATTTCAAAACATATCCATCTTGAAGAAGATGCGGATATTCGCTTGAAGATTTCGACTCTGCTGGGAATTGTGTAGGTGAGAACCCCGCTTTGAAGGAAAAAAATCCCGGATTCCTCCGATGCCCTATCGACCAAGTCTTGGGCCTAGACATTGTTGAGGAAGGTAGAGATTGGAGAAGCTCGTTGTTGGAGATCTCATAGACCCCGCCGAGGAGAGTCGGGAGGCGATCCGTTGGGGACCTTGTATGTAGATCCCGCCGAGGAAATTTAGGAAGCACTCTCGGGATTCCGAGTGTAGATCTCATTGAGAGCATTTGATGGTTGCGAGAGACCGGCTAGAAGAGTCTGGAGTCCGTTGTAATCTCCGGGGAATAAAAGTGTATGTTTCCTCCGATGCACTATCGACCAAGTTTCGAGTCGGATCTGCCGGGAGAAGGGGAGGATTGAGACACGTCCTGGGATGAATACCTTGGGGGATGAGGTGCTACCGCTTGAGGCGATGTAACATTGCTCAGTTGAGTGGAATCACTGCTTGTGGATTAACATATACCCCGATGGGGATGGTGTGTTGTGAGTGACACCTTTATGCTCTGTGGGGAACTATTTGTTGACTTTCGTCGTCATCCCAATTCCTGGAGCCTGTAGTAAGTACTTTTGTATGTTCACTTTTCGTATGTTTGTGATTAGATTCTTATTGTCAAATGTGTATAGTCATTCAAAACAAACGTTGGACTTATTGCAAATAACAACAACAGAAATTGTAAAGAGAAAGAATTTTGCGTTTATTTGAAAGGTGGCGTATGGCCAAGTAGTTTGTACATAAGAAAGGTAAAAAGCTATGCGGGAACAATCTCGTTAAGTTCCAACTATGCTAATACTCATATATTTCGACTATCTCATCTCCTTGCTGTCAGTAGAAAGTGAGTGAACTGATCTTCGCCATTTGAATCTTGAATGCTGATAGTAGTGAGGGATGACCGAAGAGACATAGTCGCACGCTTAAATCCCTAACTTTGCCTGCACCGCCCTTTCGGTTTTCACTACCAGATACCCTTTTTGCCCAAGCCGCCTTTTCGTGGTTTCGACTTGCCGGTGTACATGTTTTGTATATATCCTTAACTTTTGCCCGAACCTTTGGCTCGCCAAGATGCCCTTATTTTTGCCTAGGCCACCGACCTAGCGGGTCTTTTTATGCGTAGTATTTTTGACTATGTCTGCGCTCACGGTGTGGGAAGTCTTCACCATCCATGGTGCTAAGTATCATAGCTCCACCGGAAAATCTCTTGACTACAAACGGTCCCTCATAGGTGGGAGTCCATTTGCCCTGGATCACCTTGTGGAAGAATGATGCGCTGACTACTAGATCACCGACTTGGTAGACTCGGTGCTTGACCTTCTTATTAAATGCTCGATCATTCGTTTCGATAAATCGTCCATGGCGGATGGACGCCAGTCGCTTCTCATCGATCAAGTTAATCTGGTCAAGGCGATTCGACCCAATCGCTTCGCCTAACTCTGCCTCGGAGGACTCGTTGAGGGTATCCGAACCTCGATGGGTAAGACGGCTTCCACACCAGATACAAGAGAAGGGGTTGCCCCGTTGATGTTCGGCTGTGCGATAACCATGAAGAGCAAATGGTAACATCTCATGCCAATCTTTGTAAGTCACTGTCATCTTCGGTATAATCTTCTTAATGTTCTTGTTGGCGGCTTCCACTGCGCCGTTCATCTTAGGCCGATATGGAGAAGAATTGTGATGCTTGATCTTGAACTGCGTGCAGAGCTCGGTGATCATCTTACTGTTGAGATTAGAGCCGTTATATGTGATAATCCTTTCGGGAATGCCATATCGACAGATAAGATTATATGTGATGAATCGAGCCACAACATTCTTAGTAACAGATGCGAACGAGGCTGCTTCTACCCACTTGGTGAAATAGTCAATTGCCACAAGGATGAAACGATGTCCATTGGAAGTTGTGGGCTTGATTTCTCCGATCATGTCAATGCCCCACATTGCAAAAGGCCAAGGAGAAGTTAAAACATTCAGAGGTACTGGAGGTACATGTACTTTGTCGGCATAAATCTGGCACTTGTGACAAGATCGAGCATAGCGGTGACAATCAGCTTCCATGGTGGACCAATAGTAACTTGTTCTCAAAATCTTCTTAGCCATGGTGTGTCCACTAGAGTGGGTACCAAATGCGCCTTCGTGTAACTCTTCCATGATACGCATTGCGGTTTTCTGGTCTACACAGCGGAGTAAGCACAAGTCATGGTTGCGCTTGTATAAGATGTCGTTGCTGAGGAAGAATTTGGATGCGAATCTTCTCATGAACTTCTTATCATTAACAGATGCCCCTGCGGGATATTCCTGAGTCTCTAGATACCTCTTCACATCATAGTACCAAGGTTTCTCTTCTGCGTCGAGCTCGTAACAATACGCTGGTTCGTCAAACCTCTCAATGATGATCTGGGGAGCCTCGTTGTCCCATCTGACCTTGAACATAGACGACATAGTAGCCAATGTGTCTGCCAACTGATTCTCTTCTCGTGGAATATGATCAAAAGTAATCTCTTCGAAGTAGGGGATCAAACTTAGAACATGCTCTCGATATGGAATGAGATTCGGATGCTTCGTATCCCACTCGCCCTTAATCTGACTGATCACTAAAGCTGAGTCTCCATACACTTGTAAGAACTTGATTCTTAAGTCAATAGCAGCTTTAAGACCCATGATGCACGCCGTACTCGGCCATGTTGTTAGTGCAATCGAAACATAATCTGGCGGTGAAAGGAGTATGTCCGCTGTAGGGATGTAATGATGGCGCCAATGCCATTGCCAAGTGCGTTGAGGCTCCATCAAAGACCATAGTCCATCGATCCTTGTTCAGGTCCTTCGTGGGCCGGCTCTTCGCAATCTGTAACTAGTAAAACATCTTCGTCGAAATTGAACCGCATAGACCGATAGTCATCTACGGCTTGATGAGCCAAATGATTGGCTACTACACTTCCTTTGATCGCTTTCGAGAAGTGTACCGGATGTCATACTCCGATCATTTGCCATCTTGCTATTCTTCGGAGAGAGCTGGTTTCTCAAAGATGTATTTTATCGGATCCATCTTGAAATCAACAAGGTAGTGTGAGTCAACATATCGCCTTAGCCGTGAGCAGCCCAAGTTAAAGCGTTGCAAGTTTTCTCGAGCTGTGAGTATCTTGTTTCACAGTCGGTAAACTTTTTGCTAAGGTAGTATATTGCATGCTCTTTTCGACCAGACTCGTCATGTTGCCCCAACACACACCCCATTGAGTTCTCTAACACCGTCAAGTACATGATAAGAGGTCTTCCTTGTGGCATCGAATAGGAGGATTCAGAGGTACTCCTTGATTTTGTCAAAAGCGATCTGGCAATCGTCGTTCCATTCTACTACTTGATCTTTCTTTAGTAACTTGAAGATTGGCTCACAAGTAGCAGTTAGGTGTGCAATGAATCTGGCGATGTAGTTTAATCGGCCCAAGAAACCTCTGACTTCCTTCTCGGTGCGGGGAGCTGGCATCTCTTGAATAGCTTTAACCTTGGCGGGATCAACTTCAATACCTTTACCACTGACAACAAACCCTAGGAGTTTTCCAGATCTGACTCCAAAGGTGCACTTGTTGGGATTCAGTCTCAATCTATACTTCTTCAATCTGTCAAAGAGTTTCTGCAAATGATCAAGATGTTCTTCTTCAGTCTGTGATCAAGCTATCATGTCGTCGACGTAGACCTCTATCTCGTGATGAATCATGTCATGAAATAATGTCACCATAGCACGCTGATAAGTGGCGCCCGCGTTCTTCAGTCCAAACGGCATAATGTGATGAAACGACATAATGTTAATACCTTCTGTTACCGTCGAAGATTTGTGCATGCTTGGGGCTTGGTGAAGAAACATGATACCAAGACCTTGGGGCATAAAAATTCCATTCATCGGGAACCTTACCTCAAATGGGTGTGAGCTCGCGCTTAAAATCTCATGATGCCATATGTTGCCATCCTACCAGTAATTATGGAACCTGTTGTCGAAGGCAATGAGCCCTATATCATTCTCCATCCATACATGCCTACTAATTTCGAATAATTGAAGAGATCTTGGATTCAACTCAAAGAAGATAGGGATACATTCGAAGCTCAATGCTATGCAAGCGAGAAAGAAGTATTGGAGCTGACGAAGCTACTTCACGAGGAACAGAGCATTAACACCTATGTCAACACAAAGGGGAAGCATCCATGAGAGGCCTAAGCATTAGGAATTTTATTTTTGTACTTATTGTTAATCAGACTAATAAAAAGTTTGTTCTTGCTTGTTTACCAAATTTAAATTCCCGAGGTCCTTGAAAACATTGCATTGCATAACATTGCACATCATAGAATATCATTTCATAACATGTACTCTGAATACCGGTTTTCTTATTCTCTCGTTGTTTATTTCAGCAGAAATAGCTCTTGAACAGACTGTCAAAGATCTTCAGGCTCAGAATGCTCAGCTCCAAGAGATGTTCACCAACTTAGCCCAAGGACAGAAAGATCTGAAAGAGCTCATCACCAAGAAGAAGAAGAAAGTACATGGCGTTCTCAACTTGGGAAGGAGGTTCAGAAGTCCATTCAAGGTAGTCATACGTTTGAGTTCTCAAGAAGACTATATGAGCGAGCAGTACCCTCCTGACAATGAGAAGTATAAGCAACTTGAAGATCGTCTGAATGTTGTGGAAAATCTGAAAATGTCAGGGTTGAATTTTGATGATTTAAGCCTGGTTCCTGAGTGGTCATTCCCCGTAAGTTTCAAGCTTATAATTTTTCCAAATATGACGGCGTTTCTTGTCCAAAACTTCATCTGAAGTCCTATGTTCAGAAGATCCAACCCCACACTGTTGATAGGAAGTTGTGGATGCATTTCTTTCAAGAAAGTCTATCTGGAGCACCGTTAGAATGGTACTATCAGCTAGAGAATACTCACATTCATACTTGGAATGAGTTAGCAGATGCTTTCTTCAAAAAGTACCAGTACAATGCTGAATTGGGACCAACCCACATGCAACTGCAAAATATGTCTATGGTCCTTTATGAGAAGTTCAAAGAGTACGCCCAAAAATGGAGAGATCTAGCAGGAAGAGTCCAGCTACCCTTGTCTAATATGGAATTGGTTGATATGTTCATGGGAACACTGACAGGTTCATTATTCAATCATCTGATTGGAAACTCTTCAGCCAAATTCACCGAGCTGATATTGACAGGAGAACAAATTGAAGCTGGAATCAAGAGCGGAAAGATTCAAGTCGAAACATCCTCAAATGCTGCGAAGAGATCTTTTGGTGGGAAGAAAGAAGCCAATGTTTTGTATAGTTAGAAGATCCGTGACAAAGCTGATCGCAATCAATCTGTGGGGCAGTCCTGATTTCCAATCCCACACCAGTGCAACCTCAACAAGACAACGCGTGTAGACAGAATGCCCTAAGAAGACAGTTTACAAAGATCAACATGCCTTTGTCTCAAGTATTACAACACATGTTCAAAGCAGAGTTGATTACTTTAAGAGATCATCCTCAGCATGTCAATACAACCTCTCTGAAGTACAATCCTAATACCATGTATGCATACCACTCCAATATTCTAGGGCACGACACCAACAACTGTTGGGCTCTGAAGAACAAGATCCAAGACATGATTCAAGCTCAGGAAATTGAATTCGACCCTCCTGTCAAAACCCCGAATGTCATCAATGCACCAGCCCGATCATGGCAAGAGTACCAACGCCATTGATAACGACTCATATGTTTTTGCTGTGAATGAGTTGACCACTCCCCTTATGACTATTAAGAAGAATCTGCTACAAGCCAGCATATTTCTAGGATATTTTGACAACTGTCGTTACTGTGCGTCCAAGCCCAATGGATGTGCCTGGTTGAAGAGAGGTGTTAAATGCCTGATAGACAACCGAGAAGTGTTATTCCTGAAAACTCCATACATAGAGAGTTTGTGCGAAGATGTTTCAAAAGACTTGAAGATCGAAGACATAAGCGAAGTCGTACCAGAAGTCTGGGATAGCTTGGGGAAGCCAAGTGGGAAGTGCGATTTTAAGGTGAAATATACCTCCCCTGAGAGCTACAAGATTGCAATCGAAGACATCAAAGCAAATGGATGGGGAGATGATGGTTATCCCGAAGAATATGTTGATGTGAACACAATAAGGATTACCTCTGTCGATCCTGCATCTAGAGTGGCACCTCTGATTATTACCTCGCCCAGACCAATCCCATATTCCTCTAACAAAGCTATACCTTGGATTTATGGAGTCGAAGTCTATTATTATAGCGTCAAGCAAGAGCCATTAGCCACTTAAGATAGTACAGTTGAAGCTGCTAGTCCTGATGTCAATAATATCACCCGATCAAGCAAAGTAACCAGAACTAGAAGAGTATTTTCTTCAGATTTCTCTCATCCAAAAGACACTACTACACCAGCTCGCGTTCCTGTTATTGAACCAACTCCTGAGGCTCGAAGGAAAGATAAAGTGACTCAACCTGCTCATACAGAAGTACCAAAGGAAGTTGCTAAAGGAACCTCCAAACAAGAGATGAAGGAAATTTTGAAGATCATTAAGAAGAGCGACTACAATGTTTTGGAGCAGTTGGGACAAACCCCGTCCAAGACTTCCATGCTAGCTCTATTATTTTGCTCCGAGGCTCATGCTAAAGCCTTGGTGAAATTCCTGAAGAATGCTCATATACCGCAAGACACTTTTGCTGACTAATTCAAAAGTTGTATTGCTAGTCTGACTGCACACAATGGTTTGGGCTTTTCTAATGCTTATTTGACTCCTGCCGAAAGGAAACACAACAAAGCCTTACACATTTCTATAGGGTGTAAGGGCACTACATTGTCTCATGTGTTGGTGGATATTGGATCCGCTTTGAACGTCCTACCGAAGATTTCTCTCGACCGACTTGATGCTAAAGAAGTGGTCATGAAATCCAATGACATAATTGTGAGAGCTTTTGATGGTTTGAAGAGAATGGTACTTGGAGAGCTCAACCTGCCGATCAAAGTGGGTTCCCATACTTTTGATTCTACTTTCTTTGTGATGGACATTCGTCCAGCTTATTCTTTCCTGCTTGGACGCACTTGGATATAAGGGGAAGGTGTTGTTACCTCTACTCTACATCAAAAGATGAAATACCCAGCGAAAGGGAAGATTGTTACACTACACGAAGAAGAAGAATATTTGGTAAGTCATCTGCAGTCATTCTGATACATCGAAATGAAAGGTGAATTTATCGAAACTCCCTATCAAAATTTCGAAGTAGTACCACGAGTCATGCTTATCAACTCTTCTGTCACTCCTAAAGTTACTAGATTTCCACCGAAGATGGCCTCACTAAAAGATGCCAGAGCTGCAGTTGAAGAAGGAGGTTGTACCGTTTGGGGTCACCTACCCGATTTTCCATTCAAATCTGACAAGACTGGTTTAGGCTTCACTTCCAAAGGTCATAAAATGATATGCCGGGAATGTGCCGGTGGACCTCCTTTCTGCATCAACAATAATGGAGTTCATGCTATAGAAGACAATGATGGTGACTTCGACATCAACAATTGGATCTTCCCAACTCCCGACGATGGACTCAACAATTGGACGACTAAGAGTGTTATGCCAATCTCCTTTAGACAGGAGTAATTGTTTTTCCGCTTTACGCTTTTTGCTTTTACGCTTCGAACAATAAAACTCTAAGCCTAGTGCCTTGCTCGGGGCACCATGGTTGGTTTGTGAGGGTTATTATTTGTCATTCTCATATTTTCATTCAATAAATCATTGGACTTTTCATTCAAATATTGTGCTCCCTATCTTTCTTTTTACTTTATAACCTTTTCAAAAGCTATGTGTTCTTACACACAACCACGTAATAAACTGCAGATCCATATTCATTCTGGATCTCATCGATAACGACTCTGCTATTGCTAAATATGACTTTGATAATCCGATCTACCAAGCCGAAGATGAAGGTGAGGAAGATTGTGAAGTGCCAGGAGAACATTCTAGACTACTACATCAAGAGGAAAAGGCTATACATCCGCATGAAGAGCCAGTCAAGGATGTGAATCTAGGTACCAACGAATACAGAAAAGAAATCAAGATAGGAGCGGGTCTTGAGAGCAGTGTTAAAGAAAGATTGATCCTGATGCTGAGAGATTACATCGAGATCTTTTCTTGGTCCTATGAAGACATGTCGGGTTTAGATATCGACATTGTGGTACACACACTACCAACGAAAGAATGTTTTCTCCCTATGAAGTGGAAGGCTCGTCGTATGCGTCCTGAGATGTCTGTGAAAATTAAAGCCAAAGTTATGAAGCAGTTCAATGCTAGTTTCTTAGCCATTACTTCTTATCCATAGTGGGTTGTGAACATGGTGCCCGTACCTAAGAAGGATGGAAAGGTGCGCATGTGCATGGACTACGGAGATCTGAATAAGGCAAGCCCAAAAGATGATTTCCCACTTCCACATATTGATGTCCTAGTTGACAACACCGCTCAACATAAAGTTTTCTCTTTTATGGATGGTTTCTCTGGTTACAATCAGATCTTGGCTCCCGAAGACATGGAAAAGACTACTTTCGTCACACAGTGGGGCACTTTCTATTACAAGGCCATGATGTTTGGGTTGAAGAATGATGGCGTAACATATCAGCGTGCTATGGTGGCTTTATTCCATGATATGATTCATCACGAGATAGAGGTTTACATCGACAATATGATAGCTCGATCACAAACCGAAGAAGAACATCTTGATCATTTGTGTAAGTTGTTTGATAGACTGAAGATATACAGATAGAGACTTAATCCGAGCAAATGCACCTTTGGAGACAGATCTGGCAAACTCCTGGGATTCATTGTCATTGGTAAAGGTATTGAAGTTGATTCCACTAAAGTTAAATCTATTCAAGAAATGCCAGCTCCCCGTACCGAGAAGGAAGTCAGAAGTTTCTTAGGATGACTGAATTACATTGCCAGATTTATTGCACATCTAACTGCTACTTGTTAGCCAATCTTCAAGTTACTGAAGAAAGATCAAGTAGTAAAATGGAACGACGATTGCCAGATAGCTTTTGACAAAATCAAGGAGTACCTGCAGAAACCTCATATCCTGATGCCACTAGTTAAGGGAAGACCTATGATCATATACTTAACAGTATTAGAGAATTCAATGGGGTGTGTGTTGGGGAAATATGACAAGTTTGGTCGAAAAGAGTATGCAATATACTACCTTAGCAAAAAGTTTACCGACTATGAAACAAGATACTCACAGCTCGAGAAAACTTGCAGCACTTTGACTTGAGTTGCTCGCTAACTAAGACAATATATGTTGACTCACACTACCTTGTTGATCTCTAAGATGGATCCGATAAATAAATATTCGAGAAACCTGCTCTCTCCGGAAGAATAGCAAGATGGCAAATGATCTTGATCGAATACGGCATCCAGTATACTACTCAAAAGGCGATCAACGGAAGTGTGGTAGCTGATAATTTGGGTCATCAAGTTGTAGATGACTATCAGTACATGCATTTTGAGTTCCCAGACATGGATATTATGTTAGTCACTAATTACGAAGATCCTAGACCGGATAAAGGACCTGATCTAGGATCCCGATGGACCATGGTCTTCGATGGAGCTTCTAACTCACTTGGCAACGGTATTGATATTGTAATTACATCTCCTAAAGGCGCCCATACACCTTTCACCGCCAGACTATGTTTCGACTGCACCAACAATATGGCTGAATACAAAGCGTGCATCATAGGTATCAAAGCTGCCATTGACTTGAGGATAAAATTAAGGGCGAATGGGACATGAAGAATCCAAATCTCATTATATATCGAGAACATGTGTTGAATCTAATCCCCTACTTCGAAGAAATCACTTTTGAGCACATCCCACGAGAAGAGAATCAGTTGGCAGACGCGTTAGCTACCATGTCATTTATGTTCAAAGTCAGTTGGGACAACGAAGCTCTTTAGATTACGATTGAAAGACTAGACGAACCAGCATACTGTTGTGAACTTGATACGGAAGGAGTAGAGGATAAACCTTGGTTCTACGAAGTGAAGAGGTATCTCGAGGCTCAAGAATATCGTGAAGGGGCATTTGTCAACGATAAGAAGTTCCTAAGAAGATTCGCTGCCAAGTTCTTTCTCAAAAATGGCATCTTATACAAACGCAACCATGACTTGGCCTTAATCTAATGTGTAGATCAGAAGACAGTCGGACGAATTATGGAAGAGTTACATGAAGGCGCATTTGGTACTCATTCCATTGGACATACAATGTCTAAGAAGATTCTGAGAGCAGGTTGTAACACCCGGAAATTATTTAATTATGTAACACCCAGAAATTATTTAATTATTTAAATAAAATTATATAAGGATTTCTTTATTGGAATTTAGACGAAGTTGGATTTATCAGTAGAATTATAAGGAGCATTAATAAATTCATAAGTTGATTTAGGGTGATTAAGTGAATTATCGGAAGTTGGGATTAATTAGTGATGAATTAATTTTATTATAGAATATTATTGGAAATAATATTAGAAATAAGTGTGGATTAATAAAGTTATTTAATTGGTGTTAGAAGTAGTAGAAATGAGGTGTGAAAATTAAGCCAAATAGAAATAATAGTAATATTATTGTTATTATTATTATTATTATTGTTATTATTATTAGTATTATCATTATTATTACTATTATAAGTTGGATTTATTTATAAGAGATATAGAAGGAGAATTATAAGGGTTTAGTGAATATTTTGGGTAAAAAGTTATAAGTGGGAGAAAGAAAAGAGGAACAAAGGTTTAGAGGAAACTGCCGCCGGAATAGAAATTGTAGACCGGAAAGCCAAATCGGAATTCGACCGGAAATTATAGAGAGACCGTCAATCCAAGGTAAGGGTGGGGTTCTAACTCTATAACTAGGTTTAAGATGAATGATATGTGGGGTTTGATTGTACGGTTGTCTTGTGTGGATGTGTTGATTTGTAAATTGATTATTGTGTATGATGATTTGGTGTGGGAGCCTTGATAAATGATGATATAGAATGTTAGGTTTTGGTGTAGATTGTTTTGATTTAAATCCGTTCAAATTGTGTATAATTAATGAAATTGATGATGTGAATTGAGTTAGAATGTAGTAGATGAAGTATGACAAGGTGATAAATTAGATTATGTATTTGGATTTAGAAAAAATAGGGTTTTGGGATGGAAAAGGATGATTTCCGTAGCATAAAAATATGGTTTTTTTTATTCTGGTACAGTGGGAACCGGTTACCATATATGGAAACCCGGTTACCACTCAAAAAATGGAGTTTTGCTCATTTAGAAACTGGGTAACCGATTACCTTGTAGGGGGAACCGGGTTCCCTGCTGAAGTTGACAGCATTTTCTCAAAACTTTTAAAAATCATAACTTTGTGTTCGGGTGTCCATTTGACGCACCGTTCGAACCGTTGGAAAGCTAAAAACATGATCCTTACTATAAAAATACTTTCAAAACCAGTAACTCAATAATTTTGTGAGTTTTATTTATTTTGGTGTCATATGTTGTATGTTGTAACGTTGTAGAAGTCAATATTGTACTGCGTTGTATTGTTGTTATTGGGTTGCAACAGGTGACTGGAAACGGTAAGGTATTAGTTATGTTGAAATCAATATTTCTTTTGTTGTTTGTATACCTTGTCTTATATGTAACGATGTGATTGTGGTGATGTTGTTATGAATGTATCGTGTTGATGAATTGTTTGTAATTTAATGGCAATAAATATGTTGATGTGTATTGTTGTTGATTTATGCGAAGTTGCAGGATGTTTCTATGTTGATATTAATTTTTTCCTGACGTGGTGATGTTTGTGATGGGAAGATGAATAATGTTGTTGTGAATTTTTATGATTATGTTGATGACGTTGTAGGCCTATGGCCAGTGAAGTAGTGATATAGGTGTATGCCTTGTGAAGTGAATTTATGTTGTTGTTGCATGTTGTTAGCATCGTATTTCATTTGCATTCGTGAAGGCCTGTATTGGCGGAATTGTGAAGAAGGATTATGCCTTGTGCCTCTATTAATTGACAATAGTGAAGGGAGCTGAAGCTCTGTTGGTACCACATGCATATGCATTATTGTGTCTCATTTGAATTCTGTTGTTGTTAACTGTGAAGTGAATTATGTTGTTGTTAATTGTGAGGTGAATTATGTTATTGTTAACTGTGAAGTGAATTATGTTGAGTGAATTATGTTGAGTGAATTATGTATTTGTTAACTTTGAAGTGAATTATGATGTTGTTAACTGTGAAGTGAATTATGTTGTTGCTAACGGTGAGGTGATTTCATGTTGTTATTAATTGGGAAGTTGTTGTGATGTGCTAACCGCGATGTGATAATTTTGTATGATTTAATCCTAGCATATTATTTATCATATACTTGTTTATATTATTGGATATTTCACCCCTTCTGTTGATATTTCCCCTACCATGGGAAATGGGCAGGTACTCAAGGATAGCTGTGGAAGTTCGAAGTAGCATTATGAAGTCGTTAGTTGCTGTTAATTCAAATTGGTGTCATTGCTCTGATACGTAGCACTCGGGGGGATGAACGTTGCTTAATTTGTTTTAGTTGCTTAAATTGTTGAAGTTTGTGAATAATGTGAATACTTGATCATGTTGATTCTTGAAGTTGGTTTAGTAGAATAATTATGCTAAGTGAAGTTAAATAATATTAATAATATTGTTAAACGTTTTGAGGTTGAATAAAAGACGTATTGTTGTTACTATTGATGAATTATGATTCTGTGGTGAGTTGATTAGTTGATTTAATTGAAAAGTATTGTTATAAGTTCATCCTTGATCTAAGTGTTATGTATTTGTATAGTTGTGATTAAATGCATGTTGTTTTGCAAAGAAATTGTGACATCCCTTGTATGATTATCTTTTCTGCACTCTGATTTAAATAATATACGTTAGGTAGATTTGGGGTGTTACACAGGTTACTATTGGTCCACTATGGAGGGTCATTGTTATCGCTATTCCCGATCTTGTCACAAATTCCAGATATACGCAGATAAAGTGCATGTACCTCCAATTCCGTTGAATGTTCTAATCGTCCCGTGGCCTTTTGCGATGTGGGTCATTGACATGATTAGAGAAATCAAGCTGACCACTTCTAATGGTCATCACTTCATCCTTGTTGTTATCGATTACTTTACCAAGTGGGTAGAAGCAGCCTCGTTTGCATTTGTTACCAAGAATGTTGTAGCTCCATATATCAAGCATAACCTTATTTGTCAGTACGGAGTCCCCGAAAGGATTATTACAGACAATGGTACTAATCTCAACAACAAGATGATCACCAAACTTTGCACGCTGTTCAATCACAACTCTTCTCCATATCGGCCAAAGATTAATGGTGCAGTGGAAGCCACCAACAAGAATCTTAAGAAGATCATACAGAAGATGACAGTGACTTATAAAGATTGGCATGAGATGTTTCCATTTGCTCTCCACATTTATCGCACTTCAGTACGAACATCTACAGGGGCAACCTCTTTCTCTCTTGTATATGGTATAGAAGCAGCTCTACCTATCGAGGTTCAGATACCCTCACTCAGAGTAATGAAGGAAGCAGAGTTAGACGAAGACGAATGGGTCCAAACTCGGCCTGACTAGATCAACTTGATCTATGAGAAGCGACTCGCAACCATCTGTCATGGATAGATATATCAGAAATGCATGATCAAATCCTTCAATAAGAAAGTCAAACACCGAGCGTACCAAGTTGGAGATCTAGTAGTCAAGCCAATCATCCTACCACAAGGTGATCCCAGGGGAAAATGGACTCCCACCTATGAGGGACCATTCATAGTCAAATCATTATTTTTCGGGCGTAGCCATGACACTAAGCACTATGGATGGAGAAGACTTCCCACACCCTGTGAATGCAGACATAGTCAAAAAATATTATGCATAAACAAGACCCGCTAGGTCGACTGACCTAGGAAAAAATAAGGGCGTCCTGGAGAACCAAAATGGTTTGGGCAAAAGTTAGGGACATATATACAAAAAATGTACACCTGGCATGTCGAAAACCTGCAAAGGCGGCTTGGGCAAAAAAGGGTATCTCGATAGACTAAAAACCCGAAAGGGCGGTCTAGGCAAAATTTAGGGATTAAGGCGTACGACTATGTCTCGTCAAGATCATCTACTTATAGACTATACTACTATCAGCTTCAAATGACGCAGATCAGTTCGATCACCTTCTTCTGGCAGCAAAGAGATGAAATAGTCGAAAATGCATGAGCAATAGCAGAGTTGAAACTCAATGAGATTGTTTCTACATAGCTTTTACTATTTTCCAAATGTTTCCGACAATTTCCTCTTACTAGGGTATTTGTCTCTCTGTATACGAACTGCATGTCTATAGGCCCCTTTTCCAAAATTAATACAATTCCCCTTTTCCAGTTTCAAACTTTTACTTTTATATGTTTGTTTGCATAAAGTCCAATGTTTTCTTTGAATGATTATATTTATCTGACAATAAATATTTGTTCACTAATACACGAAAAGCGAACAAAAACAGCAGTTACTACCGGCTCTAGGAATTGAGATGACAACCCAAGTCACCAACACATCCCCGTAGAGTCAATTTCACAGATGAATTCCCACAGAATAATCTCTACAAATCCCTGCAGAGCCATCGCTCCCTCGACAGAGACAGATTTCTCAACAAGATCACTACTTTATCATCTCCTTTCAGCAATGTCCAACGCTTCTGTTCATCACGTTAGTCCCCAAGCATTGATCATATCAACTCATCACATTAGTCCCTGAGCAGCGATCGTCTCAACTCATCATGTTAGTCCCCGAGCAGTGGTCATGTCAAATCATCACGTTAGTCCCCGAGCAACGATCCTATCAACTCATCACATAAGTCCCCGAGCAATGATCCTATCAACTCGTCACATTAGTCCCCGAGCAGTGATCCTACCAACTCATCACATTAGTCCTCGAGCAGTGATCCTATCAACTCATCACGTTAGTCCCCGAGCAGTGATCCTATCAACTCATCACGTTAGTCCCAGAGAAGTGATCATACCAACTCATCATGTTAGTCCCCGAGCACTGATCGTATCAACTCATCACGTTAGTCCCCGAGCAATGATCATATCAACTCATCACATTAGTCCCCGAGCATTGATCGTATCAAATCATCACGTTAGTCCCCGAGCAGTGACCGTATAACCTCATCACGTTAGTCCCCGAGCAGTGATTATATCAACTCATCACGTTAGTCCCCGAGCAGTGATCGTATTAACTCATCATGTTAGTCCCCGAGTAATGATCATATCAACTCATCACATTAGTCCCCGAGCAGTGATCCTATCAACTCATCATGTTAGTCCCCGAGTAGTGATCATATTAACTCATCACATTAGTCCCCGAGAAGTGATCATATCAACTCATAACGTTAGTCTCCGAGCAGTGATCCTATCAACTCATCACATTAGTCCCCGTGTAGTGATCATCTACAGACATCATCACATTAGTCCCCGAGCAGTGATCATCTCAACTCATCACATTAGTCCCCGAGTAGTGATCGTCTAAATTGTCACGTCAGTCCCCGCGCAGTGAACGTCAACCTTATTACATTGGTCCCTGAGCATTGACCAATCATCAACGAACTTATCATGTCAGTCTCTGAGCAGTAATAGGTTATACAAGATCACATCATTCCCCATCAAGATTGGTACACGAGATGTTCATCCCCAACTGAGTATCTCTCAAGGATTATCATTCCCCAACAACATCAATATCCATACCTGAAACTTGGTCAGATAGTGCATCGGAGGAATTCACATCTCTTTTATTCCCTAGTCAGGGTCTCCAACAACTACATCTCCAAGAAGAAATCAAAGATCCCCGGCAGAACATTCCCATTTTCTTCAAGATGGATATGTTTTGAAATACCACAACATCTAAATTCATACATCATTCATAAAAAAATCATAACATGTGCATATATCATTCATGAGCATCATCACATACTTACATGCATCATAATATGCATAAAACTAATCTTGTTCTCTCAGTTTAATTTCTCAAACAGGTGAAAAAGTATCCGCAAATTTCCAAACAGCAGGATACAAATTAATACCTGAAACAAGACATGAAAACTATCTACATCCTAACAAATACTCGTTTCAGATAAATCCAAGACGAAGGTTTATTTTGACTCTCTCTTATCATCAACTACTACAGATGGCGTCTTTAAGCCCATCTCCGACTACACATCGATATCTCTCCACCTGTAGAATGTTGCATATTTGGTGAAAAATACAGATATACTAGTAACCTTATTCAAAGACGGGCATGGAGTCTAACGTACGACTCGCTCCTTAGCATCATCTTCTCTGAATGGCATCTATAAGCCCATTCCAGTGTATGGTCAGCTGACGGCCTTATTCCATACACTAGCGAGTGTAAATTTTTAGGTGTACTCGAGTGTACAATCATCTTCTACCTTCAGGTCAAGAAAGGAAAGCATACCAATCTAACCCTTAAGGTACAAGAAGATTAAACAGGGGCAACTGTTATACCCCAAAATTTTCCCTCCTATTTTTTAAGACAATCCACATCTCCATTCTCAAGAATTTCTCAAGGGTTGACCAGATGAACCCTCTCCTAAGCAATCAATCCACAACTAGCGTTTTGATTCTTTCAAGTCAAATATGGTTTCCACTGCATCAAGTGATCACCATACCTCCTCATATACCTCAAGGTATCACCATGTCAAGCTTCAAGCCTCACAGCTCAAGTTTGCTCAGTCAATTGCTCAGATGGTTGAAAATCAATTGTATTGGACAAAAAGTCAATTGTGGTCAACATACAGTCAAACTTCATCATTTTTGGTCAACAACAATATTTTTAAGTCACATTCATCATTTGATCAAGGGTTAATCATGATTCATCAATAAAACTCAAGATTTGATCAAAAGTCAAAGTTTCTAAATTACGGTTTCTTGACAAAAAGTCAATAGAACTTTGACCAGGCATAACTTTCACATACTTTATCAGAAATTTTTCCACCAATGCTCATTTTGAAGAGAATTCAATTCTCTGCAACTTTGTGTCTCAAAAGCTTTGGCCAAAAATGCTTCATTTGAGAGTTATGGATCAAGATATTATAAGTCCTTCTAAAAGTCAACAAAAAGTCATATTTTTCAAAAGAAGTGTACATGAGCATGGAAAATTCAATCAGATGAAACCAAAATGAATGTTTAGAGGACATATTGATCTTTCTAAAAAGTCCAAGAACACTTCAAAATTTTGAAAATTGAGCAAGTTATGGTTTGGGAAAAATTGGAAATTTTGGAGAAGTACATGAAGAAAATATTGACCAAATTTGGAAAATTTCCAAATGGGCCTATGTTTCTTTAATTCAAACTTGTTTCTAACATTTACAAGGACTTCTAAATCCCATTTTCTCGCCATGCTTCCAACTATTTTATTTATTTTTGAATTAATTCAATTTAATTCAATTTTAATTAAAATAAAATGCAAAAATCAAATCAATAAGTGGAAGGCTTATTTTCCAAGCTTCTTGAGGTCCAAGATACTCCTTGAAAGCTGGCAATTTCGAAAATACTTGATTGGAAAGAGATTGAATGTGATTGAATGCAAAAAAGGCAATATTTGGTGCAAACTTTCAATCAAATATCTCAACAAAAATGCAAGACATTTCTTCCATACTTTTTACCTAATTTCAATCCTCTATAAATATACAATACCTTCAGATCACAAGGGGACAAATCCTTGCCTCCAAGAACCCTAGCAAAGTTCCAAAAAAAACTTGTGAAAAAAGCAACTTCGGATTCAACCTTGGAGGCCAATTCAAGGAGTTTTCAGGATCAATCGAGCATCCCAGAGGTCCCAGGAACATTTTCCAATCATTACCCAAGCCAGGAGCAAGCCAAATCGTCCTCATACAATCACGGTATGCATACCTCAATGTCAATTTCAATTTCATTTTTTCACGATGCATAAACATAATTTGATTGCATATTCTTGATCGTGATAATGTTTGCAAGCTTTCTGGATTGTTTGATTTGATTTTAGACGCAGGTTTAGCCATATGCCATTACTAGGGTTTCGATGCTTCAGATTAGGGTCCCTCGATCCAGGCAAAACCGGACCATACAAATGGTACCATTGAATTTAGGAATCAATTTCCAATTGAACCATGGCTTCCTCTGAAATTTATATTGCATATTTGTGATTTTTGAAAATTGTAGGGATGTAGCTACAGACAAGCATCGTTGGTATAGGTTTACCTACAAAAAAGTTATGGGTAACGTCCGTGGGAAATTCAAAACGAAGAAGATGAAGCCAGCGCGCGCTTTTCGTTTTAAAATATTTTCAGAAAATGTTTTTCCCTAATATTATTTTTGTTTCATATTCATAACAGCCAAGACATTCAACTCAGATGGCAGCGCGTTTTGCTTGGTAACCTCTAGGTCAGGGGTTCGAAACCTTGCACCCCCACCTTATTTTTTGCTCATTTTCCAAACTAACCTTTTTTCCTATTTTCGCATATTTTTTAACTAATTTCTTTTAAAATATTTTCTAAAATACATAAAAAGCACAAAAATATTTTTATTTTCAGAATTAGGCTAGAAAAATCTTTATTTTATTTTTGACATCAAAAAATATTTTATTTTTCTCACATTTAATTAATTATTAATTAACCATTAAATTAACTTTTAATTCATTTTTTTACAATAAAATCAACCTCAAAAAATACAAAAAAAATATTTTTCTCACATAGTAATTAGGTTCGCTAACCCTAAAATATTTTCTACTAACATTAAAACATTTTACTAACATTTTTTCTATTATTTACTATCTCGCAGTTTAAATTCTAGAAATTGTTGTATAGGTCGCAAAGTTTTTTGTAATAGCGTACATTTATTTTCTGCCTTTACTGTCCGCATTTTACTTTCCGCATCTCTCATTATGTATCTGCCCCAAAGCCTTGTAATAGCCTAGGTTTATTTTCCGCATTTGCTTTCCGCACCTCTATTATAAACTATATACACTGCTTAGATGTATGCTAATTAGGGTTTGCATGACAAGATCTAAAATAAACCGTTAGATCACTCTAATAATCAAGATAAATATTTGAATTTAACACACTTATCACGCTTGCACCCACTAGGGTATCCTCTCTTGTTGCCTTTCGAATTAACATGGTCATGTCCCTTGAACGTAGGGGTACCATTAGCAAAGTCCATTAGTTAAATCATCACAAAGATCATAGTCCCTCGATGGCCCACGATGTTACCTACGAATATATGATCTCATCCCTCAGTTGTTGCTTACGAACAAGTGATGATCGTCCCTTCAAATTGCTAAGGTATCATTACAATGTTGCCTTCAATGACCATACAATGACCTTACGATTGTCCCTTCACATCTAACGGATAAAGTTACCTACCAACTAATGGTATGGATAGCCTTATCCTAAAGGAGAAAGAAAATGACAAGAAACAACCATTCTGAGTAGGTAATAAGACTCTATTGCTTGCTCCAATCAAAAAAAGCTTTTCACACCTCACACTTATTTTCAAACTATTTTTCGAACAAAAACTTTGTATACATTCCAACGAGAATCATTACAAAGTTAAACATTTTCCAAACGAAATATTTCCGAACACTTCGTATACATTCTTGAAGACTGATACAAGAATCGTTACGAAGTCAAAGAGAAATATTTTTCAAAATACTTTTTAAATCGCATACACACAGAAAGTAAATTTTCAAAAGTGATCTAAGCAATTAAGAGCCCGTAGATAACTACGGATGGAAAGGGTGTTAATACCTTCCCTTTTCATAATTACCTCCCTTACTCAGAATCTAACAAAGGTTTTTCCTGTTCTTTTCACCTTTCCTTTATTGGATAAAAGAAAAGTCGGTGGCGACTCTTGCTATCTACAACATTTGCGATAAAACGCAAAACAAACAAGTCATTTCTCCCACCGTGTTACAGAGACATTAAGAGGTTAGTTGCAATTTATAATTATTTTAGTATTTAAATAATAGGATCTATTTAATTAGTTGAGTAAAGAATATTGAAATAATAAAATAATAAGAAAAAATGAGGGTGTAGAGATTTTAAAGACAAGGTGGTAATTACAAGGTTAAGTTGAGGGTAGTATAGGGAAAGTATAATGAGAGAAATAGGTTTACTATAAAAAGAGAAAATAAGGAAAAGGAGTCAGCTTTCATCGTACATAGAAATTTGGAGAAAAGAGAAGGAAGGCTAGGACAAGAGGCTAAAGGTGGTATAGAGGAAGAGGTTGAATGTTTCACTTTAAATTTTTGCAAGGAATTCGGGTAAGGGATGGAAATCGGTTAAATAGTAGAGATATGATGAAAGGTAAAATGGAGGGACTCTTAACCTCCATAGGAAATTTTCTTCATTTGAATTATGATGAATGATGAAGAAAATATAATGATGATTTTGTATTTTAATGGCATGTTGTTCTTGTTGTGTTCTTGAAATCAATTGAATCCATGAAAACTTAATTTTTAGGGAATAGAGGATTGTATGTGTTAATCTTGATGTTGTAATGTGTTTATTTCCCTTGATTCATGTACCATATGATGTGATATGTTTTGGGATTGTTAGGGGTTAAAACTTAGGGTTTAAGGTATTTTGCAAGGCTAAAAAACAAGAGAAATCTCGCAAAATTGTGTGAAAAAAGGGTTTTCTGGCCCCTGTTACGGCTCGTAATAGCCATTACAGGTGGCTATAACAACCCCTTGGATTGTGGAAACAGGGGCGTGCCCAAAGTGAAATTTTGGATTGGGAGTATTATAGGTCGTAACAGCCATTATGGGCGGCCGTAATAGCTCCCTGAATTTTGTACAATGAAATTGTTTTTGCCATAACTTTTAGTCTGTAAGTCCAAACAAGATTTGTTTTGAAGCGTTGGAAACCTAACGTGATTTACTAAAAATTTATAATGTAATCATAGTTATAATAATTATAGGTGAAATGCTTAAATATTATTCATATGTCTATTATGTTGATGAAGTTATGGGCTTATATGTTTGGTTAATGAATTGTTGCATTGTGTGACAATATTGTGTGATAATGATGTTGTTATAATGTGATGTTGTGATAATGTTATTCATGAATATAGGTGTCCAAATATACACATGATATGTTTATGGTGATAATTTTTTTGGTGGCATACACGGTCGGAAAATGGACTAATGTGTACGTGTTGTTGTTGCATGATTGAGAATCCATGCATTTTTGTTGTCTGAACTTCGGTTCTTTATGACGAGCCTCGGTCTTATGGTGAAGGATCGGGTGCGAGTAGCTAATTCCTATTATGGGGAATCAATGAAGTGTTACCTATAGCCATGGTAACTATTTTGGTGTGTTCCGATTCCAATAGGTAATCAATCCTGTGATGGGGATCATAGAGTGAAATAAACTTGAGTGTTCATAAATTGGTACCATATACATGTTGAGTCAATTGTTGATTACATTTACATTTATGTTGCATTTGGTGATTATTTTTGGTGTTATGATTGGTCGATGAGAATACTGTATATGTTGATGTTGTTGTAATTGATGCTTGATGTTGTTAATTAATATACTTCATATTATTTTCACCGCTAATTATTGAATCATATTCTAACCCCTTATGTTTGAATGTTGCCTTTATATGGGCATCATGTAGATACTCAGGAGTAACATGGTTGAAGTGTGTAGAACATAGCCTCAGAGTTACTTCTTTAGTTTATCATTTTTACAACTGGTGCCTTGCTCTGATTATGTAACATCGGGTTGGGAAAACATTTGAATTAATTATTATGTCATTTATGTTGAAGTCCAAGAGCATTTATGTTATGAAGAGATCTTAGTTGTTTTTAGATGACTGTTATACTTATTTTGCTTATGCTATGAAGTTAAATTTTATGGGACTAAATGTCGTGGGTTGAAATGTTGTTGTTAATTGCTTTCTTAATGATTCAATTGCGATGACATATTATGAAATGTATTATTACATAAAAATGGGATATCAATCAGATGAGTTGGATGTCATGTAAACATCCCAGGTATGATTAAGATGTGTTGGATATTGTGTAAATGTCCCAATTATAAATGTATGTCTTTGTACTATTATGTTGAAGTACCATGTTACAGAGTTGGTGATGTTTTTTGTGACACCCTATGTGGTTGTACTTATAATTAAATCATGTTATTTTTCCATGTGCGGGGTTTAGGGTGTTACGTTAGTGGTATTAGAGTGTCGTTAGTCCATCCGGAAAGGTTGTCTAATGTTGTATGTTCCTCAGTAATCAACATATGTGTAAACATTGTCATTATTTGCTTGCTTTCCTAATGGTTTGTCTGTAACAGTATGATTGAAACAAGTAGGGATGAGCTTTTTGTTAGAACAAGATTTGGTTCTGCAATTATGTCTCTGAATTTTGATGATAACAAAGAGTATGTTTGAGTGTATAATTTTTTTACTCAAATGTGTGTTGTATTTTTAAGAATTAACAAACAAGTCTTGCTTCTGATGAATGGTGTGGCCCAGATATTAGAAGAGAAAATGCTCCGCTTCTAAGCTACAGAGGTTATGATGAACATGTAGCGAGGAAAGCTTCAAACGACTCTGAAGCTCTGTTACTCTGATACGACCGTCTGAAGAAACCAGACAGAATATATAAAGACAGAAGTTTGACTTATGTCAAGATGCTGAAGACTCGAGTTTTAGAAGACAAAGGTTTTTGAAGACCAAGTGCCTGAAGACTCTGAAGACGTGGCTCTGAAGATCCGAAAGAATTGAAATTCTTCTGAACTTATGTTACGATATAAGGTTACAAGACCAAGTGTTGAAGACTCTAAATAAAGTGGTTCTGAAGATTCCAAGACTTGAAGTTCTTTCAACCTTAAGTTACGATATGAGGTTACAAGACCAAGTGCTGAAGATTCTGAAGATTCCAAGACTTGGAGTTCTTTCAACCTTATGTTAGGATGCGAGGTTCTTCAAAACCAAGTGCTGAAGACTCTGAAGAGGAAGTTCTGAAGATTATAAAGACTTGAAGTTTTGGTTAACCAGAAGTTAGATTCTCCACTTTTAAACGCATGCTCGCAGAAGCCTCTAAAGTGCATAAGGAAAGATGATAATGTTAATGTGGTACAACAATACATGGTACAAACAAACGTTTCATTCCACTACCATAAAGGACAAACAATGTGTACAATCTTGTCCCCCAAGTTCTTTCAAGCCGCCATAAAATTCATATTTCCAGAAGTACCCTTCAACGGTTACATCACATGCATGGAAGTACAAAAGAGCTTGAAGACTTGAAAAAATAGCTGCTAATTCACGAGGAAACTCTCTATGTTTAAACGTCATTTTTCTTTGTAAAAAGTTGTAAATTCTTTCAAGTCATTTGTACTAAAAATATATTTACATATCATCTTGTGTAGAAGCATATTTATTTGTAAATAAACTTGTTATCAAACACTTGTTTGATTATTCCTTTAGAGAGTAGTTGGGTCAGCGTCTCAAGAAGTCTAGGACAGTTAGTATTAGAGGTTGTTAGTCACACACAGTTGGTGTGTGCAGGTGTTAGTCACTGGCAGTTTCCTATGCAAGTGTAATCAGTTTGGTTATAATGGATTAAGTCCTCGGTGGAGAGAGGCAAATCACCTCGGAAGGGTGGACTAGAGTAGCTTGAGGTTTTCAAGTCAACTAGAATAAAAAATTTGTGTTCTTTATTGCTTTCCTTATCTTTCAATCTTCATCAAAGAAAAGCATATTCAAGGGGATCATTTTTAAAAGCAAAGTTTTACAAGTAGAAAACCCAATTCAAACCTCCTATTTCTTGTGTTTTTCACGCCTTCAATTGGCATCAGAGCTCTGGTTCTGAAGTGATAACAAGGCTGGACTTTTATCAAGCCCCTAACAGTGTTCAGTACCGACCGAGTGTGTGAAAAACAACAATGGCTGCTCGAAATGGCAATGTATTTGTTATTGCTTCTGATCAAGAAAGAGATTCTTATAGTTATATTTGATGGAGAAATATTTTACTATTGGAAAGATAGGATAAGAAGTTATCTTCTTGGATTCCACCTAGATCTATGGGATATTGTAGTTGATGGATACACATACCCAATAAACGAAGAAGGAAGAGAAGTTCCCAAAAGCGCCCTGACAGACGCTAAGAAGAAGATGTACAAGAATCACCAAAAAGCAAGAACAATCATTCTAAGTGCAATATATTATACAGAGTATGAAAAGATCACAGATAAAAATACTGTTCAGTCTATCTTTGAATCTCTTCAGGTGACTCACGAAGGAAATGCCTAAGTAAAGTAAACTAAGGCATTGGCCTTAATCTAAAAGTACGAAGCCTTCAAAATAGAGGAAGATGGGTCTATGGAAACAATGTTTTCAAGATTTCAGATGCTTGTTGTAGGACTCAGATTTCTGGACAAAGGATACACTAATGCTAATCATGTCAAAAAGATTATCAGAATTCTACCTATCAAATGAAGACCAATGGTAATTTCTTTGAAACTCTTGAAGGATCTAAACAACACTAGTCTTGAAGAACTCGTTAGATCTTTAAGAAGTCAAGATATTGAGCTTCAACAAGACGAACCTTAGAAGAAAGATAAATACATCGCTCTAAAGTCTAAGTCTAAAAATACTAAGGCATATCAAGTAATGGAGGAATCAGAAGAGTTTGAAGAAGACTCAGATAAAAATGAACTATCTCTGATATCTAGATAGATAAACAAACTGTGGAAACACAGACAGAGTAGATTCAGAGGGTCAAGGAATTCCAGAGATAGACAAGAGTCTACATCTGACCAAAGAAGAGATTCACAAAAGGAATTCATATGTTATGATTGAAATGAACATGGGCATCACAAAAATGGTTGTCCTAAGCTCAGAAGAGAAATAAAACCAAAGAAGGCTTTCAAAGCTAAGAAAGGTCTAATGGAAACATGGGATGATTCAGATTCAGAAGGAGACGATTATGATGAAGAACATGCCAAAGTGGCTCTTGTGATGGAAACCAGCATCAGCGGATCACTACCAGAAGACAAACTACTTCTTGATGAAGAGTCAGATTCTAATGAAAATGATGAGGTACTTTCTTCCCTTTCTCGTTCGGAATTAGAATTAGGATTAGCTGAACTCATGAAAAGGTATCAGCTTCTTCTGAGCAAGCACAAAGATCTGAAAAAATACCTTCATGACTGCCTCTGAAACTTCTACTAAGAGTGAGCCAAATATTTTAACTTTAAATGAAAAATTATTTTCTTTAAAAAGAACAAATGCTGCTCTTAAAAGTAAGGTTTCTAAATTAGAAAAAGAGATTACATCTAGCATATCTGCCTCTGATGAAACTGAGAGATATGATAGAGCTTTTCAACACTTCCTTGCTAAAATCGTAGATAGAAGCAAAATGGATTCAATGATCTATGGAGTTAGCAGAAATGGAAGTAGAGGTTTAGGATACTCTAGACCACCCAAGCCAATGGATGAGCCTAAGGGTCTAAAACTAATACCTCTATTTGAACAATTTGTGCTTGCTGGCACTGAAATAGAATGTTCAAAAGTAGGAGAATTAGATTCTGATGCACCACAATCACTGACACATAAATATGGTTCTAAACCAAACTATAATGTACAAATTCCATACAATTATATTGCTGCACAAAAATCCAAAGGAGTAAAGACCTCTGGAAAGACTAACAAGAAAGGACCCAAAGTATAGGTACCAAGAGACCAAATTGTCTATGTTGTAGAGGTTCTAGATAATGCTTCTGAGACACTAGTTATTTCTCCTGGAGAATGGATGCTTGTCACACTTGATGGGAAGAAGATCCACGTTCCATGTTTTGGAACCTAAATCCAAACGTCACTTTAAATTGTCAGAACAAGTTGGTTCTGAAAGAAGCTGTAAAGAGATAGAAGAGAAAATCATCATATTTATCAGCGTAACTTCTCTATTTTGTATTTTATTTTATTTTCTATAAAAACTCAATCATCAGAAGATGCTTCGGTGGTCAGAGGGAAACCTTTTGGTTTTCCAATTTTTTTAGAATATCAAGTGCATCTCTTAGTAAGTGCAGTGATAAACGTGTGTAACCTTTTGGTTATCCTTAATCATAACACGCTACCTAAGCTAGATAATGAACAACATGTTGATTCTTGGAATTGATTTGTCATGATTATCTTCATTAATTGCTCCTCATGATTACATTTTTTTTAAAAAAAGTTATTATTTAAAAATTAATATTTAAAATTAATATTTTATTTTATTCTCTAGGGTATTCTCTTCTCACTCTCTCTTGGTTTCTAAAACCCTAAACCCTAAAATCACTTTCTCTAACTATCAAGAAACCTCTTCTCTTTCATTCGTTCATCTTCTAGTTTCTCTCTCAAATCACCGTGATGAATATCAAACAAGAAGAAGTTGTAATGTTCTTAGAAGAAATGGAACGAGCATCAAACTCTAACGCATCTACAAGGGTTTCACAATCAACAACAGTAACAACATCCACTACATCGTTAATGGATTCTCCTTCATCAAATTTTGTCAAGGTTGAATCGCTATCTGGAAAAAGAACTGATGAAATCCATATCACACAAAGGGCTTTTCAAGTTCATTACAACATCAAAGCAGATGATTTGGTAGTGCTCAAAGAATTGATGGTTTATTTTGAAAATCTGGTTGACAATGGTTATAGCATAAATGAAAAAATGGAAGCTCAAGGTTGGGAAAGCTACTTCAAAAGGCTTTATGGTGCCACTTATGAACACTTAGTGAAAGAATACTAGAAACATGCGGACGGTGATGATCTGCATATTGTCTCATGTGTTCTTGGACAAAGAATCATCATCATAGAGAAATCTATTGCAGATTTACTAGGATTAAAGTTCTTGGAAGGGAAATGCACATTTTTCATGAACTTTAAGTCAGATGAAGATAAAGAACGTCTTCAATCTCTGTTGTTTAAACACTATTCCAAAGAGAAGAAAGAGTATAGAATCAAGGATCTTCATGATACTCTCAGAATTTGGCACAAACTTATTCTAGGATGCGAAAACCCTAGACCTCCTACTAGTTCTCTAGATTACTTTAATATCGGTCAACAATTTATGCTTTACTATCTAATGACCAAGAAGAAAGTAAACCTTCCAATTGTTTTTCTTAATCATGTAAAAGAAGCCATAAGTAGAAATGGAACCACTGCAAATCAAATGAAAAAGGTTCCCAATTACATTCCATGTGGGCGTCTGATTACAGATATTCTAATTGAAATTCGTCTAGTAGCTTTCTTGATAGAAGAGGTTAAGTGTACTGATGATTTGGTATCTACTTCTGGTGACTCATTCACATCTCAAACTCTCAAAAATATGAAGAGTATTCCTGAAGTCGAAAAGAGACATCAGCGTAATCTATCTGAAATTCTAAATAGAATTCCCATTAAGAACTTTCCTCTATTTAATCTCTTAAGAGATATGACAGAAGCAGTAAAATGTGTTGAGCCAATGTCCAAAGATGAGAATTATGTGAGTATCACGTTTGATGAAGAAGAAAAAGATTGTCCTCAAGGTAAACGTAACCATAGGGAAGATGGTTCAGATTTTGCAAAGAAAAAGAAGAAGAAGAAGAAGAAGAAGAAGAAGAAGAAGAGGACAAAGCTTATAAATGAATCCATTCAAGCTGAAAAGCATCCAAGTAAGTCATCATTTGTACCCTCTGTTTTAACTCATGTCCCTGAACCACAAAATATTTCATAAACCCTCTCAAAACCTAATAACTCTATCCCTTCTAAATCACCTTCATCTGTATCACAACCTCCCATCGCCACTATCTCAAAATCAATCCCAACAATATTCTTTTCTGATATTATCACCACCATATTAAATCCCACCTCTGTCATAAACTTAACCACCTCTGATATAGTTGCCTCATTATCAATGAGTCCATCCATCATAGCCTCTATCTCATCAACACCCATCATCATCTTCACTCCTTCCATTGTGACTTATGTATTTGAACTACAAACTCCTCCATCTCATGTTATTCCATCTGATGTTCATCGTGTTCTCCCAAATGAAAAATCATCTAAATCTGACCAAAACACATTTTGTATTGATCCTGTTTCGCCTACAAACCCTGTTGAAATTGAAAGTTTGGCAACTGACAACCATGAACCTATTGAGATCTCCTTTACTGAATCCGATCAAATGTCTGAACTTTTGGGACTTACTGAGGTTATTCGTCCATCTAAACCCCTGTCTTTTTATCAATCACTTGTCATCTATGAGAAACCGTGTCCCAAGACCTTAGTTGAATGCATTGATATATTTAGAGAGAAGGCACATAAAAATATTATCAAGCTCAATGAAGAGGCTAAGATTAGCTCTTCACACAAGAACATAAATGCTTCTTGGGAAAATTGTGAGCTTTGGATGAAATCTGAGGTTGAGAGAATTTTCAAATTATTTGCAAATTCCATAATTACTGCTGTGGAGCTTTTCAAGCAGAAGTAGTACGAATTGGAAAGAATTCTTGCCTTCTAGCTTATTACCAAGAGGCATAAGGAAGAAGAAGCCAAAGCTCTTCAAGATGCTGCTGAAGCAGAAAAGAGGAAAGAGGAGGAAGAGGCAAGGCTAAAGGTTGAAGAAGATGAAAGATTTCAAGCTGGAGAGGATAGACTGGATACTGAGGTAGAGAAGGCAAATGAATCTTCTCAACTTGCTTTGGTTTAGTCTTCAACTCAACAACAAATCAACAACATCAATTCTACTCTAGATGAGATGAAAGTTGAACAAAAAGAAGTGAAACAAAGTCTGGCTAAGCAGAAAATTGTTAATGAAAATGTTCAGAATATGATGGCTTTGATTCTTCAGAAGATTGTTGGACTAGATCCCTCAAATTCTTAAAATTGGTGTTTTTGAATCGTTTCCATGTTTTCTTTTGATTAAGAACCTTTTGCATCTTTTGAAAATATGTTTTAGTATTGTGAATGAATGAAAGCACTCTTATTTTGTCTACTAGTTTATCTATGTGTTTTTCACACTTTTTAAAATATTACTTTTTGATTATGACAAAAAGGGGGGAGTAGTTAAAGAAGTAATTTTGATTCTCAATGATAAAATTCTCTGAAAAAATTTTGCTTACATTTCTAACAAAATATAAACTGTTGTTTCTTGGTAGAATTGTGTTGCTTTTCTTTTTCAGCACTTTTATGGAATCTGAAGAAAGTCTGTGCATCTGACTCCTTTCACTAGACTCTAAATGAGTTAGTTCAAAGTTAAGTTCTAATTGGAGATTCTGGAACTTGTCTGAGCGAAGTTAAGTTCAATATCACAGTTGAGAAGTTTGTGTCTTCAAGAATCAAGACTCTCAAGATTTGTCATCTGATCTGTTGGAACCACGGGAAGTTGTTGCTCAGATGGTCCTTAGTCAAAAGTTATGATCTTTCACTAAGTCTGTTATTCAGGAGGAGTATCCATGTAAAGGTTAAGTAATACTTACCTTTCTTATTTTATACTTTCTTCTGATGTTATGCAAAATTGTGTCATCAAAATACATAGTTTTGTCATCATCAAAAAGGGGGAGATTGTTAGAACAAGATTTGGTTCTGCAATTATGTCTCTGAGTTTTTATGATAACAAAGATTATGTATAAGTCAACAATTTTTTTATTCTAATGTTTGTTGTATTTTTAAGAATAAACAAACAGGTTATACTTCTGATGAATGGCGTGGCTCATACATTAGAAGATAAAATGCTCTGCTTCTAAGCTACAGAGGTTCTGATGAACAAGTAGCGAGGAAAGCTTCAGAAGGCTCTGAAGCTTTGCTACTCTGATACGACCGTCTGAAGAAACCAGTCAAAAGATCTAAAGACAAAAGTATGACTTATGTCAAGATGCTGAAGACTCAAGTTTTAGAAGACAAAGGGTTTTGAAGAACAAGTGCTTGAAGACTCTAAATACATGGTTTTGAAGATTCGAAAGACTTGATGTTCTTCTAAACTTATGTTATGATATAAGGTTACAAGACCAAGTGCTGAAGATTCTGAAGAACGTGGTTCTAAAGATTCCAATACTTGAATTCTTTCAACCTTAGGTTATGATACGAGGTTATAAGACCATGTGCTGAAGACTCTGAATAATGTGATTCTGAAGATTCCAAGACTTGAAGTTCTTTTAGCCTTATGTTACGATGCAAGGTTCTTCAAAACCAACTACTGAAGACTCTGAAGAGGAAGATCTAAAGATTCTAAAGACTTGAAGTTTTGATTAACCAGAAGTTAGATTCTCCACTTCTAAACACATGCTCGCAGAAGCCTCTGAAGTGCAGAAGGAAAGATGATAACGTTAATGTGGTACAAAAATACATGGTACAAACAAACGTTTCATTCGACTACCATAAAGGACGAACACTGTGTACAATCTTTTCCCCCACGTTCTTTCAAGCCGCCATAAAATTTATATTTCCAGAAGTACCCTTCAATGGTTACATCACATGCATGTTAGTATAAAAGAGCTTGAAGACTTGAAAAAATAATTGCTAATTCACGAGGAAACTCTCTAAGCTTAAACGTCATTTTTCCTTGAAAAAGCTGTAAATTTTTTCAAGTCATTTGTACTAAAAATCTGTTTACATATCAGTTTGTGTATAAGCATATTTATTTATAAACAAACTTGTTATCAAACGGTTGCTTGATTGTTCCTTGGGAGACCAGTTGGGTCAGCGTCTCAAGAAGTCTAGGACAATTAGTCTTAGAGGTTGTTAGTCAAACACAATTGGTGTGTGCAGGGATTAGTCATCGGCGGTTTCCCGTGCAAGTGTAATCAGTTTGGTTATATTGGATTAAGTCCTCGGTGGAGAGAGGAAAATTACCTCGGAAGGGTGGACTAGAGTAGCTCGAGGTTTTTAAGTGAACTAGGATAAGAAATTTGTGTTCTTTATTGCTTTCCTTATCGTTCAATCTTCATCAAAACAAAGCATATTCAAAGGGATCGTTTTTTTAAAGCAAAGTTTTACAGGTAGAAAAACCAATTAAACCCTTCCCCTTTCTTGTGTTTTCCACGCCTTCACTTTTACTTCTCTGAGATGTTTCAGTTGTAGAGCGTTGGTTCATTGTGCTATTGATTGCAAGTGTGCAAGCATTGTTGGAGTTATGTTGTTTCTCGAACTGGAAGAGATAATGGAATTAAGATTCCTACATGTTTATCAATTTACGATGTCTTTGAGGGAGAACAATCAAGTATTGTGTATGTTTTCTTCTCAGAGAGTAGAAACCAATGTGATATGTATTTATTGATGTTTTTCCTAAAGATATCAATGAATTACCTCCAGAGTGTAAATCTAAGTTCGACGTAGATAAGGATATGCTTGTGTCGGTTAAGCAAGTAGATGAGTCTGATAAAGTTGGTTCATTAATGTTTATGGTGTTAGACTTGTTATATGCCACGAGAAAAGGAGCAATTCGTGATTTTCATGTATTCCATGAATTTTTAGAAGTGTTTCTTGAAGACATCTGCGATTTTTTTCTAAAGCGGGAAGAGGAAGGTGCAGAAGTGTTTCCTGAAGGCGATTAAGAATATCTTAATAGTTATGAATTGTACTGATGCGCAAAAGGTGCAGTTTGGTACTCATATGTTGGAGAAGGAAGCTGAAGATTGGTGGAGCAACACCATTCAGAGATTTGATGAGGAAGGTGTTGAAGTTTCTTGGGCTCTTTTCCGTGATGAATTTTTGGAGAACTATTTTCCAGAAAATGTGTGTGGAAAGAAATGAAGGCTTAGAAAACACTTAGAAGGGGGTTGAATAAGTTTTCCCCTTTTAAATTTTTCTTTTACTAAACAACAAGACTAAACACACAATGATTTTTATCCTAGTTTGTTTAAAACTCAAACTACTCCAGTCCACCAGTCAAGGTGATATCGCCTCTCTCAACAAGGACTTAATCCACTATAATCAAAACATTACAAGTGCACAACAAATTGTTCTGACTAACAATAATGCACAAGACAACTGCAAGTGACTAACACCTCTAAGACTCAACTAGTCCTAGCCCTCTTGAGAAATTTGACCCAACTGGTCTCTCAAGGAACAATTACACAAGAACTTCTAGACCAAGTGTTTACAATTGCTTCTTAAAAAGATTTATCACCAAAGTGATTTTTACACAAGAAGATTAAGCTCAAAACTTAGAAATAAACTTCACAGAATAATAATTTCAATTTTGGCAGTGTAAGTTCTCTATGAATGAATTATTGTTGTTCTTCTTTGAATGTTGCACTTTATATAGAACTTCTAGATTCTTTCTGCTGCAATGTTTACGTGTCTTGGGCACTGTAAAGTGTAATTAAGATTTGTTTAGCTTCACGTGTTTTGTTTACTCAATGAACCTTGAAAGTTGAACCAATCAAGTACTTCAGTCATCTTAGCTTAGTAGGGTAATGTTACTGTAGCAGACTTTGTCTTAGAAGATGACGTACTGATACTTCAAGATCTTCTGTAAGCCTCGTTCAAACATCTTCTAATCAGAATATTCTTTGGTGCTTCTATCAAAGGTTGCGCTAGTATGCTTCCTTCAGAAGTTTCTTTTCAGCGTGCATGACCAGAAGTTCTATTCTTCATTAAAACTTCTACTACTTGTTTGCTCAGCATAATTTGATATTTCTATATTCTTGAGTGCTTGAGTCAGAACATTATCTAAAATGAAAATAGTATAAATCAGAGTATCATATCTATTATACAAAATTTATTTCACTTGTTATCATTAAAACTCTAAGATATGATTAGAACCAAACTATGTTCTAATAATCTCCCCCTTTTTGATGATGACAAAAATATTAGATTTTGATAAAGAAATTTTGTATAATGAAAAAAATATCTCCCCCTGAGATAGACAATCTCCCCCTGAGATTAATCATTAAGGAAAACTAAGTATAGTAGAACTTCCCTAAGATGTTCTTTCAGAATTTTTAGAGATTCTTTTTCTTCAGAGTTTCCTTTTCATTTTAGAGCTTGAATCATCTGAGTTTGAAGCTTTAGACTTGAGTTTGTCTTTTCAACATCTTCTTTCATAGCTTCTGTAAACCTGTATACTTCAGAAGCAAAAATGTACACTTGTATATTTATTGTTAGAAATGTTTGACATTTTTGTTCTAGTAACATGTTATAATGAATCAAATCAAAATCTCCATTTTCTCCCCCTTTTTGTCATAATCAAAAATGCATTAGTTAAACACTGTAAAGTAAACCAAAATACTTGTAACATAAATTTTGAAGTACCATTACAGAGGTTTGACAAAACAAAATAAACAAACACAAAAAAATGATGCATAGAAGATTGTTTGAAAACAGAAGGTCTAGATGGGGAGAGAAACTAAGGAGAGCAGAAGATTCTGGATTTCAGTTGAAGACTCCTATTGCTTCTGCATCCACGTCATGATTTCCTTATTTGTCTCATCTTGTTTATCCATACGTGCTCTGACGGCTCCATTTTCTTTCTTCAACTTCTTCAGAGTTTCCAAAACAACAGAAGTGGAGTCAACATCCTTAGTGGAAACACGCCTTGAGGTACCTGCAGCAGATCTGGGATAGAAGGTGCTAGAGAAAAGTGTATCAAGATCAACCATTAGAGTCAGCACTTTCTTCCTTGGTTCTCTGGGACGAAAACTAAGAGGCTTATACAGAACCAAAGCTCCAGAGTTTGGATCAGCAATTTCTGAATTAGAGGATTCATCATCAGAAATATCCATGTATTCAGCAAGTGGTTGCCACGGAGAATTTCCAAGATGTAGAAGTGGCTTCTCATTCCAGATGTTGTAGGCTTCCTTCTTCAAACCATTCAGACACTCAGAAAATTTCTCATAAACATGATAGTAACACATCTCTTTGAGTTTAAGGGATTTGTCCTTGAATCTCCTTTTGAAGGTTGTCCATAAATCAGCTGATGCAGAGGGACTCAGGGTGTTGGCATAATCATGCTTCAGAAGTTCTATCCAATTTAGCATCTTTGTTTCAAACTTCTGCAAAAGTACACTAACATTTGCATGCACAGGTTTGGAAATTCTGTTGAGATTAATTGTGGTTCTTATAAATTCTGGTGAGTTAGGAATTTGTGGATATGGAAGTTCTAGAGTGGTAACAAGTGTTGGTTCAGCAGTTTCTAGGGAGTTAGGATGTGGAATTTCTATGGTGATGGTGGTTTGTTTTATTGAGGGAGTAGGTGGAAGTTCTATGGTGATGATGGTTTGTTTTGTTGAGGGAGTAGGTGGAAGTTCTGTGGGATTTGTTGTTTGTTCAGTGGGGTGAGTGGATTGAAGTACTGGGGAGGTGTGTGGAGGAAGTTTTGTAGATATAGGAGTTGACGCAGTTTCAGCAAAGGAAGTAGTGATATGTGTGGATGATTTTGAGACTACAAAAAGATTTGTTTTGGGTAGAGGACTCGGAAATTTAGTTTGCAGAGGAATATTAATTCCAGGTAAAAGCCAGGATGAAACATCTGAGTTCCATTCACCATGGTCTGGATGTGGATAAATAGTTGGGAATGGTGTTGCATTTGGATTAGGTGAGTTGGGAGAAGAAACAGGAATTTATTGTTGTAGGCTTTAGGGAGTGATGATTGGTGTGGTTTGTGTTGTGGTGGAGGATGTGGAAGGTTTTTGTTAAGGGCATCAAAGTTATCAATATCAGATAGAACTTGTGCAATGTGGGGATTTGTTTCTAGAGTTTCTGAAGGTGCAATAAGATTTATGTCTACATCTATGGTTTCTATGGTTTGTTTTGTAGTGTGTGATGTTGGGGGAACAGAGCTTGAAGTTGTTGTTGGTGCAGCAGATGTTAAAATACTAGCAGTATTAGAAACAGAAATGTGACCAGAGGTTGAACCTGAGACTGTCTTTTTCTTCTTCTTCTGAGACTTTTGTGGTCTAGCAGAAGTTCCTTCTCCATCAGCTTTCCTCTTCCTGATTTTCCTAACTGGGCTTGGAGAATCTCTGCCTTGCAGACAGGCTGGATCAATTTGAATTCCTTTCCTCTTGCAAGATCTGATGTAATTTTGAATAGTCAACGGATAAGCTTCTGAGTTAAACATTGGGAAATCAGCAACTGGAACTCTCATCTTCGTGATAGAACCCCAAGTTAATGGAGTGGTTTCAGCCAAAAGTCTCTCAATGATCTTTCTCTTCACAAGATTCTTGTCATTCCAGATTTTTCCACATGTAGGATCCAGATCCTTCAGCAGTTTAGCATCTTCGAAGTGCGCTATCAGACCATTCTCTTTCAGAATGTCTGAAATCAGTCTGGCCAGAGGTATCCAGTTTCTCTTAGCCCTATGATTCTAGTCCTTTCTGATTCTCTTGTTTCCTTCACATGTAGCCAAAAATGTCAGAACAGAAGATAGGGTAAATCCACTTTAACATTAGTTCCTACACAGAATAGCAGATATTGTTGATCTGCATTGATGTAATCTGGTGAACTTGTCTCTTTTCTATGATGTATGTAACCATGAAAAATCTTGGCCCAAATCTTGTAGATGACCTTCAAATCCTTGATTTTTGTAGAAGCTTCTCCAGAAGTAAATATTTCAGCATTAACAGGTTCCAAATCAATCCTTCCTTCTGGAACTCCAATCTCACCTTCTCCCTCTAGACCCAGCAATCTTCTAATAACCTTCTCAGTGATAGAAATCTCCTTACCCATTACGAAGGAGATAATGGCTTTGGGGGTGACTACATCGTAAATCCAGAATTCTTTGACACGGTTTGGATAAACAGGACCAACAAGATGATCAAAGAAATTCATCCACCCTTGGAATTCCACAGCAGGAAATAGGTTGAATCCATTATCTTTGAGATTCACCAAATCTATTATCATTTCACTCACAATTTCCAATTTCTCAACAAGAATTAGAGTTGTTCTTTCAGGGACAACGTATCTCATATGTTTGAGAAATGGGTTTAACATTGGTTTCTTGAGGGTTAGAAACATGAGTTTCTTGGTTAAGTGTTTCTAGGTTGTTGGAACTTGACGTCATTGATGAATTTCTGGATTGAAGGTTTATGGGTTTAGGGGTTTTGAAAAGAGAGAAGAAGAGGCAAAAATGTATAAAAGATTTTGAAGAGTGAAAAAGAGAGAAGAATTTATGAAAAGAGTATTTATAAAAGAAAACACATGCAAATGAAACGTTTAAAAGTCAGTTAAAAGAGAATTAAAAATAATTAAGAGACAAATTAATCATCATGCGCATTAATGTAGCGTCTGACAATTAGAGGGATTTATTGAGATTTGGTGAGATGATACAGTTACCTAGAAACATTATGTCCATAGCTAGCACGCGTGTAATTAACCTATCAGAAGTTACAAACACTTGTTCAGCTTCTAGGTTAATAGCGTAACAGTTTTTTGATATGTTGAACTTCAGAACCATACTTGTAATGAAATATAGAAACTATTTCAGAACTTCTATGTATGGCTTCTAATTGAGCTTCTCTTCTAACTTCTGAAGAGATGTTAGTTAGAATGTTCAAAAACAGAACTTCTGACTATATTGAAAGTAAACAAAAATTTCATTCAAAGCATACTTCCATACTTATATTTTTCAAAACGTATTTAAATCTATCTTCAGAAAGCGGTTTAGTGAAAATATCAGCCCATTGATGGTCTGTATCTACAAAGTTTAAACTTAAAAGTCCTTTCTGAATATAGTCCCTTATGAAATGATGTTTTATTTCAATATGTTTTGCCTTAGAATATAAATTTGCATCCTTAGACGGGAAAATTGCAGAAGTATTATCACCGAAGATAGGGATCTTACACTCATACAGATGATAGTCTTCTAGTTGACTCTTCATCCATAGCATCTGAGTGTTATAGCTAACAGCAACTATATATTCTGCTTCAGTGGTTGAGAGTGAAATGGTGGCTTGCTTCTTGTTGTACCATGAGATCAGATTTTCCCTTTTAAATTTTTCTTTTACTAAACAACAAGACTAAACACACAATAGTTTTTATCCTGGCTCGTTTGAAACTCAAACTACTCCAGTCCATCCGCCAAGGTGATTTTGACTCTCTCAACGAGGACTTAATCCACTATAATTAAAATATTACAACTTCACAACCAACTGTTGTGACTAACAACAATGCACAAGCCAACTGCAAGTGACTAACACCTCTAAGATTCAACTAGTCCTAGCGTTCTTTGTAACACCCCTTCTAAAATACCCCGAATATATTAATTAATTTAATACTAAAACCAGATTTAATCAGAGTCAACACGGAAATCAAGGGATGCCACAATTATGAAATAAATAAAACTTCAATTAACTCAGTAGCCATGCTACACTGAGGATCACTATCAAAAATAATCAATTAAGTTATGACATGTCTTACACAGCGGAAATAATACCATCAAATCAAAACGGAATAAACCAAGTCTCAATTATTCCTAAAGTAATTCCAATAACAATTGAATAATGAATAAATCCTCAACTAAACGTTCCCCAGTGTTACAACCTATCAGAGCATGACACTGACACGCGGACTTAAATATCCTAGCTCTAGAGCCATCCTCACCAACTTTTGAGCTGCTAACTTTAATCTGAATTCATTAAAGTAAGGGTGAGATTTCTCATAATTAACATGCATTATAAGTTTCTCAATCAACATATATCACAAGCATATTATTCCACCCATTCCAGCATAGTTCAGATTCCAATACACAATTACAACGAGACAATTCATTACGCACAACCATTAACAATCGAGAATTGCAACCGAAGACATCCTAACATGTTACAATTCCATGCAATTACAATGCAGACACAATGCATGTGGTACCAACACGTGACCAAGTCACCCAACACTGATCCATCATCAACCGGATACAGTAACCATCGATTTGTCCATAAACACCCGGACACGAATCCAGCCTAACCACCCATCATCACCCGGGTATCGGTTAACGGCAATACAAGTCAAATTCCTCACAATGGGAATTAACTTCACCAAAAATGCATATGCACGCACAACACCAGCATGCAACATTTTATCAGTCTATGAAATACACCAACTATCATAACTGAACCAAATTTCAAACATGATATTCTCAACAAATCATGCACACAATCAACAGCATAAACATGCCTTTCATTCACACCATTCAGATATCTCAATGTCACAGGTACACTACCTCTTATACACCCAATACACATCGAATAAATAATCACTTATTTCGAATTCCGACACATTTTCAAAATAATTTTAAGTTACGGGAAATTCTTTCATTTCATAAAATAGAGCATTTAATTTAAGAAATAACGTCCAAAACGGCGACTAAAACGGACTTACGGTTTGAAAGTTATGAATTTTCAAAGTTTAGTATTTTTCAAAAAGTTACAGTGGAACTCGGTTCCTCCCTATGCAGGAACCGGTTCCTGCGAAGTCTGAAAACATGCCCCCTGGAAAAAATGTATGGGAACCCGGTTCCTACCCCACTGGGAACCGGTTCCCACGTACAGAAATAGCCAATTTTAAAAGTTTTACACTGGGAACTCGGTTCCTACCCACTGGGAACTCGGTTCCTACCCACTGGGAACCGGTTCCCACGACCTGCAGAGACAAAAACTGCTATTTTGACAGCATTTACCCATTCCAAATCACTTCCAAACATTCTCATACGAATTGCAACATGAGAAACACCAAAATACATCCATTTTACACCATTATAACATCAAACAACATTATTTCCTCATTCCTATTTATTATTTGACACACTAATGGTTTCCGACCTACAAGTCGACACAATAGAGACAATTCTATGGAAACCTAGAATTTCTAAACCGGGATTCCCTAACATGCTATGATCTATACGGTTGAATTCAAAGCCGATAATACACAATAATTAATCGAAATCACCCCTTACCTTGTGGGTTCTTCGACTTCCGACACGAAATGGCTTTTCTCCTTCCTTTCCTCTTCTCAATTTCACGTACTGTGAGTTTCTCCAAAAGTGATTCTTTTTTCTCTTTTTTCCTTCTTTTATTCCTTTTATTATTCTAATAAAATAAAATAAAGTAATTAATGTGAGTAGAGCCTTTTACTCCTCACACCCTCACTTTACCCTTCACACCGCCAATAATTCCACTTCCATATAATTTAATTGATTTCCAATAATCCAAAATATTAAATATTACATTCCTAATTAAATTAATAATTAAAAATCATAATTATTTAATAATCGAATTATTTGGGGTGTCACAACTCTCCCCAAAGAAAAGAGTTTTCGTCCTCGAAAACATACCTTAGACGAACAGTTCGGGATACGAGTCCTTCATCTGACTCTCCAGCTCCCAAGTGACATTCCCATCTGCTGGTCCTCCCCAAGCCACTCTTACCAATGCGATCTCTTTGCCTCGCAACTGTTTCAACTTCCGATCCTCAATTCTTGCAAGTACCGCTTCAACAGTCAAATTCTCTCGTACCTGTATATCATCTACTTGAATCTCTTGTGACGGATCAGTAATGTACTTCCTCAGCTGAGATACATGGAAAACGTCATGCAAATTTGCAAGTGACGGCGGTAAAGCAATCTGATACGCCACCTTCCCAATTCTCTTGGTAATCTGAAACGGACCAATAAAACACGAAGTCAACTTCTTTGACTTCAAGGCTCGACCAATACCAGTCATCGGAGTAACTCGCATAAAAACATGCTCTCCTTCACTAAACTCAAGATCTTTCCTCCTCTTATCATGATAACTTTTCTGACGACTCTGAGAAGCTCTCATCTTCTCATGAATCATTCTAATCTTTTCTGAAGTTTGTTGAACAATTTCCGGTCCAATCACAGCACTCTCTCCATATTCATACCAATACAACGGTGTCCGACACCTCCTACCATACAATGCCTCAAACGGAGCCATACGAATGCTCGAGTGAAATCTATTGTTGTAGGTAAACTCAATCAACGGTAGATAACTATCCCAAGCTCTACCCTTCTCTAACACACAAGCTCTCAGCAAATCTTCTAACGACTGACGACTGAATCGTTCAATCCGTCTGACCATCTGTCTGTGGATGATAAGCAGAACTCAAACGTAACTTAGTACCCAAAGCTTCCTGTAATCCCGTCCAGAACTTAGATGTAAACCTCGGATCTCGATCCGACACAATACTAGAAGGAATACCGTGTAAACTCACAATCTTCTCAACATACAATTCTGCCAACCTCTCCATCGGATAATCCATTCTTATCGGAATGAAGTGAGCAGATTTCGTCAACCGATCAACAATAACCCAGATAGAATCACAATTCTTCACTGTCCTTGGCAAACCAGACACAAAATCCATAGAGATTCCATCTCATTTCCATTCCGGAACAAATAACGGTTCCATCAATCCTGACGGTTTCTGATGTTCAATCTTTGATTTCTGACAAACCAACACGCATACACGAACTCAGCAATTTCCTTTTTCATTCCAGGCCACCAAAACAACTTTTTCAAGTCATGATACATTTTAGTAGCACCGGGATGAATACTCAACCCGCTACGATGTCCTTCTTCCAAAATACTCTTCCTAATCTCGGTAACATCCGGAACACACACTCTGTCACCAAACCTCATAACGCCATTCTCATCAATCCGGAACTCACCTCCTTGACCTTGGTTGATCAATGTCAATTTATCAACTAAACCAACATCGGATTTCTGTCCATTTCGAATCTCTTCCAAAGTACCACTAGTCAGCTTCAACATACCCAATTTCACACTATTCGGAGTGGTTTCACATACCAAACTTAAATCTCTGAACTGCTCAACCAAATCTAACTCACGGACCATTAACATCGACATATGCAAGGACTTTCTACTCAAAGCATCCGCAATAACGTTTGCCTTACCAGGATGATAATTCAAACCGAAATCATAATCCTTTAGGAATTCTAACCATCTCCTGCCTCATGTTCAACTCTTTCGATCAAAGAGATACTTCAGACTTTTGTGATCACTGAATACCTCAAACCGAGAACCGTATAAATAATGCCTCCACAACTTCAAAACAAATACAACAGCTGCCAACTCTAAATCATGAGTCGGATAATTCCTTTCATGTACTTTCAATTGTCTCGAAGCATAAGCCACAACTTATCTTGCATCAACACACCACCTAATCCCATCAATGATGCATCACAATACACTACAAAAGACTCAGCCGGATTCGACAAAATCAAGATCGGAGCACTAGTCAACCTCCTCTTCAGTTCTTGAAACCCTTTCTCACATTCAGCATCCCAAACAAACACTTGACCCTTCCTGGTCAACTTAGTCGCAACGCTAGTTTGGAAAATCCTTCAATAAACTTTAATAACTGCAAGACCGAAAACTACGGATCTCGAAGCATTCTTGGCGCTTCCCGAGATCCGCTTCTACCGTAGGATCCACAACAATTCCATTCTTGGAAATTACATGGCCAAGAAAACTCACTTCACTTAACCAGAATTCACATTTGGACAACTTCGCATAAAGCTTCTTCTCTTTCAACAATTCCAATACAACTCTGAGATGTTCTGCATGTTATTCATCGCTCTTCGAATAAATTAAAATATCATCAATGAATACTACCACAAACTTGTCAAGATACGGATGAAATATCCTGTTCATATACTCTATGAAAACACTAGGTGCATTAGTAACTCCAAACGGCATAACAGAATATTCATAATGCCCATACCTCGTTCTAAATGTAGTTTTCTGAATATCCTCTGTCTTCACACGAATCTGATGATATCCCGATCTCAGATCAATCTTACTAAATACACAAGCTCCAACTAGTTGATCCATCAGATCATCAATCCTCAGCAATGGATACCGATTCTTAATTATCACTTTATTCAACTGTCTATAATCAACACATAATCTCATTGAACCTTCTTTCTTCTTAACCAACAACACCGGAGCTCCCCACGGCGAAACACTGGGACGAATAAACTTCTTCTCAAGAAACTCCTCCAACTGTTTCTTTAACTCCGCTAATTCAGATGCCGACATACGGTAAGGCGCCATCGACACCGGACTAGTTCCAGGAATCAAATCTATAGTAAATTCTACCTCTCTCTCAGGTGGAAATTCACTAACGTCTTCCAGAAACACCTTTGGAAATTCATTCACCACTGGCAATCCATCACTCTTTGCTTTTCCCTCCGCTTCTATTGCAGAATACAACATAAACACCACAACACCATCTTTCACAGCTAGGTTCATCTGTTTAACCGACATAGTCACATCTTCGACACCAACCTCTTCAGGAAAAATAACCGTCTTCCCAAAACAGTTGATATGAACCTGGTTGAATTCTAACCAGTTCATTCCAAGGATGATATCAAGTTGTTCTAACGGTAGGCACACTAGATCCATACCGAAACCCCTACCAAAAATCACAATAGGACAATTCCTACAAACATACGAAGTAGTCACTGAACCCGACGCAGGAGTGTCAATAACCATACTTCCATCCATATTAGAAATTTCCAAATTCAATCTTTTAGCACAATCCAAAGCAATAAAAGAGTGTGTGGCTCCAGTATCAATAATCGCAATTAAAGGAATGCCATTAATAAAACATGTACCTTTAATCAACCGATCATCTGGCTTAGTATCTGATCCAAACAATGCGAACACTTTACCACCAGCTTACTCCTTCTTGGGTTTTGTGCACTGAGGAAGAGTATGACCCTCTTCACCATTGTTGTAACAAGTCACCACTTTCACTCTGTAGTCATTGGCCACATGGCCGAGTTTCCCACACTTGAAACACTTCTTATCATTACTTTTGCAATCCACCATACGATGCCCTGTCTCACCACACTTGTAGCACTTAATGGAAGAACCAGAATCTCCTCCACCAGACTTCTTCCAACCACCAGATCTCTGATTACTCCTATCATAAGGCTTACCACGATCAATCTGTTGCTTACCCTTCCTATCAACATACCCTCGAGTATTCGACTTAGTGCTGGCAAGATCCTCCTCTAAAATCCTACTACAGTCAACCAGATCAGAAAATCTTCGGATACGCTGATACCTGATACCCTGCTTAATCTCGTCACGCAGACCATTCTCAAACTTTATACATTTGGAAAATTCTCCATCTGCATCGTTAGTGTAATGAGCATAATACTTCGCCAACTCAGTAAACTTCTAAGCATACTCACTGACAGTCTTGTTGCCTTGCTTGAGCTCCAGAAATTCAATCTCCTTCTTACCTCGAATGTCTTCAGGAAAGTACCTCCTCAGAAAAGCCCTCCTGAACACAACCCAAGTCAATGCAATACCATCTTCTTCTATTTCAATTCTGGTAGCAACCCACCAGTCGTCAGCTTCCTCCGCTAACATGTGAGTTCCAGATCTCACCACCCTTGACCCTCAATCACTCACGAAGATCCTCTCGATCTCCTTCAACCACTTCTAGGCACCTTCGGGATCATGTGCACCCTTGAACAATGGAGTATTATTCCTCTGAAAATTCCCCAATTGTCGGTCAGCACCAATAACAGCTCCCTGCTGGTTCCCTCCGAGCACTCCAGCCAACATTCCCAATGCTTCAGCAATAGCATCGTCGTTTCTTCCGTTACCTCTTTCGGCCATTGTTCTGCAACATTACAAAACAACCTCATCAGCACACAAGTATCGACAGTGTCATCTTACACTAGTCGCATACCAAAGGGATAACGACACAAGACAAGACCGACTATGCTCTGATACCACTATTGTAACACCCCTTCTAAAATACCCCGAATATATTAATTAATTTAATACTAAAACCAGATTTAATCAGAGTCAACACGGAAATCAAGGGATGCCACAATTATGAAATAAATAAAACTCCAATTAACTCAGTAGTCATGCTACACTGAGGATCACTATCAAAAATAATCAATTAAGTTAAGACCATGTCTTACACAGCAGAAATAATACCATCAAATCAAAACGGAATAAACCAAGTCTCAATTATTCCTAAAGTAATTCCAATAACAATTGAATAATGAATAAATCCTCAACTAAATGTTCCCCAGTGTTACAACCTATCAGAGCATGACACTGACACGCGGACCTAAATATCCTAGATCTAGAGCCATCCTCACCAACTTTTGAGCTGCTAACTTTAATCTGAAATCATTAAAGTAAGGGTGAGATTTCTCATAATTAACATGCATTATAAGTTTCTCAATCAACATATATCACAAGCATATTATTCCACCCATTCCAGCATAGTTCAGATTCCAATACACAATTACAACCAGACAATTCATTATGCACAACCATTAACAATCAGAGAATTGCAACACTGGAAGACATCCTAACATGTTACAATTCCATGCAATTACAATGCAGACACAATGCATGTGGTACCAACACGTGACCAAGTCACCCAACACTGATCCATCATCAACCGGATACAGTAACCATCGATCCGTCCATAAACACCCGAACACGAATCCAGCCTAACCACCCATCATCACCCGGGTATCGGTTAACGGCAATACAAGTCAAATTCCTCACAATGGGAATTAACTTCACCAAAAATGCATATGCACGCACAACACCAGCATGCAACATTTTATCAGTCTATGAAATACACCAACTATCATAACTGAACCAAATTTCAAACATGATATTCTCAACAAATCATGCACACAATCAACAGCATAAACATGCCTTTCATTCACACCATTCAGATATCTCAATGTCACAGGTACACTACCTCTTATACACCCAATACACATCGAATAAATAATCACTTATTTCGAATTCCGACACATTTTCAAAATAATTTTAAGTTACGGGAAATTCTTTCATTTCATAAAATAGAGCATTTAATTTAAGAAATAACGTCCAAAACGGCGACTAAAACGTACTTACGGTTTGAAAGTTATGAATTTTCAAAGTTTAGTATTTTTCAAAAAGTTACAGTGGAACTCGGTTCCTCCCTATGCAGGAACCGGTTCCTGCGAAGTCTGAAAACATGCCCCCTGGAAAAATGTATGGGAACCCGGTTCCTACCCACTGGAACCGGTTCCCACGCATGTAAATAGCCAATTTTAAAGTTTTACTGGGAACTCGGTTCCTACCCACTGGGAACCGGTTCCCACGACCTGCAGAGACAAAATCTGCTATTTTGACAGCATTTACCCATTCCAAATCACTTCCAAATATTCCCAAACGAATTGCAACATGAGAAAAACCAAAATACATCCATTTTACACCATTATAACATCAAACAACATTATTTCCTCATTCCTATTTATTATTTGACACACTAATGGTTTCCGACCTACTATCCGACACAATAGAGACTATTCTATGGAAACCTAGAATTTCTAAACCGGGATTCCCTAACATGCTATGATCTATACGGTTGAATTCAAAGCCGATAATACACAATAATTAATCGAAATCACCCCTTACCTTGTGGGTTCTTCGACTCCCGACACGAAATGGCTTTTCTCCTTCCTTTCCTCTTCTCAATTTCACGTACTGTGAGTTTCTCCAAAAGTGATTCCTTTTTCTCTTTTTTCCTTCTTTTATTCCTTTTATTATTCTAATAAAATAAAATAAAGTAATTAATGTGAGTAGAGCCTTTTACTCCTCACACCCTCACTTTACCCTTCACACCGCCAATAATTCCACTTCCATATAATTTAATTGATTTCCAATAATCCAAAATATTAAATATTACATTCCTAATTAAATTAATAATTAAAAATCATAATTATTTAATAATCGAATTATTTGGGGTGTCACACTCTTGAGAAATCTAACCCAACTGGTCTCTCAAGTAACAATTACACAAGAACTTCTAGACCAAGTGTTTACAATTGCTTATTAAAAAGCTTTATCACAAAAGTGATTTTTACACAAGAAGATTAAGCTCAAAACTTAGAAATAAACTTCACAGAATAATAATTTAAATTTTGGCAGAATAAGTTCTCTATGAATGAATTGTTGTTGTTATCCTTTGAATGTTTCACTTTATATAGAACTTCTAGATTCTGTCCATTGCAATGTTTGCGTGTCTTGGGTACTGGAAAGTATAATTAGTATTTGTTTAGCTTCACGTGTTTTGTTTACTCAATGAACCTTGAAAGTTGAACCACTCAAGTACTTCAGCCGTCTTAGCTTAGTAGGGTAACATTACTGTAGCAAACTTTGTCTTAGAAGATAACGTATTGATACTTCATGATCTTCTATAAGCCTTGTTCAAACATCTTCTAGTCAGAAAATTCTTTGGTGCTTCTATCAGAGGTTGCGCTAGCATGCTGTTATACCCCAAAATTTGCCCTCCTACTTCTCCAGACAATCTACAACTCCATACTCAAGGATTCCATAACGGTTGACCAGACAAACCCTCTCCTAAGCAATCAATCCAAACTAGGGTTTTGCTCCTCTCAAGTCAAAATGGACTTACAAGACTTCAAGTCGTCATCATACCTCATCATATGCTTCAAGGGATTACCATGTCAAGTTTCAAGCGTTACAAGTCAAATTTGCTCATCTAATTACTCAGATGGTGGAAAATTAGTTGTATTGGACAAAAAGTCAATTGTGGACAACAAGCAGTCAAACTTCATAATTTTTGGTCAACATCAAAATTTTGAAGTAATATTCATCATTTGATCAAGGGTTGATCATGATTCATCAAGGAAAGACAAGATTTGATCAAAAGTCAAAGTTTCTAAATTAGGATTTTTGAACAAAAAGTCAATAGAACTTTGACCAGGCATAACATTCACATACTTTATCAGAAATTTTTCCACCTAAAGCTCATTTTGAAGATAATTCAATTCTCTACAACTTCATGTCTCACAAGCTTGGGCTAGAAATGCTTCATGTGGAAGTTATGGATCAAAACATTACAGGACTTTTTTAAAAGTCAACAAAAAGTCATATTTTTGCAACGAAATGTCCATGAGCATGGAAACTCCAATTAATATGAAACCAAAAGGGTTATTTAGAAGACATCTTGAGCTTTTTAAAAAGTCCAATAACACCCAAAAATGTTAAAAATTGAGCAAGATACAAGTTGTGCAAGTTGAGCAATTTTGAGGAGGTGCATAAAGAAAAATACCTAGCAGAAGCAAATATTTTTCAAATGGGCCTAAGATTTTATGATCCAAACTTGATTATGAGATTATCCATGACTTCTATACCTCATACCACGCATCTTGTCCCTTTTATTTATTTATTTTTGAATTAAATAGCTTAAATTCAAATTTAATTAAATAAAATGCAAGGATGATTATTAATACAAGGTGGGCTTGATTTGTGCATGTCTTGAAAACCAAGGAAGCCCAAAAGAGTTGTCAAATTCGTGCAAGAAGATTTAAGGAAATATTGATCCAAGTTTGGAAAGATTTCATACAAATTTCAAATCAAATATTCTCCATTGAAAGAATATATTTTCTCTTAAAGTCTTGACCTATTTTCACTCCTCTATATATACCCAACAAGTTCAGATGCTCAGGGGACGAAATCCTTGCCTCTTACAAACCCTAAAAATCTCTCAAAAAATTCACAAACTTGCAAGACTCGAGTTCTATCTCTTAGCCGTTTTCAATCAAATCCAAGCACACAAACGTGCTCCTGAGGTAATACTGAGCAGGTACAGGCCAAGAACCATGGCCAAATATGCATGAATCATGCATACCACGAAGCTCTGTTTTGCATTTTTCCTTGTTTTTCGAATTTAAAATTTTATTGTGTTTTAACAAGATCTAACTATGCTAATTTGTTCATAAGGTTTATTAGAGCAGGTTTGAACCATCGTTCGCAGGGGTTAACGTGTAAATCACGATCCACCATTCTTAGAGCATCCAAGCTGTTGAGCTTTAAACTGATGGTTACATGAACTTTCAGGCTAAACTAGTGGCACCATTGAATTCGCAAGGTCACAAATATATGATTTGGTTCGTTCGTTTTCATGTTTTAATCTTATTTCACAGATTCTAATTTCTCCCTCATCGGAGAAGATGGCCGGAGGAAGGGTTTCGGCAGCTTTTCCGTTCAATCAATCACTTGACTTCTTTGACTGCAGGCGTGGCAAATGGAAGCGATCTGGTTGGCTCTGTGTTTAAAATAAGGGTCCCACGCGTGTTCCTTTTATTTGATTATGATTTACTGATTTTCATAACACATATATATTTATGACTCCAGCAATATGAATGGATGTATCACCGCCCCAGCGGCTCACCTTGCGCGCACTAAGTTATTCCCTTCCAAAGGCATGGGTTCGAGCCCCGCCTTTTGCCAGAATTCCTAATATTTTTCTAATTTTCAGGTTCCAGAAGCATCATCTCCAGAAGCTCCAGACCCGGAGGCGGCATCATCTCCGAAGCTCCACGGACCCCTGAAGGAACCTCTAGAAGCTCCAGCTTCTGGACGCCCCCAGAAACAGAACCTCCAGAAGCTCCATCTTCGGGCCTGCGAGAACCTCCGAAGCTCCAGCACGGATGCCAAAGCGTCCGCGAAGGAACAACTTCCGTGCCAATTTCTGTCAGAAGCTCTGATGGAAACCCTCACCCCTTTTTTATTTTTTCTGCTGATTATTTTCTTTTTCTCTATTTTTCTTAATTATTTCAATTAATTAATTAATTAGTAATTAGGTTAAACAATTAGCTTAACTAGGATTAATTTCACAAATAATGTTCTCTATATTTTTCTTAATTAATTAATTTAATTAGTTTAATTTAGGTTAATCATTTAATTTAAATTGAATTACTTTTATTAATTAAAATCAATTAGAATTAGGATTTTTACATTAAAATCAATCATCAAAAACACAAGAAAAATATTTTTTCTTTTTGCAATTAGGATTTAGGTATTCACTTTAACCATTAGACATTTTCTTCTATTTTATTTCTTTTTGCATTTAAATTCTAGAAAGGATGTATAGGTCGCAAAGTTATATTCTGTAATAGCGTAGATTTACATTTCTGCTTTTACTTTCTGCACTCTTATTATGTATCTGTGCCAAAGCCATGTAATAGCGTAGGACATTTATATTCCGCACTTTACATTTCCGCAATTTATTTTCCGCACCTATTAACTACTAGTAACTAGGCGTGTATGGAAAGATGAAAAATCAACTTAGATCACCCTAATTCAAGATAAAATATCCTAATACAACACACTTTCCTCACACATGCACCCCCCTTAGGGTATCCTCTCTTGTTGCCTTTCGAAACAATGGTCATGTCCCTCGAACGTAGGGATATCTTAGCTAAGACGCTTACAAATAAATCATCATAGTCCCTTAGAATTAAAGATCATAGTCCCTCGATGTTGCCTACGAATACATGATCTCGTCCCTCGTTTGTTGCCTACGAAAAGTGATGATCGTCCCTACGAATATGCTATAAGATATCCTTACAAGTTGTCTTCTATAACCATCTGATGTCCCTTTGAATGTCGCTTTTACATCCAACGAATAAGGTTACCTATCAACCAATGGTATGGATAGCCTTATTCTAAAAGAAAGCAAAATAACACGGAAACGACTGTTCTGAGTAGGTAATAGACTCCTAATTGCTTGCTCTATCAAAATACTCTTCACATCTCACACTTTCAAAAACATTTTCAAACACTTTGTATACATTCCAGCGTGAATCATTACAAAGTCCTTTTCCAAAACAAAACATTTCCAAACACTTCGTATACATTCTAGCGTGAATCATTACGAAGTCAAAGTGAAATGTCTTTTCAAAAATATTTCAAAACACACACACAAAAAGCAATTAAAGTGAGCTAAGCAATTAAGAGCTCGTAGATAACTACGGATGGAAAGGGTGCTAATACCTTCCCTTTTTCATAACCACCTCCCTTACTCAGAATCTAACGAAGGTCTTTTCCTGTTCTTTTCGCCTTCCCTTAATTGGATAAAAGAAAAGTCGGTGGAGACTCTTGCTATCCACAACATTTGCGAACAAACACAAAACAAACAAGTCAGTTTTCCCACCATGTTACACATGCTTCCTTCAGAAGTTGCTTTTCAGCGTGCATGACTAGAAGTTCTATTCTTCGGTAGAACTTCTACTACTTGTTTGCTCAGCATAATTTGATATTTCTATATTCTTGAGTGCTTGAGTCAGAACATTATCCGAAATGAAAACAGTATACATGAGAGTACCATATCTATTATACAAAAAAAATTTCACTTGTTATCATCAAAACTCTAAGATATGATTAGAACCAAACTATGTTCTAACAAGAAAGAGGTGGAATTTCTTGAGTTGAAGCAAGGTAATGGAACTGTGACTGAGTATGTTGCAAGATTTCAAGAGATGATTAAGTATTGTCCTTATTACAATACTATGAATGTTGAGAGATCTAAGTGTCTGAAGATTGTGAACGGTTTGAGACTTGATGTCAAGAAGGCTATTGGATATCAACAGATTACTCATTTTGCTGAGTTGGTGAACAAGAGTAGGATTTATGATGAGGATAGTATGGAGAGTGCTTCTTACTACAAGATTGTGAATGATAGGAAGGGAAAAGGTCAATTCTGTGGGAAACCTTATGAGGATAAGAATAAAGTTGGTGGTGGCAAGAAGTCAAGTGGGGGAGGATCATCTGCTTTGCTTAAGTGTTACAAGTGTGGTGTGGAAGGGCATCGTGCTTATGATTGTGGAAAGGAGGTTGAGAAAGATGTTGTGAGATGCTTTAGGTGTGGAAAGGCAGGTCACAGAGTTATTGAGTGTAGATTTAGTATGGATGTGACTTGTTACAATTGTTGCGAGAGAGGTCATATTAGTACTAAGTGTGAGAAGCCAAGGAAAGAGCAAGCTAAAGGGAAAGTGTTTGCATTGGCTGGTGCTGAGACTCTGGTTGGGGATAGGCTTATCCGAGGTACGTGTTTTATTAATGGTACACCTTTGATTGCTTTCATTGATACTAGTGCAGAACATTCTTTTATTTATGTGGATTGTGTTAAGAGGGTGAATCTTGAATTGTCTGATATGCATGGAAATATGATTATTGATACTCCTGCTATGGATTCTGTTTGTACTTTTGTTGCATGTCTGAATTGTCTGTTGAGTAATTTGGTAGAGATTTTCGGATGGATTTAGTTTGTCTTCCGTTAGATCATTTGGATGTGATTCTTAGTATGAACGGGTTGGAATACAATCATATTTTTATCAACTATTTTGACAAGTCGGTTATCTTTCTTGATTCTGGTGTCGAGAATGATTTTTTTTGTCTGCTAAGCAAGTGGATGAATCTTTGAAGTATGGTGCTGTGTTGTTTGCTTTGTTGGCATCATTGGATCTCGGTGAGAAACAAGCTATGGGTGAATTACCTGTTTTTTTGATTTTCCTGAGGTATTTCCTGAAGATGTAATTGATTTTCCGCCAGAGCAGGAGGTGGAGTTTTCGATTAATTTAGTTCCTGGAACTAGTCCTGTTTCGATGGCTCTGTATCAGATGCCTTCTTCTAAGTTGAAAGAGTTGAAGAGTCAACTTGAGGATTTTCTTGAGAAGAGGTTTATTCGTCCGAGTGTATCTCCGTGGGGTGCACCTGCTTTGTTAGTTAAGAAGAAGGAAGGCTCTATGAGGTTGTGTATATGATACATGTGATGATTTTGTTGTTGGAATATGATGTTGTGAAATTGATGGATAATTCACATGAGTTGAATGGTGATGATTTGCTTGGATAATTGAGGTTTTGTGAATAATCTTAATTTGTATATGTTGTCTTGATGAGTTGTACATGCATACATTTGGCTCGATCCTTGTGTGGATAAGTAGCGGTAAAACTTTGGGTTCACAACTGGCTCGATCCATGATGGATAAGTAGCGGTGAAACGTTGGATTCATATTTGCCTCGATCCCATGGGGATAAGTAGTGGAGGCTTTTGGTCTTGTCCGGATCGGAAGTGGCTTAGGTTCTATGATAATAAATCGGAAGCGGGGTTAACGAAATGTTCCCAAGATTGGTACCACATGCATATTGAGTCACATTTCATTGTTGTCACATGAGTCATTATTGAATATGCGATGTGTGTAATGAAATTGTGATGTTTAATCGTATGAATTATTGAATCATTTGGATGGATGACATTTATGCTATGTGTAATAAATATGAATTTGTTATATTTGGAATGTTTGTATAATCATGTTATCTTGGAATATCACTTGAAGTGTGTGGAATCCGTGAATAGATGTTGTTTCTATATTATTTCCATTATATACTTTTGGATAATGATGTGAATTCTCATCCTTTTGTTATGATGTTGCCTCAATGTGGGTAATGTGTAGGTTTCGAGGATAGCGGTGCTTCACATGAGACTAGTTGAGGAGTTTAGCTAGTATATCCTTTACTAGGTAGTTGAGTCATTGCTCTGGTCATGTAACACGGGATTTATCTAGACTTCTGCTTTGATGAGATTTGTTATGTATTCTCATCTATTTTGATTTGTATGATTGAGATACTATGTTGATGTGGTCTTGGTTTTGATGCATGAATTCTGATGACTTGGTTATATTATGGATTCATTACTTTCTCATCCAATGATTATAGTATGGGATGTAACCATTGATAGTATATGTGAATATTAAATGATCCGTTGTGAAAATGCATGAATTATTCTAAAGCATGAGATTCAAATTTCTGTTATGATTATGATCAGTGTGCATGTATGATTTTAATATGGAAAGAAATATCATGTGACACCCTCTTGTTATGCATTCTATTTACTTTGATGTGTAATATATATAGAATTAGAAGGGGGTGTTACACCAACAACTTTGATTATGGAGGATATGTTGAAATATTAGATTTGATTAGATTTAATATTTAAATCTAATCATATATATTTAATATTTAAATTTAATCTAATATTTCAACAATTTTCATATATATATATATATATATATATATATATATATATAGTATTTCTTTTGTATTTTTTTTCGTGATTTTTTCATTTTAATGCATCCTTGTTTGTTTTAATTTCTCGTTTTTGTACGGTGTATTTTGATTTTTTATCTTTGTGCGGTGTATTTTATTTTTTTATCTTTATGTAGAGTTCATTTATATCAGTTTGAAAGATTAGTTTCAATCTAGTGCATATCCAATCTATGTGGCATGAATATTCCGGATATTTCAATACATCTATATTTGTAGGTTTATAGAATTACTTGTTTTATTCTATTAACATGCATGTTGTGGGACTTTGTTTGCAAATTTATTCTTTTTATTTTTAGCGATTTTGAATTTATATTGCAACGATACACTATATCAATTTGAATGAATAAATATCGATTATTTTTATTATTAAGTTTGCCCTTTAAATCTGCCAAAGTTCGCCCGGCTTTAAGTCTGTTTTTTTATAATTAATTTTAATAATTCTAATTTTTGATAGTTTTATTTTATATATTTTTTTGTAAATATATATAATATTTGTTTGAATAAAATTTGTTAAAAACATGTTTTATAAAAATATCTTCTAAAAACTAAGTAAAAATATAATTAAAATTAAAAATATCTTATTAATTAATTAAAAAATAAAAATTAGTAAATAGACAGGCAAGCCGTCGTCTACCAACTCGTCGCTTTGATAGGAAGAACTAAATTTTTATGTCCATTTTCATTTGATAGATAAGACTCATTCTGCTTTATTTTTATTTTTTTGGACTTAAGACAAAGCAGGTGGAATGGGGCTAGACAAGAGGACTCCGTTTTGTAAATGCCTAATTGTTAACTCTCTTGTTAATAAAAAAATTCATATATTTTTAAAAATTATTTAATAATGGATATTTTCTTACAAGTTTATATTTTATTTTTATTTGTTTATAATTTTTTAAGAAAATTTAAGTAGTTTATAATTTGAATTATGTAGTTATAGTTTATTCTTTTAACTTTATTTATTTTATTTTAAAATTAAATACAGAGTAAAATATTTTTTTTATTATAATTAATGTTTATAAATTAATTTAACTGTTAATTTTATAAATAATATAAATTTAATTTATTAATTCATTCACTTTCATCAAATATCTTATAAACTATCAGCAATAAACCATGTAATAAATTAAAATAATAAATTTGAACAATTTTTCATCAAACTTAATATGATTTTCTTAAAAGGGTCAATACCTTATTAATATAGGCCAGTATTGAACCATCATTTTCTTTTTGGTGACAATATTGAACCATAATTGATTAGTCTTAGTCTAAAGTTTTGTCTGATAAAATTAAGTGGTAGTTGATAATTGATGATTTAAGTTAATAGTTGGTAATTGATAGTGTAGGTGCTAGTTGTTACTTGATAGTTGATAAATTAGTTTGATTGTTTAGTAAATTAGCTGTTATATTAGCTGATAAATATAAAATAACATAACAGAATATTTTAATTAAAAAATTGATAGTTCTAATATATTTTTATTAAAATAATAATGATATAAATGAAAGAAAAAATCACAAACTCAAAAACTATTTTAAATAAATTTTTTAAAAAAATTAAAAGCTAATAAAAAACTACAAATTAAAAATTAAATGACAATTATAAAAAAAAAAAGATTTTTAATTAACATGAACCGAAAAATTAAAAAATCCCTTTGTGATGTTATCAAACAGACCCTTAAACAGTTTCTTATTAAAGCTACTAAAAATAAGACAATTATCCACAAAGAAAACAAAAACTATTACGTTTCTCTACGCATTATGCTCAAAACACTAACTAAAATATTTCCTTTTTGAATATTTGTTTTCCTCTTACAAAGCTACAATGATGTAGATGGTGTAATGATTAGAAATTAGAATTATTTTATTTTATTTTATTTTTTACACAAGACATTGTTTCTTGTAGAAAAAGACAATATGAAATCAAAATTATAAAATGAATATTTCCAACTTTATGGGCAAATCCAACAGTTACTCCTTAATTATATTTGATGAATAAGACTTTAGTCAATAAATAATAGTATTAAATAAATAAGCTACTTTTTAAACCGACAAAAATAGCAACTTGATGGCACCATGCTTATTAATAATATAATCAATAAAATAAAGAGCGTTTATTTCACAGTTAGAACAATTAATTAAAGAAGAAATTAAAGCAATGAAAATTAATTAATTTTAAATTTTTGCAAATAACTATTGCACGTGTGATGACCACACAAGCCGGTGGTATGGTTGTGGATTAAATGAAATATTTTAATAAAAACAATTAATTAGTATATTAAGTGAATATCAACTAATCCACCTAATAATTAGCTGTCTATAATTTTGTCATGAAAAATAAGTTAGTTGTCTATAATAAAAGTTTAGCTTAAAATGGGAGGATTAATTATTAAGAAAAAGATGTTTTGTAATATGAAGATATAACCTATAGTATTTCAACATGGTTAGCACAAGGGTACTAATAGAAAATTTTCCAAATTCATTCCTACAATATACTATTATTTATACCTCTACGTCACTCATATGGCTTAATATAATATTATTTTATTTATGCTTCTAAGTGTCAATTTTTTAAAATATGCAAAAATTAACATAAGAGTAATTTGCAGTGGTCTTTGGAGTTTAACCATAAAAGATAAAGTGCTTTTTTTTAATTATTAAAAAATAGAAAAATAAAAAACATTGTTGTTTGGACCTAATGATGGAACTTTTCAAAGAAATGATGAGATAGAAGAATTGTACATAAAGTTGAAAGAGTAAAGAACGGATAGAATTGAATTTTATACATTTTTTCAGACACAAGTTTTCCATCACTAGTGAGAGGGGTATGTTGGGTGCATTTCACTTTTCTTAGGCATATATAGCAAGAAACTTTAGCTTGTGATAGTGAAAGTTTGCTAACAGTTTTTTCTTTGACAAATTAATATTAACCCCTAGAACACTAGAAATTAACAATAGGTATTACAGTTAAAAAGTCAAACTTAATAATATTTATTTGTACGTTGAACTGAAATTTTATAATATTAATTTGTTTACTTTTTTTCTATTATAATAATAAATTCTTATTTATCCAATTTAAAAAGTTAGATAGAGTTTTCTTTAATTAGGGTTCGAAATGAGTCGAGTCGAACTCGCTTCAGTTCAGTTCGACTCGTTAAGAATTAATCGAATTCGATTTTAGTTCATCACGATTTTTTCAGTTCAAATTCGACTCGTTAATAATTGGCCGAGTTCGAGTTCATCACTAACTTTTTTTACAACTCAAATTCGATTTGTTAGAACAATCTTACTTATCCTTATTGTATTCACAAGAATTATAAATAATATTTCTACCTTTCATATAATATAAGTTTCATTTCAAAATAATATTTGTAATTCAGGATATTATCATCAAAAGTAGATAATATGAGCAAATAATGAAATGTTATGACTTAAGTTTGTAACATATATTTTACTATGTTGAATTTGATTTTTTTTAATCAATAGAATTGTAAATTATTTTATAATCTTTCAAATGATATAAATAAATATGAAAATTAAGTACTGATGTCTTCATGAAACTTACCTATCAAGTTAGTTCACAATGAACCTAACGAATCGAACTATACATAAACTCAAATTCAACTCATTTATTTTACGAACTTAATTTTGAACTTAATTTTATATATATGTAGTTTAATTTGTTATTTTAAACGTTTTTTATAAATTAAAATATATTAACCACAAAACAAGCCCAAGAAATACTAAAAAAGCTATTAAAACAAAAATACATCAACACAAGTCTCACAAATACAATTAAAAAACCTAACCTAAACTTTGATACCAAGAATGCACGGAGACGGCTTAATCCTCCAAACCTGATAAAAAAATTGAATCACATTCAACAAGATTGTAAGTTCAATCAATATTTTTTATGAATATTTCATCTGATTATATTTATAAGAAAATTTATATGATCTGTTTTTATTCTCGAGTGAGTTGAGTTGTAAATATTTTTTTGTTTATGTATTTATATAATAATTTCTATAGATTGATTGATTATAATATTATAATGAGTTAAGAGACCCACCAATTTTGTAAGAGACATGAATGCTAGCATCTTAGAAAAGACATGTTATACTGCTTTATGAAATCCATTTTCTCACCTTCCCTCTTCTTTTCAACTCAAACACTTTATACAATAATAAATCCTATTTCACATTGCCCAATCTCTATCACATAGATCAACCTTACATATATACTATATCATCTATATAAAATATATTAAAATAAAGAAATTTGAAAGAACCTTATTGACTATGACTTTCTCTCTCTCTATCTATCTCACTCTCCTATATTAACTCAACTCATTTTCTTAGTTGCCACTTCATTTTCCTTCCTTCAATTCTCTCTATCACATAATCATTGCTTCATTAAAGAAACTCGAAAACTCACAAATGGGAAGACACTCTTGCTGCTACAAGCAGAAGCTTAGGAAGGGACTATGGTCACCAGAAGAAGATGAAAAATTACTAAGGCATATAACAAAATATGGCCATGGATGTTGGAGTTCTGTGCCTAAACAAGCAGGTAAATTAAATTAATATTCAATTCTATATACTTTATCATATCATATAATAAAGTAAAAATTCTCATTGTTGGTTTATTTATATAGGTTTGCAAAGATGTGGTAAGAGTTGCAGACTTAGATGGATTAATTACTTAAGACCTGATTTAAAAAGAGGAACATTTTCACAAGAGGAAGAGAATCTCATTGTTGAACTTCATGCCGTGTTAGGCAATAGGTAAACTCGCTTGCTTTCTATTTTTGTATTGAACTAATTTTTCATGATTAAAAAAAAGCAAAAGATTATCCGTTTGACAATAATATTAACCATACTAATATGATGAGTGATTTGGATTATCAGATGGTCTCAAATTGCGGCGCAATTGCCGGGGAGGACTGACAATGAAATAAAGAATTTATGGAACTCTTGTTTGAAGAAGAAACTGAGGCAAAAAGGTATAGATCCTGTAACTCATAAGCCATTGAGTGAGGTTGAGAATAATGGAGAGGAAAATTCAAAGAGTACTCAAGAGAAAGCGCCTGAGTTATTGTTATTATCATCTAATGAATTGAACCTTTTAAAATCGGAGAGTTCTAAATCAGATGCGGCTTCTAACTATGAGCAGAGAATATCATCTTCTATTTCGCCGAAAGAATATGCAGTCGAAATGGAAGGCTCGTGTAACAAAGAGTTTTTCATCGACAGGTTCATGAGTTCGAACTCTCACCACTCGGATTTGATGGGGAATTTTCCGATTCAGATGAGTTACGCGAACAATGAAAATGATAGTAGCCATTGGTTTAACCAAGGAAAATACTCTGATCAGTTTCATTTCAATTCTGCTACAGAAACAGCAACAACTATGTTTCTTCCTAATTCTTTCTGCTGCAACAATTCACTCGATATTCCTCCGTCTGAGAATGTTTCTACAGATATGATGATGAAAAGTGATAGCAATACATTGAACTTGCAAAACAACAATTTTTCTTGGGGAGGAATGATGGAAAATCATCATCATCATGATACAGAAGAAGCTAAGTGGGATGATACTCATAACAATAATAACTACTTTCACAATCCGATTTTAATGTTGGCTTCTGAATCGTTATGCAATGAGATAAAGCCGCAAATGAATTTAGTACCTGATAATTTGGGGACTATTTTACCTCATACAAAGCAAGAACAGTCACACACACAACAAAATTCTAATATCTTTTTTAAGGATATTCAGAAACTCCGAGAAGCTTTCGGAGATATGTGAACATGATTGGAAGGATAAAAGGAAACATTCAAGATTTTGAGAGGTGTTGTTTTTTTTAATACGTGTGAAGCCACTGATTTTGTTATTGTATATAGGTATGTGAATCTGATACCAAAACTAAACTAAAAAAAAAACTATTTGATTTTCATCCTTTTTTGCTTTGTTGATATTTGTGAGTGTGGGGTAGAATTGGTGAATAAGAAATTCTTTGTTGTTTTCTTTCTTTCTATATACTCTTTCTCTTATACACTGTAACATGTAACAGCAATGGTGTTTTTTTTTATTGGTTCATCTTCCGTACATTGCTATGAATAGAAATAGATATAGTTATAGTTAGTTTCTTTACCTATAAACAAAAGTTGGAGAATCTTTTTTACTTGGTATATGATTTTATCTTGTCTCTAACTTTCATGCAAACATGAAAATGACACTAAAACTTAGTCAATCATTTTCTAGTCGACAGTAGAGTAATATATTCACTTCTATAATAGTTTTGATACCTTTCCATCTATGCAAGTTTTACTTTTCATTTACACAATAAAATTGTTACTCTTGTTGTACTCTTCACAAAAACATGTGAATTATTTATCTTTTCTAGTAAAGAAAAGGACAGCATCAAAGTATAATTGGATTAATATAAAGAATAGTGTACAAGAAAGAAGTGTCATTTTCCTCTGAATAGTCTCATTTGGATACCTCTTGATGTACTTTTAGACTTTGGAACATCTCTAGTACTTGTTTTTTATATATTGTTTGATAAAATTATTAAACAAGTATAAATTTCAACACATGATATTTTCGAAATCAAATTCACCTAGATTGTTAAAAAAGTGGTAATGTGGGAATTTTTGACACATGATATAATAGTTAACATTAATAACCACTTTTTCAACAATCGCAATGGATTTGGTTTCGTGACTTTATGCGCGAAAACAATGATATATGGTGCATAGACTTATAAATTTAACAATAGAATTTCAAAGACAGAATGTGGTCCTAATTTTAAAAGCAGAATTGAGAATATTCTAACCAAAAGCATAAAACAAAAATGCAAATGTAGGAAGATATATTTGGGCCTGCTAATACCATTTGTGACCTAATTATCTCAGTTAGTTTTACTAAAACACTGTCATATTAATGTCTAATCTTATATGTTTTTAGAGCAAGTTTGATATAGTTTTTTCCCACCGCCACCGCATGTTGGGATAGCATTTTACCATGAAAACTAAAAGCTAAACCAAACATGCAATTATTATTACTGTTCATTTATTTATCTTTTTGTCAATTTTGAATACACGAGGTTCTTGAGTTGCATGCAAGATTATATTAATAAAGATTCTTTCTATAATAAGGAGTTTAACCTATTGAAGGGCAATTTAGTATTTTTTATTTATGTATATTTTATCTTGGTCACTAAAATTACTCTATTAGAGCCTATGTGGCAATTTTATTCTTATATAAATAGACTAGTGGTAGATGTCATTTATAACAACAATCCTTATTTTCTTGCATTCTTTTGGTAGCCGTCATTCTCTTATTGATCTCTCATTATTCCTATCATCTTTGATTCTTGTGCACCAACAAATTGGTATCAGAGTCTGGTTGGCTCAAACTTGTACATGGTCGTGGGTAGCGTCCCGCATGCAAGTTTGAGGGGGAGCATTGTGGACTCACACTTGAAGGGGAGTGTTGGAATACAAGTCAAGTGTGAGTAGTGAGGAAAATAGTCCCACATTGAAAGATAATGTGGTGACTTAAGGGTATATAAGTGAGAGAACTCATTCCCCTATCACCTTAAGGTTTTAGAGACAAGTGGTGTGTTTCTCACAAATGTTCCTAATTCTACACTATATATCAATGCTTCTATATCTTCCCCAACAATTGGTATCGGAGCCTGGTTCGATTCATAGGGAAACACGAGTGAACGTGAGTTTGTGTTGTGTGGTTGATTTTGTTTTTGGGTTCACGTTGAATCCTTGAACAAAATTGTAACATAATCACATTTTCTGATTCTGTGGGGTTGGGAAACACTGTGTGAGTGAAGATTTGAGTGTACTGTACAAGGTTGGAGATAAACGGAAATATGAGTATCAAACTTCCAATTTTTTATGGCAAGAACTGGAACAAATGGATGATTCAGATGCGCGTGTTATTTGGGGCTCAAGATGTTCTTGAGCTTGTTACTGATGGGTATGTTCCAGTTGCAGAAGATGCGACGGAAGAAGAGAGAGATGTGTAGAGAAACAAGAGGAAGAAAGATCAGAAGGCATTGTCCTTCATCCATTAGTGTGTAGATGTGAACGTGTTTGAGAAGATTGCATATTCGACGACGTCAAATGAGGCGTGGGACACACTGTTCAGATGTTACGGTGGTGACGCATCAGTGAAGAAGGTAAAGCTTCAGTCCTTGAGAAAGCAATATGAGAATCTCAACATGAAGAACAATGAGAAGGTTTTAGAGTATATATCTAGAGTGATTCTAATCAATAATGAGATGAAGGCTTGTGGAGAAACTCTTTCTGAACAAGTAATCATAGAGAAGGTATTGAGGTCACTTACTCCTCAGTTTGATTACATTGTTGTAGCAATAGAACATTCTAAAGATCTGGAAACTATGAGAATAGAAGAGCTGCAAAGTAGTCTAGAAGCGCATGAGTTACGTCTGACTGAAAGAACTTTTGAGAGGGAAGTTGAGCAGGCTCTGAAAGCTTCTTTTGTAAAGAAGGACCAGAAGCATTCTTGGTCAGAGGCCAAGTATAGACGTGGTGATAGATTCCAAAAGTCAAAAAGTTCTGATGACAAGAAACATCAGAAGGGAAAAGAAAAGTCTGACAAGAAGAAAGTTCAATATTACTGTTGTAAGCAATTTGGCCATTTTGCTATAGATTGTTGGTCAAACAAAGGAAGGAAATCAGAAGAATCAAACAGAGGAGATTCAGATGATGAACCTGTGTTATTGATGGCTTCTAAGTCTGATGGAAGATGTTTGGAAGATTGGTGGTATATGGACACTGGCTGTTCAAATCACTTGACTGGAAACAAAAGATGGCTGATAGATTTTGACTCCAGAAGGATGACAAAGATCAGATGTGCTGATGATAAGTACCTTAATGCAGAAGGTATGGGAAATGTCAAAGTTAAAGTGAAGAATGGGAAGAATGTTATGATCAAGGATGTTTGGTATGTTCCTGGAATCAAAAGCAATTTGATGAGTGTGGGTCAGCTCATTGAGAAAGGTTTCTCAGTTGTTATGAAGAACAATCTCTTGAAGTTGTATGATTCCAATCAGAAGTTGATTATGTAATCTGAACAAGGAAGCAACAGAACATTCAAGTTGAATGTAGAAATAGCTGAAATAGGGTGTCTTAGTGCAGAAGGCTCTAAAGGAGATAGTAAGCTGTGGCATAAGAGATTTCGGCATCTGAACTATAGAACTCAAGGGCATCTAAGTTCTAAGAAGCTCGTACGTGGCATTTTAAAGATTGTGAAGCCTGAGAAGTCATGTGAGGTATGCATGAAAGGCAAGCAACCTAGATTGCCATTTGTATCAGAAGTAGCCCCAAGAGCAAAATATGCTCCGGAAGTAGTATATTTTGACGTGTGTTGACCATTTCCACAACCTTCACTTGTAGGAAATAGGTATTTTGTGTCTTTTGTGGATGAGTTCACAAGAATGATGTGGGTAACACTCATCAAGTTTAAGAATGAGGTGTTTACAGAATTCCAGAAGTTCAAGGTGAAGGCTGAGAATCAAAGTGGTCAGAAGTTAAAGATTCTCATAACGGATAGTGGAGGTGAGTATAACTCTACAGAATTCCAGAAGTTATGTGATGATAGTGGAATTGAGCATGAGGTTACTTCTCCTTATACTCCTCAACACAATGGTCTTGCTGAACGAAGAAATCGAACTTTGCTTGATATAACGAGAAGTATGCTAAAAGAGAATAAGCTTCCTCACAACTTATGGGGACAAGTTGTTGCTACTGCAACATATGTGCTTAATAGGTGTCCAACGCAAAATCTAAAGGAGATTGTTCCTTTTGAGAAGTGGACTGGAGAGAAGCAAAGTGTTTGTCATCTGAAGGTTTTTGATTATGTGTGTTACAAACACGTTCTAGGAGCTATAAGGAAGAAGCTGGATGATAGAAGCAAAGTGATGTTACTGGTGGGGTACCACAGTACAGGTGCATACAAACTTTATTCTCCAGAAACTAGCAAAGTTGAAGTCAGCAGAGACGTTATTATGAAAGATTCAGAAGCTTGGGATTGGAGAAAGTCTCAACCTATTTCTAGTATAGAAATAACTTCTGAAGATGAGTCAAAAGTTGAAAGTTCTGAAGAAGAGTCAAAAGATGATTCTGAAGAATCTGAAGATAAAGATGATGAATCTGATTCTGATCCATATTTTAAATATAATACAGAATCTGGTGGTGGTTATGCTTCTGGAAGGGAAAACTCTGAAGACATAGGTCCTGGAGGACAAGCTTCTGGAGATGATCATGTTTTTAAAGGTGGTAATTTTGAAGATATGGTTTCTGAACAAGGTCTAGAAGCTAATGTTGTTCCAAGTTCTGGAGAATATTCAGAACAAGTTCAGAGGCCACAAAGAATCATAACCATACCTAGAAGGTTTGCATATTTTGACATGTTGCAAGACACCGAAGTTGACTCAGAGGGAGAAGTCATTCAATGTGCCATATTAGTAGACTCTGAACCATTGGTTATTGAATAAGCACTCAAGAAGAAAGTATGGTTGAATGCCATGAAAGAAGAACTTGAGGCTATAGAAGGAAACAAAACTTGGGAGTTGACTAAGCTTCCGAAGAAGAAGAAAGCCATCAGTGTCAGATGGGTTTTCAAGGTGAAACTTAAGCCAGATGGATCAGTTGGTAAGCACAAAACAAGGCTAGTTGTAACACCCCTTCTAAAATACCCCAAATAATAGTAATTATATCAACGATTTAAGTCATAATTCATCAGAGTTAACACAGAACAGGGATGCCACAATTATTAAATAAAATAAAACCTCCAAATAAACAGTAGCCATGCTACACTGAGAATCATTACTCAAAATAATTCAATTAAATTAAGACCATGTCTTACACAGCGGAAAAATATCATAACCAAAACGGAATAAACCAATCATTATTATTCCCAACAAAATTTAAAGAAACAACTGAACAATATCTAATTCCTCAACTAACGTTCCCCAGTGTTACAATCTAATCAGAGCATGACACTGACACGCGGACTTAAATGACAAGCTCTAAAGTCATCCTCACTGATTCCTGAGCTGCTAACTTTAATCTGAAATTGTAAAGTAAGGGTGAGACTTCTCATAATTAAAACACATTATAAGCTTTTCAGTCAATAATATATCACAAGCATATTATTTCACCCATTTCATCATAAATTCATATTTTAACACTCAGACACAATCATACAAGTCATTATGTATAATCAATAACCAACCAAAGAATTGTAACACCGAAGACATCCTAACATGTTACAATCTCATGCAAACACAAATGCACTCAATGCATATGGTACCAACACGTGACCAAGTCACCCAACACCGATCAATCATCAATCGGATCAAGAACCATCAATTCGTCCATAAACACCGGACACGAATCCATTTAACCACCCATCCTCACTGGTATCGGTTATCGGCAATACAAGTCAAATTCCACACAATGGGAATTAACTTCACCAAACAATGCATATGCATGCACAACACCAAAGATGCAATATTCAACACAGTTATGACCACATCGACATCATAAACCATCATCAACCACAACATGATATCATCAACTATCATGAAATAAATCATCACAAAGCATAATATGCCAAACACTTACCCTTCAATTGGTAAGACTATTCACCAGTATATACCACAACAACAACAACTAAGATCAATAACTATCAGGCATATACAACACCAACAAAACACATGGTATCAATACAATCATGAACACACCGATTATCATAAACCGAATCAAAACCAAAACATGATATCTCAATGATCATGCACACCATCATTAGCAACATAAACATGTTTTTCATTCACGAAATACGAATACCTCCATTCCTCACAGTTTCCCCGCTACATACACACCCATGTGCATCAGCCAATAATCACTTACTTCGGAAATTCGATTCATTTTTCAAAATAATTTCAAGTTTTAGAAAATCTTTTAATTTTATAAAATAGAGCATTAAATTTAAGAAATAACGTCCAAAACGGCGCTCAAAACGGACTTACGGTTTGAAAGTTATGAATTTTCAAAGTTTGATATTTTTCAAAGTTCTGCACCGGTTCCCGCCTATGTACAACCCGGTTCCCGAGTTCAAAATTCACGTTTCGAAAATGTATGGGAACCGGTTCCGACACATACAGAATCGGTTCCGGTGTATTTTTTCATAATTTTTCACCGTGGAACCGGTTCCTACCCATCGAACCGGTTCCTACGTCCTAAAAAGTCAAATTCTGCACTTTTGACAGCATTTATTCATTCTCAACCAAAACCAAACATACCCATACGAATTGCAACATGAGAAACACCAAAATAAATCTATTTTGCACCATTATAACATCAAACCACAATATTCCATCATTCCTATTCATCAACTGACACTCTAATTGTTTTCGATCTATAATCCGACACAATAGGGATAATTCTACGGAATCCTAACATTCTAAACCGGGATTCCCTAACATACTATGATCATACCATTGAATATCTAAACCGATAATATGCATTAACTAATCAAAATCACCCCTTACCTTGTGAGTTCTTCGAATTCTGACACTTTAGGTTTTCTTCCTTCCTTTTCCTCTTCTCAACTTCACGTATTCTTGTTTTCTCCAAAATGACTCTTTCTTTTCTCTTTTTCTTATTTTATTCTTTTTATTCCTTTAACATAAATAAAATGAATTAAATAATGTGAGTAGAGTCTTTTACTCCTCACACCTTCACTTTACTCAACGCACCTCTGATAATTCCATTCTTTTATTCTATAATTAATCCCAATAAATCCAATATATTAATAAATTATATTCTCAATTAAATTAATAATCAAAAATCATAATTATTTAATTATCGAATTATTTGGGGTGTCACACTAGTGGCCAGAGGTTTTCTTCAAAAACCTGGACTAGATTACTTTGAGGTATTTGCACATGTAGCTAGACATGAAACAATCAGATTGGTGATCGCTTTAGCTTCAAATAGAAATTGGCCTCTGATGCATTTGGATGTGAAGTCAGCATTTCTGAACGGTCCATTACAAGAAGAGGTATACGTGTCACAACCTCTTGGATTCGTGAAAAAGAATCAGGAAGGGATGGTGTACAAGTTACATAAAGCTCTGTATGGATTGAAGCAAGCACCCAAAGCTTGGAATCAGAAGATTGATTCATTTTTCAAGAAGAAAGGGTTTCAGAAGTGTGAGATGGAATATGGAGTTTACGTGCAACATTCTGAAGCAATATGATTCTGGCGTGTCTTTATGTTGATGACATATTGCTTACAGGGAGTTGTCCAGAAGATATAATCAAGTTCAAGAAAGTGCTGACGAATGAATTTGAGATGACTGATCTGGGAAATATGGTATATTTTCTAGGGGTGGAGATTTTGTACTCAAAGGAGGGTATCATTTTGCATCAGTTGAAGTATGAACTAGAACTTCTGAAGAAGTTTAAGTTGGAGAATTGTAAGACTGCTGTTACACCGTCAGAAACCAATCATAAATTGGATTTTGACTTTGAGGGTGAAGATGTAGATGTTACGATCTTAAAACAGCTGGTTGGTTCTCTAAGGTATTTGTGTAATATCAGACCTGATATTTCCTATGTAGTTGGATTGGTTAGTAGGTTCATGAGTAAACCTAAGTGGTCCCATTATCAAGATGTTGTCAGAATTCTGAGGTATATCAAGGGAACTCTGAAGTTTGGAGCATTATTTCCTTCTGTAAGAAAGACAGAATCAGAGTTGATGAGTTACTCTGACTCTGATTGGTGTGGAGATAGAGTTGATAGAAGAAGTACTTTTGGATACTTATTCAATTTTTGGAGGTCATATTTCTTGGAGTTCCAAGAAGCAAGCTGTTGTTGCTCTATCAACGTGTGAAGCTGAGTATATTGCAGGCGTTGTTGCTGCATGTCAAGTTGTGTGGCTTCTGAACTTATTGCAAGATCTGAAGATTAAAGTAAAGAAGCCTCTAAAGTTGATGATTGATAACAAGTCTGCAATCAATCTTGCCAAAAATCCTGTGTTGCACGGGAGAAGCAAGCATATTGAGACTAAGTAACATTCCTTGAGAAGCCAAGTCTAGAACGGAACATTAGAAGTTGTGCACTGTAGCACTCAGAAGCAGTTGGCAGATGTTTTGATGAAGGCAATCAAGACGGATCAATTTCTCCTCTTAAGGGATGGAATTGGCGTTGTTAGTTTTGTATAGAAATATAAATTAAGGGATGGTATTGAAGGGTAATTTAGTATTTTCTATTTATGTACCTTTTATCTTGGTCACTAAGATTACTCTATTAGGGCCTATGTGGCAATTTTATCCTTGTATAAATAGACTAGTGGTAGATGTCATTTATAACAACAATCTTTTTTAAATTGTCTGGGCTGACACATTAGTGAATTATAAAGAAAGCTTTATAATTCTTCTTCTTCAATTCTTTGTATTTCTCTTCTTCTTTTTCTGAAGCGTCTTCTTCAAGTGAAGCTAATTCATATTTCATAAGTTCCCAAAGACCTTGAAAACAGAATATAACCTTCATCGGTTTGCACCAATTCTCATATTTATCACCTTTAAGAATTGGTGGATTTGATGGAAAATTTTCATTCGCATAATTCATTGTCATTGATTTTCTTCTTCTTCCCTTGATCGCTCAACCAAAACTCTTGATACCAAATGTTGGAAATCCATCAAAACCTATAACGAATTTCTATCAATCTTGATGAACAAGATTGTTATCACCACACAATAACGATAAAAATAAAAAGAAAATTAAAGAAGAAAATATTAGGGTTTTTACATAGTTTTTCTCTGTCCACAAACGGTAGAAAATTTTATTCAATTGCAATTGCAAATTCTATTAATACAATGAGTTGATTGAATACAAAAATAAGGATTTCTCCCTCTATTTATAATTGAGCTTGCTTTTTATCTATACCAAAAGTCCAAAACTTTAAAAGTCTAAAATACTTATTTTAGACTTAAATCAAATGTATCTATTTTAGACATAAATCCAATCTATCTTTTAGTTTTAAAACAAATTTGCGTGTAACAAGCTGCTTCCATACTTCGACATAATCTTTTCAGACACTTCCTTGTTTCTGTCGAAGAAACTACTTCGACACAAGGAATTACACATGAGTCATATAATATGTACAAACCATGCATTTTGGTACTCTTATCTATTATCAATCCACTTTGCAAAAAATTCACTGTGTCATGCTAACTCTAGTGCAAAATTCTAATCCATCAAACGTGTTTATGTTTTGTTTTTTTTTTATTAGAACCTGTTTATGTTCAACTCTATCATTTTTATCAGTAAACACGAAAATGATGATAAACAATTAATTGCTACATCACATAAGAATGGTCTTAACATAATTAATGAATGTTAAATACACAAGTGATCTTAACATATAGGATAATACATTATACTCTTCTAAACACCAAATTATGGCAATTATTGTCACAAGGGTAAGGACAGTCAATAGATTTGACAACTTCCCGGTCGAAATACCAGTCTCCAACAGCAACTGCAATTGGCTGCATAACAGAAAAAAGAGAAAAGCATGAAGCTTAATAAACTATTGATTATTTCATCCAAGTTATTGAAGTCATCGGTAAATTGTTTTTAACTGAGCATATACCTTGTCCTCGAGAAGAGGAGAGTCATCCGCGAACCATGTCTCCTGTCTCTCCGACTGGCAATGAGCAAAACACGAATTTATGAAAAGTCCAGTTTGAGACGGTCTTGAGAAGTCTTTTAGATCGTCAACCATTTGATTTCTGAAGTCTGTTTCAAAGGAGAGATACAAAATATGTTACGAGAAAATCATATAATTACATCAATGGCTGAAATGTTGTGTATGATTCAAATCAGTTGATGTTTTTATTGTAACAATACTCGAGATTGAAAACACCTTGAAGGAACTGAATTTGAGACGAGCTACAATTTGCATGGTTTGATTTGCAGTCATTCCATGCGCCAAGAGGATCGGCTGTCACTGGAGCTAAACTGGCTTGGACCTGATGAAATTAAGTAGTGAAGATATGTTCTTGATGTAATAATTACAATATAATCAGATATAGCATTAATCAACGTTACCTGCCACACATCATAAGCCGTGTTGAGTAGAAACAATGGTGTCTCAACATGTTCAACCAAATTCTGAGGAAAGAAGCACTGAAAAACGAGAGTACGGATATTTAAATTTTGATGTTTAGAGTAATTTTAAAAGTTACGAATAGCATGACATGTAGAATAAGAATTACCGAAGTTGGGTCCAGTTTGTCGAGACAATTTTTTGGCAGATTTTTCTGTACTTCCTACAATATCAAAACAACAGCGATATATGAAATATTTCTACAGATTTTCTACTATATAATTCTTTAGATTAGTCCGAAGCTACATTAAATGCCTACCTGTAACTGAACTACGCCTCCAAACAGATTTCTCAACGTGCGTCCTCCAGATACATCAATTCTACACAGTTGAACAGATCATCGGATAAATCTAAGTTTCATGTAAATGGAACAAGATAGAAATAATGCAAATTAGAACAAAGAACATACGCATCAAGAAAAAATCCGGCGTCGCTAAAACACTTCACTTTGGAAGATTTTGGCAACAAGCTCTGGAACTCATCACAATGTATTATGGATGCAAGGCCACCTGCAGAACATCCAGAGAGAAGAGCCTGATACACATTTATCGAATATTAGAATTCAAGCATATTAAGATCAAATAACAACATAAAGCAAAAGGATTCAAATTTGCTGTAGTTGCCAAATCACGCATTCCCGCAGTGAAATGATTGGAAACCTGTTCGGCATTATCCATTCCTTGAGACATCAATTCCTCTATTGCAGCTAGCCATATTTTTTGTCCTCGAAATTGAAGTCCTGCAGCCTGTAAAAGGAATCAAATCCATACACGGTCACACAATAATAAATTCCACATATCAATCTTTCAATGACAGCTTTCCATAGGAATGCTAAGGAAAGAATTGATTCTTTGACTGACCTCATTTTCACTATCTCCAGTAAAAGAAGCTCCATCACAGTACCTTAATTTGACTCTATTCCAGTTAAAGAAATCTGTGCATAAAATTGACAATTAAAACAAAGACTTTATTACTATACATAAGTTGCAGCCTCAAAGAGAGCAGAGTTATACTGAACAACAAACAACAAATGATAAAGTGAAAATACCAGGGTTTTCTTCTGGTTTGTTACTCAATATTCCTGTGAATGGTATTTGATTTTCCATGTAATTTGAGGAACCGCGACGAGTCTTTTTTCTATACACGCAGTTTCTGATAGTGTTACACCATCCTCCTCCCTGCACGTTTTCATAAAGAGGTAGCCACAAGATAGTTAAAGCAAGTATTGATATTAAAGTTTGGACATTACTATTTTACATACCTCAAGATGAATAAGCCAACTATTTGCACCAGATTCAAATCCACGATCCAAATGGTAACCAGGCAAAGTTCCATCCAAACAAACTGTGGTTATAAGAAAAGGGTTAGCTTCAAAATGTGGCATTTTCATATTATACATAAAAAATAATTGAATTGAGAAAGAAAGAGAGATACCAGCTCCTTTGGAATCAGCTCCTTGAATGAGAGTGAGGTTAACCATGAGAAGCTCCAATGGATTAGGTGAGACGACATCGTTTTGTGAGAAGGAAAACAGTGTCTCAGATCTAGAGGAGATAAACCCTGAAACTAAGCATGCAAACAAAATCAGCAGCTTCATTCTCATGTCTACTCTAATACTGATTGGTTGCCACTAACTACTAAGGTTGTTCACACTATCAGTTTCTGAGTGTTGTTGATTTTCCTTAAATAAACAACATTTTTCGTTTCATTCTATAGTGGATGGAACAAAAAGTTATCTAAATAGGAGTAATAAACATTTTTCCTTTGTAGACCATTGTCGTGTGTTATCTTTAAATGATGATGTTTTTCTCATACATTAAAATTTAATCTATATATCGTATAAATTACGCAACATCTTTTATAAATAAACTAACTCATTGATTCCTAGCGTCGTTCTTTTTTTTCTTTTTTGGTACGAATATTAAGCCCTCCCTCACTATTATAGATGAGTTTGAAGGCACTAACGGAGCCAATCACGTTTAACTGTAGCTTTCAGGGGAATCAAAGATCGCAATCATCTCATCCATAAATTACACTTTTCTTTTTAGGTTTTTCTTTTAACACCACAATACCACATGATTGGTTATAGTATTGTCTTTCCGTCACTCCACCTAACTGCCTCTCTAGGTTGCTTTGTCCACTTTATTGTGGGAATTGATTCTTCATAATGATGCATTGCTTCTACCTGAAGGCACATCTATGACTATCAACTTATATTAAAAGACTTTTTGTTTCTGATTATTTGAAATTATTTATAGCTAAAGAACTGTGCATATATTGGCAACAGAAAGAAGAAAAAAATTTGGTTACAAATTCTCAAACTTAATTTAGCAGAAGCGTGTGATTGTGAAAGTAGTTTCCCCATTTAGCATCCTTCAATGTGGAGTAATTCAATAAAAACAGTTATCTAATTGTACCAAAATACTGACTTTACATCAAATAGTAAACCACTTATTGTTGATGATGGGCCAATGAAAACAATTAAACAAACTGGTACATGCATCACGCATGCCAATATGACTAATAATAAATATTCATAATTTAGTTAAGGGAAGGATTACATGAAAAACATCCAAACACATTATTTGAAAGAATCAATCACCTTTAAAAGAATCACTCAAGGAAAATTCTAATTACAGCTACAGTTACAAATGGGAAGAGGGGAAATTTTCCCCATAAAGGACTCCATTTATGGTACAAATTAAGATATAATTGTTAAGGAGCTTGGCGCAAACAAGCACCCTGCAGCTTATTATGATTGGCAAAATTTAATTGGATTGAAGTAAATAACCTACGTAGACACTGAGCCACTGGATAATAACTCATCATTTACTTCACCAAACTTATGATTCTTGTACATTTCAAGCAATAGTTCTCTACAAGGGACCACAGCACCAATCTTGATGCATGCTAAAAAAGCACCGGAAAGCTTTCTGTGCAGACTGTAGGCTTCATCAGGCGGAGGAGTGAGCCTGTGCTTCAGCATTGTTGCCCCAAGGTGACTAATGCTTTGAGTAATGTTGGTTGATCGGAAGTCATATAAACCAGGTTTTGAGAATGGCAACCCCACGATAAAACCAGCTTGTACATGGGCATCTAGCATCACGTCAGATTCCATTCCAGTGAGGAACCCAAGCCTCTTAGACATTTCAATGACGCCATCACTATCGCCATTTGCGCATGCTAGAACCTAATCAGTTATGCATCATAAAAAATTAACAGTGACAAAATTCATAAAAATTTGCAGCTCATCTTAAGAAAAAGGTGAAATGCAAAGCAGCACTAAAACTTCTGTCTTGCTGAAAGAGAAAGTACATGCAATCCAATGCAAATAAGGCATAATAAGATAACATACAGGACTAATCGGAATAAGAAAAAAGAAGGCATTAAGGTCAGAGTCTGTAGTAAATGAAAGAACTGAATGGTCACTTAGTTATATTTATAATTAGGGATGAACATGTTCTGGCCCAACCCAGCATTATCTTTTTTGGTTTCTATTTCCATTCTCTGTTCTCGTTTCTTAATTTTCCTTTTAATTATAACAAACAACAACAACCAAGCCTTATCCCACTAAGTGGGGTCAGCTACATGGATTAACTATTGTCATAATTACAAAAAGGTAGTTTTTTTATTTCAGTATTTCCTAAAATTGAAAACAGAAAATAAAGTGAAAAATAAGGTAACTTTTTTTTTAATTTTAAAGTAAAAATAGAAAATAAAACTAAAACAGAATATGAAAGTAATAACTAGACAGACCCATTACATCTCCTTGCTATTTACTTTAAAATTTAGAAAATTTCATACACAACCTCATCAACATAATCTTTAACCATGTCCTACTCCTATATAAATGTCCTACTCCTATATAAATGTCAACTTCAATTAAACCAACAACTAACCTAAATACTAATTTTTAAATGAAAATCTTGTTACTTCCTGTCAAAACAGAGTCAGTATAATGTAATTGTTTTATTTCAATGACAAAAAAAAAAATAAGATAAGGGGAAAAAAGCAACCGGGAATGACATCTTTCACTATTTAGCTTGAATGCTCATGATTAATATCTCAGCCAGCAAACATAAGAATCAAAAAGAGAAAACAATAAACCGAATTCAAATTTCAAATCATCATATTTAGATATGAAAAAAAAGTACAAAGGAAAGGAACCAACCATCCTTAAATAATCATCAACAAAACTTTTTGGGAATTCTCGTGCTGCTCCAAAATCAATAAGATTGATTGTCTTTGTAGCTTCATTATATAAGAAATTACCCCAATTAGGATCAGTCTGCATTAAAAGAACATCTCCAAGGTTAGAAAATACACCAAAAACAGATTTTGAGATGCTCGGTTTAAACACAACGGAAAGTGAATCGGATGAATACAAAGTACATAGTCGTTTGAGACTTAGAATAAATATGACTCCATTGTATTTATCTTTTTAGAAATGTGGTATTTGGAGAAAAATTACGAAGATTTGACTCTAGCAGTCTATAAAGTGTACAGAAGGTGGATTGACATGCCTGCATAAATCGGAATACAAATAACTCCATCAATGTGAGTTCTAACAACTTGGTCCCAATATAATTACGAGTTTCCTGATCCAGTAATGCCACTTTGTCAATTGGAATTCCTGTTGCAAGAGTAAAAATCCCATGTTCAAAAACAAGCTATAAATAGCTTGAATAAAATGAAATAATTTCATAGAATATCTTCTAATTATGTATCACAGGAACTGAAGAAATTTATTACAATTACCTTGAACAAGCTCCGTAGTTAATACTCTTCTACTTGAAGTATCATCCCGAACTATTGGAACATAAAGTCCTTCTGAGCCAGCAAGAAGATCTCGGAATCGCTTCTGATTTGCTGCCTCCAACTTGTAATCACACTCACGGGATAATTCTTCTTTGGCAACCTAGAAAAAAAAGACAGGATAACTTAACAACACAAATTTTAACTAATACAGATATACTTGCCAAATTATGGAAAAATGTCTTTCCCTATGATGGGTAAGTGATTCTGGATCAATATCCACTACAGATGGATATTGTTGACAGAGTGTAAAATACAGCAGTTACAGCTCTTAACTGACAGCATTTTTTGTCTGTATATAATTATATTGTTTCCTTTCTAGTTAGTCTACTTTAGGTAGTTTCTTATTATGAACTATTCCTTCTTTAATTTAGGGTTTCCTTCCTAAACTGTAGTCAATCTCCTGTTGTAATTCCCTCTATAAAAAGGAGGAATCCTTGTACAGTTTATAACATAATAATATTACCAAATATTTCAACTGATATCATCCTGCACAATCCCATTTAGAACAGAGAACATGGAGCATAGTTTTAGGATCTAACTTATAATTTTGAAGGAAAACCACTCAATGAAAAGAAGAAAAGGGAGGCAAGAGATTTAAAATTTTACAAGTTTAAAGTCTTTCAAATGAGAGTCAAGAAAAGTCTTTCAAATGAGGATATTGAAATAAAAAAGATGATTTATATTGAAAAACAAGCACCTTAATTGCTCTGTCAAGATAAAGTCCTTCAGGAATTAGATTTGTGTAGTTTAACAGAAGCTTCACATTCTCAATGTCACTCTCGATGCTATCTGCAACACCAGGGTATTGAATTTTCATTGCAACTTGGAAGCCATCCTTCATGACAGCTTTGTGCACCTGTATTTCATGAGGGACTTGTTAAGCAATACGACTATACTGCACAGAAGAACCAGAATATAAGGTTGCATGATATTGCTCTTAAGATTAAGACAACGAAAACTGCCTTCATTGGAATTTATATGGAACATAAGACTGCATATGTATAAGTAAAAGAACGATAGCAAAGTTTGGCATTCTAAATAAAAAGAACTTTATGCTAATATGAATTCAAAATAAATTAGCAAGTTCAAAGTCGCCTCATTCTTGCTATGAAATTAGTGAAGAAGGAAATATTTTTGAGCTTTCAAAGCTCACCACATTTACATATCTTTAAATGTGATTTATAGAAACATGATTACAAAATATTTATTTTATTCCAGATATAAAATCACTTGCGGTATCAAGGGCTAGCTCTGTTAAAAGCTTAGCTTGTAAGTCAAGTCTCAATGGTTTTTGTTGGAATTTCCGCCTTCATTTCGGTCCGCCCCTAGTCCAACACCTTCAATGTGGATTTAGTCTCACATTGCTTAGAGGTATGGCCTGAGTAGTGTTTATAAAGCTTGGGCATCCCTCGCCTTAAAAGGCAGTTTTGTAGGAATGAGTTAGCCCAACCCAAATTCTAAGATGGTATCAGAGCCTATCCTAGATTTGTTATTGAGCTTCTCGCATCATCCATGCTTCAGGCTCAGCTCATTGAGACCGAGCATGAGGGGCTGTGTTGGAATTTTCACCCTCATTGCAGGCCGCCCCCTAGTCGCCTAACTGCAGCATTGGGCATAGCTTCATTGCAGCTTCCAACACCTTCATTGTGTTGGGTTTGAAGGGGTGGATTTAGTCTAGATTCCAACACCTTCATTGCGTTGGGTTTGAAGGGGTGGATTTAGTCTCACTATGCTTAGAGATATGGCTCGTGTAGTGTTTATAAAGTTTGGGCAACACTCATCTTACAAGCCGGTTTTGTAGGGATGAGTTGGGTTCAAGCCAAATTCTAAGCGTTTTTATATATCTCTAGCACGCCTTCTCATGCGAATTTTCAGCTATAAAGTATACACAATGCGTAAACTAGCCTACAAAACTTCAACTTGGTTTCAAGAAGAAGATGGGGATAGTAATGATCAAATTTATACGACATGGTCATAGAGTCTCTAATATCATATCAAAGACGAACTTGAGATTCAAGAGGAAGTCATGAATGATTTTTATACATATTTCTAAGTAAAATGCATATCAATTTGTCTGATGATAAAAATGGAATGATCTTTTAGAAAGAAAGAAATTACGCTCCAAAAGCTCAAAAGGTAAGAAATTTCAAAAATATACTGAAGATACAGAAACGACCCTTTGACATCTAAAGTAACACAAAAGGAAAAGCAATGGCGCTTTGATTATTTGAAAATACTTGATATATAGCTTAAATCCAAACAGAAAGATGAAATAATGGAAAATGTTGACAGCTAAAAGATTCTAGAGTTCAATACAAGGATACATACCTGGCCAATACTTGCAGCAGCTAAAGGTTCATAATCAAAACTATGCAATTTTGATGACCAGTCAGGACCTAACTCAGCGTTTAAAACTTGATTAAGCTGGCTCTTTGGCATAACATCTGCCCCCTGACGAACAATTTCTAATGCAGCCAGGATCTACAAATAAAAGATTGAGAGTTAACTTTTCAAATCACATAAACATAAACAAAAGTCATTCTTAGGTTTCTTCATGGAGCTGATGGTCTTTCTATAAGAGCAAAAGAATATCTGGTTGGGTAGTAGATCATACTAATTTAGCTTTCTGGCATTTGTAGAAATACAAGAAATAAATGGCAGCAGTAAATATTACATTAGCCTTTGTTCAAAAGACTCAACAGGCAATATAATAGAGTAGAAAAAGTTACAGAGTTGGAACTTATATAGCAAGTCGATAAAACATGACAAACATTACTAACATGTTATGCATGTTCGTGGCAATTATCATGGCAGTATCGCTTCCATAAAGTATTCTTAATTATAACTGCTTCCAAAACATTCACTTTTGCACTCTGTCCAACCACTTCCATTAGAAAGAAGAATTCAAGTCTAACACAGCCGATGGCAATTGACATTCAAATATTTTCATGTGCATCAAATAAAATTTCACTGTACTGAAACAAAGACTTGAAACCTAGTAAAACTTCCAATTGAGTGCCCAATATGATGCAATGGTGTTTGCTTACTATATATAATCAGTAATAATTCCCTTTAAATACAATTTTCATATTTAAAATTCAGTTTCCAAAAACTTTCAGTATTTAACTCTTTGTCATTAAAAATTCGTTACAATTTTTTTGGTTTTGATTAAACATAAAGTATCCCAACTTCCATTGATATTGCAAAGCATCTGCTAACAATCCTACTCAGTGTCATGCCTCTTCTTGAACAAGATAAATATTCAAGTACACCATATCTGTTGCATAAGACACCACCAAAGTGAGCTTCTCTTGGAAGTGAGGAAGTAATACTGAATCTATCTTCATTTAATTTAAAATCCAGTGTGATCTTCACAAAAATCAAGCATGGATAAAAGAAACATTCTCACTTTAGATGAGGTTTTGGCATACCAATGAAAATACAAGCCAAAGCATTAAAAAATAAATCACAGTACCGGAGCAGGAACAAGGGATTCATCCTGTATGCTCAACATCTGGCCAATTTTGAGTGCAGCTCCACGCATTCTGCAAAGTGCAAGAGCTAATCGTTCGGCATTTTTTTCAGACAAGTACGGGGAAAGTGCAGATTGATTGCCTGGCAAAGTAGGTGTACCATAGGCAAGCCTCTTGACAGATTCCTGAACTGTCCCCCACGCAAGTCCAGCTCCTAGCCCAGCAAACCTGTAATTTAGTAGTGACAAGATATTGTTCAGTTAGATATAGCAATAACCCAAGCCCTATTGCTAACAAATGAAGAGAAAAATAATTTAAACACTAACCCAAGAGCCCTAGTAAATGGAGTAGAAGGAACTCTCCTCTCCCTGGGTTTTCGTTTCTTCAACTGCACTTCCACACTCGTAGTTGCACTTTGCTTAAGCGTTTCACTAGAGCTCGTAACCTCACTTTCACTCGCCGCCACCGTACAAACAGTTGCTTCAGAAGAAGCATCGGCAACAATGTCACTGTTTGTTACTGTTTCTATGGTTGCTGATGCTGTTGCTATTGGGGTTGAATCAGGTGGAGAAGAAGGGTGATCGGAGAAAACAACAACAGAAGGAGAATCTGAAGAAGAAGAAGAAGAAGTTTGTGCGGTGTTAGAGGGAGAGGATTGAGGTGGTGAGAATCGGCGAACCTTTCCTTTAGTGATACCGGAGAAGTTGGTGGCGGAGATAAGAACAGTCTTAATTAGGGTTTCGAAATCTGAATTTCTGGCGGGTAAAGAACGTTTAGCGAATTCGTTAGCGACTAAGGAGAGGCCATTGAAGATTCTCGCGAGGTCTCTCGTTGATGACATTGTGGAATTTTTCAGAGTTTGGTAAGTGGTTTAGCATGGATTTTGAATCTTGTTCTTCTTCTTCGGATTCGTGATTTTGATTTTAACGGCGCGGTGTAAAGTTAGGTGGTTGGTTTGGAGTTTATGTGTCCGAAACGAAAACCAAGTGATTCTCTACGCTTATTATTACGGCCTACGTGGGTTGTGTTACTTCCATATGACTTGTTAGGGACGAAACAAAATCATCTTTAATTTACTTTATAGCTTCCGTAGGGATGAAACAAGTTTCAATTTTAAAGAAATTTATAGCTTATTAATAAAAAATTTACAATCCTAAGACTAAAATTTGTCAGAGCGTCAGCACAACAATCAGTCTCGATGAACACGCTTGACTCGCACATTACAATCAAGGTTCAACTTGTCTTTGATCTACTTTAAGATGTCACTCTCTTCACCATAATAAGACTTCCATTGACGATATCCACCAAATCTTGTTATAGGCATTTGCCAAGGGAAAGTTCAAACCCTCGAGGACTCTCCAAAACTCTGCACTAAAATTGTTACACCAGCCAATATTTTTGAAAAAATCTCTCAACCAATTTTTGCTATAATTGCGGCTTAGGCCCCACCAAAACCAGCTAAATTGCTTATCTTGAGACTTCGTCAACATTGATTATGATCATATCCTCTATAAAAGGTTCCCATTTGAGTTGGACGAGTGACTTGTTGGAGATGGTGGTTCATTGCTACAGTTTGAGGCTTGTAGAATAAAGTCTAGTCTGATCTCAGATATCTTTTCCCAAATCAGGAGGCATCATGAAGTTAGTGTCATGCATCTTCTTGTTGCGCCAAAACCAAGGAGAGTGGTACGTTGTAGCCCACAAAGACCTTTATTCCTTTATAGACCCTTAATCGAAATTGTTACAAAGGTTTGACTGAATCCACTCCTGCGAACCTATAGATAAAAAGGAAAATCAACATGCATCTTTAACTAGAGAAAGACAAATTTTTCTAACTACAACGCAATCTCGCAATGCATGTAATGCACTCTCAACCTCAAAGGAACATTCTGGACATGAGGGGTCTCCAAACTGCATCTTACTTTAAATATTTTTCTTACAATATTATTTTAAATATTTATCCTTTTATTATAATTTTTAAATATTATTTGTCACTTTCACTTCTTATCCATGTAATAACAAGCAACTACCCTTTAAAAATATTTAAATTTAAAATTATTTAAATGATTTTTCATTAAAAAATATATTTTTGAGATATATTTTTTTTTAAATTATGTAATTTTGATTTATTTTAAATTTTAATAATATATTTATTTATTAGATCTCAAAATTAGTTTTTAAATTTAAAACAACTTTTTATATTTTTCAAAAGTACAAATAAAATCTGTTAATTTAAAGGAAAAACAAATGAATCCTAAATGATTCAATTGAAATCATTTTATTTAAAAAAATTGGATAAAGAATTCAAATTATTCTTAATAAAATTTAAAGGAAACAATTTAGATAACTAAAAAATTATTAAGGGCTAATATACAATTTTAAAAAAAATGGAGGTAAATTCTTAAATTATCGATTAATAAGGATGAGAGGAGGAACAACTTAGTTTAGAGGATGCTGAGGTGGCAGAATTACATGAATTATCGGTTGAATTATTTACTTTGTTCAAGTTGAATTCTAGTATGTTGTGGCAGAAGTCTAGATTGAACTAGTTGAGGGAAGGTGATGCAAACTCTAAAAAAATTTCATGGGTTTATGTCATCGCGTCGTCGGTATAATGTGATCACTTCCTTATCTGTTAATGAAGTTCTTGTTGAAGGAGCTGCTCCGATTAGGGGTGCAACTTTTTAGCATTTCCAGCCTCATTTCAAGGTGGTCGAAGGTGCCTTGAGATTGAGAATCTGTCATTTCAAACTCTTAGTGGGGTGAAAGGGGTTGATTTTATTAAGTAAAATAAGCGATGTGGGATTGTGATAGTTTGAAGAGTCCAGGTCCATGAGTTTTGGTTTTATAAAAGAATTTTGGGATATCTTGAAAGATGATTTGTTGAGATTTGCGATGGAGTTTCACCACAGTGAAAATCTAACTAAAGGTATTAATAGTACGCTTATTAATATGATACCTAAAGTTGATAGTCCACAACGGGTGGTGGATTTTCGGCCCATTTCATTAGTTGGGTACGTGTACAGAGTTGTGGCAAAGGTTTTGGTGAACTGAATGCTAAAGGTTATTGGTGGTTTGATCTCGGATACTCAATCAACTTTTATTTCTAGTTGACAAATCCTATATGGAATTATTATAGCTAATGAGGTGGTGGATAATGCTCAGAAGAATAAGAATGAGTTACTATTATTCAAAGTAAATTTCGAGAAAGCTTATGACTATGTGGATTGCATTATTTGAAAAGAGTGATGGTTAGAATGAATTTTCCTTATGGGAGAAATAGATTACTGAATATGTTTCGACAGTGGCGACGTCGGTATTAGTGAATGGAAGCCCAACTGATGAGTTTAGGTTGGAGAGAGGACTCTGTTAGGGTGATTTGTTATCTCCTTTTATTTTTTAATTGCGGCTGAAGATTTCAATGTGTAGATGAAGGTTGTAGTTAAGGGTGGTATGTAGTGGCATTGGCGTTTGCTTGCTAATTATTCATCTAAAGTTTGAGGATGACACTTTATTGATGGGGTCCAAAAGTTGGACAAATGTCAGGGATCTTAAAGAAGTGTTGTTGTTGTTTGAATCTATTTAGGATTTAAAAGTAAACTTTAATAAGAGCTTGTTGGTGGGTGTAAACATTTCTAATTTTTGGTTAGTTGAGGAAGCTTTGGTGTTAAACTGTAAGCAGAGAGTGATTTTGTTTGTGTGTCTGGGGTTGTCTATTGGGGTAGTATGTGAAAGCTAAATTGTTTGCTTCCTTTGTTGGATCTCATTAGAAGTCGGTTATCTGGGTTGAAAATTCGTAATTTGTCTTTGGGGGGTTGGTTGGTTTTGTTGAAATATGTTATGTCCACTATCCTGGTTTATTTTCTATATTTCTTCAAGGCTCTTGTATGTATCATCTCTTCCCTTGAATCTTTATTTAATGCATTTGGGGGTTGGGAAGGTAATAAGAAAATAATGTAGATTGATTAGAATGTTGTTTGAAAGAGTAAGGATAATGGTGGGTTGGGGTGAGAAGGTTGAGAAAGAGTTTAATGTGGATTTATTGGGTAAATTATGGTGGAGGATGTTGGAGGGGAAGGGGAGTCTTTGGTATAAGGTTTTATCCCATCTGTATGGTGAGAAAGGGGGCGGCTGAAGTCTGGGTTAGAAAGAGGGTATGTATGATGGCAGAACATGAATAGTATCAGACAAGGATAGGGCATGCTCGATAACATCAAGAGATCGGTAGCCAATAAGGTTAACTATCTGTTCTTGAGGGATTCTTGGTTAGAGGGAATGGTTTTAATGACTAGATTTTGAAGGATCTTGAGTTATCAGAGTGTAAAGGTGCTTCTGTTACGGAGATGTTTTCTTTAGGGTGGGGAGTGGATGGCGAGGTGTGGAAGTAGCGTTGGAGGTTGTTTGTGTGGGAAAAGGAGTTGGTGGAAGAGTGTATTCGGTTGTTGGATTTTTTTTGTAGGAATCAGTTGATGATTCTTGTGTATGGAGACTTCATTCTTCAAAGTAGTGTAGTGTGAGTAATGTTTATCATTTTTTGACGAAGACGGTGGATACTCATCTTTAAGGCAACTTCCACGCTTGGTGGTCTGAAGCGGATCCGCTAAAGATTAATCTTTTTGTTTGGCGGTTATATCGTAATAGATTACCAACGAAGGATAATTTGGTTAGGCGACATATCATTAGAGTTGAGGAGAAAAAATTGTACAGTAGAGTGTGGTCAATATGAGGACATGGACAATATTTTTGTTTAGTGTGATGTTTATGGTAAAATTTGGCAAATGATATCGGGTTGGTTAGGGTTTTTGTTGGTTTTTCATGGCAATCTTCGGGAACACCACGACCATTTGTATCTTGGGGTGGTTGGATGAAATTTTTTAGTCACACCTTTCATATCATTTGGGTAACAATTGTGTAGAGCATTTGGAAAGTTCGAAATCATAGGGATTTTCAGAACGTCAGACGATCCTTGAGTTCTTTATGTGAAACTGTGAAATTGCAATCTTTTTTGTGGCTGAAATCTTATTTCCATCTGTTCACTTTTGATTATCAGAGTTGGAGAGTAAATCTTATGCAACGTATTGTACCTGGAGTGTTATAGTTTTGGTGTGTTTTTGTTGTTTCAGGGTTGAGTTTCAGTCTTGATTTTGATGTAACTTTTCTTTTGTATTTCTTCTAGTTCTCCTTATATTAGAAGGACTTTTTCGTTCTTAATATATCATTTTAGTTTCTTCAATAAAAAAATCTTAAACTAACAAAATATGAAAATCAATTTACAAAATTTAGAATAATAATAATCAATTTGATTTTCGCGTGTAGTATGAGAAAAATTTCAAATTTTTTTATTTTTAATATTATTTCAAATTTATTTAATTTAATTTAGACAAATTACTTCATAATTTCTATTATTTTAACATTTATTTTTTATTTTTTATTCACATAATAAACTTTATCTAAATTATCTTAAATTACGTCAAAATATTACATTTTTTTGTTAAAATTATTTATTTAAACAGACTCATTTATTTGAAATACTAAAACTAAAAAGGTTAAAATAAAATATTATTAATTAAAATTTAATTGTTTTAAATTTTACAATTTATTACAATAATTCCTATGACTTTAAAAGTAATCATGATAAAGTTAAACAATTTTAAAGATTTGACCGTTAGTTTTTTTATAAGCAAAGAACATTCATTAAGAAAGGCTATGCCTAAGCCTAACACTATAACAATCAAGATGCGGGGGGAAAACGCTGCCAACCAATTATACTATGCGAACGATTAGATTAACACACCAAACAATATATCTTTTAAAATTAAGGTTAATTAAGTTTTTGATCTCTATAAATATTGTAGTTTTTATATTTAGTTCTTACTTGTCTTTAGACAACAGTTTTTATAATTAAAAAAACGTTGTCAAAATCAGCTAAAATCGTTGCCAAAATTCAGGATGGACTAAAAATAAAACTGCAATATTTATAGAGACCAAAAATTTATTTAACCCTTAAAATTATTAGACTCCGACACCTAATCCCACAATAAGAATAGAATCATCCCTAAGACATTAAAATTACTTAAAATATCCCCTTTGAACAAAATAGAGTTCCTACAATTTTAAATAGTCCAACAAAAAACTAACGCAAACACCAACGAAAATCAACAAAAAGTTTTCATTTCAACTTCCTTTTGAAATCATTAAAAAGAAAAAGAACAAAACATGAATAATTTTCCAAATTCACACCAAGCCAAATGGAAAGTTTCTTCCAACATAAAGAAGTAACAACATAAGATAAGAAAACATGATGGAATGTTCTTCTCCATTAACGCACAAAGAACAACAAGTGTTATGCCTTCCTTCAATGACACCATGATTACTCAACTCCATTCGGCATGGCAAGATCTTATGAATAATTTCCAAAAAAAAAAAACGAATTTCCCTTAGAGCCTTTGTTTTCCATAAAACCGCAACATACTCTTTAAACATGGCTCCATAAAGAACCATGTGTAAGACACTCGAACATCTGCAAATAACTCGAATGAACCGAAAAATTGTCGTTGTCAGAAGGTTTTAACATTTTAATGAAAAGAGGAGTAGAGCGGGACAAATATAAAGGATTTAAATTTGAAAATGGTGATGAAAGATTTTTACACTGAGATTTTTAGCTAATGGAAAATCAACGAATAAGGTCATAATGGAGGAACATGAAGTGTTAAGAGCATTAAAATCAAATGTTGTAGAGCATTAATGACCCAACATCGATGAAGCAATGACCATGGAGCCAAATGATGTGGCATTTATGGTTTGGAAGAATCATAAGATTAGGATCAATTGGAAACATGTCCAAAATCTCAAAAAGGACAGTCGACTGAACTCTTTCGTTGACAGGAATATTAGTCGACAATGCCATAAAGAGGTTAAAATATTGACAATTCTCCAAGTTTAATTTTCTGAACGAAGACGATGTCAACAACACGCTTATATTATCAAGGGTTCATGGGGAAGTTAGGAGTAGTTTAACTCAATGTGGATTACAAACTGTGAATCGTAGGTGACACGTGGACGCACCAGTGGTAAACTAAAGACTATAAGTAGGGTAAAACGTAGCACTTCCTTGGTGGTCAGAATCTTCTTTTACAGTTATTTGTGAATGAAATCAATAGCATACTCATACATTGTAACAAATATCACAAAATTTCATACACACTCTCCATATAATTGGAGCACCCGAGTTAAATAGCGAAATAATTTGTGAGAAATATGTTTGTGTTTACGTCTAATCTTTTTCATTAATTTCTTGTTTCTTTAAATGAAATCTTTACTTTTTCTATCTTTTTATCTTTACATTTATTTAATATCATTTATTTAATATCATTTATTTCCTTTTATCTTCTTGTCATTTATCCAAGCCTGTGTCATTTAGAGAGAAGCGATTGACAAATATTAAAATCATTAAGACCATTTGATGTTGTTTGAATCAATGTCATTTGATGTTGTTTGGTAAATTTGGAGCAGTTTTTTTATCATAACTAAGCTTGGGAGAGCTTCTTCATAAATTTCCATTATAATCTGGTGCACTTGCATATGGAATATCTAGAATGCTAGGAACGACAAAGTATTTTTCAATAAGGAAATTTGCGTAGATAAAATGTTGGATAATGTTAAAATCACTTCTTGGAATTGGCTTAATAGTAAGTCTAGCAACATCAAATATAACATACGTATGTGGTGCCAATATCAAACAAGTAGCCTTTGTTTCGAGAGGCCTATTTCCTCCAAGTTATTGAGTTTTATATTAAGCATTTATGACATGGCGCATTTGGCATGCAGTGGTTTAGTTATTTCTCAACCGTCTTGGTAGCAACAGTTTATAATTGCAGTATTATAATTGATTGATACTAAGTTTTATGTTGGATTCCGGTTCAATTTGCTTGAGCTTGAAGGAAAAATTAGTTAGCTCTGGTTTTTGTTGTATGTTATGATCATGTTGTCTCAAGTTTAATGTTGAAAAGATCATGTGTGGTTTTTATTTGTGGCGATTCAGAGTGTTGGGTTCTGATTTTGGTTGATTAAGCTTGAAGGAAACATAAGGTGGCCCTGGTTTTTGTTGTATGTTATGATCTCTTTGTCCCAAATTTGTTGTTGAAAAGTTCTGGTGTGTTTTGCTTTATGGTAATACTACTTTTTGGGTGATGTTTTGTGTTTTTTAGATCTTGTAGGTTATGAATTATTGCATCAAAGTTATTTTTTCTCTTCCGCATTTGGAGTGGAGTAGGCGTTAATTCGTCCAATTTTATTGCCTTTGCCCTTTTTTTTTTCTCTGGATTGGTTTGTCAGAGTGATATTTTTCTCTTTCCACTGTTGTTTTTGCTAATTGTTATTGATGGAAGTTGTTGTTGAGGTAAAGCAGCAAACAAAAGTAAGTCTTTTTATTTTTGTTTTATCCTCTTCGTAGGTATTAGTGCGAGGCAAACAATGTCGTTCAAAAGTCTCTATATTTTTGAGTTTGGTTTTGAATGGGTTTAAATTAAAATATATGAACAAGAAAATAAATTCATTATTTAGAGAGGAGAGAACTTGTCTGGTATAAATTTCATATACTCGTCACAAACTTAAAGTTATCGACCAGTTGTACTCAACCTACAATACTCTTCAAAATCATCATGTATCTCTCACATAATTGTTCATTTTTTAAACATCTATGAGATGTACCACAACAAAGGTTATGTCTAACGGAAAGTTGGGAGAACAACCGCATTACTCTAGTTGGCGATGTCTCGCGCAACTCAAACAACACAGAGGAATTAAGCTTCGATACCCCCAGTGAATATTAGCTCTACATATATCTCTAGAATCTAAAAACTAATAAATATTCATACCCAATCAGGATTTGGGAGGTATATGTATATAACAACATAAATCCAAACATAAAGCAAAAAGATTAAGGAAGATGTCAACATCGATTTGTACAGCAGATTTTATACAACGCAGTGAACGATAAATATACATAAGATCCGAGTAAGCTTATAAACAAAATCCAATAAATAGAGAAATACATAGAGAAGAAGAGATATGAACCTACACTCCTCGCGTTGTTAGGACGATTCTTGCAAACCCATCTCTGATTCATCAAGATGAAAAATAATATTTCTATAAATATTATTTCTATAAAAAGTGTCCATCTAAATTAAATTTAACTTTTAAAATTATAATTAAAAAATATTTCTTATATTTTTTATAAAAAATTATTCATAACATTAAATAAATGATTAAAGGGTTAAATATGTTTTTAGTCCCTATAAATATGTGACCTTGTAATTTTGGTCCCTCTAAAATTATCCTTCAAATAATAGTCCTCGCAAACTTTTTTTCTTACAGTTTTAGTCCTTGTTATTTTCTAAAATTTTTAAAACGGTTTAATTATCCTTAAATTTTTAAATTTTTGAATAATTTTTTTTATATGTGTTCAGAATACTATACAATATTTATTTACTAAATATTAGAATTTTTTAAGATGAGAAGAATTAAATATGATTTTTTTTTTAAATTTCAAAAGATATTGATAAAAACAATGAAAATCTCGATTTAGAAATCAAATTTTGAATTTTTTTTTGTTCGAGCAACTTTTTATAACATTCTACACGCGTTTGTAAAACCATCATTCAAAAATACACATCGATTTAACAACAGAGACTAAAACTACATGCATAATAATTTTGCGAATATCATTATTCGAAGGAAAATTTTAGAGAGACCAAAATTGCAGGGTCGCATATTTATAGGGATTAAAAACATATTTAACCCATAATTAAAAGACAATTACATTTCACTATTATAATTAAAAAATTAATTATTACATTCATTATTTAATTTCATATCATAAATTTACTTTAATAATTTTTAATTATGAATTTAAGTTATTTTTATTAATAATAATTCAATTTAATTATATTGTTAGAAATATATTATACAATTAATGCATATCAAGTAAATCAAGGCAAAAAATCAATTGTATCTCTTCATATAGAAATTGATATCAATAGTATTAATATGTTTTTTACTATAGCTAAATTTGATATTGATATCAATTGTATTAATAGATTTTAGGCGAAATACCTTTTTTGGTCCCTTAACTATACCCTAGGTTCAGTTTGGTTCCTTAATTTTTTTGTGCCAAATTGATCCTTCAACTTTTTAATAGATGCATATGAGTCTCTTCCGTCAACTCCGTTAGTCAAAATCGGTTAAAAATCTATGTGGCAGTGACAGTGGAGTTAGCGTCGGAAAAATTGACGCTAAATTTTTTTTCCTGGAATTTTCAATTTTATTCATCTTCTTCCCCAAAATTTGTAAACCCAAAACTCTAAAACAAAAAATTATCTCAATTTCCCAGAAACAACAAGGTATGCATCAAGCAGTATATTCAACAGTTTTTTCACCACTGCAGACCAATCATGGTCCATGGAAAACTCCATAAGCCACATGAATCGTTCTAATGGAAAGAGATCTACATCAGAGTTCGAGTGAACCATCCTATATTTCAATTGACTTCTGTGAAGAAGACATCCCATTTCATGAATGAAATCCATAACTTGACTTTTGGCTTTAATTTTTCCAGTCCCTTCAATATCTGAATCAGTTTCACTTAGTTCTAGTAAAGGCTCAAGCACACAAATCTCTTAGCAAACATCCTCCTCTGCCACTATGAAAGGAAAGAAGCTACTACTCAAACCCTAGTCCTCAATCTAACAAATTAAAAAAAAAGAAGTTGAAAGCTTAGGCTCGGTATAACACGGTGGGAGAACTGACTTTGGATTGTTTTGCGTTTGATCGCAAATGTTGCGGATAGCAAGAGTCGCCACCGACTTTTATTTTATCCAATTAAGGGAAGGTGAAAAGAACAGGAAAAGAACTTCGTTTAGATTCTGAGTAAGGGAGGTGATTATGAAAAGGGAAGGTATTAGCACCCTTTCCATCCGTAGTTATCTACGGGCTCTTAATTGCTTTAGCTCACTTTTAAATCTACTTTCTGTGTGTGTGTTTGAAAATGTTTTGAAAAGGCATTTCGCTTTGACTTCGTAATGATTCACGCTGGAATGTATACGAAGTGTTCGGAAATGTTTCGTTTTGGAAAAGAATTTTGTAATGATTCACGCTGGAATGTATACAAAGTGTTCAAAAATGATTTTTAGAAAGTGTGAGGTGTAAGAAGATGTTTTGATGGAGCAAGCAATTAAGAGTCTATTACCTACTCAGAACGGTCGTTTCCGTGTTATTTTACTTTCCTTTAGAATAGCGTTATCCATACCATTAGTTGGTAGGTAACCCCATTCGTTGGATGTGAAGGGACATTCAGATGGTCATAAAAGGCAACTTGTAGGAGTATCCTAGCACATTCGTAGGGACGATCATCACTTTTCGTAGGCAACAATCGAGGGACTAGATCATGTATTCGTAGGCCACATCGAGGGTCATCGAGGGACTATGCTCTTTGTATCGAAGGGACTATGATGATATGTTTGTAGGAAACAGTGCTAGGATACCTCTATGTTCGAGGGACTTGACCATTTATTCGAAAGGCAACGAGAGAGAATACCCTAGGGGTGCATGTGTGAGGAAAGTGTGTTAAATTCAGATATGTTATCTTGTGATTAGAGTTAGCTATGTTGATTTTATCTTGCCATACACGCCTAATTTACTAGCAATTTATAGGTGCGGAAAGTAAAGTGCGAAAAGTAAATCCTACGCTATTACATGGCTTTGGGGCAGTTACAAAATATAGGAGTGCGGAAAGTAAAACCTAATTAAAGCTATTACATCCCATGAGCAGTTACATAATATTGGAAAAAGAATGCGAGAAAATAAATAACTGAATAGAAAAACTAATCCTAATATTTTTGTATTTTTTTGCAATTGTGGAGAATAATCCTAAGTCTAATTGATTTTAATTAATTTTAGAGAAAATATTAGTTAATTCTAACCCTAAATTAATTAATTAAAATGAGAGAAAAAATTAGTGGAAGTTGTCTAATTAATCCTAATTATTTCATCCTAATTACTAATTTTAATTAATTATGAAATAAGCAAATATAATAAGAAATATGGAAAAATGAGGAAAAATGCTAGAACGCTTCTGGAGGAAGCCATCCCAGAAGATAGAGCTTCTGGGAAGTCTTTTGCTGGAGGCACTCAGAAGTAGGCACTTCTGGGGTTTCTGCGCTGGAGGTGCCCAGAAGTAGGCACTTCTGGGGCTTTTCTGGCCTAGAGGTGCCCAGAAGTAGGCACTTCTAGGGCTTTCTGCTGGAAGTGGATCCAGAAGTAGGCACTTCTGGGCGTGGCGCGCTGTGAGGGGATCCAGAAGCTGGAGCTTCTTGACATGTTTCTGCCTCTGAGGGGTCCAGAAGTTGACACTTATGGAGGCTGTGACTTCTGGAACCTGAAACATAAAAAGAGTTAAGAATTCTGGGAAAAGGCAGGGTTCGAACCCGTGCCTTCTAGGATGAACGCGCACTACCTCTGCCATTTGAGCCAACCTGTTCTGGTGTTAGACATATGAAATAGAATGAATACAAAGGAAACTGATTTCTGGGAACCAGTTAATCAGAAAACGCGCGCAGGGGTCTTCTTCCCCATTTGAATTTTTAAACCTATAGCCACGGTTTTTTACCTACATATTGCTTCTGTAGCTAAATCTCTACAAATCAATACTCAAGCAATATGCAATATAAATAAAATATAAAGCCATGAATCAACTGGAAGTAAGGTTCTAAACACGATGATGCCATTGGTTCCTTCCAATTTGTCCTAAATAAGAAAACCTCAATCGGAGCTCTCAAACCCTAGTAATGGTGAAACGATATTCCTGGACTTAAAATTCAATTAAACTATGCATAAAGCTTCGAAACTTCATCAAAAACACAAAGACATGGTTAAATTCAATTGATTATGCATAAAAGTATGAAAACGATTTTGAGTGCAAAGGATGCAAACCGTGATCGTGTTCTTGTGATTCTGGGAGTTTTGCTTGCTTATGAGTATCTGGATCGACTCAGGGGACTTCCAGCAATCGATTGCAATGCTTGGAATGGATTGAATTGGAGCAAAATTGTGGATGCTAGTTGCTTGCAAGTCGCGGGTTTTTTGAAGCTTGTTAGGGTTCTTTTAGGTCAGAAATCCATTCTTGTGCATGTGGAATCATCATGTATTTATATTGTAATGAATTAGGTCAAGTATTGTAAGAAAATATCATGCCAATCAAAGAAAAATTATTTGATTTGGAATCAAACCAAATATTTCCTTTTTGAGCCAATTTCAATCAAATCAAATTGCCAATCTTAATTATTTCGAAATAATCAGATTAAATGGCTTGCTTGGACCTCAAGGATGAGAGAAAATCCATCTTGCACTTAATTTTTGATTTTATATCTTTTATTTTAATTAAATTGGTTTTAAATGATTAAAAATCCAAAATAAATAAAAGATAAAAGATAAAAACGTGGCCTTGGGCTTGGAGGTTCCAATTCAGATAAGGAACATGTTTGAATCAAGAAAAGTTAGGCCTATTTGGAATTTTTTTGATTTTCTCAAGTATTTCTCTTTGTGCACCTCCTCAAAAATGCTCAACTTGCACAATGTGTATCTTGCTCAATTTTTAACATTTTTGGGTGTTCTTGGACTTTTTAGAAAGCTAAAGATGTCTTCTAAACAGTCCTTTTGGTTTCATCTTTATTGAAGTTCCCATGCTCATGAACACTTCTTTTCAAAATGTTGACTTTTTGTTGACTTTTAAAAAGACCTGTAATGTTTTGATCCATAACTTCCAAATGAAGCATTTTCTGCCCAAGCTTGTGAGATATGAAGTTGTAGAGAATTTAATTCTCTTCAAAATGAGCTATGGTGAAAAAATTTCTGATAAAGTATGTGAAAGTTATGTCTGGTCAAAGTTCTATTGACTTTTGTCTAAGAAAGCCTAATTTAGAAACTTTGACTTTTGATCAAATCTTGACTTTTCTTGAGGAATCATGATCAATCCTTGATCAAATGATGAATATTACTTCAAAATATTGGTGTTGACCAAAAATTATGAAGTTTGACTGTATGTTGACCACATTTGACTTTTTGTCCAATACAACTAATTTTCAACCATCTGAGCAATTGACTGAGCAAACTTGACTTGTGAGGCTTGAAATTTGACATGGGGGTTTTTTGAAGCATATGATGAGGCATGATGACCACTTGTAGTGTTGGATGTCCATCTTGACTTGAGAATGGCAAAACCCTAGCTTGGGTTGATTGCTTAGGAGAGGGTTTATCTGGTCAACCCTTGTGAAATTTTTGAGCATGGATATGTCAAATGTCTTTGAGAAGTGGGAGGGAAAATTTTGGGGTATAACACTCGGCCACATAGAATTGGGGTCAGAGTAGTTATTTTCCATAAAAATATGACACTGGAAAATGGATGCATTCAAGTTTAAAGACAACTTTGAAGTTAGGATATCACTGACAGTCAACAGTAATCAATGTGTGCGAAAGTGTGCGATAAAAGTTTAAAATGGGTAAAATCGGAAACTATCACCTCGCTTAGTAACAACTAGCTTGCATTCCTTCCCTGCCTACTTTTTCGCTGTAGATAATTTGTGAGAGTGAAGAAAAGGCACCTCAATAAATCCTCTTCCATTCGTAACAGGGACCGAACATGAAAATTGAATACACTGAAGTTCATCAAACTCCTTTGTTTTGTTTGGTTGCAACTGTCTTGTTGCATACCTTGTTGTTTCTGGGAATTTGAGATAATTTTTTGTTTTAGGGTTCTGGGTTTAAAAAATTTGGGGAAGAAGATGAACAAAATTGAAAATTCCAGAAAAAAACTTTTAGTGTCGACTTTTTCGACGCTAACTCCGTCATTGTGACTTTTAATAGATTTTGACTAACGAAGTTGACCGAATGGACTCATATGCATCTATTAAAAAGTTGAAGGATCAATTTGGCACGAAAAAAGGTTAAGGGACCAAACTGAACCTAGGGATAAAGTCAAATATAAATTAGGCTTTTAATGCATATATTTTTTTATTTTTTTTTTACGTGAAATCGCGTATATATGTAATAGAAATCACATGAAATAAAGCATAATATTAAGTGCACTTACTGATTCATCTTATTTGATACTTTATAGGATTACCCAAAATTAATTACGAATTCACCTTATTTGATTTACTTCATAAGTGCACTTACAAATTCACTTTATTTAGTTTATTTCGTAAGTACATTTGTAAATTTGTCTTATTTATTATTTTATAAGTGCATTTACGAAGAGTATTTTTTATTTTTCAAGAGTGTGAGAAAAAACTACATGTGTGAAGAAATTCCCTTTATTTTTTGAGTGTGCATTATAAGTAGAATAAGATTTTGCTAGTGATTTTATTGGGGTTGGTGTGTATTAGCAGGTAGGTTGGATCTGACTTGAGTGAGTTTATTGTAGTATAACTTTGGAGACTTTGATTTATTTAATATATGAATATATGATTAATATATATTATATCTATGAAAGAGAGAATTTATTTGACTAAAATTACCAAAGTTATGGTTAACCAAAGTCACTTAAACCCTTCCCTAGCAGGTTGGTGTTTATTTTGAATTTCTTGTATTTCTTGTGCTAGAAGCTTTATTTTAATCATATTTTCTTTGCTTTTATTAAAAAATGGAAGGGCAACACATGGGTTTAGGTACGTAAAGAAACATATTCGGGGATGATAAGAGAAGTTAATGAATAAATGCATTCTAGATGCAACACGTCCAGAATAGTCTCTTTGAATGAGAATATTTAAATTTCTTCTATATAAGCTTTGACTTTGAATAGTCTGTTTGAATGAGATATTTAAATTTCTCTCACAAACACAAATAAATAAATTATTGTATTTCCTATTTTACTTCTTTCCTAACATTTTTTTCTTATTCTTTTTTGGGTACAATTTCCCAACCTTTTCTACTCACCACTTTTATCGATCTCATTTATATGAAAAAGCAGTAGTGGCGATGATTCGGCTTCAACTAGTAGCGGTGGTGGCATCTGATTTGGACCAAAAGGACATCAAATAACAACCATTTCAACAAACCATATGCTTTATGATCATATCAGTGATGCTATTTAGTTGTATATTCCCATAACAGTTAAAGAATAAACCTCATCTTCACAATCCAAACTCTAGAGTATACCTTCCTTTTCTTTGGTACAAGGGTTCCAAAGCAGCATAAACGGCTCCCATTCTTTGATCCAAATGGGACGATGCAAGCACCAAATGCCTTAGATAAAGTATTTTTATATATATTTTTAAAATTATAATTTATGATATAAAATAAATTAGTGTAGATAAAGATAAATTAAAATTGGAAAAAATTATTTATAGAAATATTCTCTTGAGATGAATGTATTCAATGTTATAAAATTTTAAATTGATTTTCTTATATTTAATTATATTTAATTTTTTTTAATTATAGTATGTTTAACATGTGCCCTTAGGATACATATTAGCACGATCCATTAAAATTTAATAAATTTAATTAATGTAACTTCTATTGATAAAATAAAATAATTATAAATATTAATATTTGCAAGTAAGTTAGTTGAATTATTTTGTTGGTTGATATTTTTGCAACACATTTGTTAAATGATGTCTAGAAGTTGTGTAAGCATTAGTTATCAACTGACTATCAAATTTTTTTTTAAAAAAATATCGATAAAACTCAATATGTTTTCTTCTCTTACGTTGAATCAGATTTTATGCAACACTGATGGCCGATTTAATTGGGCTTGAACTCTCTTCTTAAGTGGAGAAATATTCAACTGTGAATAGTTCATTTGTCTCACTTATTTAAGTGAAGAATGATAATTTGGGATTAAGAGAGATAGAGAGAAAATAAGGATTCAAAAAGAGAGAAAAGAGGAGAGAAACACATTCTCATTTTTTCTGCATCAGTCTCACTAAAACGACGATACCCGATTCATTCACCGCCGAATCGAGCTGAAATAGGATGAAATTGTTTGCATCACATATATCTAACTTTTGACCGTTGGGGTCTACAAAACAAGGTTTAAGTTGAGAGATATCAACTTCACACTGAAGTTGTATTTTTGAGAAAAGAAAAAAATTCATTTTTTTGATTTGTATTTGTAAGTTAGTTTGCTTTGTGATAAAACAATGTTGTTATCGTTATTTTGTGAATCACTTTAAGACTCTTTTGTATGTTCAATTGATTATAGTGGAGCTTTTTCTTTAGTCTGGACGACTCGTGGTTTTTACTCATATTGAGAGATTTTCCACATTAAAAATATTGGTGTTCTTTTGTGTCTTTATTGTTCGATTACCGTCGTATATTTGTTGTTGATCCTTAAGGTTCCTATAAGTTTGAGAAATATTATATCAGTTACATATTAATCTATTATTATGTCATAATTTTCCATTAGATTTATTGTCACATAACAACCTCATAGGGCCTTCACATGTATCTTCAAATTTTTTATCACTTGTTTCATCCATAATAGTTTTTAAATTCTCAATGCCATAGTTGTGGTTTCCGCTTCATGACTTGATCATACAACTACACTTTATTTCTTACTCATCCAAACAATACGGTTTTTGCACAAGAAGATAAATAGCCCGAAGTAGATCTTCTATCAATCAATGAACCTACATAATCGTCATCAATGTAAGCCTCCATAGTTAGATTTATATTTTTTTTAAACCATAGTTATTCCCGGAGTAGATTTGAGATATTGCAAAATACGGTCAACCGTCTACAAGTGTCTTATGCACGGATTAACTCAGCACACTTATTGCACATGCCAAATCTAACCTAGTGAGTGCCAAGTAAGTCAATTTTCACACTAACCTCAGATATGGAACATTGTCAAATTTGGCATTATCCATATCATAGCATGTTGACGCTAATCGAAAAATTTTACTAATTCGATTACAAACAATGAAGTTGCCATCTAACTTTATTTATTCCTAAAGAGAAAAGGAAAAATATAGATAAAACCCAAGAAATGAAAATGAAATGGTCATTACAACCAAGAGATGCGGGTTCAGGAGTCGGTTATGCAAGGGGAAGGTATTAGCACTCCTCACATTCATCGTACTTAATGGAACCCATTTAGTTCTAAGCGTATTTGTGTATTTCGTGTGTTAATTTGCTATCTTCTAATTACTATGTGTGAAAAGAGAAAAGAAAGGAAACATGTTTTAATTTTTTGAAAGTGTGCTCGCCAAGATGTTCGAATCTCGTGCCTACGTATTCCCCAAGTGCGATGGAAAAGTAAGAGCTTACGTAGTTCTCAGTTGCGAGAATATTTGTTGGTTGGTTGATTTTATTTATGAAAATAGGAGCTTAATCGTACGTGGACGATAAGACATCACTAGTGCAATTCTCATGTGAGCGATGGAAGATCGCGTGTGAGCGATGAATGTCGCATGTGAGCGATGTTTTAAAAAAGGACTTGCACGTGGGCAAAGTTTGATGAGTTTGAATTGATTTTAATGTGGGACACAAGTATCAAACCATAAGCGTTCAACGGCTAATGTTCCAAATACTCGGATGGAGGAGACTTAATCATCTTGACCATCCTTTTCGTCCCAAAATTTTTATTGAGAAAAAAGTGAGGTGAAACGAAGTTCACTTATTAAGATTCATTGAAGAAGCCAAGTGTACGATCGAGGGTCGAAAAAGGACTGACGACCTTACATTTGGGAAGGAAGGGACATAAGATTTTATTATGAAAATATTTTTGAAAAGAATCACTCGACGTTGGATCGAGGTTTGAACATTTATTATGAAAGGCCTTGAAGATGAGATTTAATTTGGGCTATGATTAACCAAGAAAGCTTGATTAATCTCGAGAGAATAGACAATGTCTACTCCCTACTATAAGGCCCTTATTGAAAGCTTGGTATGTGGACCAAAGCGCGATAATAGAAAAGAGCGATTGCGAATAATTATATACAAGCGTAAAATAAAGTGATTAAATGAATTAAAAGCCCATACATGGTGGCTTGCACAAATGATAAGACAATTAACAATTATGCAAGTGCATGCACGAAATAAATTTAATCGATTAATTAAATGAAATTTAATCAAGTAATTAGATTAATATAATTAATTAGATTGACTAATCAATTTTAAATAGCGCCATTTGTGGTACCAAAATCAGGTGAAAACTCCATATCCTGTTTTAAATTTCAAGCAAGAACACATTTTTAACATCAAATTATTGTGACTCGCACCCAGAATAAGCTACAAGAGATAATAATATTCAAACATTATTCATATTTGCCACTAGTGCAAATGTCTCCTCATAATCAATGTCATATGTTTGAGCAAACCTTTTTCCAATAGTATTGCCTTGTAACTATCAAGATTGTCATAGTACTTATGACTTACAGTAAAGATCCATTTGCATTCAACCGACTTCTTGCCTGCTTGCTTCTTCATAGATTTCCAAGTACCATTTTTCTCAAGAACGTTTATTTCTTCACTCACAGCTTGGACCCAATTTTTACATTTCAGTGCTACTTCAATAGATTATGGAATTCTCACATAATCAATAACTATAATAAACTTAAATACCACCAATGTATTAGGATTTACGGTGGACAAAATTGATTCTAGCATAATTGAGGTTGATAGAAATGATTCTAACATAATTGAGTTTAGCATAATTGATTTATGTTTGGATACATTTATGTAAAAGTAAGTTGAATAATAAATTTCAATGTAAAAATTGTGGAACCTTGTTTTGCATGTAACAAGTGTTGTTTCATAATGACAAATGTAGAAAGATCATAAAGCTTATTCAACATATTAAATATGCAAAAGCAGACAAATACAATGAGATATCACAACATACAATCAACATGATAAAGATGAAACATGATGACTAAAGTAGAAGAGCAATGAAAGTACACTCAACATATTAAAGATGCAACAAAGTCTTGCCTCAAATATAAAATAAAAGAACATATAGATCAGTATGATAGATGCAACAAGTCTTTAATTATAAAAGTACATAAAATATACTCAACATAATAGATATGCAATTTTATTGACAAACTATAAAAGATCATAAAGTCAACATTCAGCATAATGAAATTGCAAATATAAAGAAAGTCAATCAGTGCACTGAAACTATTAGTGCAAGCCATGAGTTTGATAAGGATTGACAGAGATCTTAGATAAACTTTCAAACATCAACAAATAAGTTTTAGGAAAAAACATTCAGATGAAGATATCATATCAAAAGCCTCGAAGAACTGAAGCAAATATACAGATATCAATAATAGTGAAGATAAAACAAACAAAGCTTCAAAAGACATATCAGAGCATAAGGTCAAACACAATGAAAACGTCAGACACATGCTTAGGAAAGTTACCTCAATTTCGTAATTGAGTGAATCAATGTAAGCAAAAGTTCTTTTCTCTCTGAATTAATTGGCTATAAGCGTACACACACTTAAAACCTTTTTATAAAATATTTTTGAAAATAAAATATGTTAAAAAAATATGTAGAAGTTACCTAGAAAGTTTTGGGAACATTCAAAGAGCAAGAAAAATAGTTTTCACTTGATCTAATCCATTAGCATAAAGTGTTAGTCGATTAGATTGGCGCGTTCTTGAGAAACAAGGCAACTTGAATGTACTTAAACGATTAGCAACGATTACATGTCTATTTCAACATGTTTTTGAAAATAGATCAATTACAATTTAATGATTTAATCAATTGCTTCAATCAATTAGTAACGGTCAAAATGAATTTATTACGTTTCCTCTTTTGGAGGATTTGAAGCCTATAAATAGAGGTCTTGTTCCTCGGTTCAAATCATCCATAAGATGAAATATGTATTGAAACACTCTCTCTCTCTCTCTCTCTCTAAGTTTTCTCTATCATTTTCTCTCATTAGTTCTTATAGCCAAACACTTTTGTGAGAAAAGTTATTTTGTGAGGAGAGGTTTATGTACTACTGGTTGGTTATAAATGTATAAAGTTCTTCAAGGTTGTTATTTTTTCACCTTGATGAACATCATCCATGTTTATGGAAAAATTATATGGTTCGAAGCTAAATCCGTAAAAAAAAAATTGGTTGGGGATTTAAGTGATAAGTTTTATGTTCTCGAGGTTGAAGATTGTTAGTGTTGATAAGCTTCCCTTAAGGCTATTGTAAAGCCTTTGTTATTTTGAAGGATGAAGATCATCGATATTAATAAATTTACTAATAGGTTCATGGTTAGCCCGTTATATAACCATGTGTTAGTTTATCATCCTGTTAAAATCACAAGAGGTTAATGGTTATCCCGTTAAACCATATTGAGTTCATGTACTTTTAGTAGAGAGAAGTGATGGTGCTTCAATCTACAAGTTAGGAGAGGATCTTGGCCACTTCGAACTCAACAATGGAGAAGACATGAACGCTTATATATTTCATCTTGTATTTTTCATGGTTGTAGGACAACCAACATTTCCTTGTATAAGGGGGTTCACGAGTTTCACCTACTAAAAGCTCTCAAGTACTTAATGAAAACTCTCAAGACCAATTCTTGAGGAGAGGAATAGGTCCTTCAAATTTGACTGAACATCTATATATCTCGGTGTTCTTCTTATCCCTTACCTTTTTATTTTCTGTGTTTTATTTTTAAAATTACTTTTTCGCTGCTATGTATTAAAAAGTTTTTGAAACTATAATAGATCTTAAATTTAGAAAAGTATTTTTTAAAATATATTTTTAATCTTTCAAAAAATTTTGAAAGTTATATTTTTTCAAACCACACAATTCATCCTCAGAAGTCCTCAAAGCATATATGTATAATATTGTTTTACATCATTTGTACACTACTTTACCCTCAAAACATAAACTATTTAAATAGAAATAAATTTAAATCTAATGGAATTATTTAATGGACCTCATTCTTAATATTTTCAACGTGTATCTTCAATAAAAAGACAACGGAACACAAACTTATAATTAAATGTGCCTTAGTGCCTAACTAGTGAGTCACATAAATACCATGTTAAAAAAGATCAATTATGGCATGGAAAATGACTAAAGTTAGATGATGAAGTATATAAAAATTGTAAAATAAGGATGCTCAACACCTCAGAAACTGTCAGCTCGCACATTCTGTTTAGTGGTGGGTCCTCCCTCAAATTCACCATACACACGTATGTATAAATAGAATCTCGTTTGCTACAACCAATTCATGCTTCATAGGAGTTTCAATCAAACACCATAGCTTAAGGTTCAGGTAATGTTTCATTTAGTTTTGCTTTACTAAGATCTTGGTATATAGTTAATAACATGCATACAGTATTGATATTATTTTATTGTATAGTCCATAATTTATGGACATTGGACAATGTTCCTTGCTTTGAGTTTTGTGATCATGTATGTCCTTTTTATGGTCAAATTTGGTGTGTTGATGGCTTAGATTTTGCTAGTCTTGTTTTGAAACTACTTCAGTAGTTTTTCTATTTAAGACACTTCAGTTATGTTCATGAAACTTCAAATATGGTGCCTGTTACCTACTAATGCAATCTTGAACTTAAGATTTTGGTTACTGGAATTTTTATGCAGATTCAAATCTCTTCAAGATGAGTAGTTGCAGGATTTCTGGTGTCAAATATGAGTGCTTGCTTTTTGGTATGATGCATACTCATGCTTGTTTTTATAGAGTATAGTATTACCTTTCTGTGCCTTTTGAATTGGTTGTATTGATTTTGGTTCCACATGTTGGTAACTACAGATATGGATGACACTCTCTATCCATTGAGCTTAGGGATCAATTTGGCATGTCGCAAGAATATTATAGGTACAGAGAGAGATGATTTATTTCATATGTATATGTAATGTAATAGATGTACTATAGTTAATAAATCTTGTTTGCAGATTATATGTTAGAACACTTACATATTGATGAAAGTAAAGTTTCAAAGATGTGTCTGGATTTGTATCTCGAACATGGAACAACTATGGCAGGAATGAAGGTACGCAGATTTGACATTAAACTCAATTTTCTTGTCTTAATTTCTTCTTTTTTGTGAGTTTTAACATTAATTTCCTATTACCAGGCCCTTGGTTACGAGTTTGATAATGACGAGTTTCATGCTTATGTGCATGGAAGATTACCATATGAGAAACTAAAGCAAGATTTAGTGTTAAGGAACCTTCTTCTCTCCATGCCTCAGCGTAAAATAGTACGACTCGAAAAACTTCAGTTTTTCATATTAGTTTGTTTTGTTCATTGAATAGCATTACATAATATTATTCAACTACTCGATATTATTTGCAGATATTCACCAATGCAGATCACGCGCATGCTATTAAAGTTCTCAGCAGGCTTGGTTTGGAAGACTGCTTTGAGGGCATCATATGCTTTGAAACGCTTAATCCTCTCAACTCTAGCCGAGAAATCCTCTGCAAACCATCTGTTGAAGCCTTTGAGGCTGCTATTAGAATCGCGAAAGTGGATCCAAAGAAAACGGTAAGACTGATTATTTGTATATATTTTTGTCCCTAGGCTTGAAAACTCTTGGAATTAAGCATGATAGTTCTTTTATATCTTCTGCAGATTTTCTTTGATGACAGTGTTAGAAATGTTGCTAGTGGAAAAGTAGCTGGATTTCATACTGTGATTGTAAGATACTATAATTTTCTATCTGCGCGAAAAAATCTAAGCAATTAATAATTCCATAATCTGTTATCATATGCAATATAAGCTAACAAGTAACAACATATTGATGGCAGGTCGGTCGTTCAGATTTAGTGCCCGGTGCAGACCATGCTCTCAACAGCATTCACAATATCAGAGAAGCATTACCTGAAATATGGAAGGTTGAAGAAGGCAACCAACAGCAAATAATCCAATCACTTGCAGTCGAAGCTACCGTCCAAGCATAGGTTTTGCTTCGATAAAATATTTCAGTAAGCTTATCAGACAAAACTAGAGTTTTACCCCAGCAGAATTTTGTCTATCTAAATTACAATAATGTTGCAACTGTCTTCACAGCACAGTGGTGCTTAAATGTATGAATCTTGCAAATGGCATCACAAAATGGATGTGAGACTATTAAATGCAAAATTCCGAAGCATAAATTTATCATAGAAAATGACAATTACTGTTCAAGGATTTTGGTACAAGTCGAGTATTACAAAATATATGTCTTGTATCTCTCTTAACAAAATTATTCACCAAATGCCCTTTCAGTAACTTGAATCGAACAACACCCTCACGCAAACACCCTCCAAAACTGAATTGCACTCGACAGTCAGAAGAATGTACAGCAGTTTGGAGGAAAGATCAACCATCTAAAGGCAGTTCTCCCGACTTGGCAATTTTGCACTGTTTCTTGGGACTATTGTCTAGCTTGCTTGTCTCCTGTGATTCGAGTTGCTGCACAACTTCAAGTCCTTCAATGACATGTCCAAACACAACATGGCGATTGTCTAACCATGGAGTCTACATCATGAAAATGACAGCAAATACTCAGTATCAAAACCTAAATCTAAACGAACTTAAACAATCTTCAAACAATGATAATGTCAAAGTGTACATGTGTGCGCGCTATTTGAAGTGCTAAACATTATGATCATATAGTTAAGGTGATAAAAAGTAGGCACATGTATCTCACCGGTACAGTGCAAATAAAAAATTGACTGCCATTGGTATTAGGACCAGCATTCGCCATGCTCAAAACTCCAGGACCAACATGCTTCACTACAAGGAAAAACTTTGAATACCGATTACTAATAAGTAATTTAAATTTCAACATTAACAATCAAGCACGAAAAGAGACATACAATCAAAATTCTCATCTTCAAATTTAGAACCAAAGATACTGACTCCACCGGTTCCCTGCATCCAATTAAAACATATTTGAAGTGAAACAAACATCATCAACCTTAACATCATGCACATACATTGAAGTGCGCGGCTTCATTTATGTTCATGCGAGTATATACCAACAAAATACAAACAGTACTCACATTTCCTTCGGTGAAATCGCCTCCCTGAATCATGAATTTTGGTATTATACGATGGAAAAAGCTTCCTTGGTAACCATATCCTTTCGCTCCTACACAAATATCATTCAACTCAATAAATAACACAATATGTCACATAACACATTCCCCCGCGATACTCATACAGCTTTTGATTGTTTACCTGTACTCAAAGTTTTGAAATTCTCAACTGTTTTAGGAACAGCATCTCCAAATAGACCAATCACAATCCTTCCAGCAGGTTCACCTCCAATTTCTATATCAAAGAAAACTTTGCTTGTCACTTTGGCTTGCAGCTCAGCAACCTAGAAGCAACAAAACCAATGTTGTGAATCACATGTTTTTACAATTAAAGCAACTACTAGTAATTTTTTCTGACTTTTAGATGAAACACTTACCTCTCCCTGAGCACTACTAGCACATGTTATTCTCCGAGAAGTGATGGATTTGGCTTTAGATTGTTGTGAAACAGAAAGCCTTGGTGCATAATGATATGTTGATGACAGTTTACTGCTTCCAATGCTACAAACTACATGTGGCTTTCCCTATACATGAAACAAAATTAACAACAAATTTTTCACATTAACATCATGACTGATAAAAATAACTTCTAGCAACACATTTGAGGCATGGAAGATGAAATGAGCATGAAAAAAATAGTAACCTGAACAGCATGAAAGCGAGGGAGTAGGTTCTGACTCTGGACCAACTGAGTTGAGAATGAAGATGCCATGGATGGATAGTGAAGAAGAAAAATGAGTTTTTTGAGTGGGAAATATGGCACAACACTTTCTGGATCTCACACACAATCTTGTTTGCACTCAGGTTTATCTTGTTGCTTCTCTCACTTAAAGCTGAAACCTTAAAAGCACACAATCACATTGTGTTATCTTAAAGGATAAAGTGATTTTGTCTTTTTTTTTTCTACCAGATAAATGTTTTTTTTAATATATTCCGATAAATAAATGATCTAAAATGACTTTGAAAATTTTCCTTATAAAAAATTATAATTTCATTTATAAATACGAGCTTTTTTTTAAAATTTTTATATATTTCTTTTAATAAAATTCATTTAAGTTTAACTAAAGAATATGAATGTTTTTAGTGGTCTCTATTCGAAAGAATATTGACATTGAGATCTATATGAGCATGAATAGGACAACAATCAAACGTTTCAATTTTATTAAGGATGTATAATATATATTTGTGTTACTGTTAGCTAATTCCAATGTCTGATGAGGATAAAATAACTTCGATGTCTAAGAAGTATTTGAGTGGATCCAAATAGTTTGTCTAATTTGTGTTTTAAAGATGAGTTTTGAGACACTGGATATCATATGTATCATCTTCAGTGATAACAACGTCATCAATATAGATCACAAGAAAGATGCGTTGGTCGGTTGAGAAATAAAGGAAGAAAAAAGGGTGGTCTGCTTCACATCTAGTCATACCAAATTGTATCAAGATAGAGTTGAAGCGACCAAGTCAACCATGTGGGAATTGTTTCAGCCCATAAAGAGAACGATGAAGCTGACAAACAAATCTAGAATTACCAAGAATAGTAAAATTTGGAGGTTGATCCATATAAACTTCCTCCTCAAATTCTCCGTGTAAAAAGGTTTTTTTTTTATCGTCCAACTGATGAGGCGACAAATGATGAATGACAGTCATTCTAAGAAAGAGATGGACTGTGAAATTGCAGTCATGTTATCATATGATATTATTTTTCTTTGTTTTGATGTTTTGTTCAATGTGTGCGTATATGATATTGATTATTCATGTGTATCTAATTTTCTTGTAATTTAAATATTCGTGTGTTCGTAGTTCGTTCTCATTTGAGTTGTACTATGTTTGCTTCGGCTATTTACCACTCAACCATTAAAATCCCTCATTATTCAATAATAAGAATTTTGGTCCATGATTCTTTTAAAGCCTAGCATGTTGATTTTTATTGTTTCATCAGGTGTTGCTTGAATTATGAGTTAGAACTCTTAGATCAAGGTGTTTAATTGCTTGGTTTGAATCACGTGTATTATATGACTCAAATCACATAAGTTGTAAAAATTGAAATTTGTCTTTGTCTGATTTGATTTAAATCGCAAAATGAACAGGACTTAAACCATACCTCTCTTTGAAATAAAGGTTTTGGTTATGCCAAAATTGATTCGAATAATACATTACAAGTGACTCGAATCACAACACATCATGACTCGAACCACCTATGTTTGGGCATCAGGTTGAGGATGGTAAGCAGAGGATTTATGGAGTGCCACTCCTTGCAATTTGAAAATTTCTTGCCAAAAAGTACTTAGGAAAATATGGTCACTGCCATTAACTATATTCTCGGGTAGGCCATGTAACTTAAAGATATTGTCAAGGAAAAGCTGAGCCACATCAAGGGTTGTGTAAGGGCGAGCCAAGGCCATGAAATAAGCATATTTACTCATCCTATCAACCACCACAAAGATAACTTGTTTACCTACAGATGGAGGAAAACCTTACACAAATTTCATGATAATGTGTGTCCAAATTTGATTTGGAATCGACAAAGGTTGTAAGTAACCTGGATAAGCAGCTAGGTCAGCTTTATGTCTTTGACAAATGTCGCAATGCTTCACAAAAGTAAGAATGTTCTTTGTCATTCCTTTCCAATAAAACAAAGATTTGAGCCTAAAAGTGGTGACATCAATACCTAAATGCCCTCCAACATCCGAACTGTGTAACCACTGACAAATAAAGTCCTTGAGTTAAGGGTTGGAGTCTATCACCAATTTTCTTCTTCTCCTAAGTTCATCACGAATCCATGAATAGTTCGGATGAGAAGATGGGTTTTGTTGCAAGTCAAAAATGATTTGGCTGAGATGAGAATCTTGCTATCAAGTAAGTTGAGTATAGGTCAAAATGTCATTGTCAACATTTCTCAAAACCAAGGCCAATAGTTCGGCTCCCTCCTTTCGAGATAACAGATCAACAACTAAATTGGAAGATCCTTCCTTGTATTGAAGCTCAAAATTGAATCCAAGCAATTTCGACACCCACACTTGCTGAAAAGGAGTATTCAATTTCTGATCCCACATGTGTTTATACTCTTTTGATATGTTTTGATAACAAAAGGTGCATGGGAGAGACATGAACCCCGCTCCGGGACAACATAGACTATATCTAAGAGTTCTCTTTCATACACCGACATTGCTTGTTGTTTTGGTCCGAGAGATTTGCTTATGTAGACAATGGGATAATGATCCTGCATTAGAACAACACCAATACCCTTTCCTGGTGCAACTGTTTCAACCACAATAGGTTGAAAATTTTGATAAGCATATCTTTCTTGCACACCAAAATAGTAGGAGAAATCAACAGACTATTGTTATGTTGCACAATACCCTGAGTAAGCATATCTTGCACGATGTTGTCAATTGTGGTCCTTCTGCACAATTGAAAAACTTTAAGGTTGAAGATTAAATGATTACGTGCCCTCTTTGAGTGATATTTTATTATCAAAGCCAGACCTAGCTGGAGGTAAAGTTGTTGGCTCAAAAAATATCAGCATATTGATTTAACAAGGTCACAAATGGATGGAGTAAAGAATGTGTCTCTACAGTTGTCAATGCATGACACGTAGGTAACGTTTCAATGACGGTTCCGCCCCTTTGTGTATTACGTGAGCCAATGATTTTTTTTTATAACTTTGAAATTAAGAGTTTTTGCAACACTAAGCACAAACTTTCTACCATTAGTAGTAAATTCCATTTGTAACTTATCAAAATTCCATAGAATAGGTCTCAATGATTTCAACCATTGAATCCCTAAAATTAGATCACATCAAACTAAATGTAACACAATGACATCAATAGTAAATTAAGCTTGTTGTAATTTCCATTTAAACCCTTTGCAAATAAAGAGCAACCTCTAATTTATGACCCCCGCCACTCGTGACTGATAAGGGAGGAATGACTTCTAGTTTACAACCCATGGCCTTTGCAGTTTCAAGTCCAAAAAATTATGAGTGCTACCACTGCCGAGAAGAATATGGAGGACTTTCTTATCATGCAATCTGGTGACTCCCATGGTGTGAAAGTTTGCAATACCAGTCAATTCTTTAAGGGACAATTTAGGATTGGAAAGGTCTTGGGGCATCTCAGGCTTAGGTGAAGGAATTTCAGTCGTGTTAGCATCCACAGGGAATCATGCTCATCAAATTCCAAAACCATTAAGTGTGCGCATTTATGCTTGAATCGATGACCCTTGATCTAACTGAGCTTAAAACATCGCACGAATTTCGTGGAGGTTTAAGGCGCGCTGCATTTGTAGCTGAGAGAATCGCTCATCCAAACGGCGTTCGAGCTCGTCGATGAGCGATAATGAAGAAGTGACCATCGTCACCAGAGCTGATACCGACTGATACTTATTTTTAGATATTAGGGAGTAATACTGGTAATATCTCAACTTAAAACCAGAGGTAGCTACTTAAGAAAGCTACCTGATGATGAAGAATTCTAATACAGAAAAAGAGCGAGCTTTAGTGGAGAAAAATATGATTTGTTGATGATAGATAGACTTCTATGAGCCACGGACTCTGGGACACGACACAGCTACACTGATAATCTCAAAAACATAGGACACCGACACCCTAGATATATGATATTATTTGATATTTATTTATCCATCTATTAATAAAATAATTACAAATACCCTAATCAAAATTAATCCAACTCTTCATTGATAACATTGCTTCAACTAGAGGTGGCAGTTGAATCCATTAAAACAAAATTCATCTAATTCATCCACCAAAAAATTCATTCAATTCATCCACCAAATAAAAAATAAGTTAATAGATTGATCCAATTCATATATATATATATATATATATATATATATATATATATATATATATATATATATATATATATATATATATATATATATATATATATATATATATATGTTTCAATTCATCTACCACATTTTAATGATATAATAGATTATTTTTTAGATTAAATAAATATTGATTTTTTTTAGAAAAAAACAACTGAATTTTTTTTAAATATTTTTTTTTCAAATAAATAATAATTAAAAAAACAAATATTTTTTTTGATGGATGTATATTCATCCATTAAAATGTTGATAATGGATGAATTGGATAGATTTTATTTTTAAATGGATGGATTGGATTGGATATTTAAGGAAGTCTTAATGGATTAATGATTTGTTCTGATCTATCTATTAACAATTCAATCCATATCCATCCATTTTGTCACCCCTAACTTCAATACATGTTTAATCATTTTATATATACACGAGATTTGTCCAAAAAGTACATAAATTGTCTTGAAATAAAGGAAAAAAATAATTTTTTTAAAAATATTTGTCCAAAAGTATTGTATGACTGTCATATGACTATTAGACACCGATTTAAAGAGAGTGTCGAAGTAATTAAAAAAAAAATTTAATAACATTTGTCTGACTTTTCAAACACTTATTTGACTTTTTCGACACATATCATACATGTATCATACAAATGTCGGATACCGCGACACGCCTGACCCTAAAGGCGGCCGTGGTTCATAGATAGACTTCATTCTACGTACCATAATACCATAATAGCAGGTTACAAATTCACTACTAATTACTAAGGAATCTAACAATTTTTACGAGCTCATATTTTAGAATGTAAGAGAAAACAAAAATAGAAAAGGATAAAAAAATACTTAAATGATATAATTATGAAATCCCATGAGAGACTCGACCTCGGTGTTTATTGTTAGTCAAACATATTGTTTTCATCGGTACTAGTTTGTGATGATTTTGAGAGCAATAAATTGAACAACAATAAATACCCGTTTCTTGATTACTGAAAATAATACTCCTATATGACAGTAAAAAAAGAATTGTTCCGTTAATTTGTTACCTTGAAGTTATCCAAATTTTCTGTTGAATAGTGGGAATTTCCACCAAAAAAAAGAAAACACTGTTGGCGACAATTCCAAGTTACCCGTATGATGAGATAAATAAGAGACTAGAATATACGAAAATGAAGAAAAGAAAAGACAACAATGCGCGCGATTCCAGTCTCCACAGAAGCTTTCCTATTCCCTACACCATCCCCCACTTCCATTTCCTCCACCCTTTTATTCTCTCATTCCTCCTTCCGTTTCAACAAAACCCTTTCCACCACACCACGCTCCTTCCACTCCTTCTCTCCGGCTTCCAAATCCAACAACCCAATCACTCTCGACCACGATGACAACAACGACGCCGATTTGTTGGTTGAAGATGGGGTTTTCATAGAGGTGACCAAGCTTGACAAGAACTCACGCAGAATCGAGTCTAGAATTTCGATCCACTCTTCACTCGATTCCGTTTGGAGTATCTTGACTGATTATGAGAGGCTGCCGGATTTTATTCCTGGCCTTGCTCTTAGTAAATTGATCCAACAAGCTCCCAGTTTTGCTCGACTTTTGCAGGTTATTTCTTCTCTCCATCTTTAACTTTTTTAATATTAGGATAAACTCATAGCACGGCTAACTATGGTTGTGCCTAATTCACTTTCTTCACACCATGCTTTTATTTTCCCCTTCACTACAAACTTTTATACTTTCTATGTCTTTTCTTGTTCATGAATTTGGTTTGAAATACTTTTTTTTTTTTGCTGACCCATTATCATCTGAACAGATTGGAGAGCAGAACTTGGCGTTTGGGCTAAAATTTGATGCCAAAGGAGTTATAGATTGTTACGAGAAAGAATTGGAGACTCTTCCATCTGGTAAGAAGCGTGACATAGACTTCAAGATGATTGAAGGGGATTTTCAACTCTTTGAAGGAAAATGGTCTATTTCACAGGTAGGATTTTTGTTTCTTTCTTTCTTGTTAGAATTCTTCTGGATCCGGCATAAAAATCATACATACTTGCGCAAATTAGTTACTTTCCTCAGTTTCCGATACATGTTCATCGACTTTGTTTTGAAAGATCATAAGTTTGTGAGAATTTGAAACCATATATTCAACGAGGTTGACACAAATCCAGTGCTAACTTCCTAGACAATGATGGTTTTGCAGCTGATCAGCAGTGGAAGTGATGAGTCTCCAATACGAGAGATTAGCACAACACTTACTTACATTGTTGATGTTAAGCCAAAGATATGGTTGCCCGTTGGGCTCATAGAGGGTAGACTTTGTAAAGAGATAAAAAAGAACCTTATATCCATAAGGGGCGAAGCTCAGAAAGCTACTGACAGAACCGTCAATGTAAATCAATTTGGATGAGTTATGTCAATATTATCATAGAAAAAATGAATACAAGTCAAATTCATTGCGTCAATTCTCACTTTGTAAAGTTGCAAGATTGGCCATATTCTGTTCCTAAATTATGTTCAAGTTCTGGGATATTTACTTTGAGCCCTTTATACTTACTTGAAAAAGTGCTAGTTGTTGTTTTCTGCTACTGGCAACAGTTCCAAATAATGCTCAATGTGGGATTTAAGCTATGTAAGTGCAAAGGTCCGTAACACTGGTATCCATGAAGTTGGAAATGTTTGACTGACCAACACAGATAACCACACCCAATGAAAAGATTCACTTAAGAATGCAGTACTCATAGATGAATGATGGTTGTTGTTACTTTAACTGAGGTGGATTTATCATTTTTATAGTAAATAAGAGTACTAAAATACTTTAGTTATAACATAGTAGTATTTTTTTACCTTGAGAACTTAGTGCAATTAATGTTTTTTGAGATGTTTGCATAGATCACTCATATTGAACACATCCTTGAATTTTTAAGTTAGAGAGTCATAATGATGATCGGAGGTGATTGACAGTGATTAAAGTGATGATTCGTAATAGTCAGAATGACGGTTGAAGTAGTGGTCGGGGGCTATTAGTGGTAACATCATAGTGTAAAAGCAAAAAATAACTCTGAAGAGTTTTATTGCTCAACTTCAACATAGGTATGTTGTGTGCTCAAGTCAAGTGTGTAACACTTCTAGATCAATTATCTATGATGGAACTATGAGCCATGTTAGACATAATTCTCTAGCTAATATTTTTGAATTCTCAATGGCTCAATCTCCTTTTATTTATCTTGAGGTCTCAATCTTTAGAGACAGACGTAAAGCTAAATTCTTCTAGTTTATAGCTGACAAGATTAAACTCAAGCTTTCAAATTATATTAACATCTCTTCTCAATGACAGGTAGACTCAAGCTAGTGAAATTTGTTGTCCATAACATGATTCTTCATTCCATCCAAATTTAAGACTAGCCTGTGAACTCCCTGAAGTCTATTGAGAGTTGGATCACAAAATTTATTTGGAGTGGTGATGTTGAAAAAAGGAAATTGATCGATGTGGCTTGACACAAGTGTTGTAAACCTTTTAGTGAGGGAGGGATTGGTCTAAGATATCTAATCACCCTTAACAAAGCTTCCAATCTGAAATTATGTTGGACTTCCTCAATGACAATAGTAGTTGTTCCAATCTTTTAAAGGCTAAAGTGTTAAGAAATGGTAGGTCAATCAATAATGACATTCTTTCTTTAGTTTGGGCTGGGATGAAGGGTCAATTTACAACAATTCAAGAGAATTCATCTTGGTTCATTGGCAATGGTATGCAGGCTAACTTATGGCTTTATGATTGGTGTGGTCTATCTCTTGTTTCCAAATACAACATTCCTATCACTTTCAACAGTTTTCTAAAAACTAAGGTTTGTAAATTCATTGTGGATAGTTGTTGGTCTCTTCCACAAAATATGATAGTGGCCTTCACTCATCTAATGGATAATATAAAGCACTGCATCATGCCTATGGAGAATAGATAAGATGACATGATTTATAGTCACACTGCCAATGGTGTTCTTACTTTGAAGTTGCCCTATGATTTCCTTGATGGTCTTGTCAATCCTGTGATGTGGAATAAGTTACTTTGGAATGTCTGCATTTCTCCTTCCAAGTCCTTGTTAGTCTAGAGGCTTATTCTCAAAGACCTCCCAACTGAAGAGAACCTTCACATTATAGGCTCCCAATTCCATTTTCAATGAAGTTTGTGTCATATGCATACTGAAACTTCTGATCATCTTTTCTTTAATTGTAAGTTTTCTACTTACGTTTGGAATTGGTTTTCAAACATTTCCTCTTTGCCTTACAAAATATCTAGTGTTTTGGATTGTTGGAAGACCATTGACAAAGGGTGGTCACCTCAATGTCAGGTAGTCATTACAGTTGGGGTCTTGTTTGGTATTTTAGAAATTTGGATGGCTAAGAACAAGACCAGATTTGAGGATGAAAACATTCATTGTTTCTTCTATGAGAATTGTTGGTAATAGCACTAAAAAGGTTATAGGTCCTTCCATGTCTGAGTTCTCCATTTTAAAATCTTTTAACATCACCATTCATCCTCCTAAATCCAAAAGAGCCATTGATGTTTTTGGCAACCTCTTTCTCCTTCTTGGTTGGATTAAATGTAACACTTATGGTATAGCCATGGGAACACCTTCTTTATGTGCTTGTGGTGCTATTTTTCGGAATGACAGGAATGAGCTGGTGGGGAGTTTCTCTTCCTTCATGGGTTCGGGCAATGTTTTGATGGTTGAGATAACTGGTGCGATTCTTGCAATGGAGTTAGCTTTAGACATGTGTTAGGACAAGGTAAGCTTTGGGGTAAGGTACAAATTGAAACATACCCTTATCCCAAATTATAAGATATTTTGTCAAAAATATTTGTCCCAAATTATAAGGCATTTTAGAATCTCAATATATCATTAATGACATTTTGTCTAATATATCATCTACTATTTATTTCTTTCTTCTTTTTATTCTTTTAATTTCGTTTTCCAATATAATTATTGAAAGACATTTTTGTAAAGTCGTACATTATTTCAGTTTCCCATATAGTAATAATTGCATTTCTCAATTCGTATAAAATGACCAAAACGTCTTATAATTTAGGATGAAGGGAGTTGTTCGTGCATAAAATCTACTGTCCAACATATAAAGGTTAATTAAGATGTATGACAAACCAGACATGCAAAGACAAGGGTATACCGTCGAGAATATACCCCGGATCATGAGGCTGAGTGACACTGAGCTACGAGACCGAAAGCACCGATGACTCAAGCCTAACAGAAGATGAAGAGACAGTTGTCGAGCTCATATCCCGAATCCAGGGGTTACGTAAAGCCCGACAGTTATGAATGTGTTATGACAAGGCGGGCTCTCCAAGGACGTAACTGCCTGACTATACCTGACGGCGTGCATTACATTATTGGCGATCATTAGCAGCGACAGACGTTACAAGTCTTTATGGCAACCCAATTACACTTAATGAAAGGTCACAACGGTTATGCGTAACGAATGATGAGGTCCATGCATCTCTATAAATAGGGCTCCCGACTAAGGGGTAAGCAAGACACATAGCTTGGAGCTCAAGACAACTCACTTGAGCCTCTGAATCCCTAAATATCACATATATATAGTTTTTTAGAAAGAACATGAGTATATTTTAATGGTGGTTAGCTTTCTCCCATCCAAATGTTGTCCCTTAGACTATTAGGCTTTGTTTTGGAGTTTGGAGAGGAAGAGAGGACAAGATTTGAAAAATAAGAAAGATTGTGTAAAAAGATTAGAAATATTTTGGTTTGGGGAGTTTGGTTTTCTTCATATCACCAAAAATCTTCTAATTTGTGAAAACTCAAAATTTGTATTAAAAGAGGATTTTGAAGGATTTAGATAAATTTTTCAAATATCTTTTATGTATTATAGTATTTTGAAAATTAAAATTACAATTAAATAAACACTATTTTATGATTTTATGCAAACTCATTTTTTTTATAAAAAAAAACATCAAATATTTTCCTTTTTTTTAAAAAAAAATTGATTTTGGAAATCCTTTTCCCCCTCCCTCCAAACTCGCAAACAAAACCTTAAGAATCTTTTGGCTAAACTTTTTTGAACCACCCAAAATATATTCAAATAAAGCACAAGAGATGTCAATTGATACATAATTGAAAAGTCCTGCAACACAGGCAAAGACTAATACAAAATTCCACATATTCAAAATAGTCGGAACAAATAGAATACTGCAACTACATCGAAAAAAACATAACAGAAAAAAGAAAATGAGGCCAACAAACCGCTGACCATCGATACGAAGCCTAAACAAAGCTGAATTGGGAGGTAGCATGTAGCAGAAACGGGTAAGGGGCGAAGGGAGTAGCACTTGCCGCAGGAAGACCGAAGCAACATACCAAAACCAGAAAAAATAAGCAACTAAGAATCAAGAACCCGATACAAGCCCTGGGGTTAGTTCTCCATTAAGCATAATTGAATTTCACATCAGAATTTTTAATTGCCAACCATCTCCAAGAAAGCTCAATAATATCCTCAATCATCTTATCAATTTCCACTTCTTTGTTGCGAAATTTTTTTTGTTCCTAACTTTCTAAATACTCCAAATACATGCAAACCGAATCACACACACTTTCGATGATGTTTCCTTATCACCTCCGATCAGCCCTTCAAATTGAACAAAATGAACCATACTTTCTCTATAGAATGGAAGTGGACATCCGCAACCAGATTTCAACAAAGAGTCAAATACTTGGGAAAAAATGACACTCGAAAAACATATGAGATATGGTTTCATCGGTCTCGCATTCCCCAATTAATCTAAAAGATTATGGACCGATGACGTTCCTTCTAAAGAGGTTATTCTTTGTAGCTAAACTATTACGAAAAAGCCTCCAACCAAAACAAGCAACTTTTGGTGGAATCGATCTATGCCAAATGTTGCTTAATTCATTATACACCTCTTTAACGGAAAAGTAATTCGAGTTTTCTCATTCTCCTATTTTTATATCGCAAATTCTTTTCCACCAATTTGAATCTTTACTGCTAGATATACTTCTCATAACATCTATCTCCCCGTATCTGTTCTTCAGGGCTTTTATCCATAACCCATATCTTTCTGATTTAATCATTAAGTTCAAATGTCTCCACATAATAAGACATTTGGACTTAATGATTACTCACATCTATAAAGAGGACAACATATGTGTGGACATCTTAGTTATTTTAAGATTAACTATCAAAAATTATACTTGATAGCCTTAAAAATGCTTTATTGTATAACAAATTTATTTCCAAATTTAGATTATTCTCTGTTTGAGGGATTTTGGCTCTAGTCTCCCTTATTTTGTCTTCTTTTTTCTAATATATTCACTTGACATTTGTTTATACTTTTAAAAAAAAAAAAGATTTTAGGTGATTTGATGTCATTTAAACACGTGATGCAACTCTCTCATTTCTCATTTTACTTCCACCTACTACACAAACAGCCCATAAATTATTTTACCTCACTTTATTTTTATTTTGTCACCATAACCCTCTTTTCATAGAGGACAAGCAGATACTGTTAATTAATTCCTAGCATATTTGTTTTGGAAGATACATGGATATCGTCATCAAATATACTCCTTAAAGCTGCTCCATTTCGTTACAACTTTTATGATTTAATTTATTTATAAATTATATGTTCTTAGTGGCCATTCTCAAAGCCTATGGTGTTGTTTGATATGATTTCACGTGGAGGGTTTTATTGCATAATTGTCGTCTTGCTCCTTATTCCTGTATAAACTAAGAATTTTCTGAGCGAAGACTTTTGATTGAAGATATGTTGGCTTCATAAAACGAATCTATTGCTATTTTATTATAAGATGTACCATGAAGTCATGGATTTTTGTTTGTTTCACTTTATTTCATCATATAATAGCGTTGAAAATAGACCAAATGGGGACCATATAGTTTGCCTCAAACGTCATAATTTATTTGGTTTGGTTGGTCAATATTTGTGGGGAGTTTGCCTTGGTGCTTATTGTGGAATTGGTGACACTCCACTTTTAAATTTGGTTTATTGTTGTTCTTTAGTTATCGTTTATTATTCTTGCATTATGGTGATGATGAAATTTTCTAAGTTTGATAAGACACCTAGTTGGGAGTGATAAAAATTATTAAGACATTTCAATACATTCAAATTTTAGTTTTTAATTTCATGCTTAAATTATTGACTAATTTTCTCTATTAGAGATTGAATTGACATCACATGTGATCTGAAACCCTATAGCAAAAGTCCAACAATTTTGATGTAGTTGAGAGGGAGAGACATTAATGGTCTTTAAAACTTCAAACTCAAATACGGTCAAGAGAGTTTCTATTTTTCATTGATTGGCATGATATTTCTTCACAATTCTTGACCTAATGCACTATAGTATAAATACACAATGATTCCAAATGACAACAAAAAACGAAATTCTGACCTCAAAGAACCCTAAAAAAGCTTCAAAAAACCATGACCTGCAAGCAACTAGCAACCGTAGTTTTGCTTGAATTCAATCTATTCCAAGCCTTAAAATCAATTCCTGGAGGTCCTCTGATCAATTCCAGATACTCACAAGCAAGCAAAACATCCAGAATCACGAAATTAAGAACACAGTTTGCACTTTCTTTTTCAATATCGATTTTGATTATTCATGCATATTTAACCTGTTTTGATTGTTTGTTCATGTTTAGAATGATGTTTGCAAGCTATCTGGGTGGTCCAATTTGAATTTAGATGCAGGAATATCGTGATGCCATTGTTAGGGTTTTTAAAGCTCTAATTTGGGATCCACCGATTTAGGAAAAATTGGTCAAAACTACGGACATATTCGTGTTCAGGAGGTCAAACCGGATCGAACCATGGCTTTACCTTGAATTTATATTGCTTGTGTTGAATTTTGGAAATTTGCAGGTGCTTTAGTGACAGATGAAACCGTCACTATTGGTTTTTGCTACGGATCGTGTCCGTAGGTAAAAGCCTGTGAAAAATTCAATTGGGGAAGAAGATCCATGCGCGCGTTTTTTGATTAAATTGATCCCCAGAAATCAATTTCCCCTATATTCATTCTATTTCATATGCCTAACACCAAAGCAGTTGGCTCAGATGGCAGAGGTAGCGTGCGTTCATCCTGGAAGGCACGGGTTCGAACCTTGCCATTTCCCAAAATTCCTAATGTTTTTTGAATTTTAGGTTCCATAAGCCATAGCCTCCAGAAGCTCCAGCTTCTGGACCCCCAGAGGCAGAATCATGTCCAGAAGCTCCAGCTTCGGGATCTCCTCAGAAGCAACACGTCCATAAGCTTCTGGATCCTCTCATAAGATGTCACGTCCAAAAGCTCCAACTTCTAGATCCGCTTCCAGCATTGAAACCCCAGAAGTTTCAACTCCTGGGTATCTGCAGCGCAGAAACCCCAGAAGTCCCAACTTCTGGGTGCCTCCAGCAAAGGAATTCCCAGAAGCTCCAGCTTCTGGGATGGCTTCTCCCAAAAGCGTTTCAGCATTTTTATTATTTTACATGTTTTTTATTTTGCTTATTTCATAGTTAATTAATTAAATTAGTAATTAGGTTAAATAATTAGGATTAATTAGACAACTTCCACTAATTTTTTCTCTTATTTTAAATTAATTAATTTAAGGTTAGTATTAACTAATATTTCTTTAAATTAATTAAAATCAATTAGACTTAGGATTATTTTCCACATTTCAAAAATCCAAAAATATTAGGACTAGTTTTCTTTTCCGTTATTTATTTTCTCGTATTCTCTTTTCCAATATTATGTAACTGCTCATGGGATGTAATAGTTTAATTAGGATTTTACTTTGCGCACTCCTATATTATGTATCTGCCCCAAAGCCATATAATAGCGTAGGATTTACTTTCCGCACTTTACATTTCCGCAATTTACTTTCTGCACCTATAAACTGCTAGTAACTAGGCGTGTATGGCAAGATAAAATCAACATAGATCACTTCTAACCACAAGATAAATTATTTGAATACAACACACTCTCTTCACACATGCACCCCCTAGGGTATTCTCTCTCGTTGCCTTTCGAATAAATGGTCAAGTCCCTCGAACGTAGGGGTATCTTAGCACCGTTGCCTACAAACATATCATCATAGTCCCTCGATGTTAACTACGAATACATGACCTAGTCCCTCGATTGTTGCCTACGAAAAGTGATGATCGTCCTTACGAATGTGCTAGGATACTCCTACAAGTTGCCTTCTATGACCATCTGATGTCCCTTCGAGCGTCCTTTTACATCCAACGAATAGGGTTACCTACCAACTAATGGTATGGATAGCGCTATTCTAAAGGAAAGTAAAATAACACGGAAACAACCGTTCTGAGTAGGTAATAGACGTTTAATTGCTTGCTCTATCAAAACACTTTTCACACCTCACACTTTCTAAAAATCATTTTCAAACACTTTGTATACATTCCAACGTGAATCATTACAAAGTATTTTCCAAAAAGCGAAACATTTCCAAACACTTCGTATACATTCCAGCGTGAATCATTACGAAGTCAAAGCGAAATGCCCTTTTCAAAACATTTTCAAACACACACACAGAAAGAAAATTTTAAAGTAAGCTAAAGCAATTAAGAGCCCGTAGATAACTACGGATGAAAAGGGTGTTAATACCTTCCCTTTTCATAATCACCTCCCTTACTCAGAATCTAACGAAGGTTTTTTCCTGTTCTTTTCACCTTCCCTTAAATGGATAAAAGAAAAGTCGGTGGCGACTCTTGCTATCCGCAACATTTGCGATTAAACGCAAAACAAACAAGTCAGTTCTCCCACCGTGTTACATATATCAACTTGGATTATCTTCTCTAATTTCTTCCATCTTTAAGTTCAATCACTCATCTTGGTGGATTAAGGCACAAAATATATTGTTGACTCAAAGCACCAAGAATTAATTGTATAATTAATCCTTTGATAGATTTGAATCATTAATACATTTCTTCAACCTCATCAACGCCCAAAGTCTATTGAGATTAAAGAGGAATTAGGTGTTCAAGACTACAATCCAAGGCAATCATCAAAATAATGGAGTAGAAGAAGAGTAATCATTCAAAACAAGTCAAAAAACAAGTGAAAATCACATTTTACAGTCTGTGCAATCGATTGCATCAGGATGCAAATCGATTGTATCAGCATATTTTTTCAACAAAAGTTCAATAACGTAGCCCATGCAATCGATTGCACTAAAGTGCAAATCGATTCCTCACTGTAAAAAACAGAAAAATCACATTTCTAAAGGGGAAATTCTTGTTCAAAATATTCCACAAACACCTTGCGTGTCTTGATTCAATTGAGAACGAAAATTCCACCAACTTTTTGAGAAATTAACATCAATGGAACTAAAAACAAGTTTGCTCAATGAATCAAACCACTAAAATTATCAAGAGATCACATTGTAAAAGATGAAGATCAACACTCACCACTTGTAGATCTTGAGAAAAACTTGCAAGAGTAACACTTCAAATTGCTTCAATTCAACTTCAAAAATCAAAATCACAAGCCAAGATCTAAAGAATTTATGAAGAAAAAGATATTGGATGGAGGTTTAGCTCAAAGAATTAGAGAATTCTAATGAAGAATTCACTAATCTTTATAAAGAAGAAAGAGTTTTGAGTGAATTGGGGAAAATGAGACAATGAAGATAGTAGAGAAATATTTTGGCACGGTGAGTTTGGCTATCAAAAGCTTCAGATTTGAATGGGATGAGGCCTCTATTTATAAGGTTTTGGTTTGGGAATGAGTGGTGGTTTGGAGTTTGGTTTGGAAATTAGAATTAGTCTTGGAAATTGATTTTGGAGCCAAAATTGAATTAATTGGTAATTAATTTCAAAATTAAAAGAAAATAAAAAATGAAATTGGAGCCCAAGCCCACAAACTTGAAAATTTGAAGAATTTTTCTGATTTTTGCGCAGTGCAATCGATTGCACTCTAGTGAAAATCGATTGCACTGAGTTTTTTTTTGAAATTTTGCTAAAAATAACAGTGAGCAATCGATTGCTCCTTAGTGCAAATCAATTGCACTGCAAAAAAATTTGAAAAATTGTTCTAAAACAAGTGTGAGGGAAAAACAATGGAAAACTTTCACTTGTTAGATCCTTTAGCTTGATACCCACAAAATACAAATTTACAAAGACAATAGCAAATATTTTTGGTATTTTAACTCAAAGGTTAGAAAAATGTAAACCAAAAATATACAAAATATAGAGTTAAGGAGTTTGGCAATCCCTTAAGAGCAAACTTAAGAATAGGAGAAGCGGGAGAACCAACCCTTGTTTGTGATCTTGATACATTGTGATAATGAAATAATGGAAAACCATAGGGAAAAAATTGGGGTACAACACCCTCGATGAGAAATCCATATCGGATCATCCGTGTGCAAGCTTCATTGTTGTTTTCTAAGCTAATCCTAATGAAAAATGAGTGTGATGGATTTTGGGAACAAATACCCAATAGAACATCCTTAAAAATCCGTTTTGACAACCTAAATACAAAATTGGACCTCACACTCACCGCACGACGCTCAAAATTACCATCGGACGCTACCTTTTATTCATCCACTCATCCTTCTCCACACAAGCAAAAATGGCAAAAATATCTTCTATCGCCCGACGCTCACAACTATGTTGGCATCAATTCTCGCTCAATGCTACACCAGCGAGGCCAAGACAGAAGCGTCAAGATTTTTATCATTTCGCACCGCTCATGCCTCGCCCGACACTCAACCTTGCGCTCAGATCGCACCTGTCATCACCCGACGCTCATCATGTAGCTCAGCTCACCCCAGCTCCTCCTGGTGCTCTGGCTTTGCCCGACACAGGTAATAAAACAACAAAATATAGCTTTTTTCTTGGTTTTCCATCTTTTATTATTCCAAAAATGCATTTTGGATCTTTTATTACTCAATTCTCCAACACTACTCAAATACCTTCAAAATGAATGGGAAATTATCAAACGATACACAAATGAATCAAAAACTCAATTATGTATAAACTAAACATATTTACGAACAAAAGTTAGATTTATTCAACAAATATTAACAAAAGAACCAATAAGTGCAACAAAATTTATATACAAAAATAGCTACAATTTGCACTTATTAAACTCTCTCCAACTTACAACATTGTGTTTCCTCAAGCAAAGTCAAAAAAACTTAAAGAAAAGAAACTAATTAACCAAACAATCATGAATCAACAAGTTTCGAAAAACAAAATCAAACATATGGTTCAAATACAAAAACACACACGCAAAGTAATTCCTTACCACAATCCTACAACGACAACATGAAAACGAAACGATTCCTTAGTAAAAAAGGAAAAATACACCTTTTTGTCCCTTAAGTTTACCCCGGGGTCCACTTTGGTCCTTTATCTTTGAAAAGTTCCAAAGTGGTCCTATAATTGTTAAAAAAGGTCCACGTTAGTCCTTTTCGTCCAATTTTTGAAACGACGTCAACAATTAAAAAATGGAAAATATTTAAGTTTTACTACATACACGGATCGAACCCATGCTTGTAATGATAAAAGAGGAATCTTTAACCAGTTGAGCAACTTGTCTATGTTAGAACAAAGTTTGGTTCTAATCATATCTTAGAGTTTTGATGATAACAAGTGAAATAAATTTTGTATAATAGATATGATACTATGATGTATATTGTTTTTATTTTAGATGATGTTCTGACTCAAGCACTCAAGAATAAAGAAATATTAAATTATGCTGAGCAAACAAGTATTAGAAGTTTTAATGAAGAATGGAACTTCTAAGCATGCACGCTGAAAGCAACTTTTGAAGGAATCATGCTAGCGCAACCTCTGGTAGAAGCACCAAAGAATGTTCTGATTAGAAGATGTTTTGAACAAGGCTTACAGAAGATCATGAAGTATCAGTACGTCATCTTCTAAGACAAAGTCTGCTAAAGTAACGTTACCCTACTAACCTAAGACGGCTGAAGTACTTGAGTGGTTCAACCTTCTTGGCACTTGGAGAAAACAAAGCACGTGAAATTAAACATGCTTAATTACACTTTCTAGTAACCAAGACACGCAAACGTTGCAACAACAAAAATTCTAGAAGCTCTATATATAGTGCAACATTTAAAGAAGCATATTAACAATTATTTGAAAGAGAACTTACGCTGCCAAAATCAAAACCATCATTCTGTTAAGTTTATTTTTCATATTTAAGCTTAAACATTCTTGTGTAAAACCTCACTTTCAATGATAAATCTTTTAGAAGCAAGTCATACACTTAAGTTAGAAGTTCTTGTGTAATTTTTCCTTGAGAGACCAGTTGGGTCAGATTTCTCAAGAGGGCTAGGACTAGTTTAGTCTTAGAAGTGTTAGTCACTTGCATTTGGCTTGTGCGTTGTTGATAGTCACAACAGTTGGTTGTGCAGTTGTAATTTTTTAGTATAGTGGATTAAGTCCTCGTTGAGAGAGGCGAAATCATCTTGACGGGTGGACTTGAGTAGTTTGAGTTTCAAATGAACCAGGATAAAAATCCTTGTGTGTTTAGTGTGTTATTAAGTAAAATAAAAATTTAAAAGGGAAAAACTTATTCAACTCCGCCCCTTCAAGTGTCTTCTAAGCCTTCAATAGGCATCAGAGCTCTTAGTTCTGGGTGCAAACACTTAGCAGTGTCAGATAAAGATCCGGAAGGAAAACACAAATGGCAACAGATCATAACAACAACAACAACACTAAACCTCCTATGTTTGATGGAGAGAATTTTGAGTACTGGAAGGATAGATTAGAAAGATTTATTCTAGGCTATGATCCTTTTCTTTGGGATATAGTTTTGGATGGCTACAAACACCCAGTAGACAAGGACGAAAACAAGATAGAAAGAAAAGCAATGGACAAAACACAGAAAGCAGATTTTAAGAAGCATCACAAATCAAGAAATATTCTGTTGAATGCCATTTCAAAAATGGAGTATGAAAAGATTACCAACAGAGACACAACACATGATATTTTTGAGTCACTCAAAATGTCACATGAAGGAAATGCTCATGTCAAAGAAACTAAAGCTCTGGCACTTATCCAGAAATATGTAGTATTCAAAATGGAGGAAAATGAATCCATTGAGGCAATGTTCTCAAAGGTTTCAAACCTTAAATGCTGGTCTGAGAGTGCTAGATAAAGGATATACCAATGCTGATCATGTAAAGAAAATCATCAGAAGCTTACCCAGAAGATGGGCACCAATGTTGACAGCCTTCAAAGTTTCAAAAGATCTGAACGCTATATCCTTAGAAGAACTTATCAGCGCGCTAAGAAGTCATGAAATAGAGCTTGATGAATTTGAGCCCCAGAAGAAAGGTAAGTCATTTGCTTTGAAATCTACTAAAAAATTTGATGTAAATGCTTTTCAGACTGAGGAAGAAAGCTCTGAAGACTTAGAGTCAGAAGAAGATAAGTTATCTATGCTTTCTAGAAGGATAAACCAAATGTGGAAGCACAGGCAAAAGAAGTTCAGAATCCACAGAAAATATGAAGATAGAGGAGAATCTTCAGGACACAAGACGTTCAGTAAAAGAAACATCACGTGCTATGAATGCAAGGAACATGGACATTTCAGAAGTGAATGTCCCAAGCTGCAGAGAGAAAAGCCAAAGAAAAGGTTTCAACGGAAGAAAGGAATGATGGCCACATGGGACGACTCAGAATCTTCTGAAGTCGAATCTGACTCAGAAGATGAGCATGTCAACCTAGCTTTCATGGCCACAACAGAAGATGACTCAGGCTCAATCGAAACGATGAGGTATTTTCAATTTAATCGTCGAACGGTAGATAGTCTATCGAACTTCTAAAAACAATAGTCAACTCAAGATCAAATACAAGAAACTTAAAAGAGTCTTGTATCCGAAATTTTTAAAAAAAAAACGAAAGAAAATAACATAAAACTCAAAGATGATTTTCAAAAAGTTCAAAAAATCTCTAGTTCAGATACTGATTCAAGTTCAAAATATATTCTTAAAGATTATGACTATAACTTTCAGAGATTCCTTACTAAAAGCATAGATAGAAGCAAAATGGCTTCAAAGATATATGGAGTTAGTAGGAACAACTGAAAGGGTATTGGATATGAAACTCCCAGAGGGAAAGAAACGTATCAACCCAAATCTGTTGATAAAATGACTATAAATACAAACCATTGTACAAAAAGTTCAGTTATGGTCAGGCACATGATATAAAATACACATCTCATTCTGAAAGATTTCATGTTAAACCAAGCTTCAAACAGAACCTCAGAAACTCTAACTAGAAAGGACCCAGAAAGATATGGGTACCTACGGAAAAATAATTTATGTTGCAGATGTCCTTAATAGTGAAATTGAAACACCAATCATGGTACCTGGACTCTGGCTGCTCACGACATATGACGGGAAGAAGGTCTATGTTCCAAAGCCTGGAACTTAAACTTGGAGGTGAAGTAAAATTTAGAGGTAACCAGAAGGGAATAATCATTGGTTCTGCAACCATTGGAAACGGTAACCTTCCCTCTATCTCTAATGTTCTGTTAGTAGAAGGATTAGTGCATAACTTATTGTGCATAAGTCAATTAAGTGACAATGGTTATGACATTATCTTTAATCAAAAGTCATGTAGAGTTGTAAGTCAAAAGGATGGGTCAATCCTCTTTTCTGGCAAGAGAAAGAACAACATATACAAAATTAGTCTTTCTGATTTAAAATCACAAAATGTAAAATGCCTTCTGTCAGTAAATGATGAACAATGGGTCTGGCACAGAAGATTGGGACATGTTAGCATGAGAAAAATTTCTCAAATTAACAAACTTAATCGAGGACTTCCAAATTTGAAGTTCAACTCAAAAGTTCTGTGTGAAGCTTGTTAGAAGGGAAAATTTTCAAAACCCTCCTTCAAATCTAAAAATGTTGTTTCTTCCTCTAGGCCATTAGAACTTCTGCATATTGATCTATTTGGGCCAGTGAAAATTGCATCCATTAAAGGCAAGAAGTATGGATTGGTCATTGTAGATGACTACAGGAGATGGACATGGGTAAAGTTCTTAAAACACAAGGATGAGTCACATTATGTGTTCTTTGACTTCTATAACCAAGTTCAGAATGAAAAAGCGTTTAGAATCATAAAGATTAGAAGTGATCATGATGGAGAATTTGAAAATCAATTTTTTGAAAAATATTTTAAAGAAAATGGAATTTCTCATGATTTCTCTTGTCCTAAAACTCCCTAACAAAATGGAGTTGTAGAACAAAAGAATAGAACTTTACAAGAAATGGCCAGAACTATGATCAATGAAACTAATATGGCTAAACACTTCTAGGCAGAAGCTGTGAACACAACATGTTATATTCATACTAGAGTTTCTATAAGACCTATTCTTGAAAAGACTCCCTATGAATTGTGGAAGGACAGAAAGCCCATCATTTCTTATTTTCATCCATTTGGAGGCACTTGCTATTTTTTAAACACTAAAGAACATCTGAACAAGTTTGATTCTAAAGCACAAAAGTGTATTTTGCTTGGATACTCTGAACGCTCAAAAGGCTATAGAGTGTACAATACAAAAACTTTGATTGTTGAATAATCAATCAAAGTAATATTTGATGATAAGCTTGGCCAACAAAAGCCAAAGTAGATTAAAAATGTTGCAGGTACAGAAGTTTTGGTGACAAACTCTGAAGAAAAGAACCACTCAGAAGATGTTGTTGTTGAAGATATTCTGGACAACTTAAGAATTTATGTAGAACCCTCACAAAGAAGATTTTTAAGAATCACATCAGCACATCCAGAAGATGTCATCATTGGAAAGAAAGATAATCCTATCAGAACTAGGTCTACTTTAAGGAACAATGAGGAATCAATGTTTGGTATGGTTTCTCTGATTGAACCAACCTCTACTGATGAAGCTCTTCAAGACAATGACTGGATTATTGCCATGCAAGAAGAACTGAATCAATTTACAAGAAATGATATGTGGGATCTAATTCCAAAGCCTAAAAGATTTAATATTATTGGAACTAAATGGGTATTCAGAAATAAGTTAAATAAGCAAGGAAAAGTTGTCAGAAACAAAGCACGATTGGTAGCACAAGGGTATAGTCAATAAGAAGGTATTGATTATAATGAAACCTTTGCTCCAGTCGCCAGGTTAGAATCTATTAGATTATTAATCTCTTTTATTGTTCAAAATAATATTACTTTATATCAAATAGATGTCAAAAGTGCATTTTAAATGGCTATATAAATAAGAAGTTTATGTCCGCCAACCTCCTGGTTTTGAGGATTCAAAATTTCCAAAACATGTCTTTAAACTCAAAAAATCTTTATATGGTTTAAAACAAGCTCCCAGAGCTTGGTATGAACGTTTAAGCAATTTCCTTTTAGAAAAGAATTTTACCAGAGGAAAAGTGGACACAACTCTATTCAGAAAGATATTTAAAAATGATATTTTGATATGTCAAATTTATGTAGATGATATTATTTTTGGAACTTCTAATGTCTCTTTTGGAAGAGAATTTGTTGAGTCTATGCAGGCAGAGTTTGAGATGAGCATGATGGGAGAATTGAAATTCTTTCGAGGAATTCAAATTAGTCAATGTTCAGAAGGTACTTACATACATCAAACTAAGTATGTCAAAGATCTTCTGAAGAAATTCCAACTATTAGAAAGTAAGGAAGCAAAGACCCCAATTCATCCTACATGCAATTTGGGAAAATATGAGGTAAGTAAGAAGGTAGATCAGAAACTCTACAGAGGTATGATTGGATCTCTTCTTTATCTAACTCCATCTAGGCCAGATATTTTGTTTAGTGTGTGTTTATGTGCAAGATTACAATAAGATCCCAGAGAATCTCACTTAACTACTATTAAGAGAATTCTAAGGTATCTGAAAGGTACTACTAACGTTGGAATGTGTTACAAAAAATCCAAGGACTTTCAGTTAGTAGGTTATTGTGATGCTGACTTTGCTGGAGATAGAGTAGAACGAAAAAAGCACCTCTGGAAGTTGTCAATGCCTTGGTGAAAATATGATCTCATGGTACAACAAGAAGCAAGCCACCATATCACTTTCAACCACTAAAGCAGAATATATATAGTTGTTGCTGGATGTAGCACTCAGATGCTCTAGATGAAGAGTCAACTAGAAGACTATCATCTGTATGAATGTAAGATCTCTATCTTCTGTGATAACACTTCTGCAATTTTCCTTTCTAAAAATCAAATTTTACACTCTAAGGCAAAACATATTGAAATAAAACATCATTTCATAAGGGACTATATTCAGAAAGAAATTTTGAGTTTAAACTTTGTAGATACATACCATCAATGGGCTGATATTTTCAATAAACCTCTTTCTGAAGATAGATTTAAATACATTTTGAAAAATATAAGTATGGAAGTATGCCCTGAATGAAATTTTTGTTTACTTTCAATAGAGTCAGAAGTTCTATTTTTGAACATTCTAATTAACATCTCTTCAGAAGTTAGAAGAGAAGTTCAATTAGAAGCCATACATAGAAGTTCTGAAATATTTTCCAATGTTTCATTACAAGTATGATTCAGAAGTTCTCTATATCAAATAGTTGTAACGCTTTAACCTAGAAGTTGAATACGTGTTCATAACTTCTGATAGATTACACACACACGCGTGCTAACTATTGACACAAAGTTCCTAGGTAACTGTTGAAATATCTTCAAATCTCAAGAAATCCCTTATTTTAAAACCTTATGTGCATCATTGTTTTAAGTGCTTTCTTTTTGTCCAACTTTTGTAACCGTGTTTTTTAAATCAATGATTATCAGTATTTTGCTTTACTTTACAATGTTTTTAAACTGAATTTTTGATTATGACAAAAATAGGGAGAAATTTGAGATTTTGATCTGATTAGTTATAATATGTTACTAGAACAAAAATGTCAAACATTTCTAACAATAAATATATAAGTGTACAATTTTGCTTCTGAAGTATACAGATTTACACAAGTTCTGAAAGAAGATGTTGCAAAGACAAACACAATTCTAAAGCTTCAAACTCTGATGATTCAAGCTCTGAAATAAAAAGGAAACTCTGAAGAAAAAAGGATCTCTGAAAGTTCTGAAAGAACATCACAAGGAAGTTCTACTATACTTAGTTTTTCCTTAATTAGTAATATCAGGGGGAGATTGTCTATCTCAGGGGGATATATGTTTTTCATATATACAATTTTTTTTAATCAAAATCTAATATTTTTGTCATCATCAAAAAGGGGGAGATTGTTAGAACAAAGTTTAGTTCTAATCATATCTTAGAGTTTTGATGATAACAAGTGAAATAAATTTTGTATAATAGATATGACACTCGGATGTATATTGTTTTCATTTTAGATAATGTTCTGACTTAAGCACTCAAGAATAAAGAAATATCAAATTATGTTGAGCAAACAAGTATTAGAAGTTCTAATGAAGAATGGAACTTCTGGTCATGCACGCTGAAAGCAACTTCTGAAGAAAGCATGCTAGCGCAACCTTTGATAAAAGCACCAAAGAATGTTCTGATTAAAAGATGTTTTGAACAAGGCTTACAGAAGATCATGAAGTATTAGTACGTCATCTTCTAAGACAAAGTCTGCTACAGTAACGTTACCCTACTAAGCTCAGACGACTGAAGTACTTGAGTGGTTCAACTTTCTAGGCACTTGGAGAAAACAAAGCACATGAAATTAAACATGCTTAATTACGCTTTCCAGTAACCAAGACACGCAAACGTTGCAACGGAAAAAATTCTAGAAGCTCTATATATAGTGCAACATTCAAAGAAACATATTAACAATTATTTGAAAGAGAACTTACGCTGCCAAAATCAAAACCATCATTCTGTTAAGTTTATTTTTCATATTTGAGCTTAAACATTCTTGTGTAAAACATCACTTTTAGTGATAAAGCTTTTAGAAGCAAGTTGTGACACCCCAAATAATTCGATTATTAAATAATTATGATTTTTAATTATTAATTTAATTAGGAATGTAATATTTAATATTTTGGATTATTGGAAATCAATTAAATTATATGGAAGTGGAATTATTGGTGGTGTGAAGGGTAAAGTGAGGGTGTGAGGAGTAAAAGGATCTACTCACATTAATTACTTTATTTTATTTTACTAGAATAATAAAAGGAATAAAAGAAGGAAAAAGAGAAAAAAGAATCACTTTTGAAGAAACTCACAGTACGTGAAATTGAGAAGAGGAAAGGAAGGAGAAAAAGTCATTTCGTGTCGGAAGTCGAAGAACCCACAAGGTAAGGGGTGATTTCGATTAATTATTGTGTATTATCGGCTTTGAATTCAACCGTATAGATCATAGCATGTTAGAGAATCCCGGTTTAGAAATTTTAGGTTTCCGTAGAATTGTCTCTATTGTGTTGGATTGTAGGGAATTCATTGGTTCGTATGATATAGGGTCTATAATGATGAATAGAACGTGTTAAATTGTATGTTAATGGATATGATTGAGTGATTTTACGGTGTCGGAACGTATGAGTACGTTTTAGAAAGAATGAAAATTGGTTTTGGAAAAAGCTTCGTCGCAGAACCGTTCTTATGGAGGAACCGGTTCCACGTGTAATTTTTCCAAAGAAAATGAGATTTTCTCCGGGAACCGGTTTCCTACCGGAGGAACGGGTTCCCATACATTTTCCAGGTGTTTTCAGACTTCACAGGAACCGGTTCCTGCATATGGAGGAACCGGGTTCCACTGTAACTTTTTGAAAAATACTAAACTTTGAAAATTCATAACTTTCAAACCGTAAGTCCGTTTTAGTCGCCGTTTTGGACGTTATTTCTTAAATTAAACGCTCTATTTTATGAAATGAAAGAATTTACTGTAACTTAAAATTATTTGGAAAATGTGTCGGATTTCGAAATAAGTGATTATTTATTCGATGTGTATTTGGCGTATGGGAGATAGTGTACATGTGACATTGAGGTATCTGATTTGTGTGAATGAAAGACATGTTATGCTGTTGATTTTGTGTGCATGATTGTTGAGAATATCATGTTTCGGATTTGATTCAGTAATGATGGTTTGATGCATTTCATAGACTGATTAAATGTTGCATGCTGGTGTTGTGCATGCATATGCATTTTTGGTTAAGTTAATTCCCATTGTGTGGAATTTGACTTGTATAGCCGTTAACCGTACCCAGTGGATAGTGGTGGTTAGACTGGATTCTTGACTCAGTGGTGTCTGGGCGAATCGATGATTGTTGTATCCGGTTGATGATGGATCAGTGTGTGTGACTTGGTCACGTGTTGGTACCACATGCATTGTGTCTGCATTTGTGTTTGCATGGGATTGTAACATGTTAGGATGTCTTCCAGTGTTACAATTCTTCTGTTTTATTTGTTGTGCATAATGACTTGTATGGTTGTATCTGCGTGTTGAATCTGAATCTATGCTAAGATGGGTGAAATAATATGTTGTTATATATTGTTGATTGATGAACTTATAATGCATGTTAATTATGAGAAATCTCACCCTTACTTTAATGATTTCAGATTAAGGTTAGCAGCTCAGGAGTTGGTGAGGATGGCTCTAGAGCTATATTATTTTGTGTCTGCGTGTCAGTGTCATGCTCTGATAGGTTGTAACACTGAGGAACGTTTGATTGAGGAGTTATTCATTATTCAATTGTTATTTGGATTAATTTAGGAATAAATATGATTTGGTGTTATTCCGTTTTGAATTATGGTATTTTCCGCTGTGTAAGACATGGTCTTAATTTAATCAACTATTTTTGATAGTGATCCTCAGTGTAGCATGGCTACTGTGTTTTATTGAAGTTTTATTTATTTTATCATTGTGACATCCCTTGTGTATCATGTTAACTCTGACTAAAGCTGATTTTAATAATTAAATTAAATAATTATTCGGGGTATTTTAGAAGGGGTGTTACACAAGTCATACACTTAAGTTAGAAGTTCTTGTGTAATTGTTCCTTGAGAGACCAGTTGGGTCAGATTTCTCAAGAGGGCTAGGACTAGTTTAGTATTAGAGGTGTTAGTCACTTGCAGTTGGCTTGTGAATTGTTGTTAGTCACAACAGTTGGTTGTGCTGTTATAATCTTTTGATTATAGTGGATTAAGTCCTCGTTGAGAGAGAAAAAATCACCTTGACGAGTGGACTGGAGTAGTTTGAGTTTCAAACGAACCAGAATAAAAATCCTTGTGTGTTTAATATGTTGTTAAGTAAAAGAAAAATTTAAAAGGGAAAAACTTATTCAACCCTCCCTCTAAGTGTTTTCTAAGCCTGTCTTTTGGTTAAAATCTCCAAATGTATTATATATGAAACAGAAACAATATATTCTACAATATACTATATATTCTTTTTGAGATATAACATAAATAATATATTTTACAAATAATTTTCTTCATTCAACACAATTTTGCAACAAAAATAATCTCAAATTACTCGTGTTTATTCCTGCTATACTTTGTTAAAAATTAAGGGACTGTTGTAGGTGATATTTTTGTCTCAATAGCTAACCTTTACTTTACACCTCATTTTCATGGCAAGCATCCTTCGTCAAAAATGGATATTTGCTATAGAAAATTGTTTTCTTCGATTTTGATATTGCTCTGACTAGCGTCCTTCGGTTTGATTTTCATGGCGCTTCCTTTGAATTTGTTGAGATTTGTCATCGAATTGAAGCCTCCATTCTCAATTTCACTGCAAAACCTAAGAATAAAAGTTTTTGGTGAAGATGATTTCCTCCACATCGATGAAGACAATATTTTGATATGTAAATTCTAGAAGGAACCATGGTGAATGACGATGATGTGGTGGTGACGTCGAGAGGGCGGCGCTGACGGATTCCCGGTGACCTAAATCCCAAAATCGTGAATAATGAAAAAGAACTAATATAAAAATAAATAATATTTTGTTTATTAGGGTTTTTATTAATTGAAGTTTAAAGATCAAGAATTTTGGTATAGGTTTCTGGGAAGATGAAAGTTTTTCTGGGTTTAGTATTGGTTGAGTTGAATATCTTCTTTTTACTAATAATCAAGATTTCAATATATATTTAATTTATAAATAAAATAAAAAAGTGAAGTGGTCTAGTGGTTAAATATGTAGCCTAACAAACAAACTGGCCATAGTTTGAATCCATGAAGAAGGCAAAATTTTAGAATTTTTATATGATTTTTTTAATAATTTCTATGACCTTAATGATAAGCATTTGCCAGGCGTACAACCAAGTGCTACGTTTGATGCCAGCTAAGCAAAAGTTGACGCTGTTTCAAAAAATTGGACGAAAAGGACTAACGTTAACCTTTTTGAACAATTAAAGGACCACTTTAGAACTTTTTAAAGATAAGGGATCAAATTAGACCCCGAGGTAAACTTAAGGGACTAAAAGGGTATCTTGCCTAAAAAAAATCGTACCAAACAATCTAAAACAACACAGGCGAAATCATGAATCACACATTGCAAAAATTCATCGGTAGATGAAAAACACACAAAGGTGAGAATTTTGACACTCATCCAACAATCTTACAAACAAAAGACTAAATTATGCATTCATCCAAAAAATCACATTGAACATACAAAGATAAGAATCACAAGGGATTTCAAGGTTGTAAAGTGGCTTGGTTAACTAACAATGGATAATTCCTAAAGCTAACCGAAACAAAAACTTGCCTAAATCTAAGGGAGTGATCAGCTCACAAAATTTCAAACATAAAAATTACAGTCAAACTTCTTCTTTCATCCCAATTTTCACACCAATCATATACTTATTAACACAACATTATTCTACTATTTTTGTTTTTGTTTTTCTTTTCTTTCTCATTTAATTTTTCGTTTTCTTTTTCACAACCACATAGCAACCAACACGAATAAGTAAGCAAACATTGTTTTGTCCAACTTGAATTCAACCAACATCAAAGTATGAATACTCCATACTTTCTAAGGCAAGGCAAAAATTCAAACCATAAATAATATTTGAGTGTTCAAGAAAACAAAGAATCAACATCCATTCAAAAATATAAACTAAACACTCATAGACAAATATTAAGTTCAAAAATAACATGGACATTACAAAAGGGGTTAACAAAGGTTCACAACTCACAAGGTGAATTGACTATTTGGTTAGGTAGTAGTGCTCAAAACTAAACAAAATGTCTTGATCCTTTTCATGCTTTTATATAATCAGCACAAAATAAAAGATTAAGCATAATAAAGTCCAGCTAAAACAAGAATTTTTGGTGTCCAACATATATGAACAATGGAAAACTTCCTCACATTTGGGGGTTAAAATGGAACTAAAGTGATTCAATAAAAAATCAAGTAATGTAAAAGAATGAATTACATGGAATTTGTATGAATGAAAAGTTTCCTAATCATGTTATGATATAGAAGGTGATAAACGAGTACCTGACGTATACCAACTCTAATAGAATATCATTATCATACATCCGCAAGTTGAAATACTAAAACTTGGAAAATAACCAAATGCACTTCAAGTTACAACTCAACTAACCGTCTAACTCAAGTATTAAACAATACAAGTGTGGCTCACAATTTACATAATCCAACTCTATTATAGAGTGGATTACAAGAACGATAAAACACAAACCCTAAAGGCTAGATAAAAGTTATAATACGTTCTATACCTACATTAAATTTACAGTTGATGTTTATTATTTCAAATCAGTTTTACTAATCCCTTATTCTCAAATGGCTTATTCTCATAATCACTATCTTCTTCACTACAACACCAATTCCATTCTTCCACCAACAACACAACACGTTTCACTCTTTCTCTATGTCTGGTGCATTTCTCTCTGTTCTCTCCCTACTTCACTTTGTTTTTTCAATTCTTCCATGAACGAACTGTCTTGTTTCATTCACTTGAAAAATTCTTCATTAATCTTTGAAGCTAGATGTCCCATAGTCACTTGCATCATAATCATGAGGTATGAACTACTGCAGCGATGCAATCTTGCTAACCAGCTTCTTCTTCTGAATGTTTTTCCCATTGACTCCATCATTGACATTGAATATTGAGTGAGTAATCTTCACTAAGGCTATTGTAGGTACTCTGGCAAACTGACCATAATCAAGAAGATAAGCTGCAACTTGTCTGTAGCTAGTTTCGCCAACCTGAACAGTATCGTTCTGAACATAACTAAGGTCATTCTTCAAGACAACATCCCCAAAAGTAAGACAACATCCCATACACACTCCATGTTTCCGCCTATCTCCATGACAACTCATCAACGCCTCAATACTCTCTCTGTATCGCCTCATAATCTTCAACCTTTATCAAGAAAACCTAGATTATAAAGAAAACCCAGATTTTCCACTTGATTCGTTCGCTTGGTTTTGTAAACCCAAATTTTCCAAAACTCTTTCACTTAGTTATGTAAACCAGAATTTCCCAAATTGATTTGGGCTAAGGGTTTGATTTGCGTTTAATACAAAATACTAATTCAATTTTTAAGTTTCTATGTTTCTGGGTAATTAAATCTAATTCAATTCTACCAACCATATTTTAATGAAAATCAGAGATAAAACAAAAGCATTATTATAAATGATGAAGCCTTCATTGTTGTTCTCCGATGCGTTGTGCGAATGGTGAAAGAAGCCTTCATTGTTGGGTTTTATCAAGTTGCAGGAATTTGTGTTGTTTAGTTTTATCAATGAATGCTTAATCAATATACGTATATTGGTGGAGTGGTAGCACACAATATCTAACAACCTTGCAAACCATGGTTCAAGTCATGCGTGTAATGACCATTTTGAACACTTTTTAAAAACAAGGGACCATAATATACTCCGAAATGTACTTAAAGGACAAAAAGGTATTTTGACAAACATATTTAACCCTATTAAATAATACAAGCTATCCCTACTTAATTTATTAAACTTGTAACTCAAATGGCCATGTCCAATAATAATACAAATATTTTAAAAGTCAATATTTATGACTCATAAAGTCACAAATTAAGAAATAATATTCAAAACTAATCTCTTAAAAATATGCATATTTATGTATATTGTTGAAAGTTCAAAACTTATCTTTTCAACACAAAAGTCTTTTTTATTCAACACACCTTTTCATTTTACCTGCTTTTTTACCCTCGCAAACAAACAATTTGAAAACCCCAAGAAAGAAAATAGACCATCCTTGATCAACACAACCCTTTGATTCTTCATCATCAAACCAAATCTCCAATTATTATTATTTAAATATATTTTTTCTTTTTTTTAGTTTTTCATTTTAAATATCGCATCCAAAAACCGCACAAATTTTTCTCCCCCTTTCTCAATCTTTGGTCTCCCCTTTTTTCCCCAACCGAAACACAACACAACACACACTGTTTTTTCTACTCCATTGAAAATCTAGTATTTTATACCCTGTCACAGTCAACCTAGTCTTAACTTTCTCGAATCAACTTCGTCACGGTTCTTTCCTGCGTTTGTTTCTCAGATTCCACCAAAAATAAATAAATTAATGTTTTTTATTTATTTATAAATGAACCATGAAATGGGTTTTTTCTGTTTTTTATGTTGCTATTAGATCTGTTCATGTCTGTTCTCGATCTAGTTTTGTTTATCCATGAGGTTAGATCAAAACTTTTTTTATGAAATTGATCATTTTTATGGTTTGATCTTGCAGCCTTTGAGTTAACTATTATTGGGAAAATCTTATGGGTTGTTTTCTTTTGTGGTTAGGAATTTGATGATGATGCATGGTCTAGTGAGTAATAATGGGGTGGTTGTGGGGTTTGATGGGTTTTTAGGTACTTGGGTTTCTCGTTTGTATTTGTATTTGTTGAGGGTCTTGAGGTTTAGGTATCTGTTGGGGTTGTGTTGTTTTGTTCAATAGTAATGGGTAACGGCACTTCTCGTGTTGTTGGTTGTTTGGTGCCATTCAATGGTAAGAATGGTGTTGATTTGGAGTTTTTAGAGCCATTAGATGAAGGTTTGGGTCATTCTTTTTGTTATGTAAGACCGACTTTGTTTGAATCTCCGGCTATTAGTCCGTCGAACTCCGAGAGGTTTACGGTTGATTCGAGTACTCTTGATTCTGAAACGTTGAGTGGTTCGTTTAGGCATGATAGCTTGGAGGATTCTAATTGTTCTGGTTTACATAAGCAGGGTAAGAATTTTCCTGAAACTACGTTTAAGACGATTTCGGGGGCTTCTGTTAGTGCTAATGTTTCGACGGCAAGGACTGGTGGTAATCAGAGTGCATTGTTTGCTGGTGATTTCTTGGAACCTGCTGCCTCGTTTGAGGGAACTGCTTCTTTTGCTGCGATTCCTTTGCAGCCGGTTCCTCGTGGTTCTGGACCTTTGAATGGTTTTATGTCTGGTCCTTTGGAGAGAGGCTTTGCTTCGGGACCGTTAGATAGAAGTGGCGGTTTCATGTCTGGGCCGATAGAGAAAGGAGTTATGTCGGGGCCTCTTGATGACACTGATAAATCAAACTTTTCGGCACCTCTTGCGTGTGGTCGCAGAAGGCCGCGTCTCCAACATCTCATGAGAAGTGTTAGCGGACCGATGAAGAGCACGTTTTCTCGAACGTTTTCTAAGCGTTCCATGGGTGGAAGTTGGATGCAGAGGCTATTCTTTCAACCGGTTACTCAAATGGCATGGCATTCCAGAGACACAAAGTGTAAGCCAGAAGTGCCTAGGAACTGTAGTATCGATGTTGGATCATATGAAGCTGAGTATAAACATACACATAATTTGCAGTGGGCTCAAGGAAAGGCTGGTGAAGATAGGGTTCATGTAGTTCTTTCAGAAGAACAAGGGTGGTTGTTTATTGGGATATATGATGGTTTTAGTGGACCAGATGCACCTGATTTTTTGATGAGCCATCTTTATAGATTTCTAGACAAAGAACTCGAAGGCTTACTTTGGGATTACGAAGATAATCCTGTTGATGTACTTAAACCTGAAGTCCCTGAAACTGTAAAAGCTACCATTGCTCCAGAGTGCAGTACGAAAGAAATGTCTGAGACTCATACTAAATCTAACCATGAATGTTTTGAAGCTTCTTCTGGTTTTGAATTAGTCAAGGATCAATCGTTTAACAGTGAGATAGTTGAGGAAAAAGCTGAAGTTAATGTAAATGTTGAACACCAGTTATCTAATTGTGGAAGTAACTCCACTGATTCTAATTCTGTTCAACATGGAAAGTTGACCGGTAAAGGTAGAAAAAGTTTGAGGCTTTACGAACTACTTCAAATGGAATCTTGGGATGATCATTGTAATGATTCTTCAGTTTCGAAGGAGTCAAAATTAGATGAGCATGTGCGATCTTGCTCATCTAATGCAAGGGAAGATGGCATAAGACATCAAGACGAAGGTCCGTCTACATCAGGAGAAAATGGAGGCACTAGGTTTGATTCAGCCGATAAGGAGCACCAAGATGTTTCTGTATCAAGACAGAATTCAAAAAATTCGTTCAGTGCAAAAATTAAAAAAATGTACAAGAAGCCAAGGTCCTTGTGTAAGAAACTTTTTCCTTGGAGTTATGATTGGCACAGGGAGGAAAGTAGCGTTGATGAGAAAATAATAGAAGCCTCGGGACCTATTAGGAAATGCAGGTCTGGAGTAGATCATAATGCAGTTTTAAGAGCAATGGCTCGAGCCCTTGAAAGAACAGAAGATGCGTATATGGAAATGGCGGAGCATAATCTGGAAAAAAATCCTGAACTTGCTATAATGGGATCATGCGTTCTAGTGATGTTGATGAAGGATCAAGATGTTTATGTCATGAATCTGGGAGATAGTCGTGTGATTTTAGCTCAAGAAAGATCAAGCGATCGTCATCCTAATTCTATTTCTGTCAAGGATGACCTTAGGCATAGAAATCGATCCAGAGAGGCATTAGTACGCATGGAGCTGGATAGGATTTCAGAGGAGTCCCCAATTCACAACCAAAACAATCATGTTATCAAGATGAACAAAAACCGTGAGATATCCTTTTGCAAATTAAAAATGAGGGCTCTGCAGCTTTCTACAGATCACAGCACCAGTATTGAAGAGGTGTGTCCCCCATCCTATAGCTAGAAAGAAAATTTCCATGGTATCTGAGAAAATATCTAATTAAATATTTTTTCAATTTCTGTTTCCTGCAGGAAGTATGCAGAATAAGAGCAGAACACCCGGATGATTGTCAAGCCATATTAAATGATCGAGTGAAAGGACATTTAAAAGTTACTAGAGCATTTGGTGCCGGTTTCTTGAAGAGGGTTAGTTGATCATCTGACTTGACTCATTTGAATTCAGTTTGATCTCTTTGTCTATGTATATGTGTTTATATTGTGACATATATGGCCTCAAGCTACTTATTAAACCGGCACTGTTTTTTTGTTGCTTAATATGGAATCGTTCAGGCCTTTCTAACCTCTGTTGTTTTGTGGTATAGCCATCTTTTAATGAAGCTCTACTGGAGGTGTTTCAAGTTAATTATGTTGGCTCTGCTCCTTACCTAAGTTGCACCCCTTCTGTTCTTCACCACCGACTTTCCTCAAGTGATCGATTCTTGGTACTCTCCTCAGACGGACTTTACCAATATTTCAGCAATGAAGAGGTAGTTGCCCATGTCACATGGTTCATGGAAAATGTTCCAGAAGGTGATCCTGCTCAATACCTTATTGCAGAGCTTCTCTTCTGTGCTGCTAAAAAGAATGGTCAGTTTCATCACTTTCCTACTCCCCCACTGATATTATTGTAAGAGCTAATATCTGAGAAAATTTTCACCATCAACTTGGTTTTGATTTTAAAATTTCAAAATTTTATGTGTTTGGACGAGCAATTGACAAACATGATTTGAATGAGCTTGATTTTGTAAAAACAATGCCGTTAAAATTAAGTTTAGAGGAAAATGATCTATTGGAATACTTTTTACTCTAGCATTAAGTTTTGATGTAAAACTTGGTGTACATTTTTCAACCTAAATCAAGTTGCGTTTTTTATTACTACTAGGTAAAGTGAGGTTTGGAACCAAAATATTGTATATTTGGTTTCAATTTAGGGAGTTAAAATTGATTATAAAAGCATAAAATAAAATTGTTAGAAGAGTCAGTTTTTGGATACTTTCGATACACACAGACATTCTTGTCCAAACGACGGAGAAAGCTGCCATGTAGGGTGACCCCGTAATTAATCACATGTAATCCCTCTAAAAAACGACGGAGAAATAGAAGATGTAAATCATCAAACTCAAGTTGGTTGGTTCAAATGGAGGAGGGTATTTTTCGGTGTTATGTAATATAATAGTACCAATCAAGCTAAGGGGGAAGTTTTATGTTAGAGCTGTAAGACCAACAATGTTGTATCGAAGTGGATGTCAGGCGGTAAAAAACTAAGAATAAAATAAGCGTAACAAAAATGAGGATGTTGCTTGTGGTTAAACTAGACATAATAGAATTAATGACGAAATAAGAGAGTTGAGGTAACACCTTCGTAGAAAAGATGATTGAAGCTCGATTTAGGTGGTTTGGGCATGTAGAGAGAAGAATTATAGATTATATATTAATGAGAATAGATTAGATGGAAGATAGTCAATTTACTAGAGATAGAGAACGGCTTAAAAAAACCAACAAGAACTATTAAAGAACTAGAGATTGATGAATTAGATCATGATGTTATATGATACTCCCTCTAGTCCTTATTCTCAGCTACAATTATCCATATAGTTTTTCTGACTTTTTTCCTTTCAATTTGCAGGAATGGACTTTCATGAATTGCTTGATATTCCTCACGGAGATCGGCGTAAATATCACGATGATGTATCAGTCATGGTGGTTTCTTTGGAGGGAAGGATTTGGAGATCATCGGGATAAATCATTATCCACCCTCCTTTTTAAGTGCTCCTCTGTTTAATTTTTGGCTAGGTGCCCCCATATTAGTTGCATATTATCTTGATATTGAAACAATTTTGGGCCAGTAAAATGATTTTAGAAATCAAAGTTAATTAGTCTTTTGATATATATACTTTTTCTTCCAATCCAACCTTAGAATTTACCCTTATGCTGCCCTTGTGTTTTCATTCTTAGACAAGGGAGTGAGAGGAGTGGAGTTACATCTGAAATTTGAATCTCTTTATTCCCTCTCATAGTTCTCATTATAAATGTGTAGGAACACGTTAAAGAACATACAACTTTTGAACTCCAACAATATATACTAACCATAACGAACTTATTAGTCAAAACTACACTTGTCCTCTGATTATATGTGTGGTGACCGTTATAGGTATTAAGTTTTTTATTGCCGTTTAGTAGCGGCTAATTTTTGTCGAAAAACCTGTGAGATCCCACATGAGTTAAAAGATGGAGTTCTTAACTATTATTTTAAGCACCGTCTTAAAAATCAGTCCGGCTGGTTGAACTGGGAACCGGTCAAGTAATCGGTCTGATTTAATTTTTGGATCGGATTTGTCATTTAATCGGTAAAATTTGACGCTAAAATCTGAAAAATTAGCGATTTTTCTAAATCAGTGGTTTAATTGTATTTTTAATTTTGCAATTTTTTAAATTTTTAATTTTTTTTTTAATTTTCTTTTCTAATTTTAAAAAGTCAAAACTACTTTGTTTCAATTATTTTAATTAAAAAATTCAATAAAAAATAAAAGTAATGATATCATCGACGGAGAAAATGTTACCTATGGGGGTTGATATTGTTGTTGAAGGTTTTGATATTGAAGAAGATTTCAAATAAATAAATTTTTCTTATTGAAATTAAATATATTAGACAATGAAGTTATTTTGTTATAAACTATTTAATTAGATTATGTTGCAATTATACTTTGTTTGCAATTAGATTTTATAATTTTGTACTATTTTGTTATATGTGATACTTATGTTTAAATTTATATTTAAATTATGAACTTGTGAATTTATTTATGATATGATATTTAAAAAAGAATTAAGTGCTAATTATATTTTGTAGAGACTGAATTGTCCGGTTCGACAAGTTTTATATCTAATAGTTTTGTTATAATGACCGGTCTTCTCAACTGAGTTATCCGGTTCAACCCGGTTTAGTCTTGCAGTTCGACCAGTGATCCAGTGGTTTGACCAATAAATCAGTGACCCAGTGCGGTATAACCAGTGACCCAATATCCTCACTGATTTGATGTCTGGTCTAGTTTTTAAAACACTGATTTCAAAAAATTACTTTGTGTGAGACTTCAAGGATGAAGAATAATTCCCCGCATTGACGAGAACGAGGAACAAAATCCTTTCAAGTGGAAACTGAGAGCATCCGAGATTGAGTCGAGAATGGGGAATGGATTAGATTGGAAGGGTAGGTGTGTGTGCATTTTTGTTAGGTCTTGTTGGAGATTTTCATGTCATTCTCTTGACACCTCCCCAAATGTTGCGATTTAACTATATTGCTATTGCATATTAAAAATCCATTTTACTATTCATCTATAATATTTTGAATTTTTCAAAGAGTCATGTTTTATCGAATTTTTCAAGTATGCATTTTTACTGGCAATTTAAATTTTTTTATTGGTTTTTCATCAAAAACATGCATTTGGGATGGTTAACCAAATATATCAAAAAATCAGGGAAAGACATGTTGAGATGAGTTTAAGGCTAACAAAGGTGCTTATTTTCGCTGCTCACTTTCACCTATCTTGACTCTAGGATATGTATGCTAACCTACTGTATCAGTCTGTATGAGTTAATCGCTAGGGTATACATGCTACTGTCGCGACTTAAATGCAACATAGTCGCCATCGAACATTATTTATCTCAAAAGAAAGAAAAAATATCGATAAAACCTGTGTGTAACACCTTGTATAATATATGTCTAGAATGTACATTATACACATCATTTATTTGATACTGATACAACATAAATGTCTGATAGCGTCATTACATAAACATGTCCAAGTATACAATACATCTCTAAGCACATGTTACACAATATTGCAAAAACAAAATACTAATGATCTAAGTATAACGTCTAGAGCTATACAAAATCCACAATGGAAGATTATAAACTCAAATCTCTGAAACATCATCTATCAGCTTCTCTTTTGCCTTTAACCTGCAATAAACCGGAAAAACAACAATAATAGTAGGTGAGATAATAATCTCAATGAGTTTCCTATCTTTTGAGTCTTCTTAACTCTACAAGGGTTCTAACCAATTTTCTAACTTAAGTCATGTAAATGAGAAGAACACTTAAGTATGTATGGGAAAATTTCTGCATTGTATGGGAACATGTACACTTGAGAACATCCACTCAAAACAATCACTATTTGGATACGACAAACATCTTTCCCCAATTCGAATCTATGTCTAGATCAAGAGGTATATTTTTGAACTTCCTCTGTTTTTTGAGAATAAGAGGTATATTTTTGAACTCCCTCTAGTTTTTTTATAAAAAATTTTGTATCCAAATTCAACTCAACTAATCATGTTATATTTTATTTTCGATAGACGTGTGACTGTCTACAAGTGAGAATCATGCAAGAATATTCTCAGTCTTTATCAACCTGAGGAAGCCTGGTTCCAAAATATACTCTAAAACTCTAGGCTTATAGGTGTTTGTGATATTGGGTACACCGATATCATCCATGTCATGCAAGCTATATTTGTTGAGAGATGACATAATGAGCCATCATATTTCCACCTCCCCTCGATGAGATGACTATTAAATTAGATGATGTAACATGCCTCATATGCCTTCCTATCAGAAGCAGGACTGATGTCATTGATATGATGGTGACTTTTTTGGGAGCTGAATAGGATAACGCCTTTAGGCAGTGTAGAAGAACCAAAGGTGCATATACCAAGTTTTCTTGGTTGGAGAAATTGTATGAAAAACTTGGAGACATCCGAACACCCGAACGCCGATGATTTTTTGGTTACCTACCATAGGGAATGTGCCATGAGGTGTTTCTTTCTATTCTTGGTTGCACTAATATAAATAATAAAGTGAACTTCTTAATCCACCCCATGTCCTTCTTACCCACCCCTGTGAAATTCCGTTTTTGCCTCCGAGAAACCGGAAATTTATTTCGGGTAAGCACCCTATATCATGGAAATCACGTTGAAAAGGGTTGGGTGTAAACCGGAAATATATTTCCGATTTTAAACTTATGTATTTTTTAAATAAAGCGTGTATGTGAGAACAAGTGAGACCAATTTTGAAATAAGTTCAAAATATGGTGCATACCGGATGTATATTTCCGGTTCCACTCAAATATTTCAGAAAGTGAGAACAAGTGAGACCAAATTTGGAATAAATTCAAAATATGGTGCATACCGGAAGTATATTTCCGGTTCCGCTAAAATATTTCAGAAAGTGAGAACAAGTGAGACCAAATTTAGAATAAAGTCAAAATATGGTGCATACCGGAAGTATATTTCTGGTTTCACTCAAAAATTTCAAAAAATGGTGCATATCGGAAATAAATTTCCGGTTTTATGAAGGGCATTTTAGGGTTTTCACGGGGTGCTCCCCATCCTTATGGGGTGGGTTAAGAAATTCAAATAATAAATTTCATGACGAAGCTTTCACCACAACAAAAAAAAAGAGGTATTATGCCTATGCACACCATGTTATATATTTTTATAATAATAAAAACAATTTATTCCCTCATTTTTTAAGAAAATTGAGGAGAAAATAAATTAGGACACACTTCGAATCTCATCTTTTGCAGTATATGTGTTATTTATTTATAAATGTAAATTAAATGAACTAACCCTTTGATTTTTCGATATAACTGAGGGATCAAATAATTAGATTTCACAGTAAAAGCACTCTTCAAATAAATTTGAACCTAATCCTTACTTATTTGAAGCCGCCCTAAACTCACATGCATCATTCTTCGGATATGAATTGCAAGACAGAAAAAATCTTCAATGTTCTTCTATCTAGAACAAAACATTTTTTCTACCCTTGCAATCTATCTCACATGATGGTGTTGATGTTGTTGTATTTCTGCTCACTTGATAGATTACAAGTGTTGAAAATCAATCTTGCTTCAAAGATTCATTGCACATTTTCAACCAAAGAAATAGTACGACATTTCTTGTGTATTCATCTCTCTTCAAACAAACAGACTGTTAAAAAATATGAATTTGAATGCAAAGTTTTGACATTCATGCATCATTCTTTTAGAAGTTTGAACTTAAACGGAGAAAGGAGCTTCAACTTACACAATGAATGGAGCTTAACCTTTAAAAATATTTGTTTTACATAATTTATCTTAATATTCAGTGTAAACAATGTAATATTAAAAAAATTATTCACCTCAGTTTTAATCCAAAACTGATGTGATAGTTTAAAGGATATGATAACTTACCTCGGTTTTCTAGTTAAACAAAGGGGTATAATAATCATATTTTACTATAAAAATACTCGTTAAACAGATTTTATCTCAATCCTTAATAATATGAAGTCGTCCCCAATAGATGAAATATTTACCACCGCTACAATATATCTCTGGGATGGATTGAAAGTGCAGAAAATAAAAAAAAATTATTGGCTCTAGAAACATATCTCTAGCATCTTGCACGTGACCTCTAACATCTAAATCTTGATATCATTGAAGATTTGTTACATACAATGTATTTTTAATATTATGTGAAAATAATGTAATTAATAAAAACTAAAATTCGCTTTCACCTCGGTAATTTGTCATGACCGAGGTGATAGTTAAAAGTTTTCTATATACTATATACACTGGCCTTAACAAATCTTTGTCGTCTATTTAATGATTATTAACATTCAAGGTACTATCATTAGTGGTCCACGTGAAGCCTAAGAGATATCCATTATAAAAGCACACTGAAAATTTAAATCTAACCTAAACGAAACATACGAGGCACTTGAAACCTAAGAACGCTTGGAAAAGTTCTCTATGAAGAGTAGACTTTTTTTTGGGTTCAAGGTTAGTTTCCTTATATATTTATTCGAACCGAAAATGATTTAATTTTTAAAACTAATTATCTTACCTTTTTTTTCCCATTAGAAACAATTGCGTGTAAGATCCAACAGAAGATCATTTCAAAGATTCAATAATTCGAAGATCTAAAATTGAAATCTTGAGGAATTTGATTTTTATCTAGATCCCTATGAAATTTGATTTTTATCTTGAACTCTAGGAAATTTGACTTTTATTTTAATTTTAATATTTTGTTTAAATAATGCAATATTCTTTGTAAACAATGTCACAACTTAAAAAAAAAAAATTATACCTCTCGGTTTTTTGAATAAACTGAGATAAAAGATATACTAGTTTTGAAAAAAATAAAAGTGCAAATGCTTAGGTTCGAACTCATGTGCATATAACTAGACCCATCGATTTTTTAATCACCGACGTGCTAAGTGGAAATTTTTCATGGCGTCTTTCGTTACCTTGCTGCCTTAGTTAAGATAAAACACATTTTGTGTCAAAGGTTAAAAGTGTTATTTGTTGTAGTGTTTGGAATGTCCATGTTTGTGGACAAAAGTGAAAACTACGTTGATGAGGCTTATCTCGAGTATTTCATTAACTTGGAGTCATTCATGAGTGAAATTGGGGGCAGCGTGCTTGGTTTACCTGTACTCCAACCTGAACGAAGGTTGCAAATGAACGACAAACCAAATGACAAACTCATGCACCTTGCTTACGGTAACTTCCAAATCCCACTATTAAGTTACAAAATAATATTCTTTTCACACTTGTTACTAATACTTTTTTATTATTCGTTTTCAAGGATATATTCTTGCTCACTATCACACGAGTTTAAATATGACCCGTTCTATACTCATTATTGACCACTTGCTTACCTATTTATCCCTAGCAGAGGGAATGATCACATCTTGCTATACTGAATGTATATCGACCAGACTCAACACGACAACGTAAAATGGAGGCCATACAGTACTCATTAGGACTCATTTCCATTCAACCATAATTCCTTATACTCTGAATGGTTGGCATATGGGACCAACATCATGTACATGTATCTGTTTGAGCGGTGCATGTGGTAGTTTTTGTATGTGCAAATCATTCAGAGGTCCCCCCTTAAGGATGCTCTTAGCAGTATTGTCCGCAAAGACCTAGAGGCCATTATGGAAGATCTTGAGAGTTGTCTGGTACCGATGGGGTATCAAACTCATGAGACCTCATCTTAGTAGAGTTGTGTTGATGGTTACATGACATGGTTCTATAACATGTGACACCCACAGGACGCTCCTAGACGTCCATCTAGGACTGCTCATGAAAAGATCCTGGAGAAATGAGCAGGCGAGGGATAATCATGTTGTTGACGTTTTGTCGATTTGTCAGACCATTATGCAGTTGATAGGAGAGAACATTGACTCTGAACTGTTCCAAAGAGGTGGCGATAAAGCGGTTGAGCTAGCATGTTCCATTCTTGTTGAGGCACGAAATGTCTTGGATTACCGTCGGCAGAGGAGGAGACAAGAAGTTAGGATTAAGCATTCTTAATAGACTATGATTTTGATTGTATTATGTCTATTTTTCATCGACTTGTAGAACAATTGTTGTACTATTATGATATTTCTTATATTCGTTTCTATAATATTCGATTTTATTAACGAATTATTCAGTTCTACAATATTCATTTTTATTAACCATTGAAACAAAATAACAACAGTGCTACTCGAATTAAAATTAGTTTGGATTGAAAACACCACAATGTTATTAAAATGATTATGAAAAAAAGACACAAACAATAATTGGGAGATGTCTATCCGAATTTACTCCAAAATAATTTGAATATACATCTCTGAAGTTATTTCTCATTGAAATTGTATGTTTGATTTTATAAGGACATATGGTGACTTCGGAGATGCAACTCTAAAAATATTTTTGAGTGAATTCAGAGATGCATTTTTGAATCAAATTTTATCAAAAAATAAATTTAATGTATATCCGAATTCACCCAAACACATTTTTAAATTTTTAGAAGTGCATCCTATATAACAAATCTGCGATGAGAAATTGCCAAAAGACAAGTTTAGTTTTAACTTTGGAATCAAGAATCACATAAGGAGTTATGACTTTTCCGGTGAGCTTAAGATAAATAATAACACCTATGTCAAACAAAGTTACAATCCACATAACATAAGGAGGTGTAAAAAGTGAAATTGGAAGGATTACACAAACAAAGGGCATTGAAGATTTGTGGAAGACTCGTGCAAGGAGAGAGATAATATTTAGTTTCATATAATTAAACATATGACTTCTATTGTTAGATGAGTTTTATTTTTCATTAAAAAGAGCCAATTCAAAAAGTAGTTTCAAAATATTAGTAACTTGTTAAAACTATTTAACTTCAAGAAATGTAGGATATTTGGTCAATAAATAAATACAACTCCAAGCTGCACTCAAATTCTATTGAGAAGCATAACATTGAAAGCAACAATGAAACTGAAGCAGTGGTTGTCGTATCCATTCCTTGTCAAGGTTGCTTAGATTTGGTATATGGTGCCTAGTCAATTCTCTTATTTACATGTTCATTTTTTACAAAGTTTTTAGCAGCGAAAGATAAAAAATGATAGAAGTTGGCAGGTTGTAGAGTTGATTAGTACCTACTTTGCATGGTCGGTCAAACTTAGAGCATCTCCAACGGTGCTACTCATATTTGGGTTTTTTTGTAGGACCCATTAAGCCACATCATCTTGAAGCATCTCATTCTATTTTTTATTCCAATGGTGCAATTTTAAAGAATTTATATTGGGTCCCACAATTTTACTTTGTATATTAATATTTTATTCATACTAAATTTTATTTGATTTAAAATAATAATTTAAATTATTTAAATTTAAATTAATATGAAATAAATAAAATTAAAATTAAACATAAAATTTAAAATGATAATTAAAATTAATCTCAAATACATGACATATAATTAAAAACAATAAAAATAAATTACATAACATAATTACTCAAATTTAATTTCCATCGACCTTATGTCCAAAACGTTCCCAAATATGCTCGACTAGATCTCCTTGAAGTTGGCGATGAACTTGTTTTTCACGAAGAGATGCTCTTCTTTGTAGTCTTGTTGCAAGATTCAGATGAGGACCGTTAAATGTTTCAGTCGTTGAGTTGTTGTTACCGACATTATCGTAAGAGTAATCAAAATCACCTCCATATGTGTGTCGTTCGTCTTCGACAATCATGTTGTGCAATATGATGCAAGCATATATGGTATGCTTGAGGGTTTCCATGTGCCAAGCACGCGCTGGACCACGTATTATTGCAAAACGAGATTGAAGCACTCCAAATGCCCGTTCCACATCCTTTCTAGCTGATTCTTGGTGTTGTGCAAATAGTTTTCTCTTTTCTCCTTGTGGCATCGAAATAGTTTTGACAAATGTAGCCCACTCAGGATATATTCCATCCGCTAAATAATACCCCATATTATAAGGAGTTCCATTGATTGTATATTGCACATTAGCAGCACGTCCTTCCAAAATATCGTTAAACACATTGGATTGGTTTAACACATTAATGTCACTGTTTGAACCTGCAATACCAAAAAATGCATGCCAAATCCACAAGTCTTGTGATGCCACTACTTCAAGCATGATCGTGGGTTTACCATGATCACCTCGACAAAACTGTCTTTTCCATGCAACAGGACAATTCTTCCATTCCCAGTGCATACAATCAATGGAACCCAACATACCTGGAAAGCCACGTGACTCACCCATTTGTAAAAGATGTTCAATATCAGTGTTGTTAGGCTTTCTCAAATACTCAGCCCCAAATAAAACATTCACGCCCTTAACGAATCTTTCTAATGACTACATCTTACCAGTTGCATCGACCCTCATTTGGAAATATTCAATGACTACAATGTCAGCGGGAGACCCATATGCCAACATACGAATAGCAGATGTGCATTTCTGCAATGGTGAAAGACCCATCTTACCAGTTGCATCGACCCTCATTTGGAAATATTCATCATGATTGAGGGCATCTGATTCGAAGAAACACATGCCTATGCATTCTGAACCTTCTTCGGAATTGTACATCTATGTATACTGGATTTTCTGAGAAGTAGTCATTGAATAACCGATTGTGCCCTTCTTCACGACCTCGATCTACCGTAGTTCTTCTCTTTGACCTAGAGGAACTTCCAAATTGACATTCATTTTGAAGATGTTGTTCTTCATCACTGTCGTCCATAAATTCTTCTTCAACTAACTCCCAAAATTCTTGATCGTAATTATCTGAATTGTCTGAATCCATTTTAGTGAGGAATAAGAAGAGAATGAGAAAACAATGACATAAGTGGTAGTATATATAATGGTTTGAATAAAGGTTAGTTATTCATAACGGCTAGTTTGAATAACGGCTAGTTTGAACAACATAATATTTATTATGATTTAAAGTGGTACTAATGACCATTTTACATAGAATTTGATAAATTAAAGTGGTACTAATGACCATTTTACATATAATTTAAAGTGGTACTAACTACAGTCCATATTTTTTTTCATTTTATTACAATATTTTTCATGAATATCTCGTTGACTTTCGTTCATAATAGAAGTGTCTTTCATCATGATTTGCATTACCTTTAATTCTATCTCGTCCTCCTTACTTTGCGCGAGTCTTTCCATTGTTTCTGCTCTTTTATTCCTTGCATCTTGCGTTGCATTTGAAATTTCCTTTGCCTTACCTTTCCTTTTTGCTGCTTTTTGTTCCATTTGACGCTCCATTGGTGATGATGAGTTAAACTCATAACTTGAAGGTGTATCAGGGATCTCCGATGATGCCCCACTAGCAGAAGTCTTTGTCATTTTTGAAGAATTTCCAATCAATTCTCCGATGATGCCCCATTTAGCTTCATCTTTTAACAATCGCCATGCATACTCAAGATTGAATGTTGTACCTTGATCTTGAGCATAAAAAGCATGTGCAGCAGCCATGATATCGTTCTCCGATGTCCCACTTTTCTTTCCATTGACAGCTTGTCTATAACATCCAACAAATTTTTGAACCGACGCATTTATTTGATGCCATTGACATTTTAATTGACCACTTAACTTTTCTGATTGCCGCGATCGGTTATAATTTGCGATTCTATGCCAAAACTCTCAACTTTTGATCAACTCCACAATTGGATCCTTTGAAACATTGAGCCATGATTGGATAAGACATATATCCTCATCCCTTGTAAATTGCTCTCGAGATTTTTTTTTAACGAGAACCCTTTCTTCTTTTTCAACACCAACTTGAATAGAAAATGGTGGAACTTGAGAATTTTGAGGATTAGGATTTTGATACACATTTGGATTGTTTGGTGACGGAAAAAATATGGCGGGGTTTGGTGGTACTGATGGAATTTGAGAATTTTGAGAATTAGGATTTTGATAATTTTGCATGAAATTGAACATAGCTTGTTGATAATGAAAATGATTAGGATCCATTTGGCCTAAACAAATGTAATTTGAAATAAAAAGATGAAAATTTGAAATAAAATGATAATGAGAAGAAATTGTTGGAAAAAAATTAAAAATTTATGAATAAAATGATGAAATTGTGAGAGAGAAATTTGAAATTAAAGAGTAACTAAAAGTGAGAGAAAATAGGATTGGTATACAATTTTCCAACAAATCTATATTTATAATAAATAGAAAAAGTTTAAAAATAAAAAATAAAAAATAAAAAAATAAAGTCGTTGCACAACGGGGCTAATTGATTATTTTAATAATAAAAAAAAATAAAGAACCGTTGCTTATATTTGTACCGTTCACCAGCTGAAACAACTTTTTTGTTGACAATTTCAATGCCAAACTGGCAAACCAATTTGAAAAACCACCTTTGGAGGTGGTCTTAGATCCACTTAATTATCACTTCACAATTCACATTAGATCTCTCACCAAACCTCTTTTCATTCAACTGTCATTATTCAGACATAAAGTTATCTTTCTAGTAAAGACTTTTTATTAAATTGCTTTAAATTTAAGTTAAAGGATTTTACCATCACATTTGGTTCATCTACTCTGCCAATAATAACCATTGCCTTATGCCATATATAAGAAGAACCTTATTGCCACATTTCTCACAATCCAACTCAAAACTTTCCTCTCTTCTCTCTAGCCATATTATATAATCAACACTTTAATAGCCATGTCACCAACAAATTGGTCAATTTTGGTGATTTTATGGTGTGCCATTTCATTCACCTTGGCTTCTGATCCTGACACACTTCAAGACCTCTGTGTGGCTCTTCCCTCTGCGGGTAAAATATATATTAAACACTTAAGATATTCTTTGAGAGACCTATAGAAACTTTCATAACAGTATATGATTTGTGTTTGTACAGGTGTTAAGGTGAATGGATTTGCATGCAAGGCAGAATCAAATGTAACAGCAGCTGATTTCTTTTTCAATGGTTTAGCAAATCCTAAAGCTATCAACAACACAGTGGGATCTTTGGTCACTCCAGCCAATGTTGACAAAATTCCAGGGCTTAACACACTAGGAGTGTCTTTATCGAGAATAGATTACAAACCTAAAGGACTTAACCCACCACACACGCACCCTCGTGCCACTGAGATTGTTTTTGTGTTAGAAGGTGAATTAGATGTTGGTTTTATCACTACATCAGACAAACTTATTTCTAAGTCCATCAAAAAGGGTGAAGTCTTTGTTTTCCCAAAAGGGTTGGTGCATTATCAGAAGAACAATGGAGATAAAGCTGCTTCTGTGATTTCGGCTTTTAACAGTCAACTTCCTGGTACTTTTTCAATTGCTTCAGCGCTGTTTGGATCAACACCAACTGTTCCTGGAGATGTTCTTGCTCAGGCTTTTCAGATTGATACTAAACAGGTTGACGAAATTAAGACCAAACTTGCTCCTAAGAAGACTTAATGTGTATGATATTCAAGACAAATTGATATTATTTTTGGAATAATAATTGTTGTTGGGTTTTGATTATTATTGTATACTACCATTTATATGGTGTTGCACTTTGCTGCTTAATATGGAATTGAGTATAAAATAATTGTATAGGGATTATGTATAGTAAGTTTTGATAATTGAAGTTGTCCCCTAATGCAAATTCTATGAATGTGTAACATTTTATGAGGGATTATGACATAGGTTTCATTTCTTTTCTATGCACTGAAATAGACACTGGACCTTTATCACCTCACTTTCTCTTTCTCTTTCATAATGGTTAGTTGTTAAATTATTATGGTAAGATGCATACATCTAAAGCTGAAGCATTCAAACTGGTTACTGGGTGGAAAATGAATTTTATTCTTGGCCATCTAGTAATAAAAAAGGCATTGTATAGGATATAACGAGGGATGTATAAAAATATAAAAATATAATTAACTATATCATACGAACAAATTCGAATGTATCTTACTTATATGTTTTTGGATGCAGGTGCTTTATCCTGAATAATAGAAAAGATAATTTCAAAAAATTTGACGCAAACGCTGATGAAGACATAGTCATTAAATATTCCACTTCAAACAAAGGTAATTTAAAAAAATAACTCCGATAGCATAAGAATCCGTTCATATTATTTTTGATGAATCTAACCATAAATTATTATAAGTAGAAGTGATTGATTGCACATGTATCTTAGAAAAGACGAATCTGGAGGAAAATGAGCAAAAAACTAAACACGGTCAAAGTCAGAATCAAATCATAGATACTCCACAAGATCATCAAGATCTTCCAAAATAATGGAGAAAACTAAAGACCATAATATTCAAAATATTATTGGAGACATCTGTAAGGGAGTTACCACTAGACAATTCCTCGATAAGGTATGCAACTTTGTGGTCTTTGTTTCACAAATTGAGACAAAGGCAATGGACGAAGTTATTGTTGACGGAAAAATTGGCCCACTGTCAAGCAATAGGAGTTAAATCAATTTGAACGAAACAATGTTTGAGAACTCGTTTCCAAAACTTCAATTAATCTAGTGATTGGAACTTGATGGGTCTTTCTTAACAAACTAGACGAAGATGAAAATGTTTTAAGAATTAAAGTCGTTGGAAAAGGTTCCAATCAACGGGAAGGAATAGATTTCGATGATGCTTATGCTCTTGTAGATATATTAAAGGCCATAAGCATATTATTACCTTTCTCTTGAATCATGAATTTCAAATTATTTCAAATAGATGTGAAAAAGGATTTTTTTTTAATGGCTACATCTAAGAGGAGGTATTCGTTGATCAACCTCCATATTTTATCAATTCGAAATTTCCTGATCATGTTTTCAAACTTATGAAAGTGTTATATGGATTGAAACAAGCTCCTAGAAATTGGTAAGATCATCTAAGAAAATTATGGCTCGAAATCAAGTTCCAAAGTGGACAAGTCGATAAACCATATTTATCAAAAAAATCGAACATGACATCTTATTAGTTCAGATCTATGTCGATGATATCATATTCGGTGCCATTAACAAATCTTTGTGTAAGAAATTTTTGAAATGATGCATAATGAATTTGAAATGTCAATAATGAGGGATATTCGATACTTCCTAGGACTTCAAATTCGTCAAACTAAGGAAAGAACTTTTATCAATCAAACCATATACTACAAAAAAAATAAAATAAAGAGGTTTGACATGAAGAAGTCCAAAGTAATAGCAATCATAATGTCAATGTCATACAAATACCGAGGTATGACGAGCTCTCTTCTCTATCTCACTTCATCTCATCTTGATATCATGTTTGTTATGTCTTTGTGCTCGCTTTCAAACATTCTTGAAAGAATCACATCTTAGTGCAGGCAATTGCATCATAAGATATCTCACTGACACACCGAAAAGGGTCTATGGTACACCAATGAAGCAAATTACGAATTAGTTTGGTACATTGATTCTTATTTCGTTGGGGACATATTGAATATAGGAAAAGTACTGATAGTATATGTCACTTACTTTAGAACTCGCTTGTCTCCTAGCATAACAAGAAACAAGCAAATGTTGCACCACAGTTGGGGAAGAATATGTTGATGTGGGTAACTGTTGCTCTTAGATTATCGGGAAGAAACATCAATTCAATAACTTTGGCGTTAATCTTGGAGTTGTTTTCGATAAGATACGATAACACTAGCGCCATAAACCTCACTTAAAATTTGATTCTTAACTCTTAAATCAAACATATTAAGATTAGCCACCACTTTATTAAGGACCATGTTGAAAAGTGGAATGCATTCTTGAATTTGAGACCTCATCTAATCAACTCACATTATTTTGACAAAGCCTCTGTGTTAAAGAAAATTTATTTTTCATAACAATTGGATTAGGAATTATAAATAAATCATGCATTGATTAGTATGTGCATTTGTCTATTCTCTTTATCCTTCTTCCCTTTCTTTACTTGATATTTTGTGATCTATCTACTTTGATTATTTTCCAACTTTTTGATTATGACGTAAAGAGAGTAATATACTCTCGAGGAGAGTAGAGTATACACTTTATTCATGTGAGAGAGAGTTTAAACACTACAAATTTATTTAACCACCTTTTTGAGAGGTGTGTTATCATCAAAAAGGAGAAGAATGTTGATTTATGTATTTGTTGAATTTGTATATCTCTAGGGTGATTGAAGTTGCATGTCTCTAACACATTTAAGAGGAGCACCACCGATACCGTTATTTTGTTCCTTGTCTTATCATTCTCCTAACTATCGAGAAAGTTTATGCTAGAGGTTGGCATAATTGGTGTATAAAAGGTAATTTCAAATTGTCATTCAAATTTCATGTAAGGACAAAGATCAAACCCAAGACCTCTGATTAAGCTAGAAGAGACTCACTTCATCTCATCCAAATAATTGTGGGGACAATCCTATTAATTATAGTCATAATTTCAATGTCCTTTACAACTTGTCGTCTTATAAATTTTCTTAGTTATTTGTTTTCTTCTTTTATTCATTTAGTTTCCCTTTGATGGAGTCAGACCTAACTCGACTTTTATAATTAGTTTTTTTTTTTAATTTTACAACATTCCAGTGAATATTAAAAAAAAGAAAAAGAAAGAGCCTAATTTGATAAAGTTATTTAACTTTGTGAAGTGGATTAGATTTGGTGAATAAATAAAAAGAACTTCTGGCTGCTCAAAATCTATCAAGAAGCATGACATTGAAACTGAAGTGGTGGGTGCTGCATCCATTCCTTGTCAAAGGTTGCTCAGATTTGGTATTTGATGCTAATCGTTCTGGTCAATTCTCTTATTACACACTCTTTTATTTTTACAATCAATATGGTCTAATTTGCATGATTGGTAAGTTCTAGAGTTGATTACTACTACTACTTTGCATGATTGGTCTAATGTAGTACTGCTTAATTACCGCTTCACATTACATCTCACCAAACCTCAATGTTCACATTTCCCAGCAACCAACAAACTAATTATATCTATATATTCATTTACTTGTTTCTATCTTTCTAGTAAAGCCTTTTATACTGAATTGCTTTGAATTTAAGTTGAAGGATTTTACCATCACATTTGGTTCATCTACTGTCCCAATAATAAGTAATAACCACTGTCCTATGCCATATATAAAGAGAACCTTATTGCCACATTGCTCACCATCCAGCTCAAACTTTTCTCTCTTCTCTCTTGGTCATATAATAAGCACTTTTCTGTTTCCATTCATTATTCATCAAAGAATTAATTGATTAATTAATAACCATGTCTCCCATAAAATGGTCAATTTTGGTGATTTTATGGTGTGCCATTTCATTCACCTTGGCTTCTGATCCTGACACACTTCAAGACCTTTGTGTAGCTCTTCCCTCTTCAGGTAACATATATTAAACACTTATGATATTGTTTGAGAAACCTATAGAAACTTTCATACCAGTATATGGTTTGTGTTATATGCAGGTGTTAAGGTGAATGGATTTGCATGCAAAGCAGAAGCAAATGTAACAGCAGCTGATTTCTTTTTCGATGGTCTAGCTAATCCTAAAGCTATCAACAACACTGTCGGATCTTTGGTTACTCCAGCCAATGTTGACAAAATTCCTGGACTTAACACACTAGGAGTGTCTTTATCGAGAATAGATTACAAACCTAAAGGACTTAACCCACCACACACGCACCCTCGTGCCACTGAGATTGTTTTTGTGTTAGAAGGTGAATTAGATGTTGGTTTTATCACTACATTAGACAAACTTATTTCTAAGTCCATCAAAAAGGGTGAAGTCTTTGTTTTCCCAAAAGGGTTGGTGCATTATCAGAAGAACAATGGAGATAAAGCTGCTTCTGTGATTTCGGCTTTTAACAGTCAACTTCCTGGTACTTTGTCAATTGCTTCAGCTCTGTTTGGATCAACACCAACTGTTCCTGATGATGTCCTTGCTCAGGCCTTTCAGATTGATACTAAACAGGTTGATGAAATTAAGACGAAACTTGCTCCTAAGAAGACTTAATATGTATGATATTCAAGAGAGAAATTCATATTATTTTTGGAATAATAATTGTTGTTGGATTTTGATTATTATTGTATTTGTACTACCATTTATATGGTATTACATTTTGCTGCTTATTATGGAATTGAGTATAAAATAATTGTATTGAAGATTTTGTATAGTAAGTGTTGATAATAAATGCAAATTCTATGAATGTGTCACATTTTATGCGGGATTATGATATATGGTTTCATTTTCTATGCACTGAAATAGACACTGCACCTTTATCACCTCACTTTCTCTTACATATGTTTAGTTGTTAAATCAGTTTGGTAAGATGCATACATCTCAAGTTGAGCCTTAAACCTAGTTACTGGTAGAAAATAAATTTCATTCAATGTCATCTAGAAATTTAAAAAAAATAAATAAAGGCATATTGTATAGGATATAATTAAAATTTATGTAACATTAAACTAATGACTAAAATGACTTAATTTAGGTTTTATTAATTGTCATTCAAATTTCAAAGATTCGAAAAAGAGTATCGTGCGACATCATATGAAAGGTTGAGAAAATCGTGAAGATATAGTTTCAAAATGAAAGAATATAGAAATAAAAGAAGACACATTGGAAAAGTATAAGATATATAGTCATAATAATGGCGGCAGGATTGCAATGTTTAATGTTTCTCCTAAATGATAGTTATGCATTATGGGACTTTCTCTGCGTTTATTGTTTTGCTTAGAATAAAGTGAAGTAGAATATGTTAAAAACGAAATTCATGAACGCGTTTGTGAAAACCATTGTCGAGCTAGGACATTAGCCTAAAATATACTTAAATCCAAATACTAATGGCCACCTATTATTTCAAACTACAAGGAAAAGGAAAATGTCCAGAGATGTGATAAATGTCTGATTCTACAATCAATCTCATTAACCACCTCGAGTGACATTGGGTAATTCTGTCCTACATTGGTACTCTCAACTGGCTTTTCAACATTTTTCGACACCCTTTCAACAATTAAGGCTTGTATTATTCGTATCAACAATTGACTTATCCCTTTACCAACTTATTAAAGCAGTCTTAATAAAGTTTGGTAAAGATGTATTGAATTCAGCTCCATCACTATTTCCGAGCACATAAATGCATGAAGGTCAAAGAAATGGAGATCATTTTTCATTATGGAATGACGAAGACAAAGCATAAATCAAGAATAAACCCGGAGCTTTGAGAACAAGCATGAATGCTTAAATGGAAACACAAAAGAAATGGTAAAAGGGAAATAGTTCTAGCAATTTTCCATTATTGAAGAGACCAAAACAATACTCTCATCTCAGCACACTCAAAAATTAGTTCTGTTCAGCTGAGTGACTTAAAAAGATTATATAAAAACAAGATTTCCTCATTTCATTTGTCCCAAATGAAATCAATTTAACTCTTAGGAATGAACTACCGGGACATCGTGAGATTGTATAAAATCCCTTTTGAGCAAACCACTTGCGGAAAAAAAGAATTACAAGCTCCATAAAAAGGGTACATAAACATGTTAGTTATTTAACTTAGCTGTTCTACTGGAAGATCCTTGCTTCCTTCAACTAAAAATGGAATTGGTTTCCTTGGGGCAGGTAGCCGTCCAATGCTATCAACTTTATCTTTTTGCTTCGGAGGAGGTCTAGCTGCTTTAGGCAACAATCTTCCCTTCTTCTCAAACCACTCGGGCTTCAACAGTGCCCGGAAACCTAACTTATTGTAATACACCTTTCTCACAGACCCACCAGCTGCTTCAACTGCTTCCTTGGCCCTAACAGTGACCCTTGTTACCTGAAAACCCAAAATGTTAAAATACTTTTCATGCTTAAAAAGTTTACGAGTGTACAAAACCTATACTTATGTTTAGGAATTAAAAAATAAATACAATTAAGCATTTATTTATCCCATTGACAAACAAAAGCATAACATGTAATTATAATCTAAAACTATGTGAGTTTAATTGTTTATTTGAAAGTACCTAAGAGAAAATTGGCTTATAAACTTTGAAGATACAAGAGCTATACCAACTCTTGATAACAAACATCCAAATTTCAAAATCTCAAGCTTAAAATATGGATGACCCCATTTTTAATAGTTTATACTTGCCAATAGAGAAAGGAGAGTGCAGGCTCTCAAGCCAGCATCTAAATGATCATAAATAAATTATTTAACAGAGGTGAAGATAGTGATTAGTTGTGATGCTTATGATCAGTGGCTAAATTCATGATATTAAATAGAAAAATGTTTTTAAAAAAATTTAAAAAAAAAAAAAAAAGTATTTCTGAGGTTTAGACTTGAGAATCAAAAAGCATTATTGTGGTCCTCAAAAATACTCATTCCTTAGCCTTCAACTCAATATATACCTCTAGATGAATTGGCCATTGGATCTTCTCAGAACCACGCCCCATCAATCTTACTCCATCTTTAATTTGCTTCCCGAGTACCCCTGCATCCTATGTATGGTAATAATAATGACCAAAAGAATGAGAGGAAGCACATGAAGAAAACAAATATATTTTAAGTGAGGAAGTGGTCACAGAAACCTTGAGTGTTTTCATTGTGATCAGTTCAGATGAATCTATCTTCCCTGCATTGATAAACGTTGCAATTTTTCCCAAACCTATTGGCTGCAAAAGAAGATATAAAAAAGATTGAGTATAGCAATACATATGATTAATAGAAGGTCCAACAATATGAACTTGAACCATGGATAGAGGCATATGACTACTCCGTCAAAACTTATCTAGGCATTAAAATAATAATTATTAAATAATTACATTATGCACACAGATCATTCTTTAATAAAACTTGAATAGGTCCCTAGAAGAAGTTAATCAGTCTAAATGAAGTCCAATATTAGGCACTATATCACTCTATCAAAAACCACAGTTGAAATACATTAGGTAAACAATAAAGTATAAACTTTGACATAGATTTGTTGTCAGCATTCACAATACTCTTTAGTGCCTATCATAATTGGAAATTGACATGTGGAAATAAGAAGTTCTTATCATCAAAGCTAACATAGTAAGCCACTCGTCCATATATATTCACAGAAGATTTTAGAGTCCTTGAAAGAAAAATCTTCTTGCAAATTATGTCTTGTAATAAAATTAAAACCTAATATTTGCATTAAGCATGGCACTTCAGCCTAAGAGAAATGATGCTCAGGTGCTTCGTTTTTAATATTCCTAGAGAAATGGTTTTCTTTATCTGAATGGAATACAAGCAAAATAGTCTTTATCGGGCTTAATAAATATGCAAAAGAAATGCTGAAAAAGTCTCCGATGGAGAACTGCATTGTTGCTCACAAGTAACCATCCATAAATCTCAGTATTAAAATGTTTAAAAGTATAGGAATTTGGATTTCCACACTTATAAGTAATGAATTCTAATAATAGATACTAAGGCATATTTTCATTCTTTGTTCCTGATGCAGCAAACGTCAAAGTACAGGTTAAATACAAAGAAAAAGCATTAAACAAAAAAAATATATTACCTGGAAAGTGAGGCTAAATGGGTTCTTGAAGCCACGTTTAGGCATCCTACGACGAAGAGGGGTTTGGCCTCCTTCAAACCCCAATTTTGAACCTTTTCTGGCTCTCTGGCCCTTGTGACCCCTCCCAGCAGTTTTGCCCTTTCCAGACCCAATACCACGACCTTTCCTAGTCTTCTGTTTTCGGGGAACGTTACCTCTTAGATCATTCAAGCACAGAAGACTATAAGCTCTAAGACCATGAAAATTTGGGTGTGCATTGGGATTAAATGTAGCACCAACGTTGGCAGAGTGAGGAGGGAGCTGCAGGGGATGAAATTGGACGGACGAGTATCCGAGAGCAGATTTGTTGTGAATCGAACTTCTGATGATTGAAGACGAGAGAACAGAAAGCCTTCTCCTTAGCATTTTTCTTCTAATCTAATCTTTTACTAACAAAGAGGAAGTGCTACTTCGAGACAGTAACAATTTTTACCACTGCAGAACCAAACACATGCGTAATTCAAATCCAAGTTTCCAATGAATAAAAAGAGTGAGTGTAGTATACAAAACTAAAATGCCAAAATGAGCAACCAACAACAAAACCAATAATCCTGACATGAAAAGCCAGCTCCAAAGTTAAAAACCTAGAGAACAGGTAAGCAGCAAAAAATGGCATTGTTCAGTGCGATATGATATCATATCTGCCACAGAAACACAATCTCAAAATTAAAGAGGTTCATAACCCAAAGCACGTAGTTCTGATTAGGGGTGGGAATAGGCTGGGCCGAGCTGTGCTTTGCCAAGCCTGAGCCTGGCCTGCTAAAAAATTCAAAGCTTAAGCCTGACCTGTGGCCTATCATAGGTTTATTTTTCAGTCTGAGTTTGGCCTTTTCGAAGGCCTGGTTAGCCTATTAGTCTGCTTAAATAGCCTATATCGTGTGAACATATGTAAATATGCAATTCAACTAATGTTTAAATATAGGACATAATCAAAAGTACAATGAGACTAAATATTTATTTATATTGACTTATTTGAGCTTACATTGTAGCATTAGTTTGTGAGATTATTTGTTTTTAAGAAGTTATGAAAACAACTTATGGCATTATTCTTAAGGTTTTTTCAACTTATTTTCACAAGTTCTTTAAGATAACTAAACTTTATTTTTATATTTTAATATAAAATACAAAATACAATATAAAAAACAATAGATTTATTCATATTTATCATAATAGGCCGGCCTGATAGGCTTTAAAGGCTTTTTTTAGGGTCGCAGTCTATTTAACTAAATAGGCTTACAAAAAAGCCTAGGCCTTTTCTACTTAAAAAAAAGTCTGGCCTGACCTTGGCCTGTGTAGGCTAGGCCGTAGGCCCCTGTTAGTTGGTCTGACCTATTCCCACCCCTAGTTCTGATCCACATTACAAAGAAATGCAATTTCATACATGTAAGTGTGAAATAAAACCCCTAAACTGCGACTCTCTAAATTCACATGATGATAACATACACGACTCATACAAGAGAGTAATCAAACACTTAACCATTCTTTGGAAATAAGAAACACAAACCTATCCAACAGTTTTTCAAACACTTGATGATTCAATTGGTGAACTTAACTAGCACTCATCCGACAATAAAATTTCAGTTTCAATTCAAATAATTAGATGGAGAAGCTACAAATTAACCATTACAAAATCAATGAAAGTAAAAAACAAACATCACAAACTAGAATCCCATCCCTAAATGACCTTGAGAAGCAATATTCTGCATATCTATATGTCAAAAAGATTCATTTTTTTTCATATTTAGTAAATTCACATATATAAATGAAATTAGTAAGCTAGATTTAATTATTGAAACCTAAACAATGAAGAGGACAGAGAATTAACCTTGTGGCTCGAAATTTCAAATAGACAAAAACTTAAACAAAACTTGCAGTCATTTTCATTAGTGACATTACAATAGTAATTATATTCAACACATACATGACTGAAATCTAGAATAATCCCGCAGATTACACACAGAGATGTCACCTCTAAGCCCAGAAGAAAAATCCTTACAACTAGTAGTTACTCCTTAACCACATTTTCTTAAGATATCTCAGTAACATACACAACAACATTTAGAAAGTTGAAACCAACAAACCCTTAATTAGTGTAATATATATCGTTGCAAACAGCATATGAATTGCTTATATGGATCCACCTAAGAAAAAAACTCCCAAAATGTAAAAACCCTAATATAAAAATCCAACTAAAACCCTAGCAATAGTGTACTAACCGAGTAATTCAGGAGAAACGGTTGGTTACGGCGCAGCGAGATGGGAGATTGTTGTGGCGGAGGAATGTTGGACGGCGCGGTGGGGAAGAATTTTATGCGGCAAGGTGGTGGGGAGCAGAATGTTCGGCGGTTGCCTGGGAGGCTGCCGGTCGCGTGAGAATGAGGGAGCGAGGCGTTGGAGTGAGAAATGAGAAAGATCGGAGTGAGTGAGACAAGGTAACAAAGGGAAAAAAAATATTTACGCACCAATTTTTTCATGAGACACAATTTGTAAAAAAAATTATTAACCGATTAACTCTATACAAAAATAAATAAATTATTCAATTTATAATTTAAAGATATTTTAATTTGATTTTTCATCACATAAAAATGTTTAAATAGTTAGTTCAGCTAATGTGATATATAAAAGTAAAGAAAGGTACTGTATTTAGGTATTGTTTGGCCAAACAACAATATTTTATTATTTTTAATAGGCCTGCTTGACAAATGACTAAGTCCTTATGTAATTTATTCTATTTTTCTTTTGTTAATGTACTATGCTGAATTGATCTCATCATCTGATTATCAGACAAAGTTATTTATATGCATAATCCGTTTTTCTGTTTATGTCAGAAATGTTAGCAACTTTTATTTATTATGGTTTTTTCATGTACCATTCATTCTATACCCCTAAAAGTAACCATCTTTAAGTAAATCAACTTCTAAAATTTTATGCAATAACCATTACATTTGTTTCATACACACTGCTCATTAAGATGACTCTGAATATTCTGATTTAGAAGGAGTGTTTCTTTATGAGTCGGAGAATGACATTGAAGAGTCAGAAGTTGAAACTTCTTAAGAAGAATCAGAAGTTGAAACTTCTTAAGAAGAATCAGAAGTTGAAACTTCTGAAGAGTCAAAATATGACATTGAAGAGTCAGAAGTTGAAACTTCTGAAGAGTCAGAAAATGACATAGAAGATTTCAAAGATGAGTCAGAATCTAAGGTTTGTGAAGAAGAATTAGAAGTTGAAACTTCTGAAGAGTCAGAATATGACATTGAAGAGTCAGAAGTTGAAACCTCTAAAGAAGAATCAGAAGTTGAAACTTTTGAAGAGTCAGAAAATGGCATAGAAGATTCCGAAGATGAGTCAGAATCTAAGGTTTGTGAAGAAGAGTCAGAAGTTGAAACTTCTGAAAAAGAATCAGAAGATGAGTTAGAATCTCAAGGAGATTCTGCTTCTGAAAATGAGTCAGAACATGAAGGTTCTGAAGAAGAGTCAGGACTTGAAAGTTCTGAAGAAGAGTTAGAGTCAAAAGATGAAGAATCTTCTGGAGACTCTAAGGATGAGTCATATAATGTCACATTGTCCAAGTAAATTTTATTATTGTTCATTATTTCTAATGGAAGTAAATAACTCTCGATCAACTTAACACTTTAATTTTAAATTCATTCGGATGTCCATGTCTTCTATCTCGATCAAGGTCAACTCAAATTCACAGAGCATATCTCTGTGATAAACTGCATACTATTATAGTTGTAATTGGGTACAGATATAAATAATAGTCTTTTACTTATATTTAAAATAATGTTATTGTCTAAACTTTGAAGTTTAATTGAACCTATATACATATTCTCTCTTGATGAAACTCTTATCATTAAAAATACTAATTAATTTATTTTTTACTTCAATAAAATTAAAATATTTTTTTTATCAAATTGAATAATACTACATAGTCATTTACACAATTAATTTTTTATGTTACGGATCACTATCAAATTATTACCCTTATTCGAAGACAAAATTCTTATTTTTAAATGTCATAATTTTTTTCCTTTTTCAACTTAATTTCATATGTGTATCTAAATAGATCATTTGTTAAATTTATCATTATATTTTGTATAATTTTAATTTCATAACTTTTCATTGTACTTTCTTAACAAAAATGTATTTTTTCTATTTATATCTAAAAATAATTATTTCTACAGTATACAAAATAAATTCAATCGTGCGGGAGCACGGGTCTCCGACTAGTGTGATATATAAAAGTAAAGAAATGTCTTATATTTAGGTATTGTTTGGCCAAGCTTTTTTGAGTTGTAAAAGCTACTTTTAAATTAAAGTTGAAAATAAGAGCTTCTTAATAAAGTTAAAAGTTGTTTGACAGATATTTGTAAAATATTTTACTTAATATATTATGAGCTAATATAGATAAATAAAAAAGATTATAATAAAATAGAATTTCCAATTAAATTTTACTAGAATTTTTTATAGATAACACTTGAGAGTGTAGTGAGATATATGACATTTATTATAAAAGAGAATTTCTTAAACTATTCTATATATTTTTTAGATCACGTGAAATTTTAAAAATATTCCTAAAAATCCGAAATATATTTCTGGTGTGCACCGTTTTTAAATTGCATTTATAAAAAATTAGAAATGCACTTTCGATACAAATCGGAAATACATTTTTGATTTCTAATAAAAGCAAATTTGTTGTTATAACAACAAAAAGTGGCATGAGCCACTTGGGGTGCATAGGTTTTCTTTGTTGAAAACCGAAAATAATTTTTGATTTATATCGAAAATGCACTTCTGATTCTATCTTTTGCCTTTTGAAAGGTGTATCTCAAAACGAATAAATTATAAGTGGTGAGAGTGTAAATCATAAATGTATTTTTGATTTTTTGGGAGCATTTTCGAAATTACATAGGGTATTTTCACTCCTATTGAGTGAAATAATGTGATAATTATAGAGTATGTGTGCATGAATAAAACAAACAATTTTTAGATATAAGTTTATCAAACTAAATATATGAAGTGAGATACACAACAATATATGAAGTGAGATAAAAGAATGCAATGAGAATAAAATAATACATATATATATATATATATATGAGGAGAGATCAAATTACACCTGAAGAGTTACACCATGAGTACACTCGCTCAAAAACGTCACTTCGGATTAATATTTTTTTAAATCAACCGTTGAATTGAAACATGTCATCATATAGATCATACCTATAAAGTTTGAGATTAATCTATAATGATTTACTATGTCATTGAACTACGTAAAAATTAACGTTATATGAAAGTCCATTTTGACGTTAATCTTTGGATATCTTGATCGTATAGTAAATCATTATAGATTAATCTCAAACTTTATATGTATGATCTATATGATGGTATGTTTCAATCCAACGATTGATTTTAAAAATATTAATCCGAATCGATTTTTGAGCAGTGTAACTCATGGTGTAACTCATATATATATATATATATATATATATATATATATATATATATATATATATATATATATATATATATATATATATTGAATCCATCGGGATCAAAGCAAATGCCCGGTAAAAACATCGAAAAGTTATTATAAAATTCATTTCAACTACTTTATTACAAGCTCCTTTCATCGTGTATTTTTCAGAAATAGAGAAGTCACTTTTTTTAAGAGCTTTTTATATATACTGTTTGACCCAACTTCTTCTTTAAAGTAGAAGAAAAAGGCAAGCCAAACAATACCTTAGATTTACATGTGTTTCTTACTAGGGATGTCAATTTGCACCTATTAGTGGGGATCCCCGTGGAAATTTCTCGTTTGGGGTTTTAAAGATGGAAAAAAATTTCTCACGGGGACGAAGATGAGGAATAAAGTTTCCCCGAAGCACTTTGAGGATGGGGGTGGCGAATATATCCCTCGCCCCTTGGAGTCTCCGTTATGCACTAGAATTCTGTAATATCATTAATTAATATATAGTTTAACATTTCTATGTAGGTTTATTTATCATTTCAAATAACTTGTTAGTGAAAGAGAGATCTAAATGACTATTTTTTTTTTAGAAGTTTAAAATTTTTGTGTTCATGAACCTTGTTATGAAATTAATAAGAACTATAAAAGCAGAGACGAGGTAGAGAAAGAGAGAAAATGAGGTTGTATTATTCTCATTGTTCTCGACTGCCCGAATAAATGTCGAGCTGACCACACCCTTAAACTTCATAACGGGCCAACCAAGCCAAATGGCCACCGAAGGGCATCATCTACTCGTGATGCACTTCGCCAGAACCCTTCCGCTTGACGCCCATCGAGCAGACCTACCTGATTCTCCTCATCAAGAACAATGTCCGTTAAAGGCCCTCTTGGTCGACATAATGACTAGTTTTGAGAACTAGTGCTCGATTTGACCATGTCAGCTCGGATAGTTATATCCACATATCTAGGCCCAAAGATAGAAACCAATGAGAGTTATCCTCAGATTATTATTTAAGCCTTCATATCTTTGAGGGCAAGGTATCTTATTATTACTCTAGCAACCCTAATATTCTTATATTTTCACCTTGATCACTTGCTTACTTTAGCATCGGAGTGCCTTGCAGGTACATCACCCCTCTATCATCAAACACAACCCGACGATCCTTCCTCATTGCTCCGGTCATCTCAGATTTTGATCAACCCTCCAGATCAGTGGCGCTGTCTATGGGAAACTATCCTCTTCGTCTTCATTTCTCCTCAAGATCCTAGAAGACCAAAGATAACTCATTACCTTCAACAAGATGGCCGAAAGTAACGACCGGTTTACTTCTAGAAAGATCGTCATCTCGCTTGTTAGTAAGACAGACGGGAACGACACCCCTCCTCATATAGAGGACCTCATCGATGATAGGGACGACATGACCGCCTCCCCAGACTCCGATGACGCATGTGCTCAAGACTCATTCTTGGATAATCAAAAATCCAAGAATCTAGCAGGAGACCCTATCATTGTTCCTCCCTCGGTGTCTCTACCGGTCAACATCGATCCGACCATGGAAGTAATCCTAGATGCCCTCAATCACACCAACAATCTCATTCTCCAATAGGGCCAACGCATAGAGGCCCTCGAAAAGAATCGCTCCAAATCTCTACCTCAGATACCAAGGGTGATCGTTTCTCGTAGTCCCTCACCAAGAAGGCCTGGTCGAAATCCACCCCAGGATCATCTCGACCGATCTTTTTTGAAAAAGAGGGGGCATACACCTCCTCGAAAGAATCGGGGATCCCCATCTCACAAGAAAATGAAGAACAAGCCACATCGCCCATGCGATTGTTCACCATCACCAATACCCAGATAATATAGGGATCTCTCCCCTCCCCAACACAAAAGAACTATTATTGTCTCTCTCTCTCTCTCCAGGTCAAAGCGACAAAGACAAGCGTCATGCTCCCCTATGTCGCGCGATCATGGATATTCTCATTCCTTATGGGTTGGAGAAACTCCCGAAGCTCGGGCAGTATGACTGCACGACAGACCCATACGAACATATCGAGAACATAGACGCATTGCTCGACTACCGAGGCGTCAAGGGTGCCATCAAGTGTCTTCTCTTCCCGACCACGCTGCGCAAAGGGGCGATGGCCTGGTATAAGAGACTCCCTGATGAATCAGCCACATCCTGGAAACATTTGGGGAGACTATTCTCCCGCCACTTTACTGAATCCCGGTGTCATCCAAAGTCGGAAGCCTCCTTGGAATCCATAATCCAGGGCAAGGAAGAATCTCTGCGAGCCTATATTGAAAGGTTCAACAAAGAGGTCGTCCAAGTCTCAACGACGGACGATATAAAGAAATACCTCCTCGAAAGAGGATTACACTCTCGCAGCGACTTTGCAAAGGCCGTAGGATTCGAGACCCCTCAACATTGGATGCTTTCCTCCTAAAAGCTTAAGCTTATATCCAATACGAGGAAAAAGAGGCTGCAAATTGCGCCCGAGACACCAGAATCGAGAGAATGCCAAGGGCTCGATGAGCGACGTCACCTTGACATCCCGTCGAGGAGGAGAGACAAGGTTGGAGTGTTAGTTCTATGGATTGGCAGCAATTTTGGTAAAAAATTCTGCTAAGAAAATGCCTTGAAATTTACTAAAGATGCAGATGTCACAACAGATGTCCTGACATATGAAACTGACAGAAATGCAAAATTTTTAGGAAGTCAGTTTGTTTGTTATTTGTATGCTTCGACTAAGGAAGCTTGAGAACTGTTCAGCAATATATTTGGAGATTTAATATCCTGCTTTTAAGGAGAGAAGACATGAGGAGCTGAAGACTTATGAGTAAAGCAACCCTAGTTGTTGTTACTCTAGTTAAGGGCTGCAAACCTTGTTTTACAGTTTGGCGGTTCCAGATTTAGAAGTCTAGTTTATAATTGTTGGTTGTTCGTTCTTTTCGTTGTTAATTGTTCATTGTGAGCCTCTCAAGTATTTCAATCACCATAAGCTTTGAAGCGAGTGTGATTGTGTGTCTTTGAAGAGTGTCTTCAATTTTGATTTTATTGAGTGATACAGTGTGTGAGTTAGGGAGTGAGCGAAGGTTCTCATATCTAAGTGTGGTATCTTAGGTAGAAGGGTCATTGGGTAGTTTGATTAAGTGAGGAGCGTAAACAAGGAAGGTTTACTCCGAATTAATACTAGTGATAGTGAACTTTATCCCTGGCTTGGAAGCCCCCAGGCGTAGGTTGGTTAGGACTGAACTAGGTTAACAACTCTTTGTGTTTTTATTGTTTTTCTGCACTCTTTAAATTTTGTTCGTTGTTGTGTCAGCGATATTAGTGTCATGACCTTATCGATATCCGATACCGAATTCAATTGGTATTAGAGCAGTCATCTTGCTCTGTCTCTAGGTGAGATCTAGGGAAGACACTTTCTGGTAACATGGACAAGGAGGAAATATTTATGAATAAACCACTAATTCTGGATGGTTCTAACTATGACTTATGGAAGCCTCGCATGGCAGCATACATAAAGTCCTTGGACAGCAAGGCTTGAAAAGCTATTCTGAAAGAATGGACTCATCCTGTCATTATTGGAGCTAATAATCAACCTACTGGTGAACTAAAGCCTGGAGAAGACTGGTAAAAGGATGATGATGAACTAGCTCTTTCTAATTCAAAGAGATTAAATGCTATATTTAATGGAGTGGACAAAAACATATTCAGACTGATTAATACATGTGAAGTAGCTAAAGATGCTTGGGAAATCCTCAGAGCTAATCATGAAGGCACCTCCAAAATTAAGATGTCAAGAGGGTTCGTTCACATTATCAGTTTCTATTCTAGGGGTTTCCATTTTATTGAACAAAGGTTTGAAATCATAGCAAACAGGGAATATGGTTCTAACGTCCTTCAAAATCTCAAAAACTGTGAGAGGACCCATTAGGGCGAACCTCTTTCCAGAGACATTAGTTGGAATCAATACCGAGAAGCGATAAGTTCCTTCTTTGGAGATGCTTTGAGGAATAAGTACCGATTGGCCATGGTGAGTATCAACCTTGCTTTCCAAATTCTTTCTTCTTCTTAGAAATCTTTTTGAGATGTTGTTGTTGAAGACATTGTTGGAAGTTTAAGGTTTTAGGGAAAGAGAGAAGAAAGTGTAAAAGAAAAAGACCGAGTCCTGGATTTTATAGTAAGGAATTTGAAACGATCATCAACTAAAGCCAAGGTACGTGGAGAATGTGGGTTGGACACGGAGTGAGGTGGCGTAAAGTAAGCATTGAAATAAACATGATTAAAGACAATCATTACCTTTAATAACCGCACCACTGTGGTAATGAAGCAAGTTCGAAACCGAGCCGTCATGACCGTGATGGAAGTTATACATGTCATATTTTGCTCAAGGTCACATCAAAATCAGGATATATTTAAAATAAGTATTTCTCAAATAGGATTCAAACACGTATTTTGCATTTTGTTTGAAGATTTTGATATTTATGGTTTGAAAAGGAGCATTGAATTGAAACGAAACGATGTTGTTCACTAGAATGAAGGAAATGTCATGGTTTGGAATGAAGGAATCAACTCTTCGAATAAAATATTAAAACCTGGGGCTTCGAGTAGCAATTGTGAAGGAGCTTCGAAATGGTGGAAGCGTGGTGTTAGGCAGCGCGTTCGAATCGAAAGGTAGTTTAGATATTTGAAATTCAAAATATGAGCGGGATGAATGAACGTTCGAAATTGTGCACTGGAAAACGGTTCGAAGACGTGGAGGCTAGAGAGGCATAGTATTCTGCATGTCCGAAATGTGGCAAGCTCTCATAAGTCAGACCGTTATGGTTAGAATAGTATAAATAGAAGTCTTAGTGTTAGGATTTCGTGTGTCATATCTTTTGTACTAAAATTCAGTAACATTCAAAATACCACATGGATAGGGAAACGAATGCACGAATGATGTACGTATGATTGCACCACTTTTATCTTTCAAGAATGTATCTTTACTTTTCCGTTTACCTTTATCTCGCACAAATGTCATTTAAATCTTTTATATTCAAAGTCATTTAATCTTCCATGCATTTAAAGGTTTTCTTTTCGTTTTGAAGTCTTTTACTTTTTGAAACTTTTACATTCATGTTCTTATTTTCCAGAAAACTTTTATATACTTGCTTTTAAATACTTGTCTTTTCGTTTCATGCTTTATTTTGAAAGTCTTTTACATTCAAGAAACCCTTTAAACATTCCTGCATTTTATATACTTTTTTGCAATTCAAAGTCTTCATATCGTACTTGTTCGAATTAGTTTTATATTGTTTTACTTAATTTCGTTATCAACTTATTGGACATCATAACCAAACACACTTGAAATATAGATATAAAATATTCAGAAGCGAGTCTTGAATATGAACCATCATTTTAAACTTACGCCAACGACCAATAACCCCATAGGATCAATCTAGTCGATCCTGCAAGTTACCAAAGGGATTAAACAACAATCATAACGCTTGTTTGATAGTTTGGAGGACTAGCGGTTGTTTCACCAGAAATCACTGTGAACAAATTGGCACGCCCAGTGGGACCGAGATTGGTTGTTGCTAATTAAAATTAACGATTAATAACTTAGTTATTGTTAAAAGGTTCTTTCTGAGTAAACAAAGTTCATTAGTATATGAACCTTAGGAGTGGTAGAATAACTAACAGTAACCAACCCTTACCCGTAAGAAATCGAAATAGCGGATGTCGATCCAAATAACCCAAGGAACAAACGCCCCACACGAACAGCACTAATGCATTTCGACCAGACGTCCAGCGTGATCCCTTCGAACGCACAATCTATTGCATCTTCTACTAACAATATGGTCGCGAATGGAACAAGTGGCATGTCAACAAACAATTCGATCCTAGGTAGTACAGGAACCACTGGGTATCTGGGGATTCATCCCACCGTCAGGGGCACAAACCCATTTCGCTACCCCACCACCAACTAGACCATTTAGTTTCGACAGTACTAGACCCAAAAATTCAAGATGGAATGCCAACATCCTTTATGGCAGATTACAAACGACGCCGACACGCCACCACACTTACGGGCTAATCAATTTATGACAAATAACCAAGGTGATTTATACGCTGCCCATCTTAACCACAGAAAATCAAATGGCTTTTAGGCAGTTAATGGATGATAGTAACCATAACATGATAGGAGTATTAGCACAAACTATGCAAGAAATCTTTGCCCCAATAGTTCAAAATGTTACTGTGACAAACAGAGAGAACGCTGACAATATGAGTCGAATAGCAGATTTCTTCGCTCCACGGCGTAAACCGTGCATTGGTTCACGCACCTATCATAGAATGTTGATGACCCACCTTATAGGCCAGCCGAGAGGGGTTAACTTGGGGCAAGAGCACAAAGGGTAGATATCCCGTTGATTCGAGAAGAACCACAAAATTGATAGAACCACCAAAGGGTCGAAATATTTGAGGTCCCGTGATTCGAGAAGAACCACAAAGGGGAATTATTGAGCAGGGCAAGGGTCCACTAGAGGTCCCCCCCAAGAAAAAATTGTCCCGTAGGTCGAAACCAACAATTCCAAATCCTAACCACCATGATAATAGCCCACCACCAAGGCGCCAAAAACCGCCGCCTTCCGTAAAACTATGTAATCCATTGATTTGCCAAGGATACAAGATCCCTAAATTTACAAACAAATGAGTCAACACATAGCTAGGTACCTAATCGAAGAGACATAGCAAATACGAAAACCTTAGGATCAAATATTCCCAAGTTCCCTTACTAAGAATGCTTTCACATGGTTCACTACTTTGCCTCCGGATCCATAGACACCGGACCTCTTAGAAAGGTTGTTCCATGAACAGTTCTATATGGGACAATCTAAGATAAGCCTAAAGGAATTAGCAAGTGTTAAAGGAAGTTCACGAACCTATAGATGAATACTTAAATAGGTTCGACTCTTGAAATCTAGATGTTTCACCCCGAGCATGAGTTAGTCGAAAATGGCGGTGGTTTGGACTATTTTATTCGAAAGAAATTAGATACTCAATACTTGAGGGACATGGCCCATTAATAGATAGGGTTCGAAAGGCTAAAAAGCCGTGGCTTCTAAGAGTAATAAGAAGGAAAGAGTCTCCTCGTCGGAGGAAAGTGAAGACTACCCGAATTTGAGGAGATCGAAATAGATCTCATTGAATTGAAACAGCTCCACCTTACGCTTGTAAACCCTAGTCCCTACAAAAGGAAAAAAAAATGAAAAATGATAAATTCCAAAGAAGGTGTATACCCAAAATGTGATGAAATTTTCGACTTACTAGTCAAAGATGGCCAATTAATTGTGCCACCAAATGTCAATGCCTCCGTTAGATCAAAGAAAGAAAAGAGGATTTTGTAAATATCGTAGTTTCCTAGGCCACAAAACCTCACATGTTTTCTTTTCGGACATGATTCAAAATGCAAAGAAACTAAAGTTTGTTGATAAACCAAAGATGAAGGTGGATGAAGACCCTTTGGATATTGCAAACACCAACTACCGAGCCTTCCCAGGGAGACATTAATATGGTGGAAAGGGGCCACTACCTTGAAAGAGGAAAGAGAAGTTGGGTGTTAGTCAAGTCAACAATGGAGTCATCAAGACGCCCACGTGAGCTTCGAACCAACCAACTCCGTTGCCGTATGAAAAATCCAGGGTCAAAGCCGGCGAAAACAGAACCCAGGCTCAAACCGAAAAGGTTGACACAAAACAAGCTTCCTCAAAAAGACATGGGATACCTGGTGAACCCCAAAGTTCGACTATCGCCCCCAAATAAAGTCCGAATCGAAGACATCAAACCATCGGGATGGGGAGACGAGAAATAAAGATGGTAACGCCTCAAAAAGACACGGACACCGGATATGGTAAAATATGGACCGAGAGTTCAAAGGTCCGATCGAAGACATCAAACCATCGACGGGAGATGGTGGTACGAAGGACCCAAATGTGGACACGGGAGACCCAGAACCATAATGAAATGGAAAAAAATCTCTAAAAAAAATAAAATGGAGGATGGTTACGCCCGTGATACCATCCTAAAACAATATCTCATGCCATGCCATAAGGACATAAGATGCTTTGTATGTAATACAGGATCGCCATGGAGTTCGAACGAAAAGAGCTCGACCGGAGTAAATTACGCCAAGACAACCAACTGAGCCTAGGGAAAGTTTGTTGAATTTTAGTTCGTCACAAAAAACTTGATTTGCCCAAGATGTTCGAAGATATGACCGGAGCTCAAACGATTCCTTCACCCCATGCCGGAATCACAAGGAAGTTGGTCAAATGAGTCAACGCTTCGATGGTAGTCACACAAAGCCGATAGCCCATATCCAAAGGGTGCTCAAGGGTGACATTAAAATACCAGAGCATGACGCAAGTCAAAACCAACAAAGGGAAGGATAGATGGGGAGGCAATGAGCGAAATGCGCCATGCCATACCGGAGACAATTTAACACAGGAAAGGAGGAAATTATAAAGGTAAGAATCCCATGTCAAGATCCCAATGGCAAAAAGGAATCAAAAAATTAGCGACAAATTTCAACCAACGCCACCAATCAAGTTCAACAAACAACAAACAGTAACTCAAGACAAACCTCCGGTTAGTAGGAGGCTTTTCCGAGCAAAATAGATGAATCAAAAGATTACACTCCAAGTCCACAAGAAGACGAGGATATGCTTACAGATAACTTCAATCGAAGGAGAATCCTCCGAACCTAAACCGCAATGTGGTATCATACCATCGAATTCGCCAGAGAGAAATCAAGAAGGAAGAAGAAGACACCATTGATTCGATGAAACACCATCGTTATTATGTAATGGATAATGGCGCGTCAAGAGCGTAACGCATTCTTCAACACCGCACACAATGAAGAATCATCTAAAGCCACGCTCATTCGAGCAAAGGCGGAGCCCATGGGTGAACAAGGTCTTAGTAGATGGAGGCGCTATCAATCGATGCCTAAATTCATGCTGAAAAAGTTAGGCATTCAAGACGGTGATGTTAAACCTCATAATATGGTTTTTCCAACTATGAAGGGAAGGTAGGACAAACATTGGGGGTAGTGCAAGTGGAGTTAACTATCGGATCAAGCTGCAGACCCACTATGTTCATGGTGATCGAAGCCAAAGCAAATTATAACTTGCTATTGGGAAGAGAGTGGATTCATGGCGTGGTCCCTTCGTCGATGCACCGAGGTTAGTCTGTGGAGAGAAGATGGATAGTAGAGAACATCAAGCGGACCGAGCTACCATGACAACAATCAATCTAGTTAACAAGAGGAATTATGACAAGTATCCGCCGTAATAGCCCTCGCACCCCAGTGACGAATCGAATGAAACAAGAGATGTACATTACTATATGACCCTTCGCCATGATGGCATGTATTGGGACAGGAAAATAATTAAGGGTGATGAAGGAGGCGAAGGCACTTCACAAAGACGGCCACCAGGCTGGGAATCTGACGACCCTGATCATGGCTGAGTCCTCTTTCTTTGAAAGGATTTCGGCCTATATGGAGAACGAATTGAAAGCGGAGGTCGCAATAGAACATACAATTAAGTAAACGAACTCGAAGGGAATGGTCCGAGAGATACACCCTGTGACGAGAACGAAATGGATCAATGATCGCGACTTTATCGTCTATTAATCAGCAGACTGCAAGTGCACAGTCCTATCGCGTAGTTTTAAAAGATATCGAACCCACAGAGACTATAAATCGAACTATTGTTATCCTAAGTTACTATATAAAGGCGAATAATTCTTTAAGATTTTTGGTTAAGGAAAATATAATAAATAAATAGATATTAGTATGTAATTCGCCTAACCTAAGGGATCCGAATTTCCACCGTTACTCGAGTTGAATAAAATCCTATTTCAAAGAACAATATTCATCTAAAGATCCTATCTCAAACCGTCGCCTATTGATTCGGATCATGTAATTAAATCCTAACGTATGCTCGCTATCCCGCCAATTTAAAAACACTTTTGAAAATAAATAAAGTTTAATCTCTTTTAAACGCTTCAGCCTTTAAAATTAATACCTAGTATCCACTATCCGGTTCTAAACCTCAAACTCGCCTGTTGGTTTCTAACCTTAGTCCAGTTTATTAACCTCAAACTTTTGCTGTTGGTTTCTAAACCTTTAATAAATTAAATTAAATATCTAAGTTAGAAAGAATATTTTTAACAACGTAACGTTATGCCAGTTTATTTTCAGATTCCTTTGGTTTGATTAATTTACATACCAATATCGAAAAGACTTAGCCAGACATATTAATTAATTTAGACATGCTTAAATAATACGATTCGATATATTTAAACATTTTCACAATTAAATAAATAATATCAGGCAACAATAAATAAAATAAAATAAAATAAATAAATAAAACCCGAAAATAATATCGAAATAATCTTGTTCTTGACTTGAATTGAAAGGAAAATAAAACGACAAGGAATAAAGCATCGGATCTAACGTAAGGTTAGATCGTGAAAACTAGAAAATACAATGGAATAAAATTGCGAAATATTAAAATAGCGGTTGTTCAAAAATGCCGACCGAAAACTGGAACTTGTATTTATAGATCCTTTGGTAATCGCTTTCCGAATTTTCTAAGCCAACGTGAACGTGGAGCGAAAATAGTGCCTTGAGAGTCGGAGGCGGGGCCCCAAGAATAGGCATACGTGGGAGACGTGCGCTTAAGCGCTTGGAAGAAGTGGTGGACCCCACGAGGGAGGCGGGCGCCCACGTGGTCTCGACTTTGAGACGCGCCTCAACTGCCGAAATGGAGGGCCCCTTGCGAGGCGGGCGCCGAGGAAAGAGGAAAGCGACGACGCCCCACACGTAAGGCATGCGTGTTGGTCCGGCTTGCTTGCTTGCTTTGGGCTTGCTTGCTTTGGGCTGCTTGCTTGTGGGCTTAGTCTTGGACCTTTGCTATAATTGTTTTCTACTTCTACACCTCCCTTTCACTATATCACACCTTTTGCTTCATTTCTTTGCTTTTTAATCCAATTTTTCCTCGATTTTACTTCTTTGCTCGATTTATCTTTATTTAATGCAAATACCTGAAACATAGAAAATACCAACGTAATATAGAAATAAAGTGAAATAATTAAATAAAAACATTAACATTATTTATGAAAAATACATCAAATATGTTATATAAAATCGTGTTATCAAACTCCCCTATACTTAAACCTTTGCTTGTCCTCAAGCAAAAATTAAAAATGAAAAATCACTTGAGCATATGCCCAACGCAGATATATAACACAATTCAATTCGTACTAGGTTGCAATTCACCTCTTTGTTGGATAACTCGAGTTTAGACTTTGACACCAAAGTTACCGTAATAACACTAGACAACCCCATTTATGAATTAAGTCATATCTTTTGTTTCACCCGTTTTCATTCGCACAATCACATTAAGCCCATTACCACCAGATTATATTTGGTACTCCTTTTATCCAATTACAAATTGCGGGGATCGGATCGTCATCCGCCCTACCAAGTTCAACACAGGGACCACCGAACCAATTCATAATGGATGTTTGCATAAATATTTTATAGTTTCGCGATCGTTGAATTAAATGATCCGTAAGGACCATCTAACTTAATAAGTGCATCTTCTAATAAAATTTTCTTTAAAATTCTTGATCAATCACTTATATTCATCGATTCTCCACGTAGTTTGTCGCTTAAGGCGCCGATCGCTTAATAAACTACTCGGGATTACTTTAAAACTAAGTCTTAAGGTGTTGGTATAATAAGTACTTAAATCAATCTAACACGTTGGGGTTTTAAAGTGTTAGGACGATAACAATTTTGCTAAGTCGCTCAATTCTTATTTAAAATAGGCAACCTTAGTATTATTTGAGTGTGTTAATATATGAGTTTTAATTTTATTAAAATTTTGTCGTTATGGCTCAAGAAAAAGGAGAAATTGAATAGCACGAAATTTAAACATAAAAGACTAAAATTTCATAAACATGTATTTTATTGAATGGAAATTTTGCAATACATAGAAAAAGGAAACTAAAAGGGAAAAACTAAATAGAGCAAAGAAAATAAAATGAACAAAGAAATGTTCGATTCCCCAAACTTAAAATAAGCATTGTCCTCAATGCGATAAAACCAGAGAAATCGAAAGGGAAGGGTGGTCACTCGAGAATCTTAATTTGCATGCCTTTTAGTAATACATGTGACTTAGGAAAATAAGGAACAATTTTGTAGACCACACGCATACATATTATATATATATATATATATATATATATATATATATATATATATATATATATATATATATATATATATATATATATATATATATATTATAAATAATTTAATTTTAATTTTTAATATATATAATACTAGTATATAATGCTTTTTAATTAATATAATAAATATTGGGAAATATTGATTTGGTATATTAATAGGAAAAATACGATAATTAAAATAATACTCAATTATAATTATAAATATTAACGTGAAATTTTTATTGAGTTTAATTATCGGTATTACGGGGAAGTAGTCCAAGCGCATCAGAAGAAAGGGTGCAATAGATAACCGACTAAAAATTTAAAATTTAACATAAAATAGAAAAATTGAAAATACGAAAAAAGAAAAATTAAAATTAGAAACTAGGATGACTAATCGTTAATTTTCCATGGCCACTTATCAAGCCATCTCACATATCCCTCACCTTTTCTTTTCTTACGTCTGTAGGGCGGTTTATTCTTTCGACATATTGGTAGTGGTTCTGGATTTATAAGTTTTTCAATTTCGAGCTTAGTGATCTCATCCATCGCCTCATAAGTTAACCTTACCCTTTTAAAAGTAATTATATCCCTAATTTTATGGTCCTCTAATTTTCGCTTTTTAGGCAAGACTTCCAATAGTGAATTAGTATGAATATTCTTCAATACCGCAACGTACGTTTTAGATTGGGAGTCTACCGGAGTTTCCATAAAAATTTTCGGGAAGGGAATCAGTGGGATGTAGTGATTTGGGGTTACGATAGATGCTTCTTTTTCTACCTCTTTTACAACCTCCTCTTCGAACAGTGTTAATAGATTTTCATCAACCTCCCCTGTTTTCACGTCAGAACTTTCCTCGGCCACAATATCATTCTCCTCAAACTCATCATCGCTTTCTAGATTTCCAAGTAGAATTTCCATAATAGTTGTTTCAACATCCACATCTTTCTCGGGTAAAGGTCCTAGAAAGTTTTGTTCGAGTTGGGAGATTTGAGTCTGTAACGCCATACTGTGAGACGCGAGGGATTCAACCATATTAGTTAGTTGGCTAAGGGTTTCATTATTTTGAAGATTTTGGATAGTTTGTGTCTCTATAAAGTGCTCAATCATAGACTCTAACCTAGAGTTAGTTATCATCTCATCAGAATCCTCCATTGATGTTTTGAAATTAAAATCTTGCGATTCTTCAGAGTCTTGAAAGTAAGTTAAAGTCTCTTTTTGGGTTTCCCCATCGCGTTCTATCATCCTACATGATTCGTTAAAATCTTCCATTAATATTTCGAGATCAGATTTGTATGGTTCTGGTGATCCTTGAAAATATTGGGTGTGATAATTGTAGGAAGGATTGGGTTGAGGAAAGGTTTGGTTGAAATTATAAGTTTCTTGTGGTTCTTCAAAATATGGGGATTGGTGGTTCTGAAGGTAGTTGGGGTAGGAGTAGGTTTGTGAAGCATTAAAGTTTTCCATCAGTATTTCAAGGTCGGATCTATGGGATTCTTGTGGTTCCTCATAATACTGATAATGGGCGTAGGAAAAATTTGGGTTATACATGGTAAATAAAAGGTAAAAAGGTGCCTTAGTCTATACGGTGTAACACCAGAGTTACAATATCGACTTAAATAGTCCCCGGCAACGGCGCCAAAAACTTGATCGCGACTTTATCGTCTATTAATCGCCAGACGCAAGTGCACAATCTATCGCGTAGTTTTAAAAGATATCGAACCCACGAGACTATAAATCGAACTATTGTTATCCTAAGTTACTGATACGACTAAGGCGAATAATTCTTTAAGATTTTGGTTAAGGAAAATATAATAAATAAATAGATATTAGTATGTAATTCGCCTAACCTAAGGGATCTGAATTTCCACCGACGTGTTACTCGAGTTGAATAAAATCCTATTTCAAAGAAACAATATTCATCTAAAGATCCTATCTCAAACGTCGCCTATTGATTCGGATCATGTAATTAAATCCTAACGTATGCTCGCTATCCTACCGAATTTAAAACACTTTTGAAAATAAATAAAGTTTAATCTTTTAAAACGCTCATCTTTAAAATTAATACCTAGTATCCACTATCCGTTCTAAACCTCAAACTCTCGCTCTGTTGGTTTCTAACCTTAGTCCATTTATTAACCTCAAACTTTCGCCTGTTGGTTTCTAAACCTTTTAATAAATTAAATTAAATATCTAAGTCGAAAGAATATTTTTAACAACGTAACATTATGCGCTTTATTTTGATTCCTTTGGTTTGATTAACTTACATACCAATATCGAAGACTTAGCATATATTAATTAATTTAGACATGCATAAATAATACGATTCGATATATTTAAACATTTTCACAATTAAATAAATAATATCAGGCAACAATAAATAAAATAAAATAAAATAAATAAATAAAACCTGGAAATACGAATACTGGAAATAATCTTGTTCTTGACTTCTTGAATTGAAAGGGAAAATAAAATACGACAAGGAATAAAGCAACCGGATCTAACGAAGGTTAGATCGTTGAAAACTAGAAAATACAATCCTGGAATAAAATTGCGAAATATTAAAATAGCGGTTGTTCAGTAAAAATGCCGACCGACCCTGATTCTGAAACTGGAACTTGTATTTATAGATCCCTTTGGTAACTGCCTTTCCTGAATTTTCTCTGCAAGCCAACGTGAACGTGGAGCGAAAATAGTGCCTTGAGAGTCGGAGGCGGGGGCCTCAAGAATAGGCGTGGGAGACGTGCGTCTTAAGCGATTGGAAGAAGTGGTGGACCCCACTTGCGAGGAGGCGGGCGCCCACGTGGCCTGACTTTGAGACGCGGCCTCAACTGCGAAATGGAGGGCCCCACTTGCTAAGGAGGCGGGCGCCTCCGAGGAAAGAGGAAAGCTGAGACGACCGTCTCAGCCCACGTGGCAAGGGCATGTGCGTGCTGGTCTGGGCTTGCTTGCTTTGGGCTGCTTGCTTGTGGGCTTAGTCTTGGACCTTTGCTATAATTGTTTTCTACTTCTACACCTCCCTTTCACTATATCACACCTTTTGCTTCATTTCTTTGCTTTTTAATCCAATTTTTCCTCGATTTTACTTCTTTGCTCGATTTATCTTTATTTAATGCAAATACCTGAAACATAGAAAATACCAACGTAATATAGAAATAAAGTGAAATAATTAAATAAAAACATTAACATTATTTATGAAAAATACATCAAATATGTTATATAAAATCGTGTTATCAATCAAAGGCTTGATGCCATTTATGATACAGAACCCTTGGGCTTCGAGAAGGATCCAACAAATTCAAGTGCTAAGATGTTGGCACAGGACCCACTCGAAGAAGTAAATTTAGGGGATATCAACACAAAAAGAATCACCTATATAAGCGCGAAACTCAGCCCAAGCCTCAAACAAGAAGTGATCGAAGTCCTCAAACAGAACAAAGATTGCTTTGCATGGGACTATGATGAAATGCCTGGTTTAAAAAGAGAGTTAGTGGAGCATAAACTTCCAATCAAGGATGGCAAGAAGCCCATCAAGCAGACTCCCAGAAGGTTCGCGCCAGCAGAGGTCGAGAGGTTGTTACGCTGCAAATTCATCAGAACCACAAGGCAGGAGATTTCCTGGGCTTTGTGGTTCATAAAAAAGGAATTGAAATTAACTAGAACAAGACCAAAGCCATCATGGAGACTAAAGCCCCACATCGAAAAAGGAGTTACGCTAGGGAAGATTAATTTTCTCGAAGATTCATTTCGATCCTAAGTGGGAAGACACAGCTTTCTCTCCACGCTTGCTTAAAGCAAGGCCAAGCCTTCGAATGGAGCGCAGAGGCCTTTGACAAGATTAAAAGATATCTATCTCAACCTCCTATCTTGTCTCCACCTTCATGGGGAAAACCCATGAGATTGTATATATCTCTCTCGAACTTACTATAGGTAGTATGTTAGTACAGAAGACAAGAATGGCATCGAAAGAGCTATATATTACTTAAGTAGGTGTTGAATGATGCAAACTAGATATAGTAATATAGAAAAGTTGTGTCTGTGTTTATACTTTTCTTGTATGAAACTCAAGTATTATATAAAACCCGTTGATGTTTATGTTTCATCTCATTTCGATGTTATTAAACACATGTTTTCCAAGCCAATAATGCATAGCGAATTGGTAAATGGGCATTGGCCTTGATGAATATGCTTTGAATTTTATGCCTTTAAGAGCGTGAAAGGCCAAGTAGTTTCGATTTCATTGTGGACCATTCATTGGTCGAACACTGTCATGGGTTATGTCGAAATGAAACCTTGAAGCTATACTTTGATGGTTCGACCCATAGAGAGGCGTGGTGTTGGAGTTCTCATAATTTCTCCGAAGGAATTCCAACAAAATTCAAGTATAAGTTAGATGGCCCTCGTTGCTCGAACAACGTGAATATGAAGCGCCATTGTTGGACTTGAAGCTTTGTTGGAATTGGGGCAACTAGAGTCGAAATCAAGGGTGATTCAGAGTTAGTAGTCAAGCAGATAACTAAGGAATACAAATGCATAAAGGAAAATCTGATGATATATTTCGTCATAGTTAATAGGCTACTCAAAAAATTCGAATACATGGACATTCAAAGACGTATCTAGAATAGAAAATCAAGAAGCAAATGACCTAGCACAATTAGCTTCAGTTATAAAGTCTCGCTAAAAACTTAGAGGATTTGATTGAGATAAGAGGAAGAGTCATGGCTACCGACTTACACCATCGATCTAGAGAATATCAAAATAAGTTATGGTGATAAAGATAGGTTCAAGTATTAGCCATAGACACTTTAATAGATACAGATTGGCGAAATCCATTAATAAGGTATTTAGAAAACCCAACATTGAATGTGGATAGAAAAATAAAATATAGAGCGTTGTCATATGTCCTTATGGGAAATGAATTGTTCAAGAAGACCCAAGAAGGTGTGTTACTAAAATGCTTAGGAGAAAGTGAGGCATATCTAGCACTATCAAGTCCACAATGGGGTATGTGGAGCACATCAAGCGGTCATAAAATGAAGTGGTTGCTATTTTGATATGGTATGTATTGGCCCAAGATGCTCAAAGATTGTATAGATTTTGCTAAAGGATGTGAAGAATGCCGAAACATGAGGATTCAACATGCTCGCAAGTGAGTTACATTCGATCATTAAGCCATGGCCCTTTAGAGGATGGGCATTAGATTTAATAGGAGAAATCAATCTCGCTTCATCTAAAGGTCGAAATATATCCCGGTAGGAATAGACTATTTCACTAAATGGATCAAGCAATACCATTGGTAGTAGATCAAGAGACTATCATCGAATTCACAAAAAAGATTATCTATAGGTTTGGGTTGCGAGAGCATAACCACACCAAGGATCGGTTTACCGGTAAAAGATGCAAGAATTTGCCCAAGAAATGGGGTTCAAGTTGCTAACGTCAACACCATATTATGCTCGAGCAAATGGTCGTCAAGCACCAACAAAGTAATAATAGGTCTAATCAAAAACATGTTGGTAAAAACCAAGAAGTTGGCATAAGACTTTAGATCAAATACTATGGGCATGTAGAACATCTCCCAAAGAGGCTACTAATACTACACCTTTCCAATTAACATTTGGTCATGTTGCCTTACCAAGAGAAATTCATCTACAATCCAATTCAAAGGCAAAATGAAATCTCATCTTCTTTATATTGGGAAATGATGATGAATGAGTTGGTCGAACTAGATGAAGTTAGATTGCATGCATTAGAAGTCCCGATGAGGCAAAAGAGAGAGTGAGCATATAACAAAAGGGTGAAAGGTAAAACATTCAAGATTAATGATTTAGTGTGGAAAGTTATATTGCCCATGGACAAGAAAATAAAGCATTAGGTAAATGGTCACCTCATTGGGAAGGACCTTTTCGAATAGTGAAAACATTTTCAAACAATGCGTATGAAATCAAGAGTTGGAGATGACAAACGAATCCTAAAGGTTAATGGGAAGTATTTAAAGAAATATAAACCACGCGCAGGAGGTTGAATAGTAGCAACGTGAATCATAAACATATAACTCGAAGCCAAAATGGTGAAATTAGTTGCCAAAATGGCATTGTCAAGTGTTACAAATAAACATTCAACTAAAATACAAGATTGCTTTAAATAAACAAGTTCGTATGGGTGTTGTTCCTTAATCGATCAAGATATTCTTGAAAGATTCAAGCTTGGTTGAGTCCGGCTCCTTCCAAGATAGCAACCGCCTTCATCCGTGAAGCCCTTTATTAAGCTCTTCAATTGAGTACCAAAAGTATTGACTCATATGCAATTTGTTGCCGAGCTTCCTTAATGTTATGTCAAGTTCCGGATCCGCTTCCCCATTGAAGAATGGATTGAGCTCAAGATCATAGTCAACTTTGGCTTGCTTGATGTGCATGGCGTGATCTTCAACCTCCTTAGTGAGCTTCGAGGCATGTTCATAAGCGCCCATTGCACCGTTTTTGGACTTTGTTGCCAGCAGATTCATTTTGAAGAAGACATCCATTACGTTATCGATCGTGATGAAGTTCAAACAAAATGGTGCCGACTTCCAGGAACATGTGGCGAGATTGACTTGATTGATAAGTCCCTTCATCACAAGGTGTTGTACTATCTTTTCGAGTACCTCGAATAAATTCACATCAAGTATGGTTTTTGAATCTTGTGAAGAAGTATGACTCTATCATCTAAGGTCAATCGAGGTCGAACCAGATTAGCCTTAGGGAGAGGAGTTCCGAGCTAGTTTAGCCTTCATGTACCCAAGAGGGTCATTCAAGAGGGCTAACTCCCCTTCGGCTGTTTGGCATTTGGAAGACTCTGGAAGTTCCATACGCAATGGAGTGACATCCATCGCAACGTCCATTGGTTCATTAGTGGGAACATTATTGCCTTCATTATTCGCTTCTTCATCATCCTCTTCATCATCAATCAAGTCCACCACCTCGATGTTATCATTTTGATTACCATCAGCATCTGATTCCGTCCCTTCGCTCGAACCTTCTTGAGCATCTTCTCCTTCTTCATCCTCAGACCCTTCCTCACTTGAATCTTGACTCTCTTGGGAGGTATTGGTTTTTTCTTCTTCAGTGTGAGGTGCCTTTTCACTCTCTTGAGGAACTTTGAGAGGAGATTCTAGGTGAGAAGTCTCTGGAGGCACTTCGGTAGCATCTTCAAGCATCGTTTTGTTGGTCTCCTTGAGAGGAGGCGAAGTGCCTTGATCATCTGGCTGATCAGAAGTTCCAGTTGGAATTGCCATGTTGGACGAACCTTTATTCTGCACCAAATTGCTTGAATCTCCATGAGGAGAAGAATGGATCGGAGCAGTTGTTTGTGGGGGAGGAGTCGAAGTAGTTGGGATCGGAGTCGAATCATCCTACACGGAACAAAAAGAAGATTAGAAACTTATAACTAAGGTACGAATAATCATTGTCAAAAATTCGAAGTGAATTCACCTGTGGATTATCTGCAGATATGTTGCTGTCTATGTGTTCCAACATTACGTTGGAGGTCGAAGGTGGATTTTTGGATTTGTGTGAGGGAGCAACATCCTTGGAATCAAGTCCAGAGATGTTAGTGTCTGTTGGAATGTCTTTCTTATGTTTCTTTCGTAAAACCGATGGTGAACTTTCCCCAGCCTTGAGAGTCTTTCCACTAGCACTGGGTTTCCTTTTCTTTGGAGTAGTTGGTGGGAGTCTGTTAGGCTGAAATAATGTGAACGTGAGTTAGATTTCAGTTATAGACTTGAACTTATTTCGAAATGCCTAAGTAAAACTGTTTACCTTTGGGGTTGGAACGGTTGTTGGGATTGGAGCAGGTGTTGGAGTCTGAGTAGTTGTTGGAGTCGGAACAATGGTGCTTGTTGTTGTTGGTGCGGGAGTGATGGTTGGAGTTGCCTTGGGTACATTGTCATCAATTTCGTTAGTTGTTTGGGAACTACTTCCTTCCTTGGCCTTTGATGCAACAGTTTTTATTCTGATAGCTGAAAAGTGAGACACATAAGACAAATGTTAAAATAAAGTAACTAAGACTTATTTGGGATTTCCGAGCATTCGCGCCTTCATTCGAAAGAATCGACATGGCGAAAGGTCGAGCGAAGATGCCCTGGAAATTATGGAGCCAATGTCGAGCCCATGTCACGTCTCGGATGGCTTTAGTTTCCTTTGAGATTTATACTTGAACATCTCTTTGCAAGTAAGCCACCAAGGGTATGGGGAAACCAAGCGAGCCGAGGTAGGTAGTCAGGAAACTTAGGTGGATGCATTCGAGTGCCAACCTATACCTATCCTCGTGTGATCCAAGGAAGTCGAACTTAGAGACTTTTTCTGTGAATTTTTCCTTCAAGGTTTGGGACGCTCGATATACCGTGGACTCCAAGCGTGTAGGATCATAAGTTGTTTCGAAGTAAGTTTGAAAAGCTTTAATTTCTTGAGCGTGAGTGAACATACCTTTCTTCTTGTGTACCTGTGTCATACCCCAAAATTTTCCCTCCATCTACTCAAGAGATTTCATACATCTATGCTCAAGGATTCCTCAAGAGTTGATCAGACAAACCCTCTCCTAGACAATCAACCCAAACTAGGTTTGGTATCTCTCAAGTCAAGATGAACTTCCAACATCTCCAATGGCCTTCATGCCTCCTCATATGCTTCAAAGATTCTCCATGTCAAGTTTCAAGCCTCACAAGTCAAGTTTCCTCAGACAATTGCTCAGATGGTTGAAAATCAGTTGTATTGGACAAAAAGTCAACTGTGGTCAACATACAGTCAAACTTCATGATTTTTGGTCAACATCCTCATTTTGAAGTTACATTCATCACTTGATCAAGGGTTGATCATGATTCATCAAGAAAACTCAAGATTTGCTCAAAAGTCAAACTTTCTAAATTAGGGTTTCTAGGTGAAAAGTCAACAGAACTTTGACTGATCATAACTTTCTCATACTTTCTCAGAAATTTTTCCACCACCTCTTGTTTTGAAGGAAATTCAATTCTCTACAACTTCATGTCTCACAAGAATGTCCAAAAAATGCTTCATTTGAGAGGTATAGCTCAAAACATTACAGGTCCTTTTCAAAGTCAACAAAAAGTCAACTTTTTGTTTTGAGGATATATTGAGCATGGTAACTCCAATTGAGATGAGACCAAAAGGGTTGGTTAGAGGACTCTTAGAGCTTTCCAAAAAGTCCAAGAACACTCAAAAATGTGGAAAATTGAGCAAGATACACCATTCACAAGTTGGGCAATTTTGAAAGAATGCACAAAGAGAGATACTTCAAAAAATCAAATCTTTTGCAAATGGGCCTACTTTTTCTTCATCCTAACTTATTCCTCATGCAATTAGGAATATCCAAGCCCAATGCCACGAATTTTTGATTTATTTTTCTATTTAATTTGTAATTTATTCATTTAAATGCAAATTAAATTTAAAAATAAATTATAAAATCAAAATTAATTGAAAGATTGATTTTATTCTCTTCTTAAGACCCAAGCAATCCATTAAAAACCAGCAATTTCGAAATTGGATCAAAAAAGGCAAGATTGGATTGGAATTGAGCAAATTTTGAAAATTTGATTTTCATGAAAAATCAAATTTGATTATCATTGAATGGTGATTGATTCTTGCCAATTATGATCCCAAATCCATCCAGCATATATACCTGATGCATACCAATCACAAAAGGACGGAAAAATTGCCTAAGAAACCCTAACCTAACCCAAGAAAAACCGTGGTTACAAGACACTTGCAGCTTTGTTTTTGTTTCAATTCAATCGATTCTAAGCCTGCCAATCGCTTCCTGGAGGTCCACTGATTCACTCCAGACCCTTACAGATCGTAAATTCATCAAGAATCACGAAAGAACAATCACGGTTTGCACCACTTTTGTCAAAATCCGATTTCTATGATTCATGCATTATAAATACATTTTGATTGCATATTCTTGTTCGTGTTGATGTTTAGAATGTTTCTGTATAGATCGATTTGATTTTAAGTACCAGAATTGTAACCTGCCATTGTTAGGTTTTCTGAGCTCTGAATTGGGATTAGACGATTCAGGAAAAATTGGCCAAAACCGAAGCCATATTCGTATTCAGGAGGTTGAAAGCAATCGATCTATGTCCCCATAACGAATTTATATTGCGTATTTCTGGATTTTTGATTTTGCAGGGATGTAGCTACGGAAATAATCCGTGGGTAAAAGCTATAGCGACGCTAGAAAACCGTGGGTAAAGACCGGGGTTTTTAATTTTTCAAAACGAGGAAGATGATGATTTGGCGCGAGTTCTGGGGGCCTCAGGAAGCGACGTCTGTCCAATTTCCATTCGTTCCGGTTTTCCAACAGTTGTGCATGCTAGTTCAGTTGGTCAAGGCAAGAGGATTCAAGGTTTGAAGCCAAGGTCTCCAGTTCGAGTCCTGGCAAGACCATTGTTTTCCTCTCTTTTGCAAAACTTCATATTTCCTATATTTTCATATTATTTAATATTTTTACATGCATTTTAATTAATTTCCACATTTTATTTATGCATTAAAAAATTATCAAAAATACTTATTCTTTTTACATTACTTTCTAAAAATCTTTATTTAATTTAATAAATTAAAAAACACATTTTTGCATGCATATTTATTTTTATTTGTAATTTAGCATTTAAATCATTGTAAATTCATTTTAAATTACTAAAATGCATCTAAAAAATCCCACAAAATTATTTTAGTCTATTTATATTATTTCCAGCATATATTAATTTTCTCATATAAAAATTTGCATTTTCCTAACATTTTCTCTTATTTCGATTTCATCATATTTTCTCGTTTGCTTTATAGGTTCTTCCGATTCGATTATTCTTTTTTTCTTTTATTTTCCAATAATGTAACTGTATATGGGATGTAATAGTTTAATTTAGGATTTTATTTTCCGCAAGTTTTAAATTATGTATCTGCCCCAAAGCCATGTAATAGCGTAGGATTTACCTTCGCACTTTACATTCCGATTTTACCGCACCCTATAAAATTGCTAGTAATTAGGCGTGTATGGCAAGACTAAAATCGAACATAGCCCACTAATTTTTAAGATAAAATATCTGAAATCAACACACTTCTTTCACACATGCACCCCTTAGGGTAATTCTCTCTCGTTGCCTTACGAATTCAAATGGTCATGTCCCTCGAACGTAGAGGTATTCTAGCACCGTTGCCTTCCAAACAAATCATCATAGTCCCTTCGATACAAAGATCATAAGACCCACTATGTCGCCTCCGAATACATGATCTTGACCCTCGATTGTCGCCTACGAAAAATGATGATAGTCCCTTCGAATGTGCTAGGATACTTCCTACAAGTTGCCTTCTATGACCATCCGATGTCCCTTCGAATGTCCCGCTTACATCCAACGAATGGAGCTACCTACTAACTAATGGTATGGCTAGCGCTATTATAAAGGAATGTAGAAGTATAGCAAAACGACCAATTCTGAGTGGGTAAATAAGTCTTTTAGTTGCTTGCTCTATCAAATGCTTTTCACACCACACACTCTTTTTCAAAGTTCAATTTCTTTTCAAAACGAAACATTTCCGAACACTTTGTATACACTCCTACATGAGTCATTACAAAGTCAAAGCGAAATGCCTTTTTTCCAAAACATCTTTGTCAAACACACAAAAAGCAATTTTTTTAAAAGTGATCTAGAGCAACTAAGAGCCCGTAGATAACTACGGATGGAAAGGGGTGCTAATACCTTCCCTTTTCATAACCATTCTCCCGAACTCAGAATCTAACGAAGGTCTTTTTCTGTTACTTTTACCTTCCCTTAATTGGATAAAAATAAAAGTCGGTGGCGACTCTTGCTATCCGCACATTTGGATACAAAAATCCTACAAAGTCAGTTCACCGTATTACAGAACTGGCGACTCTGCTGGGGACAAGACCCTAAAAGAGAGAATTGCCTTAGGGATTTCTAGACCATTTTTACTGCTTTTTGTTTGACTTGTATGCTTTATCTTTAAGGGTTGCTTGGGTATTATATTGTTGGGGGATCCTACACCCGGATCCGGGTTTCCTTTTAGGTAAGTAGCATTAGATCATCGCGACCGCTAGACGTATAACTACACGGTCAACATGATGGCTACGTTAGCGTGACACTTTGGTTGTCCCGATACTCTTCATTCCCAAGTTGAAGATAGTATTTGGCTTCTGCGTGGTGTCATCAAGCGCTAACTAAACTTTTAGAACCTTAATTGACCCATCTTGGCCATTAGAAGGTAGTGAGATGGCGGCTTTGTGTAGACCGAGGTTGGTTGATACTCGATGCTACGCTCATTGAGATCTTTTGGGACATTTCGATTGACCACTTGGCGTCGTATTGAAATAAGCCTCGAGAAAGATCGTGATATAAGATTCCTAGAACCGGTTACTATTATAGGACGGGATGAACCAACTCAAACTTTTGGTGGGGTAATCACCTATACCTCATGCAAGCCTTAAACCTAGGCTCATTGTGTGAATTGTTTGTGTGTGCTAAACATGACATCATGACATCATTTGCATTGCATATCATTTCTAACTATTTCAAGGACCTAGGATTTATCTTTGCTCTGTTTTGTAGGGATTATGGCTTCTAGAAAGACTATCCGAATCAATTTCATGGGTATCCCTTCTCAACTCAAAAATTGGTTTGAAATTCGACCATGCTCGGTTCATCAAAAGACATGGTTATCTACTTGATTTGGTTATCTCGGTTTTGAAGAAGATATGATGCATGTCCTATTCCAGGTTCTTTGATCCGAAACACCATTGCTTTACATTTCAGTTATCGGTTGTTCCTACCTTAGAAGAGTTCTCTAAGCTACTTGGGATACCTATTCTTGACCAAATGCCATTCACCGGTTTGGAAAAGGTTCCTAAGTACGAAGACATTGCATCCGCCTTACATCTTAAGCGTTCAGATATTGAAGCCAATTGGGAAACAAGAAGTGGAGTTAAGGGTTTACTTTCTAAGTTCCTGGTTAAGAAAGCCCGAGAATTCCTCAAAGTTATGAGTTTCCATGCATTTGAAAATATTGTGGCCTTGCTAATTTATGGTTTGGTTCTATTTCCTAACTCGGATCAGTTCATCGATATCAATGCCATCAAGTTGTTCCTTACCCGCAATCCTGTGCCTAATTTACTTGGAGACATCCTACATTCTCTCCACACTCGTACTACTAAGAGGCAAGGAACTCTCATGTGTTGCATACCGTTACTTTCTAGGTGGTTTATTTCGCACCTTCCTCCATCAGTTTTGAAGAACGAACAAAGGATGAAGTGGTCTCAAAGATTTATGTCACTCTCTCATTCAGATATCCGTTGGAATCTTTTCTCTCAAAAGGATTTCACCTTCATTGAGCGTTGTGGAGAATTCCCTAATGTACCGCTACTTGGTATAAGGGGAGGTATCACTTACAACCCTTCTCTAGCTCTACGTCAGTTTGGTTTTGCTCGAAAAGATGGTCCTCATGATATGCTTCTCCAAGATATTGTGTTCGACTACAATCATGATCTCCAGAATTACCGACGAAGGTTCATACACACTTGGGGCATGGTAAAAAAGACTGATACCAAGACTTTGGGGCACCAGAACTCCATTCCTTGGGAACCTTACCTCAAATGGGTGCGAGCTCGAGCTCAAAACCTCATGATGCCATTCACGCCTGTTTTACCAGTAATTATGGAACCTGCTGCTATAGGTGACGTACCCTATACCGTTCTCCATCCCGACATGCCTACTGATTTTGAAGAGTTGAAGAGATCCTGGATTCAGCTTAAAGAAGAAAGGGATACCTTTGAAGCTCAGTGTTATGCAAGTGAGAAGAAAGTGCTAGAGTTGACCAAGCTACTTCACGAGGAGCGAAACATCAACGCCTACATCGGCACCAAGAGGAAGCGCCCATGGGAGACTTAGAGCTTTAGGATTTTCTTTTATTGTTTTGAACTATCTCTTGTACTTAAAAAGAAAAGAATAATGAAAAGAGTACTAATAAATGTTTGTTCATTGCTTGTTTAACAAATTTAAATCTCTAAGGTCCTTGAAAACATTGCATTGCATTCGCATAAACATTGCATATCATAGCATAACATTGCATCACAGGTACATTGAAGATTGGTTTTCTCATTTGCTCGCTATTTATTTTAGCGAAATGGCTCTTGAGCAGTCATCAAAGATCTCCGGCTCGAGAATGCTCGGCCAGAGATGTTCACCGCTTGGTCCAAGGCCAAGAAGATCGAAGAAGCTCATCAACAGAAAGAAGAAGGTTGTTGGTCTCCTCAACATGGGCAGACGCTACAAAGGAGGTCCTAGAGTGGTTAGTCGAATTGAGCTCTCTGAAGGAAGTGTCAAGAAGAAGGACGAGCAAAGTAACAAAGGTGGTGGTGAAGGCAGTCAGCCTGAACTTGAGAAGAACTATGATGATGGCCAATACTCTGATGAAGATGACAAGTACAAATAACTTGAAGACCGTCTGAATGCTGTGGAAAACCTGAAGATGTCCGGGCTGAATTTTGATGATCTGAGTCTTGTCCCTGGTGTTGTGATTCCTCCCAAGTTCAAAGTTCCAACTTTTGCTAAGTATGACGGCATGTCTTGCCCTAAGCTGCATTTGAAGTCCTATGTCCAGAAGATCAATCCCCACACTGATGACAAAAAGTTGTGGATGCACTATTTTCAAGAAAGTTTGTCCGGAACCCAGTTGGAATGGTACTATCAGCTAGAGAATGACCGTATCCGTACTTGGAGTGACTTAGCTGATGCTTTCTATAGACAATATGAGTACAATTCTGAATTGACACCCACTCGCATGCAGCTACAAAGCATGTTTATGGGTCGTGACGAGAAGTTCAAGGGTATGCTCGAAGTGAGAGATCTAGCAGCGAGTTCAACCACCCTTGTCCAATAGGGAGTTGGTTGATATGTTCATAGGAACACAGACCCATTCTTCAATCATCGATTGGAAATTCTTGAGGATTCACCGAGTGATATTGACGTGCGTATTGAAGCTAGTATCAAAGTGGAAAGATTCATGTAGAATCATCTTCAAATGAAGAGATCTTTTGGTGGTAAGAAAGAAGCTAATGTGTATGGTCGAAAAGCCGAGCCAAGACCGACCGTGCTCAATCTGGGGGCGGTTGTGATCTCAATCCTACATCGGCACAACCTCGGTGAGACAACGCGTAACGTAACGCACAACGAAGACAGTTTACGAAGATCAACATGCCTTTGTCGTAAGCCTTGCAACACATGTTGAAAGCAAAGCTGATTACCTTGAGAGATCCTCCTCAGAATGTCAATACCTCCTCTCCGAAATACAATCCTAATGCTAAGTGTGCTTACCATTCCAATAGCCCTGGACATAGTACTGGTGATTGTTGGGCTCTGAAGAACAAGATTCAAGATATGATTGAAGCTAAGCAGATTGAGTTTGATCCTCCTATTGAGACTCCAAATGTGATCAACGCGCCTCTGCCTAACCATGACAAGAGTTCCAACGCTGTTGGTGACGATACTTATGTTTTCAACATAGATGACTTGACCATTCCTCTGATGGCTGTTAAGAAGAATTTGCTACAAGCCGGTGTCAACCCAGGATGCCCAAAGAATTGTCGTTGGTGCCCATCTGCGCCTGATGGTTGTGCTTGGTTAAGAAGACGTGTTCAGTGCATGATGGATAACCGTGAGATACTATTTCTGAAGCCACCAGTGCAGAAGCTGTGTGAAGAAATGTCTAAGTTGAAGATTGACAATGCAAATGAAACTGTACCATCTGTGTGGGATACCTTGGGGCAGCCAAGTGGAAAGTATGATTACATGGTGAAGTACAGTGTTCCTGAGAGCTACAAGATTCCTATCGAAGATGTTAAGGCAACTGGATGGGGTGACGAGTTCCCAGAAGACTATGCTGATGTTAACACTATAAGGATTTCCTCTGCTGATTCCGTGCCTAGAGTGGCACCCCTCATCATTACCTCTCCAAGGCCAATTCCATATTCCTCTGATAAAGCTATTCCTTGGAAATATGGAGCTGATGTTTACTATCATGGTGTCAAGCAAGACCCTCTGACCATTGAAGATCTAACCATCGAAGCTACCATTCCTGACATCGACAACATCACCGGATCAAGTAAGGTGACCCGAACCGGAAGGGTATTCTCTCCAGATATCTCTCCTCCAAAAGACACCGCGACTCCAGCTCGCATTCCAACTATTCCATCAGTTCCCCAAGAACCAGTGACTCATCCTGCTCAACCAGAAGTACCAAAGGAAGTTGCTGAAGACACCTCCAAACAAGAAATGGAGGAAATTATGAAGATTATCAAGAAGAGTGACTACAATGTTGTGGAACGGTTGGGACAGACTCCGTCCAAAATTTCCATGCTTGCTCTGCTCTTGTGCTCCGAGGCTCATGCTAATGCCTTGGTGAAGTTTCTGAAGAATGCTCACGTGCGCAAGACACTACCACCGACGAAGTTTGTATTGCTAGCACGGTGCCAACAACGGCCTAGGCTTCTCGATCTTGATTTGACTCCCTTGGAAAAAACACAACAAAACCTTGCATCTCTCATTGAATGCAAGGTACTACCTATCTCATGTCTTGGTGGATACGGTTACGCTATGAATATCCTTCCAAAGGCGCTTTTGATCGACTCGATGTCGAAGGGTTGGTTCGACCCGTGACATTATTGTGAGAGCTTTTGATGGTTCTAAGCGAACAGTACTTGGAGAGCTCACTCACTGTTAAAGTCGGTTCCCGGACTTTTGATTCAACCTTCTTTGTCATGGACATCCGTCCGCCTACTCTTGCCTACTTGGACCCTTGGATACATGGGGCGGCGCTACCTCTACCCATCGAAGCTAAAGTACCGGTGAAAGGGAAGGTTGTTCTGATGTGGTGAAGAAGAGTATATGGTCATCATCTACAATCATTCGATACCTTGAGATGGAAGGAGAATTCTTTGAGACTCCTGTCAAGCTTTTGAAACAATGCCCAGTCATGCTGTTGACTCTCCTGTCTCTGAAGTCGCTAAAGTTCCGCCAGGATGGCCTCATTGAAAGATGCTCAAGCTTTGTTGAAGAAGGTAGTACTATTTGGGGTCACTCCCGATCTTCCTTTCAAATCCGACAAGGTGGTTTAGGCTTCACCATCAAGGTCGAAGATGATACGCGCGAACGTGCCGCCAACTTCCTTTCCGCATCGCGAGTGGAATCCATGCTATAGAAGGCGGCGACAACGACCGACATCGCAAGTGGATCTTCCCAACTCGGATCATGGGCTCGGCATTTGGAAGGCGAAGGCGTCATATCTATCTCCTTTAGTCAGGAGTAATTGCTCTTGTTTTGTTTTGCTTTTCGTATTTCTTTATGTTTGAACAATAAACTTTGAAAGCCTAGTGCCTTGCGGGCATCATGGTTCGTTTTGAGGGTTATTATCTCGTTGTTCGCGTTTTCATTCAATAAATTCGTTGGACTTTTGCATTCAATTGTTTCTTTTCTTTCTTTACTTTATCACCCCTTCAAAATCTATGTGTTCTTACACACACCCACGTGATACACTGAGAATCACTCCGAATCTAATATAACATATGCTATTGCTAAATATGACTTGATAATCCGATCTACCAAGCCGAAGGCGAAAGTGAGGAAGATTGTGAAGTGCCGAGAGAACTTTCGGCTATAGCAAGAAGAGCGAGTTATCTGACCACACGAAAGCAAGTTGAGGTTGTGAATTTGGGTACTAACGAAGATAGAAAAGAGATCAAGATAGGAGCGGGTCTTGAGAACAGTGTTAAAGAAAGGTTGGTTCAGATGCTACGAGATTATATTGAGGTTTTTGCTTGGTCGTACGAAGACATGTCGGGTTTGGACATTAATATTGTGGTACACCGATTGCCGACAAAGGAAGGTTTTCTCCCAGTGAAACAGAAAGTTCGTCGCATGCGTCCTGAGATGTCAGAGAAAATCAAAGCCGAAATTATGAAACAGTTCAACGCCGGTTTCTTAGCTGTTACTTCCTATCCACAGTGGGTTGCAAATGTGGTTCTTGTGCCTAAGAAGGATGACAAGATACGAATGTGTGTGGATTACAAAGATCTGAACAAAGCGAGTCCGAAAGACGATTTCCCACTTCCTCATATTGATGTTCTGGTTGACAACACCGCTCAGCATAAGGTTTTCTCCTTCATGGATGGTTTCTCGGTTACAATCGGATCAAAATGGCTCCAAGACATGGAAAAGACTACTTTTGTTACGGTGGGGCACTTTTCTACAAGGTTATGCCGTTTGGACTGAAGAACGCGGGCGCCACTTATCAGCGTGCTATGGTAACATTATTTCATGACATGATTCATCACGAGATAGAGGTCTACGTCGACGACATGATAGCTCGGTCACAGACCGAAGAAGAGCATCTTGATCATCTACAGAAACTGTTTGATAGGTTGAAGAAGTATAGACTGAGACTCAATCTAACAAGTGCACCTTTGGAGTCGATCCGAAAACTCCTAGGGTTTGTTGTCAGTGGTAAAGGTATTGAAGTCGATCCCGCCAAGGTTAAAGCTATTCAAGAAATGCCAGCTCCCCGCACAGAGAAGGAGGTCAGAGGTTTCTTGGGCCGATTGAACTACATTGCCAGATTCATTGCACACCTAACTGCTACTTGTGAGCCAATCTTCAAGTTATTAAAGAAAGATCAAGTAGTGGAATGGAATGACGATTGCCAGATCGCTTTTGACAAAATCAAGGAATACCTTCAGAATCCTCCTATTCGATGCACCGAAGGAAGATCTCTTATCATGTACTTAACAGTGTTAGAGAACTCAATGGGGTGTGTGTTGGGGCAACATGACGAGTCTGGTCGAAAAGAGCATGCAATATACTACCTTAGCAAAAAGTTTACCGACTATGAAACAAGATACTCACAGCTCGAGAAAACTTGCAACGCTTTGGCTTGGCTGCTCACGACTAAGGCAGTATATGTTGACTCACACTACTTTGTTGATTTCAAGATGGATCCGATAAAATACATATTTGAGAAACCACTCTCTCGGAAGAATTGCAAGATGGCAAATGATCTTGACCGAATATGACATCCATTACACTTCTCGAAGCGATCAAAGGAAGTGTAGTAGCCGATCATTTGGCTCATCAAGCCGTAGATGACTATCGATCTATGCGTTAATTTCGACGAAGATGTTTTACTAATTCTGATTACGAAGAACAGGCCGACGAAGGACCGAACAAGGATCCCGATGGACTATGGTCTTTGATGGAGCCTCAAACGCACTTGGCAATGGCATTGGCGCCATCATTACATCCCCTACAGGCGGACATACACCTTTCACCGCCAGATTATGTTTCAGTTGCACTAACAACATGGCCGAGTACGAAGCGTGCATCATGGGTCTTAAAGCTGCTATTGACTTAAGAATCAAATTCTTACAAGTGTATGGAGATTCAGCTTTAGTGATCAGTCAGATAAAGGCGAATGGGATACGAAGCATCCGAATCTCATTCCGTATCGAGAGCATGTTCTGAGTTTGATCCCCTACTTTGAAGAGATTACTTTTGATCATATTCCACGAGAAGAGAATCAGTTGGCAGACGCATTAGCTACTATGTCGTCTATGTTCAAGGTCAGATGGGACAACGAGGCTCCCCAGGTCATCATTGAGAGGTTCGACGAACCAGCGTATTGTTGTGAGCTTGACGCAGAAGAGAAACCTTGGTACTATGACGTGAAGAGGTATCTTGAGACTCAGGAATATCCCGCAGGGCATACATTAATGATAAGAAGTTCATGAGAAGATTTGCATCTAAATTCTTCCTCAGCAACGACATCTTATACAAGCGCAACCACGACTTGTGCTTACTCCGTTGTGTAGACCAGAAAACAGCAATGCGTATCATGGAAGAGTTACACGAAGGCGCATTCGGTACCCACTCCAGTGGACACACCATGGCTAAGAAGATTTTGAGAACAGGTTACTATTGGTCCACCATGGAAGCTGATTGTCACCGCTATGCTCGATCTTGTCACAAGTGCCAGATTTACGCTGACAAAGTACACGTACCTCCAGTACCTCTGAATGTTTTAACTTCTCCTTGGCCTTTTGCAATGTGGGGCATTGACATGATTGGAGAAATTAAGCCCACAACTTCCAACGGACATCGTTTCATCCTTGTGGCAATCGATTACTTTACCAAGTGGGTAGAAGCAGCCTCGTATGCATCTGTTACCAAGAATGTTGTGGCTCGATTCATCAAACATAACCTCATCTGTCGATATGGCACTCCCGAAAGGATTATCACAGATAACGGTTCCAATCTCAACAACAAGATGATCACTGAACTCTGCACGCAGTTCAAGATCAAGCATCACAATTCCTCTCCATATCGGCCTAAGATGAATGGCGCTGTGGAAGCCGCCAACAAGAACATTAAGAAGATTATACAGAAGATGACAGTAACTTACAAAGATTGGCATGAGATGTTACCATTTGCTCGTCATAGTTATCGCACTACAGCACGAACATCCACAGGGGCAACTCCCTTCTCTCTCGTATATGGTATGGAAGCCGTCTTACCCATCGAGGTTCAGATACCCTCAACCAGAGTCCTCCAGGACGCAGAGTTAGGCGAAGATGATTGGGTTCGCAACTTGACCAGATTAACTTGATTGATGAGAAGCGACTCGCGTCCATCGCCATGGACATTTATCAAAACGAATGATCGAGCATTTAATAAGAAGGTCAAGCACCGAGTCTACCAAGTCGGTGATCTAGTAGTCAAGCGCATCATTCTTCCACAAGGTGATCCCAGGGGCAAATGGACTCCCACCTACGAGGGACCATTTGTAGTCAAGACAATATTTTCCGGCGGAGCTATGATACTTAGCACCATGGATGGTGAAGACTTCCCACACCCTGTGAACGCAGACATAGTCAAAAAATACTACGCATAAAAGAGACCCGCTAGGTCGGCTGGCCTAGGCAAAAATAAGGGCATCTGGCGAACCAAAGGTTCGGGCAAAAGTTAAGGATATATACAAAACATGTACACCGGCAAGTCGAAACCTGAAAAGGCGACTTGGGCAAAAAGGTATCGGTAGGCGAAAACCGAAAAGGCGGTCTAGGCAAAAGTTAGGGATTTAAGCGTCGACTATGTCTCTTCGGATCACCTACTTCATCACTATCAACATTCAAGATTCAAATGGCGAAGATCAGTCTACTCACTTTCTCTGACAGCAAGGGGATGAGATAGTCGAAATATATGAGTACTAGCATAGTTGGAACTTAACAAGATTGTTTCCGCATAGCTTTTTACCTTTCTTGTGTACAAACTACTTGGCCATCGCCACCTTTCAAATAAATACAAACTTCTTTCCTTTACAATTTCATTGTTATTTGCAATAAGTCCAACGTTTGCTTTGAATGACTATCGCATTTGACAATAAGAATCTAATCACAAACATACGAAAAGTGAACATACAAAGTACTTACTACAGCTCCGGTGGGAACGACGAAAGTCACCAAAGCATTCCCCACGAGCATGATCCACAAAGGTGTCACTCACAATACAACTTCCCAGTGAGCAAAAGGAATCCACGAGCTACAATTCCACTCGACTAAGTAATGTTACATGGTCTCAAGCGGTAACACCTCAACCCAGTCAAGGTATTTATCCCAGTATCTCTCCGTTCCTTTTTCCCCAGCGATATCGGCCCGAAACTTGGTCAGATAGTGCATCGGAAGAAACTACATCTTTATCCCCCAGCCAGAGATTACAACGGGCTCCTGACTCTTCCAGCCCGGTCTCCCAGCAACTATCAAATGCTCTCCAATGAGATCGCACCGAATCCCAGGCGCCTCCTAAATTTCCTCCGGGATCTACATACAAGATCCCCAACGGATCGCCTCCCAGATTCTCCTCAGCAGGGTCTATATATGAGATCTCCGACAACGAGCTTCTCAATCTCTACCTTCCTCGACAATATCTAGGCCCAAGACTTGGTCAGATAGTGCATCGGAGAAATCCAGGGTATCTTTCTTCTCCTTCAAAAGCGAGGACTTCCACCTACTCAATCCCCAGCGAGTCGAAATCCTCAAGCAGCATCCATCTTCTTCAAGATGGATATGTTTTGAAATACCACAACATCTATCATTCATACATTACTCATAAAGTCATAATTCATGCATCATGTCATGCATCATACTTTGCATAAAACTAACGAATATTCTATCAAAGTTTCTCTTGTTTTCTCCAAAGTTTTGAACACAACAAACAAGTCGATTAAGCCCGAATCGGAAAACTATCTGAAAGACCGCCTTGGTTGTCCTCGACGGTCGGATTAAGCCCGAATCGGCGGAAAACTATCGAAAGACCGCCCTTGGTTGTCCTCTCACGATGGTCAGATTAAGCCCGAATCGACGGAAAACTATCGAAAGACCGCCCTTGGTTGTCCTCGGCGTGGTCGGATTAAGCCCGAACCGACGGAAAACTATCCGAAAGACCACCTACGGTTATCCTCCGATAACGGCAATGGATCAACACCGATGCACAACAGAAGCTATCCACATTTTGCCAACTACTATCTCCGTCGAGTAATCGGCACAAAGATTTATGGTACGCCCATCTTAACCACGAAAATCAAATGGCTTTTAGGCGTTAATGGATGATAGTAACCATAACATGATAGGAGTATTAGCACAAACTATGCAAGAAATCTTTGCCCCAATAGTTCAAAACGTTCTTGTGACAAACGAGAGAAACGACAATATGAGTCGAATAGCGATTTCTTTGCTCCACACGAAGGCGTGGCGAACCGGGCATTGGTTCGAGCGAACGCACCTATCATAAACAGATTTCGATGACCCACCTTATAGGCCAGCCAAAGAGGGGTTAACTTGGGGCAAGAGCACAAAGGTAGATGTCCCATTGATTCGAGAAGAACCACAATGGGAATTGATAGAACCACCAGGGTCGAAAGATTTGAGGTCGTGATTCGAGAAGAACCACAAAGGGAATTATTGAGCCAGGGGCAAGGGTCAGACTAGAGGTCCCAATTTCGAGAAGAACAACCTAGGGTTGTCTGGTAGGTCGAAACCAAGATCGATCTGATGGTTCATAGGGTTCGACATGACAATATCTTGGCGGAAAATAACCTAACCACCATGATAGAAAGGATCATGGCCCAAAAGTATTAACTGAGAATTAGAAGGCCAAATTACGCTTCCCCCATAGCAGACTATGTAATCCATACTGATTTGCCAAGGGGATACAAGATCCCTAAATTTACAAAGTTTGTTGGGGATACAAATGAGTCAACAGTCGAACACATAGCTAGGTACCTAACTGAGGCAGGAGACATATCAAATAACGAAAACCTTAGGATCAAATATTTCCCAAGTTCCCTTACTAAGAATGCTTTCACATGGTTCACTACTTTGCCTCCAGGATCCATAGACATCTGGACCCTCTTAGAAAGGTTGTTCCATGAACAGTTCTATATGGGACAATCTAAGATAAGCCTAAAGGAATTAGCAAGTGTTAAAAGGAAGTTCACTGAACCTATAGATGAATACTTAAATAGGTTCAGACTCTTGAAATCTAGATGTTTCACATGAGTCCACGAGCATGAGTTAGTCGAAATGGCACGGTGGTTTGGACTATTCTATTGAAAGAAATTAGATACTCAATACTTGAGGACATGGCCCGTTAGCGATAGGGTTCCGGGAACATGGTCTTGACTTCCGGGAACATGTGGCGAGATTGACTTGATTGATAAGTCCTTCATCACGAAGTACTATCTTTTACAGTACCTCGAATAAATTCACATCAAGTATGGTTTTTCGAATCTTGTGAAGAAGTATGACTCTATCATTGGAAGGTGCTGAATCAGAGGTCGAACCAGCATTAGCCTTAGGGAGAGGAGTGTTTCTCTGAGCTAGTTTAGCCTTCATGTACCCAAGAGGGTCAGTTCGTTTCAAGAGGGCTAACTCCTTCGGCTGTTTGGCATTTGGAAGACTCGGAAGTTCCATACGCAATGGGTGACATCCATCATAGCGTCCATTGGTTCATTAGTGGGAACATTATTGCCTTCATTATTCGCTTCTTCATCATCCTCTTCATCATCAATCAAGTCCACCACCTCGATGTTATCATTTTGATTACCATCGACATCGATTAGTCCCTTCGCTCGAACCTTCTTGAGCATCTTCTCCTTCTTCATCCTCAGACCCTTCCTCACTTGAATCTTGACTCTCTTGGGAGGTATTGGTTTTTTCTTCTTCAGTGTGAGGTGCCTTTTCACTCTCTTGAGGAACTTTGAGAGGAGATTCTGGGTGAGAAGTCTCTGGAGGCACTTGGTAGCATCTTCAAGCATCGTTGGTCTCCTTGAGAGGAGGCAAAGTGCCTTGATCATCTGGGCGTCGGAAGTTCAGTTGGAATTGCCATGTTGGACGAACCTTTATTACGCACCAAATTGCTTGAATCTCCATGAGGAGAAGAATGGATCGGGCAGTTGTTTGTGGGGAGGAGTCAAGTAGTTGGGATCGGTCGAATCATCCTACACGGAACAAAAGAAGATTAGAAACTTATAACTAAGGTACGAATAATCATTGTCAAAAATTCAAGTGAATTCACACGTGGATTATCTGCAGATATGTTCTTGTCTATGTGTTCCAACATTACGTTGGAGGTCGAAGGTGGATTTTGGATTTGTGTGAGGAGCAACATCCTTGGAATCAAGTCCGAGATGTTAGTGTCATTGGAATGTCTTTCTTATGTTTCTTTCAGAAACCGATGGTGAACTTTCCCGACCTTGAGAGTCTTTCCACTAGTGGGTTTCCTTTTCTTTGGAGTAGTTGGTGGGAGTCAAGGTGAAATAATGTGAACGTGAGTTAGATTTCAGTTATAGACTTGAACTTATTTTGAAATGCCTAAGTAAAACTGTTTACCTTTGGGGTTGGAACAGTTGTTGGGATTGGAGCAGGTGTTGGAGTCTGAGTAGTTGTTGGAGTCGGAACAATGGTGCTTGTTGTTGTTGGTGCGGGAGTGATGGTTGGAGTTGCCTTGGGTACATTGTCATCAATTTCGTTAGTTGTTTGGGAACTACTTCCTTCCTTGGCCTTTGATGCAACAGTTTTTATTCTGATAGCTGAAAAGTGAGACACATAAGACAAATGTTAAAATAAAGTAACTAAGACTTATTTGGGATTTCCCGAGCATTCGCACCTGCGCCTTCATTCGAAAGAATCGACATGGCAGAAAGGTCGCGAAGATGCCACGGGAAATTATGGAGCCAATGTCGAGCCCATGTCACAGTCTCGAGATGGCTTTAGTTTCCTTTGAGATTTATACTTGAACATCTCTTTGCAAGTAAGCCACCAAGGGTATGGAAACCAAGCGAGCCGTTAAAGGTAGGTAGTCAGGAAACTTAGGTGGATGCATTTCGAGTGCCAACCTATACCTATCCTCGTGTGATCCAAGGAAGTCGAACTTAGAGACTTTTACGTGAATTTTTCCTTCAAGGTTTGGGACGCTCGATATACCGTGGACTCCAAGCGTGTAGGATCATAAGTTGTTTGAAGTAAGTTTGAAAAGCTTTAATTTCTTGGCGTGAGTGAACATACCTTTCTTCTTGTGTACCGTGTCATACCCCAAAATTTGCCCTCCATCTACTCGAGATTTCATACATCTATGCTCAAGGATTCCTCGAGAGTTGATCAGACAAACCCTCTCCTAGACAATCAACCCAAACTAGGGTTTGGTATCTCTCAAGTCAAGATGAACTTCCAACATCTCCAATGGCCTTCATGCCTCCTCATATGCTTCAAAGATTCTCCATGTCAAGTTTCAAGCCTCACAAGTCAAGTTTCCTCAGACAATTGCTCAGATGGTTGAAAATCAGTTGTATTGGACAAAAGTCAATGTGGTCAACATACATCAAACTTCATGATTTTTGGTCAACATCCTCATTTTGAAGTTACATTCATCACTTGATCAAGGGTTGATCATGATTCATCAAGAAAACTCAAGATTTGCTCAAAAGTCAAACTTTCTAAATTAGGGTTTCTAGGTGAAAAGTCAACAGAACTTTGACTGATCATAACTTTCTCATACTTTCTCAGAAATTTTTCCACCACCTCTTGTTTTGAAGGAAATTCAATTCTCTACAACTTCATGTCTCACAAGAATGTCCAAAAAATGCTTCATTTGAGAGGTATAGCTCAAAACATTACAGGTCCTTTTCAAAGTCAACAAAAAGTCAACTTTTTGTTTTGAGGATATATTGAGCATGGTAACTCCAATTGAGATGAGACCAAAAGGGTTGGTTAGAGGACTCTTAGAGCTTTCTAAAAAGTCCAAGAACACTCAAAAATGTGGAAAATTGAGCAAGATACACCATTCACAAGTTGGGCAATTTTGAAAGAATGCACAAAGAGAGATACTTCAAAAAATCAAATCTTTTGCAAATGGGCCTACTTTTTCTTCATCCTAACTTATTCCTCATGCAATTAGGAATATCCAAGCCCAATGCCACGAATTTTTGATTTATTTTTCTATTTAATTTGTAATTTATTCATTTAAATGCAAATTAAATTTAAAAATAAATTATAAAATCAAAATTAATTGAAAGATTGATTTTATTCTCTTCTTAAGACCCAAGCAATCCATTAAAAACCAGCAATTTCGAAATTGGATCAAAAAAGGCAAGATTGGATTGGAATTGAGCAAATTTTGAAAATTTGATTTTCATGAAAAATCAAATTTGATTATCATTGAATGGTGATTGATTCTTGCCAATTATGATCCCAAATCCATCCAGCATATATACCTGATGCATACCAATCACAAAAGGACGGAAAAATTGCCTAAGAAACCCTAACCTAACCCAAGAAAAACCGTGGTTACAAGACACTTGCAGCTTTGTTTTTGTTTCAATTCAATCGATTCTAAGCCTGCCAATCGCTTCCTGGAGGTCCACTGATTCACTCCAGACCCTTACAGATCGTAAATTCATCAAGAATCACGAAAGAACAATCACGGTTTGCACCACTTTTGTCAAAATCCGATTTCTATGATTCATGCATTGTAAATACATTTTGATTGCATATTCTTGTTCGTGTTGATGTTTAGAATGTTTCTGTATAGATCGATTTGATTTTAAGTACCAGAATTGTAACCTGCCATTGTTAGGTTTTCTGAGCTCTGAATTGGGATTAGACGATTCAGGAAAAATTGGCCAAAACCGAAGCCATATTCGTATTCAGGAGGTTGAAAGCAATCGATCTATGTCCCCATAACGAATTTATATTGCGTATTTCTGGATTTTTGATTTTGCAGGGATGTAGCTACGGAAATAATCCGTGGGTAAAAGCTATAGCGACGCTAGAAAACCGTGGGTAAAGACCGGGGTTTTTAATTTTTCAAAACGAGGAAGATGATGATTTGGCGCGAGTTCTGGGGGCCTCAGGAAGCGACGTCTGTCCAATTTCCATTCGTTCCGGTTTTCCAACAGTTGTGCATGCTAGTTCAGTTGGTCAAGGCAAGAGGATTCAAGGTTTGAAGCCAAGGTCTCCAGTTCGAGTCCTGGCAAGACCATTGTTTTCCTCTCTTTTGCAAAACTTCATATTTCCTATATTTTCATATTATTTAATATTTTTACATGCATTTTAATTAATTTCCACATTTTATTTATGCATTAAAAAATTATCAAAAATACTTATTCTTTTTACATTACTTTCTAAAAATCTTTATTTAATTTAATAAATTAAAAAACACATTTTTGCATGCATATTTATTTTTATTTGTAATTTAGCATTTAAATCATTGTAAATTCATTTTAAATTACTAAAATGCATCTAAAAAATCCCACAAAATTATTTTAGTCTATTTATATTATTTCCAGCATATATTAATTTTCTCATATAAAAATTTGCATTTTTCCTAACATTTTCTCTTATTTCGATTTCATCATATTTTCTGATTTCTCGTTTGCTTTATAGGTTCTTCCGATTCAGACGATTCTTCTGTTTTTTTTTCGTTTTTATTTTCCAATAATGTAACTGTATATGGGATGTAATAGTTTAATTTAGGATTTTATTTTCCGCAAGTTTTAAATTATGTATCTGCCCCAAAGCCATGTAATAGCGTAGGATTTACCTTTCCGCACTTTACATTCCGCATTTTACTTTCCGCACCCTATAAAATTGCTAGTAATTAGGCGTGTATGGCAAGACTAAAATCGAACATAGCCCACTAATTTTCAAGATAAAATATCTGAAATCAACACACTTCTTTCACACATGCACCCCTTAGGGTAATTCTCTCTCGTTGCCTTACGAATTCAAATGGTCATGTCCCTCGAACGTAGAGGTATTCTAGCACCGTTGCCTTCCAAACAAATCATCATAGTCCCTTCGATACAAAGATCATAAGACCCACAATGTCGCCTCCGAATACATGATCTTGACCCTCGATTGTCGCCTAACGAAAAATGATGATAGTCCCTTCGAATGTGCTAGGATACTTCCTACAAGTTGCCTTCTATGACCATCCGATGTCCCTTCGAATGTCCCGCTTACATCCAACGAATGGAGCTACCTACTAACTAATGGTATGGCTAGCGCTATTATAAAGGAATGTAGAAGTATAGCAAAACGACCAATTCTGAGTGGGTAAATAAGTCTTTTAGTTGCTTGCTCTATCAAATGCTTTTCACACCACACACTCTTTTTCAAAGTTCAATTTCTTTTCAAAACGAAACATTTCCGAACACTTTGTATACACTCCTACATGAGTCATTACAAAGTCAAAGCGAAATGCCTTTTTTCCAAAACATCTTTGTCAAACACACAAAAAGCAATTTTTTTAAAAGTGATCTAGAGCAACTAAGAGCCCGTAGATAACTACGGATGGAAAGGGGTGCTAATACCTTCCCTTTTCATAACCATTCTCCCGAACTCAGAATCTAACGAAGGTCTTTTTCTGTTACTTTTACCTTCCCTTAATTGGATAAAAATAAAAGTCGGTGGCGACTCTTGCTATCCGCATATTTGGATACAAAAATCCTACAAAGTCAGTTCACCGTATTACAACCTGCACATCGAACGCAGCAGTCAGTTTATTCTGGATAGTGAGAGTATCAAACATACAAGATTGATAGAATCTACTCCACCAATCCAGAAAACCTTTGGATGGAAAATAAGATGGTTCGAAGGAAATCAATTTAAATTGAGCAAAGCCTTGATATTGTTCTTGTTGAAGTTTGGCTTATCTAGCTTTGAAAGTCCGACCAGAGGTGATGGAGTCGTGAGTCTGAAAGAGTGGCTCAGGAATCAGTTGGCATAAACCAAATTGTCTTGAGACAAAGTTGGGTTGATAGGCGAAGAGAAGGATTTGATTCTTGGTCGGAGTAATCCTTGAAGAGATTAGCCTTGGGAGCAAAAGGCTTTCGGATATCTTGAATTTCTTTGACCTTAGCGACCTCCCAAGGAACATAGTGAACCATGATGGTCCATGAGTCCTCGAAGCAAAAGGCGCCATAGTCTCTTCAAGTTACGCTTCTTAGAAAAAAGCATAATGTATTGGGAAAATAAAATAAAATCGGCCTTGTCATCACTCGAGTCGACCTTCTCGGTCTTGTGCCTTCGACATTTCGATCGCTATTACGGATCACGGTCAACAATAGTATCCATGATGAAAGTGAAGATTCGAACATGGCGTTAAGCCATAGTGAAGCAACGAGAAAGGACCAGTAGTAGGATATTCTTGGGAGTGTGGGATTTTAAGCTCGGCGGCCGACCTCAAACTTTCATAAAGGTCGACTAGTAGGAGTTCACTTAAATTAATCCTCCTATTCTCATGTAAATCCCTTGCTAAAGGAATGAACACTAGCCACTTGAAGCGATCTTGCAAAAGACATATCTTGATAGCGGAGGGTAAGGAAAGCAATGTGTTCAACATCGAGACGCTATCACCTTGATGTGATAATGGGTGATGAACTTGGAGAAGCTAGCAAGTTTGATATCAAGTCAATAATCTTTGGAATGTTCCTCGAATCGGGAATGTATGTTTCTCCTATTGGTGATAGGCCAGTGATAGCAGCTATATCAAAAAAGGTGGGTGTGACCATTCCTCCCGGAAGGTGAAAAGTGTTGTAGGTACTATCCCAGAAGTACAGGAATGCAAAGAGCAAAGGATGGCTATAAGTAAAGCACAGTTTCGATAATTTGAGAAGATTATAAATACCTAGTTCCTCCCGATGGGATTTCTTAATCTCTACTTTAGCAAACCAATTACGTAAGCTATATCGATAGGCAGGATCGAAATGGCTTAAAATTACTTTTAACATAGTCAAAATGAAAGGATCCTTTGGGGAATCATAGGGGTTTCGTGTCTTTAGAAGCAGAGGGTTCGTTCACATTATCAGTTTCTATTCTAGGGGTTTCCATTTTATTGAACAAAGGTTTGAAATCATAGCAAACAGGGAATATGGTTCTAACGTCCTTCAAAATCTCAAAAGCGTGAGAGGACCCATTAGCGAACCTCTTTCGAGACATTAGTTGGAATCAATACACGAGAAGCGTAAGTTCTGTTCTTTGGAGATGCTTTGAGGAATAAGTACCAATTGGCCATGGTGAGTATCAACCTTGCTTTCCAGGATCGTTCCAGTGTTCTTGGTCTTCTTCTTAGAAATCTTTTTCTAAGATGTTGTTGTTGAAGACATTGTTGGGAGCTGTTAAGGTTTTAGGGTTTTTCAACAAAGAGAGAAGAAGAAGGTTCAGAGTGTGGAAAAAGAGTAAAAAGACTGAGTCTGTTGGATTTTATAGTAAGGAATTTGAAACGATCATCAACTAAAGCCAAGGTACGTGGAGAACGTGGGTTGGACACGGAGTGAGGTGGCGTAAAGTAAGCATTGGAAATAAACATGATTAAAGACAATCATTACCTTTAATAACCGCACCATCTTGTGGTAGCTGTTTGAAGCAAGTTCGAAACCGGGGCCGTCATGGTGACGTGATGGAAGTTCGCACAGTGTCATATTTTGCTCAAGGTCACATCAAAATCTTGTGGATATATTTAAAATAAGTATTTCTCAAATAGGGATTAAATCGTATTTTAAAGGGGCATTTGTTGGTGAAGATTTTGATATTTATGGTTCGAAAAGGAGCATTGAATTGAAGCGAAGCGATGCGATGTTCACTAGAATGAAGGAAATGTCATGGTTTGGAATGAAGGAATCAACTCTTGAATAAAATATTAAAACACAGGGCTTGGTAGCAATTGTGAAGGAGCTTGAAATGGTGGGCGTGGTGTTAGGCAGCGCGTTCGAATCGAAAGGTAGTTTAGATATTTGAAATTCAAAATATGAGCGGGATGAATGAACGTTCGAAATTGTGCGCTGGAAAACGGTTCGAAGACGTGGAGGCTAGAGAGGCATAGTATTCTGCATGTCCGAAACGTGGCAAGCTCTCATAAGTCAGACCGTTATGGTTAGAATAGTATAAATAGAAGTCTTAGTGTTAGGATTTCGTGTGTCATATCTATTGTACTAAAATTCAGTATCATTCAAAATACCACATGGATAGGAAGCGAATGCACGAATGATATACGTATGATTGCACCACTTTTTATCTTTCAGTAATGTATCTTTACTTTTCCAGTTTACCTTTTATCTCGCACAAATGTCATTTAAATCTTTTATATTCAAAGTCATTTAATCTTCCATGCATTTAAAGGTTTTCTTTTCGTTTTGAAGTCTTTTACTTTTTGAAACTTTTACATTCATGTTCTTATTTTCCAGAAAACTTTTATATACTTGCTTTTAAATACTTGTCTTTTCGTTTCATGCTTTATTTTGAAAGTCTTTTACATTCAAGAAACCCTTTAAACATTCCTGCATTTTATATACTTTTTTGCAATTCAAAGTCTTTATATCGTACTTGTTCGAATTAGTTTTATATTGTTTTACTTAATTTCGTTATCAACTTATTGGACATCATAACCAAACACACTTGAAATATAGATATAAAATATTGAGCGAGTCTTGAATATGAACCATCATTTTAAACTTACACGACCAATAACCCCATAGGATCAATCTAGTCGATCCTGCAAGTTACCAAAGGATTAAACAACAATCATAACGCTTGTTTGATAGTTTGGAGGACTAGCGGTTGTTTCACGAAATCACTGTGAACAAATTGCACGCCCGATGGGACCGAGATTGGTTGTTGCTAATTAAAATTAACGATTAATAACTTAGTTATTGTTAAAAGGTTCTTTAGTAAACAAAGTTCATTAGTATATGAACCTTAGGGTGGTAGAATAACTAAGAACCAACCCTTACCGGAAGAAATCGAAATAGCAGGATGTCGATCCAAATAACCCACAGGAACAACGCCCCACGGAGCGCACTAATGCATCATTTCGCCGGACGTCAGCGATCCTTCGAACGCACAATCTATTGCATCTTCTACTAACAGTATGGCGCGAATGGAACAAGTGGCATGTCAACAAACAATTCGATCCTAGGTAGTACAGAACCACTGGGTATCACGGGGATTCATCCACCGTCGAGCACAAACCCATTTCGCTACCCCACCAACTAGACCATTTAGTTTCGGCACTAGACCCGAAATTCCCGGTATGGAATGCCAACATCCTTTATGGCGGGATTACAAACTTGACGTCGAGCGCGTCACCACACTTAGGGGTTACGGGGCTAATCAATTTATGACAAATAACCAAGGGTCGTAGGTTGTAGTACGCCCATCTTAACCACGAAAATCAAATGGCTTTTAGGCGGTTAATGGATGATAGTAACCATAACATGATAGGAGTATTAGCACAAACTATGCAAGAAATCTTTGCCCCAATAGTTCAAACGTTCTTGTGACAAGCGGAGAACCGACAATATGAGTCGAATCGCGATTTCTTCGCTCCACACGAAGGCGTGGCGAGAACCGGACATTGGTTCGAGCGAGCGCACCTATCATAAACAGTTGCGATGACCCACCTTATAGGCCATCCGAGAGGGGTTAACTTGGGGCAAGAGCACAAAGGATAGATGTCCCATTGATTCGAGAAGAACCACAAAGGGAATTGATAGAACCACCGTCGAAAGATTTGAGGTCGGTGATTCGAGAAGAACCACAAAGGGGAATTATTGAGCGAGGCAAGGGTCGAGACTAGAGGTCCCAGCGTTTCAAGAAGAACAACCTAGAGGGTTGTCTGGTAGGTCGAAACCAAGATCTTGATGCGATGGTTCATAGGGTTCGACATGACAATATCTTAGCGGAAAATAACCTAACCACCATGATAGAAAGGATCATGGCCCAAAACGGTATTAATAGAATTAGAAGGCCAAATTACGCTTCCCCATAGCAGACTATGTAATCCATCTTGATTTGCCAAGGGATACAAGATCCCTAAATTTACAAAGTTTCTTTGGGATACAAATGAGTCAAGATCGAACACATAGCTAGGTACCCTAGGGGAGACATAGCAAATAACGAAAACCTTAGGATCAAATATTTCCCAAGTTCCCTTACTAAGAATGCTTTCACATGGTTCACTACTTTGCCTCCGGATCCATAGACACTGGACCCTCTTAGAAAATTCCATGAGCAGTTCTATATGGGACAATCTAAGATAAGCCTAAAGGAATTAGCAAGTGTTAAAAGGAAGTTCACTGAACCTATAGATGAATACTTAAATAGGTTCAGACTCTTGAAATCTAGATGTTTCACAGTAGTCCCTGAGCATGAGTTAGTCGAAATGGCCGCTGGTGGTTTGGACTATTCTATTCGAAAGAAATTAGATACTCAATACTTGAGGGACATGGCCCAGTTAGCAGATAGGGTTCCAGGGAACATGGTGCTGACTTTCAGGGAACATGTGGCGAGATTGACTTGATTGATAAGTCCCTTCATCACGAAGCTGTACTATCTTTTCTGAGTACCTCGAATAAATTCACATCAAGTATGGTTTTTCGAATCTTGTGAAGAAGTATGACTCTATCATCGGGTCTTGAATCGAGGTCGAACCGTAGCCTTAGGGAGAGGAGTGTTTCTCTGAGCTAGTTTAGCCTTCATGTACCCAAGAGGGTCAGTTCGTTTCAAGAGGGCTAACTCCCCTTCGGCTGTTTGGCATTTGGAAGACTCTGGAAGTTCCATACGCAATGGAGTGACATCCATCGCAACGTCCATTGGTTCATTAGTGGGAACATTATTGCCTTCATTATTCGCTTCTTCATCATCCTCTTCATCATCAATCAAGTCCACCACCTCGATGTTATCATTTTGATTACCATCAGCATCTGATTCCGTCCCTTCGCTCGAACCTTCTTGAGCATCTTCTCCTTCTTCATCCTCAGACCCTTCCTCACTTGAATCTTGACTCTCTTGGGAGGTATTGGTTTTTTCTTCTTCAGTGTGAGGTGCCTTTTCACTCTCTTGAGGAACTTTGAGAGGAGATTCTGGGTGAGAAGTCTATGGAGGCACTTCGGTAGCATCTTCAAGCATCGTTTCGTTGGTCTCCTTGAGAGGAGGCAAAGTCCCTTGATCATCTGGCTGATCAGAAGTTCCAGTTGGAATTGCCATGTTGGACGAACCTTTATTCTGCACCAAATTGCTTGAATCTCCATGAGGAGAAGAATGGATCGGAGCAGTTGTTTGTGGGGGAGGAGTCGAAGTAGTTGGGATCGGTCGAATCATCCTACACGGAACAAGAAGATTAGAAACTTATAACTAAGGTACGAATAATCATTGTCAAAAATTCAAGTGAATTCACATGGATTATCTGCGAGATATGTTCTTTGTCTATGTGTTCCAACATTACGTTGGAGGTCGAAGGTGGATTTTGGATTTGTGTGAGGAGCAACATCCTTGGAATCAAGTCCGAGATGTTAGTGTCAGTTGGAATGTCTTTCTTATGTTTCTTTCGTAAAACCAATGGTGAACTTTCCCAAGCCTTGAGAGTCTTTCCACTAGCACTGGGTTTCCTTTTCTTTGGAGTAGTTGGTGGGAGTCATTGGGTGAAATAATGTGAACGTGAGTTAGATTTCGATTATAGACTTGAACTTATTTGAAATGCCTAAAAGCTGTTTACCTTTGGGGTTGGAACAGTTGTTGGGATTGGAGCAGTTGTTGGAGTCTGAGTAGTTGTTGGAGTCGGAACAATGGTGCTTGTTGTTGTTGGTGCGGGAGTGATGGTTGGAGTTGCCTTGGGTACATTGTCATCAATTTCGTTAGTTGTTTGGGAACTACTTCCTTCCTTGGCCTTTGATGCAACAGTTTTTATTCTGATAGCTGAAAAGTGAGACACATAAGACAAATGTTAAAATAAAGTAACTAAGACTTATTTGGGATTTCACGAGCATTCACACCTGCGCCTTCATTCGAAAGAATCGACATGGCAGAAAGGTCGTAGCGAAGATGCCCTGGGAAATTATGGAGCCAATGTCGAGCCCATGTCACAGTCTCAGATGGCTTTAGTTTCCTTTGAGATTTGTACTTGAACATCTCTTTGCAAGTAAGCCACCAAGGGTATGGGAAACCAAGCGAGCCGTTGAGGTAGGTAGTCCGGAAACTTAGGTGGATGCATTTGAGTGCCAATCTATACCTATCCTCGGTGTGATCTGAAGGAAGTCGAACTTAGAGACTTTTACGTGAATTTTTCCTTCAAGGTTTGGGACTTTCGATATACCGTGGTCTCAGCGTGTAGGATCATAAGTTGTTTAGTAAGTTTGAAAAGCTTTAATTTCTTGGCGTGAGTGAACATACCTTTCTTCTTGTGTACGCACATCGGCAATCGGTTTATTACGGATAGTGAGAGTATCAAACATACAAGATTGATAGAATCTACTCCACCAATCCAGAAAACCTTTGGATGGAAAATAAGATGGTTCAAAGGAAATCAATTTAAATTGAGCAAAGCCTTGATATTGTTCTTGTTGAAGTTTGGCTTCTAGCTTTGAAAGTCCGACCGAGGTGATGGAGTCGTGAGTCGAAAGAGTGGCTCGAATCGGTTAGCATAAACCAAATTGTCTTGAGACAAAGTTGGGTTGATAAGCGAAAGAAGGATTTGATTCTTGGTCGGAGTAATCCTTGAAGAGATTAGCCTTGGGAGCAAAAGGCTTTCCGGATATCTTGAATTTCTTTGACCTTAGACCTCCGCAAGGGACATAGTGAACCATGATGGTCCATGAGTCCTCGAAGCAAAAGGCCATAGTCTCTTCGAACCGCTTCTTAGAAAAGAGCATAATGTATTGGGAAAATAAAATCTGAAATCACCTTGTCATCACTCGAGTCACCTTCTCGGTCTTGTGCCTTCGACATTTCGATCGCTATTTACGGATCACGGTCAACAATAGTATCCAGAGAAAGTGAAGATTCGAACATGGCGTTAAGCCATAGCAACGAAAGGACCAAGTAGGATATTCTTGGAGTGTGGGATTTTAAGCTTGAAGCGGCCGACCTCAAACTTTCATAAAGGTCAACTAGTAGGAGTTCACTTAAATTAATCCTCCTATTCTCATGTAAATCCCTTGCTAAAGGAATGAACTGCTAGCCACTTGAAGCGATCTCTGCAAAGACATATCTTGATAGCGGAGGGTAAGGAAAGCAATGTGTTCAACATCGAGACGCTATCACCTTGATGTGATAATGGCGATGAACTTGGAGAAGCTAGCTAGTTTGATATCAAAGTCAATAATCTTTGGAATGTTCCTCGAATCGAGAATGTATGTTTCTCCTATTGGTGATAGGCCGTGATAGCTATATCAAAAAGGTGGGTGTGACCATTCCTCCGGAAGGTGAAAAGTGTTGTAGGTACTATCCCTGGATGCAAAGAGCAAAGGATGGCTATAAGTAAAGCTGGTTTCGATAATTTGAGAAGATTATAAATACCTAGTTCCTCCCACTGATGGGCTTTCTTAATCTCTACTTTAGCAAACCAATTACGGTAAGCTATATCGGAGGGCAGGATCAAAATGGCTTAAAATTACTTTTAACATAGTCCAAAATGAAAGGATCCTTTGGGGGAATCATAGGGGTTTCTGTGTCTTTAGAAGCAGAGGGTTCGTTCACATTATCAGTTTCTATTCTAGGGGTTTCCATTTTATTGAACAAAGGTTTGAAATCATAACAAACAGGGAATATGGTTCTAACATCCTTCAAAATCTCAAAAACTGTGAGAGGACCCATTAGGGCGAACCTCTTTCCAGAGACATTAGTTGGAATCAATACCTGAGAAGCGTACAGAAGTTCCTGTTCTTTGGAGATGCTTTGAGGAATAAGTACCGATTGGCCATGGTGAGTATCAACCTTGCTTTCCAGGATCGTTCCAGTGTTCTTGGTCTTCTTCTTAGAAATCTTTTTCTGAGATGTTGTTGTTGAAGACATTGTTGGAAGCTATTAAGGTTTTAGGGTTTTAGAGAGAAGAAGAAGGTTCGAGTGTGGAAAAGAGTAAAAAGGCGAGTCATTGGATTTTATAGTAAGGAATTTGAAACGATCATCAACTAAAGCCAAGGTACGTGGAGAACGTGGGTTGGACACGGAGTGAGGTGGCGTAAAGTAAGCATTGGAAATAAACATGATTAAAGACAATCATTACCTTTAATAACCGCACCATCTTGTAGTAGCTGTTTGAAGCAAGTTCGAAACCGGAGCCGTCATGGTGCGTGATGGAAGTTATGCAGTGTCATATTTTGCTCAAGGTCACATCAAAATCTTGTGGATATATTTAAAATAAGTATTTCTCAAATAGGGATTCGAAATACGTATTTTAAAGGGGCATTTTGTTGGCTGAAGATTTTGATATTTATGGTTCGAAAAGGGAGCATTGAATTCGAAACGAAACGATGTGATGTTCACTAGAATGAAGGAAATGTCATGGTTTGGAATGAAGGAATCAGCTCTTCGAATAAAATATTAAAACCTGGGGCTTCGAGTAGCAATTGTGAAGGAGCTTCGAAATGGTGGATGTAACACCCCAAATTCTACCCGGAAAATATATCGAAAATCAGAGTAATTAAAATTTTCAACAAAACATGGGATGCCACATTTCAACATTAACAACACAAACAGATGAGATACATAACACTTTTTAATTCGGAGAATCTCATAACAACTTGCAATAACTTTCAAACAAAATACTTTTTATTACTACGCAGCGGAATTCATAGTTATACAACTGAATATATTATACTAATAACAACTTGAAACATGTTATTCAACTTTCAACATACTTAACAACTTTATATTTCACAACATCACTTAGGATTCAACAAATTATACTAATAACAACAAGAGTCAACAATATAAACAACATAGACCAAACGTCCCCCCGAGTGTTACGTATCAGAGCAAAGACACCGACTTGAACCAACGACAACTAATTCTTCCATTCTTGAATACACGCGTTACGGTATAAAGGCAACGCGAAACAAATGAAGGGTGAGATATCTAACAATCTAATAAATTGTATGATAAATAATATATGATAGAATTTAGATAACGTAAATCACCACTTAACTTATTCTCACAACCAACAATCACAACATAATCATCAACGTAATATAATGACAACAATTTCTCCACACAACAATATTTATCACAACATATTCGTCAACGTATCAACTCAACTCAACACAACTTAATAACAACAACTTAATAAAACGCCAACTTATAACAACAACAACTTATAGCAACAACAACTTATATCAACAACAAACAACGACAATCACTAAACAACGAATAATAACAATAACTTTAACTTGCGACTCAATATGTGACTCAACTATGCAAATGCATGTGGTACCATTTGGAGCGAACTCTAACTTAAAATCATGCCAGTTTATCGAGGCACTAACAAGGCATAAGCCTTCAACGTGGTGCCATCAAGGCCAAGGCATAAGCCTTCAACTTTCAACGTGGTGCCAATCCAGGCCAACTTAATAATGCAATGTATGCCATGCGACCTCAACTTCAACAATAAATACACAAAAATGCAACAACCATCACAACAACATACGACAACAACTTAAAATATACATCAATGACATCAACTTAGATCAACACTGGTCATTCGACCTACAACTCAAGCATGTCCATAAATCGGAACAATTCAACCTATTCAACATTGGCCATAGGCCTACAACTTCATCAACATATCAACAACAATTTATAACAACAACATATTCAACAACGATAATAGTTTATCAATAAAATTAATACGAGCAAACAACAACCAATTTCATCACAATATGCAACTTCACAATTTATTAACAACATCAATACCAGCAAACAACGACAATTCAACGGAAACAACACAACACAGTTTATCAGCTGCAAATTCACAATTTACGACAAACATATAACACATAAAATCAACCAAAATAAATTACAAACAAACCACGTAATTGTTCGGACTATTTTGACCATTTCTGATTAATTAATCTTTTACTAAATTACTCAAATTTTCTGCTTTCGATTACTATTCAACCGCCACAATCCCTACAACTCTAAAATAACTTTAAGGTGCTCAAAATCTAAAATAACTCTAAGGTGCTCAAAATTGCTCTACCGATAAATCTTGTATATAAAATAATATTTATGAAAATAATTGGTTCATGTTCTGACTCAAGTAATAGCAAAACAACTCTAAAGGGTCAAATACTTTTACCTTTAATTCTCGACTTATTTTATGACTTATTAGATTTAATTTTAAACAACTCGAAAAGAATGCTGACAACTCTAAACATGTCCAAATTATCCAATACAATTAAAATATGACTCTTAATAACTCAAAACAACTCTGACAACTTTATTGACAACTCTTAACAACTCTATTGATAATTTCAACAACTCTAACAAATTGCACCATATGAGAGAAGTTTAATTATTGAGGCGTGGTTAAAGAAAACAACGATATGAAGCCATGCAATTTTCTTATAACAAATTTAAATGTTATGACTAAAATTATGGATAAAATAAGGAAGGTAACTAAATACACTTAGTGACAAAATTATATTAAAAAATGATATTAGATATAGAACATAGTAATACACCGTACTAATAATACATATTAGCTCAAACTTTATAAAAGTTAACATGACATTAATAAACTTTCATAATACCGATTAGCTAACGGAAAATAACAAAAGCTTTACTATGTCGCAACCATATGACATCAACGACTTCAACAATTTCCTTCTATGATATTATTGAATAACTAAATCTTGAATACATTTGTAACCACGGTCAATTATACTAAACAAATCATAGTTATCTCCAAATTGTTATATCTAACGAAAATCATAGGCACTTAGATTGAAACATGATTCTCAAATAAATTCATAATGTACTGCTATAGTATAGTAATTGTTATTCTCAATCATATCTCAATTTCAATGATATATCAATTCCAAACACAATTAATCATCACACATCAAGAATTATTCATCAAAATCTAACAATTTTAATATATAGAAATTTTGGAATTTCAACCTATACATATTTTTAACCAAACACAACAACCACAGGTGCATAGTAAATTCCTCATTATCCTAATTCCCACATACTACTCATCATACAACCCATTAGAAAGTCAGAACCCCACCCTTACCTTGAATTAAAGGTCGCAATTTCGGTTTGACTTTCGGTGTACAATTTTCTCACGACGATAATTTTTCTCCCAAGCCTATTCCTCTTTTTCTTCCTCTTCTCACGTATGCTATTCTTTTCCCTTTTCTTCTCCTTGTTTTTCTAACAACCTCCAAAAACCTAATTTCCTATTATTTATAATAACTAATAATTATATCTCTCTTATTGAGCCTATTTCTCTACACCTCCCTTTCTACTAATTTCAACCATCTAAGCCCAACAAATTATTCCAATTTTATTATTATTACTAATAGTCACTATTATTATTATTATTATTATTATTATTATTTATTATTATTATTATTATCTATCGGCTAGTCAACAATAATCCAATTAACGCCTCTTATAATAATTCGATATTCGAACTACTAATTCCAATAAATAATTTCTTATATAATTTAATTAAATAATTAATTAAATTTCGATCTATCACTACAATCATCATTTATAATATTCTCTTTTGGTTGAATATAATACTATATTAATCATCACTTTCGAATAATATTAATAGAACAATATCATTCAATGTTCATATTAGCATCATCTTCATACATCAAATACAGTCAATAGCGTTACATACAGCAATACCAGTCGGTGTCGGTGGTGTGTCGTCAACAAATAAGGATTTAATTGAACAACAACAATATAATATCTATAATAACAATTAATAGAATTTTCACATATAATTTTTAATCAATATTCTACAATACTAAATATAAATATATTGTTCTAAATCAATCAAACAACTTTTTTAGTAGCAACTTATAACAACAACAACTTAATAGCAACAACAACATATAACACAACACAACGATTAATCACTAAACAATCGAATAACAACAACTTTAACGAATACAATATTTAATTCAACTAACATTATACCATTGGGCGAACTAACTTAAAATCATGCTTTATTAGAACTAACAAGGCATAAGCAACTTCAACGTGGTACAATCAAATTAACATAAGCCTTCAACTTTCAACGTGGTTATAACAATTCAACAATAATGCAATGTATGCCATCAACCTCGACAACAATAAATACACAAAAATCAACATGTATACAACAACATACGACAACAACTTAAAATAACAACATCAATGACATCAACAAGATCAACAACGGTCATTCGACACAACTCAACATGTCCATAAATGAACAATTCAACCTATTCAACATTGGCATAGGCCTACAACTTCATCAACATATCAACAACAATTTATAACAACAACATATTCAACAACGATAATAGTTTATCAATAAAATTAATACGAACAACCAATTTCATCACAATATGCAACTTCACAATTTATTAACAACATCAATAAAACAACGACAATTCAGCGGAAACAACACAACACAGTTTATCAGCTGCAAATTCACAATTTACGACAAACATATAACACATAAAATCAACCAAAATAAATTACAAACAAACCACGTAATTGTTCGGACTATTTTGACCATTTCTGATTAATTAATCTTTTACTAAATTACTCAAATTTTCTGCTTTCGATTACTATTCAACCGCCACAATCCCTACAACTCTAAAATAACTTTAAGGTGCTCAAAATCTAAAATAACTCTAAGGTGCTCAAAATTGCTCTACCGATAAATCTTGTATATAAAATAATATTTATGAAAATAATTGGTTCATGTTCTGACTCAAGTAATAGCAAAACAACTCTAAAGGGTCAAATACTTTTTACCTTTAATTCTACGGCTTATTTTATGACTTATTAGATTTAATTTTAAACAGCTCGAAAAGAATGCTGACAACTCTAAACATGTCCAAATTATCCAATACAATTAAAATATGACTCTTAATAACTCAAAACAACTCTGACAACTTTATTGACAACTCTTAACAACTCTATTGATAATTTCAACAACTCTAACAAATTGCACCATATGAGAGAAGTTTAATTATTGAGGCGTGGTTAAAGAAAACAACTGATATGAAGCCATGCAATTTTCTTATAACAAATTTAAATGTTAACAGCTAAAATTATGGATAAAATAAGGAAGGTAACTAAATACACTTAGTGACAAAATTATATTAAAAAAATGATATTAGATATAGAACATAGTAATACACCAGTACTAATAATACATATTAGCTCAAACTTTATAAAAGTTAACATGACATTAATAAACTTTCATAATACCGATTAGCTAACGGAAAATAACAAAACGCTTTACTATGTCGCAACCATATGACATCACTGACTTAACAATTTCCTTCTATGATATTATTGAATAACTAAATCTTGAATACATTTCTAACCACGGTCAATTATACTAAACAAATCATAGTTATCTCCAAATTGTTATATCTAACGAAAATCATAGGCACTTAGATTGAAACATGATTCTCAAATAAATTCATAATGTACTGCTATAGTATAGTAATTGTTATTCTCAATCATATCTCAATTTCAATGATATATCAATTCCAAACACAATTAATCATCACACATCAAGAATTATTCATCAAAATCTAACAATTTTAATATATAGAAATTTTGGAATTTCAACCTATACATATTTTTAACCAAACACAACAACCACAGGTGCATAGTAAATTCCTCATTATCCTAATTCCCACATACTACTCATCTTACAATCCATTAGAAAGTCAGAACCCCACCCTTACCTTGAATTAAAGGTCGCAATTTCGGCTTGACTTTCGGTGTACAATTTTCTCGCGACGATAATTTTTCTCCCAAGCCTATTCCTCTTTTTCTTCCTCTTCTCACGTATGCTATTCTTTTCCCTTTTCTTCTCCTTGTTTTTCTAACAACCTCCAAAAACCTAATTTCCTATTATTTATAATAACTAATAATTATATCTCTCTTATTGAGCCTATTTCTCTACACCTCCCTTTCTACTAATTTCAACCATCTAAGCCCAACAAATTATTCCAATTTTATTATTATTACTAATAGTCACTATTATTATTATTATTATTATTTATTATTATTATTATTATCTATCGGCTAGTCAACAATAATCCAATTAACGCCTCTTATAATAATTCCGATAATTCCGAACTTCAACTAATTCCAATAAATAATTTCTTATATAATTTAATTAAATAATTAATTAAATTTCCGGGCGTTACAGTGGAAGCGTGGTGTTAGGCAGCGCGTTCGAATCGAAAGGTAGTTTAGATATTTGAAATTCAAAATATGAGCGGGATGAATGAACGTTCGAAATTGTGCGCTGGAAAACGGTTCGAAGACGTGGAGGCTAGAGAGGCATAGTATTCTGCATGTCCGAAACGTGGCAAGCTCTCATAAGTCAGACCGTTATGGTTAGAATAGTATAAATAGAAGTCTTAGTGTTAGGATTTCGTGTGTCATATCTATTGTACTAAAATTCAGTATCATTCAAAATACCACATGGATAGGGAAACGAATGCACGAATGATGTACGTATGATTGCACCACTTTTTATCTTTCAGTAATGTATCTTTACTTTTCCAGTTTACCTTTTATCTCGCACAAATGTCATTTAAATCTTTTATATTCAAAGTCATTTAATCTTCCATGCATTTAAAGGTTTTCTTTTCGTTTTGAAGTCTTTTACTTTTTGAAACTTTTACATTCATGTTCTTATTTTCCAGAAAACTTTTATATACTTGCTTTTAAATACTTGTCTTTTCGTTTCATGCTTTATTTTGAAAGTCTTTTACATTCAAGAAACCCTTTAAACATTCCTGCATTTTATATACTTTTTTGCAATTCAAAGTCTTTATATCGTACTTGTTCGAATTAGTTTTATATTGTTTTACTTAATTTCGTTATCAACTTATTGGACATCATAACCAAACACACTTGAAATATAGATATAAAATATTCAGAAGCGAGTCTTGAATATGAACCATCATTTTAAACTTACGCCAACGACCAATAACCCCATAGGATCAATCTAGTCGATCCTGCAAGTTACCAAAGGGATTAAACAACAATCATAACGCTTGTTTGATAGTTTGGAGGACTAGCGGTTGTTTCACCAGAAATCACTGTGAACACTTGTCTCCACATGTCTTCAAGGATATAACTGTTGAAAACCCAAGTATCATGCCGATAATAGCACTGATAACTACTTTGAACTCCTTAGCTGCCTTTAAGGATTTTCTGATTTACTTTTATAGTATTTGTTGAAATGTCTCTTTGCTTAACTGAACCTTAGACTTAGAAAATATGTTAAGTCCTAGATAAGTGGTGGACATGTCCAACCCAAGCATCCTGTTGAAAGCCCTTTTTGAAATTCTGGACATATTTTGGAAAAATAATGCTCCTAATCTCGTGGATTTGTTTTTGAAATTCTTCACAACCATGTCCACCACGTTAGTTAAACTACTTAGTCGACGTTGTTAACATGTCAAAGTTCTTCAATCGAGACTTCCTAACACTTAACATTTTCAACGTAGCTATTATCATTCTTCGTAAACTTTTTACCAGTTAGAATTTTTAGGCTAACACATACATGTATAACAATACCCTTAAATATGACAAAGTTGAAATGTCTGAAATACGTGTAACTTTTAAAATGTTAAAGTCATTGATTGAATATGCCTTTTAAAAATTAAAATTATATTATTAGTTTTTTTTGCTACCTTTTCAATTAAAAGTAAAAAAAAGAAAGAAGAGATGCATTGAGTTTTTTTTTATATATAAAATAATCATATTTCCCAACAATAATACTAAAATAACCACCTTTTCTCAATATTTTCCAAAATTCTAATGTTTCAAAAAAAAAGGAAAAAGCATAGCCAAGCTCAAGCCAATTAGATTGACAACCATATTTCATATTTTGGAAGACAAGTCAAGCAAATTAACGCCTCTATTGGGACAAGGCAATTCAATTGGCGCTCATGTGTATTTTTTAAAAGCTTGCGCCATATGGACTGATTGACACCTCTTGGCAGCAAAGCTGATTTCTACAAGCTTTAAAAAAAAATACACATGAGCGTCAATAGAGTTGGTTTGCTCTATTGAAGGCACCAATTGGATTGGCTTGCCTCAGTGGAGATGTCAATTTACTTCACTTATCTTTTAAAAAGTTAAGTGGGGGATGTCAATCCAATTAGTAGTGACAAATGCAAAAGCTCACAAAGAAAAACAGGACAAACATAGTTAAGGTTGAAGACTTAAAACTTTGGTCCGCCCACACTAAAAGTGAGGACGTGGCAGGGCGGGTCTACAGACAATGCTTCTTTTAGGCCTACAGTTTCATGTAAATGCATGTATCCGCAAAAACCCGCAAAAAATAGAGTGGAACGAAGCGAACACATTAAAGGATACAAACCTAAATTCTTAGTCTGTCAAACACTAAAATGCGGACAAAACAAACATAATGATTTTCCACCCTGAATCCAATTGACTTGAATTCTATGAAATTTTTTATTATAAAATATGAGTATTTTAGAAGATTTTGTGGAAAAATGATTATTTTGATATTATTGTTGAGAGAAATTATTATTTAAAAAAAATTCCATGAATGTGAAATTCTTTTACATTGAAATCCAATCAATAATGTAAATTCCGTTAAATTATTAAAATATAATAAAATTAGTTAGATGACTTTGATAATTTTTTTTTTAATTAAAAAGAGGGTCTTAAAAAATCAATAAAAAACTGAAATATAAGGGTATATTTTAATAAATAAATAAAAAAATAAGATAAGGGTATATTTTAATTTTTAGCAAAATATAAATAACTAAATAACATGATACGATGATTTAGCACGAGAAGAAGAACAAAAGAATGGAAAATTCGAAACAAGAGAAGCCGCGAAGAAAAAACTACCGAAAGAGAAACCCAACCGAAGAACACGACCAACTCCCACAATCCCAATCCAACAACGATTCCGACGACGAACACGAAAGAAGGTTTCTCTCTTATTTCACTCCCAAAATTTTCAAATTAGGGTTTTCTTTTCACAATAATTTATCAAATTTTCGCAACAGATTGGCATTGGAAGAGATCAAGCTTCTCCAGAAGCAGCGAGAAAGGAAATCAGGAATTCCTGCAAACCTCACTTTGCAGCAATCTAACCCCGGAATTTCCGCAAGTTTAGCTGCTAAAACAGTTGAAAAGAACGACGGCGATGGCGGTGACAAGGATGATCTTGTTCTTCAAGATACCTTCGCTCAAGAGACTGCTGTTATGGATGAGGATCCCAATATGTATGTGTTTTTTGTTGAGGTTGTTGAATTTGAGTTTTTGAAGTTTTGGTTTTGAATAAATGTTGATATATGCATTTATGAATGAATGTGCAGGGTTAAGTATATTGAGCAGGAGTTAGCGAAGAAGAGAGGTAGAAATATTGATGAAGAAGATCGAGTGGAGAATGAGTTGAAACGTGCTGAAGATGAACTATATACAATCCCTGACCATCTTAAAGTAAACTTTTTTTCCTTCACTTTTTTAGTTTCTAGTAGCTGGTATACTATTATGTGGTGTTGAGATTAATGTCTGTCTGGTTTATATGAGTTTCTTAGTTGATTAAAGTTAATGGATGTGACATTGTAGTCTTTATAAGCTTATAGATGTTTATGCAGAAGTTAAATGTAGAGTAGTCATAGTGACACTGTCTCGCTATAGCGGAGCAGAGGCTGACTGCAATGGCAAGAGCCTTGGCGGTGTAGAACACTATAGTGGCCGCTACAGGGTAAATAGCGGGATAGCGGAGCAGGCCGGTTCCTGGTCCTGAGTGAATTTTGAGAAGTTTATCTAAACAGACTTTAAATTTGCACGGCTTTTCTTGTTTCTTGTTTTGAAACTCTTGTGTCTTGGCAGGTAAAAAAGCGAAATTCAGAAGAAAGCTCTACACAGTGGACCACTGGTATTGCGGAGATTCAGCTTCCGATAGAGTATGTTTTTCCATATTCATTGCTGTGGCCCATGTGCATATTTTCTGTTTGATTTGTTTGTAGAAGAAGTATTTAATAATCTAGCACTGTTTTTGCATTTTTATTTCAGTTTGTTTTTTGACTATGTGTATTTAGTTGGGGTGATAAGTTTATCTAGGGTTACTTCGTGCCTGTTGTTGGGAACAAGAAACTGGAATGGAATGACTTTGGCTTTTCAGTTGAAAAATCCTTTTCTCAATCTTCAATGATATAATCCTGATGATTCATCTTATCATTGGTTTCTTGCTTTTTTAAGTATAGTGGTTTCACTTTTCTTATTTGATGCTAGTATTACTTTGTGGTCTTTGTTTAATGTTTCTTTACAAATGAATTTATCTAGCAAGAAAAATCGGTGCTGTGTCTTAATGAATTTTTTTCTTTGTTTGCAGATATAAATTGAAAAATATTGAAGAAACAGAGGCTGCCAAAAAGCTTTTGCAGGAAAAGAGGCTCATGGTTGGTCGGGCAAAGTCAGATTTCAGCATTCCATCAAGTTATAGTGCTGATTATTTCCAGCGGGGCAGGGATTATGCTGAAAAACTTAGAAGAGGTAACCTTTCCCTTATTTCTTTCATTATAGATCACAGGCCAATTCTAGCAAGCAATAGTAGTATAGCTTGTGCATATACACTATTTTTTCGTACCATTAGATTCATCAGATCCATTAGATATTGTGGTGGACTCTCCACACAGTATATTTTCCTCCAGCTCCCTCTTTCTCGTTAACGACTTTCCTTCTCATCTCAGCTCTTCATTAACCCTCTTCTTTTTATTTGTTCAAAATTTCAACACAATGGCAAGTCACCCAACAACAAGTTTGAAGTTTGCTCTTTAATTTTAAACAGTGCATGCAAGTTTTTTCAATAACTACTGAAATGGGGGGACTTTTTGTTCTGGAAGTAAAATTCAAAAACTGAAAAATAAAATTAAAACAGTGAACGTAGAGGGCTTGAGTTAGCAGGTTTCCATTCTACTTGGCTTACAATATCAAAGGCCTTGACAAATCCATCAATTTCTTGATTAGTAGGTTTTTGTTTGATATTTCTAAGTAGGAATGGTTTCAATATTTCCTCCTAAAAATTCCATGTGGTGGTAAAAACCATATGGAGAAGAACTATGGGATGGTTTTGTCCTGAATGAAGACTTGAGGTTCTTGAGCTGAATGTGATAATGGAGCAAAGAATAATGTTTGGGATTGAGAAGGGAAACATATAATATGGTGGGATGGGGAGAGAGAGAGAGAGAGGAGGAAGGGAGATTGATGTAGTTTATGTTTCTTTTCAATGAGGGTGGGGAAGGGGAGGAAAAGCGATTCGATATTTGGTAGAATTTTATGATTTAACAGTACAAAATGTCTTGCATGATGCACCACATAAACTACACGTGCACATTAGAATTTGCCATCAATTACATATGTACATTACATGAATGCTGTTAGATTCTATGTCATCGTCAACCTTGATTTACTTATTAATGAATTCATTTTGCTGCCTTTGCCTCTCACAGATAGATGACTTTTGATTTTCTGCTCTTGTTTTAAACCCTACCAATTACTGACAAGAAAAGCTAACTAATTTGCAGAACATCCCGAGTTGTACAAAGAAAGAAGTCTACAGGATGATAGTTCTGCATCCAAACAAAATGATACCGGCAGTGATGCTGCTGGTGCAATACAAAGGCAGGCTGCAACTGACCAATTCATGTTAGAGCGTTTCAAGAAACGAGAACGTCACCGTGTCCGGAGATGACATAAATGTGATATTAGTGGGCATAATTTACATCAATATATGAAAGATATTGAATGAACTTGTCATGATTGTAACTGTGCTTTATTAGGCTATCTTCATGTATTATACTGAAATGATATTCAGAATATTGTTTCGTTAAACAGTTGCATTTTTTAGACTGATTATGCTATTTGCTTTGCCTCGTGACTCAAGAGTCAAGACACGGCTTCCATATATTCTATTTTTGTTCAAATAGTACTCAACATAAAATAAAAACTTATCCTATTTCTCTAAACAATTCTCAGATTGTACCCATAGTTGATAATATGGTAAAGCACAATCTTTAAATTTTATAAGATACTTAGTCACTCCAACACCTTAGAACTCACATCACCTTAAAAGTTTCTTCTTCAATGTTAGTCCTATTTGACTTGAATGAAAGCTTTGAGAGAGAGAAAGAGTGTGGCTGAAAAAGTGAGGCTAGACTTCACAAATGTTCTATCTATAGAATCTAAAGGTTCTACTTAGGCGTGGTAAAATAGGTGGTAGTCTGTCGGATCGGATGCGTACCCGCCAAAAAATAGCGGGTAGGATTGAAATTTTGGGTTCGTCGTCCATCAAATTTTGTCCCGTTAAAGACTGCTGTCTGTCAAAGACTGCCCCGCCAAATGCCACTTGCCAAAACTCACCGCGTCTATTCGTTCAGTTTGTCCTCACTTTAAGTCTACCCATTCTAGTAAATTTTAGTAGGTTCAATTCTGGATGATTTTAATTTATACATTTATTTGCGATTATCTACCCCTTCTAGTAAATTTTAGTAGGTTCAATTATAAATGATTTTAATTTATACATTTATTTGTGATTATCTGTAATATTTTTTAAAGTAAATTTTATTAAAAATATACTTTATAAAAAAATATTTTAAAAAATAAGTGAAAAATTTAATTGAAATGTCAAATAAAAGTCTTTTAATAAAAAAAAGTAAGTGGGCAAGTCTGCCGCATGTCAACCCGCTACTTTGGCGGAGCGAGTTAGATTTTTATGTCCATTTTTACTTGATGGGCTTTTTTTAGCGGGAAGAGACAGGCGACCCGTTTAGCCACTCTTAATTCTATCTATAGAATCGCTTGTATGAGTGACAAACTGATATTGTACTTTACGGTGTTGCGTATTTCATTTAAATACATTGTACTTTACGGTCTTCTGTGTTCTACTTAAGTATATAATATCTTACCATGTTATTTATTTCATTTAAGTACAAAGTAACTTAAAGTGTTTCGTATTACATTTAAGTAGATCATACATTACAATATATTACATTTATGTAGTTAGACTTTTACTTTTTACCATTCATCCGAGTCATTCGAAAGTGACAAGTCTGTACCTCACTCAAAGGAACCAGATAACATACTATACAAAATTTTGGTATGTTATCTGGTTCACATTTTGTACCAACCAGATACCTTGGCCAGTAGTAATCCGGTTCACTAATTCTAATTGGACAACATGCCTATATGTTATCCGGTTCACTATTTTCCCCAACCATAAAACATTCATCCATGTTTTTCGGTTTTGCCTTATTTACCAACTAGATTTCTTTGTTAGAAGTTATCTGGTACGCAATTTTTAATATTTTTTATTTGCTTTATTAATTTTTTAATTATATTTAATATTGATGGACATTCCTTTGATGATATGCGATAAAAACCAGACATGTTTATATACCACTGAAATATTTTCAACGACACCAAGATTTGCTACAAAAGAATAAGTGACAATGTGGATTATGGAGGTTGGAATTTGGAATAAAGTGACAGTTATAATAACTCGTTTAGATACAAAACAAGCAAGAGAGGAAGAAGTGACAAAGTAATATATGATTGTGATAGAGGTTGAAAATACAAAGAAGGAGATAGTGAAACACAAAATGCTACTAAGAAATGTGATTGTCCTTTCAAAATTAGGCCAACACCGTCAAAAAATGGTTCTAGATAAAAGATTGATGTACAATGTGGACTTCACAACCATGGTTTACCAGATATATTTGAAGGTCACACATTTGTAGGTCACACATTTGTAGGTCGACTAAATGCACATGAACAACAACATATTATTGATTTGACAAAATGTCATGTTCCACCAAGACACATACAATTGTCATTGCAAGAGCGAGATCCGAAGAATGTCACTCGAATCTCGCAAATATATAAACGTAAGAGTAAGTTACAGAAATACATAAGGTGATATGTGCAAATGTTGGGAAGCTATGAATGACAATCTTAAGATACAATTGGGCAAAATTAGAGCTTCATTTTAGAAGAGTTTTTTTGAAGTTGAGCATGCACACACTAGCCCATTTTATGTGAATTTACGTGGATCAATATCAAGAGCTCGTTTGAGGCACATTGCTGAAGAGTGGTTGAGGGTTAACATTGTGGGTACAAACACTCAAAAGTGAGGGTGTACTCATAGAAGAATATGGGTTACTTTGTGCTTATGAGTTAGAGAGATACACATTGAGTGGTGATCCGATACCAATTGAGGCTATTCACATCCATTGGAGAAAGTTAAGTATGAAAGGCAAAACAAAGGTAGATGCAAATGATGGATCAGAGGTGGGCATGACCAATGCAATTTGGAAAAGGTTATGGTCTCTAGATGTTGTAGGAAAAAGAGCTTTAAAAGATAGGGTGTGTGAAATTTCTTATCCCACTACAACAAGGCTGTGTCCACCATCTGAAAAATAAAAACCAAAGGAGAGGTGAAGAAGAAAGAGAAGACACCCGCGGGATACCGATACCACCAATCACATACAACCCTCTCTATCCAACACTATTACACAACATGAATATTATACAACAAAATTAATTGTAAATAAATAAAATTTATTATAAAAAAATAAAAAAAATATTTTGTACATGTAAAAGAGAGGCATATCCGCCATACTTCTTGCACGTATAGAAGGAAGTATTTCTTGGGCAAAATACCCTTTTGGTCCCTTAACTATACCCCTAGGTTCAGTTTGGTCACTTAATTTTTCTTCGTGCCAAAGTGATCCTTCAACTTTTAAATAGATGCATATGAGTCCCTTCTACCAACTCTGTTAGTCAAAATCTGTTAAAAGTCTACGTGGCAATGATAGTGATGGAGTTAGCGTCGGAAAAACCGGCGGTAAAAGTTTTTTCTGGAATTTTCAATTCTGTTCATCTTCTTCCCCAAAATTTTTTAAACCCAGAACCCTAAAAGAAAAAATTATCTCAATTTTCCATAAACGAATCAACGTGAGTTAAAAATTTCATGAAAGCCAAATTCTCTCTCTCTCTCTCTCTCTCTCTCTCTCTCTCTCTCTCTCTCTCTTCTTTCAAATAACCAAAAGATCAAATGCGGTGGCGATTCAAAAATGAGACGACGGATAAGATGAATCTCATGGTGGTGCTTCGGCGACGACACGGTGGCTCCACCGTGAAACTTCTCGATTTTCAAATTTTTTCACATGGTTAGCTTGGGTTTCGCCCCTCTATTAAAATCCGCACTCATTTTTTGAAAAATATTAGGTAATTTCACAAGATCTAAAAGAAAAGTTTTGAAACTTTAGGTTCCCCCAATAATACAAATCAAGCACAAAAATGAGAAATAGAGGGCAGATTCGTTATCACAAGAGGGAGGACAACCTTTTGAAGTGAGGAAAATGAAGAATAACGGTGTTTTGGGCTCAGGTGCGGCGTTTTCCGGCGGTCAGGGGTGGTTGGTCGGAACTCAGGGCGATTTCCGGCGGGTGAAGGGTCGAATTTCGGTGAGTCTTGTTTTGGATTTTCTTTGTGTTTTTGGTTGCTGAAGAAAACCAAACGTTACTGCAAAGTAAATAAAACATGGTTTATTTTTTTTTGTCTTAACATTCTTATCAACCAAACAAAATGAAAAGAGTGCATGTGAACTTGCTAATGTCCCATGACCATAAAGTTTAACATGTGGAGTATATATGATCCAAATGATATTAATAATAATAATAAGACATGTTTAAGAGAATTGGAAAGTTTACAAAGAAAATCTAGATCCTAACCTCAGTAGTAGGAGTAAACCATCTGAGACCAAAAGTAGGAACATAATTCCCTTGAATGCCTTTTTATCAACTCACTCAGATTCATTGTTGGACACATTTGCACATTGTCTTGTTGCCTACCTTGTTGTCATTGAATGTGCAGAAACTGTTGTAGCCACAAAACCCCATTATGTCACATGTATTGTCTTTTGGCCAACTATCCATAATACTATTGTTTCTAATCATAACATCATTATATGCATACAAACGGAAAACCCCATTAGAATCAAGGGTTGCAGGATAAATAGTCTTGATAATTCAATTGCTATATCAATTTTAAGAAAATATTTCGTGAGAGAGAATACAAAATTGAGTCGTTTCTGGAAAATTGAGATAATTTTTTGTTTTAGGGTTCTGGGTTTAAAAAATTTGGTGAAGATGAATAAAATTAAAAATTCCCGAAAAAAACTTTAGCGTCGGTTTTTCTGACGCTAACTCCGCCACTGTCACTGCCATATAGACTTTTAACAGATTTTGACTAACGGAGTTGACGGAAGGGACTCATATGCATCTATTAAAAAGTTGAAGGATCAATTTGGCACGAAAAAAATTAACGGACCAAATTAAACCTAGGGGTATAGTTAAAAGACCAAAAAGGGTATTTCGCCCATTTCTTAAATATTTGTATAGTGTGACAAGTGTCGTTGCTCCCTAGCAAAATCTACCACATCCTTTCAAGTTCCTAAGTAGTGGTAAATAATTTGCCTCTACAAGAGTAAAAGTCTTGTCGGCAAGAATGGTGCAACCTAACAACAATATCATATAGGCTCTAGCAGCATAGTCAAATCTACTAGAAGCTCGATGATGCACAAATATCACCTTCAACCAATCCAACCCTTAATAAGGATATCTACAAGTACATATCTCCCCAACTGTCTCATCCAAGGAAACACCCATCAGATCAATAGCTAGACTAATCACATCAATATCAATGAGGCCTTCTTCAGGGTCTACCAACTCACCCCTAACCGCATATGAAGAAGATGGGAAATATCGTCCAAAGTAATGGCCATCTCACCAAATGACATATGAAATGACGATGTTTCTGGATGCCATCTATTTACAAAGGCCAATACTAGATTTTGATCTATCCTCGACAACTTGGTTCTCTAAAGAGAGGATAGATCTGTTGAGAATCAAGTGTGAGGAAGAAGTCCCACATTGATTTTCTTCTTCATCCCTGGTTCGCTTAACCAGAGCTAAGATACTAGATGTTGGAACGTATTCTGCTTCGCATGATGATAATGCCATAACTGGTGTGTATCTCACAAAAGGTGTGTCCCAAGTATTCTCCCTCCACAGAATTGCCCCTAACAAGATCATAGTCAGTCAACTAAGCCTCTATCACCGGTGGAAGAATGTGCGAAACCCATCATATCAATTTGCTGCCATGTGCAACAACCTTTAACTCTTTCTTCGAATGCCTCTCCTAAAAATAATTTATATATTAAAATATAAGTACTTATAATTAAAAATTATTCAACATAAAATGGTAGGTATTAACTTACCTCGCCGAACCATAAATGGCGAGCAACGTAACCTTGATACCTAACCAGAAGAGACGTATCGATCGGTCCTCCAGGGAACACCGACTACTACGGAACAACCTCAAGTGCAACCATCAGGTGTCCCTCTCTATCATCCACCGCCCGTCGATGTTGTCGTCCTTCAACCCTTCGTTGCATATTGTCGCTCGGGCCCCCTCTTTTGCGAACCACTAAAAATAAATAATTAAAAAAAATAAGAATAGGATAACCTCATCAAGAGTTATCCGAAGAAACTCAACAAGAACCGAGTAACATGCCAAAAAGTTATCCGGTTAATACTTATCAGGACCAGAGATCCCATGCCCAAGTAATCTGGTTTGGTATATTTTTCTACAAACACTGGAAAACTTACTTGTGTGTTATCCGGAGTGTTGTAAGCAGAACCAAAACTCTTCAAATCATTTTCTCCGATTTGTGTACTGAGGGTGCTTCAAAAATGTTTATGTTGTGTTCTTCGAATTTTGTTCTCTCGACTCTTAAAAACGAAAAAAATTCAAAAATAATAATTTTTGAAAGTGTAAATATTTATATAAAAGTATTTTCGTCCAAATACATAATTTGTAGGTACAGGTGGATAATTGATAAGATACAAGATAATATTTTCCATTAAACGAGGGAGATCCAAATTCGAATAGTAATGCTTCGCCCATTCTATATTGTACAGTATTTTATTTTAATAAAAAGTATGGCATTTGTGTTTTTTTTTAAATTTTTTAAATTGAAGAATTTATGATATCTTTTGGTATAACTTTTTGATTGACTAAGTGCCCGTTTCTTTTGACTTTTTTTAAAAATAATTTTTATAGTATAAATTATTTTGTCTAAAAAAAATGTATAAAGAAATTTTCATAAAAGCTCCAAATATAAATTTTGTTTGAACAATTATTCTTAAAATGTTATTTTAGATGATTCATTATTTTAGCAAAAAAAAAATTTGACATCAAAATTTTAAAAAATCGCTTAATTTTAAAACTATTTCAAATAACTTTTTATAAAAATCATTTTTAAAATACAACTTTTTAAAAAAATTGAAATTTTGACTATGTTATAATCTTCAATAATGTATGTTTATGTTATAGAATGTCAAAACTAGTCTCACAATTTAGAAAAAACAAATATAAAAAACTTGTAATATTTTTAAAAACGGTTAAAAAAATCATTTTTTTAAAATATAAAAAAAAATCATTTTTTTAAAATTGAAACAAAGTGGCCCTAATTCAAATAAAACAATCCTAGCAAAGACTCCATTTAAAGTAAAAACTCAACTCTTTATAAAATAATCTAAACTTATATAAAATGACATATTATTTCATATATCGGGCATGTGGGTAAAAAAGTATGACTACACATTGAATTCTTTTTACATTTAGTTTACTTGTTATACAAACTTGGGACATTTTATTTTGTTAATAGGTGTAATTAAGTATAAACTTTATTATATTTATTATATGATTTGATAAATTTAAAAAGTTAAAATATTTAGTTGATTCATTAGAAAACAAATGACAACAAAGTGTCCGAAAACCTTTGGGCTATTAAATCATTTTGTAAAACTCAACTTTAGAACATGAGTAATAATATTGTAACAAAAGTCATATACACATCACAAGTGAGAGACTACATGTGATTTTGGAACACTAAACTACTGTGTCCAGTATTTGATGTCTCTAAAATGTGTTCAAATAGCATATCTAATTTATTAAAGGATGTATAGTGAAGAGTCATGTAGTATAAATGACATTTATTTATGAGTATTCTTTCCATCAGAACTGGACATTGCTGCTGAAAGTTTGACCAAATCTCCAACTAGAGGGTACCACATCTTTAGCTATAACACTTCTTCCATCACTCAGTTGAATTCCGAAGGACAGGCTCTGACCATTTAGATACCTTGAGCTTTGCCAATTAGCACCCCAATTCTTCGACATGGATTCCCAATTCTCCATTTTTGACCCTTTGATCCAAACATTCCAAATATCCCCTGCTCCTCCTACATTGCTTATAATCACTAGCTCAAAATAATCATTACCATTCATTGTAAATTTTATGCCTCCATTTCTGTGACACGCAACTCTGCATAAATGCAACACAACATTGACTATTAATATAAATTGAATAAATAATGTATCTGATCTATATATGATTTAGATAAATAGACTAAACATGTAATTAAAATAATTTATTTTTTTATAATAAGGACTAAAGTGAATATATAACATACTTTCGGTAATAGATTGGAACAATGCCAGCCTTATAAATCGCGATCTCCTCAAAAGCGTCGCGAGACATGTCAAAATGTGGTCTAGGAGGATTACACCAACCACCATTGTCACTGGGGATATCATTGTTTGGGGGACAGAAATTAGTGGCAGTAATTGTTACGGAAGTTCGCTTAAGGCACCATTGAGGATCTTGAGTTGAATCACAAACAATCTGATAGCAACCACCACATGATCTGCCATCATTAAACAAAGCCATACTCAAAGCAGCTGTGTTTTTTCCATAATCATTTATTAATTGATCTCCATACCCACATGCACCCCCTACAACAAGTAGAGACAAATCAAACAAATAAATTACATATTATTATAGTTTTAAATTGCGATCCGTAACTAAAAATTAAAACTACAAACATAAGAGTAAAATATCTAAAGTTGTTGACACATTTTCCTATATTTTACCCTTAGGTCCATCATAGAAAGTTGCATGAGCTTGCTGCCAATCTGCAGATGTTACTCTTAGTTCTGAGGAGAAGAATCCCATAAGCATTAAAGCACCAATGAAACTTAGCTTTGCCATCACTTGATTGAGTTTCAAATTTTATTAATTTTGTGTTTAAGATGATATATTATACACACTTGCATGGGTTTTTATAGCTATAGTTTAGGATGATTATCTCATAGGAAATTAATACCAACTCATAAACAAATTGTCGTATTAAAAAGTGATGTTGACTCTGAAAACGTGTTATTCCTTTGTTATATCTAGAAATAATTATTGTGATATACATGCATTAAAGGAACATGATTTAACTAGGAATGTCTTGCAAACTCAAACATTTTTCCATGAATGTTTAAAAGATTGAAAAATGAAGACAATTTTTATCACTAGCTTTGTGTATTTGAAACAAGTTAAATTGTACACGCAATTAAATGAAGAAAATATGAAGAGTTTTTTGCTTTAGTTGTATAGGTAGCCACATGCAATGGCCAAGTATGTACAATTAACAAAAAGGAAGGAAAGCTTTTTAAATTGATGAACACTATTGATGCTAAATGATAAAATACATCTTTACTTATAGATAGTCTTTTATTATAAAACTTTCTTTAAATTTGTATATGAATTAATGATTAGTATCTTTAAATAATTTATAATTGAGAAATACAAATTCGTTTTTTCTTTCTTAATGATATTAATTAATAATTATACAAAAATAAATATTTTTATTATTGATTAATTAAATAATTAATCTAATATAACCACTATTTATGTTGGTGTGAATTGTAATAATTATTTTTATATCCTTGTTGTTCCATTGTTATTATTATTATTGTGGGAAAAATATGATCATGGGATAATCAATCATCCTAAAGACTTGTATTAGAGATTTTAATTGATTTTTTTTAACAAGTGATATTAGACCTTTGGCTCATTACACATTTTAATTTCTATAATTCACTATGAATGAGTCATGCTCGATAACATAATAACAATGATTAAGTTGAACTCTCTAAATTACAACATTTTGAAGCACAAAAGAAAAACCATAGTCTATTAAGAAGATTTGTATGATTAACCTTTGAAAAATAAAAGGACGAAGCCAACCGACGAGCCTAATAGTGATTGGAAATTGGTGAGCAGGAAAATTGTTGGACATATTCTATAATGGTGTTGGCTGGTATTTCGACATCAGTTGGATTGAAGAATATTGAAGTTATTTTGTTATGTTAGGCCTTATTCGAGTAAAGTCAAGGAAAAGCCCAAGTTATTTACTTCGATTCGAAAGATGGATAAATCAAAAGATTCAAGCTGTTCGTTGAAAGATTTGAATTTGAATGCTGAAGATTTGGCGCTCATAAGAAAAAGATTTGAATTCGAAATAGAACTTTACTTGCAGGGACGTGTGGAATTCAGAGAATTCGAAGGACATGCAATCTTTAAACGTGGCGTCTTCTTAGAAAGAGTCCGTTATGGTCTAATTAGTATAAATAAAGGTCTTAGTATTAGGATTTGGTGTGTTCATTTTGTACAAATTACTCAATATACTCAAAGTATCAAGTGTTAGAGAAAAGAGTTACTGAGAATTTCTTTATAGTTCTTTACATATCCTTTATATTTCTTTAAAGTCCCAGTCGAAACCTTTACTTTGATCATTTAAACCCTTTTAATCGGACTTACTTTAATTCATGTTCTTTAAGATTCTTTAGTATTGTAGGCAAAAAGAATGTCAAACATGGGTTACAATACAATTTTAATACCAGAAACTTAGACACTTTTCCTAGGATCAATCGAGTCGATCATGTGAGTTACCAAAATTATTCGATTTGAAAGACTAGTGGTTGTTTATCGGATTCTCCCGTAAACAAATGGGTAGATCAAAGTGTCTTTCATCATGTTCCGTAAGAAATAGTTGTGTACACATTATAGACAAAATTAGAAACCTTGTACGAGACAAAGATGATGCAGAATAAAGCCTTTTTGACGATTGGTGAATCTCAAGTATAAACAAAACTAGTGGATTTCTAAACACTTGAGCAATTTTTAAAGATTGATAAATCAACTCCCCAATATGAAGATGGTGCTTGAAGATGAATTGCAAGCATTGTTACTACTAGTTCTTTACTATACAATTGTGACACACTTGTGGTTTTATTAAGAAAATGAATACCGCAAAATGTTATAACATTGGACATAGTAAAAGATAGTATGTTCAATGAATAATCAAGAAGAAAGGAAGGAATAGGGAATGCCGATAGAGTCTGAGGCACTTGTCACAGAATATCGTAGAAGAAGCATTCACAAGAAGTTTAATATTAGACACAAGTTAAGGGTAAAGTTAGTACATAAGTACAAGAGAAGATTGTGGACAAGAAAAGATGTATAATATTATTAACATCACAATAAAGGTCACATGAAGAGATAATGTACAAAGGTCAAAAGAGACCAACACATAAATAATGACGTGAGTAACATAGTGTTTACTCAGTTTTGGTAAACAACCTCTCGTTTCTTATTAAAGTTTACTTGTAGGATCAATTAAGGAATCCTAGGACATAATTCTAAAAGTGTTACTTGGATATTTAAATCGTAATAACATGAATCAAATGAATAAGTTGAGACTCAGAATCAAAGTGCACAAATGCCAAGTAAATAAAGGAAAAACTTGAAAGGAAGATTTTACATTAAAAGGAAATAAAATGCTTAGAATTTATAAACCGGAATGCATACATACATTTTCCATAATATCACTCCTTTTCACTCTGTCATATATACTTTGACTTTCTCTTGTAATGTAACAAATGCGGATCCCTAAAACTGAAAACAAAATGTTGCTTATATAGAAATTCTAAGATAACCATTTATAACGGTTGACTAAGCAAAATCGGCCACATTTCCGCTTATATAGAAGTATTAAGAAAACCTGGAAAATTGAAAGATGCTTTTATCAACCCTACTAGCCTATCCTTTTTCAATTTTTTTTGGAATATAGGAGAGTAAGACTAATTTTAACTTTATTTTATTTGGAATCACTTAATCCCAAACTTTTTTTTAGTATCTTTTCCCGCTTCTGTTTTTTATATATTATTTTATGACAAAGGGGAGAAAAGATGGATAAGTGTTTAACATATGAATTTGATTGTTTAATTCTATTTATTCTTAAAATCTAAAGATTTGATTATTGTGCTTCAAGGATAAATTTAATTAACGTGGTTAGGTCTTATGGGGATTTACAAACCACACCATAAAAAGAATTTATAACTTAGGGGGAGCTTACAAAAATCACCCCTAGGACTATTAGATTTAAGGGGAACTTACATTCCTCAGAATTTGAAGTCGGTATGTTAATAAAATCAACACCATTGTTCTTAAATATTTGTGTTTGTCATCATCAAAAGGGGGAGATTGTTTGAACAAAATTGGTTTATACAATATCCCTTAGGTTTTGATGATAATAAAGTATTTAAAGAACAATTGTGTAGTCTAATATTTGTTCAAGTGTGCAAGTACGAAGGTTAATGTACTTAGTGGGAGTTAGTTTTGAAATTGCACTAAACATTCTAAGAAAAACTCTTAAAGAGAAATTTTTTGAAGATCAGACTTTGAAGAATCAACTTTTAATCTAGCCATACTTTGATGATCAGAACATGATGTCTCCAAAATCTGATCAAGTTGGCTTCTTAAGGTCAAGCTAGCCTCTAAAGAATCATAGTATAAAGGTTTAGAAGCTAAAAATCAGACTTTAAAGTATCATAACCTTAACCTAGTCAAAGCTCCATAATTGAGGAATTTCTGACGGGTCGCTATCAATTTCTTATGTAAATTTGTTTTGTTCTGGTCACGTGAAGACTTTGAAGAAAGTTGCAAGAGCTTGAATTTTTACAACTGATAATTCCTTTTGTAGCAAAGGAATATAAAATGAGATTGCAACAACATTAACCATATCAGGAAGCCTTACAACAGATCTGTTTAAGCTTCTCTCAAAGACTCTCTTGTTCTTAATGTTCTCTCCAACGAGTCTTTCACAAATCTCTATAAAAGAGCTTAAGATTTGGAGAAACATACAACACTACACCTTGACAAGAAAAAATAAGTTACTCTGTAAAAACAAAGAGCACAAGCTAACATAAAAATTCTTATCAATTATAATTATTAGAAGTTATTAAGTCTTAGAGTTTTATGTGTTGTATTATGTTTACACCTCTGATTGTATATCAAGTGTAAATATCATCTATCCCTATCATTTATATGTTAGATAGATTGTTAGAAATCTCTTTCTTGCGTGCTTGAGCATTTGGAAGTCTTTTTCCTGTATGCTTTAGCAATCTGAAGTCTCGTGTTTTTGTGCTTGAGAATTGAAGTCCCTTAGTTGTATGTTTAGGGATTGAAAATCTCTTTCTTGTGTTCTTGAGCAACTTGTAATCAGATTTGGTTATAGTGGAAATTTCTTGGAAATGCAATGAGACTAGACTACTCCTGATTTGTAAAAGGGACCAAGATAGTTGCTTCTTTGTTATGTTGGTCTCTTATTTATTTTTGTTCAACATTATCCATTCTATTTATTAGACTCTGAATCTGATTTTGAATGTTGCAATTAGAATCTGATAAGATAATTTGAAGAGAAAAATTAGAAAAAGTCAACACAATTCAACCCCTTCTAGCATTTTTTTCACCTTCACTCTTGTTGTTAGTATTTCTTATCTACATATATATTACCTTTCTCTAATAGTGAAGGATTTTATTCCACCTTGCTGCCCACTTCAGTCATTTATGTACGTAATTTCCTTCACACATTATCAATGATATCAATAGCTTTCATCCAAGTTTCAACGCTCGCACCGAAGATGTCTTTATTTTGTCTAACCATGACGATGTCACTTATATTATCATGAATTGTTACACAAGGCTTATTCTCCATAAAAGTGATGTGGCTCTTCATAAAAAAACCCAACCTCAGTCGTGGTCCTATATTTGAAAGCTTCGCTTATAAAAAAAATCAAATCCTTGTCCTGGCTTGTTTGTCGTAACTCTTGGGTGAGAATATCTTAACGGAAAACATTCTAGAAGGGGTGAGTAGATAAAAAACAAAATCAACAAATCCTTCAAATGAGAATAACCAGAGATTTTTTGGATTTTGCGCGCGAAAGCTTGTAGAGAAGAAATGTGAAATATACTCAATTGAAAATTATTCAGTAGCAACTCAAATCACTTAAAAAATATTGTAACATCCAGATGAAGAAACACAATGTATACAATTGAATCAAATGAATAAGTCACAGGATGTGGTTAAGAAATTAATCAACAAGGTGAATTCTAAAAGCAGGTTGTTTCTCATATTTTAATCGCCTCTAAAACTCTTAATTGGTTTCCAAATCCAACAAAATCTAAGCTTATAAATTAAATAACTATTACCAAAATATAGACCTAATCATGCATGTTCTATACAATTTGAACTCAAGAGTAACATATAGAGATATGACACCAGGATTTATAGAGGTTCGACTATGTCGTCTTTGCGTGAGTCTATACAATCACTATTACACGATAATACTGAAGAAAAATAACAAATAAAATCTTCTATCTGGATCTTGACTTGTATATGGCCAAATGCTAAATTCTCCCGCATAATATTCACTCTATTAACGCTTCCAACTTTCCAATATTACCATATTCGTCTCCAAGCTTTCGTCTGTAGCAATCAATCCCTTGATCCTACTGTTTCCTTGAGCAGCGAGTTGTCTGAAGATGTAAAAAGAACTACATTTTATCTGTAGCCTTCTCTACATTCACCACTTAGACAATTATGAAGATAAAACCTTCTTCTTTTCACTGGAATTTGTCAACACCAATGATAGCGATCCCAATCTTGCAAGAACCTGGAAATCTTTTACCGGATATTCAGGAACAGTTAGTTTCAAAACAACGTCTCCCCCAATCAATTAACAAGCATTCATGATCAAGATATGAAATTCAAACGAGTTTGAGGATGAAAGATTTCTAATGCAAGGGTTTCAAAAGAGGTGGTTGATTTTTACAAACAGTTATGAAAAACTCACAAAATGATTATGAAGTATTTTTTGAAAAGTGTACATAAAAGCCTTTATATGTGCTTGAGATTAAACACAAAAGACTGACAAAAGTTAGTTAGATTCGAATCAAAGAAGGTTCGGTCTTTGAAGAATACAAATGTAACTTTCTTTAAGGGAATTTCTAATTCCACCCCAAGATTTTCTTACACACCACGCAAAATTCTTAAATGCCCGTCAAAATCAGAAGTATATTTTTGATGCACACCAAAATTTGATAAACTATACATTGGAACCATAATTTAATTTTCGGTTTTGACCTGGAGAAGTAGTTTCGGTTTTGTGCTATACAGAAACCAAAAAACACCACCGATCTTGAAATACTCACATCTAGCTCGATGGGTTCTTTGTCAACAGATGTCGAATGGTACTCGATCTTCACAATTTTACAATTATTTCTTAAAGGTACAAGTTCTTCACATCTTTAATTAGGGTGTACTTGGTGAACTTAAATTTGTGTGATGGTGTAGCGCCAATAAAGTACTGAAACCACATTTGACCCGTTTTTGTAAAATATATGGTGCGAAAGGGAAATATATCTCCGAGTATGTTTCTATTATGAAGGGTGAAACCACATTTGATCTGTTTTTGTAAAATATATGGTGCGAACTGAAAGTATATCTCCGATTTTGTTTCTTACATTTTGAAGAGTGAAACCACATTTGTCCTGTTTTTGTAAAATATATGGTACAAACTGGAAGTATATCTTCAATTTTGCTTCTTACAATTTGCAGGATAAAACCACATTTGACTTGTTTTTATAAATTATATGCGAATCAAAAATACATTTTTAATTTTTAAATGTCAACTTTAAAATTATAAAAGGTATTTCTTTTGAACATCGAGTGAAATAAAAATTTTTGTTATCATCTTGTTTCACCTTTCAGTATTCGCTAAATTTACAAACTAGACACTTGATAAAACTTTTTTTAACCCATATTTATTTATGAATGAAAATTAATTTTTATTGAATTGATTTTGTAAATTTAATTATAACTAAAATTTAAATGAAGATAAAATAGTTTATGTTTAAATACATCTCAATTTTAATATAATAATTAATTTAAAAATAAAAATAAAAAATATAATTTTAAATAAATTAATTTTGTAGATAAAATCAATTCTATTTTATAAAAATCAACCATATCAAAATTAATGATCATACTTTAGATTTTTTTGTTTCCTCCCATATATAGAGCCAAATATAAATTATTTAACCAAACATTACAGTGTATACTTAAATTGTTATTATCTCCATAATGTTCTTTTAACAAGAAAAGATTATTCTCTTAAACATCAAAAGTCAACGAATTTTTTTTTAAATTTTTGGATTGAAGTAGCCATTTGAACAAATTACAAAGTGATTAGGTGCATGCTATTAATTGAGAATTATCTAATTAACAACGATTTAACTAAGAATGTCTCGCAAACAACTCCGTTTGAGATCAATCTCAACACTTTTTCATGAAAGTTTTAATTTTTTTAGAAGATTGAAGTATTAGGAAAATTCTTAGGCAGACCCAAATATAATATAATATGTGGTTTTAGAAACAATAAATTATAATTTTTTATTAATTAAAAAATAAAAATAATATTTTTTCTTTCCTTACCACTCATTATTTTAATTAAAAAATAAATTTCAAAAATAAATTTTAAATTTTTTCTATTATATTAAACTAACAATATGAATATACGTGTATTTTCATCTAAATATTTCTCGAAAGATGAAACCATTTTTTTTATCATTCAAAACGAGTTAATTCTTACACGCATGTGAATGAAGAAAATGTGTACAAATATTTGCTTTAGTAGTATAGTAGCAACATGCAATAGCAAAATATACATGTGCAATTGCATTATCTTATCTTAGTTAACAAAGAAGGAAAGCTTTTTATATTGGAAAATACTCGATCGGTGTTTAATTACAAAATACACTTTATATATAGGTAGTCTTTAATATAAAATTCTTTCTAAATTTGTATGCATTAATGGTATTTTACAAAAATATCTAAGAAATTTACTATGATTGAAAGGTACAAATTCGTTTTCTCTTCCTTGTCTAATCACTATATGAATACTAGTAAAAAAAATTCTTCCCTTGTAATATCACAATTCGTTTTTTTCTTGCTTATTATATTAAATCCATTTTTTAAAGAATATTTATGAAATTTATAAAGAAATATAGACAAAGTAACATAGGATGTTTGCAAGAAGAACGTTGACATTTGATATTATTCAATAGGAATAGTATCAATTTACTATCTTGTTGGGTGATTTTTGGAGTGAATTTTTTAATCCACCTCATAAGGGTCAGATATTTGTGAAAATTTAAATAGGAATCGAAAATATACTTTCAAACACCATATTTTAAAATATTTGAGCGAAAATTGAAAATATATTTTCGTTTTCAAATTTATTCTAAATTTGGTCTCACATACACTCCTCTATTTTAAAATTACATATAGTTTAAAACCAGAAGTATATTTCTAGTTTACACCCAACCATTTTCAACGTGATTTGCATGATATAGGATGTTAATCGGAAGTTTATTTTCGATTTTCCGGGAACAAAAATGAAATTTCGCAGGGGTGGCTATGAAGAACATGGGGTGGATTAAGAAATTCACTCCTTTTTTTTATTTATAAAAATTAACATTGTTATTTGAAGATTCTGTCGTTTTAAATTTGGTAAAAAAATTGTTTTCAAAACTAACATTGCTATTTGAAGATTCTGCCATTTTAAATCCTGTAAAACATGACTGAGGTTGGTTTTATAGAAAAAATAATTTACAAAGTTTAAAATGACAGATATCTTCGAATGACATAGTTGTTTAATTTTTTTTACAAGTTTATTGAGGCGGAGACTTTCATTTCCAAAATGGTTTTGATCTCTATTGGAGAATTCCACCTACCCACTAGATTATGGATGATAAGGTGTTGTAACTTTGTGCTTAACTCTGTACATTTTAGCAAATTTTCAAGTTGTCTCGCAATAAAGTGGGATCCTCCATTGCGGGACTACAAATCTTAGGAAAATGATGGTCTTAGACATATTGATAACAACTTGTGTGTCACTTATTGGAGATGAAATCACATTAATCCATTTTCTTATTAACAAGTGCACATCCTTAAAGAGGCTAGGCCAATAAAGGCTATCTTGGAGGATTTTAGCAACAGTCTTTAACCTATCTGCATGTCTACCATAGGAGGAAGCATGTCAGTGAGTAATAACACTTTCCATCTCTTCTTCCGGGACACACCTTTAAAAGATATTGTCGGCACCTCTCTTGAAAAGTAGAGGCTCATCCCTGTAATAGTGTTTCAGATAAGCGAATTTTTTTTCTTACGCTGATAGTTCATATTTTGTGGTAAGACTTAAACCGTAATATGGTTAACAAAGTCACCATACCAAGGAACTTCATTTTGTATCAGAGCAAAAAGCATGTTATTAAGAAAAGCATCATATAGTGGTAACTCTTCTTTTTTTAAAGTTGACATTCTAGACAGATGGTCCATGACTACATTCTTCGTGCCCTTTCTATCCATAATATATAGATCAAATTCCTAAAGCAATAGAGTCCACCGAATTAATATAGGCTTTTCATCCTTCTTGATCCGCAGATACTTAATGGCATCATGATTAGTGTAGACAATGATTTTTGATCGTACTTAGTAAGAAATAAATTTATCAATATCAAAAACTATGGCCAAAAGCTCATTTTTCGTTGGTTGCATAATTTATCTATGCCTCGTCCAGATTTCTGCTAACACAATATATGGTGTTCATCTTTTTATCCTTCCTTTGTCTTACTACAACACCTACTGCATAGTCACTAGCATTACACATGATCTTAAACGAGATACTCCAATTTGGAGTAACATTATTGGTGCAAAGATCAGTGCTCATTTGAGTTTTTGGAAGGGTTCTAAGTAGTATTCGTCGAAATTGAATTCAATATCCTTCATGAGCAAATACGTTAAGAGTTTGGAGATTTTTTCGAAGTTTTTATAAACCGACGATAGAAATCGACATGACCTAGGAAACTTCTTACTGCTCTCACTAAGATTGGAGGCAACAACTTTTTTATATCTTCTATTTTGTTTGTCTACTTCGAGACCTCTTTCTAACACTAGATGTCTAAGAACTAGATGGCGATTCCAATCAGACATGCCTCCAACCCATCATGTAGAAATGGTTATAGTGAATACTCCTTGACACAGTCATCTATGATATTAACTTGGAAACTATAATCTCCAATGGATGTGTTATTCATGAATTTGGACAAGATGAATTCAATTTTCTTACATCTTACCTCAAAAGTGAGTTTCCCTTTCATAACATCAATTATGTCACCAACAATGGCTAAAAAGGGTCTTCTAAGAGCAACAAAATATGGGTATATTCCTATATGTCCATGACTATGAAGTCGGTGGGAATGTACTACTGACCAATTCTAATGGGAACATCTCCCATTATTCCTACCAAATATTTTATGGATCTATCAACTAGCTGTAAAGACATTTTTAAGGGTTTGACTTCCCTGAGATCGAGTATTTTATAGATAGATAGAGGCATCAGACTAACACTCCCCCTAAGATCATACAAGGATATATCTATGAAAGTATTACCAATGACACAATAAGCATTTTCGTATGGTATATACTCATTCTCTTTATCCTTTTCTTTATCATACTTGTCGATGGTGAATTCTAGCTCTTTATCGCTTGACATCGTTATGATGTTTACTTGTCCCTTTAGGTTATGTTTAGGGATCCTTGGAGAAATTTCATTTGGGGAAGATGTAGAGGCTTGTTGTTGGGCTAATTGAGAAATTTGGGTTTCTATCATTTTTTTGTGAGTAGCCATGGCATCAACTTGAGACAGAAGTTGCCTTAATACTTCACTAGTGTGGAGGTTTTGGTTCTTGGAGTCCTTGTTTTTCCGGGTTTAAGTTATGACGAAATTTTCCATCAACATTTCGAGGTTTAAATTTTGGGAAGAAAAAGGAGCACCGTTTTGTCCTTGAAATTCTGGTGGTGCAGCCCATGGTATATGGTTGTCTGAAAACTAGGGGTTAAGTTTATGTATGAAAAGTTGGGATGGTTTCTCTAACCAGGGTTATACAAGTTAGAGTATAGGTTTCCCTATTAGGTATAATCCACATGGTCGGGGATGGGTTCGACCATCATTTGGTTCTTGTTAGTGTATTCAGTTACATTATCAGACCACACATACTTTATTTTTCTCACTGTCTGATTCTCAAGATCTGACTTCCACAGTTTGAACTTGGAAAAGAATTCAGATTTATATTTCATAAAATAAACCTAGACCTTACGAGAAAAATCACCAGTGAATGTCACAAAGTACATGGAACCTCCAACGGAGGGCTTTTGTAGGCCCTTAAGCGTCATAATGGACACAATCTATGTTTCCCTTGGTATTGTGTTACCTGGTCTTCAAATGGACTACACTATTTCCCAAGAACACAATACTTGCACAATCCAATTATGCAACGACAGACACTCTTCAACAAGTTCCTCTTATGTAGTTCCATCATCCCATGTTCACTAAGATGACCCAAACGCATGTGCCACTGTTTGGTTGCATCATTATCAGTTTCAAAAGAAGCTACATCACCCATAATTGTGCCCCAACAATTTATAAATATTGTCTGCAGTCGTTCTTGTCGTCATCATTGTCATTGCACCCATGTTGACCCTCATGATGTCTATATCTCCACCTGACCGAAATCAATAGCCATTCACTTTAAGAGTATCCGAAGAAATAAAATTTTTCCTCAATTTTGGAACATAACACACCTCACTCAACATGCGCACACTGCCCTCATTTAAATCAATTTGCATTTTCCATTTTTCTAGTGACAGTACAAGTTTTATTATCACCTAAATAGACAACAACAAAAATTATCTTATTTAAAAGAGTTGAACCACACCCAGTGTGGCGCCATATGATTGGAGCACCCAAAATCAAGAACATATGCATCAATGCACTTTGCAGATGAAACACAAAGAAAATACTCTTCACTGCAAGAACCATTAGATTGAACTACATTTACTGAACTATCATTTCTAGACTTGTTTGAATAGTCCCTCTTCCAATGGACAATTTTCTTGCAACCATAACACTCTGCTAATTTTATGTCCTTGGACTTTAACCTATTTTTCTTTCCAGGAACTCACTGCCTTACCCTAGCCTCTTCCACTATCTTGACCTTATTTCACAAACAAACCTTCACCCAAGCTTTATCCATATTCTTCTACACTTTGGCAACATTGTGGGTGTTGCAAAAGAGTGGAATAAATAGAACCCAACATGATTGTTTTCTTCCAGTATACGAGGGTGGTCATCAAGTGAATATCATAAGAGTTTGGTAAAGAGCACAACAAAATAATGGCTATATCCTCATTGTCAACCTTTACACCAAGCCGTGTCAAATCAGCGAGGGTGTTGTTGAAAGCGTTGATATGAGCCTGTAAAGTGCCTTATTCCTACATCTTCAGGCTATAGAGACACTGCTTTGTAAACATTTTCTTCGCGAACATCTTGGACATGTACTGATTTTCCAATTAATTTTAGACATCCTTCGGAGTTGTAAGGTCCAGGATACGATTCATCACGTCATTATAAACGCAAAATCTTAACAATCACGTGACCTTCTCCTTCATCTCATTCCAATTAATGGTTGTGATGTCTTTCGGATTCTCATCACGAAGCTTCTTCTGTAAACCTTACTGAGCCAACAAATCCTTAACCTTTCTTTTTCATAAACTGAAATTGTTTGTTCCATCGAACCAAGTCACTTCGAATTTCACACCTCAAGGATTAAATGTCATCTAATATCAATTGTTAGAACAAAAATGAAAATACCGATCAAAGTAAAGAGAAACACCTAAAAGTTTTATACACACCGTTCGGTCAAATTACCTACGTATGCAATTCCTTTATTTAGTTTTTGCGAATTACATTGGGTTACATTGTTACAAGCCATATATATAATAGGTTTTTGTTTATCTAAAATCCTAATTGTGACACCCCAATTTAATTCAACTATTAAATAATTAGGAATTTAATTATTAATTTAATTAAAGGTTTAATTATTGGCATTTTTGAATTAATAGATTTAATTAAATAATTAAATGATGGAAGTGTGGGGTGTGAAGTTGAAATGTAGGGTGTATGGAGTAAAAAGCTCTACTTAATCCTAATTAAATTATTTATATTATTTGGCAAATAAAAAGGAATAAATAAAGGAATAAAAGGAAGAAGTGAGAAGAGGAAAAATTAGGATTTGCATTCTACGTAAAGTTGGAGAAGAGAAGAGAAAGAGGAGAAAAAGTCAAACGCCAAGAATTTGAAGATTCATCGCGAGGTAAGGGGGGGATTGAATCTGATTATTATGCCTTATAGGTTTTGATGATAGATAGAATAATTCAATCCGTTAGGAATCTCGAAATTATGATTCTAGGTTGTGCCCTACCGTTATAAACCGACGTAACAATTCAATTGGGAATGATAATAATAATCAATTGTGTAGGTGTAATACGGTGAGAAAACTGACTTTGGAATTTGTATTGCTTTTTATCGCAAATGTTGCGGATAGCAAGAGTCGCCACCGACTTTTCTTTTATCCAATTAAGGGAAGGTGAAAAGAACAGAAAAAGACCTTCGTTAGATTCTGAGTATGGGAGAAGGTTATGAAAAGGGAAGGTATTAACACCCCTTTCCATCCATAGTTATCTACAGGCTCTTAGTTGCTTTTAGCTCACTTTAAAATTTTTCTTTCTGTGTGTGTGTATTTGAAAAATGTTTTAAAAAGGCATTTCGCTTTGACTTCGTAATGATTCACGCTGGAATGTATACGAAGTGTTTGGAAATGTTTCATTTTGAAAAGTGTTTGAACTTTGACAAAAAGTGTGAGGTGTGAAAAGTATTTTGATAGAGCAAGCAACTAAAAGTCTTATTACCTACTCAGAACGGTCGTTTTCGTGTTGTTTTACTTTCCTTTAGAATAGCGCTATCCATACCATTAGTTGGTAGGTAACCCTATTCGTTGGATGTAAAAGGGGCATTCGAAGGGACATCAGATGGTCATAGAAGACAACTTGTAGGAGTATCCTAGCACATTCGAAGGGAGGATCATCACTTTTCGTAGGCAACAATCGAGGGACGAGATCATGTTTTCATAGGCCACGTCGAGGGACTATGATCTTTGTATCGAAGGGACTATGATGATATGTTTGTAGGCAATGGTGCTAGGATACCTCTACGTTCGAGGGACTTGACCATTTATTCGAAAGGCAACGAGAGAGAATACTCTAGGGGGTGCATGTGTGAAAATAGTGTGTCAAATTCAGATATATTATCTTGGAATTAGAAGTGATCTACGTTCGTTTTTATCTTGCCATACACGCCTAATTACTAGCAGTTTATAGGGTGCGGAAAGTAAATTGCGGAAAGTAAATCCTACGCTATTACATCGCTTTGGGACAGTTACAAAATATAGGAGTGCGGAAAGTAAATCCTAATTAAACTATTACATCCCATGAGCAGTTACATAATATTGGAAAAAGAATGCGAGAAAATAAATCCTAACTATTACAACTTGGAAGCAGATACATAATAATCGGAAAAGAAAAGAATTCGCATAAGAGAAAATATATTAGTAAAAAAGGATTTTTGAGTTAGGAAATTTTTTTTTAGGTTAGTAATCTAATTAGATGATAGAATAATTTTTTGGGAATTTTCTGGATTGGTTTTGATGAAGAAAAATAATTAAAAGTCAATTTTATGATTAATTAACAATTAATTAAAAGATGCATGCAAAAATATTAATTTTTATGCCAAAAATTAAATAAACATTTTTCCATCCTAAATGCAAAAAGAAAATATTTTTTGGTGATTTTTAATGCATGAGAAAATTATTTGAAAAGAAATTAAATTAGAAAAGAAAATATTAAGAAAATAATAAAAAAAAGGTGTTAGTTTGGAAAAGTTGTAAAAAAGAATTGACATTGCCAGGGAACGAACCCATGTCATTCCTCTCACACGCGCACGCTTCTACCACTGGACCAACCTGCACTTGGTGTTAGTCATATGGAATGAAATAATTATAAACGAAATTGATTTCTGAAAACCAAAAACCGCGCCAAGCTTCATCGTCTTCCTCGTTTGAATTTTTAAAACCCAGGCTTTTACCTACGGTTTTTGTCCGTAGCAAAAGCCTATAGTGACGGCTTCGTTCGTCACTAAAATCCCTGCATATTTTCAAAATTATATACAAGCAATGTAAATTCACTATGAGTACATAGATCGATTCAGTTTGGCCTCCTGAGTGTGATGGTACCACTGGTTTTGGCTAATTTTGTCTAAAACGTAAAGCCCCAATTCGGACCTTCAAACCCTAGCCATGGTAACTTACAATTCCTGCACTTAAAATTCAATTAACCAATCCAGATAGATTCGAAACTTCATTCTAAACACAAACAAACAATCAAAACATGTTAAATATGCATGAATAATCAAAATCGATTTTGAAAGTTTTAGAGTAAACCGAAATCGTGATTTCCCGTTTCTGGGCTTGTTGATGGCTTGTGAGTATCTGGATCGGTTCAGGGGACCTCCAAGAATGCGTTTGAGTGCTTAGAATTGGTTGAATTCGACTGAAACCAGGGCTGCCAATTGCTTGAGTAACACAGTTTTTTTTAAAGCTTTCTAGGGTTCTTAGAGGCAAGGATTTCGTCCTTTGTACTTGTGAATGCATTGTGTACTTATAGTGGATGAATTTAGGTCAAGAATCATGAAGAAATTATATGCCAATCATTGAGAAATTATATGCCTGGTCAAAGTTCTGTTGACTTTTGTCTAAGAAAGCCCAATTTAGAAGCTTTGACTTTTGATCAAATCTTGAGTTTTCTTGATGAATCATGATCAACCCTTGATCAAATGATGAATATTACTTCAAAATATTGATGTTGACAAAAAATTATGAAGTTTGACTGTATGTTGACCACAGTTGACTTTTTGTCCAATACAACTGATTTTCAACCATCTGAGCAATTGTCTGAGGGAACTTGACTTGTAAGGCCTGAAACTTGACATGGAGATTCTTTGAAGCATATGATGAGGCATGATGACCACTGGAAATGTTGGAGGCTCACCCGAACTTGAGGATAGCCAAACCCTAGTTTGGGTTGACTGTTTAGGAGAAGGTTTGTCTAGTTAATGTCATACCCCAAAATTTGCCCTCCATCTACTCAAGAGATTTCATACATCCCTACTCAAGGATTCCTCAAGAGTTGATCAGACAAACTCTCTCCTAGACAATCAACCCAAACTAGGTTTTGGTATCTCTCAAGTCAAGATGGATTCCCAACATCTCCAATGGCCTTCATGCCTCCTCATATGCTTCAAAGATTCTCCATGACAAGTTTCAAGCCTCACAAGTCAAGTTTCCTCAGGCAATTGCTCAGATGGTTGAAAATCGGGTGTATTGGACAAAAAGTCAATCGTGGTCAACATACATCAAACTTCATAATTTTGGTCAACATCCTCATTGTGAAGTTACATTCATCATTTGATCAAGGGTTGATCATGATTCATCAAGAAAACTCAAGATTTGCTCAAAAGTCAAACTTTCTAAATTAGGGTTTCTAGGTGAAAAGTCAATGAACTTTGATGATCATAACTTTCTCATACTTTCTCGTAAATTTTCCCACCAAAGCTCATTTTGAAGGAAATTCAATTATCTACAACTTCATGTCTCACAAGAATGTCCAAAATGCTTCATTTGAGAGGTATAGCTCAAAACATTACAGTCATTTTCAAAGTCAACAAAAGTCAACTTTTGTTTTGAAGATATATTGAGCATGGTAACTCCAATTGATATGAGACCAAAGACATTGTTTAGAGGACTCTTAGAGCTTTCCAAAAAGTCCAAGAACACTCAAAATGTGGAAAATTGAGCAAGATGCACCATTCACAAGTTGGGCAATTTTGAAAGAATGCACAAAGAGATACTTCAAAAAATCAAATCTTTTGCAAATGGGCCTACTTTTTCTTCATCCAAACTTATTCCTCATGCAATTAGGAATGTCCAAGCCCAATGCCACGATTTTCTATTTTATTTTCCTATTTAATTTGGAATTTATTCATTTAAATACAAATTAATTTGAAAAATAAAGTATAAAATCAAAATTAATTGAAAGATTGATTTTTATTGCTTGCTTGTGATCCAATTAACCCATAAATGCCAGCAATTTCGAAATTGGATCAAATATGGGAAGATTAGATTGAAATTGGACCAAAGTTTGAAAATTTGATTTCATGAAAAAATCAAAATTGATTTTCATTGATTATTGATCAAATCTTTCCAAAAACAATGCCAAATCCATCCAGCATATATACTTGATGCATACCAATTGCAAGAGGACGAAAAAATTGCCTAAAGAAACCCTAACCCAAACTCAAAAAACCGTGTCACTCAAGCAAGTGGGAATCCTACTTCCAGCCATTCTCAATCGTTTTTGAGGTGTCCAACAGGTTCCTTGATACCTCCAGAAGCGAATCAGACCTTTACTTTGCCAAAAAACATCAAGAATCAAGCAATCCGTGTTTGGTTTGTTCTTGAAAATCTCAAATTCGATTTCTCATATTCATGCATTATTAACTTGTTTTGATTGTTTGTTTGTGTTTAGAATCAAGTTTGCAAACTTTCTGGGCAAGCCAATTGAATTTCTATGGCTGGAATCGTGTTTCACCATGTTTAGGGTTTATGTGACCGATTTAGGGTTTCACGAAATACATAAAATTGGACAACAAGACCCATGCCATTGAATTCAGAATGATGTCCTGAATCGAACCATGGCCTTGGATTTTATTTATATTACGTGTGTTGCATTTTTGATGTTTGCCAGGAACTTTGCGTCGAACCATGGCCGACGCTGCCTTTTCAAATTTTCAAAAGGTTGAAGACGATGGATGGCGCGAGCGGGAGGAAACCAGGAGGCAACGCGTGTAAATTCCATTAACTCCGTTTCCAAACAGTAAGGCATGCCAGCTCAGTTGGTCACGGCGTGGGTTTTCAAAGTTTGAAGCTAGTGTCCTATGTTCGATCCCTGGCCATGGCATTTGGATTTTTAACAAGTTTGCATTTTGTTTCATATTTTAATATTTATTTTGATATTTTCCATTCATTTTAATTTCTTTACACATTTTATTTATGCATTAAAAAAAAATTACCAAAAAATATTTTCTTTTTGCATTTATATTCTAAAAATCTTTATTTAATTTAATAAATTTAAAAATACCTTTTTGCATGCATATTTATTTTTATTTATATTTTTGCATTTAATTCACTTTTAATTGCATTTTAATTATTAAATCTTTTCCAAAAAATCCCAAAAAATTATTTTAATATATTTATCTTATTTCCAGCATATAATAATTTTTCCATATTAAAATTTGCATTTTTATAACATTTTTTCTCTTGTTCGATTCATATTGCATTTTCCGATTTCTTCTTTTTGTACAGGTTGATCCAATTCAGACGATTTTCTCTTTATCGTTTTATCATTCTATTTTTTTCCAATAATGTAATTGCTCATGGGATGTAATAGTTTAATTTAGGACTTTATTTTCCGCATTTTAAATTATGTATCTGCCCCAAAGCCTTGTAATAGCGTAGGACATTTACATTTCCGCTTTTACATTCCGCATTTTACTTTCCGCACCCTATCAATTGCTAGTAATTAGGCATGTATGGCAAGACTAAAATTGAACATAGCCCACTAACTTCAAGATAACATATTCTGAATTCAACACACTTCTTCACACATGCACCCCTTAGGGTAATTCTCTCTCGATGCCTTTGCGAATTCAAAATGGTCATGTCCCTCGAACGTAGAGGTATTCTAGCACCGTTGCTTTCCAAACAAATCATCATAGTCCCTTCGATACAAAGATCATAAGACCCACGATGTCGCCTCCGAATACATGATCTTGACCCTCGATTGTCGCCTACGAAAAATGATGATAGTCCCTTCGAATGTGCTAGGATACTTCCTACAAGTTGCCTTCTATGACCATCCGATGTCCCTTCGAATGTCCCGCTTACATCCAACGAATGGGGCTGCCTACTAACTAATGGTATGGCTAGCGCTATTCTAAAGAAATGTAGAAGTACGAAAACGACCAATTCTGAGTAGGTAAATAAGTCTTTTAGTTGCTTGCTCTAAACCAAATGCTTTTCACACCACACACTCTTTTTCAAAGTTCAAACTCTTTTCAAAACGAAACATTTCCGAACACTTTGTATACATTCCTACATGAATCATTACAAAGTCAAAGTGAAATGCCTCTTTTCAAAATATTTTTGTCAAACACACAGAAAGCAATTTTAAAAAGTGATCTAGAGCAACTAAGAGCCCGTAGAATAAACTGCGGATGGAAAGGGTGCTAATACCTTCCCTTTTCATAACCATTCTCCCGAACTCGTAATCTAACGAAGGTCTTTTTCGTTACTTTTACCTTCCCTTAATTGGATAAAAATAAAAGTCGGTGGCGACTCTTGCTATCCGCATTTGGATACAAAATCCTACAAAGTCGAGTTCACCGTATCACAGGGCGACTACTGGGAACGAGTCGTAAAAGAGAGAATTGCCTTAGGGATTTCTAGATAACCTTTATTACTTTTTGTTTGACTTGTATGCTTTATCTTTAAGGGTTGCTTGGGTATTATATTGTTGGGGGATCCTACACCCGGATCCGGGTTTCCTTTTAGGTAAGTAGCATTAGATCATCGCGACCGTTAGACGTATAACTACGCGGTCAACATGATGGCTACGTTAGCGTGACACTTTGGTTGTCCCGATTCTCTTCATTCCCAAGTTGAAGATAGTATTTGGCTTCTGCGTGGTGTCATCAAGCGCTAATTAAACTTTTAGAACCTTAATTGACCCATCTTGGCCATTAGAAGGTAGTGAGATGGCCGGCTTTGGTGTAGACCAAGGTTGGTTGATACTCGATGCTACGCTCATTGAGATTAGACTTTTGGGGCATTTTCGATCGACCACTTGGCCGTCGTATTGAAATAAGCGCCTACGAGAAAGATCTATGATATGAGATTCCTAGAACCCGGTTACTATTATAGGGCAGGATGAACCAACTCAAACTTTTGGTGGGGTAATCACCTATACCTCATGCAAGCCTTAAACCTAGGCTCATTGTGTGAATTGTTTGTGTGTGCTAAACATGACATCATGACATCATTTGCATTGCATATCATTTCTAACTATTTCAAGGACCTAGGGATTTATCTTTGCTCTGTTTTGTAGGGATCATGGCTTCTAGAAAGACTATCCGAATCAACTTCATGGGTATCCTTTCTCAACTCAAAGAATTGGTTTCAGAAATTCCCGACCATGCTCAGTTCATCAAAAGACATGGTTATCTGCTTGATTTGGTTATCTTTGGTTTTGAAGAAGATATGATGCATGTCCTATTCCAGTTCTTTGATCCGAAACACCATTGCTTTACCTTTCCAGATTATCAGTTGGTTCCTACCTTGGAAGAATTCTCTAAGCTACTTGGGATACCTATTCTTGACCAAATGCCATTCACCGGTTTGGAAAAGGTTCCTAAGTTCGAAGACATCGCATCCGCCTTACACCTTAAGCGTTCAGATATCGAAGCCAATTGGGAAACTAGAAGTGGAGTTAAGGGTTTACTTTCCAAGTTCTTAATCAAGAAAGCCCGAGAATTCCTCAAAGTTATGAGTTTCCATGCATTTGAGAACATTGTGGCCTTGCTAATTTATGGTTTGGTTCTACTCCCTAACTCGGATCAATTCATAGATGTCAATGCCATCAAGTTGTTTCTTACCCGTAATCCAGTGCCTACTTTACTTGGAGATATTCTGCATTCTCTCCACACTCGTACTACTAAGCGACAAGGAACTCTCATGTGTTGTGTACCGTTACTTTCAAGGTGGTTTATTTCGCACCTTCCTCCATCAGTTTTGAAGAATGAACAAAGGTTGAGATGGTCTCAAAGGTTGATGTCACTCTCTCATTCCGACATCCGTTGGAATCTTTTCTCTCAAAAAGACTTCACATTCATTGAGCGTTGTGGAGAATTCCCTAATGTACCACTACTTGGTATAAGGGGAGGTATTACTTACAATCCTTCTTTAGCTCTACGTCAGTTTGGTTTTGCTCGAAGAGATGGTCCACATGATATGCTTCTCCAAGATATTGTGTTCGATCACAACCACGATCTCCAGAATTACCGACGAAGGTTTATACATGCTTGGGGCATGGTAAAGAAGACTGATACCAAGACTTTGGGGCACCCGAACTCCATTCCTTGGGAACCTTACCTCAAATGGGTGCGAGCTCGAGCTCAAAACCTCATGATGCCATTCACTGTTTACCAAGAATTATGGAACTGTTGCTATAGGTGACGTACCCTATGCTATCCTCCATCCTGACATGCCTACTAATTTTGAAGACTTGAAGAGATCCTGGATTCAGCTTAAAGAAGAGAGGGATACCTTTGAAGCTCAGTGTTATGCAAGTGAGAAGAAGGTGCTAAAATTGACAAAGCTACTTCATGAGGAGCGAAGCATCAATGCCTACATCGGCACCAAGAGGAAACGCCCATGGGAGACTTAGAGCTTTAGGATGTTTATGTTTTCTTTTATTGTTTCGAATTATCTCTTGTACTTAAAAAGAAAAAGAATAAAAAGAGAACTAATAAATGTTTGTTCATTGCTTGTTTAACAAATTTAAATCTCTAAGGTCCTTGAAAACATTGCATTGCATTCGCATAAACATTGCATAGCATAGCATAACATTGCATCACAGGTACATTGGAGATTGGTTTTCTCATTTGCTCGATATTTATTTTAGCAGAAATGACTCTTGAACAGACTGTCAAAGATCTTCAAGCTCAGAATGCTCAGTTCCAACAGATGTTTACCAGCTTGGTCCAAGGCCAAGAAGATTTGAAGAAGCTCATCAACAAGAAGAAGAAGGTTGTTGGTCTCCTCAACATGGGTAGACGTTTCAAAGGGGTCCAAAAGTGGTCGGTCGGATCGAGCTCTCGAAGGAAGTGTCCATACCGAGGGAGTACCAAGGGTGATGAAGGTGATCAGCGTGAGCCAAAGAAAGGAGGAGAGGACCACTCGATTATAGCCAACACTCGATGAAGATGACAAGTACAAACAACTTGAAGACCGTCGAATCTTGTGGAAAACTTGAAAATGTCCGGCTGAATTTTGATGATCTAAGTCTTGTCCACGTGTTGTGATTCCTCCCAAGTTCAAAGTTCCTACTTTTGCTAAGTATGATGGCATGTCTTGCCCAAAGCTGCATTTGAAGTCCTATGTCCAAGATCAATCCCACGATGAAAGTTGTGGATGCACTATTTTCAAGAGAGTTTGTCCGAACCCGTTGGAATGGTACTATCACTAGAGAATGACCGTATCCGTACTTGGAGTGACTTGGTGATGCTTTCTATAGCATATGAGTACAATCGAATTGACACCCACGCATGCAACTACAAAGCATGTCCATGGGTCGTGACGAGAAGTTCAAAGAGTATGCCAGTGAGAGATTTAGCGAGTTCAACCACCCTTGTCCAATAGGGAGTTGGTTGATATGTTTATGGAACACCGACAGCCGTTCTTCAATCATCGATTGGAAATTCTTCATCCGGATTCAAATGATATTGACGGAGGCGTATTGAAGGTATCAAGAGTGGAAGATTCTAGAGACATCTTCAAATCGAAGAAATCTTTTGGTGCGAAGAAAGAAGCTAATCTGTGTATGGTCGAAAAGCCGAGCCAAGACCGACCGCTCAATCGTGAGGCGGTTGTGATCTCGATCCTACATCTGACCTCGTGAGACAGCGTAGCAGCGCCGAGGCGGTTCGAAGATCAACATGCCTTTGTCGCAAGCCTTGCAACACATGTTGAGCGGTGATAACCTTGAGGATCCTCCTCGAATGTCAACACTTCCTCTCGGTACAATCCTAATGCTAAGTGTGCTTACCATTCCAACAGCCCAGGCACGACATCGACAATTGTTGGGCTCGAAGAACAAGATTCAAGATATGATTGAAGCTAAGCGATTGAGTTTGATCCTCCTGTTGAGACTCGAATGTGATCACGCACCTATGCCTAACCATGACAAGAGTTCCAATCTGTTGGTGACGATACTTATGTTTTCAACATAGATGACTTGACCATTCCTCGATGGTGTTAAGAAGAATTTGTTGCAAGCGGTGTCAATCCGGATGCCCGAGAATTGTCGTTGGTGCCCATCCGCACGATGGTTGTGCTTGGTTGAGAAGACGTGTTCAAGGCATGATGGGCAACCGTGAGATACTATTTCGAAACCACCGTGCGTAAGTGTGAAGAAATGTCTAAGTTGAAGATTGACAATGCGAACGAAACTGTACCATCGTGTGGGACACCTTGGGGCAGCCAAGTGGAAAATATGATTACATGGTGAAGTACTGCCAAAAGCTACAAGATTCCTATTGAAGATGTTAAGGCGACGGATGGGGTGACGATTTCCGAAGACTATGATGATGTTAACACAATAAGGATTTCCTCTGCGATACTATACCTAGGGTGGCACCTCATTATTACTTCTCCAAGACCAGTTCCATATTCCTCGACAAGGCTATCCCTTGGAATTATGGGTGATGTTTACTATCATGGCGTCAAGCAAGACCCTCGACCATTGAAGATCTTCTTGTTGAAGCTACCATTCGACATTGACAACATCACGGATCCGAGAAAGTGACCGAACCGGAAGGGTGTTCTCTCGAGATCTCTCCTCCAAAGACATCACGACTCCACTCGCATTCCTTCTACTCCACCAATATCCCGCTAGAGGAAAGAATCGGTGGCTCATCCCGCTCAACCGAAGTACCAAAGGAAGTTCAAGACACCTCAAACCGAAATGGAGGAAATTCGAAAATTATCAAGAAGAGTGATTACAATGTTGTGGAGCAGTTAGGGCAGACTCATCCAAGATCTCCATGCTTGCTCGCTCTTGTGCTCGAGGCTCATGCTAACGCCTTAAAGTTTCAAGAATGCTCATGTACCGCAAGACACTACCACCGATCAATTAGAGGTTTGTATTGCTAGCGGCTGCCAACAACGGCCTAGGCTTCTCGATCTTGATTTGACTCCTTGGAAAGAAACATAACAAAGCCTTGCACATCTCATCGAATGCAAGGCGTTATCTCATGTCTTGGTTGATACCGGTTCGCTCTAAATATCCTTCGAAGCTGCTTTGATCGACTTGATGTCGAAGGGTTGGTTCGAGACCCGGACATAATCGTGAGAGCTTTTGATGGTTCTAAGCGCATGTGCTTGGAGAGCTCACTCCTGTTAAAGTCGGTTCCGGACTTTTGACTCCACCTTCTTTGTCATGGACATCCGTCCGCTTACTCTGTCTACTCGGACGCCCTTGGATACATGGGGGCTATTACCTTGCATCAATCAAGTACCGGTGAAAGGGAAGGTTGTTACAGTATGTGGTGAAGAAGAGTATATGGTCAGTCATCTACAGTCGTTCCGTTATCTCGAGATGGAAGGTGAATTCTTTGAGACTCCTTGTCAAGCTTTTGAAACAATACCCAGTCGTGCTGACTCTCCGTCACTCTGAATTACACAAGCTCCGCCTAGGATGGCCTCGTTGAAAGATGCTCAAGCTACTGTTGAACAAGGAGGTAGTGCTATTTGGGGACAACTCCCTGATCTTCCCTTCAAATCCGACAAGACGGTTTAGGCTTCACCATCAAGGGTCAAGATGATACGCAACGTGCTGGCCAACTTCCTTTCCGCATCACCAGTGGAATCCATGCTATAGAAGACGACGACAACGGCTTCGACATCGCAAGTGGATCTTCCCAACTCCGGATCAAGGGCTCGAATTGGAAGACGAAGATGTCATACCAATCTCCTTTAGTCGAGTAATTGCTCTTGTTTTGTTTTGCTTTTCATTTCTTTATGTTTTGAACAATAAACTTTGAAAGCCTAGTGCCTTGCCCGGCATCATGGCTCGTTATGAGGGTTATTATCATCGTTTGCGTATTTTCATTCAATAAATTCGTTGGACTTTTGCATTCAATTGCTTGTTTTCTTTACTTTTACCCCTTCAAAAAGCTATGTGTTCTTACACACACCCACGTGATACACAGAATCACTCCGAATCTCGTTAATAACTATGCTAGTGCTAAATATGACTTCGATAATCCGATCTACCAAGCAAGAAGGAAGTGAGGAAGATTGTGAAGTGCCAAGAGAACTTGCCAGTTGCTACAGAAGAAGCGAGTTATCAACCAGAAGAGCAAGTTGAGGTTGTGAATTTGAGTGAAAGAGATCAAGGTAGGAGCGGGTCTTGAGAACATTGTTAAAGAAAGATTGGTTCGATGCTACGAGACAATGTTGAGGTTTTTGCTTGGTCATACGAAGACATGCCGGTTTAGACATTGATATCGTGGTACACCGATTGCCGAAAAGAAGGTTTTCTCCCGGTGAAATGAAGGTTCGTCGATGCGTCCCGAGATGTCGAGAAAATCAAAGCGAGTCATGAAGCGGCTCAACTGGTTTCTTTTGTCACCTCTTATCCTGGGTTGCTAATGTGGTGCCCGTGCCAAGAAGGATGGCAAAGTACGAATGTGTGGATTACGAGATCCGAACAAAGCAAGTCCGAAAGCGATTTCCCACTTCCTCATATCGATGTTACGGTTGACAATACCGCCAAGATAAGGTTTTCTCCTTCATGGATGGTTTCTCCGTTACAATCGATCAAAATGGCTCCAAGACATGGAAGACTACTTTTGTTACGGGGGCACTTTATTACAAGGTTATGCCGTTCGGATGAAGAACGCGCGCCACTTATCGTGCTATGGTGACACTATTCCATGACATGATTCATCACGAGATAGAGGTCTACGTCGGCGACATGATAGCTCGATCACGCATCAAGAAGAACATCTTGATCATCTACAAAACTGTTTGATAGGTTGAAGAAACAGATCGAGACTAAATCCCAACAAGTGCACCTTTGGAGTCGATCCGAAAACTCCTAGGGTTTGTTGTCGGTGGTAAAGGTATTGAGGTTGACCCGCCAAGGTTAAAGCCATTCAAGAGATGCCGCCCCGCACCGAGAAGGAAGTCGAGGTTTCTTGGGCGATTGAACTATATTGCGATTCATTGCACCTTTCGCGTGAGTCAATCTTCAAGTTACTTAAGAAAGATCAAGTAGTGGAATGGAGCGATTGCGGATCGCTTTGACAAAATCAAGAGTACCTTAATCCTCCTATCCGATGCCGCCCAAGGAAGACCTCTCATCATGTACTTGATGTTAGAGAATTCAATGGGGTGTGTGTTGGGCAACATGCGAGTGCAGTCGAAAAGAGCATGCAATATACTACCTTAGCAAAAGTTTACCGATCGTGAAACAAGATACTCACAATCGAGAAAACTTGCAACTGGGCTGCTCGCCGACTAAGGCAGTACATGTTGACTCATACTACCTTGTTGATTTCCAAGATGGATCCGATAAAATACATATTTGAGAAACCACTCTCTGGAAGAATAACAAGATGGCAAATGATCTTGACCGAATATGACATCGGTACACTTCTCGAAAGCGATCAAAAAAGTGTGGTAGCCGATCATTTGGCTCATCAAGCCGTAGATGACTATCGATCTATGCAATTTGAATTTGATGAAGATGTTTTACTAGTTACAGATTAGAAGAACCGAGGCCGGATGAAGGACCGAACAAGGATCCCGATGGACCATGGTCTTTGATGGAGCCTCAACGCATTTGGCAATGGCATTGGCGCCATCATTACATCCCTACGAGCGGACATACTCCTTTCACCGCGGATTATGTTTCATTGCACTAACAACATGGCCGGTCAAATGCATCATGGGTATCAAAGTGCTATTGACTTAAGAATCAAGTTCTTACAAGTGTATGGAGACTCGACTTTAGTGATCGATCGGATAAGGCGAGTGGGATACGAAGCACCCAAATCTCATTCCGTATCGAGAGCATGTTCGAGTTTGATCCCTACTTTGAAGAGATTACTTGATCATATTCCACGAGAAGAGAATTGGCGACGCATTGGCTACTATGTCGTCTATGTTCAAGGTCGATGGGACAACGAGGCTCCCGGTCATCATTGAGAGGTTTGTGACCAACGTATTGTTACGAGCTCGGCAGAAGAGAAACCTTGGTACTATGATGTGAAGAGGTATCTTGAAACTCGGAATATCCCGCGAGGCATCATTAATGATAAGAAGTTCATGAGAAGATTTTCTTCCAAATTCTTTCTCGACAACGGCATCTTATACAAGCGACCACGACTTGTGCTTACTCCACGTAGACGAAAAACAATGCGTATCATGGAAGAGTTACACGGCGATTTGGTACCCTCCGTGGACACACCATGGCTAAGAAGATTTTGAGAGCAGGTTACTATTGGTCTACCATGGAAGCGATTGTCACCGCTACGCGATCTTGTCACAAATGCCGATTTATGCCGATAAAGTACATGTACCTCCAGTACCTCGAATGTTTTAACTTCTCCTTGGCCTTTGCAATGTGGGGCATTGACATGATTGGAGAAATTAAGCCCGGCTTCCAATGGACATCGTTTCATCCTTGTAGCAATCGATTACTTTACCAAGTGGGTAGCGACCTCGTTGCATACGTTACCAAGGATGTTGTGGCTCGATTCATCAATCATAATCTTATATGTCGGTATGGCACTCCGAAAGGATTATCACGGATAACGGCTCCTAATCTCAACAACAAGATGATCACCGAACTCGCACGCATTCAAGATCAAGCATCACAATTCTTCTCCATATCGGCCTAAGATGAATGGCGCGAAGCCGCCAACAAAAACATTAAGAAGATTATCTGAAGATGCGTGACTTACAAGGATTGGCATGAGATGTTACCATTTGCTCTTCATGGTTATCGCACAAAGACGAACATCAAGGGCAATCCCTCTCTCTCGTATACGGTATGGAAGCCGTCTTACCCATCGAGGTTCGGATACCCTCAACGAGTCCTCCGGAGGCGGAGTTAGGCGAAGACGATTGGGTCCGCATCTTTGACCGGATCAATTTGATTGATGAGAAGCGACTCGCATCCATCGCCATGGACATTTATCGAAGCGAATGATCGAGCATTTAACAAGAAGGTCAAGCACCGAGTCTACCAAGTCGGTGATCTAGTAGTCAATCGCATCATTCTTCCACAAGGTGATCCAGGGCAAATGGACTCCCACCTATGAGGGACCATTTGTAGTCAAGACAATGTTTTCCGGAGCTATGATACTTAGCACCATGGATGGTGAAGATTTCCCACCCTGTGACGCAGACATAGTCAAAAATACTACGTATAAGAGACCCGCTAGGTCGAACCTAGGCAAAAATAAAGGCATCTGGCGAACCAAAGGTTCGGGCAAAAGTTAAGGATATATACAAAACATGTACACCCGAAGTCGAAAACACGAAAAGGCGGCTTGGGCAAAAAGGGTATCCCTAGGCGAAAACACGAAAAGGCGGTCTAGGCAAAAGTTAGGGATTTAAGCGTCGACTATGTCTCTTCGGATCACCCTTCGGACTACTATCGATTCAAGATTCAAATGGCGATCACTACTCACTTTCTACGACAGAAGGAGATGAGATAGTCGAAATATATGAGTACTAGCATAGTTGGAACTTAACGAGATTGTTTCCATAGCTTTTACCTTTCTTGTGTACAAACTACTTGGCCATACGCCACATTTCAAAATAAATGCAAATCCTTTCTCTTTACAATTTTCACTGTTGTCGTTTGCAATAATTCCAACGTTTGCTTTGAATGACTATACGCATTTGACAATAAGAATCTAATCACAAACATCGAAAAGTGAACATGCAAAAGTACTTACTGGGTTCGAATTGGGATGACGAAAAGTCACCAAATAGTCCCCAGAGCATGATCCCCACAAAGGTGTCGCTCACAACACACCTTCCCCAGCGGAATATACGTTAGTCCCCGAGCAGTGATTCCACTCAACCAAGCAGTGTTACATCAAGGCTCCCAGCGGTAACACCCCCAGTCAAGGTGTTTATCCCCAGCGGGTATCTCTCAGTCATTCCCCTTTTCCCTAGCAGCAGTATTCAGACTCGAAACTTGGTCAGATAGTGCATCGGAGGAACCTACATCTTTATTCCCCAGCCTGGGATTACAACGGGTTCCTGACTCTTCTAGCCCGGTCTCTCAGCAACCATCAAATGCTCTCCAGCGAGATCTACACTCGGAATCCCTGTCATACCCCAAAATTTGCCCTCCATCTATTCAAGAGATTTCATACATCTATACTCAAGGATACCTCAAGAGTTGATCAGACAAACTCTCTCCTAGACAATCAACCCAAACTAGGGTTTGGTATCTGTCATACCCCAAAATTTGCCCTCCATCTACTCAAGAGATTTCATACATCCATACTCAAGGATTCCTCAAGAGTTGATCAGACAAACTCTCCCCTAGACAATCAACCCAAACTAGGGTTTGGTATCTCTCAAGCCAAGATGGGTTTCCAACATCTCCAATGGTCTTCATGCCTCCTCATATGCTTCAAAGATTCTCCATGACAATTTTCAAGCCTCACAAGTCAAGTTTCCTCAGACAATTGCTCAAATGGATGAAAATCGAGTGCATTGGACAAAAAGTCAAGCGTGGTCAACATACATCAAAACTTCGATTTTTGGTCAACATCCTCATTTTGAAGTTACATTCATCATTTGATCAAGGGTTGATCATGATTCATCAAGAAAACTCAAGATTTGCCCAAAAGTCAAACTTTCTAAATTAGGGTTTCTAGATGAAAAGTCAACTGGACTTTGACTGATCATAACTTTCTCATACTTTCTCAAATTTTCCACCACCTCTTGTTTTGAAGGAAATTCAATTCTCTACAACTTCATGTCTCACAAGAATGTCCAAAAATGCTTCATTTGAGAGGTATAGCTCAAAACATTACAGGTCATTTTCAAAGTCAACAAAAGTCAACTTTTGTTTTGAAGATATTTTGAGCATGGTAACTCCAATTGAGATGAGACCAAAGACATTGGTTAGAGGACTCTTAGAGCTTTCCAAAAGTCCAAGAACTCTCAAAATGTGGAAAATTGAGCAAGTTGCACCATTCACAAGTTGGGCAATTTTGAAAGAATGCACAAAGAGAGATACTTCAAAAATCAAATCTTTTGCAAATGGGCCTATCTTTTCTTCATCCTAACTTGTTCCTCAAGCAATTAGGAATATCCAAGCCCAATGCCACGAATTTTTGGTTTATTTTTCTATTTAATTTGGAATTTATTCATTTAAATACAAATTAAATTCAAAATAAAGTATAAAATCAAAATTAATTGAAAGATTGATTTTTATTCTTTCCTTGATGTCCAATTAACTCACAAATGCTAGCCAAATCGAATTGAAGCAAAAAGGCAAGATTGGATTGAAATTGATCAAATTTGAAAATTTGATTTTCATGAAAAATCAAATTTGATTATCATTGATTATTGATCAAATCTTTCCAAATTCAATCTCAAATCCTTCCGATATATACAATGCATATCAATCAAGAGAGGAAGAATTGCTCCGAACCCTAGTTTCAAACTCAAAAATCCGTGCCTCTCAAGCAAAGTGTAGACCTAGTTCCGACCACTTTCAATCGCATTTGAGGATTCCATTGCATTCCTCGGGTTGTTACAAGCGATCCAGACCTTTACATCATCCAAAAGCATCAAGAAACACATAATCCGAATTTGGTTTGTTCATGTTTTTCTCAAAATCGATTTCGTTATTCATGCATTTTTAACATGATTCGTTGTTGTTTTGTGATTAGAATGAAGGTTACAAGCTTTAGGTGTTAATTGCATTTCCATGGCTTAAACGAGAATCACCATAGTTAGGGTTTTCGCCTCGATTTAGGGTTTCTTTATACAGAAAAATTGGACCATGAGACTTATACCATTGCATTCGGACGACATCCGAATCGGACCATGGTTTCAAATATAATTTATATTATGTGTATTGCATTTTGTGTATTAGCGAGGACATAGCGTCGAACAAGCCGATTTGGATTTTCAAATATTCAAATCGGAGAAGACGATCGTTGGCGGAGCGAGGCAAGTGGGAGGCGACACTATAACGCACTCACCGGACTTCACGATGATGTACACATGGCGTAGTGGTCAAGATGTTGGACCTCAAGGTTTGACTTCATGTCCTCGTTCGAATCCCCAGGACCATTTGGTTTTGCACTTTTCCAAACTCAAATATTTTCCATATTTTCATTATTTTTAATATTTTCATCATATTTTAATTCTTTTCTATATTTTATTCTGCATTAAAAATCATCAAAAATATTTTTCTTTTACATTATTTTCATAAAAACCTTTATTTAATTTAATAAATTAAAAATATAATTTTGCATGCATATTTATTTTATTTTTATTTTAGCATTTAAACCATTATTAATTGCATTTTATTATTAAATCTTTCCAAAAATCCCAAAAATTATTATAGCTTATTTACCTTATTTCCAGATGCATAAATTTTCTCATATTAAAAATTGCATTTTTCTAACATTTTCTCTTATTTCAATTTCATCATATTTCCGATTTTCTTATTCTTTCACGGGTTGATCCGATTGAGACGATTCTTCCGTTTTATTTTACTTTTCAATAATGTAATTGCTCATGGGTTGTAATAGTTTAATTTAGGACTTTTACTTTCCGCACTCTAATTATGTATACGCCCCAAAGCCATGTAATAGCGTAGGTTTATTTTCCGCATCTTTACATTCGCATTTTACTTTCCGCCCTTATCAATTGCTAGTAATTAGGCGTGTATGGCAAGATAATAATTGGACATAGCTCACACTAATTTCAAGACAAAATATAAAATCAACACTTCTCTCACACACCCCTTAGGGTAATTTCTCTCGATGCCTTCGATTCAAAATGGTCATGTCCTCGAACGTAGAGGTATCCTAGCACCGTTGCTTTCAAACAAATCATCATAGTCCCTTCGATACAAGATCATAGACCCACGATGTCGCCTCCGAATACATGATCTTGACCCTCGATTGTCGCCTACGAAAATGATGATAGTCCTTCGAATATGCTAGGATACTTCCTACAAGTTGCCTTCTATGACCATCCGATGTCCCTTGAATGTCGATTACATCCAACGAATGGAGCTACCTACTAACTAATGGTATGGCTAGCGCTATTCTAAAGGAATGTGAAGTACAACAAAACGACCAATTCGAGTGGGTAAATAAGTCTCTTAGTTGCTTGCTCAAACAAATGCTTTTCACACCACACACTCTTTTCAAAGTTCAATTTCTTTTCAAACAAACATTTCGAACACTTTGTATACACTCCTACATGAGTCATTACAAAGTCAGCGAAATGCCTTTTCAAAACATTTTGTCAAACACACATAAAGCAATTTTAAAAAGTGATCTAGAGCAACTAAGAGCCGTAGATAACTACGGATGGAAAGGGTGCTAATACCTTCCTTTTCATAACCATTCTCCGAACTCGAATCTAACGAAGGTCTTTTTTTACTTTTACCTTCCCTTAATTGGATAAAAATAAAAGTCGGTGGCGACTCTTGCTATCCGCACATTTGGATACAAAAATCCTACAAAGTCGGTTCACCGTATCCGCGAGCGGCGACTCTGCTGGGATACACCTAAAGAGAGATTGCCTTAGGGATTTCTAGATAACTTTTATTGCTTTGTTTGACTTGTTGCTTTATCTTTAAGGGTTGCTTGGGTATTATATTGTGGGGATCCTACACCGGATCGGGTTTCCTTTTAGGTAAGTAGCATTAGATCATCGCGACCGCTGGGCGTATAACTACGCGGTCAACATGATGGCTACGTTAGCGTGACACTTTGGTTGCCCGATACTCTTCATTCCCAAGTTGAAGAAAGTATTTGGCTTCTGCGTGGTGTCATCAAGCGCTAACTAAACTTTTAGAACCTTAATTGACCCATCTTGGCCATTAGAAGTAGTGAGATGGCGGCTTTGGTGTAGACCGAGGTTGGTTGATACTCGATGCTACGCTCATTGAGATCCGACTTTTGGGACATTTTCGATCGACCACTTGGCGTCGTATTGAAATAAGCGCCCTACGAGAAAGATCGTGATATGAGATTCCTAGAACCGGTTACTATTATAGGACGGGATGAACCAACTCAAACTTTTGGTAGGGTAATCACCTATACCTCATGCAAGCCTTAAACATAGGCTCATTGTGTGAATTGTTTGTGTGTGCTAAACATGACATCATGACATCATCCGCATTGCATATCATTTCTAACTATTTCAAGGACCTAGGATTTATCTTTGCTCTGTTTTGTAGGGATTATGGCTTCTAGAAAGACTATCCGAATCAACTTCATGGGTATCCCTTCTCACTCAAAGAATTGGTTTGAAATTCCGACCATGCTCGGTTCATCAAAAGACATGGTTATCTACTTGATTTGGTTATCTCCGGTTTGAAGAAGATATGATGCATGTCCTATTCGGTTCTTTGATCCGAAACACCATTGCTTTACATTTCAGTTATCGGTTGGTTCCTACCTTAGAAGAGTTCTCTAAGCTACTTGGGGTACCTATTCTTGATCAAATGCCATTCACGGTTTAGAAAAGGTCCCTAAGTTCGAAGACATTGCATCCGCTTTACATCTTAAGCGCTCGGACATTGAAGCCAATTGGGAAACTAGAAGTGGAGTTAAGGGTTTACTTTCCAAGTTCTTAATCAAGAAAGCCGAGAATTCCTCAAAGTTATGAGTTTCCATGCATTTGAGAACATTGTGGCCTTGCTAATTTATGGTTTGGTTCTATTCCTAACTCGGATCAATTCATAGATGTCAACGCCATCAAGTTATTCTTACCCGCAATCCGATGCCTACTTTACTTGGAGACATCCTACATTCTCTCACACTCGTACTACTAAGCGACAAGGAACTCTCATGTGTTGTGTCCCGTTACTTTCAAGGTGGTTTATTTCCTTCCTCCATCCAGTTTTGAAGAATGAACAAAGGTTGAGATGGTCTCAAAGATTGATGTCACTCTCTCATTCCGACATCCGTTGGAATCTTTTCTCTCAAAAGGATTTCACATTCATTGGCGTTGTGGAGAGTTCCTAATGTACCACTCCTTGGTATAAGGGAGGTATTACTGACCCTTCTCTAGCTCTCGGTTTGGTTTTGCTCGAAGAGATGGTCCACATGATATGCTTCTCCAAGATGTTGTGTTCGACTACAATCACGATCTCGATTGCAAGCGAAGGTTTATACGCTTGGGGCATGGTAAAGAAGACCGATACCAAGACTTTGGGGCACCGAACTCCATTCCTTGGGAACCTTACCTCAAATGGGTGCGAGCTCGAGCTCAAACCTCATGATGCCATTCACGCTGTTCTACCGGTAATTATGGAACTGTTGCTATAGGTGGCGTACCTATCTTGTTCTCCATCCCGACATGCCTCGATTTTGAAGACTTGAAGAGATCCGGATTCACTTAAAGAAGAAAGGGATACCTTTGAAGCTCGATGCTATGCAAGTGAGAAGAAGGTTCTAGAATTGACCAAGCTACTTCACGAGCGAAACATCAACACATCGGCACCAAGAGGAAGCGCCCATGGAGACTTAGAGCTTTAGGATGTTTATGTTTCTTTTATTGCTTTGAACTATCTCTTGTACTTAAAAGAAAAAGAATAATAATGAGAAGTACTAATAAATGTTTGTTCATTGCTTGTTTAACAAATTTAAATCTCTTAGGTCCTTGAAAACATTGCATTGCATTCGCATAAACATTGCATATCATAGCATAACATTGCATCACGGTACATTGGAGATTGGTTTTCTCATTTGCTCGCTATTTATTTTAGCGAAATGGCTCTTGAACAAGTCAAAGATCTCAGCTCAAATGCTCGGTTTGGATGTTCACCAACTTGGTCCAAGGCCAAGAAGATCAAGAAGCTCATCAACAAGAAGAAGAAGGTTGTTGGTCTCCTCAACATGGGTAGACGTTTCAAGGGGGTCCTAAAGTGGTCACCGATTGAGCTCTCTGAAGGAAGTGTCCATACCGAGGGAGTACCAAGGGTGATGAAGGTGAGCAGCGTGAGCCAAAGAAAGGAGGAGAGGATCATCCGATTATAGCCAACACTGAGGAAGATGACAAGTACAAACAACTTGAAGACCGTCAATCTTGTGGAAAACTCAAGATGTCCGGCTGAACTTTGATGATCTGAGTCTTGTTTCGGTGTTGTGATTCCTCCCAAGTTCAAAGTTCCTACTAAGATATTGAAGTCCTATGATGAAAGTTGTGGATGCACTATTTTCAAGAGAGTTTGTCGGGACTCGGTTGGAATGGTACTATCACTAGAGAATGACCGTATCCGTACTTGGGTGACTTAGGCGATGCTTTCTGACAATATGAGTACAATGTGAATTGACACCCACTCGCATGCAACTACAAAGCATGTCTATGGGTCGTGATGAGAAGTTCAAGGAGTATGCTCGAAATGAGAGATCTAGCGGAGTTCAACCACCCTTGTCCAATAGGGAGTTGGTTGATATGTTCATGGGGACAGCGAGGCCCATTCTTCAATCATCGATTGGAAATTCTTCATCCGGATTCACCGACGATATTGTGAGCGCATTGAAGTGGTATCAAGAGTGGGAAGATCCATAGAGTCATCTTAATCTTTGCGAAGAGATCTTTTGGTGCTAAGAAAGAAGCTAATCGTGTATGGTCGGAAAAGCCGAGCCAAGACCGACCGTGCTCAATCGTGGGGCGGTTGTGATCTCAATCCTACATCGGACAACCTCGGCGAGACAGCGTGGCTGTAACGCGCCACGAGGCGGTTCGAAGATCAACATGCCTTTGTCATGCAAGCCTTGCAACACATGTTGAAAGCGGTGATTGCCTTGAGGATCCTCCTCGAACGTCAACACTTCCTCTCCAAGTACAATCCTAATGCTAAGTGTGCTTACCATTCCAATAGCCGGGACGCGACATCGACAATTGTTGGGCTCGAAGAACAAGATTCAAGATATGATCGAAGCTAAGCGATTGAGTTTGACCCTCTGTTGAGACTCGAATGTGATCAACGCGCCTATGCCTAACCATGACAAAAGTTCCAATCTTTGTTGGTGGCGATACTTATGTTTTCAACATAGATGACTTGACCATTCCTCGATGGTTAAGAAGAATTTGTTCGCGGTGTCAATCCGGGATGTCGGAGGATTGTCGTTGGTGCCCATCTGCACTGATGGTTGTGCTTGGTTGAGAAGGCGTGTTCGATGCATGATGGATAACCGTGAGATACTATTTACGAAACCACATGCGGAAGTTGTGTGAAGAAATGTCTAAGTTGAAGATCGACAATCCAATGTGCCATCTGTGTGGGATACCTTGGGGCAGCCAAGTGGAAAGTATGATTACATGGTGAAGTACTTGTCACGATAGTTACAAGATTCCTATTGAAGATGTTAAGGCGACCGGATGGGGTGACGATTTCCAAGACTATCTGATGTTAACACTATAAGGATTTCCTCTGCGATTCCGTGCCTAGAGTGGCACCTCTCATTATCACTTCTCCAAGACGGTTCCATATTCCTCGACAAGGCTATCCCTTGGAATTATGGGTGATGTTTACTATCATGGTGTCAAGCAAGACCCTCGACTATTGAAGATCTTCTTCTGAAGCTACCATTCACGACATCGACAACATCACCGGATCGGGTGACGAACCGGAAGGGTATTCTCTCGAGATCTCCTCCAAAAGACACTGCAACTCCATTTCGCATTCCACTACTCAATCAATATCGGCTAGAGGAAAGAACCGGAACTCATCTGCTCAACCGAAGTGCCAAAGGAAGTTCTTGAAGACACCTCAAACAAGAAATGGAGAAATTCGAAAATTATCAAGAAAAGTGATTACAATGTTGTGGAACAATTGGGACGAACTCGTCCAAGATCTCCATGCTTGCTCTGCTCTTATGCTCGAGGCTCATACTAACGCCTTGGTGAAGTTTCGAAGAATGCTCATGTGCCGCAAGACACTACTCCGATCAATTCGAAGTTTGTATTGCTAGCTGGCTGCCAACAACGGCCTAGGCTTCTCGATCTTGATTTGACTCCTTAGGAAAGAAACATAACAAAGCCTTGCACATCTACGTTGAATGCAAGGGTTACATTGTCTCATGTTTTGGTTGATACGGTTACGCTCTGAATATCCTTCCGACGCTTTTGATCGGCTTGATGTCGAAGGGTTGGTTTTGAGACCCAGTGACATTATTGTGAGAGCTTTTGATGGTTCTAAGCGCGCGACTTGGAGAGCTCATCTGCACTGTAAAGTCGGTTCCCGGACTTTTGACTCTACTTCCTTTGTCATGGACATTCGTCCCTTATTCTTGCCTACTTGGGCGCCCTTGGATACATGGGGCGTACCTCTACTTTGCATCAAGCTGAAGTACCGGTGAAAGGGAAAGTTGTTACGGTGTGTGGTGAAGAAGAGTATAGTCGGTCATCTGATCATTCCGCTACCTTGAGATGGAGGGTGAATTCTTGAGACTCCTGTCAAGCTTTTGAAACAATACCCAGTCATGCCTGACTCTCTGTCCTCCCGGTTCAAGCTCCACCTAGAATGGCCTCATTGAAAGATGCTCAACTCTTGTTGAACAAGGAGGTAGTGCTATTTGGGACAGCTCCCAATCTTCCTTTCAAATCAGACAAGATGGTTTAGGCTTCACCATCAAGGGTCAAGATGATACGCCGAGCGTGGCCAACTTCCTTTCGCATCGGTCAAAGTGGAATCCATGCTATAGAAGGCGGCGACAGCGGCCGACATCGCAAGTGGATCTTCAACTCGGATCATGGGCTCGGCAATTGGAAGGCGAAGGCGTCATACCAATCTCCTTTGTCGGGAGTAATTGCTCTTGTTTTGTTATACTTTTCGTATTTCTTTATGTTTGAACAATAAACTTTGAAAGCCGGTGCCTTGCGTCATGGCTCGTTCGAGGGTTTTATCGTCGTTTGCGTATTTTCATTCAATAAATTCGTTGGACTTTTGCATTCAATTGTTTGTTTTCTTTCTTTTACTTTATCACCCTTCAAAAGGCTATGTGTTTCTTACACACACCCGTGATACACTGCAGAATCACTCGAATCTAGTTAATATGCTATGCTAGTGCTAAATATGACTTGATAATCCGATCTACCAAGAAGGCGAAGTGAGGAAGATTGTGAAGTGCCGGAGAACTTGCTTCTGACAAGAAGAGCGAGTTATCTGCCACGAAAGTTGAGGTTGTGAATTTGGAGTCTTGTGAAGAAGAAAAGAGATCAAGATAGGAACGGGTCTTGAGAACAGTGTTAAAGAAAGATTGGTTCAGATGCTACGAGATTATGTTGAGGTTTTTGCTTGGTCATACGAAGACATGCCGGGTTTAGACATTGATATCGTGGTACACCGATTGCCGACAAAAGAAGGTTTTCTCCCAGTGAAACAGAAGGTTCGTCGTATGCGTCCTGAGATGTCAGAGAAAATCAAAGCCGAAGTTATGAAGCAGTTCAACGCTGGTTTCCTAGCCGTTACTTCCTATCCCCAGTGGGTTGCAAATGTGGTACCCGTGCCTAAGAAGGATGGTAAGGTACGAATGTGTGTGGATTACAGAGATCTAAACAAAGCAAGTCCGAAAGACGATTTCCCACTTCCTCATATTGATGTTCTGGTCGACAACACCGCTCAACATAAGGTTTTCTCCTTCATGGATGGTTTCTCCGGTTACAATCAGATCAAAATGGCTCCTGAAGACATGGAGAAGACTACTTTTGTTACACAGTGGGGCACTTTCTGCTACAAGGTTATGATTCGGATGAAGAGCGCGCCACTTATCGTGCTATGGTAACATTATTTCATGACATGATTCATCACGAGATAGAGGTCTCGTCGGCGACATGATAGCTCGATCATGAAGAAGAACACCTCGATCATTTGCGAAACTATTTGTGATTGAAGAAGTGCAGATCGAGACTTAATCCCAACAAGTGCACCTTTGGGTCGGATCGGAAAACTCTTAGGGTTTGTTGTCGATGGAAGAGGTATTGAGGTTGACCGCCAAGGTTAAAGCCATTCAAGAGATGCCGACTCCCGCAGGAGAGGTCGAGGTTTCTTGGGTCGATTGAACTACATTGCGATTCATTGCACATAGCGCTACTTGTGAGCCAATCTTCAAGTTACTAAAGAAAGATCAAGTAGTGGAATGGAGCGGCGATTGCGGATCGCTTTTGACAAAATCAAGGAGTACCTACTGAATCCTCCATCACGATGCCGCCCCGAAGGAAGACCTCTTATCATGTACTTGACGGTGCTAGAGAACTCGATGGGGTGTGTGTTGGGGCAACATGGCGAGTGCAGTCGAAAGAGCATGCAATATACTACCTTAGCAAAAGTTTACCGGCGTGAAACAAGATACTCACTCGAGAAAACTTGCAACGCTTTGGCTTGGGCTCGCCGACTAAGACAGTATATGTTGACTCACACTACCTTGTTGATTTCTAAGATGGATCCGATAAAATACATCTTTGAGAAACCACTCTCTCGGAAGAATAGCAAGATGGCAAATGATCTTGACCGAATCGACATCCAAGTACACTTCTCGAAGCGATCAAAGGAAGTGTGGTAGCCGATCATTTGGCTCATCAAGCCGTAGATGACTATCGATCTATGCGTTAATTTCGACGAAGATGTTTTACTAGTTACAGATTAGAAGAACCGAGGCCCAGACGAAGGACACGAACAAGGATCCCGATGGACTATGGTCTTTGATGGAGCCTCAAACTCACTTGGCAATGGCATTGGCGCCATCATTCCCCATCTTTGGTGTTTCATCTCAATCAGGTGGATCCATTCCGTGATCGAGGCATGTCACAGAGTTTGATTCCTTACTTTGAAGAGATTACTTTCAATCATATTCCACGAGAGGAGAATCGGTTGGCGAGCGCATTAGCTACTATATCGTCTATGTTCAAGGTTAGATGGGACAACGAGGCTCCCGGATCATCATTGAGAGGTTCGACGAACCAACGTATTGTTGTGAGCTTGGCAAGAGAAACCTTGGTACTATGATGTGAAGAGATATCTTGAGACTCGGGAATATCCTGCGAGGGCATCTGTTAATGATAAAGTTCATGAGAAAATTTGCTTCCAAATTCTTTCTCGAACGACATCTTATACAAGCGCAACCACGACTTGTGCTTACTCCGTGTAGACTAGAAAGACAATGCGTATCATGGAAGAGTTACGAAGAATTTGGTACCCACTCCGTTGGACACACCATGGCTAAGAAGATTTTGAGAACAGTTACTATTGGTCCACCATGGGCGATTGTCACCGCTATGCTCGATCTTGTCACAAATGCGGTTATGCCGACAAAGTGCACGTACCTCGGTACCTCGAATGTTTTAACTTCTCCGTGGCCTTTTGCAATGTGGGGCATTGACATGATTGAGAGATTAAGCGACTTCCAATGGACATCGTTTCATCCTTGTGGCAATCGATTACTTTACCAAGTGGGTAGAAGCGACCTCGTATGCATCATTACCAAGAATGTAGTGGCTCGATTCATCAAGCATAATCTTATCATCGGTATGGCACTCACGAAAGGATTATCACGATAACGGTTCCAATCTCAACAACAAGATGATCACCGAACTCACGCAGATTCAAGATCAAGCATCACAACTCTTCTCCATATCGGCCTAAGATGAATGGCGCGATGGAAGCCGCCAATAAGAACATTAAGAAGATTATCTGAAGATGCGGTGACTTACAAAGATTGGCATGAGATGTTACCATTTGCTCTTCATGGTTATCGCAGAACATCGAGGGCAACCCTTTCTCTCTCGTACGGTATGGAAGCCGTCTTACCCATCGAGGTTCGGATACCCTCGACCGAGTCCTCCGGGAGGCGAGTTAGGTGAAGGCGATTGGGTTACACGGCTTGACCGGATTAACTTGATCGATGAGAAGCGACTCGCGTCCATACGCCATGGATTTATCGAAGCGAATGATCGAGCATTTAACAAGAAGGTCAAGCACCGAGTCTACCAAGTTGGTGATCTAGTAGTCAAGCACATCATTCTTCCACAAGGTGATCCGAGGGCAAATGGACTCCCACATGAGGGACCATTTGTAGTCAAGACGATATTTTCGGCTATGATACTTAGCACCATGGATGGTGAAGACTTCCCACACCGTGAGCAGACATAGTCAAAAATACTACATAAAAGAGACCCGCTAGGTCGGTGGCCTAGGCAAAAATAAGGGCATCTGGCGAACCAAAATGGTTCGGGCAAAAGTTAAGGATATATACAAAACATGTACACCGGCAAGTCGAAAACACGAAAAGGCGGCTTGGGCAAAAAGGTATCATGGTGAAAACCGAAAGGCGGTCTAGGCAAAGTTAGGGATTTAAGCGTCGACTATGTCTCTTCGGATCACACCTTCGGACTATTATCGCATTCAAGGTTCAAATGGCGAAGATCGGTCTATTCACTTTCTCCGAGCCAAGGAGATGAGATAGTCGAAATATATGAGTACTAGCATAGTTGGAACTTAACGAGATTGTTTCCGCATAGCTTTTACCTTTCTTATGTACAAACTACTTGGCCATCGCCACACATCAAATAAATCACTTCTTTCCCTTTACAATTTCTATAGTTATTTGCAATAAGTCCAACGTTTGCTTTGAATGACTATCGCATTTGATGATAAAATCTCAAACATACGAAAAGTGAACATTCAAAGGTACTTACGAGTTCCGAATTGGGATGACGACGAAAGTCACCAAATAGTTCCCCAGAGCATGAAGGTGTCACTCACGCACCTTCCCAGTGAGTATATGTTAATCCCAGCGGTGATTCCACTCAACCGAACAGCGTTACATCGATCTCAGCGGAACACTTCATCCCAGTGGATATTTCTCAATCCTCCCCTCCCGGCGGTATCGGACTCGAAACTTGGTCGGATAGTGCATCGGAGGAAACATACACCTTATTCCCGGCCGGAGATTACAACGGACTCTAGACTCTTCAAGCCGGGTCTCTAACCATCAAATGTTCTCCAGTGAGATCTACACTCGGAATCCCAAGAGCGCCTCTTAAATTTCCTCGGCGGGATCTACATACAGGTCCTCAGCAGATGCCTCCCGGACTCTCCTCGGCGGGGTCTATATGAGATCTCAACAATGAGCTTCTCAATCTCTACCTTCCTCAACAACGTCTAGGCCCAGACTTGGTCGAGATAGTGCATCGGAGGAATCCAAGATATCTTTCTTCTCCTTCAAAGCGGGGTTCTCACCTACTCAAATCCCAGCGGAAGTTAGAAATCTTCAAGCAGAATATCCGCATCTTCTTCAAGATGGATATGTTTTGAAATATCACAACATTCATCATTCATACATTTCTCATAAAGTCATAATTCATGCATATGTCATTCATATACCATCATGCATCATACTTTGCATAAAACTAACGAATATTCTATCAAAGTTTCTCTTGTTTTCTCAAAGCAGTATGATCATTTCGCAAAGCAGGTCGAGATTAAGCCCCCGACGGAAAACTATCTCGAAGACCGCCCCAAAGCAGTCGAGATTAAGCCCGAACCGGCGGAAAACTATCAGAAAGACCACCTCGGTTATCCTCCGATAACGGACAATGGATCAACACCGATGCACAACAGGAAGCTATCCACATTCGGCCAACTACAATTTCCCTCGGAGTAATCAACACGAAGATTTATTACGATTATCAGCAGAACTACAGTCTAGCGTCGACTCGGTTGCCTTGGATGGCATCTTAAGCCCATCTCCGACTATTTGTCAACATCTCTTCACTATCGAATCTGCATATATGGTTAAAAATCAATACGGACCAATAACTTCATTCAAAGTGATCACGAAGTCAACGTCGACTCCTTCGGATGGCATCTTAAGCCCATCTCCTCTCCATTCGGGAACATCTGAGTCTAACGTCGACTCACTCTCCGGCATCGACCTTTCTAGATGGCATCTTAAGCCCATCTCATCGCTCTCCTATCGACAACCTCGAGTCTAGCGTCACGACTCGTTCCCCAGAAATCTCAACTTCTCCAAGCGGCATGAAGCCCGTTCCCGCATCATCCACCAACCGCGAGTGCAAATTTTCAGGTGTACTCGGTGTTCAATCATCTTCTACCTCCAGGTCACGAAAGACAAAGCATGTCAATCTAACCCTTCCAGTACAAGAAGATTGAACAGGGGCAGCTGTCATACCCCAAAATTTGCCCTCCATCTACTCAAGAGATTTCATACATCCATACTCAAGGATTCCTCAAGAGTTGATCAGACAAACTCTCCCCTAGACAATCAACCCAAACTAGGGTTTGGTATCTCTCAAGCCAAGATGGGTTTCCAACATCTCCAATGGTCTTCATGCCTCCTCATATGCTTCAAAGATTCTCCATGACAATTTTCAAGCCTCACGATCAAGTTTCCTCGACGATTGCTCGAATGGATGAAAATCGAGTGCATTGGACAAAAAGTCAATGTGGTCAACATACAGTCAAAACTTCGATTTTTGGTCAACATCCTCATTTTGAAGTTACATTCATCATTTGATCAAGGGTTGATCATGATTCATCAAGAAAACTCAAGATTTGCCCAAAGTCAAACTTTCTAAATTAGGGTTTCTAGATGAAAAGTCAATGGACTTTGTTGATCATAACTTTCTCATACTTTCTCGAAATTTTTCCACCACCTCTTGTTTTGAAGGAAATTCAATTCTCTACAACTTCATGTCTCACAAGAATGTCCAAAAATGCTTCATTTGAGAGGTATAGCTCAAAACATTACAGTCATTTTCAAAGTCAACAAAAGTCAACTTTTGTTTTGAAGATATTTTGAGCATGGTAACTCAATTGAGATGAGACCAAAGACATTGGTTAGAGGACTCTTAGAGCTTTCCAAAAGTCCAAGAACTCTCAAAAATGTGGAAAATTGAGCAAGTTGCACCATTCACAAGTTGGGCAATTTTGAAAGAATGCACAAGAGAGATACTTCAAAAATCAAGTCTTTTGCAAATGGGCCTATCTTTTCTTCATCCTAACTTGTTCCTCAAGCAATTAGGAATATCCAAGCCAATGCCACGAATTTTTGGTTTATTTTTCTATTTAATTTGGAATTTATTCATTTAAATACAAATTAAATTCAAAAATAAAGTATAAAATCAAAATTAATTGAAAGATTGATTTTATTCTTTCCTTGATGTCCAATTAACTCACAAATGCTAGCCAAATCAAATTGAAGCAAAAAGGCAAGATTGGATTGAAATTGATCAAATTTGAAAATTTGATTTTCATGAAAAAATCAAATTTGATTATCATTGATTATTGATCAAATCTTTCCAAATTCAATCTCAAATCCTTCCGATATATATACACAATGCATATCAATCAAGAGGACGGAAGAATTGCTCCGAACCCTAGTTTCAAACTCAAAATCCGTGCCTCTCAAGCAAAGTGTAGACCTAGTTCCGCACTTTCAATCGCATTTGAGGATTCCATTGCATTCCTCGGGTTGTTACAAGCGGTCGGACCTTTACATCATCCAAAAGCATCAAGAAACACATAATCCGAATTTGGTTTGTTCATGTTTTTCTCAAAATCGATTTCGTTATTCATGCATTTTAACATGATTCGTTGTTGTTTTGTGATTAGAATGAAGGTTACAAGCTTTAAGGGTTAATTGCATTTCCATGGCTTAGACGAGAATCACCATAGTTAGGGTTTTCGGCCTCGATTTAGGGTTTCTTTATCGGAAAAATTGGACCATGAGACTTATACCATTGCATTCGGACGACATCGGAATCGGACCATGGTTTCAAATATAATTTATATTATGTGTATTGCATTTTGTGTATTAGCGGGGACATAGCGTCGAACAAAAGCCGTATTTGGATTTTCAAATATTCAAATCGGAGAAGGCGATCGTTGGCGGAGGCGAGGCAAGTGGGGCGACACTGTTATAACGCACTCCCGGACTTCAAGATGATGTACACATGGCGTAGTGGTCGGCATGTTGGACCTCAAGGTTTCGACTTCATGTCCTCGATTCGAATCCCCGGACCATTTGGTTTTGCACTTTTCCAAACTCAAATATTTTCCATATTTTCATTATTTTTAATATTTTCATCATATTTTAATTCTTTTCTATATTTTATTCTGCATTAAAAATCATCAAAAATATTTTTCTTTTACATTATTTTCATAAAACCTTTATTTAATTTAATAAATTAAAAATATAATTTTGCATGCATATTTATTTTATTTTATTTTAGCATTTAAACCATTATTAATTGCATTTTATTATTAAATCTTTTCAAAAATCCCAAAAATTATTATAGCTTATTTACCTTATTTCCAGCATGCATAAATTTTCTCATATTAAAATTGCATTTTTCTAACATTTTCTCTTATTTCAATTTCATCATATTTCCGATTTTCTTATTCTTTCACGGTTGATCCGATTCGACGATTCTTCCGTTTTATTTTACTTTTCAATAATGTAATTGCTCATGGGTTGTAATAGTTTAATTTAGGACTTTTACTTTCCGCACTCCTAATTATGTATCTGCCCCAAAGCCATGTAATAGCGTAGGTTTATTTTCCGCATCTTTACATTCCGCATTTTACTTTCCGCACCCTTATCAATTGCTAGTAATTAGGCGTGTATGGCAAGATAATAATTGGACATAGCTCACACTAATTTCAAGACAAAATATCTGAAATCAACACACTTCTCTCACACACGCACCCCTTAGGGTAATTCTCTCTCGATGCCTTTCGATTCAAAATGGTCATGTCCCTCGAACGTAGAGGTATCCTAGCACCGTTGCTTTCCAAACAAATCATCATAGTCCCTTCGATACAAAGATCATAGACCCACGACGTCGCCTCCGAATACATGATCTTGACCCTCGATTGTCGCCTACGAAAAATGATGATAGTCCCTTCGAATATGCTAGGATACTTCCTACAAGTTGCCTTCTATGATCATCCGATGTCCCTTGAATGTCCCGATTACATCCAACGAATGGAGCTACCTACTAACTAATGGTATGGCTAGCGCTATTCTAAAGGAATGTAGAAGTACAACAAAACGACCAATTAAGTGGGTAAATAAGTCTCTTAGTTGCTTGCTCCAAACAAATGCTTTTCACACCACACACTCTTTTTCAAAGTTCAATTTCTTTTCAAACAAACATTTCCGAACACTTTGTATACACTCCTACATGAGTCATTACAAAGTCAAAGCGAAATGCCTTTTCAAAACATTTTGTCAAAACACATAAAGCAATTTTAAAAGTGATCTAGAGCAACTAAGAGCCCGTAGATAACTACGGATGGAAAGGGTGCTAATACCTTCCATTTTCATAACCATTCTCCGAACTCGAGAATCTAACGAAGGTCTTTTCATTACTTTTACCTTCCCTTAATTGGATAAAAATAAAAGTCGGTGGCGACTCTTGCTATCCGCACATTTGGATACAAAAATCCTACGAAGTCAGTTCACCGTATCACAGTATCTCTCAAGTCAAGATGGATTTCCAACATCTCCAATGGCCTTCATGCCTCCTCATATGCTTCAAAGATTCTCCATGTCAAGTTTCAAGCCTCACAAGTCAAGTTTCCTCAGACAATTGCTCAGATGGGTGAAAATCGGGTGTATTGGACCAAAAGTCAATTGTGGTCAACATACAGTCAAACTTCATAATTTTTGGTCAACATCCTCATTTTGAAGTTACATTCATCATTTGATCAAGGTTTGATCATGATTCATCAAGAAAACTCAAGATTTGCTCAAAAGTCAAACTTTCTAAATTAGGGTTTCTAGGTGAAAAGTCAACTGAACTTTGACTGATCATAACTTTATCATAATTTCTCAGAAATTTTTCCACCACCTCTTGTTTTGAAGGAAATTCAATTCTCTACAACTTCATGTCTCACAAGAATGTCCAAAAAATGCTTCATTTGAGAGGTATAACTCAAAACATTACAGGTCATTTTCAAAGTCAACAAAAAGTCAACTTTTTTGTTTTGAAGATATATTGAGCATGGTAACTCCAATTGAGGTGAGACCAAATACATTGTTTAGAGGACTCTTAGAGCTTTCCAAAAAGTCCAAGAACACTCAAATATGTGGAAAATTGAGCAAGATACACCATTCACAAGTTGGGCAATTTTGAAAGAATGCACAAAGAGAGATACTTCAAAAAATCAAATCTTTTGCAAATGGGCCTACTTTTTCTTCATTCTAACTTGTTCCTCATGCAATTAGGAATGTCCAAGCCCAATGCCACGATTTTCTATTTTATTTTCCTATTTAATTTGGAATTTATTCATTTAAATACAAATTAATTTGAAAAATAAAGTATAAAATCCAAATTAATTGAAAGATTGATTTTTATTCCTTGCTTGTGATCCAATTAACCCATAAATGCCAACAATTTCGAAATTGGATCAAATATGGGAAGATTAGATTGAAATTGGACCAAAGTTTGAAAATTTGATTTCATGAAAAAATCAAAATTGATTTCCATTGATTATTGATCAATTCTTTCCAAAATCAATCCCAAATCCATCCAGCATATATACTTGATGCATATCAATCACAAGAGGACGAAAAAATTGCCTTGGAAACCCTATTCTCAAACTGAAAAAACCGTGGTGCATAAGCTACTAGCAATCCTTGTTCCAGCTCGTTTCAATCAATTTCAAGGTGTCAAACACATTCCTTGGCATCTCCAGAGTCGATCCAGATATTTACTTCATCCAAAACCATCCAGAATCAAGCAATCCGTGTTTGGTTTGTTCTTGAATTTTCAAATTTCGATTTCTCATAATCATGCATTATTAACCTGTTTTGTGTTTGTTTTTGTGATTAGTGATGAGTTTACAAGCTTTCTGGGCACTTTGATTGAGTTTCCATGGCCAGAAACACGACATGCCATGATTAGGGTTTCCTATGCCGTTTTAGGGTTTCTCTTATTAGGGAAAATTGGACTATAAGACCCATACCATTGCATTCGGAATGACCTGAGGAATCGATCCATGGCCTTAGAATTTATTTATATTATGTTTGCTTAATTTTCTGAATTAGCCAGGGATGTAGCGTCGAATAACAGCCGACGCTAGCTTCAAATATTCAAATCGGGGACGATGAAGCTTCGCGCGCAGTTGAGGAAGCCAGGAGACGACATATGTCTTTGTTTCATTCGATCCGGATTTCAAACAGCGATGCACACATGGCGTAGTGGTAAAGGCGCTCACTGTTTCCAGATGCCCTCAAGGGTCATGGGTTCGAATCCGTCCAGGGCATGTTTTGCTTCTTTTTTCACAAACTTCATTATTTTCATATTTTCCAATTTCTAATATTTTTGCATACTATTTTAATTAATTTCCACATTTTATTTCAGCATTAAAAAATTATCAAAAATATTTATTCTTTTTGCATTACTTTCAGAAAATCTTTATTTAATTTAATAAATTAAAAAAATATATTTTTGCATGCATATTTATTTTTATTTTTATTTTAGCATTTAAATCATTGTAAATTAGTTTTTAATTACTAAAATGCATTTAAAAAATCCCAAAAAAATATTTTAGTATATTTATCTTATTTCCAGCATATAATAATTTTCTCATATTAAAATTTGCATTTTTCTAACATTTTTTCTCTTGTTCGATTCATATTGCATTTTCCGATTTCTCCTTTTTGTACAGGTTGATCCGATTCAGACGATTTTCTCTTTATCATTTTATCATTCTATTTTTTTTCAATAATGTAATTGCTCATGGGATGTAATAGTTTAACTTAGGATTTTATTTTCCGCATTTTAAATTATGTATCTGCCCCAAAGCCTTGTAATAGCGTAGGACATTTACTTTCCGCACTTTACATTCCGCATTTTACTTTCCGCACCCTTATCAATTGCTAGTAATTAGGCGTGTATGGCAAGACTAAAATTGAACATAGCCCACTAACTTCAAGATAACATATTCTGAATTCAACACACTTCTTCACACATGCACCCCTTAGGGTAATTCTCTCTCGATGCCTTTGCGAATTCAAAATGGTCATGTCCCTCGAACGTAGAGGTATTCTAGCACCGTTGCTTTCCAAACAAATCATCATAGTCCCTTCGATACAAAGATCATAAGACCCACGATGTCGCCTCCGAATACATGATCTTGACCCTCGATTGTCGCCTACGAAAAATGATGATAGTCCCTTCGAATGTGCTAGGATACTTCCTACAAGTTGCCTTCTATGACCATCCGATGTCCCTTCGAATGTCCCGCTTACATCCAACGAATGGGGCTGCCTACTAACTAATGGTATGGCTAGCGCTATTCTAAAGGAACGTAGAAGTACGAAAACGACCAATTTTGAGTGGGTAAATAAGTCTTTTAGTTGCTTGCTCTAAACCAAATGCTTTTCACACCACACACTCTTTTTCAAAGTTCAAACTCTTTTCAAAACGAAACATTTCCGAACACTTTGTATACATTCCTATATGAATCATTACAAAGTCAAAGCGAAATGCCTCTTTTCAAAATATTTTTGTCAAACACACAGAAAGCAATTTTAAAAAGTGATCTAGAGCAACTAAGAGCCCGTAGAATAAACTGCGGATGGAAAGGGGTGCTAATACCTTCCCTTTTCATAACCATTCTCCCGAACTCAGAATCTAACGAAGGTCTTTTTCTGTTACTTTTACCTTCCCTTAATTGGATAAAAATAAAAGTCGGTGGCGACTCTTGCTATCCGCACATTTGGATACAAAAATCCTACAAAGTCAGTTCACCGTATCACAGTTAACCCTTGTGAAATCCTTGAGTATAGAGATGTGAAATGTCTTGAGAAGTAGAAGGGCAAATTTTGGAGTATGACAGTAGGATGATCGTAGAATAATTGGAAAACATAATTCTGATGTTAATTAGGTGTCAAAATACATAAGAAATATTGTTTCTGTTGTGCCATGGCTGTTGGTAATGAATGGATTAATTGGAACTGCACACAATGAAAATAAAAACTGTATTTTGGTGAAAAAGCGCAGCATGGGTTGACACAAGAAGTTATGTGTCGATGCAAGCAGTAAATATTTAGAAAACCAGAGGCGTGGTAAAGGCTTGTGTCGACACAAAATTGCTTGGATCGACTCATGTAGTAAAAAATTGGGTTTTTGCATCGACACAAAGATGCTATGCATCGATGCAAAAGAATCTTGTATCGACACAAGAAGCTATGGATCGACTCATACTGAAGAGATTTTGAAAAATGGGAAAAATTATTACGTATGAGTTGACACATACGTGTTTTGTGTCGACACAAGCAGTTCATGTATTGACACGAGCTTCTGGATCGACCTAAGCTGGACAGGAATGGAAAGGATTTTCTAAAAACGATTTTGGTCATATCTTTGCGATCGTAACTCCGATTTAGGCATAGTTGGTATCGTTGGAAAGCTTAGAACGAGTACTATCTATTAAAAGTATTTTCAAAACCAGTAATTGAGATCTTGAAGAATTAATATAGCTTCCGTAGCAAGAATTCGTTGTAATTCGTGAATTATTCGTTGCGTATACTTGCTGTGTGTTAATTCAATGTGTTGTAATTAACGTTATATGTTCATGATTTGTTGATATCATGAGTTGTTGTTGTTGTATATACCGGTGATGGTCTTACAAATTGAAGGGTAAGCGTTTGACATATTTATGCTTTGTGATAATTGTTTCATGATTATGCTGTACCTGTTATCCATTATGATTGAGTTGTTATCATGTGATATATTGGTGTTGGCATTGTGTGGAATTATGTGGTGATCATATTCCGTTGATTGAATGTTGCATGCTTTTATTGTGCATGCATAAGCACTCTGGTGATGGTTCATTCCCATTGTGTGGAATTGAACTTGCAGGGCCAATAAACTTACCTAATGGGCAGAGGTGGTGAGGCTAGATTCTTGACCCAGTGATGTATGGGCGAATTATTGATTGATTGTTTTCCGAGGTGTAAGCGGAGCAGGTGTGGACTTGGTTCACGATTGGTACCACATGCATTTGAGTGCATTGCATATGTAATTGTAACATGTTAGGATGATTTCCGTGTTTCAATTGCATCTAATTATTCTTGTATGCATAATGAATGTGAATTGTGTTTGTGAATCGTATGCTAATGTTGTTAACAAGAGTGAATAATGAATTGATTGTTTTATTGTTTTTGAGAAATGTATAATGCATTTTAATCTTGATGAAATCTCACCCTTACTTTAATGATTTCAGATTGAGGAGATTAGCTACTCGGGAATTGGTGAGGACAACTTTTAGAGTTGTGCTATTTAGATAATCCGCGTGTCGGTGTCATGCTCTGGTAGTTGTAACACTGGGGAACGATTGATTGGAATTTTTATGGATTTAAAACTGGTTGTTTTGGTTTATGTTTTGGTTTATGTTGGGAATAATTAATGATTGAATTATTCAGGATTTATATGTTATATTTCCGCTGTTTAAACATAATCCTTGGTTTTTCGTTTCCTTTCATAAGTTCTTCAGTAATAAGGCATGTTCACTATTTTTGGTTATTTGAATTATTTAAAATTGTGACGCCCTTGTAATTATGTTTAAAACTCTGATTAAAATTATATAAATCGCGGGTAAATTAAAAGGGGTGTTACACTAATCCCTAGTTTCCTTCAACAAACCATTATGCCTACCCATAATCATCACAACAATGTGAACTATTCTCTCAAAAACCTATAAATATATAAACAACTCATAGTTATCTCAACAATATGAGTTATACTATCAACAACCCATAGTTATCTAAAAAATATGAGCCATATTCAACAAAATTGATTAAGTAGGGGCGAGAATAGGCTGAGTTGAGTTAGACTTTGCTGTGCATAAGTATGAATTACTATAAAATCGAAGCCTAAGCTTAACTTATAGTTCGTCATATGATTATTTTTAGGTCTAAGTATGATCTTTCTAAAGATTTGATTGGCCTATTAGCTTACTTAAAAGCCTATGTCATTTGAACATATGTAAATAAGCAATTCAACTAATTTTTAAATAGACTAGCAAAATAAACGACTAAAGAAACTAAAAATTTATTTGCATTGACTTATTTGAGCTTACTTAATAACATAAGTTCTATGAGACTATTTTCTTGGGAGAACTTATGAAAACAGCTTATATTATTATTCATAAAATTTTTGCAACTTATTTTCATAAGTTCCTCAAGATAACAAAATTTTATTTTTATATTTTAATTCAAAGTATCAAATATATAATAATAGTAATAATAATAATAATAAATTATTCATATTTATTTTAATAAATATACTTAAAAAAACATTTTATTGCATGTGTCCTAACACTTTTAATTAAATATGTTTATACAAAAAACTTACACTTTTACTATTTAAAAATTATCTTGCCTATCCTAGGTTTACGTAGGTTTCATTGTAGACTCATTTTGATTGGTCTGACATTTTCACACCTCAACTTGAGAAATATGATAATGTATGTTGATATTGGATTTCTTGAGCGGGTTGTTGCCCAAATATTTGTTTGTTTGGACTATAAATCTTCTTTCAAACTATAAACACTACAAAAAAAGAAGCCTATTTGCCACGTGAAAATAACGTGGCAAACATAAATATCACGTCACAAAACAAAAATAGCGACGTGGTCATTTATGTCGCTGGGGGACAAGTGGCAAAGTAGTAGCGACGTGATTTTCATGTCACTAATTAGTGACGTGGTTTTCACGTCGCAACAACTGTATAGGAACATGAATCTTGACATGTAGCAGCTTTTGTAGCGACGTGATTTTCATGTCACTAATTAGTGACATGAAAATCACGTCGCTACATGTGACGCTTTTTAAAAAAAAAAATTGTTTAGTAATTACTTTTTATATTAATTAATTTATGTAATAAAATTTAAATAATAAAATTTATATAATAAAATTTAAATAATAAAATTTAAATAATAAAATTTAAATAATAAAATTTAAATAATAAAATTTATATAATAAATTTTAAATAATAAAATTATATAATAAAAGTTAAATAATAAAATTTATATAATGAAATTTAAATAATAAAATTTATATAATAAAATTTATATATTAAAATTATTAGAATAATAGAATTTTATTATATATTTGAATAAAATTTTATAAAATAAAGTCATATAATAAAATTTTATATAATTTTATATTTTAAAATGATAAAAATAAATATCTTACATAAATGCAAATTTACAAACAAAAGAAATAAAATGTTTTTACGGGGCATCTTCACCCGGATAATTATCGAGATCAAGTCATCAAGTCCGTCATCATCCGTGTGTATCGGAACATCTTGATTTCTCATCTGCTCCTCCATATCGATTGCCTCTTCCGCATCATCTCCAACCGTGCTGCTCTTGCCTCATTGTCGTCATTTGGGCCTCCATTTCGTGTCGACTTTAGTTGCCAATTGTCTTCTTGTTTCAAGTTGATCCTGTGTCGATTCGGTTGACGTGACCCTCCTCTCCATCTCTAAGTCGTTGAAGCGATTACGATCACCAACTCTCAACCCACCAAATTTCCTCCCAAAAAGCAACCATTAGGCCCTTTTCCATTAACCACTTCATTCCAAATGTAGAAATCAACATCACCATTAAGCGGTTCCCCCTCTGCTGGCCTGTATTGAGGATTGTGTTCCAGAAAATTTGCAAGCAATGTCTGATAATCATCCTACACATACATTAAATAATAAAATTAAAAAAATTTATACTAAATTAAATATATTAAACTATACTAAACTATACTAAATTAAATAATAAATTATATTAAACTATATATTACACTATACTAAATTAAATAATAAATTATACTAAATTAATACATGTATATATTAAACTATACTAAATTCAAATATATTAAAAAATTGTCACGTGATTTTCACAAATCAACTTATGAATTGCCACGTGATTTTCACGTGGCAATTTATCGATTGCCACACGAAAATATTCACGTGGCAATTTATCGATTACCACATGATAAGCACGCCACAATTTATAGGTTGCCACGTGAAAATAACGTCACAACTTTTGTTATTGACTTAAAAAACATAAATTAAATAACTTACAAAAGCTTTTGTGTGCGCAAATCGACAAAACCTCCGATTTCTTTGTCCGAGTCGAGTAATCAACTCAATGATTAATGGTGGTCTCCCCAACTCCTTAGTATAAACAATAAAATTAAAAATAATTAGTAAAAATATCAATACTAAAAATATAACTTAAAAAGTAGTAATTTTACCATCCACGGACATGCTCTGTACTAATACTTCCAACCGTATTTACACACCCCTTTTCGGATGCCCTCATCTTCTTAAAAGTTTGGATTTAGTTTGAATTCAGCGAACCCCAATATGTAAGAAGTTCGCAAAACCTCTATGCCTATCCGTTAGGACGGATACCATGAAGCTCGTAATTCTCCTAACCCGCATTATATTAGAAAATCTTCTAGAAGTTCTGCTATAATAGATTTTTTCCATTATTTTCTCATTCAACGGATCCCACACACATTTTTCCTGCAATGTTGTATGACATTAAAATAAAAAGTTAACTAATTATCATTAAAATGTGACATAAATAATAATACTATTAAAGCCTTAAAGAAATTTACAACTTAAATAAATAACAATACCTTAAATTTTTTAAACCATTCTTCTTTATTTGTAACCTCGCCAAAGTTCCTCCAGAATGATTTATACATCTGCTGGATTATATAATTAATAACCTTAGCAGTCCGACTCGGCCCGAAACTGAACAACAAGATTTTGAATAAACAAAATTAATTATAAATTTATACAAAATATTAAAATGAATATGTAATTAAATAAAAGTTTATATAACAAACTTACTTGCTTCCTTCGGGCCAAATCCAAAACCTCCCGTCAATAACATGAATCTCACTCGGATCATCTCTCCCACGAAGATCAGCTCCATCTATATCATCAGCTACCACATCGCATCACCGTCGACCTCACGTTGGTACATGTAGGGCGTGGGGTCTTTGGATCCACCTCATGCGGGATGTGGGTGCGTGATCCTCCATCCGTCTAGGGCGTGGGCGGGATCCTCCGCTGTGGGACGTGGGATTGGATCCACTGTGGGGCGTGGACTAGGGATCGTCCCCTGTGTCGGACGTGGCTGGATCCTCCGATGTGTGGAATGTGAGTCTGGACCTCCCGCTTTGGAAGGATGAAGGCATCTGCGGGATATGGCTGGGTCCCCGTCTGCTGGAATGATGAAGGCACGACAGTCTGTAGAAATGGAAAACTGGGTCCTCCTGCCCGCTGGAAGGATGAGGGGATACCAGTCTGCTGGAAAGATGAAGGCACCTGGGTCGGTGGTGTTTACAGTGATTTCTGGTAAAACAACCGCTAGTCCTCCAAACTATCGAATAATCTTAATGACTGTTATTCAATCTCTCTGGTAACTTGCAGGATCGACTAGATTGATCCTATGGGGTATTGGTCATTTGGATAAATTTAATAACAAAACTAATATTCATTGTCAAGACTTGTATTTAGAGTGTTTTATAGATGTTCAATGTACTCCGATTGCAATGTTAAAGAACTTAATGACATGATCAAGTAAAGAAATATAAAACTGACTTGAATGAGTAGAACTTCGATTTACAAAGAAATGTGTAAATGCAGAAATACGTAAATGACTTTAAATGTAAAGACTTTAATGTAGAAGCATGAATATAAAAGCATGAAACATAAAAGACATGAATGTAAAAGACATGAATGTAAAAGAGTTTCTTGAAACGTAAAGGATTCGATTTAGAAGAAAAGTGTTTAAATGCAGCAAATAGTTAAATGACTTTGAATGTAAAAGTATTTAAAAGACATTGACATGGAAATAAAGATAAACTTGAAAGATAAAGATGTTTTACTGAATTATAAATGTTTGGTGTTATCATGCGTACATTGTTCGAGCATTCGTTTCCCTAGCCATGTGGTATTTTAAATGTTTACTGAATTTTGTACAATAGATATGACACATGAAATCCTAACACTAAGACTTCTATTTATACTACTTCGACCATAACGGTCTGACTTATGAGACTCTGCCACGTTCAGAACATGCAGAACATTGCTTCTCTCTGGCTTCCACGCGTCTTCGAACCGTTCCAGCGCATGTATATTTGAATTCCAATCATCCCGCTCGCGTTTGAATTTCAAATGTTTTGACAATCTTTGCTTCGAACTTGTTTCATAGACATAGTCTCGTTAGCACTTCGAGGCTTCTTCTAAATATATCTTCATAACTATCACTCGAAGCTCTGAGCCTTAGTATGTCCATTCGAAGAGCCATTTCTCCCATTCCGAACTGTGATATTTACTTTATTCTCACGAATATTAATCCTGTTTCATTTTGAGCTCAATGACTCCATTTCGAATCATATATATATCAAAATCTTCAGCCAACAGGTGGAAAAGGGAAACTAGATCCTCCTGGATGCTGGAAGGAAGATGGCATCTGAGCCTGTGGGAAAGGAAAACTAGAGCCTCCGGGATGCTGGAAGGATGACGGCATCTGAGTCGGTGGGAAAAGGGGGGCCTCCGGTGGCACAAAGATCAGTACCCGGGAATGTATGGGAAGAGAGTAATGGGACAAAACCACAGTCGCCGGGACATAGGATCAACGACTGGGGGCACATGGCTGAGTGAGGAGACTCACATGTTACTACCCTCGGACGCTGAGACTTCTTACCGCTATCTTTTTTCTTAGGTGGCATTTTACCTATTTATATATATTTTCATAAACAAAGATAATAAAGTCATTAACATAAATAGATATTCATTAACACATTCAATATATTCATGTTCCATAGATATTCATTAATATTACATTAAGTGATTAATTAATCTAAATCTTCATGCTCATTATCCATATCATGTTCATCATCCGATGTAATATTGTCCTCGGATTCAAACTCTTCATCATTGTCTTCATCCACATTATTATCAACCAACAATATAGACGCATCAACTTGATGTCCCTCAACAGTTATATCAGACAAACTTGTAATGTCTTCAGCTGCAACCACATCATTAATATGTTCAACGTCATCAACTTGGTAGGCAGCATCTTCCACTAGATCTCCAGTTTCAATATGACCTAGCGGTTTTGTTTTTATTACAACACACCATCCTCTTTTACGTATTACAAATGAAGGATAAGAAACATAATAAACTTGCCTAACAATATGTGACATTATGAAAGGGTCATATTCTTTGTATCTCCGGTTCATTTGAATCTCGACAGAACCATATGACTTGTCTATCTTTGTGCCTCTAGTTGGATCATACCATTCACAATAAAACAAGACAACTTTATTTTCCGAATCCAAGTAATTGTATACCAACTCGTAGATATGTTTAACAAATCCATAGAAGTCGTCTTCACCGCCATCTATAACTCCTTTTACAAATACACCACTATTTATGGTTTTTTTCCCTTCGGTCCATGCCTCAGTGTGAAATTTATATCCGTTCACGAAGTATGTGTGCCAATCATTTGCGCTTTGGATAGGGCCTTCTGCCAAGTTTCTCAAATGGAGTATTTCTGGAGTTAGTGTAAGAACTCTAGACAATGTTTGCTTGAACCATGCGGGAAATTGAGAATGAATGGCACCTGATGTTGATTGTACACTGGTACTATGAAAATAGGCATTGTTAAATTCCCTACAAAACACACACTATAAGTTTAATAATTTTGGTATACACACGTTGTCAACAGAGTTAAAAAAGTTTTGGTAAACTTACTCAAGATATGGTTTTACTTCATCGCAGTTAATCAAGACATGGACATGTGCAGATTGCATTTCTTTTTGGGTCAACCAATGCACACCCTTCTTTCCAGAAGGTCGACCTGGAAGCCCAAAGACTGATAAGGTGAATTGACTCCTCTGATTGACATTTATAGGATTCCGTATGATTCTAGGAGTTAACATCAAGTGATTGAAATAGTGACTGCATAAATGTGATGTTTCCCGATGCAAGTAATGTGCACATATAGATCCTTCTACTCTAGCTTTATTTTTCACCGATCTCTTTGAATCACCCATGAACCTTTCAAACGGATACATCCACCTATATTGAACAGGTCCACCAAGATAAGCTTCATATGCAAGATGCACAGGTAAATGTTCCATGGAGTCAAAGAAACCAAGCGGAAATACTTGTTCCAACTTACAAAGAATGAGTGCAATGTTTTGGTCCAACTTAATGATGTCTTCCACTTTTAAAGCTGACGCACAAATATCTCTAAAAAATTGACTAATTTCAGTTAGTGGATCAAGAACATGTTTGGGTAGCGATCCAAATGCAATTGGTAGCAATTGTTCCATAAAAATGTGACAATCATGACTTTTCATACCATGTAATTTTCCAGTGTTAGGGTCAGCACACCTTGCTAAATTTGATGAATATCCATCGGGCATTCTCAATTCTTTTAACCATCGACAAACCGCTTTAGCTTCTTGGGAAGTCAGACTGAAACAAGCCTTGGGTTTTAATAATTTTCCATTCGGTTGAGGCTTCAACTCCAACTCTCTTGGTTACACCAAATTCCCATGTCTTGTCGGCCTTCTCATTATCTTTTGTTTTCTGTCACATCCATCAACGTGTTAAATACATTATCAAAAATTCTTCTCAATATGCATAACATCAAGATTATGGCGTAACAAATTATCTTTCCAATACGGCAGATCCCAAAATATACTTCTTTTGTCCAATTGTGGGTGGCCGTATCCTTCATTCGGCATGCTTTGCGATGTCGTATATTTTGGTAGTTCACAAACTTGGTTCCATATAACCCCGGTGGCAATCGCGGAGGAAAATCTTTCTCTCGTACATCTTTTAAAATTTGTCTTGTTTCTTCTATATGGATGATTTCTTTGGTAGGAATGCGGTGTGATCAAACCACGAGCTTTTCCCACCTTTATCCAACGTAAATGCTTTGGTGTATCCCATGCAATGCGGACAACCCATTTTCCACGCGTACCAACGGACAACATGCCATATCTGGAAAGTCATTAACAGTCCACATCAAGGCAGCTCGCAATGTAAAGTTCTGTTTACGGGATATATCATAAGTCCATTCTCCAATCCACATCCTCTTCAAATCATCAATTAAAGGTTGTAAGTACACATTAATTCCGGCTTTTGGACTGTGCGGGCCTCGAATAACGCACGTCAAAAACATATATGGTTTTGTCATGCACATCTCAGGAGGGAGGTTGTAAGGGGTTACAATAACTGGCCAACAAGAATACGCACTTCCGGCGCTTGCGTATGGGAAAAACCATCAGAGCATAATCCAAGCCTGACATTTCTAGGTTCTGCAGCAAAATCTAGATGTGTCCGATCAAAGTGCTTCCATGCCTCACCATCAGATGGATGTCGCATAGTGCCAAAACTTGTTTGGTTTGTATGATGCCATGTCATTTGACTTGCACTGTGCATTGAAGCAAACATTCTTTTTAACCTTGGTATTATAGGAAGATAAAACATGGATTTTACTGCTACACGCTTCTGCTTGCTGTTAACGGCTCTACTGCGAACTTGGTATCTTGGACTATTACAAAAGTTACACTCCTCTAACGTTCCATCTTGAGTACCAAACTCATTGTCATAAAACAACATGCAACCGTTAATGCAACAATCAATCTTTCTTACTTTTAAACCCAACTTCGACACCCACTTCTTTGCATCATAATAACTTGTAGGCAAGTTGTCTTTCGTAGCCGTGGAGTCCAACATCATTTTTGCAAAATGTTCCAGACATTGATCAGAAACATTCCAATTTGACTTGGCGGCCAATAATCTCACACATTGATAGCTTTGAGTCGCGACCCTCAAACAACGGCGTATTCATCTCATTCAACAATTGATAAAATCTTTGCTTCCTCATTCGACTCTCCCGTCAAAATGTTACGGTTCATCATATGTCACGTTCACACCAAAAGCATCCTCAACCATGTCACCGATCAAATTAAAGTTCTCCTCATACTCCATAACGGTCGACTACTTGAAGCATGCGTGTTGCTAGTCTCGGTACATTACGGTAGTTCTTCACCGTTATCGTCCAAACCCAATAATTTTCAATGAATCCCTTCTATGCGGATGACGTGTTACTTCCTCGGGTCACTAATTATTGGTCTACATTCACATTTAAGGCAGGGACACCTAACCCTCCTTCGCCGACAACACTCTGAGCAACGCCCTTAATAAACCCATCAACTCCTACTATAAAATTGGGTTTAAGTCCACTTCTTCCTGGATATGTTCTATCGTACATCCAACTACGATAATACCGAAAATATTCCATACTGCACATTTATACAATCATTGTCTTTTTCACTAGAGATATTAATCAACTTAAACGTATAAATAATCTTCCTGGATTTATTTAATTAACTATTAACTTTAACTTTAACTACTATGAATAAATATAAATTTTGCTTTTTTATATATATACTAACATATAAATAAATATTCAAATGTAAAATATATAATTTTTTATTATATAACAATAATATCAAAAAACAATAATATAACATATTTACTTTTTTTATATATACAATAATAATATTAAAAAACAATAATGTAACATATAGACTTTTTATTATATATACTCTTTTTAAAATTATGTATTTTATAAATTATTATTTTAATATTTTCTTTTTATTCATATTTTTAACATATAAATAAAAACTAAAACTAAAATAATTTTTTTTAATATTTGTTTTAAATTTATGTGTTAACATATATATTATAATTTTTATAAATGTATATACTAACAAATTTATGTTTTAAATTAGAAACAAAAATTTATATGTTGTTCGTTTTATATTATATTTTTAACATATATTGTTTTAAACTATATATATATATATACTTTTATTATATATACTCTTTTAAAATTATGTATTTTATAAATTATTATTTTAATATTTCCTTTTTTTTCTTCATATTTTTAACATATAAATAAAAACTAAAACTAATATAAATTTTTTTAATATTTGTTTTAAATTTATGTGTTAACATATATATTATAATTTTATAAATGTATATACTAACAAATTTATGTTTTAAATTAGAAATTTTTTTTATATGTTGTTAGTATTTATATTATATTTTTAACATATATTGTTTTTATATATATATATATATATATATATATATATATATATATATATATATATATATATATATATATATATATATATATATATATATATATATATATATATATATATATATATATATATATATATATATATATATATACTTTTATTATATATACTCTTTTAAAATTATGTATTTTATAAATTATTATTTTAATATTTCTTTTTTTTTCATATTTTTAACATATAAATAAAAAACTAAAACTAATATAATTTTTTTTTTTAAATATTTGTTTTTAAATTTATGTGTTAACATATATATTATAATTTTTATAAATGTATATATATATAATAACAAATTTATGTTTTAAATTAGAAACAAAAATTTATATGTTGTTAGTTTTTATATTATATTTTTAACATATATTGTTTTAAACTAGAGAGTATGGAATATCTCTAATAAAATTGTTGTTATTAGAAAATAAATTTTAATATTGTTTTCTGTTTTCTAAAAATTTTAATTTTCATGTATATTAAAAAATCTTATATGTATATAACAATAATATTAACAGAATTTTTTATATTTATATTAACAATAATATTAACAAATGTTTTTATATTTTTAATTTCTGTTTTAAAAAAAATATTATTTTACCAAACCTAAAACTAAATTTAACCTATAATACTAACTTATCATTTTAAATTCATTTTAACTATATTAACCTAATACTAACCTAAAACTAAAATTAACTAAAATATATTTTTAATTCAAATAAACATATATAATACAAACAATACTAACCTATATATAATACATATAAAATAAATAAAAATAATGCAAAAATACCTCTATGTTCTTCAATTTAATTTTCTTCCTCTTCTATGAATCTTCCTCAATCTTGTTCTTCTAACTTCTACAACAAAAAAAACACAAATTTTCTTCAATTTTTTATTACAATAATAAACACCAAATAAATAAAATTCAACAAAAACAACATATACCTCAGTGTAAAATTCAACTCTACAACGATTGCTTGCCTCAGTGTAATTTGGGTTGGAAGAAATTTGTCACTAATTTGGGTTTGAAGGAATTTTTAACAATGGAGTTGGGTGGGTTTGGGGAAGAAACTGAATTGGAGAAGATGAAAAAAAATATAAAGCTTTGCCTGCGTGTGTAGTAGTGTAACCGGTGTGTTTTGGAAATATAAAAGCCACGTAGCGACGTGATTCACGTCGCAACCTTGCCACGTGCCAATCACGTCGCTACCTCCTCAACGGGGTATAAATAATTACTTCACTCTGCCAGACTGTCATCAGTCAAGTCATACTTCTTTATATTTCCCCCTCAAAAGTAGCGACGTGGCCCTAACGTCACTACCAAATTTCAAAAAACAATTCATCTCCCTCCAATTAAAAGTGTCAGAATTCATTTATTTTTTTTAATACAAAGTGTAGCGACGTGCTAGTCACGTCGCAGCCTATTTTTTCAAAAAAAACCCACTGACTTCCCTGTGGTTTCATATTTTTATTAATAAAATAGTTTGTGACATGGTTATCACGTCGCAACTAGTCTTTTTGACTCACGTGATAACCACGTCGCTAATATATGTCGCTGGGGGATGTTTTTCTTGTAGTGAAAACACATACACTTTAAGAATAGGTGTGTCATGGTGTTCGACATGCGTCGTTGTCCGACACTTATACGACACATATCAGAAAAATCAAATAATGTTAGAAAAGTCAGACAAATAAATGATTTATTTTCCTTGTTCCAACAATTTTTAAATCGGTGTCTGACACTCATTTAACATTAATACAACCCATGTCAGGCAATTTAAAAAAGTATTTAAAGAGAAATTTTTTTATTTGCTTCAATACACCTTATACATTTTTTTAAGAGAATCCTCACACAAATCTAAAAGGATCAAATCTATACCCAAACAATGTTATCAATGAAAAATTAATGATTTAACTCTTTTAATGATAAATGGATAAATGAATATCAAATACAATCAAATATATAGCAGTGTGTTAAATGAATTCTGGACTTTATATGGACTGATGCAACAAGAATTATTAACATTTAGAGGTGTTGAATTATTTTTCAAATAGTTGAATGAATGTGTTGAATTAAGTGTTGAGAGTGAGATGTATTAATTTGTGTTGAAATCATTCAACATGTTGAATGAGGAGAGAGTGAGATCACATAAAATATTTTACAAATTTTTATTGGTTGTCATGAATATTTAGATTTTTAGTGTGTTGTGAATGATGGTGGAGTAAGATGTTGCATTTTATTAAACAAAATCATTGTAGTAAATAAAAATTGAATGTATGTTGAATTATTAAGTGGAAGAAAGAGAACATGACGTGAAATATAAAAAGTGAAAAAAAGAAAATATTGAATTTATAAATTTATAAATCATTGTAGTAGAATTTAAATTTAAGTTCTTGAGAGTAACACACTCTCAAAACTCAAGTCTTTAACCACTCGACCAATCTTTGTTATTTAAACTAATAAACTAATAAACTAGGTAATAAACTATTAAAATAAAATAAAAATAAAATGGTAAAACAAGTTTTAGAGGATCACATTCACCCTACAACTTTTTTGAATTGACCATTACCCTCAGTCCCTACAACTTTTCTGTTATCACGTTTTCTCAAAAAAACTTGAGATCAAGTTTTTGTTTTTCAAAAATAGTCTACTTTTCTTTTTATATTTAACTACAAGAAATGTCATATAGTGACAAAAATAGTTAATAGGTAAAGCTCAAAAAACCGTGAATATCGATGAACCAGAGTATACAGCATAGACTATAGTATAAACTAGAGTCAAGTAATAAGCATATGCTCTATTCTTCCCACCTATGGCTAATCATTTCCTTACTCTAATATAGTACTAGTAATTGTAAAATAATCTCAAAGTTTTCTCTTCACTTACAACAAAGCAAAAGAAGTCTAAATTAAAAATGTTGAACAAATTTCTTGTCAATTAACCATCTACATAATTAATTCAATTCAATGTTCATTAACGAAGTTTTTTTTCTAACAGTACACAAATTGTTTCCGGCCTTCAAGTAAAGGTTAAGACAATATAAACTTAATAAATTTTCACGTTATAATTTATATGTAAACGTCGAAAAACCTTCTAGTAATCATCTTAAATTCTCAATATAAACTATTTCAATAATGCTGGACTTTAGCAAAGCTCAAATCATCATCAAGAATTGGCCAAGGCAAGTTGAATTCAAACAGGGGCAAATCAAAACAAAAAATGCATTTAGGGCCTGTTCTTGCAATGTTCTTGCAATTAGGGGAAAAAAAAGGTTGGAATCGTGCAAAGTTTTAGCATGCAGCACTTGAAAACTCAAAAAACAATGGTCCTGGTCTTGAAATGTCATCCTTCAAACTAAGATGCGACAGATTAATCTGTCATTACTCATTATTATTAAAATGTCTTGTATACCTCTAACAATACTAACCAAATATCATGACTCGAGTAATGTATATATTTCAAATTAAAGTTTAATCTAATGATAACCAGCCAAACACAGTCCAACAGAAACGAATTGGATTCTAATGATCCAAAACTGGCCAAGTATTTCCAGGGTTGGCACATTAACATCTCTTCTATCAAAGTATACTTTTTACCTGATTAATGTTTGGGGGTGACAGATTATACATGAATATAGACACAAGGCTACTTACTACCTTCATTCATCGTTACGGCTGAGCTGAAGAACATATCGAGCATTTTGCAGAAGAGTGTTGGCTTCCTCATTTGACGCATCAAGTGCACGCAATTCTTTGATTTCTTCCTGCCATTTTTCAACTTGCTCCTTGTGAATCCTGCATATTACAAAAAATTAAAAGAATATTACCATAAATTATCAAAAGCTAACAGTGTGAAAAGTGAAAGATAGTTCAAGGTTTGAATGTTGAATGGTAAGTTGATATCTCACTCACATAATGAGTTTCTCTTCAAATTCATTACAGAGATCCTTAAACATTGTTTTCCCTGATTCTAAGAGCTCAGATACCTACAAGCATTTCACAATTAAACATTTCAAGGAGTTAACATTTATCTAGAATATGATTTCAAGCTTCAAACAGTGTGTAACTAATGATATATAGCCAATAGACAATGTAGCACCGACACCTCTGAAAAAAGTGTGTCCAGTCAATATCAGTGTCCAAAACCGACAACGACACTAGTGATTCAGTTTAATTTATTCAATTTTTTAAATTATTACTGATGTCGACGTGTCAGTGTCGGTGTCGTGTTACTGATTCGACGTGTCAGTGTCGGTGTCGTGTTTCTGATGTCTATGCTTCGTAGATAATAGATACCCTGTGAGTAAAGTTGTCAATCTTCTCGAGAACAAGAGAAATATTGAGTTCCATATCTTCAGATCCAATGAGTTGGTTAGTCTCAAATCCTTCATCCTGTACAAGTACAATCTGCGATTCTGCTTCATCTCCAATCTTTTCTTGTACCTGTTTATTGTAAAAAGAAAACAAAATGAAATCTCAAACGATGCTAGAAATGCAATAGAAACTCATCAAAGTTGAAAACAATGACCTCAGCTGGTTTCATACGTTTCCTTGCACCTCCACTATCCATGCTTCCATTTTGAGTCGACATTGCTTGATTAAGCTTACTGATCCAATTACAAAATCAGTTACGATTAGTTTCTAGCTTACATTAATTTCTTAACTAGGACGAATTTCTAGCTTAAATAAATTTCTTAAGTAAGATTAGTTTACTATTATAGAAAGACATGATCAATCAGAAATTCAAAAAAAAAATGAGACTAAGAAGTGAATCGCCGCCAAAATCGGCAAGTTCGCAGTGGTGCGGAGGGAAGCGGCCGCTCAGATGCATTTCACGAGAAAATCACGGCGCGCGTCACTGTCGCAGCTGAATCACGTGCAATTCACGGCGCATGTAACTTCCGTCGCGGAGTTTCGCGCCGCTATAATGAAGTTTTTCTGGAAAATGAAGTAAGCATATGGAGAGAGAAACCTGAAGAAGCGCAGCAGAGAGAAGAGAGGTGATGAATGAAGAAGAAATGAAAAATCACAATAGGAAGCAGTGGCGTGCAGAGGAAGGACTTAAACTTGGCAAAGTGAGAGGATGAATATATTTGAATAAAAATTTAAATCAAAAATAAATTGAATTAAAAACAGCTAAATAGAATATTTTTATGAATCGAATATTCACTACATTCAACTAGAACACATTCACGACTCACCCACTTAAATATCAAAGAATTTAAGCGCGCCATGAGTGTAAAAAAATATTAAAGAGAAATCCAATCAAAATATTTTAAACTTTTAAACTGTTAAATTATAAAATGTTTTAAAATTTATTTAAACAAAAAAGAATTTAATAATAGTGCACATGAATATAAAAAATATTATAAATATTGAACAACGTCAAATTATAAATTTTAAAATTTATATTATAACTTAATACTTTACACAGTCGTTATTAATTAATCGTATAAAAATATTTTACACTTCAATGTATGATATGTTTTTTTTCAATATGAAATATCTATGATCTTAATAAAGATTAGACAATTCATATTTTAAAATCAATATATTTTTTATTTTAAAAATTAAATTACATTGTTATTTTAAAAACTAAATTTATACTACAATTTAACTATCTGATGTATATCAAACAAAGTATAAATGGTTTTATTGTGTGAATGTGGAATTTAATAAATGCAATAAATTCAATTTTAATATTTAGTAGGTTTGGGGATCATTGTGTATGGACAAATTAAAAAATGTTTGGGCTCCGGTCCTCCCTCGTATAAAAAAAAATTAAAAAAAAGGTGACATTGTTTTTTATTGAAAAGCAAATTAAAAATGTAAGCCAAGTAAACAATATGAGAGAAGATATTATTTTATAAAATCATTAGACAATTACAAAGTTAAAACAATGTAAGAAATTTAAATTATTTTTTTAATTAAATATAAATTCTATCTATTTATTCAAATTGATAGAGTACATTATTGTAATACAAATTTAAAATCAACAAAAATTAAAAGGATGAATTTACAAACAAACTCATAACATCCATGCTAATAGCATAAAATGACAAATTGCATAAACCTACAAATATTATTGAAATATTTAAAATTGAAATTCTTGCACTTATAAAATAGATGTTGTATATGATGTCAGGACTTCGAGAATGTCAAATGCAATGTTATGACATTGTAATAACAGAAGTAATAATGTAAAGTAAATTGCTTGAATAAATAACATAGTTAAGTTGTTAACACATTTTGGTGCAACGTTACCTACATCTGCGGTCATCCAAGTCAGAAAGAAAATCCACTATATCAGTATTAGTTTGAAGTTCTAAACAACCTTTAGTTTTACAAACTTTCACACCTAATCACTTGCAATACATCAGATAGTGAAATCCTGACACTTGCAATACTGATGTCAAAACTGATGTCCTAACATAAACACAACGACAAGACAAATGTTATGACATCATCTGCTGACAGAAAAATACTTGCTAAATTTGGAGATTGTACATAAAGTAAATTGTAGAAAATTAAACAATACAATCAATTATTAACCCAATTCGGTGCAACATCACCTACTCTGAGGGCTACCAAGCAAGGAAGGATTTTCACTATGATAGTTCAAAACCTAAACAACTCTAGTTTACAACTTATCGCTTAATCACCACCTTGTGCAACTTCTACCCGAACACCTCTAAATATGAGATCCCCCTCTCACTTCTAACCACCGCAATGACAACTACAATCACAAAACTTGTGACTAGACCAAAAGAGACAAATAGAAGATTACACTTCAAATACAAAAAAATACTTTGTTTTGCTTAAAAGTTTCAACTAAGAATAATACTCAACTTTTTGCTTAAAAGCTCGCGAGTGAGAATAATAACTTGATATAAAATCAAGTAACAACCATTCAAATTTAATGCATCAAAAGATACAAGATTGACATACAAAGAACACAAACACAAAGAACTTAAAAGACTCCCAAAACCTTACTCCATATGTTGCACCCACAATTTCTTCAATGTAAATGCTATCTATTTTAGGTTTAACAAGTCCTTATTTATAGACTCTTGTAGTATGAGTTTAGACTCTTCAAATCAAATCCAAACTTTGCTTTTTAAATCACCTGCAAGATCTTCACATGAAAATAGGAACTAATCTTTTAAAGTTTCCTAAAACGTCTCTAAGATCCTTTTTAATGAAACCAAATCAAATTTGCACATGTTCCTAATAAATCTCGTTGACCTATGAACAATAATGAGATATATCCAAAAGGATCTCTAAAAAACAAATCAAATTTGTCAAGAGATTAAAACATCAGCGTCTACTGCATAACAGGCCAAGATGTCAAGACATCTGACTCAATATCTGTCTGATACAAATGATAGTAGAACATCTCAACACAATTGATCAAGATGTTGTGACATCTTCCTCAACATCAATTCAGAACCATATTTTAGAAAAATTTATTCCAATCCTAAAACTATAGATTTAACAATATCCCTCTTTGACATATTTTGGCTAAAATAACTATTGCACAAAAACCTTGGATGTTAGACGACGACAAGGTATCTAAGGAGGGTGAATAGATACCCGATTAAAATTCTAGACACAAATCTATAATTAAAATTATTTTAAAGAGTTTACGCGGAATCACTTTTCTGTATAAGTCGTCTAAATGAAAGTTATTGGAAGCTCGGATCTGCAAATGTGATATCAAAATTGAATATGGAACAAGACTGATAATGAACTTAAAATGCTTAAAAAAATTAAGAGCTTATTTAATGTTTGTAGTACTTTACTTATAAGGTTATTTTCGATGCCTCGAATATAAATAATAAACTTAGACAATTTATCAAACACTTGGCGTGTTAGTGAATTTTCAAAAAATTTCCTTGATTAGTATTTATATACAAAACCACTTAGAATAAAAAATGATCATAAGGTATATCTACACTTGAGTTAAAATCAAAATCAGTTAGGAAAAATCTTACAATTCAATTGATAACACAATGATATTTGATAAATTGCTCGATGAATATCAAAGTGAGTAAAAGTGAAGAGTAAAAGAGACACAATGAATGTGTCTTCACAGTTCCCCACATTCCTCATCGCATGCTCGTCTGTTTGTGCCTAATTCCAATAGAATTAGGATAATTATTACTATGCAAAAATGCCGATGCGAGAGAAGTGTTCAAGTGCATCTCCAACAAACCCTAAGATTGTAGTTGATTCAACCTTGAAATTCTAGTATAACATACTTTAGATGTCCTATGACATGTTGAGACATCTCAATCCGACTTCAACAAATAGGCAAGATATAAACACATATAAAACTGTACAGAAAAGTAAACAACACACAAGAATTATTAATCCAGTTCAGAAAAACTCTCTTACATCTGGGGACATATACCAAGCCAGGGATAAAGTCCACTATAATAGTATCAATTCGAAGCTAGTTTACAACTTCTCACTTAATCACTATCCGTGCTAGCTTTCTATTTAAGACTCACCTTGATATGAGACCCTCTTCAATCCCTCATCAATCATAGAAAGAGATTGGATACAAACACATGAAAACACACTTCCATGACAGAAAATTTGAAGATTCACTTCCATGACAATACATAGCCCAGACTCTTGACTAAGAACACAACTTGGAATTGCTTAAAAGCTTCCTCCAAGAATAATACTCACTCTTGCTTCACAGTTTTGAGGAGAACAATAATAGAGACTTACAAATCTATAGCAAATCCTACTCACATGTCAAGTGGATTACACAATTAAATATCTTAAAGAGTGGTATAGACTTAGCCCTAATGATTACATCTTTTCTAATTTCGGTCGGTACCTTTGTCAGGTTACAAAGACTTCTATTTATAACCTATATTCCAACTGGATTTGGGCCTTCAATCACACCTCATCAGTTGTTACAAACCTGCAAAAGTTTCTACATAAAAATAGGTCTTCAATCAAATTTTCCTAATTTATCTCTATAAATAGAAAGTGCATTTTCTTTAATATTCATCTTGATTCTTCTTGACCTATAAATCAACTCAACATAGGAAAATATAATATACTTAAAAATATATTATGTCTTTGCGAATTAACAGAGTATAACATCCCAGTTCATCTTAGGCGCGATGTCAAATGAACCTGTATAGGGACTAATATAAACTTTTTTTTAAATTAAGGGACCAAAATGAACTTGACATAAAAGTATATGGCCAAAAAAAGTATTTTGTCTTTTTAAAATGTTTGAATTTTTATCTGTAAAAATTGTTGCGATTATAGTAAACTTTATGCGAGAAATAAGTTAGCCGTGGAATTTTGGAAAAAAAAGGATATTATGCATTTTCATCAAATTTTTAAAAAACTAGTACTTAATTTAATTTTATGTGCCACATATTTTTGTTTAAAATCTGGTTTTAGTCATTTTTAAATTAATTTTTAAGTGTTTGAGTTTTTTCTGCGAAATTTGTTGCAAATTATAATAAAATTTCCGCATCAAATACATTACTTGTAGTTTTTTTTCTTTAGATTTTAAAAGATATATGTATTTTATTTATTTTTACTGGATATTTAAAAGAGAGACACACACACACACACACACACATATATATATATATATATATATATATATATATATATATATATATATATATATATATATATATATATATATATATATATATATATATGTAGGTGTCACCTGATTTCTTAAAACTTCTGATTTTTTACGTTTTTTTTTATTTTTAATTTGTTGATTTTTTATCTACAATAGAAAAAACGCATAAAATTAAATATACGCATTTGATGTATTTTTACCGGATTTTAAAAAAGTCATGGTTAAAAACAATATTTTCTACCCCTTTTTTAATTATAACTACCATATTTGAGAGAAAATTTTGAAAGATATTGAGTAAGAAAAATATGTGAGGTGTATTTTTGCTATCATCAACATACGTAGGGTGCCACGTAGATTCCTCCAACAATTGGTTTTACTAGTAGAGAAAATAACAAAACGAACCACATAGCCCATCTAGGTATATTAAGGCTTTTAAGAGTATTTGGGAAGGCAATATTCCAATAAATGTAAATTAGACTCAAATGGATAAAATGTATTTGATTTATAAACTATTTATTCAAAGAATCTAAAAAATTAAAATTTGTTAAATTAATATATATTTGAGAATCGCCTAAAAAGTTAAATTTTGTTTACAATAAAAGATTAAGTTAATATATAACTGAAAATCTGGAAATCAACTACATACAATTTTTTGTGTGTGATTGTGATCTTGTGATTAGAACTAAGGCATGGAGCATCAAATTTGTGTTTTGACATGTTTGATAGTGTATTTTATTGTTCAATATGGGAATTGTCATAGAGTTAATGACAATGCTGGTGGTGGTTTCGTTCAAACAAAAGGCATCCATTTTATTCTAAATGGGAAGCCTCTTTATGTAAATGGATTCAATGCCTATTGGTTAATGACGGTGGCATCTGACCCATCTATAAGATCCAAGGTCACTTCCACTTTTCAACAAGCTTCTAAACATGGTTTAAATTTAGGAAGAACAATGGCTTTCAACGATGGAGATATTAAACCCCTTCAAATCTCTCCCGGTTCTTATGACGAGGATGTCTTTAAGGTAATGTTTTTCATATTGAAGCAACCTTATATTATGTTTACATTATTTTTATTTCACTAATCTATATTTTTGATTATTTGCATGTGTACGTAGGGCTTGGATTTTGTGATATCAGAGGCAGGAAAATTTGGAGTGAAACTTATCCTAAGCTTTGTGAATAATTGGAAAGATCTTGGAGGCAAAATTAAATATGTCAAATGGGCAAGAGAACGTGGTCAAAATATCACCAACGAAGATGACTTTTTTACAAACGATGTAGTTAAGCAATACTACAAAAATCATGTTAAGGTACGTACCATAGTTATATAATAGAAAAAAATATTGAATCAGTCTTATATATTCATATGTTAATCTAGGGTTTTAAAAAACCGGCCGCGACAATGGCAGGAACAGATTATTATTGAAAAATAAATTATAATAAATTTATTCAACGACGATTGTTATTAGTGTCGCTACACCTAATAAAATCACAAAACTCTCAACGTGACTATATTGTTGAGAATCAAGTGGAAGGCGACTATATTGTGGCGTTCTCTCTCACAAAAGGTGTGTCCCATGCAACATGCTCCCTCCTTAGAATTCCCCTTTGACATTGATATCATGAGCCTATGGTTTTGAGATAGAGTGTTCTGTTGGAAAGTGCCAACGGTGATACATGTATGTGGAAGAGAGAGCTTTCACATGAGGGGAGTATTGTGACTGAACACTATATAAGAAAATTCACACATCTATTACCTCAAGGGTTTAGGTGGAGATATAAGTGAGAGAATCCACACACCTATTACCTCAAGGTTTTAGGTGGAGATATAAGTGAGAGAATTCACACACCTATTACAGGTTTTAGGTGGAGATGTGTCCCATACAACATGCTCCCTCCTCGGAATTTTCCCCTAACATGTATAATCTATACAAAAAATCCAATACTTAAGTAAGATTATTTGGATGGATTATTGCAGGCTGTGATAACAAGAAAGAACACTATAAATGGGCTTTTATATAAGGATGACCAAACTGTTTTTTCATGGGAGCTTATGAATGAACCTCGTTTTCCAAATGATTCTGGAAATTCAATTCAGGTTCTTTTATTTTTATTAGTAATTTAAAAAAACATTAACATGAAGTTTGAATTTATTATTATTTTTAATTTATATATCAAAACTTTATAATTTGTAGAATTGGGTTGCTGAGATGGCGGCGTATGTGAAATCCATCGATAGCAATCATTTGTTGATTATTGGAAATGAAGGTTTCTATGGTGAAACAGTGCCAGAAAGGAAGAAGCTTAATCCCATTTCTATCAATTTTGGGACTGATTTTATTGAAAACAATCAAATTCCTCAAATCGATTTTGCTACCTTTCATTTATATGATGATAGATGGTAACTCCAATATATAAATTCATCATTTCTTTAAATTTAATTGTTCATTCTATCATTATATATAATTATTATTATGAATGATATAGGTTAGAAAACACAACCGAGACAGCAAAAAGTGTATATGTTGACAAATGGATAGAAGCTCATCTCAAGGATGCGGAAACTCTTTTAGAAAAGCCAATTATTTTAGCAGAGTTTGGAAAATCTTCAAGAGAATCACCTGAATTTAGCATAGCTAAAAGAGATAGCTACTTTAAAAAAATATACAATGCTACATATACAAGTGCTATTAGTGGAGGTTCTTGTGCAGGTGCAATATTTTGGCAACTTATGCCTCAAGGAATGGATAGTTATGGAGATGGTTATGAAGTTATTTTGGAGAATAGTCCTTCAACTGCAAAGATTATCAAGCAACAATCTACCAAGATGTCAAATATCAAATTGTAGAGTTGTAGAAAATAATTCTCAGCCTATTTGTTTAGTTTTCTTAACCCTAATAAATTGTGCACGATATAATATATCATTATATTCATATCAGAAAAAGCAATAATGTATGCAAGAAAAATGTTATTACATCAGTAAATATTTATATTCCTCGTGAGTTTTGTCTGCCTACTAGTAGTATATTCTATTTGTGAAATTGAATGAATAATTAAAGATATTTTATGAATTAAGGGGAAGAATCAATTTGATTCGGGTTGAAAAAGATTTAATTAGATATGACTTAATTAAAAAGATTTGCATTAAACAAAAGATAAAGATGTGATTGAATTTGTATTTAAGAAAAAATATTAGTTGAATATATTTTAAAGGAAGATTTATTTCAGATTTAGTTCATTTAAATTTATGCTGAAATTGGATATACAAATTTAATAGAAATTAATTTCTTAATTACGGTTTGTTGAATATTTGTTGAGAGTAATTCATATTTTGTCCAGAAGAAATTTAACTTCTGGAACATAATTTAGTATTTGCTTTTTAAAAATAACTTAGTTGTGAAGTTATATCATACTTAGAGACAACTTAGTTATGAGGCTATCCACTTGCTAGTTTTGTGTATAAATAAGTGTTCCTATGCTTCAAATAAAAAATCCAATTCCTTTAACCAATCAGTTGGTAAAAATTGGAACAGATGGATGATACAGATGCGAGTTCTGTTTGGTGCTCAAGATGTTCTTGAGCTGGTAACAAATGGTTATGCTTTCTATATCCATCAGTGTGTGGATGAAAACGTGTTTAAGAAGATTGTTGATTCGATGACGTCGAAGGAGGCACGCAATATACTGGTAAGATGTTACGGTGGTGACGCATCAGCGAAGAAGGTAAAGCTTCAGTCCCTACGAAAGCAATATGAGAATCTCAACATGAAGAACTGCGAAAAAGTATCTGAGTACATTTCCAGAGTGTTTCTGATCACTAATGAAATGAAAGCTTGTGGAGAAACACTTTCTGAACAATTAATCAAAGAGAAAGTTATGAAGTCGCTTACTCCTCAGTTTGATTACATTGTTGTTTCTATTGAGCATTCTAAAAATCTGGGAACCATGAGAATAGAAGGTTGCAAAGCAGTCTAGAAGCACAAGAGTTGCGTCTGGCTGAGAGAACTTCTAAGAGGGAAGTTGAGCAAGCTCTGAAGGCTTCTTTTGTCAAGAAGGACCAGAAGCTAAAAAAACATGGTAGGTCGCAGAAGTCAGAAGCCTTCTATTCTGATAAGAAACATCAGAAGGGAAAAGAAAAGTATGACAAAAGAATGGTTCAATGTTACTGTTGTAAGCAGTTTGGCCACTTTGCTAGAGATTGTTGGTCAAACAAAGAAGAAGCAAAAATAGCCAGAGGATATTCAAATGATGAACCTGTGCTATTGGTGGCTTATGAATCTGATGAGGAACCTGTTAGATTGTCATATTCTGATTCTGAAGGAGTGTTTCTTTATTAGTTAGAGTCAGAAAATGACATTGAAGAGTAAGAAGTTGAAACTTCTGAAGAAGAGTCAGAAGTTGAAACTTCTGAAAAAGCGTCAGAAGCTGAAGCTTCTGAGGATGAGTCAAAACTTGAAGATGACTATGAATATTCTGATTTTGAATGAGTGTTTCTTTATGAGTCAGAGTCAGAAAATGACATAGAAGATTCCGAAGATGAGTCAGAATCTGAGGTTTGTGAGGAAGAGTCAAAAATTGAAACTTCTGAAGAAGAGTTAGAAGTTGAAACTTCTGAAGAAGAATCAGAAGATGAGTTAGAATCTCAATGAGATTCTGCTTCTGAAGATGAGTCAGAACATGAAGGTTCTGAAGAAGAGTCAGAACTTGAAAGTTCTGAAGAAGAGTTAGAGTCAGATGGTGAATCTGATTCTAATCCAGATTTTGATGATGATCAAGAATCTGGTGGTAATCATGCTTCTGGAAGGGAAAAAATCTGAAGACGTAGGTTTTGGAAGAAAAGCTTCTGGAGGTGATCAAATTTTTGGTGGTAATCATGACTCTAAAGGTGGACCTTCTGAAGGAGGAGCTTCTAAAGGTAGTCCAACCTTTGGTGATTGTCATGATTCTGAAGGAGGAACCTTTGAAGGTGATGGTTCTGGACAAGGTCCAGAAGTTAACAAAGGTGGAACTTATGATGGAAGTAAAAATTCTGAAGAAAGTCCAGAAGGTGATATGGTTCCAGAATCGAAAGGAGATTTTGAACAAATGAGTATTGGAGAAGTTCTCAAGAAGAAAGTGTGGCTGAAGGCCATGAAAGAAGAACTTGAGGCTTCAGAAGGAAACAAGACTTGGAAGTTAACTGAGCTTCCAAGGGAGAAGAAAACCATCAGCGCCAGATCGGTTTTCAAGGAGAAATATGCATTTCTGAATGGAGTATTGGAAGTTTCACAATGTAGCAACCAGAATTTGCAGAAGTTCTGAAGAAGGATATTAAGACTGAACACCTTATCCGTTTGAGGGATGGAATTGGTGTTGTAGAATTTGGCTAGGTGAATATGAATTAAGGGATGGTGTTGAGAGTAATTCATATTCAGAACTTTTGAGGGTCAGTCAGAAGTTCTGATGTTCAGAAGTAGAAGCTTCTGATATTTTGTCCAGAAGGAATTTAACTTCTGGAGGATAATTTAGTATTTTCTTTTTAGAAATAACTTAGCTGTGAAGTTATAATATTTAGAGATAACTTAAGTGTAAAGTTATCATACTTAGAGACAACTTAGTTGTGAGGCTATCTCCTTTATAGGGCCTACGTGACATCCTTCCACTTGCTAGTTTTGTGTATAAATAGGTGTTCCTATGCTTCAAATAAAAAATCCAATTCCTTTTACCAATCAGTTGTAGCCATCTTTATCATTTATTATTTCTCTCTTCTTCCTCCACTTTCATCACCTTGCACCAACAATATTCACCATTACTTTTTAAATATTTTTCGGAACAAACTCATCTAATGGTGGAGAATGGATAAACATGTTGATCCAATGGTTAGTGTACACTTGATTGTCGCGACTGCAGACTGCACCTTTTTTTACTACTTTGGATCACAATCCAAAGTTAATGATAGAAGATTTATATCATGAATAGATTTACTTAGATTTGTTTTAATTACAATATTTAGATTTTTATTTAATGAGAAAATCTTCAATCTTTGATTAAAAATGATTTAAAGTGTATTTTAGTTTTTGCAAGAGATTTTAGAAATTTTTTATGGTAAATTCTTAGCTACCCCTCATAAGTTTAGGGATATTTATGACATTATATCAATTAAAATTTATCCTATAAAATAAAATTTTAATATTATATATTAATTTAAAACTTTAAAAATTCAAATGAATTCATGAAAATAATGTATAATTTGGGTTTTGAATAATAAGAGGTTATTATGTCAAATTTGAGTAATGATTCTCATATTGTATAAAAAAGAGAATATTAAACTTTTTTCAAGTGAAAAAAAATGCATAAATATAATATTTTAAGACTTTGAGTTAATATGTGATTTTACAAATTAATTTTATGTGATATAAATTCATTGTTATAGGTCATTGAAGGTAAATAGCCCCTAAATTTTTAAGGGGATATCAAATAAAAATTTTATTTGATTTGTTCAAGATTTAGAATTGTCATATATTATTGATGTAAAACAATTTTGGTAAAACAACTTTGTTTTAATTTTAAAAACATATATTTTTTAATAATAATAAAATATTTTGATAAAACAATTTAATTTTTCTTATTTATATTTTTATTATATTTTAAGACAATAGCATGCATACCACCACGCATGAGTAATACAAAAGTACATGAAAAATTGTGATATGTAAAATAATTTTTATTAAAAAACTATGTTTTTTATTTTAAAAATATACCATTCCGTAAAAATAATAAAATACTTTGGTAAAACTGTTTAATGTTTCTTATTTGCATTTTTATTATATTTTGAAAACAAAAACCTATATATCTTCCTAGTTCTCGTATGAACGCATAGCTAATCATACTAAATTTTTTTTTTTTAATTTTAAAAACAAAATTGTGTATTAATCCAAACACAAAAATAAAATGATTTATTTTTTATTTATTTATGTATCTAATATTTTATTTTGAAATTATTTTTAATTTAAAATATAATTTTTTTAAAGATAATATAAGAAATCATTGATATAAAATAATTTTGTATTTTTCTAAATATGTCTTTCTTTTAAAAATAATAAATTATTTTGATAAAATAATTTGTTTTTCTTATTAACATTTTAATTATATTTTAAAAATAAAATCGTGCATACCACATTAATACTCGTGCGACCTCACGATTATCCTACTAGTTAAATGAAAAGTTATAGTATGAATTTTGTTGTTATTTAATAATGCATAAATGACTAAATACAAAACTATGTTGTCATATATGTGTATATATAGCCAAATAATTTTTTTTTGTCAAAAATTCATCTATCGAAACCAACCTAAACCACATTAGTTTAATTTGATTTGATTTAATTTTATTCTTAAAAGTCAATCGAACTAAACTGAACCACACACTTTTTTCTAATAGTTCGAATAATTATTTATATTAAAACCGCTTAAGTCGTATCACGAACACTCCTAAAATTATGTCTATATTAATTTTTTATCTCTTTAAAACTTACTATGTTAATTCATTATATTTAATTAACGACGAATTTAATAATTATTTTCAGAATTTTTTTATTGGTTATTAGATAAAAAGAATCTGTCATAATAAACTTTGAAGAGAGAAAAAATCAATATGATATATTATTTTAAAATTAAGTAATTAAAATGAATTCCTAGTTTAACATACAGCACCACGTGACAAAAAAAAAAAAAAACATTAGATTTTTATTCTATTTCAATTTTCGCTCTTTTTAGTTTTATCACTATATATTTTCGTTTCATCATCTCATGCTTCCTTTGCACGCCACTGGTTCCTACTGTGATTTTTTTCATTTCTTCTTCTTCACCATTCCTCTTCTCTCTGCTGCGCTTCTTCAGGTTTCTCTCTCCATTTATTTACTTCATTTTTCTGAAAAACTTGATTATAGCGGGTGCGGAACTCCGCGACGGCAGCTACATGCGCCGTGAAATGCATCTGAGGCAACCGCGACGGAAGTTACATGCGCCGTGAATTGCACGTGAGTAAGCTGCGACAGTGATGCGCACCGTGATTTTCTCGTGAAATGCATCTGAGCGGTCGCTTCCCTCCGCACCACAGCGAACTTGCCGATTATGGCGGCGATTCACTTCTTAGTCTCATTTTTTTTTTTAATTTCTGATTGATCATGTCTTTCTATAAAGTAAACTAATCTTACTTAAGAAATTTATTTAACCTAGAAATTCGTCCTAGTTAAGAAATTAATGTAAGCTAGAAACTAATCGTAACTGATTTTGTAATTGGATCAGTAAGCTTAATCAAGCAATGTCGACTCAAAATGGAAGCATGGATAGTGGAGGTGCAAGGAAACGTATGAAACCAGCTGAGGTCATTGTTTTCAACTTTGATGAGTTTCTATTGCATTTCTAGCATCGTTTGAGATTTCATTTTGTTTTTCTTTTGACGATAAACAGGTACAGGAAAAGATCGGAGATGAAGCAGAATCGCAGATTGTACTCGTACAGGATGAAGGATTTGAAACTAACCAACTCATTGGATCTGAAGATGTGGAACTCAATATTTCTCTTGTTCTCGAGAAGATTGACAACTTTACTCACAGGGTATCTATTATCTACAAAGCATAGACATCACAAACACGACACCGACACTGACACCCCCACACCAGTAACACGACACCGACACTGACACGTCGAATCAGTAACACGACAACGACACTGACACGTCGGCATCAGTAATAATTTAAAAAATTGAATAAATTAAACTGAATCACAAGTGTCGTTGTCGATTTTGGACACTGACATTGACTCGGACACACTTTTTTCAGAGGTGTCGGTGCTACATTGTCTATTGGCTATATATCATTAGTTACACACTGTTTGAAGCTTGAAATCATACTCTAGATAAATGTTAACTCCTTGAAATGTTTAATTGTGAAATGCTTGTAGGTATCTGAGCTCTTAGAATCAGGGAAAACAATGTTTAAGGATCTCTGTAATGAATTTGAAGAGAAACTCATTATGTGAGTGAGATATCAACTTACCATTCAACATTCAAACCTTGAACTATCTTTCACTTTTCACACTGTTAGCTTTTGATAATTTATGGTAATATTCTTTTAATTTTTTGTAATATGCAGGATTCACAAGGAGCAAGTTGAAAAATGGCAGGAAGAAATCAAAGAATTGCGTGCACTTGATGCGTCAAATGAGGAAGCCAACACTCTTCTGCAAAATGCTCGATATGTTCTTCAGCTCAGCCGTAACGATGAATGAAGGTAGTAAGTAGCCTTGTGTCTATATTCATGTATAATCTGTCACCCCCAAACATTAATCAGGTAAAAAGTATACTTTGATAGAAGAGATGTTAATGTGCCAACCCTGGAAATACTTGGCCAGTTTTGGATCATTAGAATCCAATTCGTTTCTGTTGGACTGTGTTTGGCTGGTTATCATTAGATTAAACTTTAATTTGAAATATATACATTACTCGAGTCATGACATTTGGTTAGTCTTGTTAGAGGTATAGAAGACATTTTAATAATAATGAGTAATGACAGATTAATCTGTCGCATCTTAGTTTGAAGGATGACATTTCAAGACCAGGACCATTGTTTTTTGAGTTTTCAAGTGCTGCACGCTAAAACTTTGCACGATTCCAACCTTTTTTTCCCCCTAATTGCAAGAACAGGCCCTAAATGCATTTTTTGTTTTGATTTGCCCCTGTTTGAATTCGACTTGCCTTGGCCAATTCTTGATGATGATTTGAGCTTTGCTAAAGTCCAGCATTATTGAAATAGTTTATATTGAGAATTTAAGATGATTAATAGATGGTTTTTCAACGCTTACATATTTGTGCACAGTAGAAATCGTCTACAATAATAAAATCATGTAATTATCAGTCCAACTAAATTCATGTGAAGGAGCTCAAGAGCAGGGCTGACCCAAAGTGTTTAAAGGCCCTATTCTATTTTAAAAATAAAGCTTATGATGAAATAAATTATAAAAACTGTAAAGAAAAACATTTAAATTATAAATAGCATAATTTCAAAAAAAAAACAAAAAAACAAAAAAAATACAACTATGATTTTTTTATATTTTTAGTCGATAAAGTTTCTCTATCTCTTAGAAGACAATTTTAGAAGACAATGTACATGACAATTTTTGATGCTCTAATCTCTACTAATATATATAAAACATTCTCTACAGTATTTCATTATAAAACATTTATAAAATTTCAAAAGCTAAAGTATTAATAAATTGTTTGCGTTTCAATAAGTGTCCATGAGTGGAATTTTTTTTAACAATAGTCAAATATTGAAAAAAACTATACAAATAATCATATTTTAAAAAAAATTACTCAAATAACTATGGTTTGGAAAAAGATTTACACGTAAGTAGAGATGTTAATTTGCACTCGTTAATGGGGATCCTGCGGAGATTTTCCGTTTGGGACTTTAAAGATGGAGAATTTTTTCTCCGTGGAGACGGGGATGAGGAATAAAAATTTTCCGAAGTATTTTGAAGATGGAGATGCCGAACATGTCCCCGCGCCGCACTAGAATTCAGTAATATCGTTAATTAATATATAATTTAACATTTCTATGTAGGTTTATTTATCATTTTAAATAAATTGTTAGTAAAAGAAAAAGAGATCTAAATGACTATTTTAATGATTTAAAGTTTGAAAATTTTGTGTTTATGAATCTCAAGATTAAATATTCTTAAAAGAATATATTTATCATAGATGATTAGTTTACTAATTTATTATCGTTAATTTTTGAATTTATCTATTAAATTAGTTAAAAATAATAAGTAAACATTTATGTTAATAGATATTCAAAAAAACCGTGTGGACCCGCGGGGATCCGTGGTGACGAGGATGGGGACAAAATTCTCCTGTGGCGGAGACCTGAAATGAGGCCGAGTGTTGGAATACAAGTCAAGTATGAGTAGTGGGGAAAATAGTCCCACATTGAAAGATAATGTGGTGACTTAAGGGTATATAAGTGGGAGAATCCACTCTCCTAATCACCTTAAGGTTTTAGGGACATCGAATCTAGGGAACAAATTAAAAGGATTAAGAGAAGCAAGACAAAAACCTCATTTTAATCTGTAACATCTCAAAGTTGATTGAAGAACAAATTAAGTATATAGATTAAATATTCTATTATTTATGTCTTTGCTATATATGCGTACTTAATTCATTATGTTTTCATTCCTTTAGGTTTTATGTAAAGGGTATGGTTTATAACAAGAATCAAAGATTCAATGTCGTTCTTTATCGTAATCTTGTGGACCACCTTGGCTCGACGAATGTACATAGTTCCTCTAAACTTCAACTAAACCCCGAAGATGTATATTTTATCCACAGTTTGTCTGGAGACCATACTTGTGTTTAGACCATGAACTCAACCCCGAAGATGCAGAAGTTTGGATTGTGAAGACTACAATCATACGGTTTAACGTTGTGGAAATGCACCACAATGACCGTGTCAAGATGCAATTCAGAATGCATCAAGACATACCGCACGATCCAATACGTTTGGCTCCTAGGCATTTCAAAAGGGTCGATGCGCCCAATGGGGATTTGAAAATCAGAAAGATTATGTTAAAGATTGGTGTAAGATGTGGAAAAGGCGTCAGAAACATGTCTTACGATTCCCTATTTTCCACGCTAAAGATATTATGCAACACACTGATCAATATATTAATTGGTACAGTTCCATAACTAACCCAAAAATGTTTGTGTCTCACCCACGATATTTGGTCGACTCACACACTCAATGGGCCCAACCCTAAAATCCGCAGCAACATTACCAACAACAAACCCAACACACATCAACCTCCCGCCAAACACCCCGACGATACATATCCACATACACTGAATCTGAACCTCATTCTAAACCCCAATACCAATACACTCACATGTCCAACACACAATTCCAATACTCCCACATGCCCAACACACAAATCCAATACTCCGAACAAAGACCATATGTCCAACACCCCAATATGGACCCATCATCATCTCGCCTTTAGCCAAGATATTGACCCAAAGAGTATTCTCCAACATACCATCAACCATCACAGTACCAAATATCCCAACAATCATATGAGTACCTGTCTCCACACACCTAATTTTCTTTTAACCTCTCCTTTTCAAATTACAAGTGTTATCAATCCTACATAGAACTCAACCCCACCAAGACGACCAAACTATGAGAACATGGGTACCTGACTCTACGGAAGCGGGACTTCAAGAGATGCAGATCCGAAGGAATACATGAATATTGATCGCATTCACTCGCGGAGCCTTCGATCCAACCACAATAGACTGAGCTTAGTCAGGGATGTTAAATTTAAAATTATCTATTTTACGAAATTTCAGTTTTAGTAAATTTAATTTTAAATTTTCAAGAATGTAATACGAGATGTTTAAAATAAAAATAAGCCTCTCATAGAAAAATCTCTTTTGAAATAAAAAGTTTTCAAATTTAAGTGTATACAGTTTAAAAAATGTTTTTTCTTTAGATTTTATTTATAATAATGTTTAACACAAGATTTCAGTTTAAGTTATATATTATATTTTCGATCATAAACTTTCCATCATAAACGTAATTTTATTTTGAGCATCTCGACTTATATTTTTGAGAATTTTAAATTAAATCTACTAAAACGGTAATTGCTTTCAATCAGGAGCTTTGAAATTTAACTTTGGTGACAATAATACTTAATTAAATTGGACAAATTTGGATTTATATTTTTTTGGGACAATTCTTATTTTTAGTTACTTTTCTTTTTCTTTTTTATTTATTTAGATTTTTTAAAAATAGTTTCAATAGTTATATTAGGGATTCTCTTCCCAAAAAAGTAATTTAAATTGATTTTTAAATAAAATTTATGTTAGACACTACATTTGTTCTTTTTATTGAAAAAACATTTTTTTAGATAAAAATAATTAAATAATTAAATAAAAATATGTGTGAACATTACATTTGTTCTTTATATAGAAAAAACACTTTTTATATAAAAAATAATTAAATAACTTTGTGAAATATATTTTAAGAAGTATATCTGATTGAAATAAAGTTTAAAAAAATAGATACTCTATTAATGATTAATTGTGACCGTTGGATTAAAATAAAATTAATGAATAAGATTTGTAGCAAGTCTATTAACTTACTTTTTGAGTAAAAATATCAGATTTGGAATAAGTTTATTAAGTAAAAATATCTGATTTAACAAGAAAGCTTGTATAATTGAACTTTTTTTTTCCATTTTATATTTTATACATATACTCGATCCTTTTTCTTTTATAAAGAAATTTTAATTTCTATATTCACTTAATAAATAATATATTTTATTTTATGCCAGCAAGATATATTAATGAGAGAACTAAGAGTTCTTCAACCTGATACACAAAGAATCGGGATTAACAAAACACCAGACAAAAAGAGAAAAATTATCCATCAATTACAATTTCGAAAGAAAAAGCAAAAGATTATTGTTAAAATCATAAAAATTATAATTGAAATGGATAATCTCTCATATATATATGACGATTTCCAAACCAAAGTATGTTCAGACTTTATATAAATAAGATATATAAATTACTCAATAAATTTAAAGTTAAAATTTGCTTATAAAAAATTTAATGATCAAAATTTATAAGCAAATTTACTCATTATGTATGGTCAAATATTTTAATCACTTATTGTGTATGGTCAAATATTTGAATCACTTACTTATTGTGTATGGTCAAAGTTTATAAGCAAATTTATACTTTTTTTCTTCTAACTATAAGTAACTGAGATTTTGAGAATAAATTACATACATTTTTTGTGATTGTGATTTTGCGATTCAGAATCGAGGCATGGGATATAAAATTTTGGTATTGACATATTTCTTAGTGTCTTTTATTGTTCAACATGGGAATTGCCAAAGAGCTAATGTTGATGGGAGTTTTGTTCAAAGAAAAGGCACCCGGTTTGTTTTAAACGGGAAGCCACATTATGTGAACGGATTTAACGCCTATTGGTTAATGATTATGGCATCTGACCCATCTACAAGATCCAAAGTCACTTCAGCTTTTGAACAAGCTTCTAAACATGGTTTAAATCTAGGAAGATCATTTGCTTTCAATGAAGGGGATTATAAACCCCTTCAAATCTCTCCTGGTTCTTATGACGAAAATGTTTTCAAGGTGATTTTTTTTTAATCAACCCACAATAGTGAGATTTAGGACTTAACAATATTAGTTTTGTCGGTTAAACTAAGATTTGCAAATAGTAATAGTTTTATGGCTTAAATAGTTTATTAGTTCATGTAAGATTGCACGTTTTTGTTTTTAGACCTTAATCTGTGTTTTTTTTAAATAGTTCAAAAATATTAAAATCATTTGAGTTTTAATCTCTGTTAAAATCCACAGGAAAATCTGTAAGAAATCAATATATTTTAAATTTGGTAAAAAATTTATTGGAAAATCTACAGAAAACCTGCAGATTGTCTTGTGAATTTTGAATTTAAGGATTAAAACAATTTTTTTAAATATTTATGGACTATTTTCAAGAAAAAAACGATCGGGAACGAAAAACAAAAATACGCTAACTTATATGAATCAATAGAATATTTAAGCTTTATTTTTTTTTTAATTTTGGCGAAAAAATTCTTTATACATGCAAGTTTAAAACCTATAAATAACACTGATGTATAACACATTTTCTAATTCCACCACATTATTTTCATTGAATATTTGCATGTGGATGTAGGGATTGGATTTTGTTATATCAGAGGCAAGAAAATTTGGAGTGAAACTTATACTAGGTTTTGTGAATAATTGGAAAGCACTTGGAGGCAAAAGTAAATATGTCCAATGGGCAAGAGAACGTGGACAAAATGTCATAAATGAAGATGACTTTTTTACACACCCTGTGGTTAAGCAATACTACAAAAATCATATTAAGGTACACTTTCAATTTACTCGATTGTTAAAAATAATTTCATATGTTCATCATTTTAACCAAAAATATTTGGTAACATTGTTTGAATGGATTATTGCAGACTGTGCTAACAAGAAAGAACACCATAAATGGACTTTTATACAAGGATGATCCTACTATTTTCTCTTGGGAGCTTATTAATGAACCTCGTATAAATGAAACAGGAAAATCAATTCAGGTCCTTTTTTTTATTTTTTTATTTTTTTATTTTTTATGTTTGTCATAAGTTTATGTTTTATTATTTTTAAATTCATATATGAAAAGTTTAAATTACTCATTATCATTGAAATCAAATTATTGTAGGATTGGGTTAGTGAGATGGCAAAATATGTAAAATCCATTGATACCAATCATTTGCTGGAAATAGGGCTTGAAGGATTATATGGTGAATCAAAGCAGCAGCAAAATCCCTATTCACTACTAATCGGAACCGATTTTATTTCCAACAATCAAATTCCGGAAATCGATTTTTCTACCATTCATGTATACCATGAATATTGGTAAACCCTAAATTCATCATTTTATTTCATTAAGATAATCTTTTTTTATTAAAAAACTTAATTTTGTAAATGAATTTGATTAGCATGGAGTTATTATGGATAATGCAGGAAAGATAAATCAAACCAGAGTGCAGCTATTGACAAATGGATAGAAGATCATATTCAGGATTCAAATACTATTTTACAAAAGCCAATTATTGTAACAGAGTTTGGACTGTCTTCAAAGTCACCTGGATATAGCATAAATGCTAGGGATGATTACTATAAGGAAATATACAGTATTATATCTACAAGTGCTACTAGTGGAGGCTCTTGTGCAGGTGCAATGTTCTGGCAACTTTTTACGCAAGGAATGGACAGTTATGGAGATGGTTTTGAAGTTATTTTGGAGAATAGTCCTTCAACTGCAGAGGTAATCCAACAACAATCGAACAAGATGTCAAATATCAAATTATAGAATTGTAGAAAGACAATTCTCTGCCTATCCATTTTTCTTTACCATAAAAATTGTGCATGATAGATACCATATCATTCTATCATAGAAAATAATACTTTATATAAAAGAAAAATATATTTAAATCAATAAATATTCCTTCTCCTCTTGTGTTGTGTTGCTTAAGAACAATAACAGAACAATACGCAGCAGATATAATATTTTCCAAACTTGTAGGAATTATGAGGATCAACATCCAATATAAGACGACAACCGAACAATATTAAGAGTACAAAAGAACACCGAAATTTTTAACGTGGAAAACTCCTCAATATGAGAGTAAAAACCACGAGTCGTGAGATGGGGACGAAATTGAGATTGAGTACATCTAATCATCCTCTGCTTGACGGACACAATGAAAGGACTATTCAAACGATCATGGTGACCGCTACCAAGTCATGGCAAACACCATGCACCAGAAACTTCGTTTTTGCTGCATTTTTTTCCTTTCTTGTTCCTTTTCTGGTTTTTTCGCATAGTTGCTCCATAATTGATTTATACCTGAAATACAAATAGAAGAAGACATAAAAGCGATAAAACATGACAAAATGACATCAAATAACATGCGAAACGGGTCTTAGAACATGATACATTTTCACGCTACCAGTATGACACGAAAAATAATTAAGGGACCAATTCGAACCCAAGAGTATGGTAAGGGACCAATAAGGATATTTTTCCTATTTTTTAATTACTTTGAAATTATCAGTAGACTTGCCGAGAAGTCGTCAGTTTTCTAGTACAATGACGAATTTGTCTTTCGACTCCGTTGCATCTGTCGAGTATTTTACCTTAGGTTTCTTCATCTCATCAAGATATTTAGCCTTGGAGGTTTTTGTTTGAAACTATGACTTGGCACTGAACCTCCGAACCTTTGAGATCATCAACAATAGCTGTTGGCTTTTTCAAGCTAACAATTAGCTTGGTTCGATGATAACTAGAAAAAGAACTCTCTTAATTTTACGGCGTTTTCCTTAGGGTCAAGAAAAGGACCCATAAGTGCATGAGTGTTACCAGAAATAGAGAAATGGATTAATACGTGAGACTTGTAAATGCGAGTTTTGTGTTCCTGCAAAGGAGGTTCAGGGACATACTCTTATTTTCCAAGTGGTAATACTTATTTTAAACCCTTGGCATCTTTTGCATTCTTGGATTTGGAAGCTACCATGGTGAGATTCGTGAAGGATTTTGAAGAAAGAAATTTGTTTTTATATTTTTGTTGATGAGAAAACGTAAAGAAGAAGGGGAGTTGAAAGAGGAAAAAGGAAAGAATGAGGTGTTTATACTGGAGAGAAGAAACTGTTATGTTTCTGATATTTCTCATATGGTTGAAAGTCAAGGGACACGTGTGTTATGCCTATAGGATGACCAAACAGTTGGTTACTTCGTGTCCCCACGCTTTTTTTTGGAAAATAAGAATCATGATTATTTTTTAGCATTGCACGTCTCGATATGACGTTTGAGAAAAGATAGTCATGATGGCCATGACGACAGAACAATGTTGACTGCAAGGTTGAGGCATTCAAAAAATGTCCACTTTCTTCTAATAATCAAAATCAACATTTTGGGGGGAAATTTGTTAGCTGGATTTTCATTGCATCTGAAGTCTCAACATATGAAGGAAATATCAAATAAATACTAAAGGAAATTGTTTTGAGTTTATGTTATTTTCAATGAGAATGAACGGAAAGAGTTTTTGACATATCTATTCAAAAAGTATGCCAAAGTTCTTAGGCGCACAATAGTGTTTGAGACTTAGTATTTTTTGGAGTTATTTGAATATCATTTCTCCTAGAGAAGTTGGAATGTGAAACGATGCTAGGTAACTACTTTTTGGCCTTATCCATTTCTGAAGGGCACGTGGAAGCAACCTAAAGCCCAAATGCTTATAAGTGAAAACATGTCACTTTATGAAGAAAGGATCTTTCGTTAGAGTTATTTAGTTTTAGTATAAATAGGAGATTCTATTGTTACATTTTTGTGTGTTGACATTATTACAGAAAATTCAATATACTCAAAGTATCTAGGAGAAGTGAGAAAAGAGTAACAAAGTGCAATGTATGTATTCAAACGCTATATTTTATCAATTCAAATTCTTTTACATTAAATTAGTCGTCATCATTTTACTTTATGTAAAAAATATTTACATTTTCCACACTCGCATTTAATCTTTCATTTTACTCTAAGTATTTCAATTAAGTCAAAGTATTCATCTTTTACATAAAAAATCATACAAAAACTTAATAAACTTTATGCATATGTGTCACAGGATTAATCTAGTTCACCATGCAAGTAACCTTTTTTGGAAGACTAGTTCTTGTTTACCAAATTTCACAGTAAACACGTATATGTATCTTTCAATATTATTTGGCTTCTAATAGTTATGGTAACCCCTCATTGAAATATTGATGTTAGTAGTTGCACCAGAGTCTAACCACCAAGCTTTTAAGGTACCGAAGCTAAATTGACCTCAAAAAAAGCCAAAGCATTTGCTGCTTCATTCTTGGGCTCATAAGTTTTCTTTCTTTTTCCTTGTCCTTAGAGGCGATAACAAAATGAGCACTTTTTATCTTATCCTACTTCAACCTTTCCTCTTCTTGAATGCAAAATGATATTAGCTCATTGAGAGACAATTTCTCCTTTTGACGGTTATAAGATATCTTAAGATGACTGAATTGTGAAGGAAGATAAAATAATATTGAATGAATGATCAAGTAATCTGATAGCTCATGCTTTAGCGCCTCAAGTTTTGAAACATTGTTTGACATGCCCATAATATTTTCCCTTATATTTTATTAGTAGATAGAAACAATTGAAGTTGAAAACAGATCAAAATCAACACTATAAATATACTCACAAGGAAATTAAACTGAATCACTAATATGTTCAAATAAACGCATAACTCATCTTAAAAAAACCTAGTCCACCAAACATCAATTGTCCTTTGGGCCAGTTGACACTCGTATGGATAAACACACACACAAAATAAAAACATTTAACATTTCTCATGAGTAATCTCCATAAAAAGGTCACTTTGGTGACTTTTCATTCTAATTTTAACTCATTTGAATTGTTAAACTATTATATAAAACAAAAACCATAGCAAAAACTCGAGATTTTTTTTACCAAAGTTAATGTATGAAAAACTAAATGGAACAACCATGCAAACCAGTACGACATGCTCGTGTTTCAATTTGTGTATGTTATATGATGCACAAAAGGGCAATATATTTATGAATTTTACAAAAGTCAAAAGGTATAGAAAAATAGAAAAAAAATTCAAACACGACATTTAAAAAGTTCAGGTGACGGGATGGTTGTCATATTCCATGACGGTCTTCACCCGATAAGCATGAGCAAGGAAAAACTATCATCCAAAAATGATGCTCTTCATTGGAATTGGGTACCCATTAGCAAACAGTGACAATCTCATCAACAATGACGGGGTACCTGACAACCATCGATGATGGTCGTCGGCAAAAATTGTAACACATTAACCTCGAATACATACTTGAAATGGAATAATACAAAGATAATCAAAGTTCAGCATAAGATGTCACGTCTCAACTCAAAATAACAACCTCCTCAATTTAAAACATAGCAGCGAAAATGCAAAAATATAGTTCAATGTCAACATCTTAAATTAAACAATTGTAATCTCAAAATAAATAATTAATTCAAAAAATTTCTAGGAAACATGAAACGAAAACATCATCACAAAACCCAGTATTACAGACCATAGCACTTACGAAAACTAAAATAGCGAAAAACACAAATAGCTTCAGCAAGAGAATAAGAAAATCGATCTTTAATGTACCTATTATGAAATTTTATGCCATGATATGAGATGTTATGCAATGCAATGTTTTCAAGGACCTTAGGAATTTAAATTTGTTAAACAAGCACGAACAAACTTTTTATTAGTTTACTTTTTAGAAAGTGCAAATGAAAGTTTAAACAAATAAAAGAAAATTCCTAGAGCTTAGGTCTCCCATGGACGCTTCCTCTTTGTGTTGAAGTAGATATTGATGTTTTGCTCCTCGTGAAGTAGCTTCGTCAACTCTAATACCTTTTTCTCGCTTGCATGGCATTGAGCTTTGAAGGTATCTCTTTCTTCTTTAAGTTGAATCCAGGATCTCTTCAAGTCTTCAAAATTATAGCCATGTCTGGATGGATAATGGTATAGGGTTCGTCACCTTCAGCAACAAGTTCCATAACCACTGGTAGAATAACTGTAATCGGCATCATGAGGTTTTTAGCTCGAGCTCGCACCCATTTGAGGTAAGGTTCCCAAGGAATAGAATTTTTGTGCCCCAAAGTCTTGGTATCATTCTTATTCACCATGCCCCAAGCGTGCACAAATCTTCGACTGTAGTTCTGGAGATCGTTTTCGTAGTCAAACACAATGTCTTGGAGAAGCATATCATGAGGACCATCTCTTCGAGCATAACCAACCTGGCGTAGAGCTAGAGAAGAGTTGTAAGTGATACCTCCCCTTATGCCAAGGAGTGGTACATTAGGGGAATTCCCCACAACGCTCAATGAAATTGAATTCCTTTTAAGAAAAAAGACACCAACGGATATTTGAATGAGAGAGTGACATCAGCCTTTGAGACCACTTCAATCTTTGCTCGTTCTTCATTACTGATTGAGGAAGGTGCAAAATAAACCACCTGGAAAGTAACGGTATGCAACACATGAGAGTTCCTTGTCTTTTGGTAGTACGAGTGTGGAGAGAATTCAAAATATCCCCAAGTAAGGTAGGCACAGGATTACGAGTGAGGAATATCTTTATGGTGTTCATGTCTATAAACTTGTCGGAATTAGGAAATAGCACCAAGCCATAGATTAGCAAGGCCAAAATGTCTTCGAATGCAAGAAACTCATAGCCTTTAGGAATTCTCGAGCTTTCTTTATCAGAAACTTAGCAAGCAACACTTAACTCCGCTTCTTGTTTCCCAATTAGCTTCAATGTTTGATTGCTTTAGATGTAACGCTGATGCGATGTCTTCGTATTTCTGAGCTTTTTCTGAACCGATGAATGGTATCTGATCAAGGATAGGTATCCCAAGTAGCTTAGATAACTCTTCCAATGTAGGAACCAACTGATAATTTTGGAATGTAAAGTAGTGATGTTTCGGATCGAAGAACTGGAATACAACGTGCATCATATCTTCTTCAACACCGGAGATAACCAAGTCAAGTAGATAACCATTGTAACACCCCTTCTAAATAACCCGTGATTTATATATATTAATCAGAGTTTTAAACACATAATAAGAGGCGTCACAATTTTAATAATTTAAAATATAACCAAAACAGTTATCATGCTTTTCACTGAAGAGCTCATTAAATAAACAAACCAAAAGTTATGTTTAAACAGCGGAAATATAACATAAAAATACGGAATACATCATTTCATAATTGTTCCAGGACATAAACCAAAACATAAACCAAAACCATCAGTTAAAATCCATAAAGAATTCCCAATCAAACGTTCCCCAGTGTTACAACTACCAGAGCATGACACTGACACGCGGATTAACTAAGTAACACAACTCTAGAAGTTGTCCTCACCAATTCCAAAGCAGCTAATCACTTCAAATCTGAAATCATTAAAGTAAGGGTGAGATCTCTATCCAATATAAAATGCATTATACGTTCTTAAATACAACGGAACAATTCAATACGTTAGTCCACTATCAATAACATAATTATAGTTCAGTTCATAAAAACATTGAACACAAATCATTATGCAAATAAACAATCAATGGAAATTGCAACACTGGAAACCATCCTAGCATGTTACAATCCCATATGCAATGAAGACTCTATGCATGTGGTACCAAACGTGAACCAAGTTCACCCACTGTTCCATCACACAAATCAATCCATGATTCGCCCATAACCACTGGGTCAAGAATCTAGCCTCACTACCTCTGTATCCTGGTAAGTTTATTGGCTCTGCAAGTTCAATTCCGCACAATGGGAATGAACCATAAACAATGCTTACGCATGCACCATAAAAGCATGCAACATCAATTCAACGGAATATGATCACAACATAATTCCACATAAATGCCAATACCAATCTATCACATGATAACAACATAATCATGAAATAAATTATCACAAAGCATAAATATGCCAAACGCTTACCCTTAAATTAGTAAGACTATCATCAGTATATACAATAACAACAACACATGATATCAATACAATCATGAATAAACAACAAGGAAATCAACACACAAACATCAATCCTCGTTCAACCTGTCAGAACAATCTAAACCAATCTATCCACCATTCCTAAAACTAACATAGTTCACAAATCGGAAAAATGGCTCTTTTCAAAATAAAATTCATTAATCTTAATTTTCTTCATTTTATAAAATAGAGTATTTAATTTAAGAAACAACGTCCAAAACGGCGACTAAAACGGACTTACGGTTTGAAAGTTATGAGTTTTTAAAGTTTAGTATTTTTCAAAAAGAAACAGTGGAACCCGGTTCCTCCATATGGGAAACTGGTTCCTGCGTTCAAAATGTCATTTTTACTTACCAATACACTGGGAACCCGAGTTCTCCCACATGAGAACCGGTTCCCACGACCCACAGTGGCAGAAAACACTAGTTTTGACAGCGGAATGTTTCCCATTTATTCCATAGCATTCCCATACGGATCCAAACATCAAAAACACTAATTTTCATCCAACACACACCAGTATTATACTACATGGCTCAATTCATTTATTCCCAAACATTCCATAACATCACTACGGTTTCAAATTCCTATAATTCGACACATTTAGGGATAATCCTATAAAACCTAATTTATCCAATTTTCAAGATTCCTAACATACTAATCATCCAATTGCATCAAAAAACCCATAAGGCATTATAATTGAATGAAATCACCCCTTACCTCGCGATGATTCTTCAAATTCCCGACGTTTGGCTTTTCTCCTCTTTTCTCTTCTCTTTTCCAATTTCACGTATAATGACTTTTCCAAATAACCTTCTTTTTTTTCCTTCTTTTCCTTTTTATATTCCTTTTATTATTTGCCAAATAATAGAAATAAATTAGTTATTATTTAGTAGAGCTTTTTACTCCACACACCTCCAATTAATCCTTACACCCCCAACCTTCCTTTTAATTAAATATTTAATTAATCCATTTAATCCAAAAATATTATTAATTAAGCCTTTAATTAAATTAATAATTAAATTCCTAATTATTTAATACTTGGATTAATTTGGGGTGTCACAACTCTCCCCTACTAAAAAGAGTTTTCGTCTTCGAAAACATACCTTAGACGAAAGTTCGGGATACGAGTCCTTCATCTGACTCTCCAGTTCCCAAGTTACATTTCCTCCTGATGGTCCTCCCCAAGCTACTCTCACCAATGCTATCTCTTTACCACGCAATTGCTTCACTTTCCGATCCTCAATCCTTGCAGGTAATGCTTCAACAGTCAAATTATCCCGCACCTGTATATCATCTACCTGAATCTCATGAGACGGATCAGGAATGTACTTTCTCAACTGAGATAAATGGAAAACATCACGCAAATTCGCAAGTGACGGTGGTAAAGCAATCTGATAAGCAACTCTTCCAACCTTCTTGGTAATCTGATACGGACCAATAAAGCGCGGAGTCAACTTCTTTAACTTCAAGGCTCGACCAATACCCGTCATCGTAGTAACTCGCATAAACACATGATCTCCTTCACTAAACTCAAGATCCTTCCTCCTCTTATCATGATAAATTTTCTGACGACTCTGAGAAGCTCTCATCTTCTCATGTATCATCTTGATCTTTTCTGAAGTCTGCTGGACAATCTCTGATCCAATCACAACACTTTCTCCAGATTCATACCAACACAACGGTGTCCTACACCTCCTACCATACAATGCCTCAAACGGAGCCATACCAATACTCGAATTAAAATTATTGTTGTAGGTAAACTCAATCAATGGTAGATAACCATCCCAAGCTCCACCTTTCTCCATCGGATAATCCATTCTTATCGGAATAAAGTGAGCAGACTTCGTCAACCGATCAACAATAACCCAGATAGAATCACAATTCTTCGATGTCCTTGGCAAACTAGATACGAAATTCATAGAAATGCCATCCCATTTCCATTCCGGAACAAACAACGGTTCCATCAATCCTGACGGTTTCTGATGCTCAATCTTTGACTTCTGACAAACCAAACACGCATACACAAACTCGGCAATTTCCTTTTTCATTCCAGGCCACCAAAATAACTTCTTCAAGTCATGATACATTTTAGTAGCACCAAGATGAATACTCAACCCACTACGATGTCCTTCTTCCAAAATACTCTTTCTAATCTCGGCAACATCCGGAACACACACTCTGTCACCAAATCTCATAACGCCATTTTCGTCAATTCGGAATTCACCTGCTTGACCTTGGTTAATCAATGTCAACTTATCCACCAAACCAACATCAAATTTCTGTCCATTTCGAATTTCTTCCAGAATACCCCTAGTCAGCTTCAACATTCCCAATTTCACACTATCAGAAGTAGTCTCACATACCAGACTCAAGTCTCTGAATTGCTCAACTAAATCCAATTCATGCACCATCAACATAGACACATGCAAGGACTTCATACTCAATGCATCTGCAACCACGTTTGCCTTACCAGGATGGTAATTCAAACCGGAATCATAATATTTCAGAAATTCTAATCACCTCCTCTGCCTCATATTCAACTCTTTCTGATCAAAGAGATACGTCAGGCTCTTATGATCACTGAATACCTCAAACCGAGAACCATACAGATAATGCCTCCATAATTTCAAAACAAACACAACAGCTGCCAACTCTAAATCATGAGTCGGATAATTCCTTTCATGAATCTTCAATTGTCTTGACGCATAAGCCACTACTTGCCTATCTTGCATCAAAACACCACCTAAACCCATCAATGACGCATCACAATACACCACAAAAGATTCTGCCGGATTCGGCAAAATTAGAATCGGAGCACTAGTCAACCTCTTCTTCAACTCTTGGAATCCCTTCTCACATTCAGAATCCCAAATGAACACTTGACCCTTTCTGGTCAGCTTAGTCAACGGTAAAGCTAACTTCGAAAATCCCTCAATGAATTTTCTGTAGTAACCTGCAAGACCAAGAAAACTACGGATTTCAGAAGCATTCTTCGGCGCTTCCCACTGAGATACCGCTTCAACCTTCGTAGGATCAACAGCAATGCCATTCTTGGAAATTTCATGACCAAGAAAACTCACTTCACTTAACCAGAATTCACATTTGGACAACTTCGCATAAAGCTTCTTCTCTTTTAACAATTCCAATACAACTCTGAGGTGTTCTGCATGATCTTCATCATTCTTTGAATAAATTAGAATGTCATCAATGAATGCCACCACAAACTTATCAAGATACGGATGAAATATCCTGTTCATATATTCCATAAAAACACCAGGGGCATTAGTAACTCCAAACGGCATAACAGAATACTCATAATGTCCATACCTCGTTCTAAATGCAGTTTTCTGAATATCCTCCATCTTCACATGAATCTGATGATATCCCGATCTCAAATCAACCTTACTGAATACACAAGCTCCAACCAGTTGATCCATCAAATCATCAATCCTCGGAAATGGATACCGATTCTTGATTGTAACTTTGTTCAACTGTCGGTAATCAACACACAGTCTCCTTGAACCCTCTTTCTTCTTAACCAACAACACAGGAGCACCCCACGGCGAAACACTAGGACGAATAAACTTCTTCTCAAGTAATTCTTCCAACTACTTCTTTGATTCAGATAATTCAGATGCCGACATGTGATAAGGCGCCATCGACACCGGACTAGTTCCAAGAATTAAATCTAGAGTAAATTCCACTTCTCTCTCAGGTGGCAACTCACTAACATCTTCCGAAACACTTCTGGAAATTCATTCACCATTTCCAAACTACCAAGTTTACAAAAATCGGGAATTCGACTCTTTTTAAAATAAATTCCATAAAATGATATTTTCTTTATTTTATGAGATAGTATTTTTAATTTAAGAAATACTTTCAAAAACGGCACTCGAATCGGAGTTACGGTTTAGAAAATATGAATTTTCAAAGTTTTAAGCATTTTGAATTTTAACACAGTGGTAACCGGTTCCTCCCAGGGAGAACCCGATTCCCACATTCCTCAAAAACACGCCCTCTGGATTTTACTATGGGGAACTCGGTTCCTCCATACTGGAAACCGGTTCCCACCAAGATTATTGGTTTTCCTTGCAAATTTTGAACTGGGAACCCGGTTCCTCCCCAGGAGTAACCGATTCCCAACAACCCAGAATTCTATCTCCCTGGTTTTTGTACCAGGAACCCGGTTCCTCCCACATGAGAACCGGTTCCTGCGACCTGCAGAACCAAAATATGCAGTTTTTGACAGCAGCTAGCAATCCAACTCAATCGGAATAATCCCAAAACAATTCTTCACCACCGGAAATTCATCACTCTTAGCTTTTCCTTTCACTTCCGTCGAAGAATACAACATAAACACCACAGCACCATCATTAACAGCTGCGCAACTCTGATCATCCATCTTAATTCATTGTTCTTATTAGAGTCTGCGTCAACTCATGTGGTTCACGAACTTCTACCAAACTTCATTCATATTAATCACTATATGCCCCAATTAGATAGCAAGACAATTATATATCATCCAAAAGGATTCCGTCTACTATCAACAAGAGATTAAGGGTGATCAAGTCCTCAATTTGTCAATAGACATCCGATAATCATACTGGAGTATAAACCATCATTTGCCAACACTTTATGTTCTCAGAATCGTGCTCGCCTTCTTTTGCACTTCTAACTATGACTCACGGTCCAAACGATTCCAACAACTCTAACCACTCTTACACTGTCTTCTCAAGCAGTACCTCGTACCAATGACTTACAATCGGAACATATCCGGGAAGCACCTCTTCTCCCCCACTTAGTTTCACACTACTCCTGCAATAATCAATCAGAAGGCAACAAGTAAGCGGTGTTATGCGCACTTATCGCATACAAAGGGATAATGACATTAAGACACTGGTCACACGACCGACTATGCTCTGATACCACTATTGTAACACCCCTTCTAAATAACCCGCGATTTATATATATTAATTAGAGTTTTAAACACATAATAAGAGGCGTCACAATTTTAATAATTTAAAATATAACCAAAACAGTTATCATGCTTTTCACTGAAGAACTCATTAAATAAACAAACCAAAAGTTATGTTTAAACAGAAAAAATATAACATAAAAATCCGGAATACATCATTCCATAATTGTTCCAGGACATAAACCAAAACCATCAGTTAAAATCCATAAAGAATTCCCAATCAAACGTTCCCCAGTGTTACAACTACCAGAGCATGACACTGACACGCGGATTAACTAAGTAACACAACTCTAGAAGTTGTCCTCACCAATTCCAAAGCAGCTAATCACTTCAAATCTGAAATCATTAAAGTAAGGGTGAGATCTCTATCCAATATAAAATGCATTATACGTTCTTAAATACAACGGAACAATTCAATACGTTAGTCCACTATCAATAACATAATTATAGTTCAGTTCATAAAAACATTGAACACAAATCATTATGCAAATAAACAATCAATGGAAATTGCAACACTGGAAACCATCCTAGCATGTTACAATCCCATATGCAATGAAGACTCTATGCATGTGGTACCAAACGTGAACCAAGTTCACCCACTGTTCCATCACACTCGGAAAACAGCGTCAATCCATGATTCGCCCATAACCACTGGGTCAAGAATCTAGCCTCACTACCTCTGTATCCTGGTAAGTTTATTGGCTCTGCAAGTTCAATTCCGCACAATGGGAATGAACCATAAACAATGCTTACGCATGCACCATAAAAGCATGCAACATCAATTCAACGGAATATGATCACAACATAATTCCACATAAATGCCAATACCAATCTATCACATGATAACAACATAATCATGAAATAAATTATCACAAAGCATAAATATGCCAAACGCTTACCCTTAAATTAGTAAGACTATCATCAGTATATACAATAACAACAACACATGATATCAATACAATCATGAATAAACAACAAGGAAATCAACACACAAACATCAATCCTCGTTCAACCTGTCAGAACAATCTAAACCAATCTATCCACCATTCCTAAAACTAACATAGTTCACAAATCGGAAAAATGGCTCTTTTCAAAATAAAATTCATTAATCTTAATTTTCTTCATTTTATAAAATAGAGTATTTAATTTAAGAAACAACGTCCAAAACGGCGACTAAAACGGACTTACGGTTTGAAAGTTATGAGTTTTTAAAGTTTAGTATTTTTCAAAAAGAAACAGTGGAACCTGGTTCCTCCATATGGGAAACCGGATCCTGTGTTCAAAATGCCATTTTTACTTACCAATACACTGGGAACCCGGGTTCTCCCACATGGGAACCGGTTCCCACGACCCACAGTGGTAGAAAACACTAGTTTTGACAGCGGAATGTTTCTCATTTATTCCATAGCATTCCCATACGGATCCAAACATCAAAAACACTAATTTTCATCCAACACACACCAGTATTATACTACATGGCTCAATTCATTTATTCCCAAACATTCCATAACATCACTACGGTTTCAAATTCCTATAATTCGACACATTTAGGGATAATCCTATAAAACCTAATTTATCCAATTTTCAAGATTCCTAACATACTAATCATCCAATTGCATCCAAAAACCCATAAGGCATTATAATTGAATGAAATCACCCATTACCTCGCGATGATTCTTCAAATTCCCGACGTTTGGCTTTTCTCCTCTTTTCTCTTCTCTTTTCCAATTTCACGTATAATGACTTTTCCAAATAACCTTCTTTTTTTCCCTTCTTTTCCTTTTTATCCTCCTTTTTATATTCCTTTTATTATTTGCCAAATAATAGAAATAAATTAGTTATTATTTAGTAGAGCTTTTTATTCCACACACCTCCAATTAATCCTTACACCCCCAACCTTCCTTTTAATTAAATATTTAATTAATCCATTTAATCCAAAAATATTATTAATTAAGTCTTTAATTAAATTAATAATTAAATTCCTAATTATTTAATACTTGGATTAATTTGGGGTGTCACAACCATGCCTTTTGATAAATTGAGCATGATCGGGAACTTCTGAAACTAATTTTTTGAGTTGAGAAGGTATACCCATGAAGTTGACTCGGATAATCTTCTTGGAAGCCATAACTCCTACAAAACAGAGCAAAGATAAATCCCTAGATCCTTGAAATAGTTAGAAATGATATGATGTTATGATGTCATGATGTCATGTTTTAAACAAGTAGCAAGCGCAAGCAATTCACACAATAGCCCTAGGTTTAAGGCTTGCATGAGGTATAGGTGTCTACCCTACCAGAGTTTAAGTGGGTTCAACCTGTCCTATAATAGTAACTGGGTTCTAGGAATCTCATATCATTAATCTTTTTCGTAGGATTTATTTCAATACGACTACCAAGTGGTCGACCAAAACATCCCGAAAGTCGAATCTTAATGAGCGTAGCATCGAGTATCAACCAACTTCAGTCTGCACCGAAGTCGGCCATCTCACTGCCTTCTAATGGCCAAGATGGGTCAATTAGGGTTCTAAAAGTTGAGTTAGTGCTTATGACACCACGCAGACGCCAAATACTTTCCTCAACTGAACCTGAGGAGCATCGGGACATCCAAAGTGTCGCACTAACGTAGCCACCATTTTGACCGTTTCGGTATACGCCTAACAGTCATGATGATTTATTGCTACTTACCTAAGGAAACCTGGATCCGGGTGTAGGATCCCCCACAAGTATAATACCCAATCAACCTTAAAAGTAGCCTCTCTTTAGGGTGTTTCCCTAGCAGAATCGCCAGTTCAGTAACACGGTGGGAGAACTGACTTGTTTGTTTTGTGTTTTATCGCAAATGTTGCAGATAGCAAGAGTTGCCACCGACTTTTCTTTTATCTAATTAAGGGAAGGAGAAAAGAACAGGAAAAGACCTTCATTAGATTCTGAGTACGGGAGGCAGTTATGAAAAGGGAAGGTATTAGCACCCTTTCCATCTGTAGTTATCTACGGGCTCTTAATTGCTTAGCTCACTTGGAAATTTTCTTTTTGTGTGTGTGTTGGAACAGATCTTTTTGAAAGGCATTTCTCTATGACTTCGTAATGATTCTTGTTGGAATGTATACGAAGTGTTTGGAAATGTTTTGTTTTGAAAAAGTATTTAACTTTGTAATGATTCACGCTGGAATGTAAAGTGTTTGAAATTTTTTGAAAATAGTGTGAAGTGTGAAAAGTATTTTTGAATTGATTGGAGCAAGCAAAAGAGTCTTATTACCTACTCAAAATGGTCGTTTCCATGTTTTCCCCCCTTTAGAATAAGGTTATCCATACCATTAGTTAGTAGGTAATCTTATTCGTTGGATGTCAAGGGACATTCGTAGGGTCATCGTATGGTCATAGAAGGCAACATGTAGGGATACCTTAGCATATTCGTAGGGATGACCATCACTTTTCGTAGGCAACAACCGAGGGACGAGATCATGTATTAGTAGGCAACAATCGAGGATCATCGAGGGACTATGATCTTTGATTTGAAGGGACTGTGATGATATTGTTTGTAGGCAACTATGCTAAGATATCCCTACGTTCGAGGGACATGACCATGTTTTGTTCGTAAGGCAACGAGAGAGGATACCCTAAGGTGTGAGTGAGTGCAAAAGTGTGTTGTATTCAAATATATTAGTCTTGAATTAGAGGTGATCTAGGGTTAATTTTATCTTGCCATACAATCCTATTAGCTAGCAGATAAATATGTTTAGAAATTAAAGTGCGGAAAGTAAAAGTGCGGAAACGTAAAGGTCCTACGCTATTACATGGCTTCGGGGCAGATACATAATAAGGAGTGCGGAAAGTAAAACCCTAATTATCTATTACATCCCATGAGCAGTTACATAATAGTGAAAAAGAGTGAGGAATTTAAATCCTAGTTGTTCGTCCTGTAAGCAATAATAATCAGACAAAAGATATCACGAGAAAGATCGAATTGGAAATAAGAACAAATTATGTTAGTAGAAAATACGTTTTCATGTCAGAAAAATGTTTTTTAGGGTTAGTCAACCTAATTAGATAAGAAAATATTTTTTGAGAATTTTTGTGAATTGATTTTAATAGATAAAAATAATTAAAGGTTAATTTGATGGTTAATTAACAATTAATTAAAATAAAAGTGAAAAATAAGATTGTTTAATGTAACAAAAATTAAATACGCATTTTTTTGACCTAAATGCAAAAAAGAAATAATTTTTAGGGTTTCTTTGTTATATTAAAAAAATATTTGAAAAGAAATAAAATAGAAAAGAAAATATGAAGAAAATAAGAAAAAATAAGGTTAGTTTGTAAAAGGTGTACAAGTAATGGGGTAGCCAGGGATCGAACCCCTGCCCCATATGTCATACGCGCGCCTCCTTTACCAACTGAGCAAAGCTATTTTAGTGTTAGTAATACGAAACGATAAGATTATAAGCGAAATTGAAAACTGGAAAATAATTAAAATACAAAAACGCGTGCATGGGTCGTCTTCCCCGTTTGGATTTTCCAGGGTTTTAGCTATGGTTTTGGTTCGTAGCTAGAACCTTTAGTGATAGTTTCGTGTGTCACTACATCCTTGCAAAAATCATAAGTCACAAAATACGCAATATAAATTTATTGTGGGGACATGGATCGACTCGGTTTGATCCTCTGAACACGGTGGTGTCATTGGTTTCGTCCATTTTCACCTAGATTAGAAAACCCCAATTGGAGTTGTTAAATCCTAACAATGGCATATCTTCGTACCGTGGTCGTGTTCTTGCGATTCTGGACGTCTAGATGGCTTTTGAATGGCTGGAATGCTTCAGAGGACCTCTAGGAAGCTGTTTGAATGCTTGGAATGGCCTGGATCGACCCAAAACTCTGGCTCCAAGTTGCTTGAATGACATGGTTTTTTGCAAGTTTTCTAGGGTTCTTGGAGGCAAGAATTTTCATCCTCTGGCATCTGGAATTCATATGTATATAATATACTTAATTAGGTCAAGAATTGATGAGAAAATATATCCCATTCAATGAGAAAATATTTGATTTGTCAATCTCTTCAATTTGCATCAAATGCTTCCAATCTTGTACCAATCACATGCCAATCATATACTTTCGAAATTTTGGCTATTTAATGAGTATCTTGGACCTCAAGAATGTCAAATATTCAGCCTTGCATTAATTGATTTAATTTTGCTATTTTATTTTAATTAAATTGACTTTAAATGAATAAAAAATCAAAATAAATAAAATAAAAAGCTCAAGGGCGTGGCATTGAGGTTGGAGGTTCTAATTGAGATTATAAACAAGTTTGAATCAAGAAAAGTTAGGCCCATTTAGAGAAAATTTGATTTTCTCAAGTATTTCTCTTCATGCACCTCCTCAAAAATGTCCAACTTGTACAACTTGTATCTTGCTCAATTTTCCACATTTTTTAGTGTTATTGGACTTTTTAGAAAGCTCAAGGTGTCCTTTAAACACTCTTTTTGTTTTCATCTTCATTGAAGTTTCCATGTTCATGAACACTTCTTAGCAAAAAGATGACTTTTGTTGACTTTTAAAAGGACCTGTAATGTTTTCATCCATAACTTCCAAATGAAGCATTTTTGGCCAAAGCTTGTGAGACATGAAGTTGTAGAGAATGTAATTCCATTCAGAATGAGTTTTTGTGGAAAAATTTCTTATAAAGTATGTGAAAGTTATGCTTGGTCAAAGTTTTGTTGACTTTTGTCTGAAAAACCCTAATTTAGAAACTTTGACTTTTGATCAAATCTTGACTTTCCTTGAGGAATCATGGTCAACCCTTGATCAAATGATGAATATTACTTCAAAATATTGATGTTGACCAAAAATTATGAAGTTTGACTGTATGTTGACCACAGTTGACTTTCTGTCCAATACAGTTGATTTTCAACCATCTGAGCAATTGGATGAGCAAATTTGACTTGTAAGGCTTGAAACTTGACATGGTGATCCCTTGAAGCATATGATGAGGTATGATGACCACTTGGATCCTTGGAAATTCATTCTGACTTGAGAGAATCAAAACCCTTGTTTGGATTGATTGCTTAGAAGAGGGTTTGTATGGTCTACACTTGTGAAATCCTTAAGTATGGAGATATGAATTATCTTGAGAAGTAGGAGGGAAAACTTTGGGGTATAACAGTGTGCAAAGAAAGAGGACGAACAGGAAGTTAGACAAGCAGAGATGTTCATTGAGACTCGACAAAGTCGAAAAGAAACACAAACTGCAATTGTAAGTACTGACTTTGTTTTCAACCTAGCAAGTACGCATAGCATTTACACAATAGTATGACATAGTCACACATGTATGAAAGACAAAATGCAAATAGTGTCAGAAACTGTACAGGAAAATGCTCCAACTGTAGTGTGATTATTTTTTAATTAGGATAAGCTTCAAGATTCTGTTAAGAACCCGACCGAATCTGAGACATTTACGTCATTGTTCGGGAAAGAAAAATTTGGTCGAGTTCATTGCTATGGAAGAACAATTACACCAACCATGTTTAAAATAAATCAAGACATTTTGGTTATTAAAAATCAGCATAGTGATGAAGTGGTTGGCATGAAGAGGGAGATGGATGGCATGAAGGTACTTTTTAAGACCATGATGAAGCAACAAAGTCCACATATGAGTGACGAGGAGATCTCTAATATGATGGCATCTGCTTTGGGCATTTCCACTAGTACTACTGCTGCTCCTGTTGATCCACATTCGTCGGCGTCAACTCATATTCCTCATTGTGAAGAGGTATATTCTAAACTATAGATGGTGTTGTTGCTGTTTTTTCCCTATATAATTATGTTTTCCTTCATATTCTTTGTTGTTGCTGTTTTTTGTGAGTATTAAAATGCCTATTTTGTTGTTGTTTTTTCCCTATATAATTATGTTTTCCTTCATATTCTGTTGTTGTTGCTGTTTTTGTGAGTATTACAATGCCTATTTTGTTGCTGTTTTTTGTGAGTATTAAAATGCCTATTCTGTTGCTGTTTTTTCCCTATATATATATAATTCTATTTTCCTTCATATTCTGTTGTTGTTGCTGTTTTTTGTGGGTATTAAAATGCCTATTCTGTTGTTATTTTTTGTGAGTATTAAAATGCCTATTTTGTTGTTGTTTCTTCCCTATATATATAATTATGTTTTTCTTATTATGTTGTTGTTGTTACTGTTTTTGTGAGCAAAGTAGATTTTGTCTTATGAGTTCTGTTTTATAGTGGTGTTTTTGATGTTTTTTTGAGCATATTATGTTGTTTTTTGCGAGTATTAAAATGCCTAAAACACAATAATTTTTCTTGCAGAATGGAGACGAAGAAGCTTATGATGATTAAGATGTGGAAGAAGAACAAGAAGAAGCTTGTGATGATCAAGATATGGAAGAACCAGAAGAAGATGATCAAGAAGATGAATATTATGAATATTATGATGCATGAGTTTAAGTAAATACTAGTTGTGTTTTATGGAATGACTCTTAGAACCTTTGTTTTTAATTTGGGATGACTCTATTTTGGGGACTTATTAGTCGGTAGCGCATTTGATGTAGACTTATCTATATTCTGGCGACATATTAGTCGGTAGCGCACTACATGATGTATAGTACTAATTATCTATATTTTGGTGACTTATTAGTTGATAGCGCACTTGAAGACTTCCATGTTTTTTAATGAATATATTTTGGGATTGTTGCATAATGTTTGCTTGTATAGTTAGATTTTCATTTGTTTTAATCAATAACTATAAAAATGATTATTCATGTTGGAACTCTAAAATAAGCTTTTTAGGCCATTGCATGTAGAACACAATTGTCACAATTATGTGGCACAAAAAGAAAGCGTGGCAAGATTAAATGTAGTAAAATCATGTATAAAATTAGCCTCGGTTTTAATTAATGGTCATACCTAGGCAACTAAATTGTGGCTAGTTTCAGCCATTGTTAATAACTGAGGCAAAAAATAAATCGCGGTCGTATCTTAAATGCCTAAACTATAGTCTTTTCAAGCCACAGATGTAAATAAAACGTGGCACAAACATGAAAACCGCGGCTTATACTTGAGGCCACAGACCATATCCCACAGTTACATATTCGTGGTGAAACCGTGGCAAAATCAAAACACCACGGTTATTTTACATATTGACTCAGTTTTCTGGTCGTGGTAATAGACCTTATTTTTGTAGTGACATCAGATGCCAAATTCCACTCATTCTAACTTACAGTCACAAGAGGTAAAAGTGCACAAAAATGGATGAGCTAAAAGGAGCATAAAAGGTCCTTGTTCTCCGTCTAGAGTCGCGGCGGCCGAAGGCGGTGAAAGGGTGGTCGGAAGTGACTTTGTCTAATACAAAAATCCAATTGGTTCAAGTTGAACGTCACCTGATGATGAGCACGAAAATAACCTTCATTCTTCGATTAGAGGTGCGGTGGCCAGAGAGAGAGAAAGAAGGTTGTTCACGTTTCTGAATAATGAAAAAATGAAAAAGAAAATGCTAAAAGGAAAAAATCGATCAAATTAAATTTAATCTCAAATTTTCTATCCCTTGTAACCTATTTAAAAATTCAAAACAAATGAATAACTATTTCTACAAGATAATATATCAAATTATTAATTATTTAATTTCACACACAACAAAAAATAGTAAATGGGAAATTATAAATTTTAAAATATTCTAATTATTTATATATTGATCTTTTATTTATCAAATTTAATTTCAATAAGAACATCTGAATAGAATAATAAGAGAGAGTATTCTCATAACTTTAATTGATAAAAATATATTCATAAATTCTTTTTCATGCTTCAATAAAATAGTAAAAGTGATTTAAAAATTTAAAATTCTAGTAGTGTGACGAAGGTGGAGCTGTGATGAGTGTGAACAATTTTTTTATATTTTTCAAAATTTTATGGTTATTTTTAAAATACAATTGAAGAATTCCATACCAAATTATATTATATATAAATTTATATTTATATTTTTAACTTTTACAAACAAACAAAAAATATAGAGGAAAAATTAATTTTGACATTATATAATATACATATATTTAAAAAACTTTATAACTTTTATTTTATAAAAAAAATTAAGATTGAAAATAAAATTAAAAACTAATTAAGAAAACACTATAAAAGTATTGAATCAAATAAAAAATAAGAATTAAAAATTTTAGTTTAATTTTATAGATATAAATAACTATTAAAAATATAAAATTTTGTATTTAATGAAGCTAAAAAAAGATGACACACTAATGTAAATTAATTTTACACTATCAACATATTTTTATTAAATAGTGTTTTTTATGTCTTTATTTATTCGAATTACTGTCTTATATTTATTGTTGATCCTCAAAAATTTTATAAATATGAAGAATTTTATATTCAGCGTATATTATTTTATTATTTTATTATTTTATCTTAATTTTCCATGATCAACCTTTTGTAATATGCAGGATGATAACATGATAAAGAATCTGTTTGTATTTTTTGCTTCCTCAAAGTTCAAACACTTATTATGTGAACACCTCCGTTTCTTAGTAGCACGGTGCAGTGTATAACCTGCCAGGTACACTCCACAGTTTTCCTATTGCTTCACGAATCAACTCATCTTAAATCATTTGATAAAAAAAAAAAAAAAAAAAACTCATCTTAAATCTAAAAATGGACTATCACAAAAGTAGATAATGATAATGTAATATTCTTTCCACCTAGGTGTTTAAATTATTATTTATTTTTGGTATTTGCGTGTTTAAATTCTTTTTTCATTTTATTCTTTCTTATCTTTCGAAACTAAAAAGGAATATCATTAGGTAACACTCACAAGTCATTAAAATAAAAACATGACAAAATTGAGAAGAATTTTTTCTTTTAGTGAGATCGTAAAAACAATCATTTTAATAAGTAACAAATGAAAAAATATTTTGTCAATTTTGTCAAATGCCATTCTTTTCTTTTTATTAATTTGTATTACCTATGGTCAAAGATATATTACCAACGTGAATGAGCTAATTTAAGTATGTTTATTACTACATTAAAATAAAACTTAAATATTTTCCTTCCATGACATGTTACTATTTGTTTTATACATAAATGCCTTTATAACTGAAAATGAGGAACATAAATTTTATTTATTCTGAGTCATGGATTTTCATACTTTGTTATTAACGTATTTCATAGTGGCTTTGGTTGTTGTTGTTCAACCTGGGAAAAGCCAGAATGGTGGAGGATTCATTGAAAGAAAAGGCACTCATTTTATTCTAAATGGGAAACCACATTATGTGAATGGATTCAATGCTTATTGGTTAATGAACCTTGCATCTGACCCATCTACAAGATCTAAGGTTACTTCAACTTTTCAACAAGCTTTCCAAAATGGCTTAAATCTAGGAAGAACATGGGCTTTCAATGAAGGATTCCTTCAACTCTCTCCTGGTTCTTATGATGAAAATGCCTTCAAGGTAATCTTACTTTTAATTTGCTATACTATGTTCTTTATATCATTCTATATTTTACTCGTTGAATATTTGTGTATGTAGGGCTTGGATTTTGTAATTTCAGAGGCCAAAAAATATGGAGTGCAACTTATACTAAGTTTGGTGAATAATTGGAATGAGTTTGGAGGAAAAATTAAATATGTTGAATGGGCAAAAGAACGTGGCCAAAATGTAATAAATGATGATGACTTTTTTATCCATCATGTTGTTAAAGAATACTACAAAAATCATGTTAAGGTATGTACCATAATTTTTTAATTCTATAGTATATTACTTTGTAGGAAAATACAACAAAATTAAAGCAATGTAAATTATGTCAGACAGTGCTGACAAGAAATAACACAATAAATGGTATTTTATATAAAGATGATCCAATTATATTTGCATGGGAGCTTATGAATGAACCTCGTTTAAATGACTCTGGAAGATCAATTCAGGTTCTTTTTTGTTTTGCTTTCTCTAATTAATGTAGCATTTTACTAGCATTTCAATTATGCATTCAGTGTGACACATAATTTGGCATAATTACTGTAGAATTGGATAAGTGAGATGGCGAGTTATGTGAAATCCATTGACAAGAACCATTTGCTAGAAATAGGACTGGAAGGGTTCTATGGTGAAACAAATAAGCAATTCAATCCCGATTCGCATCTAGTCGGAACCGATTTCATATCCAACAATCAGATTCCTCAAATTGATTTTGCAACCATTCACTTGTATCCTGAGCAATGGTATCACTCGTTGAAGCATTGTTTATCTCACATTCACCAGTCACCACAGAACCCTAATGTATTTATTCATGCAGGTTACTAGACTCAAACGAAACAACCCAGAGTGCATTTGTTGAGAAATGGATAGAAGATCATATTCAAGATGCAAATAATGTTTTAGGAAAGCCAATTATTGTTTCAGAGTTTGGAAAGTCTTCAAAGTCACCTGGATATAGCATAGATAAAAGGGATGATTACTATAAGAAAATATATAAAATTATATCTACAAGTGCTACTACTGGAGGCTCTTGTGCAGGTGGGATTTTCTGGCAACTTTTTTCTCAAGGAATGGATAGCTATGGAGATGGTTACCAAGTTATTTTGGAGAATAGTCCTTCAACTGCACAGATCATCAAACTACAATCTACCAAGATGTCAAATATCAAATAGTGAAATTAATGGCGCAAAAATTCTTAACTTGTCCATTCTCTTTTTTCTTTATTCATATGTCCCAATACGTGAGGTTCTTATACACCTATCAACTCATTATATCATACAAAAGAATTATCAAAAATATATATATATTTTTACCAATAAATATATTCGTCTCCTAATAACTCTTGGTTGCCTGCCAAATTTTGTTTATAAGCAGAAAAGCCTGCACGCAATACTGTTGTAGAACCAATTTCCATCTACCGCGGAATTTCTTCCTATCATCCTCAATTCTCTCAACCAAATTGAATCATTTTTATGATTGGAGGCCCTAGCCTTTAAATCACCATCATGCCTAAACTCCAGAAGTTGAACCACAGATTTGAGGGTTCGGAAATAATCTGCCATAGCCATTTACTCATCAGCTTCATGTCAAACTTGTCCCAATTTTCACCCCAAAGGCACCTCTATACTTAGCCATCTTCGATCCTCCGTACAAAACGGTTCTTTTAATTTTAATAAATTCATTGAGAACCACCTTTGGGACCTTAAAGAAAGAAAACAAATAACTCGGAATTGAATCCAAAATCAATACACCTACTTAATTATGATGATCTAATAAAATTGATGCATCTAAGACTTAAACTTATACACTAAATTACTACGATCTAACCTAAATGACATACGAACAATTCAATAATATTGCATTAACGCAATAGCAATGTTAATCTAAAAAATCAAATGAGGCAAAGGAAGAAGAAAAAGATACACAACATATATAGTGATTTGGAGTTCGTTCTTGTTTTGTTTATTCTATTTTTCAATGGTGTTAAAGAACCAGCAGAAAATAATCAAAATTTTCCACTATTTTAATTAATTTGGTACAAGCATTTTTATTACAACTAACTATCACCCAATAATTCTCTCAATTGATGCAAACACTTAAACTGTTAATAAAACAAGATCGTCAAAGATATTGATCTAATAACCTTTGTTAACCACAATAACCTGCTCAAAATATTTAAGATTGACAATTCACTTTATTCCACTGATTTCTTGTCGGAGTGATTGTCATTAGCTAAGTGATGATTGGACAACTTCCAATTTTGTCTGAGACCAATCTTTTCACAATCTCACCAATGTTGGACAACTTCCAACTCCGCCTTTCGAATAATTTATACTTGACTTTTCCAAAGTCTTATATGGAGTATACTAATTAAAACTCTCTTCTTGATAAATATCAATAAAACACAAATATGCATTCTAGAAATGATACATGCACATGTTACAAATAGAAAAATTCACACAAAAACATTAGATATCCTAATATACCACTAGTCTCTCTCAACACTCAATCTATAGAGATAAAGGTCCATACAAAGTGTAAAATGACTAAGAAGGAAGATGAGTGTCAAAGAATCTCACTAACATTCAAATTCACAAGGTGTTAATCAAGGAATTAGATGTTGATGAAAGAATAACATGCACACAAGATTCTCTCTAATTTCTGGATAAATGAGTATTAGACTTTGATGGATATCATGCGGTTGATCAACCAATAATCACTACAAGATTGATAAACTCACTCTCTAACTTCCCTCAAACAACAATAAATTACACAAAAACAAAGTGCAACAAAAAGATGTGAATCTAACATAGATTACTCAAGAAGTTGTTCTATAAAACTAGATATTAAAGGTGTTAGGAGTAGAAAAACTATAGAAGAGAAGACAAATTAACATTTTGTCACTATGGTTTCACCCACACAATTTCACCCTCTTTGTTTTGGATAAAAGAAACAACTATTTAAATCTAAGGTGAAATTTTGGATTTGTGAAACTATGATTCGAGTCAAGAAGAAATCATGATTCAAATCAAGAAGAAATCATGATTCAAATCACAAGGTGTTGTAATTTAAGTCAATTTGAATTCATGATTCAAGTCAAATTAAGTAGAGCTCAATTTTAGCTTCATTGAGAGTTTTGATTCGAGTCAAGTTAATTGTGTGATTTGAGTCAAATTATCCAGAGGCAAATTCAAATTTTCATAATGTCCATAATTCGAGTCGCGCATAACACTTTATTCAAACAAAATGACTTTTCAACTTGTGATTCAAGCTACAATTGATGAAATAAAAAAAGATAAAATTGTTAGGATAAAAAAGGAACACTATCATGGATCAACTCTATAATTTTATTTAGTACTGAAAGGTCTTAATGATACAATATTAGATAGTTAAAGTGAATAAAATACAACTCAAATGTGAATGAAATACAAACACATGAATATTTGAATAATAAACAAATTACAAATAAGCAAACAAATTATAACATATGCACTCAAATTGATAAAAACATCAAAACAAAGAATATGATACCATATGCAAATGTGATTATGTTTGAGAAATTTTGAGATATTATTGTTGATTAATTTATTTGATGATTATTTAGAATTTGAAGATAAAATGAATCTTTCTTAGTGCACTACATATGAGTGTACTTATACACATTCCTTGAGCTCTAAAGTTTCTCCTAAATTAAAATTTAATGTTGCGTGAATATTGATAGTATCTTGAAAATTTCTTATCCTTTGACAAATATCAAAAAGAGAAAAGTGAAAGAAAGAAAAATACAAACAACTAAGCCCATAATAACATAAAAGCCAAAAATATAAATGTCATACAAGAAAACTAAACATACACCACAAAAATCGCATAGGATACCAACTACCCCACATAACCAAATTTAAGCAAAATGATGGAGATAAATATAGCATATTTAAATCACAGAAATACCACAAAATACATGACTAAAACTTGTCACATGGTACATAATCAAAATATAGTCAATATCATAAAATATCCATTCAATCCAAAATGACAATAATTAACTAAAATGCAAATGTTATAATATTTCATGCATGAAAAGAAAAAGAAAATAAGGGTAAATCAGTAGCAGGGGAAGTAACAGTAGGATTTGGACCAAGGTCACTGGACTCAGGATCAACAAGTGAAGGATTAATGACTACGAAGATTTTTAACAACACTTCATCCAAGACTTGAGCTTCACTTGCTTTCATCTCTTCCTTCAACATCTCCAAGCCCTCTTCCGCTTCCCTTGCTATGGTTTCAATCCGACTCATAATTAGATTATCTGCCATGATTTTCCCAAACAACTCATCAAAATAGGCTCTCACATCAGTAGACAATACACCAGCATCAGATGAACCAGCCTCAATTCGATCATCATACACTATTCTTCCTTATTTCTACAGATAGTAATAAACATCATTTGTATCCCGATAATATCTAATCATAGAAACTCCATATTCGTCTAGAATCTTTGGAGCTTGCGACAAATCTTCTTCTTTGGACCAATAAGAAATTTTGCCCTCAACTCAATTTTAAAGGTTTTGTCAACGTAATATTCAAAGTTCAATAGGCTTATTGTGAGAGATGATGATATGAGATTAATGAACATGAAGATTGATGATGATTGTATGTTATGAGGGTTTTAGGAAAAATAGGTTTTTATATGAGATGAGTGTTTTTGAAATGAAATGAAAAGTGGGAAATTAAGTGAAAAATTGAACAAAATAAATAAATAAATGGGTTTGTGATTCGAATCAAGGGAGTCACGGTTTTTTATTTTAGTTAAAAATAACTTTGATTCTAATCAAATGCAAGTCATGACTCGAATCAAATAAAACAATCCAAAATGTCATAATTCTCATACGGTGAAAAATCAAAAATACCCCTATGTTTCGTAAGTTAACTTGCGAATTCATCTTGGAGGTGAATTTTGCAAGTTAACTTACGAAATAATCTAAGAATTTCTAAAAATAAGGTGAATTCACAAGTTAAATTACGAATTCACCTTATTTTTTAAAAAATAAGGTGAATTCGCAAGTGAACTTACGAATTCACCTTATTTGGGAAATTCGCAAGTTAACTTGCGAAGTCTGAGTATTGTTTTAGCAAAAAACAGAATTTTTCCCAATACTCATTCATTTCAAAATACACTCAAATTTTTCCGCTCTACTCCAAACTCTAACTTCTGCAAAATCACTCCAAGTCACTCTCATCATTTCAATTCATTCCACCAACACATTACAACTCCTCCAAAATCGACAAATTTTGTAAGTTTTCTTCACTCTTCACTATTCAAATTTCTGAATTTTTATTAGATTATAAGGTTTATGTTGTAGAAATGTAGTAGTATATGAAGTAGTGGTAGGTAAATGTAGTAGGAAAATTGGATTTAGGTAGTTTTGGGACTGTATTTCTGATTCTGGGAATTTCTGGACGAAGGGGGTTTTGCAAGTTAACTTGCGAAATGTACCAAAAGAGACTTCACAAGTTAACTTGCGAATTTTTGTCTGAATGGGTTAATTTGCAAGTTAACTTGCAAATTTTTATCTGATTTGTTTTTGAATTAGTATGCTAACAATGTAATGGTTTATTTCAGGAAAATGGTCGATCATGACAACCAGATGACACGTTTGAGACAGGGCAGGCAAAGCCATAAAGCGTTGGCTCGTCGAGAGCACGAGCTAAGGGCAAGGGAACAAAGGGAACAAGCTGATATAGCATCACCTTCCGCACCGCGACGGAGGAGTCATCTCCATGAGGCGTCTTCCTTTGGTACACATGAGGAGGAGGTACCAGAGGTGGAGGTACCGGAGGTCGAGTCACCGTCGGAGGAGGCCCGTGATGCCCAGGACACCGAAAATGTTGAGGTCCCCGACGAAAATGTTGAGGAATCTACAGAGGCGGAGGATGTTGCCTATCCAGGAGGGCCATATGACATATCCCTCCTGATTTATTATGGGGACCATACTTCCCGCTGTGTCTGCGGTGGAGAGGTATTTTAATTTTTATCGTTACATTTTGTATTATTTATTTTCGTTTACTGTCCGTTCTTTTTCATTTATTTTCGTATACTTCCTGTTTGTATTATTTATTTATTTTTGTTTGATTCTTATGTTTCATGAAAGAAAGGCATTGAAACATGTGAACCACTCCCGCAAAATCTTTGAATTATATGCTCCAAAGACTCAGTGGTTCTAGACTGCTATCCTCGCATTCGGTCTTGCCGGATTATACAGTATTGGTTACGATACCATTAGCACCAGCATGCATGGTGCTTTTGCTGAGAGATGGCATAGGGAGACGTCATCTTTCCATTTTCCAATTGGGGAGTTGACGATCACCCTCGATGATGTTGCCTGTTTGCTCCGACTACCTATTAGAGTTAGGTTACTCAACCATTCCAAGATAACCAGAGCTGAGGCGGTTGATTTGATGGTTGAGCATTTGGGAGTTGATCCATACAGAGCTACTCAGGACTACGACTCCACAAACGGGGCGCACGTGAAATTTTCTTATCTAAAGGAGTTATATGAGGAGCACCTCCGTCTAGCAGCTCTTGTAAAAAGAACTGCACAGACAGCTGGGGAGCCTGTGGAGGTGGACATTTTTGTTCCGTTTTACCGTGGTTGTGTCATCCGGTATTTTCTGATGTACTTGGTAGGCACGTCCGTCTTTGTGGACACGAGTGGTCGGTACACCGACGTGGCTTACCTGAGATATTTTACGAACCTTTCTACAACTCAGGACTTGAACTGGGGTGTCGCTGTTCTTACCTATCTCTACCAGAAGTTGAATGAAGCTTCCAGGTAGAGGGCTAGGGCGCTTACCGGCTCGTGCACACTCCTCACGGTACATTTTTATTTTAACAATAAATTTTAATTAGTTTTAATTGATTTGTACTTACACATTATATTTTTGTTGATGCATTGCTGGATTTTATCGTACTTTCATCGCATCCATGGTTACTCTGTGGATCCCGACTAGGAGGACTTCATGCCTAGGGCTTCCAGGTTTATTCTCAACAGGGACAACGATAATGTGGTTCCTTACCGGGTGTTCCTTGATCGCACCAACCACGACGACATCAACTGGACCCCGTTTAAGGACTACAAGGAGGTTATCCCCTTCCATACCATTTCGTTATACTCCAGATGGCTAGCATGTGGGGCTAACATGATGGTCTGATATCTGCCCGAGCGGTGTATGCACCAGTTTGGCTATGTGCAGATCATACCCCGATCTCCTTTTCAGGCTGCTCCCGACACCATCACACGGAGGGATCTAGATAGTGTCTTCCAGGATTGGGAGAATCATGTCGTGCCATATGAGTTTCGGTTGTTGCGGGCATCTTGTATGTGACACTCTATGGAGGGGTACGCGACATGGTTCTATACAGTGTCGCACCCTTACATGACACCGGAGGCTGAAGGACGTCCGCCGAGGCTAGCACATGATGAGCTCTTGGAAAACGAACAGACCATGATCATGTCATTGATCTACTGCCCATCTGTCAAAGTATCCACCAGATTGGATAGGAGGCGTTGGATGACGGGATTATCGATGGGGCGGACCCGATGCGGTTGTTGTGGTGGAGATGATGGCCGCTGAAGCAGAGCGTGCAACGCTTTACCACAGGCAGAGGAGGACGCGGGGGTCAGGAGTAGGCATACCCAGTAGCCTTTATGTTTTTTTAGTTGATTTTGTATGATCGATTTTTTTCGGAACAATTTATGTAATATGATATTCCTGACATTTTTTCTCTTTAATATTTATAACATATTATTATTTACATGGTTTACGTATATAGATATTGTGTATATTAATATTTTCTGACAATTTTTCTCTTTAATTGAATTTCTAAAAACGGAAACATAATCCGAGTAAACGTGAAAAAACATAATAGTTTTAAACATGGTTTTACACATTCAGAAAATGTTTTGTAAGTTAACTTACGAAACATTTCCTGGATATATAAAATCATGTTTAAAATAATAAAACGTACAAAAGTAAGGTTAATTCGTAAGTTAACTTACGAATTCACCCATAAAGCTTAACTCGTAAGTTAACTCACGAATTCACCCTACAAAATAAATTTGTAAATTAACTTACGAAAATTATATTTTGTTTTTTAGGAGTGTTGGAGAAATCTACTAGGTAGGTAAAGAAATTCCCTTTTAATACATCAAGTTAAAATGATGAGTGGGGAGTAAAATTTTGAAAAAATATAAAGAAAATTTTAATGCACAGGAAAATGTATTACTGAAATGAAAAACTTTATTGGTGATGTTAATGATGAATAACTTTAATGTGGGTTCAAAAATGATTTTTTATTATAAAAATAAATGGTAATGCATGAATGGATTGGATGAGTGATGCACATAGATGCAATAATCAGACAAATGAAATTTAAACTAAAGAATTGAATGATTAAGGCATGAGGTGCCCACATATATCACATACACATTTCAAACATACAACACATTTAGCATACAAATAATTATAACATGTATATACAAAAAGAAATAAATGAGGGTTGATTAAATGTTTATCTATATATTGATTTGAGTTAATTTATATTGGTTTCATTATGCAATTGTTATATATTGATTTGCGTTGATTTGACAGAGCATGTTATCTCCAAAAAGTTTATTGAGTAATAAACTAAAGGACATTACATTACAGTGATTTATCTCCAAATCAATTTTTTTTGTGCACATGCATCTCTAAATTATTTTTCCTTTGTTAGAATAAGAATTTATCACCAATTTATAAATGAGTTTTTTATAGGGTGTGTTCCATCCTTATAGGGTAGGTTAAGAAATTAACTTATTTTTCTTTTACAAAATAAAAATTTATCACCAATTTTGTCTTAGTTATATGTAAAAAAATATGCGTTTGAAAATACATCTTCATATTTAGAGAGAATTTAGTCTTTTTAACAATGGTATGATGGGTGCGTTAAATATCCCATAAAAGATGGGAGTAGCAAAATGTTTTTTTTAATAGTCATGCTAACATATGATTTAATCTTAATCTTAGAGTTCATGTTAAAAATATTATAATTAAAAAAATTTAAATATAATTAAATTTAATAAATTTGTATTTAAAATTTTAAAATATTAATAACACACTTCGGAAGAATATTTCTAAAGGTCGCTAATCAAACATGAAAAATCTTCATTCATTAAGAAAATAGAAATGGAAAAATCTAATTAATTTCTTTAATCAATAAATACGCGTTTCGGTTATAGCATAATTTCCATACATACTATGCCTCACTATAATCAACTACTAACATTTTCCTCAAAAAATTTACTTAATAATATTATTTTATATATTCGGTCGTGTACACAGCATAAGATTAACGTTTATGAGTTAGTTAATTAGTTGATGATCATTATTATCAACTAAAGTATGAATTAGAGTTGGCATAAAACTAGCACAGCAGGGGAATGGGAAAAAGGATTTCACACTAATCATATGATTCATAACAAGCTCTTGGGTAGAGAATCATAAAATAGATCCACCCCTCTACAGTTCAATGGACTGAAACTAGTAAACTATACCTATAGTAAAATCTCGATGAAATAAAAATACAATAAGGGATATTAAACGTCTCATAATAGGATGATCAATGAATCCAGCGCGCGCAGGAAGCAAGTAAATGTTACTCCTCCAACAGTTATGTGCTGTATGTACACCGACTTCAGAGCCAGCTTTTCATAACATACATGGTACAACGCCAAGAAGCTGACAGAAGTATACAATGGCTTTTGCCTACAACTACGAGCGTGCAGTTCGCTAACTACCAAAACCCTTCTGTATTTTACAACATTGGGGAAAAAGGTTGTATATTACAAACTGCAAAACACCAAGTGCCAACTATACATTGACATGATTATCAGCAATTCTACATTATTTATCAATTCTAAGATTGTTACATAGATGGCCAAGTTCTGGCCTTGCATCCATCCATGCAGCAAATTCCATATTGGACGGAGCAGTGCAGTAAAGGTAAGATCTGAATGTGATGAGAAAAAAATACCGCCTGCAAACAAAGGTGATATGTAAAATGGTTGCAATCACCAGTATTAACATGCAAAAAAAATTAAGCAACCATTCGCCGACTGTCTTGTAGTTATAATAATATAGATAGTGTTGACAGTTTTATGAGATTAACATCTTACCAAATCTATCACTGAATTGGATCGAAACTATATCATGCTTAATTAATTATCATTCTCAAAAATTTCAGATTATGCTAACAAGTGTCAGAAGGCACAGAACACGGAATCAACAATAACAGGTTACCGAAACCAAAGGATTGAAGTTTATACTCATCAATAAAAAGAATTAAATTTTTTAACTAATTCCCTATATAGCAATCACTAGCAAGACCCTTCCTATTAAACCGCACGTTCAAAAAATTCATTAATTTAATCCAACATCGTTTAAATGTGGTAAAATTAGCATATAATATATTATACTTCTTCAAGAAGCTTATTAGTATATTAGCCATTTCATAGTATATTCCTGTTTAAATTTTATAGACTTCGGTTAAAAATAATTTAATAGTTGTATCAATTCTAACAGCACTATTGACTGACTTAAAAAACACTACCATTGGTTAATCCCCACCCTACGTATAAATAACGACCTACATCCACGCCCATTCTGCACGTAACATTTAGAGGACTCAAAAGGAAAAGGGAAAATACAACTGGAAAGCAAAAGTATTTCAGTTGAATGCAAAGAATACCTCAAAGCCTTGATACCCATGTCCATAAGATAGGCACGTTCCTCATCATCGCCGTCAGTAAACTTCTCAAATTCTTTACAATAGTAAAGAATATCATCGCGTATATGCCCTGCGCCTGCACATCTGTTGAACAAAGAAAATTTCAGTACCTCCAATAAAAATTAGGCTATGCCTCTATATCAAACGTCCCTCAGTAAATTGTGCATCAATTTACTAATTTCATAACCACCAAAGAATATTTACAAAGGTAATATAATAAGTAGGTCACTGACAATTCCTTTTCAGCCCAAGAAAATAGAATAGACATGGAGAATATTATTTTCAACAACACAAGTTCCTACACCAGAGAACAGAACCACCGCATCAACTTTGATAATGATAATGTTTCTTAAAGTTAAATATCATTTAGTTAGCAAAGCATTATGACCCCAGACAATGGTCCATAACCTGTCAATAACAATGCCAAGATCTACATTGTTTTGCACATGAAGAATACTACTAGTCTATTAATTCTAACCATATCTGTTTCTACATGTTTATTTAAGTTATTATCATATAATTAGAAAAGCTTTATGATCAAATTCTGGTTGATAACCTGTCAATAACAACGTCAACGTCTGCTTTGCTTTGGGGACCATGTATGAGGACTCTTGTAAGGCTCAAAATGTCACGATAATCACCCATCTTGAGTGCTGCTTCATTAGAAGCTCGAGCAGGAAAGTCTTCTTCAGTCTCTGTATATTGCTGAGGACAAAGCAATGGCTGTGGAACTGGGGATGCAAAGTTTGCTTCTGCACCGAGTCTAATACAGATAATAGCCATTGCATATGCAACTCCGCCAAAACCAGTGTGTGATACAAAAAGATAACTCTCTGCAGAGCTACAAAAAGCAAGAGTTCAGAAGTATATCAATATATTTAAGGAATAGTTTCAAGAGATTAAATCATGAATATACTGTTCCTAAACAAAACGTAAACAGATGCCCATGGAATGTGTCAATAACAATGTCACTATTTCCCCTAACCTACCAGATAGAACCATAAATTATTGTTTATTGATGATCTAAAACATTACATGAACGGCAACAATTTCATCGTGGAGAGAAAGCAAGATCCCTAAATTATTCACAAGCATACATTGGTTAATGTAATATAGGTACACAGTCAGCTCAGAAATTTAAAAAAACACTATTAAACTTAACAAAACGTGTGTCAATAACTTCCTCGTATTTAGTAAGAATACTTACTCATCTTTACAGCACTGGATTGCATCAACATCAGAGGCCAAAGCATCCCTCTCCCTTGTTAACGGTATCCTCTGATAGACAATATCATATCCCTCATCCTTTAGAGCAGAATAAACTTCTACAGTTGTTTTCACATCGTCTGCCGAAGTGTTTTCCCAGTAACCAGAGACATTAGACTGGTTTGTTGAAGGGTTATATTCTTCACGGTGAAACAGCATCAGCCCACCAGACTGTTTAATTTCAGCTATTATATCTTCTTTTAACCGTGTTTCCATGTGTTCCACCTGCATTGCAGTTACCATGAGTTGTACAACAAACCATTTTGTGACATGATCAGATAGATACATAATAGTACAAGATGACACACCACAGGACCAGTGATTCCGACATGCTTGAGTGTATCATAGGGTTTGTTTAACTCCCTCAGAACAAAGGGAGTGCCCTTGATATAGACGACTGCTTCCTCTCTCAGGTCAGTCAAAATTACTTTTCGAGCAGCTAAGCCTTTTGCTTCAGGAATAGCACCCAGATATTTTAGCATCTCCTTGGCACCAGAGATGGTTGGAGTCGCCATGCAATACACGGAGTATTCATCAACCTTGGGGAAAAAAGATTTTAGGCATTATATAATTTCCCAAAATCTGCGGCAAGTAAAATATGAAACATGCACATCCAAGCATACACGCAAAGAACAAACCATAGATTGGAAAAGCCCTTCCGCATCAAAACCTCAAGACTACCTGCTGTTGGCATATCCTAATTGCATTTTAACATTTGCCTTCCTCACTGGTTTACAAATATTAGTAGTTACTTTCTTTAAATACCAAGTTGTGTGAGTACATGATGCACTCGGTAAAACTAGCCATATTACAATATTGAAAAGCTAAAAGAATAATGTAAGGTAACCTCCAATCGTGAGGGTGTAAAAAAAGAAACTTTAGGGGATCAGCACAGGAGGGCAAGATAATCGCCATGACTCGGGTTTATCTATAATAGTAAGACTGAGAGACTAGTTTGGTGGACGGGATAAAAGACCGAATAGAAAATTGTATATCTCGTAAAGGTAGTTTTGTCATTTACACATATATTTATTAAGCTTATCCAACATATATATAATAGATTATTCATTTATCTAACATGTATATTTAGTAGTGTCAGTAGATTATTTTAAAAATTATATAACATTTTTTAATTACTTAATCAGTTTTTAGTATTTTATGTTAATTCACAATCTTAAAAAATATTAAAATAAATTTCAAATAAATGTGTAATTGTTTCAAAAGAGTAATCTTGTTATGTAAATGATATATATCTTATCATGTTATTATGAGGTGTGTACCAAAAATATAATGTAATATAATGATGTTATCATGTTTCTTATCATGAGCACTAAACACGTCATTGAATAAATATTTATCATATCACTTCATATCTTATTCTTATCATATCATTACATATGAACAATATAATAGTATTATATATGTTTCGAATGAAAGAGGGCAGAAATAGTTATAAAAACATAAATTTAAACATAAATTTATGAATATGAATTTACACGTACAAATGATAAAATAAATCTATAATTACTTCATCCAGTTTTGACTACCACAAAAGATTGATAAATAGGCTAGTTCACTATTCAGCGAGTTAAAATGGCAAATTTAAGAGTTTTAAAAAATGAAACCAGCTTTTGGACACAGATAATGCTCATCTATTACCCACTCCTAAGCCAAACTTTTAATTGCATCAAGTGAAAGCTTACCTTGTAAACATGCGGTGCACCGTGTATTTGTATATGGCTAGAAGTTCTCTGACCAGGAAAGAAATACATTTTTAGAATGGAGCCTTTTCCCAGAACTGAACCACTACGGGCCTTAACAAATGCTTCCATCACTGCATCTCCATGTTGAGACTCTTGAGGTGCTCTCAACTCTTCCTACAATTAAAGTTGACAAATTGGTTTAAGCTTAATATTATGTCAAGTTGGGGAGGGGGCAAATAACTTTAAGTAGAAAAGAGACTTACAGGAACAGTGAAAAATCGTCCCGGTCTCAATCTTATGCTCCATTTCATAGCCTGCACCTCTGGTTTCTGATGCAACCAATTCTTAAATGACACTTTGGATTCACCTTCTCCACAGAACCCATCAAATGCTTCACTTCCAAGATATGCTGCAAAAGCAATAAGACGGAAATACCGTTCCAAGTACTCAGCACCACGATTTAATGCAACCCTCCTTACCCTTTGCTCAACATGTTGTTGATTGAATACTTTCCTATATTCTAGAACGGCTTGGCGAATGTTTTGAAGTGCAGAACATCTATCAATAATACCGTCTAAGGCCTCTCGGCACTCCACCCCATTATCAAAAAATGCTGTTATCTTCCATAACAAGAGGATGTCATTTATACCAAAAACGTGCTTTTGTTTTTCATCGGTCTTTGTTTGCAAATTATTGGGGGCACCGACATAACCCCCAACTTCATCTCCACTTGAGAAACCACCATCCACATCTTCCTGGGTTACATCATCTCCCAGTATTTTAATAGGCCTCCCATAATCAATTCGATGTTTCACAAGGCAAGCTATGACAGTACCTGTGGTTGTTCTGCCCCTACCCATCTGAAATATGAATGAGGCATTAGCAGTGAGAGATGAAAAGGAAAATAAGAGACAAGAGAAAAGCCAATACACAAATATAGAAATATATCCACAAAGAATATAACAAAAGATATGAAAGATTAAGAAACTACCTGACAATTGAAAACAAAAGCAGTGTCCTTTGTAGCAGAAGTAATATTAAAAGCCATTGTGTCAAAATCAGAACTTTTAGGAGCTTTTCCATCAGTGATGGGCACACGTGCATACTTTATGGGAAATCCATCAGCCTCCAAGCTTTTAAAAACTTCGAGTGGGGTTTGAATTACATCAGAGGTTACTTGCTCCCAAGCATCATATATCTGCCCATCATCTGTTTCATGAATAACCATTATGGCATTGTTATACTGCTCAGCTTCCCTTAGGATATCTTCTTTTAACCGGGCTTCCATTTTCTCCACCCTTTCACGACCAATTCCCTACCAAGACATACTCACACAATTGGCATGAAAATTCCAAACGACCATAAAATTCAGAAAGGCATCAAATGGTACAAAAATTAAGAGAAATCCATACATCCAAACCTTGGATTATAAGTTTTGAAGTTTTATCCAACATAAGATTAAGGGCCAGTTTGTTTTGGCTTTTTTTTTTAAAAAAAATTATAGTGTAACATAGTTTTGTCTGAAAAAATTTACAAAGAAACTTTTTATAAAAGCTTCAAATGAAAATTTGGTTTGAATAGTTATTTTTAAAATGTTATTTTAGACATTTCATCATTTTATTGAAACTTTTATTGGATGTCAAAATTTCAAAAAATTTCTTAATTTTGAAGCTATTTCAAATAGTTTTTCTTAAAAATCATTTTTGAAATACAACTTTTCGAAAAAATTGTGATTTTGACTATGTTATGATCTTCAATAATGTATGTTTATGTTATAGGATGTCAAAATTAGTCTTTTAATTTAGAACAAACGAATATAAAAAAAACTTAATATTTTGAAAAACGGTTTTACAAAATCCATTTTCAAAAATACAAAGAAAAAATCCTTTTTTAAAAGCTTAAACAGACAGGCCCTAAGTGAAATGGTAATGTCATGACATATTCATCCTTAGAAAACCAGCAAGGTATTAGAATTTAGGTTTGGATTTAACACAACCATACAAAACAGGCTAGTAAGAGGAAGGCTGCCCAAACTTTATAAGCACTACATAGGCCATATCTCTAGACAACATGGGACTAAATCCACCCCCTTCACAACCAACACAATGAAGGTGTTGGAGCCTGCCATAAAGGCGACACAAATGTCATAATAGGCGACTAGGGGCCGACCACGATATGAAGGTGAAATTTCCAGCATAAGAGGAGAACTATCTACCACTTATAAACGCATGTTCAAGTCATTTCTCATCTAATATGGGACTCTCAACACATCTCCCTCACGCCCAAGACTGAACATCTGGAGTGTGACCGGAGTGCTCAATAGTGGTAACTTGATAACAGATAGCCTAATGGGTTTTTGATATCATCTTAGAATTTAGGTTGGACCTAACTCATTCTTACAAAATTGGTTTGTAAAATGAGGAATACCCACCACTTATAAATATAGTAAGAATTCATAGCTCGTCCAATGTAGGAGTCCTAACACACCAAAAACTCTATAAAAAAATAGCACAGTATACACTAAACACGTATGATCTCCATGCATGTGAACAAGACCAACACTATCCATTAAACCACGCTACTTATCTAAATACAATATTTCCCACTTCAACTAGTGCCTTCTTTGGGAGGATGGTGTCTTATATTCTAAGAGTACAATTACAACTAGAACAGCTGTGACGTCCTATTGACACACTACAAGAATAACTGTGAAGGCTGATTGGTGATATATGTATGAACCAGAGGATTGTAAGCCAGATGAAAAGTAAACTGTTCTGAATTCAATTCCTAGTTAAAAATACCCCTTAAATAAAAAGTTTATTAACTAAATGCCAAAGACTCAAAAGTAACTTTTACCGTGTATTCCCGCATGTTTTTGTACGGTCTTTCAACTTCACGGAGAACAAATGGTTTCCCGTTGATGTAAATAACAGGTTCTTCTCTCATATTATGCCAAAGTACCGGGCGTCCACCTTTGGAGCTGCCAATCCTTCGAAGGACAGATCGAATACCCTCGATAGTTGGATTTGCAACTCCATAAACTGGAAAGCCGGGAACTTCTCTGAAATTAGGTGCCCCCTCCACTCTTTCAGGCAATCTTGGATTTTGACATCCCGGGCAGTGATCACTTTTCAGAACAGTTTGACTTCCAAGTACCTCGCCGTTTCTCGAGGCAGCAACCACGCCCATCTCAGAAGGACGGCCGTCGGTAGATTCAGCTATCTTCTTTAGAGACGGTTTCAAACTGGAATATCCAAGTGCACCCATTGGATCTCTCCTCAGCAACCTGCAATGCAAATAGACAGCATATGAAATAAAATATGCGTGTGTATATTTAGAGAGCACAAAATCAGCAATTCAACCAAATCAAATTGCAATCAAAATTTAATTGGTGAATAGTTATTCAATTATATGAAGGAAAAAAGAATTTAAGAAAGTAATGATGGGTGAGGGATAATAATACTATATTATTAGCAAGAGACCATAATGCAAATGCACTCTATATATCTGAAATTTTTCGGTGAATATAGACCAACAAAATCTCTAAACTATAAGGTAAAGTCCCCTGGGACTGTTTCCCGATAAATGATATAAGCCACAGTATGAACAGAAAAAGTAACCATAGTATAAAGTCTTAATATATACTCCCTCCGTCCCAAATTATAGGACGTTTTGGTCATTTTACACTAATTAAGAAATACAATCATTACTTTATTGAAAAGTGAAATAAAACATGACTTTACAAAAACACCCTTCAATAATTACATTGGAAAGCGAAATTAAAAGAATAGAAAGAAGAAAGAGAAATAAATAGTAGAGGGTATATTAGGCAAAAAGTCATTAATAATGTATTGGAATTGTAAAGTGCCTTATAGTTTGAGACGAATATTTTTGGCAAAGTGACTTAGAATTTGGGACAGAGGGAGTAGTGATTAACAAAATTGTATCTTCGGTCCTTTATCAAAATTTTGTATGTCAATGTAGCCCAGTATTGTTTTTTCGTATCAAGTTTGTCCTTATGCTTAAAAATGTTTACACCGCTAGACAGACCATCATTTCCCATTTACTTATGTTATAGATTTGTGTACCTGACCATTAATGATCTACTGCAAAGAATGTTTCACCACTCTATCAATATTAGATTCAGGAATCCCACAATCTTAGACAAAAAACTGAGAAAAATATAATGTTAATTTTGATGGATTAGGGAATTTAACTGCTATTTCAAAGTAATTTAGATGGATTGAGGGGTGTAATTTACTTTTTTGAATGGTCCGGACATACTTTTCGTCCGGCGCTATTGACATTTTTTTTAAATATAAAAGGCTAACTCGACACAAAAAAATGACTAACTTGACACGAGAAAAAAAGAAGATAAAAGCTATATTGATATAATAAATTAAGTTAAAGGACCCCTTGTGCAACTTTTCCTACAGAAATTCTAGCCCAAGGCCTTCTTTGGAACCAACTTAGCATTGGAATCCTTAAAGGGTAACTTTGAGACAAGCAATAAGCTTTCAACTTACCAAATACCACGCATCCTCATAAATCAACAGATCTTCACTCAGAAAAGTTAATGGCAATCTGAGAACCACACTAGCACATACATAATCCCTGGTGGTATGACTCAGTTGATTAATAAAAGTTTTTAGCCTAAGAGCAATATTGACATCAGGGATTTCTTTAATACCAGTGATCGTGACAAGGTACAGGGAAACTGGGACCTTGTATTGAACAAAACATCATGCCTCCTAGTAGTAGAAGCAATCTCAGTTGCATTTTCAACTTTTTAATGCTGCATATATATGGCAGAAAACTGTTCACTAGCCATAGCCAGTTTGACCCAATATAAATGGGAGTCATAGGACCCACTGTCCTAATGAAAATTTTTAGTTATAAAAGTTACAGAAAAAAAAGAAAGAAAAAAAACTCAAGACTATAAACCAATTATTGGGAGGGAAAAAATAAGCAACCTGCGAATAATGCTGTAGAGCTCTGGCCTAGCTCTCATCCAGTCAGTAAAACTACTGTGGCTAGAAGACCTAGCTTGCAGTGCAGCCATTTCTGAATGTATGTATACAGCAAAGCATATCAAAAAGTAGTATCTCTCCAAGTACTCTACAAAAAAGGAAAGTGATGCCTCCCTTTTCATCTCATCGGGTTGCCGCAGAATACTATTACGATAAGTGGCAATTGCTTCACGTAAGTTCTGGAACAAAAGCAAACAAGGATTAAAGGATGCCTCTTCAGTTAATATATAAAAATCCAACTTCCACATACAAGGAAAAGATATTTGCAACATCTAAGAAGCAGTCTAAACAACCAAGGAGTTTTCTTTTCTTTTCTTGTTTTGGTTTGGAGGTGTCCCCACATCCTTAAGGTGTGAGACTAATCCTCGCTCAGGGTACTGAGGGTGTCCCTCCTTAAAAGTACTTCCTTTGAGGGATTGAAACAGATACCTGCATTGAGGCACACTTGTCAATGACTTTATCAACTTGTCTTTTCCCCTCAACACCACCCTGGAAGCAAGTAAACTAATTAGGACAAATAGAAAATATTTTACATCACCTAAAAGCAATATTAAATTTTATACTAATACCTCTAGCACACGAATCAAGCTTCTTATGACAGTGTATTCTCCCCTTCGAATTGCCTCCTCAGAGTTAGGCATATGGTCTGGGACATTAGCCAGATATTGAGAAATTGTACCAACTGAGTTGCTTCTTGAAATCCCTAAAATTTTAATTTTATAAATCAGAAACATATTGAAGAAAGAAAAAGAAAAAACTGAAAGATGGGAGAACAAAGCTCAAAACTCATGAGGGATACAAAATAAAGCTTTAAAAAGTCTCAAACTAGAAAGATGAAGATCAAGTTTGCAATGACCAAAATATTCATTAATTAAAATAGGATTTAAATCCCGCCAAGTGAACCTTGAACGGCTAAAAGCAAAAAGAAGCAAGCTTTCCAGCACAACAATATCCAACTCAAGAAGCAGAGCTGGCTGGAAGATAAATTCAAACATTTTGTTATTGGATATTCAACTGGTAATCCTATGGTCTAAACTGAATGACGGAATAAAAATAAATGTATTAAAATTAGTAAAGAAATTAAGAATCATTGAGCATAAGCTCAAATATCTTTCTAATTAAACAACGGTTGTTCAGTACATACCTAGTAATCTAATTTCCTGGGAACTAATGTATTGTGCATGCATGGGTAAGGATTTATAAACAAATGGTTCTAACTTATTGTTCTAGTCCAGCCCATCAATGCTGAATCCAATGGGTGGTTGAGTTTTTTCTCACGTGTATAATAGATAATTGCTCTCTGGTCATGTGTTAGACCTGTTCATACATATATGCTGATATTGCAGACACAGACCCCGTAACCTAGAGGTAATATGAAAAAGAAATAAACTCTTCAGAAAAGACCTGAAAGGCTGTATTTCCATATTTGCACATTTTTACAAGAAAGAAGCTAGAGAAATAATTAGCTGATCTTCTACTGAGCTAATAAACTAAATCAGAACCCAGGTAGACATGCTAAATACAGAAAGGACAGACAGACATGCTGACATCTCGTTGACAAATAAAATTAAAACTGCTACACAAACTGAAAAAGCTATTGACATTTTTATTTTAAGCAGATGTTTAAAAGCTTGGTCATATCTATCCTATTGGTGTAGCAAAGCGCGTCTTAACTATTTTACTTTTAAATCATTAAACAAGGAAGCCTATATAGAAAAATTCAAATAAAATAAATTGTGTACCAGAAGCTCCAATTCGATTCAGATAAATCAAAGTCGCAATGACCATTCCAGTTGTAGTTCGTCCACGCCCCATTTGACAATTAAAAATTATCTCTGTATGTACATCAGCTTGTGAAATTATATGAACCTAAAATGAACATGAAGGGTATCTAAGATGAGAAGCCAATAGTTTCAGGAAATTGAACGAGTTTTCTATGTATGATAACTTCTGTGATGTACCAAATAAAATCTAAAAGAAATATCTGATTCAGAAGCTTTTTTATTAAAAAATATTTAAAACTAACTTACTTACCAAAATATCAAAATCCTGTTCCTTTGGGGATTTTTCATCAGTTACTGGAACACGTTCATAATCAACAAGATATCCTTCCACTTGTAATTCCTGGTACACCTACAGCCAAGAAAACAACTTTGCGGCATTTTGTTCAGAAAACTGGCTAAATAGCCTCACACACATTAAAGACAAGTTTCACCTATACCTCTAGTGGTGTCTTCACTGAATTACATGACACTGATTCCCATTGGTCCACCATCTGACCGTCTGGCAGTTCATCAGTCACAAGAATCTTATTTCCATATCTGTTATGCCACTTGCATATAAGATTGTATATCGTACAATAAATATTAGGGATAAATACTGAAGAGGACCATGGATATACCTTGCAGCTTCATTCAGAATGTCTTCTTTCAAACGAGCCTCCATTTGTTCAACTCTTTCCCGATTAATTCCCTGATCGAGTACAAAATGCAAAACAATTAGACCCATACAAACTTCAGCTGAAAATTAACGAGTTCAATTCAACTCACTTACAATAATCCAACAGTATCAAGACCAAAGACAGTTCAGAACCAAAACATACCCCCTCAGGCTCAAAGATAAAAGACTAGACCAAAATAAAGCAACAAGAACTCCACAGTAGCATACCGTATACTCAAGGTTGGAGAATGGTCTCTCCACATCACGCAAAACAAATGGGCGCCCATTAATGTACACAACCTGTGTTTGAGAGAGTGAAAAATTATAAGAGATGGCATGTAGAATTTTAATGGAGCATCAATCATCACTTGCAGACCAAGAACGAAACACGTGATTTTTGGTTGAGTGTTTAACAAACGTGATTTTGAACGAACGCAATTATGTAAAAATGGATTGGTCAAAATTAAAATTTAGTTTGAATTTCAGTTATTCGCATTATAACATTTTTACTCTAAAAGCAAATTTAATGGAAAAGTTAGGACAATTTTATCAATCTAATACAAAATCATATAACCGCTTTGAGGCAAACCAAAGTTTGTAGTTATCGTCTATTTTGATTCCCGAGCAACAGAAAATTTCAGTAAGAGATAATGAAGTAAAATCAATTTCAATATTCTACATATGGCAAACGGAACGTCCTAATTTCAACAAGACATTTGACCACAAATGAATTGCAAATTACAGAGAAAATTATGAAGCACGGACACCGGAAACACAACATCGACACTGTCACGTCAACACTGGTAATAATTTAAAACACAACATCGACATTGACATATCGACACTGACGCAGACATTTTTTCAGAGGTGTCAGTTCTACAGAAATTTCAATCCACTTTCATTTACATAGCACGTATGTATAAAACCTAAATTTAAACCTGAAAACCACAGAATTACAAGAAAATGAACATGATACCAAAAAAAAAACGCCATCACTGTTAAGTACATATACATAACAAGAGTAGTGAAAGTTAAAGAAGAAAGTAAAGATACCGGTTCTTCACGCATGCTAATCCAAAGAACATGAACTTTCTTGTCTTCAGTTTTGGCACCAATGTGCTTAAGCACATTTCTGATTCCATCAAACGTGGGAATCGCAACACCGTGAACATGTAACGAATCAGCCTAGAAGCAAAAAGCGTAACAATCGTGAAGAGAATTAGAACAAATGAAAAAAAGATAAAATCTGAGTGGTGAAGATGAAAGATAACGAAAACCTGACGATAATTGGGAGCTCCGTCGATATTGGGACGCAATCGCTTGTTCTGGCAACCGGGGAAGTGGTCGCTTTTGAGAATGGTTTTCTTTCCAAGAACAGATCCTCCTCGCAACTTCATTACCTCCTCTGGCTCTTTCGGAATCGACATGTTTTCCGATTCCGAAGATTTTCGCGCTTGAAAAACTCTCAATACTCTTCACTTCTTCTTCTTCTTCTTCTTCTTCACTTCAGATTCTGTTCCGATTACCTTCCACTTTTGTGTAATGTGATTTTTCTTTTTATTCGATTGCTATTCGTAGTTCAGAATTTTCATTTCGATTGGACCAAGTATATATATATAATTCACATTGTTTTTTATTATTTTGCCCTATTTTTTGTGAAAAGGGACTTTAAAAACATAATTTATAATTTTGATGAATTTTTGTCTAAAAATATTTAAAGTGCATCGCAAATTGTGATGGCATTGTACTATATGCTCTTTATTATTCCATTTCCGTTGCACAGCTGCACAGAGCCAGTTTTGGATAGGCTCGTTTTGAGTTGTTTTTGAAAACTATATTTTGTTCACTTCTTAAAATCAAATGTCACTACTCCACCACAAAAATAATGTTTGTTTTAAAAATAAATTTAAATGAAATTTTATATTATCAATAAATTATATTTTATTTTTATTTTAATTATTAATAAAATAATATTTATAAATAATTATGATATATTATAAAAAAATTATATTGACAATACATGTCAATTAGTCTTTTTAAAAATTGAATCGGATAGGACGAAGACCGAACAAAAAATTAAAGATATTATTTATTTAGTCTCATTATTAGATCAAATAATTTATTAAATAATAGAAATAGGTATTGATATATAATACGAAAATATTTGGAAAAAAAATGTAAAAATCCAAATAACTCACTATCTTAAAAATGAAATTTAAATTTAATTTATTTAATATGGATCATTAGGCGGGAGTAAAATTTATTTTTGCATTTTTTATTTTCACACTGTCTTACCAATAAACACTTTCCAATAAAAATTAGATAGAATCGATAAAAAATTCGATAAACCAACATTTTAAAAAGTTGACGGATAAAATACTTGTCTTTTTTTAAAGTTAAAACTTAATAATATGTCTAAAAAAATTAAAATTAAATATAAAAATGTTTTTCAAAAATTTATTGAAACAATGTTATTAAAAATTAAATTTATTAGTCACTTACAATTATTTTATTGTTCATTTTATGTTATAATTAGAGTTTGTTTAAAATTTATTTGATTTTATATTTTACATTATTTAATTGTATGTGATGACTATGATTAGAATTTATATTTAAAAAATAAATTTGTAAGTTATTGATGTGTTTGAATTGATGGTGAACATAATTGATTCTAACATAATTGAGTTTGGTATAATTGAATTTAACAAAATTGAGTTTAGCATAATTAATTTATGTTTGAATATATTTATGTAACACTGAGTTGAACAATAAACTTTAATGTAAAATGATCTGAATCAATTATGGATGAAGAAGTTACAAATTCTAATTTCAAGTAGAATCAATTCTAAAATAAACTCAATTTTATTTTTTTCTAACCAAACATCTCAAAATCACCTAACATATACTATGATATTTTGTAGGTATCGTGATTGATTTAATAAATATATAATTTTGTTATAAAGATTAAATTTTTTTATTTGTCAAATTTTTTAAATAAATTTAATTATTGATTCAGTAATTTGACTAATAAATAATGACTAAATATATTTATCGATTTGATGATTGATCCGATTTTTAAAAGATTATATGGAATAATATTTATAAAACATGTTTTTAATGGATATTGTCAAAAAAAAAAAAAATTATACCACCATGGTTGATCGTGATTGACAAATTATTATAGAACTTTATATTCAAGATATGACTAATCTCCATTTCATAACAAAGAAACAAAGTTTATGTCAGTGATCTCTATCAGATAGCAACGTTCACCAAACAAATAGATTTGAGATTTTAAAACAATTTAGAGCATCGTCTTACTATTTTTTGGTTTCTTTTATACATATTTTGGTTCTTTACCTAAAAAAATTATGGAGTTTCATCATCATTAGAATTGTATAGATAGCAACAATTTAATTGTAAAAATAAATAAATATTATATTTAATTGCGATTTAATTCGACAATTAAAATTTTATTTGTTTATAATTTAATTTAAAGAAAGATCTTATGCAATAATCTATTTTATACGACTTTAAAGAAGGTCTAACTTATTTTAATTTTTATTTCAATAATTTTGTAATTTTATATATATATATATATATATATATATATATATATATATATATATATATATATATATATATATATATATATATATATATATATATATATATATATATATATATATATATATATATATATATATATATATTGAAAAGAAAAACAAATAAATGTAATATATTTTTATTGCTACAGTAGCGTGCTTCAGCTAAGTAAAAGTTGCTAGCAAACTTCAATGCATGGAGAAAAATCAATTTGTCGATTACAGCTGGCTATAGCCAAAACTTCTTCGCTGGAGGTACTATTACCAAATCTAAAACAATCAATAATTCAGTTTAAACAATTAAATTATATATTTATTTTATTGGTGAGTAAATATTGTGTCTTCACATGCAAACAAATTATAATATACAAATGCACGTTTTTCATATTTGAACTTTATTTATATTTTTCTTTTAGAATTTCTATTGAGGATTAAAAAATTACACAGTATTTTTATATTTGTGGTGGATAGAATTAATTCTAATAAAATTTAATTTGGTCGAATTGATTTTAACATATTGAGTTCAATAGAATTGATTTTTATTTTGATATATTTATATAAAAATGAGTGAAACAATAAATTTTAATGTAAAAATTATTCGAAATTAGTTTTGGGGCTGAAGTTATAAATTGTATCTTTTAATAAAATTATTTATAGAGTTGAACAATAAATTTTAGTATTAGAATTATCCATAATCAATTCTGGACTCAAAACCTACTAATTATAACTTCTAGTAGAATAAGTATAATAAAGAATCAATTCTATTTTAAAAAATTCAAATATCTATAAATGACTCCAAAATCAATTATACATCTTTAAAATTGATTTTGGTCATTCTAAAAGAAAGACTAACATACACTAAAAAGAGTTGATAAATGTCAATAATAAATAGAAATTTATATTTTTACCCAATGCAATTATAAATTTATTTTACAAGAAACCACACTAAACCCTCAAATTTACTATATATGTCAATAATAGTAGTAATTTTTAAACTAATATATTAGTCTTATCAAACCTTTACTAACACTTTTTGTAAGAAATAAACAATATGGGATCATATGGAATAATTTTTAAACTAATTTTTATGAAAAGTTAAGGAGTTCCGAGGATTATGCAAAGAGCAAAGAGCAAGGCAAGCTATATAGCTCTGCTAGCAGGAGCAACTTTTAATTTATTATGACTTGTGAGGGAGGGAGATAAAGACGTGCATATCATAAACTTTAGCTCGAAAGACGAGTCACACATCTAACATATCATCTCTATTTTAAAATAATTTCTGTTTAAAATTTTTGCACACAGATTAAGTAATGTGATAATGTTGTCATAAAATATTGTACGTTTGTTAAATTAATCTTATAAATGTGTTGAAAGTAATGTAAAGTGTAATAATTAAATGACACAATTTAAAAAATAGCAATTATTTTTATATTGAAAAGTGAGAATGTCATTTATTTTAAAACAAATTTTATTTGCTAAAACGATAGTCATTTTGAAACGGATGGAGTAGCAAGCAATCTATGTTGTTGAGTTGGCAAAGACTTCTGGGTGAAGGAATCAATGATATGTATTGAGGCAAAACACATTTGGCTAAGCAAAATTCCACAAACTCGAACTTTATAAATAAGGGAATAGGTCAAAAGTTGAAGGAAGTTATTTCGGGCTAGCCAAAGGTCGAATAAAATTGGCTTAGTCTAGAGGCTTAATCCAATTACAAGCACCTATTTAGTTGGTGAACACGTAGACACTCAGACATAAGCATCGTAATGAAGCAAGGCAATGCCCTCATCATGTCGGTTGATATTTATCCATTGACATCCTGAATCTCACACCAGATCAACTTGTGATGGTTCCAACTGCCACTCATATATAAGTATAAAGGATTTTGTCATTCAGCAAGTGTATTAATCTAAATGTAATTGGACATTTTATGAGGATAAAATATTCAATAATATTAAGTGATCATAATATTTTGCTATAAGCTAATTATATTTTATTGAACAAAGGATTAAATTGGGACGTTATGGATTGGAAGAGAAATTGGGAGGGTATGGATTGGAAGAGAAATGATATTAAAAGGGTTGATTAAGTCACATAATGTAAGACATTATGGCCTTAATCAATCTTCCTCCTTGTAACCCTATATAAGATAAAGGTTACATGAGAAATATTCATTATTCTATCGTCATTATTCCAAGAGAATTTTTTATTTATTTTGGAGAGTATCTCCATGCAATCTCTTCCTCCTATCTTTCGGTTCTCCCTAACCACAAAGTAAGGAGAGAAACTTCTTCCCTCTTTCCATACTAACATACGAGGTGATCTGGTTGTTGCTCATGGACTAACACTAGAGGAACGACGATTGACATTCTCGAAGATCTCCATTTGAATATATCACCTTCGTGGACACATCAAAGACATATAGTATTTTATACTTAGTATGATTCATATTGATATATGCATGATGATTCTAGGATTATATGTAAAGAATAAGATTCTTAAAATTCCGCTATAAGTATTTAAATTCCTACAAAGTATGATTGGGAAGAACATATGTTCATCCTTCTTAGCTTGATTTTGATGAAGACAAAAGGATATCTTAAGAAGAAAAGTATTAAATCAAGTATTAATTTTGTGTCAAATTTGGATTTCAATTTTCAATGATATTATATCATAGTATCATTAGATCATAGTCAGAGGTACAATGTTATATTTAATGATAATAAACATTAGATGCTCAAAGAAAAAGTTTTAAACTCACTTTATGCATTATTTTCAAAATGGAAAAAGTGACATTTTTATCTTTGAAATTTTCAAAGTCCTCTTAAGGTCAATCGATTAACCCTATATATAATAATCGATTAACTGACCCTTTATTTGTAGCACATCTTGAGTTTTCACTAAGGTTAATTGATTACTTTCCATTTTTAATTGATTAACCATTCCAAATCTTTCATATTGTCTAATTTTTAATGAAGGTCAATCAATTACCCCTCATTGGTCAATCAATTACCCTCTGTTTCATTTTTAAAAATATTGAACCAGTGCATCACCTTTTCATCTCTAATGATCATAAAACCTTTTCATAATCATTTCATTTGATCATAAACATTTATTCACACATTGTTTCTGAAAATTCAAGAGGTGCATGGTTAATAATAATTAGAAAGATTTTTCAAATTCAAGAACACCTTCTTCATGAACAATTTTGTTTGTTTTAAGTATCAATAAATATTCTAACAAAAAAACTTTTTCTACATAATTCTCAAATCATATGTGAAATTTTTTGAGAGTTTAAATGTTTATATTCTATTGATTTAATCATCGAAGAAGAAAATTAAAATTGGCAATATATCAGAAAAGCAGCAATGTTGTCCAATCATCAAAGTTGTTGCAAAGTCTACTTATTACACATTATATGTGTATATGTAATGTTTCACCAAGTGTGTGGGGGTTGTTTATCTATAAGAAAGTGTTGCACTTATTATAGGTTATTGAAAATAGGAAAGGTTGTTTATCTATTTGTTGGAAAATTATATTGAATCGTCGTGATTCAAATTCCACAATAGTTGTTGGTGCCTGAAAATGAAGGAAGTGATATACTTCTTTGTTGTTAATGAATTATAGGAGAAGTCTTGGCATGAGACTTGTACAAATATCTAACAATGGTGAAAATACCTCACGCGAAGTGAGGGAACTAGATGTACTGTAACGCCCTGTTTTATTTAATATTATATTATATTAATATTTCTGAGTTACCGTTTGATGATTGTTTTGGCGACGAGAATATTTATATTAATCGATATATCTATTAATATATTTGGCGATGTTTCGTTCGGTCCGGTTTTTATTTCGTTCGGTTCGGTAAAATATTATTCTGACCGATAATTAATTCCCCAGAATTATTTTAATTAATTGAATTAATAATATTATTAGATATTATTAGTGTGTTAATTAATAAGAATAGATAGGGGTGTGAGGATTAATTGTGTAGAATTGGGTTTACACCCTTGGTTGCTAGTAAGAACACATTATAAACACTTTTCCTCATTTTCTTTCCATTACAACACCATAAGCCAAACATAGAAGCTTAGAGAGAAATAGAGGGTTTGGAAGAAGAAGAAGAGCAAGAACAAGGTTTGAGTTTGTTGAATCATCAAGAATCATCCAATCACTTGAGGTAAGGGGTTTGATTTTCCTTCTCATATAGTTAGGGTTTGACAGGTATGTTGTAGATTTAGGAAAAATTGATAGGTTGATTCATGAGTTTTAGTTGGTTGATTGTTGAAATAACTTAGAAAGGTTGGGTTAGGAGTATGGATTGTGGGTGTTTTATTTCCAAGCTTGTAGGAACTAGAAGTGTTAAAATGGAAATGTATAAACTGTTAAAAAACCAGAAAATGCAACGTCTGTTTATTGAAGCCATGGAAGGAGAACGATTGGAGGATGATGCAAGGGGGAGGCGTCCACCTCAGCTTGAGGGGTAACCGCCCCCCTCCCTAGGCGCCCGCCTCATGATGTTCCTCACTAAGGGACGTTCGTCCCTGCATGTGGAGAAGAGGATTAGTGAAAATACATTTTTGCTGTTTTTCTGTTCAGTAACTCTATTTCTGCATAACTGTGTTTCTGCATAATTAAAGCTTTTGGTCTCTGTTTGTTCCTATTTCCTTAATTATTCATACTACTAGTTAGTATTAATAAAATATAATTAGGACATAAGTTAGCCGATTAAATTTAGAACCCGATTATGATCCGATTTCCCGATTTCGGTAATTTCGGCGACGGGGCAAGTTGCTCCGAATTCAACGAAAATTGACGTACTGGCTAATTTTGACGTGTAGAACATAGTGGTGAGGTTAGTTTTTCGAAACTACGAGTTTTTACAAAATGACCCGAAATAGGCCAAATTACGGTTAAATTGAATCGGATTGCGTTTTAGTCGATTTAAGACACGTATGGACAATCCGATTGCGACGTTGACGATTATGATTAATGCCGATTATTAAGAATGGCTTTCGCGACGATTATTGGTGTTTTGACTATTTTTCCGTATTTGGAATTTGGTGAATTAATTGGTAATGATGTGGTGTAATTAAACATGGTGTTTGCGACAGTGTATTTATTAATGAATACTTTATGATATGTGATGCGATGATATGTTTATCTTGATGTGGATAAATATGGCGACGTGGACTTTATGTCAATTTTGATGAGCGATGATGATGTTTTTGTTTTGTTGTTTTTATTTTCGAGTCACATACATTGCATTGGTGACGAGGGCTTTTATGCCAAGCGACGATGGGCTTTATGTCAAATGTTCCTAATTATGGACAAAGCGACGGGTACCACATGCATAACATAGTCGTGTCTCATGGAGTCGGTTATGTTTATGTTTGAGTTGTTTGGCGTTGGGTTTTAATTGATGATGATGTTGAATTGCAATGATATATGATACTTGTGTTGATACGAGTATAATGATTATGTGACAAAGTTAAAGTGTTAATTTTATACACTAAATGCTAATATAAAGTATGTGAGGTTTTGATATATGTTGACATACTCTTATTAACTTACATCATTTATAATTCCAAAACTATTTATATATTTTATCATGTCTTTAATTATATGTTTTGGAGTATCTCACCATTTACTTGTTTCGTCGTTGCCTTTATATTGGTAACGTGCAGGTGATCCACAAGGATGATGAGGATTAGCTCGAGTCTCTTTATTTTGAGTCGCTCTACTCTGATCGTAGTAACACTCGGGATTTGGGCAACATTATTATTTTGATAGGATAGTTTATGTATACTATCTTATGATGTTATAACTTTATGTATTGATGATAACATGATGATATGTATATTTTGTGAACACATCCGATGTGCTGTGAATAGTCATATGTTTATATAATGAATTATGATATGAATCGGTATATCCGACTTTTGATTTTTGTGATGTGCATTATAATGCAAAGCGATGCAAATGCGAATATGTGATGCCTCAATTTTGTTGGATGAAATTTTGAAACTCTGATTTTATTATTAATTACGAGGGGTAGAATTGGGGTGTTACATTAGTGGTATCAGAGCAGGTCGGTCTGTTCGGCCAAGTTGTTGAGTTTGTTGTTGTCTAACAATCAAGTATTGTTATTTGTTGATTCTAATCCTTGTTTTGTTGTGAGCAGAACTCAGGCTATGCATGCAATAACTCAGGCTTTCCAACACTCGCCGAATGCTGACGAGAATGTTGGGTCTCGTAGTTTGGCAACCTTCCAAAGAGAGAATCCCCCTACTTTCCAAGGAAAGTATGATCCTGAAGGTGCTTTAACATGGTTGAAGGAGATTGAAAGAATATTCCGTGTGATGGATTGCACTCATGTGCAAAAGATCCGTTATGGTACTCATAAGTTAAGTGATGAGGCTGATGACTAGTGGGTTGACACCTGTAACGCCCTGTTTTAATTAATAATATATTATATTAATATTTTCGAATTACCGATCGATATTTATTTTGCGACGAGAATATTCATATTAATTAATATATCTATTAATTTATCTGGCGACGTTGTGTTCGGTTCGGGTTTTATTCCGTTCGGTTCGGTAAAATATTATTCGGATCCGATATTTAATTCCCCGGAATTATTTTAATTGATTGAATTAATTATATTTATTAATTAGGAGTGTGAGGATTAATTGGGAAGAATTGGGTTTACACCTTAGTTTACTAGTAAGGTTATCATGAAACCACTTTCCTCATTTTCTTTCCATCCAAACACTTCTCCTTGTTTTCCTTCCATTGCTAACCACAAAACCAAACATGGAAACTTGGCTTACTAGTAGGAAACAACTTATAAAAACCATTTTTCCTTTCTTTCCTTCCATTCTTTGAAAACACAAAACCAAATAGAAACTTGGAAGAGAAAAGAAAGGGTTTTGGGAAGAAGAGGAAGAAGAAGAGCAAGAGAGCAAGAGAGGAAGCTTAGGGTTGAGCTTTGTAGAACCTTCATGGATCATCCAAGCTAGAGGTAAGGGGTTTGATTTTCCCTTCCATATAGTTAGGGTTTGATAGATATGTTGTGGATTTAGGAAAAATTGGTATTTTGATTCATGGGGTTTATAGTTTGCCATTGTTTTGATGTTGTAATTGAGGTATATATGTTGTGTTGATGATAAGAAATGGCGGGTTAGTGATAAAAGATGTTTGGGGTTATGAAGTTTGGTTAAAATTGAGTTTTGGGAACATAAAATTCAAGTTTTTGGGTTCTGTTTCGCCCAGTTCGCGGCGCCAACCTCCTGGCCTGTTAAGTTCGCGGCCCGAACTAGGCTGCGCGCCGCGTACTGTTGACAGAAAGTTGAAAATTGTTTTGGTCATAACTTTTGAACCGTAACTCCGTTTTGGGTGTCGTTCGAAGCGTTAGAAAGCTAGTGAAATATTCTTTCTAATAGTATTGGTTTAGAGGACAGTAGATGATTTTATTAATGAGTGATTATGGAAAGGTTGTATTGTTGGACGTTTTGTTATTTTAAAACAAATGCGATCGGTATATTTTAGTGGGTTATACTTTTGCCATATAAATGGGGAGATTTTGTGCCATTTATATGATGTCTAATATGTGATAAAAATTTGTGGTTGGTAGTTGTACGCGATATAGTCAATTAACCGGAATTTGAGAGAAATTGAAATAGTATGCCATTGGAATCACTAAGGTAAGTAAATAATATTGGTGGAAAGTTTATTAATGAAGTGACAATATGATTGTATGGTTTTATTAAATTAAGTTGGATTAAGTGGATTATATGAATACCGACAAGAGCAAAATGGTTGATGATAGCGGACGATGTTTTGGTTAGCCGAGGTATCATTGTAGTGTTGAAATAGTATGAGTCGGCTAGTGGTCGTATTGTGGACTAGTAGTATACTTAATGACTAGAATCAATATACTAATTCAATAGTGAATTAATTGATAATGATGTGGTGTGATTAAACATAATGTTTGCGTGTATTTATTAATGAATACTTGATGATATGCGATGCGATGATATATGTCTTTGTACATGATGAGGTGATGATTATATTGATGTTGTTAATAAATGCTTCTGATTTGTGAATGCATGATTTTGATGATGAATTATTAGTGATGTTTTGCATAATGCAAATATGATGCGATGATATATTTATCTTGATGTGGATAAATTATGGCGATGTGGGCTTTATGCCAATTTGGATGAGCGATGATGATGTTTTTGTGTTGTGTTGTGTTGTTTTATTGTCGAGTCACATACATTTCATAAGCGAAGAGGGCTTTTATGCCAAGCGATGATGGCTTTTATGTCGAGCGAAGATCGGCTTTATGCCAAGTGTCCCTAATTACGGACAAAGCGATGGGTACCACATGCATAACATAGTCGTGTCTCATGGAGTCGGTTATGTTTATGTTTGAGTTGTTTGGCGTTGGGTTTTGTTGATTGATGGATGATATTGAATTGCGATGATATATGATGTGATGATGTTTGTGATGATGTTGCGATGATGGGCTTTATGCCACAAGCGATGATGGGCTTTATGCCAAAAGCGAAGATGGGCTTTAGCCAATTTGTGATGATTTATTTATGTTTCTTATATTATTAGCATTATTTAATGTTGTTGGTTGATGTTGTTGTTTAAGACTGATGTGTTAATTAGTGATGTATTAGCTCGAGATAATTTCGTGGTGATGAACGTTTATGTGTTGTTACAACGTTTTATGCCGACGAGGTTATGGTGATATAGTGTAGATTAGACACATTAGGATGACGAGAAAAGTAAGTGAGTTTTGATTATGTGTTGGAATTACACTTATTAATCTATACCCTTTATAATTCCAAAACTATATATATATATATATATATATATATATATATATATATATATATATATTATCATGCCTTTAATTATATGTTTTGGAGTATCTCACCCTTTACTTGTTTCGCCGTTACCTATACATTGGTAACGTGCAGGTTATGAAGATGGAGTTTATAGCTGCTGTTAGTCGTGTCAGTGTCGCTCTGATACGTAGCACTCGGGGGGAATATTTATGTGGTCATTGTTGTTGTTCTTTTGTTGCTTTCCTTTTGTAAAGAAGAATCATACTTTATGAAAATATGATTGGTTAGGGAAGTTTAATAAAGAAGATGTTTTGATTTTTATGAATCACTTTATGGTTTTCGTCGAGGCTATGTATCTGAGATTTACATTTTAAAGCAAACCGTCTTAAGTGAGTTGTTTTTGATGGTGTGACGCCTCAATATTTAATTTATGAAAATTTAAAATTACTCTGATTTTTGCATATTAAAATTTGGGTAGAATTGGGGTGTTACAACACCCGTCAGAGGCTTGAAGTTGCTGGTGACGAAGTGACGTGGGGAGTTTTCTGTAGGGAATTCATGAGGAAATATTACCCGGAGGATGTTCGGGGAAAGAAGGAGATAGAGTTCCTTGAGCTGAAACAAGGGAATATGTTTATCACTGATTATGCTGCAAAGTTTACCGAGCTGGCTAAGTTCTATCCTCACTATGATGGAGAGAATGTTGAGTTTTCTAAGTGTATTAAATTTGAGAATGGCTTGCGTCCTGAGATTAAGAAAGCGATTGGTTATCATAAAATCCGTGTCTTTGCGGATTTGATTGATAGTTGTAGAATCTTCGAGGAAGATAGTAATGCACACTATAAGATTATGTCTGATAAGAGAAACAAGGGTCAACAGAGCCGTGGGAAACCTTATGATACTCCGACTGGTAAAGAGAAACAAAAAGCGTTTCAACGACGAAGGACTAGTGGGGGAGATGCTCCTGCTAGTATTGTTTGTTACAAGTGTGAGAAACCTGGCCACAAAAGTAATGTTTGTCGAAGTGATGTGAGGGCTAAGGAGAATGAGGTGAGATGTTTCCGATGTGGAGAAATGGGTCATGTGACTCGTGATTGCAAGCATAAGGATGTGGTCTGTTTTAATTGTGGCGAGGGAGGTCACATTAGTTCTCAATGTAAGAAGCCTAAGAGAACTCAAGGAGCAGGGAAGGTGTTTGCTTTGTCGGGTGCTCTGACGGCAAACGAAGATGGTCTTGTTCGAGGTACTAGTTTCAGAAAGAGAAGTTGAATTTTCTGTGGATCTTATCCCTGGTACCAGACCTATCTCTATGGCACCATACAGGATGTCCGCATCTGAGTTAGCAGAATTGAAGAGCCAATTAGAAGATTTGCTCGAGAAGAAGTTTGTTAGACCAAGTGTGTCATAGTGGGGAGCTCCTGTGTTATTGGTGAAGAAGAAAGACGGTAGCATGAGACTTTGTATTGATTATCGTCAGTTGAATAAAGTGACTATCAAGAATAGGTATCCACTTCGTAGAATTGATGATTTGATGGACCGATTGGTTGGCGCTTGCATGTTTAGCAAGATTGATTTGAGATCGGGTTACCATCAAATAAGAGTGAAAGAAGAAGATGTTCAAAAAACTTCTTTCAGAACGAGGTATGGACATTACGAGTATTCGGTGATGCCTTTCGGTGTCACTAATGCACCGGGAGTATTCATGGAGTACATGAATCGTATTTTCCATCCTTACCTGGATCGTTTCGTGGTTGTTTTCATTGATGATATTCTGGTTTATTCTAAATCGGAAGAAGAGCACGCAGAATATTTATGCATTGTGTTAGAAGTCCTGAAAGAGAAGAAGCTTTATGCTAAGTTGTCAAAGTGCGAGTTCTGGTTAAGTGAAGTGAGCTTTTTGGGGCATGTCATTTCTGGTGATGGCATTGCGGTTGATCCTTCTAAAGTTGATGTCGTGTTAAGATGGGAAACTCCTAAGTCTGTTACTGAAATTAGAAGTTTCTTAGGTTTGGCTGGTTACTACAGTAGGTTCATTGAAGGTTTTTCTAAGTTGGCACTTCCTTTGACAAAGTTGACTTGTAAAGGGGCTGCTTTTGTGTGGGATGTCAAGTGTGAAGAAAGTTATGTTGAATTGAAGAAAAGGTTAACAACGACTCCGATCTTGATTCTACCTAATCCTGAAGAATCGTTTGTTGTTTATTGTGATGCTTCTAAGATAGGTTTAGGTGGTGTGCTTATGCAAAATGGCAAGGTGGTTGCTTATGCTTCTAGGCAATTGAAAATTCATGAGAAAAACTATCCTACTCACGATTTGGGACTTGCAGCGGTTGTTTTTGTGCTTAAGATTTGGAGGCATTATCTTTATGGTTCTAGATTTGAAGTATTTAGTGACCATAAAAGCTTGAAGTACTTGTTCGATCAAAAAGAGCTTAATATAAGGCAAAGGCGGTGGCTTGAATTGTTGAAAGATTATGATTTCGGATTGAATTACCATCCTGGTAAAGCTAATATGGTGGCTGATGCTTTAAGTCGAAAGACTTTGCATATGTCACTTTTGATGATGAAAGAGTTGGAAATGATTAAACAATTTAGAGATATGAGTCTTGTGATAGAAGTGACGCCGAAGAGTGTTATCTTGGGAATGTTGAAAATCAATAATAATTTCCTTGATAGCATTAGAGAAGCTCAGAAGCTTGGTGTGAAACTTGTTGATTTGTTGGTTGGTATTGGACAAACTGAAAGTGAAGATTTCAAGTTGGATGCTCAGGGTGTTTTGAAGTTCTGAGATAGGATTTGTATTCCCGATGATGTGGACTTAAAGAGAATGATATTGGAAGAGCAGCCATCAACCCATGATCAGGTGCCATCGACCCAACAACAGTCGGATCCAGAACCTCGCATCAGACGAGTTAAGAGAGGACGCGCATGTGGAACCCATGGTCATCTACAAGTCCCGGGTCGCCGAGAATAAACTTATGTAATCGCTATTCGTTGTAATGAAAATTTATAATACAAGTTTTATTTCACAACATTGTCATGCACTTTAATTTAAATTGAATTTTTTTTAACCTAATACACATAGGCGCCATCTCAGATGACTTTTCCCATGTGATTTACACATAGGCGCCATCTGAGATGGCTTTTAGAAAAAAAAAAGTACAAGGAGGCGTCATGCTGGTTGCCTCCTGCTTGTTAAAATCAATGCAGGAGCCATCTCAGATGGCTCTTGCTTGTATATTAAACCAGAAAGTTGATTATTTGCGTAAATTTTTTTAAAAGTTGATTATTTACGTATTTTTAAAAAAAATTGGTTATTCCAACAAAAAAAGTCGCGAAGGAGAAATTTATTTATTTATTTAAAATTGATATGTATCGAAAATCACTAAATATGTGGTATTTTCTGGAGATATTTTGGTAAAAATGGAGTGTGAGGTATAGCTGGGTAGCAGTAAAAATTCTCTAGTTGGCGCCAGTTAGGAGTTTTGTGGAAGGATTCCCAATAGAAGAGACTACATATTCTTCCCCTCTTGTTATTCCATTGCTCGACTTATACGCAGACCACAGAGTATTATCAATGGCTTTCCACGCAAGATCAGCAATATCTCGCGCCCTCAATTTCACTTTCCCTTCACCCTTCTCCCACACCAATCTTCTCCAATATAACAGATTCTTCACTCTCTCATCTACAAACCCTTCCCATCCTCCCAACTTCAATCCCATTCAACGCCATTTCACCTCCTCCAACAAAAACATAGACACCAAACTCAACTTCTCTCCCTCCGATTCCGATTCCGACGAAGAAACCACCGCATTAACTAACCCCACCACCGCCACCAAGACGAGTAGAAAACTACCACCACCTTATGACCCATTCAGCAAGAAGCCAGCCATAGAAGAACCCAATGACCCAAAAGACTTACAAGAGATTTTCCACAAAATGAGAAGCGGCGACGGGTTGTTAAACCATGCAGTCAAGATGTTCGACGCTTTGTCTAAACAGGGTTTAACACAGGAAGCGTTAGAGCTTTTCGGTCAGATCAAAGATAAAGGTCAAATGCCGGATGTGGTTGCCCATACAGCTATAATTGAGGCTTATGCTAATGCTGGTCAGCCAAAGGAGACTCATAAGGCTTACATGAGAATGCTTGCTTCTGGGGTGGCTCCTAATGCTTATACCTATACTGTTCTCATTAGGGGACTTGCGGTGAATGACAAGTTTTTGAAAGATGCGAAAAAGTATGTAGTGGAAATGTTGGAGAAAGGGATGAGACCGAATGCTGAGACGTATACTGCTGTGTTTGAGGGGTTGGTTAAAGGGGAGAAGATGGATGAGGCTGGGGAGTTGCTGGAGGAAATGAAGGGTAAGGGGTTTGTTCCTGATGAGAAGGCTGTAAAGGAGGTTCTCAGCAACAAAAGGGGACCTGTTTTTAGAACTGTTATAAACATTCTCTTTGGGAAATAGATAAAGCTATACTCACTGAAATGTCTGTGATTCTGTGTTGTGTGACTGGTTTCGAACATTTAATTTTGTGGTGGGAGAAAATATAGCATTTTGTTTGTTAGTTTATTGTTTCATGACCAGTAATATCAATCTAACTGGTAATCAGTTGTTTTTGTTATTTAATTTTAAAATACAACACCAAACAAACCTTTATATGAACAAGTGAAATCATTTATCAAACTATGCATAATCCATGACACATATATAATTAATACATTGTTGATAGAACATTATAACATGGATCAAACTATGCATACATAATCCACCATTTATATTTAGTTCAATATAAACACAATACTGTAGAATATTATAACAACTGTTGGATCAACTAGTGTATAGAATAAAATTAAAAAAGAGAAATACTAATATGAGCCATTATAGAATTTGTTAGTGTACTTAAATATAAAAAATTTAGTATCGATAATCCCGTACATATTTTTTTATAACGAAAATTAAAAATAAATATTTTTAAAACATGATTATTAATTTTAAAATCCTTAATGTGGACCCTTTAAACATGAGTTACCATGATTAAAAATACTATTATGTACTCTTAAAACACTGATTGGTGTTTTAAAAAATAAAAATTTAATATTAAAAGCTGTACATTCAATTTAAAAAAATCGCAAAAAATCTAACTTGTTGTCTTAAAATATAGTACTATAAGTTAGCAAGCTTCATTAAAAAAAAACGCCATAAGAATAAGGTAGGTAAATTGAAATCTATGCTTAATTTTAAAACGGTTTTTACTCTTTTGAGAAATTCAAAATTTTCATCGATAATGAAAAAATAGGACAACCTATGAATCTATGATGCCCGTCTTGAATATAATTTAAGAGCACATACACAAACTAGAATGGCTTAAGGACTTTACTGTAGCCATACCTCTGTCCTTCACAAACTCACTCAAATAGTATTGGTATGCTTGAAATAAACACATAATTCACGCGGGGATAGTAATAAGCAAGCATTTCTATATAACTACTACTGTCTTTTTTGAAACGTGGAGGTTCAAGCCGGTGATAAACATGGCGGCTGTACAGACAAATTAGCATCGTACAGTTATCGTTCTGGCAAAATATAACTGCCGCAGCACAACCGATAAATGGATTTTACAACAAGGAGAAAGAAAAAAAAACTGAGATCAAAAGCGGGAACTTCTATGGGGAGTGGATATAACCAAATTGGAAAGATGTTGTAAAAGCAGCTTAGATTCTGTAAATCTTTCCAAAAGCACATTCAGTTTCTTGAACCATTTAGACCATCACCAATGGCAGCTCAATTCTAGGACAAGGTGACACCAATATTGAATGTGTTCCAACTAAAAAAAGCCTTCTTTATTGGGACACTCGAAAGCCCGATGCCCTGATTCTCCGCAATTAAAACAAGCCCCACTGCAACGCACATTCAGATGCCATAAGTTATTCGTATACCCCAAATATAAAGCAAACAGATTTTTTAAAAAATTATCAAACAAGAGCAAAACAGTTACTATATGACTTATGTCCTGTTACCTGTTTGGTGATGAAGATCTGTTTGGCGATGAAGTTCTGTTTGGCGATGAAGTTCTGTTTGATGACGAATATCCGCTTGACCGTCTACCTCCACTTAAAAAGTCACTCCCGCCTGATCGCCTACCTCCACTTGACCAGTCACCCCCACCTGATCGTCTACCTCCACTTGACCAGTCATCCCCACCTGATCGCCTACCTCCACTTGACCAGTCATCCCCACTTGACCAGTCATCCCCACTTGATTGTCTACCACTTGTTAACCAGTCATCCCCACCAGTTCTATAACCTCTCTGATCCCTAGAACCTCTCCGAATACTTCTATCTCTACCAAGTGTATCAAAACCTAGCCTGGTAGATAATTCTGGTAAATCTTGCATAGGTGGTGGACTAATAAATTCAAACTGGGAGCCTATGTCACGCTCAAAGGTCATAACAGTTCTTTTCTGGGTAGCGGTGTACATTAGTATAGCAGCACCCTCTTTTCCAGCACGTCCAGTACGACCAGAGCGGTGAACAAAAGTCTCAGGACCATCGGGAACTTCATAATGTATAATCTGAAGAGAAAAAAACAATGAAATACCAACAAAGTGGATAACTTAAACTTATGTGATGGTACAAAATCGAAATTGCTAAAAAAGAATTAAACCAGGAACGTTTACACAAGCATCTTATGAAGTATTTATAATTGGCAAGTCAGATTAACTAACTCACAGTGACAAAGATTGGGAATAAGGTCAGACTCAGACGTAGTAGAAACATCAAATATCTCTTTATATCAAAATAAACAATCCAAATTTCATACAACAGGCAACCCAAACTAAGAGGTGGGATATCATTATAAGCATACTTTCTTGATCTAATCTTAGAGATAACAATATCTCAATGACCAAATTTGTATACACTAAGTTTTCAATAAAATGAGTTAAAACCAAAATCTTCAATTTAAAGCCATAAATTCCAATTTCCAAATAACAATAATCCACATGGTTGGGCTTATATATTAAAATGTATGGTAAAATTTTAAAATCTGGTAGAATTTGAGCAGTTTTTCATAGAACCGAGACTGAAGCTAAGAAGTTGGAACATGGAGTAAAAAAACATCACTTTGAACTTACCAAATCAACATTGGGAATATCTAGTCCACGAGAAGCAACATCAGTAGCAACAAGCACTGTGAATCTCCCTTGCCTAAAACCATTCAATGTTTTCTCTCTCTGATACTGAGAGATATCACCATGCAGCGCTTTAGAAGCTATACTATTTGATAATGACATTGCTATTTCATCAGCATCCCTTTTTGTCCGTGTGAAAACAATAGTCTTCCCACCCTTTCCATATTCCTAAAAGACATGATAACATACAACATAATTATTGAACTGTCTTCTCTTGTATTCAAGAGTAACTTGAAAACATTTGGAAACATATAACTAACAGATTTAATGTGTGTGAGTGTGTGAATCTTGCAATAGAAAAATGACTCTCAGAGAATAGAAAGCCATAAGTTTGTGCCAGGTAATCAACATGAACTACTTCTCAACATCAGAATTCAGAATGATGATAAAGAAAAGTAGATGAATGTGCACACCGCCAAACCATGGAGTTTCTTTTAAACAGTTGGTAACCTGCTTCTGAACAAGAAGTTTTCATTGTATTACTTCAATTAGTGTGGGGTTTTACTCACCACATCCACTAAACAAAACCTCAGAGAAGCCAACTGTAGGTACTACCAAACAACAAGCTAATACTGTGAAAATGACGACAAACTTACATTTATAAGACCATAAAGAATCCTCCGCTTTGATGACGCAGTGGCTGATACAGCATAAAGTTTGATCCCCTGAGCAAGCTTTTCTTCACTATCCCCGACCTTGTTAAAAAGAAACACATCATAACCATTTTGTGGGGATTAAAAACACATGATAATAACAATAACCAAAAGATGAGTAAGCACAATTCCGGCTGGTTGACAAATAATTAGAAGATATTGATTAAAAAGTGATGTAAGCTATCCCTGTATACTTGATTGATGTATATTTGGAGAGAATAGATATTAAAAAGTAACAACAATTTTACCAAATCAATAGTCAATGGATTGGTCAAATGTTTTCTTGACAACTTCTTGACCCAACCCGGCATGGTTGCAGAGAAAAGCATGATCTGGCGCCGAGACGGGATGGTTTCTAAAATCGTTTCCACAGCCTCCTCAAACCCAACCGCAAGCATCTGATCAGCTTCATCAAGAACCAAATACTGAATTTCATTAAGTCTAAGAGTTTTCCCATTTATCAAGTCAATAAGTCTCCCAGGTGTTCCAACCACAACATCAACACCGCGCGAAAGCGCATTCCTCTGAATATCATAAGAAACACCTCCATAAACACAAACAGTGTTTAGATAAGGTGCAGATTCTTGTATCTCCTTCTCCACTTGCTTGGCTAACTCCCTAGTTGGTGCAAGGACCAGTACTTTAGGAAGGCGGCCAGTTCGCCTGAGATAAAAAGAAGGTGGAAACGTCTCAATAGATATATAACACGAGTTAACAATTAAACAATAATACATGTCTCATAGATATAGCAATAGGTCACCTCAAATTGCTTTGTCCATTCTCAGTGAGAGCCTTGATAATTGGAATTCCAAATGCTAGTGTCTTCCCAGTCCCAGTCCTTGCACGAGCAATGATATCTCTACCTTCTATTGCAGGCAGCAAGACGGCTCTCTAAACAACAAGATAAGGTTTATGGCAGTTGAATTATTAAAAAGTTTTATCGAAAGATATAATAAACAAAGTTGGATACCTGAATGGGGAAGAGATTGGTAATTCCTCTTCTTCGGAGGGAGTCGACAAGCTGAGCTGGAAAACCGAGTTTGGAAACGTCGAGTTCGTCTTTGGTGACGGCGAGAGGGAGGTCGTTGTTTAGGTGGTCGTTATCGACCGAAAAACCCTTGAAGGGTTGTTGGGAGGTGGTGAGAGTGGGAGTGTTGGGAGTGGCAATAGCGGAGATAACGAAAGAAACGGCGGGGGGTTTGTGGTTGGGTCGGAGACGGAGAAGGAAACGGGAAGTGTTGTGAAGTGAAAAGGAGGTTGTTGGGGTTTTGGGAAGGTGGAGAGAGGGAGAAGTTCCGATTGTAGTGGAAATGGAAGCCATTTCGTGAGGGGTTTAGGTTTGGCTGAGAGGAGAGGAGATAAGGCCGCACAGTTTGGAAGTTGAGTAAGATGGCGTTTTAAACCTCCACGTCCTTGTTCTCTTCTTCTGTGGCTGTGTAGTAATTACGGTGTTAGTGAGTGAGCTTCTCTTAACCGTCAATAATAATCCACATATTTTTAAAGATAATCTCCTTCCAAACTCCAAAATCATAAGTGTAAATTATTTTTAAATCTATCGTATAAAAAAAGAAAGTGCTTAATAAAACTCTTAATTACTCTTATTAGTCTCAAATTCATTCTTAAGCATTGTGTTTTACTCAAAAATCAATTTTGTGTTTTACTCAAAAAATTCAATTTTCAATAAATTCTAATAATTTTAATTAATTCCAATAAATTCTAATAAATTTCAAACAAAAGTTCCACGCACTGAAGGAAGAAGCGGTTTATATAATTACCACGTTGAGGAACCGATCCTGCATCAATTCTTTTTTCTCCCATTTCAACTTCCAACGCATAACAAATACAACCGCCGCTTACCCATTACAACCACGATCAAAGATGAAGTTCATGTCTCATATCCGTCTCTTCTTTATTCTTCTGTTCATTTTGAAATCTCAGTACTTATACATATACATCGGAGAAATATACATCGAAGAAATCTTTCCTCTCCGTATCTTTTGTAAACTCTTTTTTTCGTCATGGCGAGACCTTTAGAGAGAATCGCCGACATCAACGACAACAAGAAACTATGGAAGGTGGTTCTCAGGGTGCACCACAAATGGACGGTTCTTTCTAACAACAAGGAGCACTTCAAGATGATATTTATAGACAAGGATGTAGTTTTCGTAACTCAATTTGCTTCTGTTTATTTGATTTTTGATCTATGTTTCGTTATGTTATATGGAGTTATATGTTGCAACTGTTTTGTTAAGTTTGGTTTTTGGTATTTTGTCATTTGACATTTTTGTGCGTCACAGGGGGTGATATACATGTTGTGGTGACAACAACTCATATGGTTGCATTCTATGATAAGTTACAATTGGACCATACCTACACGGTGTCAAACTTCAAAGTTCAGCCTAATGTGTTGACCTTCAAACCGTCGACGCACAAGTTTATGGTGAAGTTTACTGGAGGAACATCCGTTGGTGATGATGATAAACATGAAATACTAGCCAAACCACTAAAATTTACAAGTTTTTCTGATATCATCATGGGCAGGTTTGACAAAGATGAACTGATAGGTAACACACATATGTTCGTATTTTGCCCTTAAATTCATCCATGTGTTTGATGTGTTATTTTAGTCTTAAATCCCGTTTAACTTTTTGGAAGACATCATTGGAATTGTGGATAGCATTGGATTTTCGCAAACACAGTCAGGGGCGAAAAAACAACAAGTTAATTTAGTGTTACGTGACCACAGGTTTTTATATTTACTCCCAACAACACTCTAAATTGATTGTAAATTTCCTTTGTGTTTCGTAGCTTAATATCATGTACTGTTTGTTTAGCAACAACACTATAAACTGCACTCTTTGGGAGTCGTATGTCGTCCAATTCATCAAGTTCAACCAGAAACGGGTCAATGATTCTGCTCTTGATGTGGTTTTGCTTCAATATGCAAAACTCAAGGAAGAGGGTTAGTTGGTTTATTTTGCCTTTAATAGTGCGATACTTTAAATACTCACACTTACCTGTCACTTGATTAATGTAGGGAAGTTTCTGTTGGCCGTTACAAACACTTACAATGTTACCATGCTCTATCTGGATGCTGATTTTCTTCCAATCAAACAATTTATAGATAGGTATATTATGTTATTTTAAATGTATTGTTTACATTTCTCAGGCCCCGTTCACTGGTGCGTGTATACCTCTTTCACCTATCAATTCTAATTTGAAAAACACAGGACCATTGCAGAGACATCTCCAACAACAACCTGTGCCTAAAAAAATTAGATTGCTTGGAACTGCACAAAATCTACTCGGACGTTGCACTGAGACTGTTCAGCCGAGTTGTAACATGAGTCACACTTCTACGTCTAATGCTCCCACATACAACCAACATGTAACACCTGATATTGCAGCAGAATTGCATCATTTGGACAATGTTGTGTCGAATTCTGACGACGAATTTAATTTGCCTGGTACTTCTGACTCTGATGCCAGCATGGAAACTGAACCTTTAACAGATTCTCATCTGCAAGGTATGTTCCATATTGCAAAGCCTTTATAACTATACATTTACTATTTCATTTGATTATTATGTTTTTCACTTTGCAGACTATTCTGACATAGGAGATCAAGTATGGGAATGTTCATGTTGTTAATCATGTATGTGGTATCAAGAACGCATAAAAAAATCGCGCCATACAATTGTTCCTAAGTTCCACCGTTGCTGCAAGGGTGGAAAAATTCTACTCCCCTCCTACAAGACCCACCACAATTGTTGCAACATCTTCTGTACAATGGCACATGTCTAGAGAGTAAAAACTATCAGAATAACATTCGAACTTACAACGCCATGTTTTCTTTCACTTCTCCTGGAATGAAATTCGACACAACACACTCGAGAATATGAGGCCCACCTACTTTAAGACTGCACAGTCAAACTTGTCACCGAATAGGTACTCTATTGCCAGAAATTGGACATCTTCCGCAATACGCTCAATTATATATTTATGACACTGACAACGAAGTTGATAACAGAATGAAATGTTTCAGGTATTTGTAATCAGTTAGCAATACATACTTCATGTGTGCAAAGGCGCATTCTATTTTAATTTTTCACATTTAGCTATTATGCAGGGACAATAAAAGGGTCCAAAGGGATACTGTTACTAAACTAAAGCTTATGTTAGACGAGTTCAATGTTCATGCAAAGGCTTTTAGGATGGATGGGGATCTTTTGAAGGCTAACACTTTCTTAGAATTAAAGTTAAGACTCATTAATAATAGACCCGAGGACGAACTGGTGTACAACAGACCTACGGTGTCAGAAATTATTGCTCTAATTCTTGGAGATATTGATTCTGCTTCTAAAAGAGACATCATCATTCAACCACACAATGGTCATTTGTAACAGATAGATGAGTTTCATCTTGCATACTTAGCATATCAATACCCTCTAATATTTACGTACGGTGAAGATGGTTATAGAAAAAACACATTTCACAAGTATGAGCATGAAAAGGAGGGTTACCAGGAAAAATCGTTAAACCGTCAAAGATTGGTTATCTTATCGATTGCAACATCGACACAACGAGGCAAAAACCTTACTTTACTCAAGACGACTTTTTCAACAGTTCTTAGTTGCCGGCTATGCAATGATGGAGTCTGAACGACTAAATAGGCTGAGGGATAATCAGTCAAAGTTAAGAGTTGGTAAATATAATAAGTTGCATGATCAATGTGGTGGTGGTGAGCCAAATCAACCACCAAAGTGAGGAAAACGTGTAGTATTACCATCTACTTTTGTTGGTAGTAACCGATACATGGATCAACTATATTTTGATGGTATGACCATATCAAGTAGGTTGGGATTCCCTTATTTATTTGTCACTTTTACTTGCAATCCTACTTGCACAGAAATTACTCGTGCGTTGTCTGGAACTGGGTTAGAGCCGCACAATCGACCTGATATTATTACCAAAGTTTTCAAAATCAAGTTTGACGAACTCATGAATGATATTACAAAATACCATGTTCTCGGCAAAGTCTTGGCATGTAAGTGGTTTTCATCATTTAATAGTTCAATTTTTCATTCATTTATATTTCAAGGACATGCATTATTAACTAACTATTATGTTTACAATTATGTACACCATTGAATTTCAAAAGCGAGGATTGTCGCATGCACACATTTTGATCTTCTTGCACCCTAAGAGAAAATATCCAACACCTTCGGACATAGATAACATAATTTGCGCTGAAATTCCAGACCCTAATCTTCATCCATCTTTATACAATTTAGTTAAGACACACATGATGCATGGACCTTGTGGACTGTCACGTATGAACTCACCATGTATGAAAAACAGGAAGTGCTCAAAATTCTTCCCGAAAAAGTTCGTTGAAGACACGGTTGTTGATGCTGAAGGTTATCCCCAATACAGAAGAAGGTCAGCCTCTCATGTTTTTCAAAAGAAAGGGATCGCATTGGACAATCAACATGTTGTACCTTACAATGCAAGACTACTTTTGAAATATCATGCACATATAAACATGGAATGGTGTAACCAAAGTACATCCATCAAATATCTTTTCAAGTATATACACAAAGGCTTTGATAGAATCACGACAACGGTTTCAAGGAATGACAAGGAGCCAATTGATGAAATCAAACAATATCTAGACTACATGTATGTCCCCCCGAGTGAGGCTTCTTAGCGAATTTACTCTTATAATATTCATGGCAGAAAACCAGTGGTCGAGTGTATGTTTTATCATTTAATAGGCGAGAAACCTGTTTATTACACCGATCACGATCGAATGGAGAATGTATTGGAAAATGCAAGTGTCACTGAATCCACGTTCGATGCTTGGCTGGTTGCAAATGGGAAATACCAAGAAGCCCGATCACTTACATACGACCAATTTGTATCAAAATTTGTTTATGAAAAGAGAAAAAGAATGTGGAAGCCTCGCAAAAAAGGGTTCACCATCGGTCGTTTGATATGAGTTCCACCAACCACTGGAGAACTGTTTTACCTGCGGATGATGTTGATGGTAGTCAAGGGACCAACGACTTATGAGGAAATTCGCAAAATTCGTGACAACCAATTTGATACATTTAGGGATGCATGCTTTGCAATGAGGTTTCTTGAAGATGATAGAGAATACATTGGAGCTATCAAAGAGGTGAGTGAATGGGGTTGTAACACCCCAAATCTACCCAACGTATAATATTTAAATCAGAGTGCGGAAAAGATAATCATACAAGGGATGTCACAATTTCTTTGCAAAGCAACATGCATTTAGTCACAACTATATAGATACGTAACACTTAGATCAAGGATGAACTTATAACAATATTTTTCAATTAAATCAACTATTCAACTAACCACAAAATCATAAGTCTTCAATAGTAACAACAGTACAACTTTTATTCAACCTCAAAACATTTCACAATATTATTAATTATTAATATTATTTAACTTCACTTAGCATAATTATTCAACTAAACCAACTTCAATAATCAACATGATCAAGTATTCACATTATTCATAAACTTCAACAATTTAAGCAACTACACCAAATTAAGCAACATTCATCCCCCCGAGTGTTACGTATCAGAGCAATGACACCAATTCAAACTAGCAGCAACTAACGACTTCATAATGCTACTTCAAACCTCCACGGCTATCCTTGAGTACCTGCCCATTTCCCATGGTAGGGGAAATATCAGCAGAAAGGGTAGGATATCCAACAATATAAACAAGTGTATGATAAATAATATGCTAGGATTAAATCATACAAAATTATCACATCGCAGTTAACACATCACAACAACTTCCCAATTAACAACAACATGAAATCACTTCACTGTTAGCAACAACATAATTCACTTCACAATTAACAACAACATAATTCACTTCACAATTAACAACAACATAATTCACTTCACAGTCAATCAACAATATAATTCAAATTCACAGTTAACAACAACATAATTCACTTCACAGTTAACAACAACATAATTCACTTCACCGTTAATAACAACACAATTTAAATGAGATACAATAGTGCATATGCATGTGGTACCAGTGGAGTAAACTCCCTTCACTATTGCCAATTAATAGAGGCACAAGGCATAAGCCTTCTTCACAATTTCCGCCAATACAGGCCTTCACAAAGATGCAAATGTAATGCAATGCTAACAACATTCAACAACAACATAAATTCACTTCATGAGGCATACGCCTGTATCACTGTTATTACCAACAATTAGAGGTAATCGTCGTCACTAAAACACACTATAACTTCACATAAATAGCAACAACAACATACACATCGCTGATATATCACAAGAAAACAACAACACGACGTATTCACATAATTTCACAAAACAACCTAACCACAATTTCTTACTAATTAATCTTCGTTACCCGGTAAATTTTTATTAAATTCCGGACAACTAATTATACCGCTTAATTCGGCTAAATCGATCAAACAAAACTATTTTCTAATTTTCTGCATTTACTAATGATATCATTTTCCTGCTACTTAATCATTTATGCTACTGCAACAAAGATCCAACCATAGGAATTCATTCCACTATTAATTTGTAAAAATTATGCTAACAATTTTCCCTGTCATAACACAATTCCTAAGTTCCTGCTTAGAACCTATATCCTGCTAACTTTGGTTTTCAATCCTCTTGCTAAATGCTACTGATGGTTAGCTAGATCATCCTTCAATTAATTTAATTATTCTATTATTCATTGTAACTAATATATATTCATTGTAACTAATATATAAACCAAAACATATTATGCTACTTCATAAAACAACTACTAGCATTACTGGTTATTGGATATCTTATGGAATTACTAATGTATAATTATTATGTTAAACGTACTACTTTTCTTTGTTCTACTAGAGACATGTTTGACACACTAATTAATTCTCCAACAAAATCACATGTCAGTTACATAAAAATTCAAACAAGGCATAAGGAATAACCATCCCCCCACGTGGACCAAGGGACGGTCGTCCCACCCATAAAACAACAAGGAGGCGCCCGCCTCCTCTTTCCTTCGCCTAGGAGACGTCCGTCTCTGTTTCCTTTGTCACCTGAGGCGCCCGCCTCCTACACTAGGTACCTGCAATTGCAATTTCTTTCCGATCGTGTATTTTCTGGTCTATTTTCTTCATCGATCAGCCATAAAAAAAATCCAATTTCTAGTTTCCAGTAATTAACAATTCCAATACCAATTTAATCGAAATTCCTCCCACAATAACATACGAATTTATCGTTTTCGTCGCATAATTCACACACAATTAAACCAAGATAATTTCCTACGAATCTAATCCCCACATACAATTCATCATAAACACGGTTATAGAGTTAGAACCCCACCTTTACCTTGGATTGACGGTCTCTCTATAATTTCCGGTCGAATTCCGATTTGGCTTCCTGGTTCGTAATTCTCCTCCAGCGGCTAGTTTCGCAAAACCCTTGTTCCTCTTTTCTTTCTCTTACGTGCAACTTTTTCCAAAAATATTACTAAACCCTTATAATTCTCCTTTTATATCTCTTATAATTAAATCAAATTTATAATAATAATAATAAGGATAATACTAATAATAATAACAATAATAATAATAATATTATTATTATTTCTATTTGGCTTAATTTTCACACCTCATTTCTACCACTTCTAACACCAATTAAATAACTCTATTTATCCACACTTATTTCTAATATTATTTCTAATATCATTAATTAATCTCGACTTCTGATAATTCACTTAATCGTCTTAAATCAACTTATAAATATACTAATAAATCCAACTTCGACTAATTCCCAGTAAATAAATCTTTAATAATTTTATTTAAATAATTAAATAATTTTCGGGTGTTACAACTCTCCCCCACTTAGGATATTTTTGTCCTCGAAAATCTATCTGACACAGCCATCCTTAACATCACATTCGCAGTTAGTCCTTCGATTTAACAACAACTCAATCATAGTTTAAATATAATACTTATGCTTCAATCTTCCAATTACCCTTGCAACATAATAGTTACTAACTTGTAAACCATTTTGGTAATATCTCGAAACAACATCTTATAACATAGTAACAACTACCACTCGCTTACTTTCTTGTACACCATGGTATCCTCACCTTAACAACACTCTCGTCGTAGCATCCAATACTTACTTACCATTAAGATAGCAAAACAATTTTATATCATCCAACATGATCCCGTCTACAATCAACAAGAGATTAAGGGTGATCAGTTCCTCAATTTGTCAATAGATAGCCGACAACCATAATAGAGATTAAACCGTCGTCACTAACATTAATAGTATTCTCTTTCCAATACATTTCAACTTGTCAAACAACCAAAATCTTAAATCTGTATTACCTTCGAATTGGAGAAACAACAAAGCTCCTGTAACGTTTGCACTATATCCATCAGTAGCATACTAACCTGATATCTCTTAACCAAACACATCCGAGAAGCGAAGCTTTTCCCCCACTTAGCTTCAACTTAATTCCTGCAAGCAGTCAACCAAAAAGCAACAAGTACCGACAGTGTTCCACACACTTGTCGCATAAAAAGGAAGTAAACAACATTAGACAACATTGGCCGTACAAACCAACCTGCTCTAATACCACTATTGTAACACCCCAAATCTATCTAACGTATAATATTTAAATCAGAGTGCGGAAAAGATAATCATACAAGGGATGTCACAATTTCTTCGCAAAGCAACATGCATTTAGTCACAACTATAAAAATACATAACACTTAGATCAAGGATGAACTTATAACAATACTTTTCAATTAAATCAACTAATCAACTAACCACATAATCATAATTCTTCAATAGTAACAACAGTACATCTTTTATTCAACCTCAAAATATTTCACAATATTATTTAACTTCACTTAGCATAAGTATTCAACTAAACCAACTTCAATAATCAACATGATCAAGTATTCACATTATTCATAAACTTCAACAATTTAAGCAACTACAACAAATTAAGTAACGTTCATCCTCCCGAGTGTTACATATCAGAGCTATGACACCAATTCGAACTAACAACAACTAACGACTTCATAATGCTACTTCGAACCTCCACGACTATCCTTGAGTACCTGCCCATTTCCCATGGTAGGGGAAATATCAGCAGAAGGGGTGAGATATCCAATAATATAAACAAGTGTATGATAAATAATGTGCTAGTATTAAATCATACAAAATTGTCACATCGCAGTTAACACATCACAACAACTTCCCAATTAACAACAACGCGAAATCACTTCACCGTTAGCAACAACATAATTCACTTCACAATTAACAATAGCATAATTCACATCACAGTTAACAACAACATAATTCACTTCACAATTAACAACAACATAATTCACTTCATGGTCAATCAATAATATAATTCAAATTCACAGTTAACAACAACATAATTCACTTCACCATTAATAACAACACAATTTAAATGAGACACAATAATGCATATGCATGTGGTACCAGTGGAGTAAACTCCCTTCACTATTGCCAATTAATAGAGGCACAAGGCACAAGCCTTCTTCACAATTTCCGTCAATACAGACCTTCACAAAGATGCAAATGTAATGCAATGCTAACAACATTCAACAACAACATAAATTCACTTCACGAGGCATACGCCTATATCACTGTTATTACCAACAATTAGAGGTAATCGTCGTCACTAAAACACACTACAACTTCACATAAATTGCAACAACAACATACACATCACTGATATATCACAAGAAAACAACAACACGGCGTATTCACATAATTTCACAAAACAACCTAACCATAATTTCTTACTAATTAATCTTCGTTACCCAGTAAATTTTCATTAAATTCTGGACAACTAATTATACCGCTTAATTCGGCTAAATCGATCAAACAAAACTATTTTCCAATTTTCTGCATTTACTAATGATATTATTTTCCTGCTACTTAATCATTTATGCTACTGCAACAAAGATCCAACCATACGAATTCATTCCACTATTAATTTGTAAAAATTATGCTAACAATTTCCCCTGTCAAAACACAATTCCTATGTTCCTGCTAAGAACCTGTATCCTGCTAACTTTGGTTTTCGATCCTCCTACTAAATGCTATTGATGGTTAGCTAGATCATCCTTCAATTAATTTAATTATTTCAATATTCATTGTAACTAATATATATTCATTGTAGTTAATATATAAACCAAAACATATTATGCTACTTCATAAAACAACTACTAGCATTACTGGTTATTGGAAATCTTATGGAATTACTAATGTATTATTATTATGTTAAACGTACTACTTTTCTTTGTTCTACTAGAGACATGTTTGGCACACTAATTAATTCTCCAACAAAATCACATGCCAGTTACATCAAAATTCAAACAAGGCATAAGGAATAACCATCCCCCCACGTGGACCAAGGGACGGTCGTCCCACCCATAAAACAACAAGGAGGCACCCGCCTCCTCTTTCCTTCGCCCAGGAGACGTCCGTCTCCGTTTCCTTTATCACCTGAGGCGCCCGCCTCCTACACTAGGTACCTGCAATTGCAATTTCTTTCCGATCGTGTATTTTCCGGTCTATTTTCTCCATCGATCAGCCATAAAAAAAATCCAATTTCTAGTTTCCAGTAATTAACAATTCCAATACCAATTTAATGGAAATTCCTCCCACAATAACATACGAATTTATCATTTTCGTCGCATAACTCACACACAATTAAACCAAGATAATTTCCTACGAATCTAATCCCCACATACGATTCATCATAAACCCGATCATAGAGTTAGAACCTCACATTTACCTTGGATTGACAGTCTCTCTATAATTTCCGGTCAAATTTCGATTTGGCTTCCCGGTTCGTAATTCTCCTCCGGCGGCTAGTTTCCCAAAACCCTTGTTCCTCTTTTCTTTCTCTCACGTACAACTTTTTCCAAAAATATTACTAAACCCTTATAATCCTCCTTTTATATCTCTTATAATTAAATCCAATTTATAATAATAATAATAATAATAATAATAATAATAATAATAATAATAATAATAATAATAATAATAATAATAATAATAATAATAATAATAATAATAATAATATTTGGCTTAATTTTCACACCTCATTTCTACCCCTTCTAACACCAATTAAATAACTCTATTAATCCACACTTATTTCTAATATTATTTCCAATAATATTCTATAATAAAATTAATTCATCATTAATTAATCTCAACTTCTGATAATTCACCTAATCGTCTTAAATCAACTTATAAATCTACTTGTAAATCTACTAATAAATCCAACTTCGACTAATTCTCAGTAAATAAATCCTTAATAATTTTATTTAAATAATTAAATAATTTCCGGGTGTTACAGGGGTTCTGGTCATTTTCTTTGTAAACTTTTCGTCGTTATGCTTTTGTCAGGCGCTGTTAATTGCCCTTCTCATGTTTGGAAAGAATCATGGGTGCTATTAGTTGATGGTGTGTTGCATTCCCAAAGACAATTGGCTCAAAATCCAGGTTTAACACATTTGAATATCATATAATTTGTTTCACATTATTTGTTTAGGTGCAACCTTATATATTGCTAACAGGTCTGTCAATTATGTTTGTGTAACTTACTAACCGCAGTGCAAGTGAATTAATGATATACCTTTTATGTACCAGCTTCCAACAACGTATATAATATTCACCTAAAAAGTATTGTAACTACGTATAGACTCACTATCGTTGGTATTAACATTGTGTGGCCATATATTTTAATCTTTGAACTTTAAAAATAACTAGTGTACATGCTGTTTTTTATCTATTGTGGTGAAAAAGTATTTGGTCTTTGAGAAATTATGACTATAACCTTATACATTAAACATACAGATTAATCCATCCTTTTGACTTATTAACATAACATATGTATGTGTTTTTTTACTTATTAATGAGTATCCTTACTACATTTGAAATTTGTTTTATCGTATCAACGCGTCCAAAATTGCTATTGACGGAAGTCGAATTACAGAATTTGACGTTAATAGAAATTGAAAAACTCCTTCAAGCAAATCGAAGGAGTCTCACATATTTTAAGCCAATTCCATATCAGGACGGGTATGTTCTGCAACAGTTAGGCAATAGACTCATATATGACGAAGGTAATTACGATGCGTCAATAATGAGATCCAAATTCACAAATCTATTCAATGCTCCTACAGGTTAGTATTAATAATTATTACCTTAATTTCTACATTCCCATTGTCACAATTACCTCTTATTTTGTGGCCTCCTTGTCATTATTAATGGTAGAAGTTTTATGTTATAAACTCTTTCTTAGATGAATAGAGAGGTATCTACGAAAGAATTATGGAGTTTATCCAAGCGCAAAAGGGTGATGTGTTCTTCCTACATGGTTATGGCGGTACCAGTAAAACCTACATGTGGAGGACACTTGCAAGCAAATTGAGGTCCAAACATGATATCTGTTTAACTGTTGCAACAAGTGGAATAACTTCTCTTTTATTTCCTGGAGGTAGAATCGCCCATTCTAAGTTCAAGATACCTGTACCAACTTTGGACAATTCTACTTGCAAAGTAGAATACAACGATGATGTTGCAGAGCTTCTTAGGCAAACAAAACTTATTATATGGGATGAAGCACCCATGGAACACAAGCATGCTTTAGAAGCACTTGATAGAACTTTGAAGGATGTAATGAGTACCTACAGTAACTCCGAGGATGTATTTGGTGGCAAGGTTGTTGTATTTGGTGGTGATTTTAGACAGATTTTGCCTGTTATTCCAAGAGGGAGTCGTTCCGATATCGTACACTCTACGATAAATGCTTCTTATATATGGAATTCAGTTCAGGTTTTAACTTTAACACAGAACACGAGGCTGTATATTGGGCCAACTGAACAAGATAAAATAGAGATTGCAGACTTTTCTAATTGGCTTTTGAGAATCGGTGAAGGCAAAGTTTCAAAACCGAACGGCGGTGTTGCTGAAATTGAAATACCCCCTGAACTTTTAATAACAGACTTTGACGATCCTATTGTTGGCATTGTTAGAAGTACATACCCTGATTTCATTCATAATTACAAATCTAATGATTACCTCAAAAGTCGAGCAACACTCGCTTCTACGTTAGAAGTTGTTGATGAGATAAACGACCACCTTCTTGCCTTGATGCCAGGTTTTTTTTTCTTAATCCCCTTCCAAGTCCATATTATATATGTTTACTATTTTTGCTGATGTATTTATGGTTGACCTATAGGAGAGATACGTGATTAATACAGTTTTAATTCAGTTGATAAATCTGAAATTCATGACCCGACCATAGTTGACATCCTCACGCCGGAGTTTCTTAGTTCCCTATGAACTTCTGGTTTTTCTAACCATCGCATAAAGTTAAAGGTTGGAGCACCTGTTATGCTAATGCGAAATATTGATCAGTCGAAAGGTTTGTGTAACGGCACAAGGTTGGTTATAACAAAGATGGGAACCCATGTCGTTGAAGCTAAAATAATGGCTATGAAGGGTTTTGGAAATTTAGTTTACATCCCTCAGATGGATATGTCACCCTCACAATCCCCTTGGCCATTCAAACTAAACAGACGAAAATTCCCAATAATAGTTTCATATACAATGACTATTAACAAATCCTATAGCCAATCTTTGGATACAGTAGGACTTTACTTGCCAAGAGATGTATTCACCCATGGTCAAATATATGCCGCGCTATCAAGGGTCACAACCAAACAAGGAATCAAAATATTGGTTCATGATGATAAGGGCAAGTTCAAAGGAACCACTACAAACGTCGTTTACAAAGAGGTTTTCAACAATATATGAGATAAACTTAATTACGGTAAATATTTTGAAAAATATTTTTTTTTATTATGTAAATAATTTTAAGTGGCTTCTTGGTATTTTCATCACAAATGAATGATAATAAATGTTCTGAAACAATATGCATTTTCACCCGTCTTAGAAGATTTGTTGCTCATGTTATCCTACTATATATAATTGGCCATGTATGAAGTTAGTATGACTCTCACATAATGTGTGTTACTGTATATAGTAAAACTTCTTATCTTTAGGTTAACTTTGAGTTCAACTATCTATTGGTCCACAAATCCATTTTACGCATGAGCTATACATTTCCTCATAAACTATTATTTCCCTTTACTTCTTATCTTTAGGTTAACTTTGAGTTCAACTATCTATTGGTCCACAAATCCATTTTACGCATGAGCTATACATTTCCTCATAAATTATTATTTCTCACAACTTTAATTTTCACGTGCACTACTTGACACAATAAAATATCCTTCCGAATTTTTATTCCAAACCAATAACAACACTTATTAATAATATCAAAGCTCAGCATAATGGTTTTTTTTATTTACCTTTACACCCTCTACTTTCTAAATTTAGTTGGATGAGGTGTATAAATCAATTGCTGAAAAATCAGCAATCTTGCATCACTCTATTGTACTATAATATGCAATTCAAAGACCACACATACATGCACCAATGGTGGATTTCTAATGCCTACAATAACATCTATTAAAAACTATATGTAATTTTAACAAAACGACTTTCTAATAGTAAACTTCCAACTAAAATTACACACCATCATTAATGTTTGAAAAATACAACAGTCATCCAAAGTTTAACAAACATACTGCAAAATAAACTAACTAATATATATATATATATATATATATATATATATATATATATATATATATATATATATATATATATATATATATATATATATATATAATTTAACTATAATGTTACACGCGTTAATCACTGCACTTACTAAGAGATACGCTTGATATTCTAAAAAATTGGAAAACCAAAAGATTTCCTTCTGACCAAAGACACTTCTAACCGAAGCCTCTTCTAATGATTGAGATTTTAAAGCAAATAAAACTAAATAGAAAATAGAGAATTTACGCTGTTGAGTCTGCTAATTTTTCTTTCTGACTTTTCACAGCTTCTTCCAGAACCAATTTGTTCTGACAATTTATGATTCCTTATGGATTTAAGTTGAAAATCTTGGAACATAGATCTTATTCCCAACAAGTGTGGAAATCATCCATTCTCCAGGAGCAATAATTGGTGTCTCAGAGTCACTATCTAGAACATTTGCAACATAGACAATCTGGTATCTTAGTACCCATACTTTGGGTCATTTCTTGTTAGTCTTTCCAGAGGTCTTTACGCCTTTGGATTTTTGTGAAACAGTATTATTGTATGGAATCCGTACATTATACTTTGGTTTAGAACCATCTTTCTGTGTTAGTGATTGTGATGCATCAGAATCTAGTTCTTCTGCTTTTAAACATTCTATTTCAGTGCCAGCAAACACGAATTATTTAAAAGAGGTATAAATTTTAGACCCTCAGACTCATCCATTGGCTTGGGTGATCCAGAGTATCCTAAACCTCTACTTCCATTTATGCTAACTCCATAGATCATGGAAGCTATTTTGCTTCTATCTACGCTTTTAATAAGGAAGTGCTGAAAAGCTTTATCATATCTCCTAGTTTCATCAGAGGTAGATATGCTAGATGTAGTTTCTTCTTCTAATTCATAAACCTTACTTTTAAGAGCAACATTTGTTTTTCTAAAGAAAATAATTTTTCATTTAAAATTAAAATGTTTAGCTTACTCTTAGTAGAAGTTTCAGAGGCAGTCACAAAGGTCTTTTTCATATTCTATGCTTGCTCAGAATAAGCTGATACATTTTCATGAGTTTAGTTAATCCTAATTCTCATTCAGAGAAAGTACCCCATCGTCGTCATCAGAATCTGAATCTTCATAAAGAAGAAGTTCATCCTCTGATACTGATCCACTGGTGCTGGTCTCCATCACAAGAGCCACTTTGGCATGTTCTTCATCAAAATTGTCTTCTTCTGAATCTGAATCATCCCATATTGCCATTAGACCTTTCTTAGCTTTGAAAACCTTCTTTGGTTTTCTTTCTTTTCTGAGCTTAGGACATTAACTTTTGTAGTGCCCATGTTTATTGCATTCATAGCATATGAATTCATTTTCTAAATCTCTTCGTTGTTCAGATGTAGACTCTTGTCTATCTCTAGAGTTCCTTGACCCTCTGAACTTACTCAGTCTGTGTTTCCACAGTTTTTTTTTATCTTCTTAGAGATTAGAGATAGTTCTTCTTCCTCAGAGTCTTCTTCAGACTCTTCTAATTTCTCCATTGCCCTATAAGCCTTTGTCTTTTTAGACTTAGACTTGAGAGCGATGGATTTATCTTTCTTTTGGGGTTCATCTTTTTGAATCTCAATCTCATGACTTCTTAAAGAGCTAATGAGTTCTTCAATACTAATGTTATTTAGATCCTTCGCCAATTTTAAAGAAGTTACCATGGGTCTCTATTTGATAGGAAGACTTCTGATAATCTTTTTGACGTGATCAACAGTAGTGTATCCTTTATCCAGAACTCTGAGTCCTGCAACCAACATCTGGAATATTGAAAACATCGTTTCCACAGACTCATCTTCCTCCATTCTGAAGGCTTCGTATTTATGGATTAAGGCCAACGCCTTATTTTCCTTGACTTGAGAATTTCCTTCATGAGTCATCTGAAGAGAATCAAACATATACTTAACAGTCTCTTTATCTGTGATATTTTCATACTCTGTATAATATATCGCGTTGAGAGGGATTGTTCTTGCTTTATCGTGGTTCTTGTACATCTTCTTTTGAGTGTCTATCAAGGCGCTTTTGGAAACTTCTCTTCCTTCTTCATCTACTGTGTATGTAGCCATTAACTAAGATATCCCATAGATCTAGATCAAATCCAAGAAGATAAATTATTATCCTATCTTTCCGATAGTCAAATATTTCTTCATCAAATATTGAAGGCTTTGAGCTATAAGAATCTCTTTCTTGATCAAAAGCAATAACAACTACATTTCCATTTCGAGCAGCCATTGATGTTTTTCACACACTAGATCGGTACTGAACACTGTTAGGTGCTTGATAAAAATCCAACCTTTTATCACTTCAGAACCGGAGCTCTGATGCCAATTAAAGGCGTGAAAAACACAAGAAATGGGGGTTTGAATTGGGTTTTATACTTTGAAAACTTCTGCTTAAAAATATTCTCCTTGAATATGCTTTGCTTTGAAGAAGATGGAAAGATATGAAAGCAACCAATAACACAGTATTTTAATCCTAGTTCACTTGAAACATCAAGCTACTCTAGTCCACCCTTCCAAGGCGATTTACCTGTCTTCAACGAGTACTTAATCCACTATAACCAACCTGATTAAAATTACACAAACAACCGCCAGTGACTAACACCTTCACACATCAACCGTGTGTGACTAACAACCTCTAAGACTAATTGTCCTAGACTTCTTTAGAAGCTGACCCAACTGGTCTCTCAAGGAACAATCAAACAACCGTTTGATGACAAGTTTGTTTACAAATAAATATGCTTATACACAAGCTGATATGTAAGCAGATTTTTAGTACAAAGTGACTTGAATGAATTTACAACTTTTTACAAAGAATAATGAAGTTTACGCGCAAAGTTTCTTCGTGAATTAGCATTTGTTTCTTCGAGTCTTCAAGCTCTTATATAATGCCTTTCATGATGTAACCGTTGGAGGGTACATTTGGAATATGAAAATTGTGTCGGCTTGAAAGAACGTGGGGGAGAAGAATGTACACATCGTCCGTCCTTCATGGTAGTGGATTGAAACGTGTTGTTTGTACCATGTACTATTGTACCACATTAACATTATCTTCTTTCCTTCTGCACTTCAGAGGCTTCTGCGAGCATGAGTTTAGAAATGGATAATCTAACTTCTGGTTAATCAAAACTTCAAGTCTTTAGATCTTCCTCTTCAGAAGCTTCAACACTTGGTTTTGAAGAACCTTGCATTGTAACCAAAGGTTAAAAGAACTTCAAGTCTTAGAATCTTCAGAATCACATTCTTCAGAGTCTTCAGCACTTGGTCTTGTAACCTTATATTGTAACATAAGTTCAGAAGAACTTCAAGTATTGGAATCTTCAGAATCATATTCTTCAAAGTCTTCAGCACTTGGTCTTCAGAACCCTTTATGTTGTAACCTAAGTTCAGAAGAACTTCAAGTCTTTTGAATCTTCAGAGCCACGTCTTCAAAGTCTTTAAGCACTTGGTCTTCATAATCCTTTGTCTTTTGAAACTTGAGTCTTCAGCATCTTGACATAAGTCACACTTCTGTCTTTAGATCTTCTGACTAGTTTTTTCAGACGAACGTATCAGAGCAACTAAACTTCAGAAACTTCTGAAGCTTTCCTCGCTACTTTGTTCATCAAAGCCTCTATAGCTTAGAAGCGGAACATATTCTCTTCTAATGTCTTAGCCACGCCATTCATCAGAAGCAGAACCTGTTTGTTTATCTTAAAAATAAAACAAACATTAGAGTAACAAAAATTATTCACTCAAACATACTCTTTGTTATCATCAAAACTCAGAGACATAATTGTAGAACCAAATCTTGTTCTAACAGTTATATTTCATATGTTGCCGGGCATTAATCACGAATAAAGCATTTAAACAGAATAAAAGCTTTTTCATACATTTTTTCTTTGAACTTTTGTTATTAACCTATCGTTTGTGATTCCATTCATTTTGACTATTCAGACCATCATCTAAACCATCTACAGACAAACTTTCTTATGGCAATATTTTTTTAATAATTATTTTCCAAAAATTAGCAATTAATCATGAAGGCAATTTAAATTCAACAGGTTTAGGGTATTATTTTTTTTATCATTTATGCATTCCACCCACTGTAATTTTTTTTTTTGCATGTCCTCAAGCAACAAAGTAATGAGTGAAAAGAAAAAAGCCTTCATTTAGCGAAAGGCTTCTCGCCTATCCAAATTTATGCAACAAAGTGCATTAGGCGCACAATGTGGCTTGTCTAGCAACGCTCTGCTACATCACTCACACCTATTTTTTATTGTCCAATTACTTGTTATTCATATATAAAAATTCAAGGCATACAAGCAATAATAATCAAAATATTCAAAATAGATTGAAGTCTTGGGTTTGTTCATATACTCAGTACAAAATGACTGACACACCCAAGTCCATTGTGCATGAATGTTTTTAATAATCATATTACATAAACTAAAATCGTTCAACAAGTAATGAAATTAAACTAATAAAGGACTCTTCTATGCCTTGAAGATCACGAGCTTTTAGTATTTTAGGTCGAGTCTTTTGTTTGTGTTACTTATATACCACATTATTGCTTCAGTCATTAGGCATAATAGTTCATTTGTGTAGCTGAGTTAGAATTCAACATTGATGACTCTGATTATTGTTGTAGGTCACTTGTGATTAATGATTGAGAGAAAGCGAGAAGAGGCTTCTTATATTTAAAGGAGACTTAAATAGAAAGATATTGAGGGTAGAATTAAGAAGGGGCATTGAACAAGGGGCATGTTCATCGAAAACACTTTGTACTAATTCTATTAAAAATGTATTTCCTTTTTTGGGTAGAGTGCCCATGAGAGGTAGGTGTGACTTCACCGAGCTGAGTTAACAAACCTTATATGTTGTATATTGCTTTCTCTTAAAATCATTTTTACTTTTCTAGTGTCTGCTATCTAGTTTATTAAGTTGGACAAGTTGTCCCTGACATCTGGTCTAATATCTGTCCCTTGAGGAAAAAAATTAATACTAGAACAATTCAAAATTGAATTGTTGAAAACACATTGATATGTTAGTTGATAGAGTTTAGTCACGTTATACAATACCAACAACAGTCACAATAGTCTCATTATCGATATATAAATAAGTTATATTGTAAAATGGAAATTTTAAATTAAATAATATTTAAATGTCTGCTTAATTTTTTTCATATAGGTTCTGTTTGGTAATACACAATTTTGAGCTTACAGCTTGTATGACAATTTGGACGCTATTTCAAATAGCATTTTACCTTATAGCTTATAACTTATTATTTTTTCTTCCTTTTTTATTCTTATTATTTTAATAAAAATCCACTTTATTTTTTATTTTATTTTAGTTTAGAATGAAATAATTATATATTAAATATCTTTTATGTCATTTTATGTTTAGAAGTTAGTTGAATCGCTAATTATACCAAACACTTCAATCAAATTATCACATATTAGTCTCAACCATCAACTATACATTATAAATTATCAGTCATTAACCATCAACTATAAATAATAAATTAATAGTATTAATTAATTTATCAGTCAATTGTCATTTTTATCAAACAAACTTTTGTATTTTGTTTTAGGGTACACTTTACTCAAAAAAAAAAAAAAAAATAGAGAAAGTGAAACATTGTGTTTGGTTTCAAGGAAACTGGAAGGAAAGAAAGAGGAATGAGAGAAAGCTTAAAGAATATTTTATTTTTTATTGTTTGGGTTGTCGTTTAAAAAGGAAGTAGAGATTTTTTAAATAAATTCCACTTAAAAAACGTTCATTCCAAAATTGGGCGAAAAAAGCAAAGTTGATAGCTTTTTCACGAAATACCAAAATTATCTAATTGAAAATATTACAACTTTTGAATTTTTTTAAAATAGCAATAAACTTTATTTTAAATAAAACTCATTTTTTATTGCTTTTTTTTTTAATTTGTTAATATTCAAAATTTATTTTATAAAATAATTGAATATTTATTTTAATATTGATCAAAATGTATTACATTTTAAAAAAATTACATTTTAGTTTATTTTATTTGAGGATTATTTTATCATTTTGTATTTACATACCTTTCTTTCTTTTCATTTTTTATTTACTTTCACTCCTAACAAACAACCAAAAAATCATCTCACATCTATTCACTTTTATTCCTTCAATATTCTTTTCTCTTACTTTCTTTCCTTTTATATTCTCCTCTCATCCAAACAAAGACCAAGTGTTGTTTAGAGTGGGAAAAAATAACAGACAACACAAAAGGCACGTGAAGATCCATAAAAAAGCTGAAGAGCTTATCTATCTAGTTGTCAACGTGTTATATAGTACTAGTACCTTAAAATAATGTGCTGTCTCATTGCTTAAGAGAGAAGAAGAAAACCAAACATTGAATTTGTTTCAAGACTTTAGCCACTGCAGTGGCGTCTTGGTCAGAACGCGACAAACCAAACTCAGGTACGTTGAACTTTTACATCTTCTCACACTTCACACCACCTTTTTTCTTCTTCTTTGAAAAAAAAGACACACTTCATTAGAATCATTATATATAATATTTCTGTTTACAGTTGAGAATCAATTGAAGATACGGGAAGCATGAGTATGAATCCATTATTTAGAAGTGAATCTTTCGGATACTGTAACTACTTCCCTGACCAGAACTACACCATGATGGAGAAGAGACAGTTGTTCCTAAGAAGCTACCAGTTCTGTAGAAAGAAGACTCTGACAGAGAGAATCAAAGGGTCATTAATCCGTGCTAAGAAAGTTGTTTGGTTAAAGCTAAGACAAGCTCGTGGATTAAGAAAGTTGGTGTTTTTTCCCAGGTTTAAATGTGCTTTCTATTACCGTAGAAGAAGATTCTTTTCACAGCTCTGAAACACTGGTAATAGTAATAGCCACAAGCGCAAAACTGAATCTTCAACATGTTTATGGTAATTCATTTGTATTTAGATTTTGGAACATGACAACATGTATGTATTTTGTTCATTATTCTTAAGGTTATAAATTTGTTATGTTTCTTTATTTTGTTTAATCGTTTGGTTGATAGGTTTATGACTCATATCTTTAACTGCTCCTTCTTTCTTGTCTTTTCTAATGGCGTGAGCAGATGTTGAAATATAAAATTGATTCAGAAATTGATCATACATGGTTGTTGAATTGCAGCTCTAGTTAGGTCTTTTAATTTATTAGAATTTTATATTGACAACACTCATCATTCAAATTGATTTGTAAGATGTGAGAGGTATATGTTTTTTATTTTATTTTTAATTTTGTGATGGAGAAACCTTATAACAAGGCAGACATTGGGGGGAAAAACAAAATTTGGTTAATTATGAAGCAGTTTTTCATGCCTATTATTAGAGTTAGGAACTTGAGATTCTCAAGATAATACACACACTCCAACCAATACTCCGGCAAAGCTGCAAGAGTTAAGGACTTTGGTGTAGGGACCCTTATTTTGGTATTGTTAAAAAATTGAATATTTGTATTTGTACAACTCATTTGATAATCCTACAAAATATTAAATAACGACCGAGGCCGCGGTTGCACTGATGGTGTAAAGATTTTTGTGATTTTAGTCGGTACAAGTGTTACAATACTGATCGTTGTTGTTATGGTTTAGATTAATTGCACTTTATTCTTTATAATAAAAATGGTGAATAATTGTATCAGGACCGACACCTAATACTATTTTGTCGCATCTTTTTTCGCGACAAAATATTTTTTAAGTAAGAATCTACATCTTTCTAGTTAAGTGAAATTCTAGCTGTAATAGGAAATGCAAATGCAAATTGCTAGTCCAAAGAACAAAAAGTCAAGTATTTAAAAGTTCTATGTTTTGAACTTTCGAGTTTAACAGCTGTGTTTGTGTGTGTGGCTTGCATTTTTACCATAAAAATAGGGCTGGAAGAACCATAACTGTTTTGTTACTTTAACTTATGATTGCCATTATCATCAATAAATGCTACTAGTTGGAATATTATCGTTTCTGCTTTAAGTTGTTTTTGATTCTCCACCTCCATGTGATTCGATGGACTTTTTTTTAAGTGGTAGTGATTCGGTTATCTTTAATTCACGGGCAAGTGGGTGGTCGTAGTTGCTGTCTGGTGGTTGCTTCTGTTACTATCTGACCATCAAAATATTTATGACACTTTTTATTGTAGTACTCTACTTCCCTCTAAGAACTCAATTACTATAAATGTATTTACTATTTGCTGTCTATGGTGGCCATCTTCCACTACAAGGGTAGAAAATATCTGATTATATTATGAATAAATAAAAAAGTAGTGGCGTTAATGTAATTTTAAGAGCTTCAATTGCAGTTGAGTTGTAGAATTACTTTTTGCTAGAAGAGAAATTAACTATTGAATTTAAGTTGGGTGATTAAAATAATAAAAGAGAGTTTCAAAGATTTTATGTGATATTAAGATACCGATCCCACCCACTAAGGAATTGTTTTATCAGACTATAGTTAGATTAGACTTGTGATATTATATATTAGTATAAACTATTTGACATTTAAAGAATCACTACAAAAATAAAATAAATATAGTAGAAATAAATTTTTTACGTTTGATGTGTAGTAAAATTAAATAGATTAAAAATTAAAAATGACAATATTGAGTGTCCCACATTTAGAAATACAAGTGAATTTTAATTTAGAAATCCATTTAAAACTACATTGTGATGACTCTAGAAGAAATTGGTACAATACCGACATAGTAGAATAAATGCACTAGCATACTCTGATATTAGTATTAAGTGTTAACTTGATTTTTTTTTTCAAAAGGAAGACTTCAATTTATGACTTAAAAGAGACAGTGAAGCAAAATATAAATGAGGGATATTATTCCGTTGTAAATTAATTGTCATATTTGACACTTTTACATAGATTTAAAAAATATAATAAATAATAAATAATTATTTTATTAAATTATTCTTATTAATTATTTAAATTATCATTATTGTAAAATTAAAAAATAATAAATTAAAAAAATTAATTATAAGATACATTTAAAAGATCAAAATTAAAATTGTATAATTTAAAATAAAAAGTATTTTAGACCAAATAATTTATTTTAAATGTGACATACTTTGAAACGGAGTGTAGTAAATAAAAATATGAAAAATTATAATACAACAAATATTAGATATAAATAAAAAATGATAAATATTTATTATAAAATAGAAATAGTGAACAAAAGTTAATACTCGCTATGCCTCAAGTGTATTTTTGTTATTTTTAAAAGTAAAACAAAATGATATATTCTCTCCGTTTTAAAATGAGTGTCATTTAAAATTTTTGCACACAAATGAAGAAATACAATAACGTTGTCATAAAATATTAGACTTTTATAACATTAACCTTATTAATTAATGTATTGAAAGTAGTGCCAAAGTAAAAAGTAAATGACATAATTGGAAAATTAGTATCCATTACTATATTGAAAAGTGAAAATGACAGTCATTTTAAATAAATTTTATTTGTTAAAACGACAGTAATTTTAAAACAGAAGGAGTTTATAAATAAGGAGAAAAAAGAAAGCAACAAAGTATAAGAAACAAAAGCACGAGTGCTCAACAAACAAAGCACAACTAAAAATAAAGGTAAGGAAAAAAATCACAAGCAACAACAATTTCTCAACAACTTCCGGAGAAACCAGGCCTATACTATTGGAATAAAATTAGTTTATATCACATCTCATAGATTTTGATGATAACAAAGTATTTAAAGAATAATTGGGTAGACTAATGTGTGTTCAAGTGTGCAGGTACAAAGATCAATATACTGATTGAAAATCAGTTTTAAAAATCTACTGAACATTCAAAGAGAAGTTATTAAGAGATAGATTCTGAAGACCAGACTCTGAAGAATCAACTTCTGATCAAGTCATCTTTTGATGGTCAGAACTTAAAGTCTCCAGACTCTGATTAAGTCAACTTCTAAAGATCAAGTCAGTCTCTAAAGAGCCAGAGTCTGAAGGACCAGAAGCTAAGACTCAGACTCTGAAGGACTAGAACCTGAACCCAATCAAAGCTCATGAACCGGTAATTTTCTAATAGGTCGCTTCAGATTATGAGGCCAATTTGTCCTATTCTGTTCACGTGAAAATTTAGCAGAAAGTTGTAGAAGCCTGAAGTTTTACAATTGATAATTACTTTTGTAGCAAAAGAGTTTCAAATGGATTTGCAAAATGACATTAACCATATTAGGAAGTTTTTCAACAGATTTATTGATGCTTCTCTTCAAAGACTTTCTTGGGTTGAAGTTCTCTCTAACGACTCTTTCATGGAACTCTATAAAAGGATCTGAAGATTTGGAGAAACACACAAGATTGCACCTTGAAAAGTAAAAGAGAAGTTACTCTGTCAAAACAAAGAACACAAGCTAACTTAGAACTTCTTACCAATTGTACATTCTTAGAAGTTCCTAAGTCTTAAAGTTTTCCGTGTTGTATTATGTTTACACCTCTGATTATATATCAAGTGTAATTATCAATATATCACTATCATTTATCTGTTAGATAGATTATCAGAAGTCTCTTTCTTGTGTTCTTGATCAATTGGAAGTTTCTTGCCTACGTGGTTGAGCAATTAGAAGTCTCTTGTTTGCATGCTTGAGCAATCAGAAGTATCTTGCGAGCGTGCTTGAGCATTAAAGTCCATCACTTGTGTGTTTGTGCATTGAAAGTATCTTGCTTGTGTGTTTGAGGATCTTGTAATTAGTTTTGGTTATAGTGGAAATCTCTTGGAAGTGCAACGAGTCTGGACTACTCCTGATTTGTAGGATGAACCAATATAATTGCTTGTGTGTTGTCTTGATCTATTCTTTATTTTTGTTGAACATTGTTCCGCTGCTATTCATCAGACTCTGAATCAAATTCTAACATGTTCTATCAGGATCTGATAATAGATCTTAAGAGAAAAGTCAACACGATTCAACCCCGCTTCTTGTGTTTTTCTCACATTCTATTGTCATCAGAGCACAGTCTGTATATTAACACTTAACACTGATACAAAAAAAATCCTAAGATAAAGACATCATGGTTGAATATAAATTTATTAATAATGTTGATCATAGTACATTTGAGAAGAACAATTATATTTTCAAACCATAAACATTCAGTAGAAATTCTATTGAGTTTGGGTGGCGGAAAAGAAAGATGTATACCCACATCATAGGTGTTGATGATGAGTTACGGGATATCCTTGAAGATGTAATTTATTTTGTACTTTATAGAGTAGGTATTGATGCCATGAAGAACTTATACCATTGAACCATATTCTAAATGTTAAAGATCAAGATGTGAGTTGTGACATGCATGCACTTCAAAAAATAGTGGTTTGTTTAAGTTATTTTTCAAAAATAGTTTAGTTGATTATATACTTCGTTATTAATTTGAATGGTTGTATCTCTTTAGTGACATGTATGAAAAAACAAGCAATCTACATATTATATAATAAACTCTAGGTACTTTCCACGACGATTATCTATTGTAACCGTGATGAAATTTTATTTATATTACAAATAAATTGATGTTGCTGGATTTTGAATATATATATATATATATATATATATATATTGTTATGGACTGGTTCAATGGTTAAATGGGCCCAATCTACATCTACCTCTAGCACGACCCAAATGACTTTGGCTTAATACCTCTGGCTCTGTGTCGGGCAAGCCTGGTCGAATACCCCCGGAGCAACATCATATGAGCCCGACCCAAGACTTTTTCCCTCAATAACAACCTCACTGTGTCTACTCAACGCAGGTCGAGCAGGCGACTATGATTCACCTCAAGTACGTCTACCCGCAAACTCCCTATTGCCCAATGCAACGACTAGTTACGAGCATGAATGCCCATCTTGACCAAGTCCTAGCGGTTACCTATTTTTGAGGACCCATATATCTAGGACCAAAAATAGGAACCAATGGTTATGCGTCGGGGGAAAACTATATAAACCCTCACACTCGTGAGAGCCATGTATCCACTATTCACTCTAGAAACCCTAATACTTTCTTGCACCTCTTTGTGCTCTTTCTTACTTTAGCATTGGAGTGCCTTGCAGGTACACCCTCTCCTCTTCATCAACTTCAGCTCGACGAATCATCATCTCCTCGATTCATCTCAGATTCTGATCAATACACCAGATTACACACACACACACACACACACACACATATATATATATATCACAATGTTTGATAAGCGTAACAGTTATGTTATGTAGCCCGAGTCCTGCCTTATTATCACGGTCTTGCGACCGTGGTGGAAAGCACCAGACATACAATTACCCCTTACCTCACAACGGTTGAGCAGGCCTTGTGGTATCCCTTTTACAAATGTTGTGGTATGGCTTTTCCGTAGAAGGGTAATTTGCCTTCACTCACAAGTTATCTCAAGTAGTGAAACCACATCTCAATGTGCTTGCTCCTCCCATGTGCTATTGGGTTCTTAGAAAAACCAATGGCTGAAATATTATCAGCTAAGAGTGTGACAACCTCACCCTCATTATTGCCCAGATCTTGAAATAGATTCATTGTCCACACGACTTGGCACACACATAATGAAGCAAAAATATACTTAGTCTCACAAGACAAGAGTCCAACTATCGGTTCCTTCTTTGAACAACATGATATTAGTGATCCACCAAACATAAAGATGTATCCAACTATAGACTTACAATCATCTTTATCTCTTCGCCAATTGGAATTTGTAAAACCGAGAAAATTGTATTTTCTGCCTATATCCGATATGGGAAAGATAATTATGTGCCCAATAGACCCTTTAACTTATCTTAGGATTATTTTGACTGATGCCAAGTGAGACACCTTCGATTTCTCTATGAACCTACTCACAATACCGACACGAAACACCAAATATGGACGCATATTGCATAGGTAATATAATGATACTATCAACATTATATATTGATTAAGATCAACATTATGCTCCTCTTCACTCTTGGACAACTGCAACCTTGCCTTAACTTGTGTAATGGTAGCATTAGAATGCTCCATATCACACATAGATATCTCTAGGCATATATCTTTTGATGTATAAGTAGTCCCCTTTTTGACTTATGAAACTCTACGCCATGGAAGTATGTCATAATACCAAGGTCTTCCATCTCAAATTATTTCATAAGCTCACTCTTAAACTTAGAAACACTCTTCTCGTTGCTACACATGATCAACAAATTATCCACATATAGACAAATTATGATCACACTTTCACCTGCATCCGTATTCACATAAACTCCTTGCCTAGACACACATTTGTTGAAACCAATATCAACTAGAAAACCATCTATCAATTTGTTCCAAGCTCTCAAAGCTTGCTTCAAACTATATAATGCCTTTCTCAACTTTTAGAACCTACCCTCTTGATTATTTACAACAAAACCAAGGGGTTGTTCTACATGCACTTCTTCCTCTAGCGGACCATTCAAAAATGCGGACTTCACATCCATTTGATAGATGAACCAATTTTTTATATTCGCAATACCAACAACTAGACTTATGGTTTATATCCTAACAACTGGGGAAAATACCTCATAAAAGTCTATGTTTTCTCTTGTTAAAAATCCCTTATGCTGAAGCGGTAAAGTGGCAAGAAAAAGTAAGTATTTATTTATTTCTATCATATCGTCTCCAAAGAGATTAGTGGCTACTGAATTGTCGTTAGAAAAGTCTCGTGTTAATGAGTTTGGATTTGATTGGGTTTAAATGTAAACGCGGGAATTTAAACTTATGAACAGAAAAATAATTCATTCTTAGAAAAGGAGAAAACTCTCGAGATTGAATTTCACATACCCGTTAAATACCTAAACTTACTACCTAGTTCCAATCAACCTAAATTACTCGTTAACACCATCATTTATCACTCATATAGAGGTTATGTCTAACACAAAGGAAGATATCATCCATATTGTTCGCAAAGGTGATTATGCGCACAGCTCAAACAACATAGAGGCATTAAGAGCCGATACTCACGTGAATATTAAGCCTTAATATATTTCTAGAATCAAAACACAATATATGTTCATCCTAAATCCGGATTCGAACTGTACATGTATGCAATAATCCAAACCCAAATAAAGCAAGCAATCACCAACATTAATTTGTAAAGAAAGCTTCATACAACACCATGAGTATTGAATATACATATAAACAAGAATACTTAAAATAAAAACCCTACAAATAATGGTTTCAAAGAGAAGAAACCAAATCTTTCACGGTGTCAATCACGATCAACCAAGCTTTCGGCCCCGGATCATCCGATTACAAGCCACAGATATTGTTTTCTAAGCTCTCTAAACCAAAAAGTGAAGTTGATGGTGTTGGGACTAAAATATACCCAACCCATAACCTTAAAATATGTTGGGACTATTTAATGAGTTTCAAAGTCGTCGGACGCGATTAACCTGCACAGAGCGCGTAGCGCGCTCCCTGCTGTTAAAACAAATTAGCACTTGTTTTTTCTTGTAACTTTGTTTTACGCACGGGTTGAAGCGTTGGAAAGCTTATTCAATATAATGTATAATAACGACTAAATATAAACCAAATTAATGACTTTTATCATCTTTGTTTTGAGTCTTATCCTTTGATAAATTGCTAAAAATTGCATTCTTAAAGCTTAGCCTCTGGCCATTATTACTCAATGCTCCAATTATGAATGAATACCTACAAAAGTGATGAAAAACTATCAAACAATACAATATTTACACAAAAATACGATTATACACAATATGTACAAATACACACACAAGTTGAAGTTTATTCAAAGGATTACAACAAAATGAGTCGATAAGTGCTACTAAAATATACACAAATATAACAACTATTTTGCACTTACCACCTTCACAACTAATTGAGCCTTATGCTTGATTATTTTAACTTTGGGATTTACCTTCACCTTATAAGACTCATCTTACACCAATCGACTTCTTATCTTTCGATAGATCAACAAACTCTCAATTAGTATTTTTCTCAATGGATTCTAACTCCTCTTTCATTGCACAAATCCACTTTGGATCACTTAAGGTCTCCCGTGTTAATGGGCTCAGATTCAAGCGTAAGTGCAAAATGGAGGAAATCACCATTATTATTGATCTCGTTATCCCATAATATCTCACAATCTTAGAGTCTTAGAGGCAAACCTCTTTGCCTAGTTTGTCATCTAACATTTTCCTCCGTTCTGACTTCGACCCGCGACTGTTTAGAAACTTCAGATTCTCCAGAATCTAAAAAACCGTGCGTGTAACTGGTTACGACTTTCCTATAACCGGTTAACGCCCATGTAAACGGTTAACGTCTGCATGTAACCGGTTACATGTTGTTCCACATGCTTAAATTCGTCGATTATGATGTCCCAACTGATCATGATCCTTTTGTTTTCAACATCAATCAACTTGTAACCTCCAGTAGGTTGATACCCAACAAGTATCATCATTTCACTTTTGTCATCCAACTTCTTTCTAAGTTGGTCCGGAACATGTCGATACATCATGGAACCAAAAACTCTCAAATGATTTAGGTTCAGTTTGAATCCATATTATGTCTCTTATAGAGTTATCTTCTCAAATTTTTTTTATAGGAAATCTATTTAACAAATAGACGGCCGTGGAAACTACTTCTCCTCACAACTCTTTCAACAAATTTTTTCCTTTGAACATATTTTTCACTATGTTCATAATCGATTGGTTTTTTCTCTCGACAATACGGTACTACCTCAATTTTTTGGTTTAATAATATCTATTATTGCTAATTACCTCAATTTTTTGGTTCAAATATCTATTATTGCTAATTGAACTATATTTTTGCAAGTTTATCTATTTATCCTCTTTTTTTCCTTCATATTTGGCTGTCGTAATTTTTAGTCATAACCAGAATATGCTTTCGGTCAAACTTAAATCTTAATATACCACTTAGAAGCAAACAATTATTAAAATGTGATATTGACTTATTGAAGCAATTTTTATATTCAAATCAGATCCGTCATGAAAAAACTCATGTGACCAATATTCATCTCCATTTCTTTTAGTCAATTTCTGTTTTGAAATTATAAACTACAGCTTCCACCTTTTGACTTTAATTAATTATTAAGTTATATAATGTACAGCTCCTCTTGAAAACAAGATGAGTACATTGGTTTGGTCGAATTGAATCAAAGCTACGCTCATGTGATTGAAAACTTATACACTAATATATTTTTGCTTACGAATACAAAACCCACGTTTGAAAGCATTTTCAATATTTCAATATTTGCAGATCCATCCATGATATAAAATATACAAATATTTTGACAATTATAAATATAGCTACTGACCTTAGCATTAAGTTGACTATAGGAACAAGTAATTTTGTGGATTGGTACAGCAGTAAATAAACGGATATCAACTACTCATACTCATGTGTATTGCGTTTTCTTCTTTAACTAATATATCAGCGTGCTTCTGGAAGAAGAAAACGAATGCCCCACTAATGTCTTTGCTAATGGAAAGAAGAAACATGTAAAATAGTAATAAACCAATATGCAATAGATATAAATTTTGTGAATTTTTTCATCCACTCATAGAGTGAGACGCATCCCATGAAAATTCAAAAATACCTTTTTTAAAATTGGAAGTATTTTCGATTCACACTCTATTTTGTTCAAACCAATCAAAATGTGGTGTGACCCTTAAAATTATAAAAAACTGTACCGGAGGTTAACTTCCGGTATGTAACCGGAAGTATAACTCCGACCATAGAAGCGAGAACATTGAATTGTATGCCACCTGGATATTTTGTATGAAATCGGAAGTTTATTTCTCGTTTTGTCACGAAGCTGATTACTATAAGCAGCAAACATGGTGATCACCACCATAACACACTTTCTCCTTCAAACCTCTCAAAAACCCTCTTCATTGCCAATTCATTATCCACTCCAAATCCATATTTTTTTGGTTCATCATATCAGAAAAAGCTCACCAAAGAAGAATTTCAGGTAAACATCATCCCTTTTATCCCTCATTCACTGCATTAATTTGTAACTTTTTACTGAAAATAATGTTACGTACAAACCAGAAGTTTAATTTCGGTTATGTCTCTGTTTTGAAATTATGCAGCAGATTTCACTGTGATATGTGTATTTATAATTTATATTATGTTACATAGGTATGGTGCACCCTGATAACATTCCTAAGTCCGATGTCACCGAAGTTGTATAGCCGGTCGTAGTTCCACCTCACATAATTAAGGCGGTCGATGTTCGTGAACATTTTGAAAATGTTCAAGAATTTGAATTTTGGGACGATATTTTGCAATGGATTCGTTTAGAGGCAACGAGGTTAGAATTTACTACTGTGATAGCAAGGTCCGATAACGACACGGATAGAAGAAATGCCTTTGTTATTTTGACTTGCGAAAGGAGCGGAAAATATGTGGCTCGCATAATAGATATTGAAATGCGACGAACCGACACAAGAAAATGTGAGTGTCCGTTTCGGTTGCGTGGTTATCTCATGGCCAACAATAAGTGTAAGTTTAATGCGATTAGTAGAGAACAGAATCATGATTTAACTCCAAAGTTCGTCGATCATCCAATAACATGTTGGCTACTTCCGGATGAGAAAATTTGTATTTCCGACATGACTTTGAATTTGGTACCTCCCAAAAACATTCTTGCAACCTTGAAGCGCAAAATACCGGAGAACACCTCTAATATCAAACAAGTGTACAATAAGCACTATCAAACAAAGTTATCCCTTCGGGAGGATCGAATCGAAATGCAACACCTTTTAAAAGTTCTTGATGAGAACAATTATGTTTGTAGGCACCGACGGGGTGATGATGGAGTAATTGTTAGAGACATTTTTTGGACTCATCCTGATTCTATTAAATTGTTCAACAGGTTTCCTACCGTGCTCGTAATGGATTCGATGTACAAAACCAACAAGTGCAGACTACCGTTGTTGAAAATTGTTGGTGTTACATCGACCGAGATGACGTACTCAGATGGTTTTGCATTTCTCGAGTGCGAAAAGACAAATTTTAATGGGCTTTAGAGGTGTGTAGGTCAATATTGAAGGACGAAGAAGAAATGTCAAAGGTAATTATTATTGACCATGATATGACATTAATAAATGTCGTTGCAACCATATTTCTGACTTCTTCCGCATTACTTTGTAGGTACCATATTACAAAAAAATGTGAGAAGTCGGTTAAACCTGCTGTGGGGTCGAAACAGGTAGCTGGTGAAGATGGAAAGTTGGTAAAGTCCAGTGTTATTGTGGATAAAATCATGGCTGCATGGAATGTTATTGTCAATGCATCTACAAAAGAGATGTATACTGATGCTGTTTTAAAATTCCGAGTTGTTTGTGAGAAATATTCGAATATGTTGAAATATGTGGAGAGCATAATACTTGATCAGGTGAAGGAGAAATTTATTTGTGCATGGACTAATTAGGTTATGCACCTTGGACATACAACATCAAACCGAGTTGAATCTGCGCATGCTTGTCTCAAGAATTGGTTGGCAAATAGCAAGGGAGATTTGATTACGGGTTGGGAAGTTGTGAACCATATGATCATGAACCAGCATAATGAGATACAAACGAAATTTTGTAGCAGTATCACGGTGTTGGAACACAAGTTCAAGGAGAATATGCTATATTCTCAATTGGTCGGTAACATCTCTCGGGCGACGCTTACTTATATTTTCTATGAGGCCAAAAGAGCTTTAATTGTTGGTGATGACACCTCAAAATGTGAGTGCACTATTATGAAAACATATGGTCTTCCTTGTGCTTGTGTCATAGCCAAGAGATGAGTGGTAATGTCCCGATACGTATGGACGAGGTCTCTAGTCATTGGAAGAGACTTAGTTTTGAGGATGACGGGAAAATGAAAAGTGATAAATCAAATATATCTCCATCCTTACCGAATGGGAAGCAATATAAGCGAGATTTTTTAGAGCCGATGATGCCACCATACTCCACATCAAAGAATACTTGAGAAAGATTGTATTTCTGGAGACCACAGATTTGAAACCACCCTCCCAACCGGTAAAAAAGGTGCACCGAAGAAGTTGAAACCTACATCGGGCGACAATTCTACTACGAGGACTTTTTATTATTATGAACATGTTGACAAAGTATTTCCCGACTCACCTACACCGAAATCTCATAAATATGCTTTCAAAGGTGTCCGTATTAGCAAACCACCTCCTACACCGACTCCATCAAAAATACCGTTCATCGATCATATGTCAATTTTCATGCACAAATACATTGAAAGGATTGTCAATGTGGGTGGTGACGGTAATTGTGGCTTTCGAGTTGGTTCTTGTTTGCTAGGTAGCAGTGAAGAGTATTACACCACTGTGTGAGATACTCTGATCACAGTTGACGGAACACAGAGAGTTGTACACACGAAAGAGAAAGTTGAGGAAATAAATCATACACTAGTACCTGCTAAGGTTGGATGTGCACCGGAGGACAAATGGATGCGGTTCCTTGATATGGATCATCTCATAGCAAGTGCGTATGACAGGGTGTGTATTAATCTAACAAGATACAGTTTTTCAGAGACTTATTTTCCTCTGCGCACTACTCTTATACCAAATCCCAGCGATCATATCATTTGTGTTGGGTGGATTTCAAATCCACGACATTTTGTTCAAGTCAACTTGAAACCGGGATTCCCTATACCACCGACATCACTGGAGTGGACGCTTCATTTTACAGAACCATCGGAGACATGGCCGGACGAATTCATGAAAAGTATGCAAGAATACAACAAGTTGAGGGAAATAAATATAGAAATAAATAGCGAAAAGTCGAAAGGGGTTCCACCGGTGGATTTATCTGACGATACTTTTTTCGGCTCTTTCAAGTAGTATAGGTAGCATTGTAATGTTACCTCCATTTTGATAATGTATTTTGATGTGGAAATATAATCATTTTTGTAATTTGACCACTTGCAAAAAATTTGAATATATGAGATTTTATGTTATACTTGCTATTTTTTGTTTTGTTTCTGGTTTTTCAAACCCAAGCCACTTACCGGAATTTAACTTCCGTTTTGGTCTTAAGTAGGAAACCGGAATTTAACTTTCAGTTTTATCACTGACAGAAAGATAGGATTTCTATGGTCCATGTTTACATCCTTCTACTATAAAATATATCTCCTCTTTTAATTCTTCCTACCACAACACATAAAACCAGATATGGACATGAAATTAGACATCACATGGGTTGTTGGAGTTGTTCATTTTCTCAACGACATACCGTCTCGCGAATTCAAGATCACGATGTACACCCCAATTGAAGTGGTACATGAAAATTTGCAGGAACCTGTTCCTTACGGCACAGTCGAAAGGTAGAGAAGATCGAGTAACACTCGCCATCAATCGACAATGAAGGGAATCTGCAGTTCATGAACCGTGAACTGAAGAGCGACGACGATTTACGGGCTATGTGGTCGGCTTATCGAAGTTTTCAGGAGAAAGTTCCAATCGAGCTAGATGCGAGTTTATCAAGAACCGTCAATGACATTATGAGGATGTTGCAACGTCCACCGGGATATTGATTTGTAATGTTCAATTTATGTTTAACTTTCGGTTTGTATTTGCTAAGTTTATGTATCTCTATGTTAGACAATGAAATAAATTTTCTAATTTTATGTTATGAATGCAACTGGAAATATAGTTACGGTACAAAACCAGAACTTAATTTTCAGTTTGGTTTAAATTTTATCAGATGGTGGTGCGCATTGGAAGTATATTTCCGATTTTCAAGAGCAATTTGCGAATTCCGTGCGGGTGGATAAGAAAGTCATGGAGTGAGTTAAGAAATTCACTAAAGTTTTTTAAAACTTGTAAGAGCATCTTTAATGGTGCAATCCATTTTTAAATTTTTTACGGGACCCATCAAAACACATCATCTTGATGCAATTTATCTAATTTCTATTCTAATTCTAAAAAATTAATATTGGATCCCACAATTTTACTTTATATATTAATATTTTATTCATATTAAATTTTATTTTATTTAACATAATAATTTAAATTCTAATTAATATAAAATAAATAAAATTAAAATTGAATATAAAATTTAAAATGATATTAATTTTGAAGTAAAAAAATAAAAATTTGAATAAATATATTATTAAATGAAGGCTAATGAGAAGAAATTATAAGAAAAAAATTTAAAAATTAAGAGTAAAGTGATGAAATTGTGAGAAAGAAATTAAAACTTAAGAAAAACTAAAAGTGAAAGAAAATTTATGTGTAAAATATTTTAAATAGAGTGTATTTATAATCAATTAAAAGTGGTTTAAAAAAAAAGAAATAGTTATTATTCATATGCACTTTTAATTATATTATTTTTTATTCCCAAGAACGGTTGCATTGCACTACTACTGTTGGTAAAGCTGTTGAAAATCACAAGGCTACATTTGCCACGCTAGAAAACCAAAAAAAAAGCTAAGAGGAACAACAATAAATATATGAAAAAAGCATCCCAAGGACACAAGTTAATAAATTATTTATAAAAAAAATTTCTTGAATCATTTACATTCAATATTTTGAAACTTTAAATATTACTTTATTACATTTAAAATTTTCTAATTATAATATTCTTAAGATGTGCCCTTAGGCCATATGTTAGTATGACCTTAAATAATAAAATAAATAAAAGTATTAGAGAATACAAATATTTTATTATGGAAATTTTTTATTGTAAGAGTAAAAAACTACGAGTTGTTCAGACTAAATAAATAACTCCACTATAGTCAAATAAGGGTATAAGAGAGTTCCACAAATATTCACAAATTAGTGCTAACAAGAACAAAATCACGAAAGAAACTAGCTTACAAATAAGAAATAAGAAGTTAAAAATACTCAAATTTGCAGCTTCATTGCAAAGTCTTTACTCAAACTTCTTTTTGAAGATTTTAACGGTCAAAAGGTAGATGCATCTGTTGCAAATCATCCCTCTAAAAATAAGCTCAATGGAATGGTTAATTAATTTAAAATCGTTGATTTCGTGAGACTGGTTGCAAAAAAACGGAAATAGGGTTCTTTCGTATTTTCTCTCCTTTAAAGTTGATTTTTCTACTTTATTTTCTCTTTCCCTTTCTTAACCCTAAATTGACATATCTACTTAAAAATAAGTGAGACACAAATTAGCTAATATATTTGATTTTTCTCCACATAATATTTAAGTTTAATGGATATGTAGTGATAGTATAAAATAATTTTATAATATATGTCATCCAATAAAAAATATATTTCACAGTGTATTAGTACATCACCCCTTTTCTCATAACATATATTTTAAAATAACAATTTATAATAATAAAAAATAATATTTAATTTTGATACCTCAAAAGCTATATAATAAAATAAAATATAAATTAATAAGAAGAAATAAAAATTCTAAATTATTTATTCAAATAATTCTCACACTCTATTGCTATTAAATATATAAGGCAAAAAGGAATATGAATCAAATACAATGAATTTTAAATTAAATTCATATTACCAAATTATATTAATTGAAAAATATATATTACGATCCAAATATAGTGGGGGCACGGGCAACAAAGCTTTAAATTACATTTGATATAAAAAAGAGAATTAACAACTTTCTTTCAAGAATCAATCAATTAATATTTATTTTTAATATTTTGATTACTATACATTTTACATATTCTAATACATTCCTTTTTAATTTGTAATCATTTTAACAAAAGCAAATTATTGAAAATGAAGATAAGACCAGAAAGAACATTTAAGCAGCGGTAACAGCTACTATGAATTTAAAAATAGAGTAAGAGTTTTACATAATGTAGAGTAAGAAATATTTTTCCAAACTTTTATAATTTTATGGTAAACTATGTTTTCTTCCACTATAATGATTATTTAAATGATATTTTTATATATTTTATAATATGCAAATTTTGAATGAATGCATATGGAATGGCAATTTATAGACATATTAAATAAATACACATGGAATGGTGATTCAATTTATGTCATGTATATGGAAAAAAAAAAATTTAGAACTAAACAAAATATTAAAAATGAAGGCAATATCAAGAAGCAGAATATTTAAGTGGGAGGAAATATCTAGCATCAATTTTAAAATATAGTATATTTAGTGGGGCTTTTAGAAAGATGTTTAATTTGTTTGTAATTTTAAACACATTTTTTATGGATTGTGTTCGATAGAATAGTGATAATTGTTTATGATAATATTTATTTATTTATTTATAAAGTGTTACAATTTTTGTCACAATGTGTTAATAATATAAATATTTTTTTATTTTTGAATTAAGTCAATACAATAAAATGTTAAAAACAATATTCATTTATGTGTATATTGAAAGAATTAATTGTTGGAATTAATTCGATAACAATTAGTCACATATATATTTTCTATATATTATATCATATATTTTAGTGCGAAATATAATAAATAATTATGAACATGCATATAACTATAGGATCTATGACATGTTAGTATATGAGATATGAGATTTCAGAAATATCTAGATCCATAAGGAGAAAAAACTTTTGACAATGATATCTATAATCCTAAAACGCAAAAATGTAGGGACAAGTGACCGATACTTGTTGGCTTGTGGATCTTCCTCAACCTGTACTCCTAATGCCTTGAACACTCTTCAGATGGGGAGAAGAGATTATTTTGCTTGCACGATATATTGGGGACCATAACCTATATATAGTGTGATGACCAATTAGGTTCTCATTATTCCCAAATGGGTCATCCTGACATCTACTCATATTTGAGTCAATACTCAATTAATTAATTAATTAATTCATAAATAAAATCTAAATAGCCTTTTAATATTATTTGATCAGAGAATTATTTAAAGCACTTTATTTGATAAAATAGCTAATATAATTAAATAAATATATTTGGCCACATAATTATTGGAATACTAATATAAGACTATATTATTAAAATATTTCAACAATCTCCACTTGGTCAATATATCTTATTAATAATTATATATGTTATTTATCTTTAGATTTCAACTTTACAATCTGGTCCACCTCATACATCAATAATGGAACCATCACAGCTATCGTCACTAACATATAATGTGACAGAATCCCGATGACTACCACATAAATGTACTTGATGACATATGTAACACCCCATCTAAAATACTCCGCGAATTAATATTTAAATCAGAGTTAACATAAACGAAAGGACGTTACAATTATTTAAAATAGAAAATCTCATTCATCATGTCATGCTTTTATTGAAGAACTTTATTAAATATAATGCAAACCAATTATTATGTTCTACACAGCGGAAAATGACATAAAAATCCGGAATAAATTCAATTCATAATTATTCCAAACATAAACCAAAAGAAACAAGTCGATTCGATGATTCCAAAAATAATCGTTCCCTAGTGTTACAACTACCAGAGCATGACACTGACACACAGACAATCTAAATAGCACAGCTCAAAGCTATCCTCACCAGCTCCTATGCGGCTAACACTTCAATCTGAAATCATCAAAGTAAGGGTGAGATTTTGTTAGTGTTTTTAAGTTGGCATTATGTTTGGTAAAATTAGGCTTTAGCAATGTCATGATAGATGTCATGACATTCAGAGATTGAAGATAAATCCTACCGCTAAGGATGGTAAATGGACAAATGGAAGCTAAAGTGGCTGGAAATTTCAGAAAATCGATGTCATAAGATGTTATGACATTCATGTGACATTCTCGTCCGCAGAACTGCTTGTTCCTGAGATTTTCGGAAGTTTGTTGAGTGCTAAATATTGTTTTTGTTATTAGAAAGCATGCTCACGTGGTGCTAGGTTAATCTTAATTAAACCTAAATTGGTTGTTGAAAAGACCATGTTTTTAGGATTAAATTAAGTGAACCCTAACTATCTTTATGGAAGCCCAAAATTGAAGTTTCGGGATCGCTTTATAAAAGGAATTCAACCTTACAACCGTGTCGCGCCTTTGAATGTATTGAAGAGATAGCACTTGTGTTTTGTATCGTTAGGATTTATAACAGTTGGTATTGTGTAATTCTAGTTTCTCTTGTGAGCCAAGCAACTATCAATTGATAAGTGCATTGGACTAGGATTTGTAAGGGTAGTTTATCACCAAAGCTTTAAAGCACGAGTGTATGTCTCTTGATTGAAGCTTTGAAGCAAGATCAAGATATTTTATTGAAGTGTGTCTTCACAATTCAATTAGTCAATAAGTTGATATCACGCGTGATTGAGGGGAGTGAGGGTACTCGGATCTAAGTAGGACTTAGGTTGAAGTTGCATTGGGTAGGTTTTAAGTGAAGGAGATAAACCGGTGGTTTATTCTCGAATTAATTCTACTAATAGTGAATTTCCTCCCCGGCTTGGTAGCCCCGGATGTAGGTTTGTTGAACCGAACGGGTAAACAACTTATTATGTTCTTTATCGCTCAGATTTATCGTGTGAATTGTTAACATAGTGTCGACATCGTGTCATAACATTCTCTGTGACATCACGATCCGCCAGAATTTCAATTGGTATCAGAGCAGGCATCCTGCTTGTTATTTCTGGGTGAGATCTAGGGATAATAGTTTCTGGCGTAATGGATAAAGAAGGAGGATTTGGAGGAAGACCACCTATTCTGGATGGGTCTAATTATGATTACTAGAAGCCTCGTATGGTTGCCTTCTTAAGATCAGTGGACATTAAAGCTTGGAGAGCTGCTGATAAAGGATGGAAACATCCCACCAAGCTTGAGAAAGATGGGACTACTGTCTTGAAACCTGAGGAGGAATGGAGCAAAGAGGAAGAAGAGCTAGCTCTAGGGAACTCTAAAATATTGAATGCTCTGTTCAATGGTATTGACAGGAACATCTTCAGATTGGTCCATCAATGTGAGCTGGCCAAGGATGTTTGGGACACTCTCAGAACTACTCATGAGGGGACATCCAAGGTGAAGATGTCAAGACTTCAGATGCTCACTACCAAATTTGAGAATTTGAAGATGAAGGAAGATGAGAATACTCATGAATTTCACATGAATATTTTGGAAATTGCCAATGCCTCAGGAGCACTTGGTGAAAAATGTCAAGAGAAGTCGGTGAGAAAGATTCTCATATCCTTGCCTAAGAGATTTGCAATGAAAGTCACGCAATAGAGGAGGCTCAAGACATCGCACCTTGAAGGTTGAAGAACTTATTGGATCTCTTATGACTTTTGAGATGGGAATCGGTGAACCATTGACAAGAGAAACAAGAGCATAGCACTTGTATCCAATAATCAAGAGGATGCAAGGTGGAAGATGAAGAGGAGATATCCAAGCTATTGCCATGCTTGGAAGACAGTTCAACAAACCGATCGGAGGATTGATCCAAAGTCAAGGTCAAATGTCAAGGACATTCCATCGACATTAGCGATCTTATGACCAAGAAGATCCAAGTCGAGGAAAAAGGAAGTCAAGGCAAGAAATCCAATGTCATGAATGTGAAGGATTTGGACATATTAGAGTGAATGTCCCACCTTTCTAAAGAAACAAAAGAAAGGAATGGTGTCACTTGGTCCGATGGTGATTCGGAAGTGAATCGAGGAAGAAGGTGCCAAACTTGTCAACGCTCTCTCGAGTGTACAACTCGATATGGATTCTAGTGATGAGGAAGTGACATATGAAGAGCTTTGAAAACTACAGAAGTCGTGTATAAAAATGGAGAAGCATGTCAGCAAAATGAAGAACAAAAAGTGATTGAGAAGTTGGAAGCGAGAATGTGAAGTTGGAGGTCGAGAAAGAGGAAAACACACTACTATAAATCACCTCAATAGTGATATTAGTATGATGAATTCCAAACTTGATCGATGTCTAAATCACAAAATGTTGACATCCTATCGATAAGTTGGAAGAAATTCTTCACTTGACGAATGCAGAAATAAGCATGGTCTAGGATATGTGGTGAAAAGCAACTGTTGGTGACATCAAGAAGAATAGACATAGGAAAACAATGTCAAAGCGGTGTCACAACCCAAAACAGAAATGTCCGCTGGTATATGACGCAAAGAGAGTTGTTAATAACCGGAATGGAACAAACTGGAAGTTAATGACAAAGAAGATGTCATACCACAAGTCAAGGAATAGGTCGCCTCGGGTATGTAGAGACAAAGAGGTTTGTCAATAACAAAAGGAAGAACACCTAATGGACCAATGTCAAAGCAGATGTCACAACATTGGGTGCAACATCAAAATCATAGAAACATGAACAAAAAGTTTCAAAGATGGAGGTGTCATTATTGTGGAAGGTTTGGTCACATAAAATCTTTTGCTGTGCTACATGGATATCCTAATCAAGGGTCTTATGTGAAGCCTAAAACCAACAGGGTATCATACTCTCAACAGTGGAAGAAGAAGACTGTTGCTCTGGTAGCTAACACTTCCCTTAGTATGTCTACCAAGAAAGATTGGTACTTTGACAGTGGTTGTTCCAATCACATGACTGGAGACAGGAATCTTCTCAATAATGTTAAGCATCACTCTACCAGCTTTGTTACTTTTGGAGATGGAGCCAAAGGAGAAATCAAAGGTATTGGAAACTCAAACTGGTCTGGAGTTCCAAGCCTAAATGGAGTATTGCTTGTAAAAGGTTTGACTGCAAATCTCATTAGCATAAGTCAGCTATGTGATATGGGATTCACATTCAGCTTCACTAAGTCTGAATGTCTTGTAATCAATGGTGATCAAGTAGTGATTATGAGAGGAGTCGATCAAAGGACAACCTGCCAAGTGGGAATCGAGAGCACCACTGTCCTCTATGAGTTCCATGACAAAGATGAAGAGGAAGTAAAGTTGTGGCAGCAAGTATCCGGTCATCCACACCTCGAGGAATGAAAAGGATCACCCATGGGGAGTCAAGGATACCGAGATTGTTCATAGACAAAAGGAGAATCGTGGTAAGTATAAGGTGGACAGAAATCGAATGTCACTCTCAATATCTAGACATCGACCACTTTTAAAGCATCAAGCAAAGTACTAGGATCCGCATGAAAGGATAACCAAGTATCTCATCACAAAGGATACATGAGGAGTCTTGGATGAAACCCTCTCACGAGGAAAAAGATCATGGTGGCATCCATCTATGTTAATAACATAGTATCTGGAGGAATGTCAGACACATTGATGAAAGGCTCAACACTTCTTTCACAGAGCAAGTATGCAAGGAATTATGTCAAGAAGCTTGATGAATAATGGCAGCCACACTAGGACTCTCACCCCTCCACATTTGAAGTTGTCCAAGAAAACCAGTGGAGAAAGTGTTGATCAAAACTTGGGTAAAATTCATGTGGATGGATGTTCCTTCTTGAGAAACAATTTCATGTTTTGGATCAGCAAGGAGCAAAACTGTTTAACTTTATACAATGTTAAAGTTGAATACATAGCAACTGGGAGAAACTGTTTTAAAATGATCTGGATAAAGCAGATGCTGACTGACCACAATGTCATACAGGATGTCATGACATTGTACTGTGACATTGCTACTAAAGCTCTTGAGAATGGTCAATTTAAGACTTTAAGGGACAAATTGGATAGTTGTCAATTTGAGGAGTTGTAGCAATTAACGTGCCTACACAAGGGTAAAAGGATTGTTTACTTCAATTATTTATAAGTGGGTTATTTAGGTATTTTCATCCTTATTTTAAGATATCCAAGAATAGGAAGAGACACCCACATATAATAGTTTCCTCTTTGAAAGTAGTATCACACTTTCTTCATTCAAAAGAAACCTCAAACCCTTTGCCATTTTCGCTCTCTCTCAAAACCATCATGAAACATGTCTTCATCATCCTCTTCATCTCAAGAATCTGGATCCTTGTCTCCTCCATGGAAGTTAGAGCAAACACTGGAGCCATGCAAGTCAAGCTCTACAAGTGACACCACTCGGCAATGGCAATGACCCGTAAAAGGTCAAGTTACGCACAAGAAATGCAAGAAGGGCACAAGTATCTCCCTCGGTAAGAATTCAAGACCATCATCCTCTCTGTTCCCCGAACTAGTAAACAGAGAAGGATCTAGGTCGGTGCATGAGGCCATAGCTAGGATAGTGTCCGATATCCTAAATGAGAATAAGTTGCAGGATTTCGGGCCTCGAATCATAAGTCTGCTAGTCCTAGCTTAGCGCTTGATCCGATGTCAATGAGAATGTCAAGACATCCGGTGATGATGTTGATTCCCCGTGAAAATGATGTAAATCCTTCCGCTCACGAAGGATGTAACGATGATAATGTAATTGAATCTCCTGCTGCAAATGTGAATGAGATTTCGATGAGGTTCTTGAGAAATATTCGATCATAATGCCTCGATAAACCTCCCTGCCTCTCACGACAACATATCCGATAGCATTCTTGAAGATACTCCCGAGAAGAACACCAATCGAATATGGTTTCTCATATCATCAATCTAGATGAGGAGTTTTCGATAATGACCCATAGCCAAGGTTAATCCCAACATTGCTAGAAGGGTAATGAATAGGAAAGGGAAGAAAAGTCTGCTCAAAGCTCGCTCATGAAAAGAATGTCAAGTTGGTGCAAGACTCCTAGGACCGAGAGGAAGGTCAGAAAAATCTGTAAGGGCAACAAGGTTGGAACTTCCAAAGGGAAGTACAAAGTCAAGAATGTTAGTGATACCCTAAAGCAAAGAGCACTTCAATTGTAAGGAAAAGGAAAGTACCGAGCCCTCGGATCGGATGATTCGACTTTGATGTTAGAGAATGTCTCGACATTCATTCAAAAGAAGGTGTCTCTTGGGAAAATGCCCATAGTTCTTGAAGTGCCAATTGACAACATTTTCACCACCGAAAATGCTAATAGGTGGAAATATGTGAGTTTGAAGAGAATTGCACTTGAAAGGAACCGCACAAAGATGCTCTTGAATGCAAAGATGTGATTGACCGATCAAGGAAGTGGGTTGATGAGAACTGTGAAGTTCTCAAATTGTTATGAAGGTCCGTGAAGGAGTTTATTGTGAACTGTCAAATGGTTGTCTGATGGAAGATCGCAGATTTTAAGACCGTGTTTGTCAGAGGAAGAAAAGTGAAGTTTTCCCCAAGTGTAATCAACAAGTACTTGGGGAGATTAGATGAGGCTCAACCTGAGCTTGAAGAAACTGACAATCAAGTATGTCAGACAATTACTGCCAAGCAGGTAAAACATTGGCCTTTGAAGGGAAAGCTTTCTGCTAGCAAATTAAGTGTCAAATTTGCTATTCTACACAAGATTGGTGCAGCCAACTGGGTTCCCACGAATCACAAGTCAACCATCTCCATTGGTCTGGGGAGGTTCATTTTTGCTGTTGGAACAAAAGCAAAATTTGACTATGGAAGCTACATTTTGATCAGATCCTTAAACATGCTGACAATTATGCTATAAAAGGACCAATAGCATTTCCCTCCCTCTTGTGTGGAATTTTAACTGATCAATACCCTGACATTCTGGGAAATAGAGATACAGTGAGTAAAAGAGCTCCTGCCCTTGGCTTCCACTACAAGCTATTTCAAGGGAAGCATGTTCCTGACATTGTCATGACATCAGCTGAGACATCAAATGTCAAAGCCACCTCTCGAGCGTATGTCATAGTGCTAAAGGAGACGTAGGGAACTTGAAGCAAGGAAGGACCTTGAAGCTCGATCTCTACTCTTGAAAAAGAAAAAGACACAGAGGTTGAGGAAGAAAGGCTTGATGGTGATACTTCTGCTGCTCATATGGAGGAAGATGATGATGCTGACAAAGAAGGCTCTGAAGATGTGTCCTTTCACAGTGCTTCTTATGGAGAAGAAAGCACTTGAAGTTGTTGCCCCTGTTGCCTTTGATGTTGTTCTGTCAATTGTTTCTTGTTTTCTTGTTCTTGTATTTTCCCAATTTTGTTTGAATGTTTGTAATCCTTTATTGACAGATGTGTAACCCTTGTATACTTATGCTGGTATTATTTGTTTTTCCTCTGGTACTGATTGTTCAAAAGCTTGAAATGCTTGGGGCAATTGTATTGTTTCCTTTGGCCCTTTATGGCTAAAAAGGGGGAGAAGAACTACTGTGTGACAGTAGTATGGAACTTTGGGGAACTTGTATGTGTGACAGTAGCATGGAACTTTGGGGAACTTGTATGGCCTGTTTAAATTCTGTATGTGGGCAATTGTGGGAATTGTGGGATTTTTGTATGGGTAGAATTTATCTTATCTCTAGGTTCTAGTTTAAGCTTAGAACTAGTTTGTCTTCTGCTGCATATGTACTCTGATAGGTTAAGTAGTTTTAGCAAAAAATGTACCAAATGGGGAGTTTGTTAGTGTTTTTAAGTTGGCATTATGTTTGGTAAAATTAGGCTTTAGCAATGTCATGATAGATGTCATGACATTCAGAGATTGAAGATAAATCCTACCTGCTAAGGATGGTAAATGGACAGCAGAATCGAAGCTAAAGTCGAAATTCATAGAAATCGATGTCATAATGATGTTATGACATTCGGTGACATTCTATTCTCAGAATCTGCTTGTTCTGAGATTTTCGGAAGTTTATTGAGTGCTAAATATTGTTTTTCTGTTATTAGAAAGCATGCTCACGTGGCTGCTAGGTTAATCTTAATTAAACCTAAATTGGTTGTTGAAAAGACCATGTTTTTAGGATTAAATTAAGTGAACCCTAGCTATCTTTATGGAAGCCCAAACGAAGTTTCGGGATCGCTTATAAAAGGAATTCAACCCTTACAACCTGCGCCTTTGAATGTATTGAAGAGATAGCACTTGTGTTTGTGTCGTTAAGATTTATAACAGTTGGTATTGTGTAATTCTAGTTTCTCTTGTGAGCCAAGCAACTATCAATTGATAAGTGCATTGGACTAGGATTTCTTTGTAAGGGTAGTTTATCACCAAAGCTTTAAAGCACGAGTGTTTGTCTCTTGATTGAAGCTTTGAAGCAAGATCAAGATATTTTATTGAAGTGTGTCTTCACAATTCAATTAGTCAATAAGTTGATATCACTGCTGTGATTGAGGGGGAGTGAGTGGGTACTCAGATCTAAGTAGGACTTAGGTTGAAGTTGTATTGGGTAGGTTTTAAGTGAAGGAGATAAACTGGTGGTTTATTCCTGAATTAATTCTACTAATAGTGAATTTCCTCCGGCTTGGTAGCCCCGGATGTAGGTTTGTTGAACCGAACTGGGTAAACAACTTATTGTGTTCTTTATCGCTTTCAGATTTATCGTGTGAATTGTTAACATAGTGTCAGATACTGTGTCATAACATTCTCTGTGACATCACGTATCTGCTGCCAGGAATTTCAGATTTCATCAACAATTAAATTGCATTATACGTTTCTTTAAAACAATAAAACAATCAATACATTATTCCACCCTCATTAGCATAACCAGATTACAATCCACAATTACATTCCATACAGCTCATTATGCGTATAATAACAATCAGTGCAATCATAACACTGGAAATCATCCTAACATGTTATAATTACGTATGCAATGTAGACTCTATGCATGTGGTACCAAATGTGAACTCAATTCACACCCTGTTCCGTTTACACCCCGGAAACAACGTTAATCAACGATTCGCCCATACACCACTGGGACACGAATCCAGCCTCACCACCACTAAACCACTGGGTACGAGTATTGGCTCTGCAGGTCCAATTCCACACAATGGGAATTAACCACCACCAGAATGCATATGCATGCGCAACATAAAGCATGCAACATTCAAATAAGAAATATGACATCACAACATCATTCCACACATGGTTAACACCATCAACAGCACAACATAATCATGCATTACAACGTTAATCACAACACATGGTATTAACATCTATCAAACATACACAACGTCAATGACAACAACTCACGAAGTACAACAAATTCCTCATATAGAAAGCCATATCAATCCATCAAGATTCAATTATTAAGTGTTAAGAATGTTCTTATAAGAAAGTACATGCTCCCAGCTTTCCAACGGATCCAACTACGCCTAATTCGGAGTTCCGGTCGCAAAGATATGACCAAAACAATTTTTTAAAAGTATAAGTTCAATTCTGTCCAGCTTGGGTCGATGCATAAGCTCATGCATCAATGCATAACTAGCATGCGTCGACACAAGCATTGTATGCGTCGATGCATACGTTTTCAAAATTTATTTATTTTTTCCATTTTCCTTCAGTATGCATCGATGCATAACACGTATGTGTCGATGCATAGCTCCAATTTTCACCACATGAATCGATGCATGGGGTTTTGTATCGATGCAAGCCATATTCCAGCTTCTATTTTTCACACGTTTGACTACTTGCATCGATGCATAACAACATGTGTCGATCCATGCTGCGTTTTTTCGCTAAAAACCAGTTTTATTTTCACTGTTTTCAATTCCAATTGATCTCATTCATCACCAACAACCATAGAACAACAGAAACAATAATTATTAAGTGTTTTCTCATCCAATTAACAACAGAACTACACTTTCTAATTAACCTACAATCAACCTACACCTATTAACCATTCTTATTAATTCCAATTGAGGTTTTTACGGATCATATCATTAGGGAACAACCTAGAAGTTCTAATTCGAGATTCCTAACGCATCAATTCATCCTATTGATTATCAAAACCTATAAGGCATATTAATCAGACCAAATCACCCCTTACCTTGCGATGATTCTTCGAATTTCCGATGCCTTGGCTTTTCTCTTCTTTCTCTTCTTTTCTCAAAAGCACGTACAGTGAGTATTCCAATTCTTCTCACTTTTTCCTCTTATTCCTTTATTTATGCCTTTTTATTATTTCAAATAATAGAAATAAATTAATTAGAATAAGTAGAGCCTTTTACTCCACACACCCTCCAATTCAACTTCACACCCCCAACACTCCTATTTATTTAATTAATTAATTAAATCCCATAATTCAAAAATACCAATAATTACCTTTAATTAAATTAATAATTAAAATTCTAATTATTTAATAATTGAATTATTTGGGGTGTCACAACATAGATCGATATGGATGAGTGATATGAAAATTTCATGCAATGTGATATCTAAATCATGTATATTTCCAACTGGTCCAACTAAAGTCTCTATTGAGATCAAACTAAAGTTTGCAAATTCAATACTTGGACAAACGATACATAAATGTTTATAACATAAATAACCTTATAAACATAAACATCAATTTTGCAGATAATCTTAACATAAATTCTGTATTGATATCAAAATAATATTATTAAACATAAAGAAGGAGTGACTCCCACTAATCTAAGACATCTTTAGTGACAATAATCATATGAAAGTCTTAATATGTCAAGTCTTTGATTAGTGAGTCTTTAGCTTAAATTCCATATGCATATATTCTAGTTTCAACATTAATAACTTATAAGTCAATGAACAATATATGACTGCTTACAACAAAGTATAACTTGAGTGATTTTGAAAGTCTTATATTGAATTATAACTGAAAGACATAAATACTTACCTTCATTTATTCTGTATTAAAATGTATATTCGACATCTAAAATATCGGAGTCAAACATACTAATGATCTTCTCATTGTTAGATCTCCAATTTGTGAGTACAAATTCTTTTGTTCTTTACAATAATCCTCATGGTTGACCTTTTTTTCTTTCAACAATTCAATTTTGAAGTGTTCAAGCATCTACTTAATGATTTTATGTATGGCTTTCCATATACGTATAAAATCATATATAAGATTCCCACAACCAAAGTATAAAAAACGCTTAATTTTCTAAAATTTCATATTCTTTTATTTTGGACAATGATTGAGACTTAATAGTATCTCTTGATAATTGAGACATATATATATATATATATATATATATATATATATATATATGTGTGTGTGTGTGTGTGTGTGTGTGTGTGTGTGTGTGTGTGTATAAATCTTTTGTGGTAATCGGATGATACCTTGAGAATAATCTCTAAGTATCTAAATACCTAATACAAAAAAGATGTGCCCAATATCTTTCATAATTGTTAGAGATTTCTTGATTTCACACAACAATCATATATCATTGCTGACTAAATAAATTCTACAAATTAAACTAGGAATATAACTTTACTCCCACTAAACCATTAAAACTCAATAACTTTTCATAATAGAAATTTCAAAACAAAACGAGACAATTACCTTATGAAATATTGAAGTATCACTAATGAGACAATTTGATTAACTTATAAATGAATTTTATCTGTTTGGAAATCATAAACTTTGTATTTATTGATTCAAATTTTTCTTCCGTTGCACCATATTATTTTCCTTAATGTTGCCACTAAGAAACACTAACTTGATATCCATCTTATGAAGGTCCAAAATTATAACAAGTAACAGGTGTCCCAACTATCATAATAGAGTTTTTGAATCATACTGAATATAATTTCTCTTTTCAGTCAATTCTTTATGACACTTGATGCTCTAGTTCTTGAGAATGTTGAGTTTGATCTTCAATGATTAATTTTTTATTTTAATTGAGAGGAAGAACAATAGTATCCGTATGAGGGTCCAAATTTGCTATATAAATAGCAAATGTATAAATTGAGTTAGAACCAATTTTTCCCCACTCAATTTTGTTCTTTGAATATATCTCTCCCCCAAACTCAATATTATCAATACACATTATAATATTTGTCTCAAAATATTCTTTAACATGAGACTAAAGTTTATATTTCTCAAACTTTTCAACAATTCTAGATTGTAACAAGTCATGACTGAATTAACTATGATAATATTTGAATGTAAAAAACAAATTGAATCCATAATTTAAAAAAAGAAGAATTTATAATATTAAAATAAAACTTTACTCATTCACCAAATTATCTTTTAAATACAAATTTAAGCTTATAATGACAACCTAAAATAGTTAAAGGTAAATAACAAATATCAATCTTCACCAAATTTGTTCCCTTTAAATTGACGTATCTTTCAACACCATTGAACATTTTCCAATTCATATCATATTTTCTTATTATTCTTTATTTTCCCTTATCCTTTGAGGTATTTATCGAATGAGCAATATTTTATTTTCTCTTACTTAAATCTTTTCTTTATTGCACACTTTATGAAATTATTCTATTAAAGAATAATTTGTAACTTTCGTAGTTATAAACTTAATTGTGCAAAGAGAATATTGTATGCTAAATTTTCGACAGAGTCATCTAATTGACGAAACTATAACACTTTAGCAAGATTAAATAGTTTCATAATATGCTTATGATATTTTCTTTGCTTAATGATCTTAATGAAAAGTTATCACTTCAATGAGAGTTTGTCTTTCATTTTATTGCTTTAGAAAAACTAGAATTTAAGCAAAGATAATATGACAAAATTTATGTCATCTTAAATAACACCTCTAATGTCTCTAGATTGTAAACTTTTAAGATTATAGAACTGTGTAATTTAGAGTGTACTCACTTGACAGAGAATTTGAGTTTCTCTATCATTATGTACGGTTTAGATCCAAAAATATCATAATGTTCATATTTTATTCTTAACATAAACTATATATACTAGTTTATAGAGAACAAAAAAAATGTACTAAGCCAAAATATCAAGTTCACCATTGATATCAAATCATTAGAAAATAAAATCAATTGCTAGTAATATTTATTTTCAATGATCAAACACTGATAATTAATATTTATAAACAATACAGTCTTACGATCGTCACATATTTACCTTATATGTTTGAGTGCAATCAAATAAACACCTGAAATATTTATACTCATACAACATCATTATTGATATGACAATAAATTATTATATATAGACATCCATCTTTACTTATAAATTAAAATACTTAAACAAGATACCAAACACACGATTAATTCCCAGAATTAACTGTAAATGATACTCTCAATCAAAATCAAACATTAGTAATAAGTCTGGTCAGATAATGAACGTCTTTGATATCAATCATTATCCATATGGATAAAATTAGTAACTACTACATATTTAACATCACATATATGTAATTGTTCTGCCAAACTGTGTTTTCCTTTTGGCCGACTATAACCGTTCGCATGAACAATTACACACTACATCTTTTGTAATTTCGATTGAATTAAATTTTCACAACATAGATTACTTTTGCAACATAATTTAATAAGAAGAGTTTTAGATTTATAAGGCACTACCCACAAATGTAGGTCGTATTCATTTAGGATGTCGTTTGTTAATAATAATATTTCTTGAAAGCTCTTAGTGTGTGAACAAATTCGTAATAAAACATAAATTTTATAAATTTATACAAATTTCATGGTTAAAGAAAAATTATTGTATAAAAATTAATAACAATAACTTCAAATAACATAATTAAGCTAAATGTATAGTTTCAAATATGATAAATATTAAATATTTATATATCCAAATTAAATTTCAAACAAATACACATATACAGTAAATAATTCTTTAAATAAATTATTTTAGAATCAAAATAATTCATTCTAAAATCCACAGTATCAAAAATTTAAAGAATCAAATCACCAAAATAAGATTTAAATTCAATATTTATCTTTCCCAAATAATTGACATATATGTATATTTCTAAATATATTATTTATAGCCATAAACAAAGAGTTAAGAATCAAAATTCTTTAAAATAAAATGGATTTTAGTATATATTCTCAATCATCATATATATGTGATTCCAAATATATTTAGCATAATATATATTAAATGACATATCTTCCAAAGAAAATCAAAATTTTAACAAATACTCTGATAAGATCTGTCAAATTCAAAACTTTCCATTATCACAAATATAATTTTATGAGCTATAACTTAAAAATAGATTCTTACCATGAGATCATAGTTTTTAAATCACAATTATAATTTCAAATGTGATCATCAAAATAAATATTATTTAAATATATACGGTAAAAAAAAATTAAAAAATTATCATTAAAACTTCATGCTCAATATATATATATATATATATATATATATATATATATATATATATATATATATATATATATATATATAATGAATTTAAAAATATATTTTCATGATCCAAAAACATAAAATAAAATAAACATTGGTATTTAAAGAACAAATATCAATAAACCAAACATGAACACCTATTCTGTTAGGACTTAGTTTGTTGGAATTAATATTTTAACAAAAGCAAATTATTGAAAATGAAGTCAAGATCAAGCTTGTCAAGAAGAACATTTAAGCAGCGGTAGCAGCTACTATGAATATAAAAATAGAGTAAAAGTTTTACATAATGTAAAGTAAGAATAATTTTCCAAACTTTTGTAATTTTATAATCTTTATTTAGAAAAAAATTTAATATTTAGAACTAAACAAATATTAAAAATGAAGGCAAGAAGAATATTTAAGTGGAAGGAAGCATCTAGCATCAATTTTAAAATATGGTATAATTAGTGGGCTTTTAGAAAGTTGTTTGGTTGTAATTTTAAACATTTTTTTATGGATTGTGTTTGATTGAAGAAAATTTTACCCTATACCCCTACTCTTATTCCGATACCCCTACACATTTTTTAATATTCCAATTTTATCCTTTTTACTTGCCAAAGGGAACAGAAATTTAACAAACCGGATAACCCAAAATGGCTACATCCGGTACATATTTTTTCAGGAACCGGATAACATGGGGTATCTACATCCGGAATGCATTTTTCTCCGGAAAATCCAGCCATAAGTTATCCGGTTAACAATATTAACAAATCGGATAACCTTGATCTGTGTATTCCGGTTTGTATTATATTGCCAACCGGATAACATGTTGTGCAGTTATCCGGTTCGTTTTTTTTTTTTTTTTTTTTTTTAAATTTTTTAACAGGTGTTATTCGTCAGATATACAATAAAAATCAGACATGCGTAGATACCACTGATCTGCAGAACGGAGATTGGTTGTGATAAAGGTGGAAGAAGTGATAAAAATAAATAATTAAAAGGTTGATAAAAAAAGAACATTCAAATAAAATGCACTATAATATTTAGTAAACCCAACCAAAATGTATAAAAATATTTTACTGAAATGACTAGCATTGTTATTGTAACTTATATTTAAATTTGTTTATAATATATAGTGATGATTAAAAATATATATATAATATAAAATATATAGTGATGATTAAAAATATATATATATATATATATATATATATATATATATATATATATATATATATATATATATATATATATATATATATATAATATAAAACAATAACAAATTAATGTTTTCATAAGAAATTTGTGTATCCATCAATCATAATTGTCTCATGATTTTTAATAATCACAAATTTTTATATCAAATTTTTAGTATAAATGTTAACATTTTATTTCATAAACAAGGTAATATTTTTTCAAATCAATTTTATTTTTTGTTGTATCATGCCACAATATCATATATTCGTATATATTCAATTATCAAAGAGAAATCATACTTAATAGATTGAATTAATTATTATAGAAGTGATAATTTTTTTATATTTTATTTATAAAATATTATAACTGAGATAGTAAACTAATTTCAAGTTAGGGAATATAATGATTACAAAGTATAAAAAGGAAGAAAAAAATATTATATTTATAAGTAATATCTTTAATTTTGCTAAATTAAATGATAAAATTACTATAAATTAAATGTGATAAAAATCATGAAAAAAAGTTTATTAAGCTTTATGAACTGCCAAACATCAAATTTAAATATAAGTTACAATAACAATGCTAGTCATTTCAGTAAAATATTTTTATACATTTTGGTTGGGTTTACTAAATATTATAGTGCATTTTATTTGAATGTTTTTTTTATCAACCTTTTAATTATTTATTTTTATCACTTCTTCCACCTTTATCACAACCAATCTCCGTTCTGCAGATCAGTGGTATCTACGCATGATTTTTATTGTATATATGAGGAATAACCCCTGTTAAAAAAAATTAAAAAAAAATTAAAAAAAAAACGAACCGGATAACTGCACAACATGTTATCCGGTTGGCAATATAATACAAACCGGAATACACATATCAAGGTTATCCGGTTTGTTAATATTGTTAACCGCGGTTGGCAATATAATACAAACCGGAATACACATATCAAGGTTATCCGGTTTGTTAATATTGTTAACCGGATAACTTATGGCTGGGTTTTCCGGAGAAAAATGCATTCCGGATGTAGATACCCCATGTTATCCGGTTCTTGAAAAAATATGTACCGGTTTGTTAATATTGTTAACCGGATAACTTATGGCTGGGTTTTCCGGAGAAAAATGCATTCCGGATGTAGATACCCCATGTTATCCGGTTCCTGAAAAAATATGTACCGGATGTAGCCATTTTGGGTTATCCGGTTTGTTAAATTTATGTTCCCTTTGGCACGCTCTCAGAAATATAAAAATAAAAAAAAAAGTAAAAAGGATAAAATTGGAATATTAAAAAATGTGTAGGGGTATCGGAATAAGAGTAGGTGTATAGGGTAAAATTTTCTTGATAGAATAGTGATAATTGTCTATGATAATATTTATGTATTTATTTGTTTATAAAGTGTTACAATTCTTGTCACAATGTGTTAATAATACAAATATCTTTTTATTTTTGAATTAAGTCAATACAATAAAATATTAAAAACAATATCATTTATGTGTATATTGAAAGCATTAGTTGTTAGAATTAATTCAATAATAATTAATCACATATATATGTTTTATATATTATATCATATACTTTAGTGCGGAATGTAATAAATAATTATGAACATGTATATAACTATAGGATCTACGATATATTATACGAGATATGAGATTTCAAATATACCTGGATCCATAAGGATGAGAAAAGAAAAAAACTTTTGACAATGATAACTACAATCCTGGAACGCAAAAGTGTAGAGACAAGTGACCGATACTTGTTGGCTTGTGGATCTTTCTCAATCTGAATTCCTAATGCCTTGAACACTCTTTTAAACGGGGAAAAGAGATTATTTTGCTTGTGTGCATATTAGGGACCATAGCTTATATAAAGTGTGATGACCAATTAGGATTCTCATTATTCTCAAATGGGTCATCCTAACATCCACTCATATTTGAGTCAATACCCAATTATTTACTTAATTAAATAATTCCTACATAAAATCTAAATAGTCTTTTAACATTATTTGATCACATAATTATTTAAGACACTTTATTTGATAAAATAGCTAATATAATTAAATAAATATATTTGGCCACATAATTATTAGAATTTTAATATAAGACTATATTATTAAAATATTCCAACATTATATAATACTAAAATATCATTTTGAATTTGTAAAAATATAATTTTATTTTATTAAATATTATTTTTATTTTTATTTTTATTTTTATTTTAAATTATTAATAAAATTTACAAATTCAAGATGAAATAGAATTAAATTTATTGTGGTTAGTTAAATGTTTTATAAAAATATATTTCAAATTAAATCTATATAAGTCTAAATCATTTTATATCAATTCATATATTTTACAATTATATTTATGTTACATTTATTTTGTATGCTTATTTTAAAATTTCATAAAATTTAAGAAATATATTACAAAAAGAATATAAATTTAAGTCTTCTAGACAACTTGCAAATAAATGAACATTTTAATTGTAATAATTGAAATTTATAAACACTCAATGAAAATTTTAAAATAATTTTTAATGATTTAATTGTAAAAAACTAATTGTTAATTATTTAATTATGTCTTATTACACTAAATTTTGAATTTTTTTCTTATTATTAATTTATGTGTGAAAATATTTTCATATCATTTTACTACCCTTTGAATCACATATGTTATTAATTCATAATAAATTTAAATTGTGGAAATTATTTGTTAGTGAGGTGTCAGATTATGAATAATCTCATTTTTTAATTTTATATTTATAAAAACATACATTTATCATTAAATAACATAAAATTAACTTTTAAAGCAAACATAATCACGTAAATTTAAGTTTTAGAAAAAAAAATTAACTCTTTTATCCATTTTGCAATTAAATAGATATTTTAATGGTAATTAACATTTATAAACATTAAACAAAAATTAAATAATAGTTTGTTAATGATTCAATTATCTAAAAATATATTACACTAATTTTTGAATATATTTTTTTCCTATTATTATTTTTTTATTTGTAAAAATATTTTCATATTACTTTACTACTCTCTTATATACAATTATTATTAATTACTAATAATTTTTAATTATTAAAATTGTTTGTTATAGAAGTGACAGACTAAGAATGTTTCACTTTTTTAACTTTATGTTTTTAAATTTTATTGCCAATGGCTCCCATTTTTAATTTTAGATTTTTTTCATTTATATTAAAATAATGATTAAAATAATAATGAATTGAAATTAATTTTAAACTAAGAGAATAATATTAGCCAAAGTTATCTTTAAAAAACTTAAGATTTAATTTAAAAAATTAAAAAGCGTAACATTTTAATTTTTTTATCAAAAAAAATCTTACATTTAGTATTAAAATTTTATGTTTTAATGTTAATAAGAGTATGAATTATTTAATTTTTATGATAAATAAAAAATATACTTATTTAAGATAATAATATTAATAAAAAATAATAATTATTATAAGACTAATAAAATAAATATTAATATTATAATTTTCAATTCTGAAAAATTCGTACATCGCACAGGTCAATAAATTAGCAATAATTTAGTTGTATTAACAAAGATCAATGGTGTTATTATTATTATTTTTTTTTTTTAGTTTTGATTCTAACAAGAACAATTGTATTAGCAGCTATTGCAACTTGCAGCCCAAACATTTATAAATATTGTATATTTATTTTCATGGCATAGTCAAAAATAAAAACCTCAAGTATTCCTATCAAGAATTCAAAATAGTTGATTTTTTTTTTTTAATATTTGATTTTGTTGAAGTTTTTCATTTAGGCAAACTCATTTTATTATTGATATCATCACGAGTACAGAGGAACAAAGTCAAAGACTTCAGGATTGTGTATAAATAAAGCAGATATAGTTAATCTATGAGCTACTACATTAACTTCTTAAGAAACTATATCAACCAGTTTGAATACAGTGGTTTCATACACCATAAAATTACAAAGAAAATATTAGTGAAATCTTCATATACACCATACATAAAATATAGTTAAGGAGCGCCCATACACACACACCATTGCATTGCATCATATAAATTGAACTTAGCCCAACAATGAATCGACATCTTCATCTTCTGATCTTTGAAAAGAAATTAACTAAGAAGGTTGAAGTTAGCGTTGAAGAAACCCAGCAAAGTTACTTTTTGAAGCAATCCCATTAATAAACAAGACATAAGATTGCTTAAGATTAACATGTGGTACTAAACAACGTCCTGTTTTATTCTTCTTCCCTTGCTTCTTAGCAATCCTCATGTTTCTTGGTGATGTTATATTCTCATCACACAACTCTGGCTCTTCATTGATAGTATAAAGCTTAGCCCTTAGAATTTCCTCCATATCCTTCCTTGACTCACATCTTCTGCTCGTGCATGGCACTGACCTCAATAGTTTCCTGCATGCCCTCCTCATTTTTTCTTTTGCTTCTGATTTCAATCTTTACCTTAGTTTGCTTCTATATATATGCCTTGAGTAACCTTTCCTCTCAATATATGTCGAGTTGTATGAGTTGTCGCATTATTTTAAAGAGAGGAGTATCGAGGAAATTTCCATGAGTAATAAGAATAGTTGGAAATGTAGTAGCTGTTGAAAGGGTCCACAAAAAAGCATCGATTGTCCTACAAATGTTCATTCCTTTACAGCGATGTTTCAATCATAATCAACTTGTAAATTCTTATATTATGCCAACTGAACTTGTACTCATTAGAAATCATGCACGGGGTTAAGTTTAGATACCATTTCTATTCTACATTATCTTTTAAGTAGGTAGCAATAATTAAGAACACTTTTGTGTTTCAGGTTCAATAACAAATTTTCAAAACGTACGTTCACAAAAGATTCTTTTTTAGCATGCTTGGTTGTGAAATGAAATCGATTCCGAAAAATACTTAAGTCCATGCAAACATAACAATTGGTTTTATAAATAATTAATTTTTTTTTATTAATTAGAAAATAAAAATAAAATATCTTATTTTCTTCATAATAACAATCACTCATGATGTGAAATTAAAAAGAAATTAAATTTTAAATAAATTAAATATATGTTCTATTCTTATTAAATGTTTGTAAAAATAAAAATTTACATTCTTTTTCTCATCGATTCCCTGCTGTTAGAATATCTTGTGCATTGTTGGCCGTTAGATTCACATAAGACATTTCATCAAATAAGCAGATTTTAATTATTATTTTCTAAATCCAATTTATCAAATTCAGTGTAATCTAACTGTGTTTCACTTTATGTTTGTTTGATTTGTAAGACAAATGAAATTTATGTGTATTTTTTTGTTATTAGTAAGGGTATGAGATGTTAGAGGGAGTTAATTATGTGTATTTTTTGTTATTAGGAAGGGTATGGGATGTTTGAGGGAGTTAATAGTAGGAACACTGCTATAAAGTTGAGGAACAAACATCATGTGAGAGATATATCATTTGTCCACCTAAAATCTTAAGGAAATAGGTGAGTGAGTTCTCCCACTTATATATGCTTAAGTCTCCAGATTCATATCCAATGTGAGACTATTTCTTCTCTTACTCACACTTGCTATATTATTCCAACACTCCCCTCAAGTGTGAGTCCACAATGCTCCCCACTAGTACCGTCGTTGACATCTTGCAACGGAACACCACTTCTTGGGCGCATTTCGATACAAGTTCTTTTCGGTCCCTTTCTCGAACCAAAGACTCATGATACCATATTAGAGGAAGTTAATAGTAGGAACATTGATATAAAATTGAGGAACAAATACCTTGTGAATGAAACACCACTTCTTGTCCCTCAAGTGTGAGTCCGCAATGCTCCCCACTTATACCTTCGTTGACATCTTGCAACGAAACACTACTTCTTAGGCGAATTTCGATACAAGTTCCTTCTGGTCCCTTTCTCGAACCAAAAGCTCATGATACCATGTTAGAGGGAGTTAATAGTAGGAGTATTGATATAAAGTTGAGGAACAAACACCTTGTGAACGGAACACCACTTCTTGGGCGCATTTCGATACAAGTTTCTTCTGGTCCCTTTCTCGAACCAAAGGCTCATGATACCATGTTAGAGGGAGTTAATAGTAGGAGCATTGATATAAAATTGAGGAACAAGCACTTTGTGAGAGACACACCACTTGTCCACCTAAAACCTTAAGGTGATAGGTGAGTGGGTTCTCCCACTTATATATGCTTAAGTCTCCACATTCCTATCTAATGTGGGGCTATTTTTTCACTTACTCACACTTACATATTATTCTTACACTCCCCCTCAAGTGTGAGTCCACAATACTCCCCACTTGTACCGTCGTTGACATCTTGCAATGGAACACCACTTCTTGGGCGTATTTCGATACAAGTTCTTTCCGGTCCCTTTATCTTTCGATACAAGTTGCTTTCGGTCCCTTTCTCAAACCAAAGGCTCTGATATCATGTTAGAGGGAGTTAATAATAGGAGCATTGATATGAAGTTGAGGAATAAGCACCTTGTGAGAGATACACCACTTGTACACTTAAAACCTTAAGGTGATAGGTGAGTGGGTTCTCCCACTTATATAAGCTTAAGTCTCCATATTTCTATCCAATGTGGGACTATTCCCCACTTAGTCACACTTGCATATTATTCCAACATGAGAGTGGTTTCTCACCCATGAATTATGTATGCAGTCAATTATTCAATGGTTGTGTCTTTAACTTTGAGCATTCTTAGACCTCTATTATACCTCTATTATTTTTCAATCTTCAAAGTGATTATCTAATAGGAGTAGGAGTTCGACGTCGAGTTCTTATTTAGACGGGTATACCAACCCCTTACTTTGTTTCTCAAGTGGGTTATTATGTGCTTTTCTATTTGGGTTCGAGTACTCTTGTACTATTTTATTGGTAAGATTTGTTGTTTATTAAAAAAATCATCCATTTGATTAAAAGTCAAATATTCATAAAATATTAAAGTATGAAAGTTGAACGATATAGAGCCACATTGTTCCCCCTCTTCTCAAACTTACACGGGAGGGAATCCTTTCTTGTAAAGGTATATACTTTAGATGAGTTGAGCTGATTTTTTAATAGGAGTATAATTATGGATAAGCTAATAATTACTGAATATATAAAATTATTCTATCACACCCCCATCTTTGAAGAGGGAGCTCGACGAACGCTTAGATTGTTTCGAAAATCATCATAAGGCCTGTAGTGAGATATAAACAATCTGGTGTCGAGAAGGAACACGAAGAATGCATACTTGACCACAGCCGACCTTCTCCCAAATAAAGTGAATGTCTATCAAAATATGTTTAGTACGCCGATGTTTGTCAAGATTGTCAGATAGGTAGATAGCACAAACATTGTCACAGTAAACCAAAGTAGTTTGAGAAAGGAAAAATAAAGCTCCAATAGAAGGTTTGGAGGCCAACATGATTATGACACCACATTATCAATGTCAGGGTGCTCAACCTCTATACCTGAACGAGAAAAAATAGGTTATCTTTTGGAAGACCATGAAATTAGGTTATCACCAAGAAAAATACAATAATCACACAACAAGATAATTCACAAAGTGCGGCGGTTATTTTGGTAAGTTGCAACGGTTAAAAATCTACGACAGTTGTTGTACCATCGTAGAAAAGTGTGTCCCCGGGATGTTTTGTGACGGTTGTCAAAACTGCCACACCAACAGTCACGACGGGTAAAGAACTGAAAAACTAAAAATTGTGATGGTCAACTGTTGTAAATTTCCTATTTATTTTTGTTTTCATTGTTAATTGTGATGTTTTCTGTAACACCCATTTCTAACCTTGTTATACCCCAAAATTTGCCCTCCTATTTTTTCAAGTCAATGCACATCTCCATACTCAAGAATTTCTCAAGGGTTGACCAGATGAACCCTCTCCTAAGCAATCAACCCACAATTAGGGTTTTGATTATCTCAAGTCAAAGACGAGTTCTATTGTCTCAAGTGGTCATCATACCTTCTCATATGTCTCAAGGTATCACCATGTCAAGTTTCAAGCCTCACAGCTCAAGTTGGCCCAATCAATTGCTCAGATGGTTGAAAATCAATTGTATTGGACAAGAAATCATTTTGAAGTCACATACATCATTTTATCAAGGTTTGATCATGATTCATCAAGAAAACTCAAGATCTGATCAAAAGTCAAAGTTTCTAAATTAGGGTTTCTTGATAAAAAGTCAACAGAACTTTGACCAGGCATAAATTTCACATACTTTTGTGTCTCACAAGCTTTGGCCAAAAATGCTTCATTTGAGAGTTATGGATCAAGACATTATAGGTCCTTCTAAAAGTCAACAAAAAGTCATATTTTTCAAAATAAGTGTACATGATCATGGAAACTTCAATGAAGATGAAACCAAAAGGAGTGTTTAGAGGACATCTTTAGATTTCTAAAAAGTCCAAGAGCACTTCAAAATGTTGAAAATTGAGCAAGATACAACTTGTGCAAGTTTCGGAAATTTGAAGAAGTGCATGAAGAGAAATGCTAAGCAAATTCAATTTTTTTTTCCAAATGGGCCTAAATTGTTATGGTTCAAACTTGTTTCTAACATTTCCAAGGACTTCTAAAGCCTATTTGAACCCCATGCTTCCAACTATTGTATTTATTTTTGAATTAATTCAATTTAATTCAATTTTAATTAAAATAAAATGCAAAAATCAAATCAATAAGTGCAAGGCTTATTATTCAGCATTCTTGATGTCCAAGCAAGCCCAAATAGCTGACAATTTTGTGCAAGATGTGATTGGCATAAAGATTGATCAAATTTTGGAAATATTGTATTTGATTCTTCAATAAAATATTTTCTAATCAATGCAAGATATTTTGACATAATTGTTGACCTAATTTCTTCTTCTATATACACAACAACCTTAGACCATTAGGACACGAAATTTTGCAGCCAAAAAGCTAGGGTTTTGTCTCAAAATTTTCAAAGAAAGTGGCACTATTGAATTCCAATTTTCAGTCAGTTGCAAGCAATTCTAAGCACTCATTTGTGTTCCTGAGGTATAGTAGGGTAAGAATGAATCATTATCCATGGTTAAAACACGCTGAATCACGCCATACATGAACCTCCGTTTTCATATTTTTCATGAATTCGTATTCTTCTTTTTATTGTGTTTTGATTGAAACTAACCATGCTAATCGTTTCCTGAGGTTCATTAGAACATATTAGAGTCATCGTTTGCAAGCTTTGATGGTTGAAACACAAAACGCCATGGTTAGGGCATAGCAATTGAGAAGCTTCGTATCCTAATTTCCAGGTCGATTCAGGCCATAAGAACACCACCGTCATGCTCGCAGGGGTCAATATAATCGATTTGGGCTTTTAGTTTGTTTCCATTAATGCATTTTTGCAGGTTTTGAAAAATCACCCAGCCGGAGAAGACGACCGGAGGTGGGTTTCCGGCGAGGTCTATGGCTTTGAACGTTTTACCCTCTACGTGGCAATTCTCCATCACATGATTGGTTCATTCAAATATATGTGGGTCCCACGCGCGTTTTGTTGAAAATTCAAAACGAAACGTTTCAACACTTATAATCTAATGGTTGTATTTCATAGACAACAAAAACAAATGGCTCAGATAGTCAAGGCGCTTGGTAATACCAGGGGGTCCTGGGTTCGATCCTTGCAGACCCCCTTTTCCAATCTTTTCTTAATTTTTTCCTCTTTTTTCAATTTTCTAACATTTTTTTTATTTCTTTTCTTATTTTAATTTATTTTCATAAATTAATTTATCTATTTTCTAAAATCTCAAAAAATAATTTAATTTCAGAATTAGGTTAATTAAACATTTAATTAATTTTTGATTTGAAAATAATTTATTTTTCTCATAATTTCAATTATTTTTCATGATTAATCATTAATTAACTTAGAATTAGGTTTTTATTAACTAAAATCGATTTCAAAAATATTTTCCTTTTACAATTAGGGTTTACATATTTTTTTTCCTATCATTAGACATTTTTCTTTCAATTTATTTACTTTATTTCGCATTTAAATATCAGAAATCGATGTATAGGTCGCAGGGATATTATTGTAATAGCGTAGATTTATCTTTCTGCATTTACTTTCCGCACCTCTCATTATGTATCTGCCCCAAATCCTTGTAATAGCGTAAGACTTTATCTTTCTGCTTTTACTTTCCGCACCTCTATTTATGAACTGTCTATAACTGCTTAGATGTATGCTAATTAGGGTTTGTATGGAAAGATCTAAAATCAATCTTAGAATAACCCTAACTCCAAGATAAAATATCTGAATTGAACACACTGATCACACTTGCACCCTCTAGGGTAATCTCTCTTGTTGCCTTTCGAATACAATGGTCATGTCCTTCGAACGTAGGAGTACCATTAGCAAAGTCCCTTAGTTAAATCATCACAAAGATCATAGTCCCTCGATGATCCTAGAAGTTGTCTACGAATATATGATCTCGTCCCTCGATTGTTGCCTACGAACAAGTGATGGTCGTCCCTTCGAATTGATAAGGTATCCCTATATGTTTCCTTCAATGGCCATACGATGGTCCTACGATTGTCCCTTCACATCCAACAGATAAAGTTACCTACCAACTAATGGTATAGATAACTTTATTCTAAAGGAGAAGGAAAAATAATAAGAAATGACCATTCTGAGTAGGTAAATAAGACTTTATTGCTTGCTCCAACCAACAAATACTTTTCACACCTCACACTATTTTCAAAAACTATTTTCCAAACAAACACTTTGTATACATTCCAGCGAGAATCATTACAAAGTTAAACATTTTCCAAACAAACATTTCCAAACACTTCGTATACATTCCAACGAGAATCATTACGAAGTCAAAGCGAAATACTTTTCAAAATACGTTTCAAATCACATACACACAGAAAGCAAATTTTCAAAAGTGAGCTAAGCAATTAAGAGCCCGTAGATATGTACGGATGGAAAGGGTGCCAATACCTTCCCTTTTCATAATTATCTCCCTTACTCAGAATCTAACAAAGGTCTTTCATATTCTTTTCACCTTTCATTTATTGGATAAAAGAAAAGTTGGTGGCGACTCTTGCTATCCGCAACATTTGCGATAAAACGCAAAACAAACAAGTCAGTTCTCCCACTGTGTTACAAACCTCAATTAAATATAACATATATCAGAGTAAATTAGCATGCATACATACAAAGGGTGCCACATGTTATTTTCCACACAATAGAAAAGCAAATAAAAAAACTTCAACATGCACCTGGTCAAAATAATAACACTATTCAAACTTCATATTTCATCAGTTTATGCATATCATAGCGGAATAATTCTTCAAATTCATTTCATCAAATATAAATATGATTATATCTCATACTATAATCATAAACAAACATACTAACAAATTCATAACATTCTAAACAAAATCTTTTTTAAAAAAAATATTAAAAATTTCTCTATATTTTTTTTAAAAAGTGTTATGGAAAGCATGTGTATGGGTGCAAAATTTAATTTTTTAATGAATAATAAAAAATAAAATGGTTGCAATTAAAGGGTTAAGTTGACATTTTTAAAAATCATAGGGATACAAGTTCAATTATAGGGATACAAAGTAAAATTTTCTAAATAACTTTAATTCATCTTCTTACGACTCGATTTCATTAATTGGGCTCACTTAGACTCACCTCCTTGTTACTTCTAGTAATCATAGTTAGGCCCAATACCAATTAATCCTATCTCTACTCATAAAATTAATTATTCAAATAACCCATATATTAAATTAATTCAATTAACACATATATCAATAATTAAATAATTATCATACCATATAATAATTAAATAAGTAAATAATTAAAATTGCTAATAAAAAAAATATTGGGATGTTACATTTTTAAATTGTCGTTAGTGTTATATCATGACGGTTCAAACCGTTGTAATTTTATATGATGTTTTGTTATCACACCAAATATTTTTGCATATAAAATTTCAAGGATTTTCAAATCTACAGGTAAGTTCGCAACTGATATATTTCTAAAATAATTTTTTTTAATTGAGACATCATTGTATATTTGTTGTCGTCAAAAAGTCTTGTAATTTAGAAAAGAAATATAAAATTTTAAAGGAAAGTATTTGTGTTTTGACACAATTATATACGTAGAGCCCGACAAAAAAACTCTAATTACATTATGAACTTTCGCAATTAAAAGGGTTCATCTTGTTCACATTTTTATACACCCTAAGAAATGACACAGTATAAACTACAACACATGCCATGTGATGGAAGCTTCTAAGCAAGTGTAGTCATATATAGATGGAAATATGCAAACGCCACTAGATCTTCTAATCCTCTTATCATCTTCACTAAGCGTTGGAAACTGTTGGCTGCTAGCTCGAGACGAAAATAAGGCTATCTGAGGCACTAAATCCAGCTGCTGAAAAAGAAAAGCATAAACAACAGAATATGAAATTCCAAACTATTTAGTTATTATTTTGAATTTAGTCATACCACTTATAAAACTCTATTGTCCAATCATGAGCTATGAGTTTTCATCTTCTAAAGACAACTCTTAACTAACCAACACTACTAGTGTTATGTGTATCAGTGTATGCACTAACCAAGCAAATCTGAGGTCCATCTATTGTGTCACTGTCAGCACTAAAAGAACCTTGACAGGATTTAAGTCAACTATAAGATCTAGATTTTATACGGTTAGAACATCACACATTCACCACAATCAATGAATCAAAGTCATTGGATGAAAAACATCAGATAACTCATATTTAAAGTTCTATAAGTTAGATTTAAAATGTTAAAAAGAAAAACATCAATATTTGGAAAACCATCGACAACTCATATGATGTAAGACGTTCAACTCATACGACTTAAGATGTTGACAATGAGTAGGGATGTCAATTTGCATCTGTTAATGAGGATTCCTGCGGGGATTATCTGTTCAGAGCATCGAAGTTGGAGAATTTTTCCTGCGCGGGAATGGGGATGGAAGCAGAAGTTCCTCCGATGACACTTTGGGGCGGAGAATGGAAAAGTACCATTCGTCCTGTGAATTTCCCGACTCCAAACTTATTATTTAACTTTTATATTTTATATTATAAAATTTTACATAAAAAATATTAATGTATTAGAAAATAAATAGTCATTTTAGTGAATCATTTTATTTTTATGTTTTATTGTATAGTATTATTTCACTATCTAAGTATCTAATTTTAAAAAAGTACACTCAATACATAGGATGTAGATATTGTCTCCTCCTTTTCTTTTCTCAATTATCTTTGTCTCCTCAATTCATCATCTCCTCTAATCACATCATCATCACAACAACCACTCTTCTTTGTTCATTGCGCTTATGATAATTACTTTTCAAATTCACTTTACTTTCATTAGTACATGTTTTTTGTTTAATTAATAAATTAATAGTTATGGATTTTCCACACCCTCTCATAATCAACCACTTGTGTTGGATGACAGCCGCATTGTGGTTGTAAATTAATGGAAGCATGGTAGGAACAAGTAATGTTAATAATTATTGTTTTTTTATAGGAAAAAATATTAGCAACATGTATTTTTGTTTCTTTTTTTTGTGATTGATGCAAGATGTATTTTTATTTTAAAAAAAATGAAAGATGCAAAATATGTGTTTTAAAAAAAGTAAAAAATAATAAAATACTATTGTCATAGTTTTGATCCAAAAATATAGATATTTTCTTAGAATTCGATTACCCTGCATCTCCGCGGGGATCTGTGGGGATGAGAATGGAGGAAAATATTCCTCCGTGACAGAGTTTGGAGATGATGATGGAGAATAAATTTAGATGTTAGACAAGGAGCGGAGAAGCACCCTTCGAATATTCCCTATACGTTGACATCCCTGACAATGAGGAAGTAAAGAACCCACCACAGGGTGTAAACTACTACAGGAACAATAAACGTCCATGTACAGAGATAGAACTAAACACCAAAATACAACGCCAAACAATCAAAGCTCATGCTAACGGCCCCTGCAACAGAAGCACTTATATAAGGCACAAAACAACCACTGATATTAGAATATGGAGATTGTAGGAAGGTCTGTGCCAAACATGTGTTGACGTAAGAAAAATAGGTGAAATAGGGAAATCGTGAATAAACAAAGTACACACAACGAATGAAATTACAATATTTACCTTGTGATGGAATCTTAGGAATGGTCATGAATTATGAATTAATGCATTACCTTTTGTATTGAAGAAATTTTAATTGTTGAAATAATCATATCACAAGCGTCCCATGAACTACAATGCCTATACTCAGTCTATGCAAACAAAAATCTACAATGAAAAAGCCTTTTGCCTATAGTGCTTATTGTGAATGAACAAAAGCTTTAAAGATGATACAAATTCATAATCCTATGGGGTTTTAAGAATATGCATATGATGGATTATCACCGTAATGTAAGAGTTATATTTATCAAAGTTCAATCGATTGGAGCAATAACAAAAGTTCAATCGATTGGAGCAATAACAAAATTTGTGTCTAGGAATGTGCATGATTGGTTATTTTTAAAAATCAACTATAACCACTTTCAAATTATTTAAATAGTTTGGATTTATAACCAAAATCATATTTTAGTCAAAGGCTGCTTATAAAACCGGTTATAAATTTGGTAACCGGTTATTTTAAAAAAATTCAGTTTTTTAAAAATAAACTAAGAAAATATATATTTTTATTTTGAAAATTAAAAATTTGGATATTGGATAATAATCGGATTATAACCGAATCTAAAAAAATTTAATCGGTTAATAATCATTTAATTATATCATGATTATATGAATGGATAACCAAACCAATAAATATTAAACCTGTTAATAATCATTCAATTATTATATTTGAATATTTAAAACAAATTTAAATTTGATTATGAATTTTGGCCTCACAACCGAATGTTTTGCACACCCCTACTTGTGTCCGATCTATTTCAACCTAAAAATCTTCTTGACTAAAATCTAAATTTTAAATTAGAAAAATAGATGGAACTCGATAAAACGGTCAAAACCGACAACAAAACAAGTTCAAAGCTTAGACTTAGTTTTAATTTTTTATTTCAAATTTATAAACAAAAATTGACATTACAATGTCATTTTATCTTAAGCTAAATGGGTCTCACATAGTTTCTATTGAAGGCCCAAAAAAACTATTAAAAAAACCAAAAAAATATTAATGTTATTATTAGTATATCATACCTTTATTTGTATGCTTGCATCTAGGGTGGACAACGGGCCGGGTTGGACGGGTTCGGGTCCAAATCTCGGACCCGATCCAAACTGCGGATGAAAACACATAACCCAATTCTGCTCAAAATTAAAATCGGTTTAAATGGGTTGGGTTCAAACGAGTTGCTGGTACTGTCAAATTGATATTTCGGGTTATTGGACCAAGCTATTTTTTAGGTCCAACAATTTTTTTTCTTTAAAATATTTTGAACAAGTTTTTTACTACTATAATCAAAATATTCTCAAATTAAAGTTTTGCTTATCATATTAAAATAAACCATATATTTATGTTCCTGTTTTCAAGATAGGAGTATAGCATATTTCTATATAATTATATTTATATAAAATCAAAAAATTTACAATGTTTTAAAATAAATATCCTAATCCAGAAAATAAATTAAATATGCATAATGCATTATGTTTATAACAAAAATTCACAACAAATCTCCACCAATTTCTTTAACAAAGTTCCTCATCTGTTCTTCAACAAGAATTAGGAAGCGTATATGTAATTTTAAAACAACAAAACAGTTGCAAAACTAAGCTCCAGGAAGCGTATCTATAATTTTATAACACAAAATAGTCACAAAACTTATAAAACAAAACCATATTTAAATAGATAAACAATAACCATTAACTTTGAAGTAAGAAAATTACAAGAATCATAAAATGTTAGTTAATGCATATAAAGAACATGAAATAAAATTAAAATTAATAATATTAGATCCCTAAATCTTAAATATAAGTAGAAACAAAATAGAAATATATTGTATTTGAAACCTTAAAACTTAAAAAACATAAACCAACAAAGTAAGTTGTAACTCTTACCTTTGGAGACCAGAATAAGAAGAACAAACAATCTCAAAATTTCGGGAAAAATTATTAAAAACATACCATTCTAAACAATAAAAAAAGGAAAATCTCAAATAAAATGGTTGATCCAGATGAATGAATACATAATTCGAAAATAAACTATTGAAAGCTCTATTCCAAACAAAAAGAAAATCTAAGAAGAAAATAGACGATGGAGGTGAATATTGTGAGGTGGAGTGGAGGCTGTATTAGGGTTGTGAGAGGGGTGAGAGAAGAAAGGTGGGTGAGAGAGAAGGAAAAATGGGTTAGTGAAGAATCAGATAGACTCTGTGAGAGAGATTGAAATAAATGAGTGGTTTTCACTTTTCATTAATTATTCGGGTGGGTAAGGGTACCCGCGGTTCTAAATTTGGTACCCAAGTCCGCCCATTTAAACTCATTTGAAACCGTCTATATCAACTGTTGGACCCGATAGACCGCTTAGACCCTCCTTTTTTCTTTCGGTTATTAGTGGGTTGGGTCGGTTCTGCGGTTCCTGTCCACCCCCTACTTGCATCCCTTCTATTAGTTTGATGGAATATTAAATGAGACTCTATTTTGCACTATCCTTATACTGAACCAAAAAATCATTTGCCGCAAATATTTTTGTTTCTTCTGAATTAAATTTTAATCATCACTTTTGTTTTTTATCTAGTTCTAAAATTTGTATCATGTATTCATTTGTTAGCATTTTACTTTTTTTTAAAGATGGTCCTAAAGAAAAATACATGTAAATTATGCATATATTATATATTATTGTTAGTTATTTGTTGTTTTACATATTATGTAAAGAAAAATAAAATGATGTATTCTTGTGATTAGTGTCGCATCTGAGATTTTTATCGAAGCATGAAGAAAGCGGATAAGAAAGAGTCGCCATCAATGTTATTTATCCCAAGAGAGAGAAAGAAAATACTGAGTAAACCTAAAGGAACGAAAAGAACATGGTCATTGTGACCTAGAGAAAAAGGATAAGGAAGTCAATTACGCAAGAGAAATGCATTAGCACCCCCTTATGTCTGTGGTACTCCATAGGATCCACTTAAGTTTGTTCTAATCTAAGAGTGTATAAAATCTAAGTCTAAAGCTTAATGCTAAAAAATGAATGCATGTAAAAGAAAGTACGGGAAAAAGAAGGAAGATTTTACAAAGTTGTGCTCGCCTAGGCCCCGCGACCTAATGCCTACGTATCTCTTTCAAGAAATAAGAGTGCCATAGTTCGGCTCACATATTTTGATTTATTGTGTGTTTTTTAATGAACGATGCTAGCGAAGCATGTCCTTTTTGAAAATGTTTTAAAAGAAAAAGTATGAAGATAAAAAGGTTTGCATTGGCTTGTGTTTTTTACCTTGAAAAAGGATTTTGTAATGTTAGAGTATTTTATGAATTTGAAAGAAGAAAAAGATTTTTAGTTTTAATATGAATGAAAAAGAGAAAGACTGATCAAAAGGGGATCTCAATCCTAGAAGTTGTCTTGTTTGTGGACCTAAAGTTGGGATAAGAGGGAGATCTACCTAATGTTGTCATGCATGGATACAAATCCTAAGGTATATTTAGTTCAAATTTAGATAAGAATGAACAAAATATCCTATGGGAAACAAACAAAAGTAGGGGCAAGCAATCAAACTTAAGTAAGATAATGAAAACAAGCAAACATCACATAAGAATAGGAAAAATGATGGTAAAACATCAACACCTAAACAATGATATCGTGTCATCAAAGTAAGATAGAAAATAGATAGAAAAGAGATGACAAAACATCAACACCTAATAATGATATTATTTCATCAAAGTAGGATGGAAAGAAAAGATGATAGAACATCAACACCTAAACAATGATTTCATGTCATCAAAGTAGGATGTAAGGGAGATGAAAAATGATGGTGAAACATCCACACCTAACAATGATATCATTTCAACAAAGTAGGGTAAGAGAAATGAAAAGCGATGGCGAAACATCAATGTAAAAAAACAACTAACCATGATATCATGTCATCAAGGGTAGATAAAAGGAAATAAAGAGATGATAACTCTTAACCAAGATACAATGTCATATAGACAAGAAGTAAAGGATAGATGGGAAGCATATCATAAGCAAATGAACGCCTAACCAAGATATCTTGTCATCAAGGTAGGATAAGAGAAAGAGATGTCAAAACATCAAGTAATGAACACATAACAATGATATCATGTTCTCAAGGTAGGATAAGAAAGCGATGGCAAAACATCAAGTAATAAACACCTAACAATGATATCATGTCATCAAAGTAGGATAGAAAGTGATGGAAAAACATCAAGTAGTAAACACCTAACAATGATATCACGTCATCAAAGTAGGATGGAAAGCGATGGTGAACCATCAAGTAATAAACACTTAACAGTGATATCATGCCATCAAAGTAAGATAGAAAGCGAGGGAGAACCATCAAGTAGTCAACACCTAACAATGATATCATGTCATCAAAGTAGGATAAGAGAGAGAAAAGATAGATATTGGATACGCACATCATACATGAGAAGTATAAACTTACTCAAGATGTAAAGTACTTGGATAAGATACCTAGAGAACTTCTACTTAGAAAAGCAAGTATGAAAAAAAAGAGGTCATGCACATAGGTGGACAAAGTAATCATGAAAGGAGAGACAATATTTGAACATAGTTTAATGTACAGGGAAAAGTTCAGAAACACAAATGCTAACAAGCAATGTCAATCGAAAACCATCCAAACATCAAGTGCGAGATAGCAAAAGAAGAATCCAAGGTGGATTTCAGCGTGGGAGTCGAAAGACTCTTTCCACTAGAATAGCTCAAGCACAAAATCGAGTAAAGACTCGTAGCATCAACATTTAAGAACGTGAGCTAAGCATCATCGAAACAAAGACAAGATATGGGGGCCGATTATGAGCCCTCCTTCCACTATATTTATTTACTCAAAGTACGAGAGAAGCACAATCTAAAGCATCAACGTATAACATAAGCTAAGAAAGACCAAGGAACTTGAAATATGGGGGCCAATTGCGAGCCCTCCTTCCAATTTTATTGACTCGATTGAAAGCACGAGATAAAGGGGAATGGGAATTGCCTACTTTGAGGTCTTTAAACAAACACATTGAAATTGCCCCTTTTTGAAGTCTTTTAGCAACACAAAAAAATTACCCCATTTTGAGGTATTTTACACACAAGTATCGCAATGCCTACGGGGGTACGTCTTCCGCCCATGCATCTCTATCCTACTTCTCATGGCAAAGAAATTGAAAAGACAGTGCGGAAATAAGATAAATGAGAGAAAGTACCAAGCAAACAAAAGTCTGTCGACTTATAAAAAAACCCGAAGATCTTCGTGCAAGCTTCACAACCAAAGAAAATAATCAAAAATCGGATTCCCAAGAATATGTGTTGGAGTGTCATCAATGTGAAAATAAATCACAAACGTAAGGTGCGTAAAGCATATCCAAATATCAAGTAAGAATCGTGCATAAAACACAAGTCTCGACAAGCAAAAGTATTTCATGATGCTCATGAAATAAGAAGTGAGATAACACTTTAATCGAATAATCGGAATTAATTAATTCGAAAAAGTGTGTCGAATTGCTCTTTTGAGTCACCTTTGGAAGCTTGCATGAATTCACAGGATGAGTTAGTAATAACAAAGAGTAATCGAAGTCAAGCAATCATATCACAACTCAAATTATCATTTAATCGTGAAAAAATAAATTTCAAACTAACATCGGAACAACAAAGTCAGATTAAAATCCTCAGAACCTAACATGGATGCCCAACAATTATCAAGTTAAGTCCACTTATGCACCGAACAATAATTAAATCACCAATTATACACACATACCAACTCCGGGCAGCATTGTTGCAACTCATCGAATGCTCGAAAAAATTAGAATTAAAATCAAGGAAACTCAACACTTGTATCAAGCAAATACCAAATTAAAACCAATTATGTGTCAAGAAATAATTAAATCGCAATTTGCAAGATATTTATGAACTCCGGGCAGCAATGCATAAAATCGATTTGAAATTCGCAATTTAATGAACTAAAATCAAACACCGATACATGTAACTTTACTTGGAATTTACAAATAAATCACAACAATTAAATATGGACCAATTCAACGGTTACCAAGCATCAAACAAAATATCGTCGTGTCGTCGGCAATTAAGTTAACTCGAAATCGAGCATTAACACTTGAAATCTGCAATTATCAACAATTTATAACCCGAAAATAATGTTGACGCGCAAAACAATCAACAATTTCCATCCGGTTCATGAGATTTGGGCAAATTAAACCAAGAATCAATCGATTCCAACAATTATGATCGTTAGCAACATCAAGAATCAAATAAATTCACAATTCGAAGTTCAAATCATGATAAAATTAACACATGAAATTAATTCACCGATTAAATTTCACAAAATAATTAAATCGATCAAGATTAAAGAGAGTTACCGAAATCGAAACTGGAAAATTGAATCGAAGAACGGGATCGGAGGGAGGCGCATAAGTCCGGTTGAAACGGAGGGAGGAGGCCAAAAAAATGGCGGAGAGGAGGGTGCAGGTCGGACGCGGCGGAGACAGAGGGAGAAATTCGTCTGGATATGTACGGAGGTTTGGAAGAATGGTCAGAGCTGGTGGCCAGTCGGAGAAAGAGTGAGAGGAAGGGCGGTGCAAGAGAGATGGAGGGAGCTTGAGAGAAATTGAGAGAAGCTTGAGCTTTTGAGTAATTTTGTGACAAATGAGAAAGAACTGTTTTTGAATTTGAATGGAGAGAATATATATATATATATATATATATATATATATAATGCTCTAACTCTTGTTTGGCTTTTGAAATAGGAGAAAATAATGATATTTGGAGCCAAATTTTTTTCTTTGTCGATTGAGAGGCATTTTCATCATACTGTTTGAGAAACTAACCATAAATCATAGCTTTCAGAGCATAATTCGAACCCAACTCTTGAAGCAAAATTATAGATGACGAAATTTGTAATGTGCCTCAAGAATCATCCTGAAACTATGACAATTGAGAAAGTTGTGATTTTTACAATATTGGAGAAACAGTCAGACATAGATATGTTTATGGGTACAATTTTAAGGGAATTTGCATTTCTGGGGACCTTCCTCAAAAAATTGGGTTTGACTCGAACATATGAATTGAAGATGCCAATAATTTTCCAACGCCCAAAGAACTACTCCAAAATATTATTCCGGACAGAAGTAATAAATTTTTGAACACATGAGAAACAGTCGACCAGAAATCCACTTCACAATTAAACTTTCAGGGTAATTGCATTTTCAGAGATCTTCCCCCAAAGAATTAGCTTTCAACCCGAACATATGAATTGAAGACGATATCAAGACGATTCTTATGCCTGAAGAGATCCACCCAAAAATGACAATTGGACGAAATTTACAAATTTTTGAACTCGAACCGCAAAATACTGATTTTTAATCCAAACTGTCTCAAGTCAACTAAAACACTCTATTTTCTATGCAATTCAAGTAACACTGGAGCACATGGGAGCTTAACATGGTAAAGTTGATTAATCCATGATTAAAGAGCTTGGGGAAATGTACATGGTGCATTCATACTTCAAAACCCCAATTTCTGCTTCATTGTATTATCCGACGGAACAATCGTCTGCTGTAACTCTTAAAAGATAAATACTTTGATCCCGTGAACATGATACCAATGATATGTATGTATCCATGTGCTGATGAAATATAAGCCAATTAGGGTTAGAATAAAGAGGACAAATTTTAGAGTGCAATAATTACCGGTCTAACTTCGGCTAAATTTCAATCAAATGTTTAAACCTTAAACTCTTATTTACACGAGTCTGGTTTTTATTAATTTAATATTCTATATACCTATTATAAATTATAAGGTGTTATATTTTTCTAATTAACTTCATTGCATCATAAGAAAGTACAACTGAGTTATAAATGAATATTGTCTATTTATTTAAAACTTTATCTTATTTGTCATTATGTGAATATATCACTACAATAAATAACGTTTTTCACAAAAAAACTCTAATGTCAATCAGAAAAAATGAGTTATTATTCTAAGGAGCGCCATGTTTTTTTTAATAAATATAAAAATAACTTATTCAATCGGTTAATGTAAAAATCAATGGGATAGAGCATTCCGAACATGATTTGAATCTCAGCTACTGCAATTTATGTTTTTATTTGTTTACAAGTGTAAAATAAATGATCTAACCCATCGATTTTATCTTAATGTTATCTTATTTGTAGTCGCTTCACCATCGAATGCATCATTTTTTTGTGGATGAATTGCAAAACTAAAAAAATATTCTTCTACTGTGAACATAAGATTTTTTTTCAAGTTTTGCAATTCATCTCAAAGAATGGTGTTAATGTTATTATTATTGTTGTTGTTGTTGTTGAAGGCTTTGAACAACTTTCTAATGTTGTAAATCGAAGAAAAAAACTATGATTTTCTTGGGTTGACAATATTCAGAAATTTATTCCAAAAAGTTCTTATTGATGGATTGCTAGTGTAGAAAAACGTTTTCCAATTTTTTGAACAAACACCTTATTATAAGTTGGATGCATTCAAATCATGCTCATTGTATACACTAATGAAAGCAATGATAATGATAACATCAACAATCAATCTTGGATGCATAGTTTTGACATTCAAGCATCAACACCATTATGATGGATTGTAAGTGCAAAAAACCATTGAAGAGATTTGTTATAAACAATTTATTTTAATATTATTTGTCGAAAATGTAATACTAAAAAAAAATAACTATCACCACGGTTTTTAACCTTAACTTAGGTAATAGTTAAAAGGAGATAAAAATATACTTCGATTTTATACATAAATCAAGGGGTATAATCACTAAACCAAATAATTTTTTTTATGGCGAAGCTTACACCCCGAACAATAAAAAACGAGGATATAGGTCCTGGGAGTGTCAAAACAACAAAACAAAAGAGTCAAAACGACCTCAAGGGCCGAAAACTATCATTACATAAATGGGCCACGCCCAAGCAAGCATAACAAAAACAACAAGACAAAATCACTCTGCAGGCTGATCATCTCCAGGGGTCAGCTGAGTCTCATCCACGATCATTTCACCGAAGAAGTCGGGCCTCTTTATTTCACCTTCTTTGACGTAAAAATGGACTCTTATCCCATCAGTCATCAGCTCCACACCTGGATTAAGGGCCCGCATCTGGGCCACAACATTTTCAAAACTTCCCATCAAAGCAGCCTCAGCGTCATCATAAGCCAGCCGCACGCGCCCGACCAAACATTCCTAGGTTCTCAACCCTACTAAATCTTTAGGTTCCCCCTCGGTCGGGGCATAGTCATCCATTAGTCGAGCGACTTCGCCGGTGTGTGTTCGTTAAAAGTGACGCGAGGAATCGAATCAATCGTATTCTAGCTCGAAACGATTTACTCTTTTGATTTGTTTATAAAGATGCCGCGAGCATCAAGCTTTATTATTTTCAACACAAGAAAAATGATTATGAAAAAGGGGAAAGCTGTTAATACCCTCAATTGATTTGATATGCATTAAGACTAGCGCGAACTAGACATAACGCATTGGGGAGATTCCGGGTAAGGGGGGTTTGTTATATAAAGGGAATAGATGGAACACCCTAAATATATATAGTTATCTATAGCTTTATATATGAATGTGATTGATATGTATGTGTGTTTTAATTGTTATTTCTATGATTGGGAAAGTTTTTCCTTTGGATTTTAAGAAGGATAGATTATGTAGGATCCTAGGTTTTGTTATTATTGTGCTTGCAAAGATCATTGGGATCTTCTGCATACATATCCCTTAATGGGAATCAGAGCATTTGTAGCTCGGATCTAAAGGGATCTATGGTTTGTTTGGTTTGAGGGAGAAAGAAATTTGCTCGGCAAGGATGAGACCTTGTGCCTACGTATTCTCAAAAGGATGTTGAGAAAGTCAGAGCAATCGTAGTTCCCACTTATGCTAGTGGAAGCAACGGGATGTTAGTAAGAGACAAAGACAAATGTCATCTTAATGAAAAATGTATCTAATCTATTTCATCACATACATTTTGAAAAGTTGATTGATTGAAAATCTTTCATCGTAAGTTATAGGTGTTTTGCTTGAGCTGTTGTAGGTTTTCTCCGTGAACAAAGTATTTTTAATTATCGATTCCACAGGGATTGGTGCATGTTATAGTCTTTCAATAGAAAAGTATGTTTTAAGATGATGTAACCAAAGGGTTTGTTATCTACTCTACTAGAACCATGAGTTTCCAAACAACAACTAAATTAATTCTTTCAAAGAGAGTTATAGTTTGGATTAGAGAGAGTTTGAGATTGTTTTCAAGTTAAGAAGGCATGTCAAGATTAGTTTCATTGATCTAGTTTCATACATATTCATTTAATCAAGTGATGAACATAATAGATGATTTCTACAAATACATATCCTCTCAATCTTGTAGATTTCCCACCAAGATTGTGAATGTTATCATGTTAATCCTTGTATGATTCCTCACTACAACTATTAGCATGATAATCATTAAGTTCAATATTTTGTAAACTCTAACACACAAATCTATTCCTAGCATTTGTTTATTAGAGGATGAATATCCTAGGTCACTTTGAAATGTTCTTTTCCAAGCAAAACTCAAAGCATAAAGATGAAGAACAAAGATATTCAACTATATTAATCATCAACCATGTTCATACACAAATGGATTAATAGAAATACATACTATATAGATCAACTACCTCTAATCTTGACACAAAAAGAGCTTAGCCACTCATTTCCATGGTTGCTTGCTCTCAAGATTGTTGGTAGTGATGATGAAAATCCAAGAAAATCAAGAAGGAAAAGCTATGGTTTTTCTTCCTAAACTTGCCCTAGATTTTTAAAAATGAAAGATAATGATGGTGTGTGTTTTCTTGCTTCCTTTACAAGTCAAAAAGATCAGGTGAAGTGATGGGTTGGTGGCTCAAAAGGTGAAAGCATGGGCTGTCCTTTTTTCTGAATTTCGCAGACCGCGCTGAGCGCGGGTAAGTCACGCTGAGCGCACTCATGCTGGCACCGCGCTGAGCGCGACCTATAGCATGCTTCCTTCTTCCAAAATTATCTTCAAAAGAATCATCCCTAAAGCTCTTCAAGTGCCCTTGAATCCAAGCTTGGGAGAATTAGTTAATGAATTCCTACAATTAAGAGTGAAAATAAGTTAAATAATATATATTAAACAAAAACTAAATAAAAACCTAATTAAAACAAAATACTAGAATAAATATACAAATTAAATAAAAGACATTGTTAAGGACCACAAAATAATGTACAAAATAACTACAAAATGGTCCTTAACATGAGCGTACAAGCGTTACCACTTATGAGTTTTAGAAAGATGTTTTGAAAGATGATTGAATCTTTTAATTGTAAGCATTGGGTGTTTTGCTTGAGTGTACAAGCGTTACCACTTACAGATTAAGAGATGTTTTTGTTTGAAAAGAGTTTGAAAAGTTTTTGATTGTATGTGATGTGATAGATGAAATACTTCTTCCATAGAGATGATAAACGTCTAAATCTCGAGGAGAAATTGATTGGATTAAGGGGATGCTTTTAAGAAGCCCATGGGTCCTTGTATTGTAAGCCCAAGAGGAGGCATTCTGAGGGTCATCGAGGGTCATCGAGGGTCCTTGTATGAAGCTCAAGAGGAAGCTATAGGGTATGGCTGGCTTTGGCTTTAAAAGGGATTTCACCGGGAAACCATCCTTTTAGGATTAAGAGCAATTTCACCGGGAAATTATACTCTCTGGGTTCTATCCTAGCTCGGGTGGTTCTTTGTATTAGAAGCCCAATAGGAGGTTAAAGAGATTTGGTCTCTTTCTTTGTTTGATGCCCAAGAGAAGGCTAAACTCAATGAGGAGTTCTTTTGAACGAAGCCCAAGAGGAGGCTGACTCAACATGGGAGTGTTGTCTTATATGAAGCCTAAGCGGAGACTAAACTCAGATGAATGAGTTTTCTTATATGAAGCCTAAGAGGAGGCTGAACTCAGATGAAATGAGTTACCTTGTACAAAGCCCAAGAGGAGGCTAACTTTGTGGGGAGCCTAGTGGTTAGACTAGTTGTTATGTTATAACTAGACAGTTATATAAACATGCGTATGAAATTTATTCACAGGAGTTTATGAAGGAAATATAAACAATGCGTGTAAAATTTATTTACAAGAGTTTATGAAGGAAATATAAACAATGCATGTAAAATGAACGTTTAAAATGAACGGAACTTGATTATTTATAAGTTCGAATTGTGTACAAGGAAGTGAATATGTACACGAACGAGTATTTATGTACAAGGAGGTGTGGATGTACATAGGAGGGTTGGGACTTACACCGTAAGGAAGGCCCATTGGTTTAAAACCAGTTTCACCGGGAATAATGCTCCTTTCAATACCAATGGTATTCAGTGTATATACAAGCGAAACGAAAACAAACAGACAAAGTTTGTCTGTACTTGAGTATTTACAAAGGTATCTGTATTATGTACGAGTGAAATTGGTATGTATAAAAGAATTGGGTATGTACAAGGAAATATGTATGTACATAAAAAAGAATTTTGGGACTTACACCGTAAGGGAGGCCCACAATCGATTAAGAAATTCGAGAAAAAAAACGAGTTCGGTTTTATCGTCAAATCGGATCGATCATGGAAAAAGATGTAAGTTTTGATGAAAAGTTTTGAAAAATGATCTTGAAAATGTTTTTGAAAGATGAAGTTTACTTACAAGAAGTTTGAAAAAGAATCGGGCTTTGAAAGTTTGAAAAAAACGCCTTTGAAAATGCTTTGAAAAGTACTCAAAAGTATCGTTTTCGGCTCGATAAAAATATAATCAGACGAAAGTATTTTTGAATTTTTTTGACACTATCTTAAAATAGATATGTTAATTGACAAGTGTACAAAAAATCACCTCAAAATGAGGAGTTTTGATTGGGTTTTGAAAGAGTCAAAGTTTGAAAAAAATATGAAGAGAAAATGAAAAAGTTTGGCAAAAATGGTCCCAAGGCTACTCGAACCCGGGACCATTGGGCAAGGCGTGGCAAGGGAATGACTTAAGAGTGAGCTGGCAACCGATGGGGAGGCAATACATCCGTGTATTGATGCCAAATCATGTTATAATATTATAAACTGGATATTTGAATTTGAAAAAACGCGCGCACTCTTCTTCTTCTTCCCCGATCCTTCAATCAGCCATGGTTTCTTTGTTTCTCAATGAAATTGCTCAATGTAAACATCAAACTTGATCGAAATTGAACCAGGAACATGATGATGTGGTTTAATTTCATTTATTTTTAGTTTAACATGATTAAATTCCCAGAAATCACGAAGAACCCTAATTCTTTAAAATCAAATTAAAATTGTGTATGATCATGGAATTAAGCAATTGTTTTAGGGTTAATGATCAGTGATGGTGCAGAAACAAAACGGCCAAGAGCTTTTTGAACTGGAAGCAAGAAATCAAGGAGTTCGAAGTTGAGTTACATACCTCTTGAAGCTGAGATTGAAATCTTCAATGGAGTGTTTCCAGAGCTGTTTTAATGATTGCTATAGCACCAGTGGACTTCAAGGATCGTGTGAGGATGGTCTGCTCACTCTGAAAGTGCCTGGATCATTCCAACCAAGTCCACTTGCGTATGTTTAAAGTGAAAATCGAATATGTGCTTGGAGGTGTTACAGATCAAAAGTGATGGTTTGTATCATCCCTATGGAGTATGTTGATGATGTTTGAATGTCAGTTTCGAAGTTTAAGGCAGTTTTGGTAAGTTTGGAAACATGAAATGCAATTCTGGTTTTTAGCTATTCTTATGTTGATTTTAAGTTACAAACCAATTACATATGATGTTTATGACATGTTAGACACCAAATCTCTCATGTTTTTTCACAAGTTTTAAAAAATGCAAGAATTCTCAATTTGAACTATGTTACTTGAATTTTAAGAAAGAAATGAGAAAGCTTGTTTTAGCATAGCTTTGATGTAGTTTCAAATGGCAAACATAACCTCTATTTATAGGTCAAGATTTCTGAATGGCAAGTGAAGAGGATTAACTTGGATTTGGACAACTTGCCTTAGAGGGCAAGAAAGTCATTTTTGCCATAAATGCAAAAGGAAGCTTCCTTTTAACCATGGTTAAATAATTCAACTTGATCTTATCCCATCATAATTACTCTCCATCTGATTTTTATCAGCTCTATCCCTCTTGGCTAGGTGGCATGCTTCTAGAAAGAAAGAAAATCAAAAAATGACTTGTAATTTTGAAAGTTGTACTTGAAAATCTATGGTTTTGAAGCTCTATGTTTCAAAATCAAAAGTATAGCTAGACACCATGGATTTGCAAGTTCTTGGACATTTTGGAAAGCTTGTTTCAAGGGCTACAACTTTCATGTTTTGAGTTTTTCCTAATTCCAAATGGAACTATGTGAAAAAATGCCATGAAGTTTGGAAAAAATGTGAAATTTTAACACTTGAAAAAAATTTCTAAGTGTTGAAAACTTTGACTTTTTGTTGACTTTTCCAAATTTCTTGATTTTTTATGATCATGATGGATCATTTGAAGTATTTTGATGATTGAAAAAGTTTTATCTTGAAAAAGTTGACCAAAAGTCAAAGTTTGACTTTTCAGTACAGATGAAATTTCATCAGATGATCCAGAAATTGACTGATGAATTTTGTGAACTTCTGTGATGTTTTGAATCCAGAAATTAGGTCAACATGTTGTATTGAAGATATAAAGATCAATCTCCAGACAAAAAGGTCATTCATTGATCAGAAAATCAGTGATTGCTTATCCTCGATGAAAACCCTAATTGGTCGATCCTCGATAGATCATGAGGAAAAGTTGGATATCTGAAGATCAGAGGTTGATGATTGATCAAGATAGGTCAATTGAGATGAGTGAAACTCAAACCCTAATTGATTACCTCTTGAATCAGATGAAAATTTTATGAAACCCTAATTTTGACATGTAGAAGTTATACCCGATTAATTCTGTTCTGAACTGTTAGTGATGCAGTAATGCAAATGTATGGTGGTATATTAGGTCAAAAATTGGGGTATGACAAGGTGTTGCTTATCTTTCTGGTCTGCATCGTGCTCCTCGATAGCCTGCTTGAGCTCGAGGGGTAATCTTTCCCGAGCCTCCTCCCGGCTTTTGGCAAGCTCCTTTGATTCCTTCAATTTGTCCCTGAGCTCCCGAAGCTCAACCTCGGGAGATTGACCGAGTTCGGAATAAGCGGTCCTCCTTTCAAAAATGCACACCCATGCACCCACATCTTTAGCGAGAGCTTCCCTTTTGACGGCCGATCCATTTCCTCCAACAAAAGAGATTCAGCATGAGGCAAAACAATGCTCCTGTTCACAAATTAAGCACGACCATGCCAGCAGGGAGGAAGATCAAATTTCCCCTTACATTTTTCCTCGGTCAGATCCACGACCCCTTCACCTCGCAACCTCTTATTTTTCAAGGGAGTCACCTGAGGGGACAGAGCCACCAAGCTCGCAGACGACTTTCCCGGACCAGTCTTAGAGGAGCCCCCAATTTCATTTGGCAATCTCGTCCCCTTTGCTTTCTTCTTCGGCAGAAAATTCTGAGCTATGTGCTCCTGCAGGGGATTCATCCTAGATGCAACAAGAAATGACACACATTAAGATCAAATAAATCTAAAAGCACTCATCAATAGCATAGAAGAGAAAGGAGGCGAGGATAATTAAAATAATAAAACATCTATCCAAGTAAGCCTTAGGATCTCCACTAAGAAGGAGATCCCTCACATTGATAAGTGGGGGCTCATAGACATAACCCCCGTCTTCTCCCACGAGTGGATTTCCTCCTCATCCCATACGTTGGGTCCGAGCAAGTCCCTCGAAATAGGACATCAGCACTCCAAGACCATCCACATCCTCGAAATCAAGTTCTTCCTTAGCCCACACATATTGATCAGCATTCCGCTCGAAATTCCCCTTCTTCCAATGAAAGTTAAACTTAGATAAAAGCTTATGAACCCGCTCCCCTCGCTCATTCATCTTTGAGGAACCATCCTCCAAAACAGCAGGTGTGCTTATGAACACATTAAAAAGAGCCTGTTCTGAGATCGGTCGGACCAACATGAACTTCTCTTTGAAGAATCGAACAGACTCTTGATAGGGTTTGAAAAGGTTCTCATTCTGCTGTCGAAACGACACCCAACTCCATCGAACTACCTCGTCCGTCTTGTTCGACCCCCTCTAAAGGCGGAATATATGAAAGAACAGGGGGACGGTAACGCCTATCTTCAAGTGTTCGCACGTGATCTTAAATGCCCTAATAAAGGTGATCGCGTTCGAATGAAGTTGCGATGGAGCCAAACGAAAGTGACCGAACACCGCCACCTGCAAGTCAGTAAAGGAGAGACAAAAGCCCAGCCCCCTGAACCAAATGTCGAACACCGGGATTTAGTTTCCCTCATATATCGATCATAACCGATGCTCGGATGCAGGAATATATACAGCCCATTACTCTCGTTTCTTCCCCTCGTTCACATCATCCCCCTCATAATCATATCGATCAACGTCATTGAAAACTTCATTTGGGCGTGAAGTAAAGCATGATCCTCTCAAATGAACATCCAGAGCCACCCAGGTAGTGGGATCCTGGCCACCGGTCGGAGCAACTGTCCCAAGCTGACCCTCGACTGGATGGGATTCCTCCCTTAGAATGGCATCGGAAGAATTTTCCTCAAAGGTTGTAAAATCAGAATACTCCTGCTCGGAACCCCTCGAACCCTCACAGTTGTCTCCAATGGTATCCTCCATAATACCTGAAAAGCAGAGGAAGTTGGTGAGCTCGACATTAATGTCAAATCCATCCTTCCACTACTCATCAATTGAAAGGGCTCGGAAGAACGAGGATCCACTTCCTCGATCAATAGCCCTCTCTCAAAACGAATTATCATCTAAAACGAGATCCCTCAACTCGAGGAAGAGAACACACAGACAAAATTCGGCGTAATCAAACATAATGGAACGGTGGAACAGTCGTTCACCGCTATTCCAAAAACCCCAAAACTGAAACCCTAACTGCATGCGTTCTATATACAGACAGGGATTTCAAACCTAACCCAATAAAATTGAACCAAGGATTCGAAAACATACCGTTTAAAAAGTGATCAAAGCGTCACTGACGGAGAATCAAGCACTGATGCGGCGACGTGAAGCGGAAGAAACTCTTAAAAACATAATTCAGGTTCCTCGGATTGATGGATGATGAAGTCGAGCATACGCGAGCAGATTCATACGAAATAAAATCCATAAATAAGGAGGCTTCGCTCCTTTTACAGGCCTACGCCCCGTACGTGGGTCTGCACGCCCCTATAAAACCTAGGGAATCCATCATTGTGCCATAGGCCCTATACAGGGGCCATGAAACCCCAAATTCTCCAACCTTTTGCTTCCTCGATGATTCCTCGTTTCCTCGAATAAAATGACCTTGGATGATCGGATCAAGTCATCATCACGGCGACGAGGGGCTATTGTTGGATGACCAACGCTTGTCGGGTAGGTCATGTTCTTCAAGATACAGCCTTTGATAGAGATCTATGCCGGCATTGAGGGCTGCCAATTGCTCGGAACGCGTGTCACACGACGTCTCTTTCTCGGCACCTATCGAGAAGATTCGCTGCTCGTTGCATCAAGAGCTATGCCCGTGACACTCCCGTTGCCCGATACAACGGCTAGTTACGGGTGCCATTTCTCGACTTTGACCTAGTCATCTCGAACGGCTATATTTGCGGACCCGCATATCTCGGCCCAAATATAGCAGCCAATGAGGATCTTCCTAAGATTATTATATAAACCCTCATAACTTTGATGGCAAGGTATCACTTTCTTACACTCAAAACCCTATAATTTTCAACCCTCTTCCTTGAACATTTGCTTACTTTAGCATTAGAGTGTCTAACAGGTACACCACCCCCTCCTCAACATCAACTTGCTCGAAGGATCATCAATCATTCTGGCCGTCTCTGATCTTGATCATTTATTCAGATCCAGATCAGTGACGCTATCTGTGGGAAATATCTTCCCCGTCTTTATTCGTCATCCTGAAATCCGAAGATCAAAGATACTCTAGAAACTCCTAACAAGATGGTTGATAACAACAATCAACTCTTTTCCAGCAAGATCGTTCTCTCACTTGTCCGAAAGATGGAAAGGACTAATTCATCTCCTCGTCTAGAGGACACCATTGATCACACGGATGGCAGGACCATATCCCCAGATGCTGAAGATACTGGCGACCAAGATTATCTCTTGGATAACCAGAAACCCAAAGATCAAGCTGACGACCTCGTCATCCCTCCTCGTCATCCCTCGACCCTCGGCACCATTGTCGATCAATGTGGACCCAACATTAGCTGTTATTTTGTCCGTCCTCAATCAAACTAACAACCTCCTTCTCCAGTAGGACCAGCGCATTGATGCTCTGGAAAATAACTGCCCATCATCTCCACCTCAGAGACCTAAAGCGGCTGTTTCCCGAAGTCCCTCACCAAGAAGACCTTCTCGGAAGGAGGACCATCCCGACCGATCTTTTATGAAGAAGAGGGGACATACCCCACGTCTAAAAAATCAAGGATCTCCCTCGCACAAGAAGACGAAGAACGAGTCGTATCGCTCCCGTGATCGATCTTCGTCGCCCAGATCAAGGGAGGAGAGAGAACTCCCCCCATCACAAGAGAAACAATCGTTTCATCTCCTTCTCTCCCGACCAGAGCGATGAAGACCAGCATCACGGTCCTACGTATAGAGCTATCATGGACATTCCTATTTCATCCAGTCTAGAGAAATCTCCCAGGCTCGGTCAATAGGATGGTACCACCAACCCTAGCGAACATATCGAGAACATCGATGCATTTCTCGATTATTGGGGGGTTCGTGGGGACATCAAATGCCTCCTATTTCCTACGACCTTGAGGAAAGGGGCCATGACTTGGTATAAAAGCCTGCATAATAGATCGTTCACATCCTGGAAGCATCTGAGGAGACTATTCTCTAGAAACTTCACCGTCTTCCGATGCCACTCAAAGTCAGAGGCATCCCTAGAGGCCATCATTCAGGGCAAAGAAGAATCTCTCCGAGCATATATCGAGAGGTTCAACCAAGAAGCCGTTCAGGTCTCAACAATGGACGATATGAAAAAATATCTTCTCAAAATAGGACTACGCCCTCGTAGCGACTTCACGAAGGTTGTAGGTATCAAAACTCTCTCTACTTTGGATACTTTCCTCCTGAAAGCCCAGACGCACATCCAATACGAGGAAAAGGAAGCCGCAAACTATGCTCGTGACACCCGAAACAGGGTGTACGTCAAGAGCTCCAAGAATGAAGACCCTTCGACATTCCATCAGGGGGAGAAAGACGGTGGGAAGACAAACCCCGTGATTTGAGAGACCACAAGGGGCCGGTGGGTCGATTCAATGATTACACCCCCTAACCACTTCTCGAGAGTGTATCCTGACTGATTGTGCAAACTCTGAGTTCAAACAAAGTGGTGTACGCTTTCCTTGGTAGACCCCGACTAAACTGGGGACAGATAAAAGTAAATATTGCAGGTTTCACCGGAGTCACGGACATGTGACGGATGACTGCATCCACCTAAAGGGTGCGATTGAGATACTAATCAAAGATGAGCATCTCAAGCAGTACAAGAAAAAAGAGTCTGCAAAAAAAGAAACCCCCTCGTCCAGCAAGGTCGAGGAAGAAAAGCCCGCGGAGGAGTGTCATACCCCAATTTTTGACCTAATATACCACCTTACATTTATATCATTGCATCACTAACAATCCAGACAGCATTAATCGGGTGTAGCATTCACAGGTCAAAATTAGGGTTTCATCAGATTTTCATCTGATTCAAGAGGCAACCAATTAGGTTTTGAGTTTTACTCACCTCATTTGGTCTATCTTGATCAAATCATCAACCTCTGATCATCAGATATCCATATTTTCTCACTGATCAATCAAGGATCGACCAATTAGGGTTTTGATCAAGGATGAGTATTCTCTGACTTTTTAAGCATTGAATGACTTTTTTGGCTAAATATTGGTCATTATATCTTAGATACAACATCTTGACCTAATTTCTGAATTCAAAACATCACAGAAGTTCACAGACTTCATCAGTCAATTTCAGAAACATCTGATGAAAATTCATCTGCACTGAAAAGTCAAACTTTGACTTTTGGTCAAATTTTTCAAAACAAAACTTTTTCCAACATCAAAATACTTCAAATGATCCATCATGATCATAAAAAATCAAAGAATTTGGAAAAGTCAACAAAAAGTCAAAAGTTCCAACACTTAGAAAAATTTCTAAGTGTTAAAATTTCTTATTTTTTCCAAACTTCATGGCATTTTTTCACATAGTTCCACTTTGATTTGGAAAAAACTCAAAACATGAAAGTTGTAGCCTTTGAAACAAGCTTTCCAAAATTTCCAAGAACTCTCAAATCCATGGAGTCTAGCTATACTTTTAAAATTAAAACATAAGGCTCCATAAACATGATTTTCAAAGTTCAAAACTTCAAATTATAGGTCATTTTGTGATTTCTTCATCTAGAAGCAATGCCACCTTGCCAAATGGAGTTTAGAGCTGATAAATATCAGCTATAGATAATTGAGAAGAGATAAGATCAAATTGAGATTTTTACACATGGTTAAAAAAGGAAGCTTCCTTTTCCTTTTACAAATGTCTTTCTTGCCCTTTAAGGCAACCTTGAATTACAAATGCCATGTACTTGTGCCTAATTTTTCAGAACTTTTGACCTATAAATAGAGGTCATGTTGGCCATTTGAATCTACACCAAAGCAATGCAAGTTCATGCTTTCCTTCCACTTTCTCCAATTTCTTGAATTATAGTTCAAAGTGAGGATAACTTGCAATTTTGAAATTTAGTGAAAACTATGATGAACTTTGGTGTCAAACACATTTCATAATCAATATCAAACTTGTCTAAAACATAAAAGCAACATGAACTAAGCTAGAAACCAGAAATTACATGCCATGGTCATTATGCTTGCAAAACTGCCTTAGGATTCGAATTCTTGGTTAGGCTTGTTTAACTTGTGTTCCAAGCATCCCAACATCATCCATGAACATCATATGAATGATCCAGACCCTTAACAACTAACTGTAACAACTTTAACATAGAAATTGAGCTTCCATTTTCAGCTGATGCAGGTGGACTTGGCTAGAGAGTTCCAGGGTGATTCGAGGCAAGCAGGGTGATCATACACCTTCCCTAACATCTGTTGAAGCTCAAACAATCATCAAATCCGTTCTGGAAACACTCCAATACCATCTTCGATCTCAGCTTGAACAGGTGAGAACTCAAACTTCCATCTCATGATTCCTTGCATTTAAATGAAAAAAATCTTGGCCATTTGTTTTCTGCACCTATCACAATCCTTAACCCTCAAACAATTTGAAAAATCATCAACTATACATCATTTCAATTAGAAATTACAGTTCTAGGGTTCTTCGTGATTTCCAGAAATTCAATCGTGTTAGACCAAAAATAAATGCAATTAACAACCATCATCATATTCCTTGTTAAAAATCGAGCAACTTTCATGTTTACAACTTCCAATTTCATCAAGAAACAAGGTTACAAAACTGAATCAAAGATGAAGAATGTGGCATTCGCGTGTTCTTGAGTTTTTCAAATTCAAATTTTCCAATATTATATTAACACGTGTTTTGTTTCAATAAACGAATGAACGCTTGTCCCAGCGTTGCCACGCTCGTAGTACTTTCTGCCACGTAACCACCCCAATGGTCATGGGTTCAAACCTCCCATGGACCATTTTTTTCAAACTTTTTCATATTTTCTTCATTTTTCTTACAAACTTCAACATTTTTTTTAACCAATCAAAACTCCTCATTTTGAGGTGATTTTTTGTACACTTGTCAATAAATATATCTATTTTATGATAGTGCAAAAATTTTCAAAAAAAACTTTCATCTGATCATATTTTAATCGAGCCGAAAACGCTACTTCGAGCACTTTTCAAAACCACCTTTAAAGGTGAATTTTTCAAACTTCCGACTTCCGATTCTTTTCAAAACTTCTCATAAATGAACCTCACATTTCAAAAAACTTTCAAAATTATTCTTCAAAACTTTTTCATCAAACTTACATCTTTTACCATGATCGATCCGATTTAAACGATAAAACTGAATTCGTTTTCTCTCGAATTTCTCAATCGATCATGGGCCTCCCTCACGGTGTAAGTCCCAAAAACATTATTTTATGTACATAATTATTTCTTTGTACATATCAAACTCTCTTCAGATACATACAAATTTTTATCTGTACATAATACAGATACTTTTTATACTCAAGTACAGACAAACTTCGATCGTTTGTTTTCACTTCACTTGTGTATACACAAACAAAACATTCTTTTATGTACATACCTATTTTCTTTGTACATATCAAATTCCTTCTCATATACATACAAATTTTTATCTGTACATAATACAGATACTTTTTACTCAAACACGGATAAACTTTGATCGTTCGTTTCTGTTTCGTCTGTATATACAACTGAATACCATTGGTATTGAAAGGAGCATTATTCCCGGTGAAACTGCTTTTAAACCAATGGGCCACCCTTATGGTGTAAGTCCCAACCCCCCTATGTACATCCATCTTTCTCTGTACATAAATACTCGTCCGTGTACATACTTACTTCCTTGTACACAAATCAAACTTGTAAATAATCAAGTTACGCTCGTTTTAAACGTTCGTTTCACAGACACTTGTTTATATTTCCTTCATAAACTCTTGTAAATAAACATCATGAATTGTTTATATTTCCTTCATAAACTCCTGTGAATACATATCACACACACACACTTGTTTATACAACTGTCTAGTTATAACATAACAACTAGTCTAACCAATAGGTTCCCCACAGTTATAGCCTCCGCTTGGGCTTTATACAAGATAACTCCCCCCACAGAGTTCAACCTCCTCTTAGGCTTCATATAAGAAAGCTCATTCATCTGAGTTTAGCCTCCGCTTAGGCTTCATATAAGACAACACTCCCCTGTTGAGTCAGCCTCCTCTTGGGCTTCGTTCAAAAGAACTCCTCATTGAGTTTAGCCTTCTCTTGGGCATCAAACAAAGAAAGAGACCAGGAAATCTCTTAACAGCCTCCTATTGGGCTTCTAATACAAAGAACCACCCGCGCTAGGATAGAACCCAGAGAGTATAATTTCCCGGTGAAATTGCTCTTAATCCTAAAAGGATGGTTTCCCGGTGAAATCCCTTTTAAAGCCAAAGCCAGCCATACCCTATAGCTTCCTCTTGAGCTTCATACAAGGACCCTCGATGACCCTCGATGACCCTCGGAATACCTCCTCTTGGGCTAACAATACAAAGGACCCATGGGCTTCTTAAAAGAATCCCTTTAAATCCAATCAACTTCTCCTCGAGATTTAGACGTTTATCATCTCTATGGAAGAAGTATCTCATCTATCACATCACATACAATCAAAAACTTTTTTAAACTCTTTTCAAACAAAAACATCTCTTAATCTGTAAGTGGTAACGCTTGTACACTCAAGCATAACACCCAATGCTTACAATTAAAAGATTCAATCAATCATTTTCAAACATCTTTCTTAAACATGTAAGTGGTAACGCTTGTACACTCAAGCAAAACACCTATAACTTACGACGAAAGATTCAATCAATCAAACTTTTTCAAAATGTATGTGATGAAATAGATTAGATACATTTTTCATTAAAATGACATTTGTCTGTGTCTCTTACTAACATCCCGTTGCTTTCCACTAGCATAAGTGGGAACTACGATTGCTCTGACTTTCTCAACATCCTTTTGAGAATACGTAGGCACAAGGTCTCATCCTTGCCGAGCAAATTTCTTTCTCCTCGGACCAAACAAACCATAGATCCTCAGTAGATCCGAGCTACAAATGCTCGATTCCCACTAGGGATATGTATGAGAAGATCCACGATCTTTGCGAGCACAATAATAACAAACACTAGGATCCACATAATCTACCGTTTCTTAAAACCCAAAGGAGAAACTTTCCCAATCATAGAAATAGCAATTAAAACACACAAACATATCAAACATATTCATATATAAAGCTATGGATAACCATATATATTTAGGGGCTCCATCTATTCCTTTATATAACAAACCCCTTACTCGAATCTCCCCAATGCGTTGCGTCTAGTTTGCTTAGTCACACGCATATCAAAATCAATTGAGGGTATTAACTTTCCCTTTTCATAATCATTAAATCATCTTTCTTGTGTTGAAAATAATAAAGCTTGATGCTCGCGGCATCTTTATAAACAAATCAAAAGAGTAAATCGTTTCGAGCCAGAGAATCTGAATTCACATTCAATTCCCTAGCGCGGCGCTTTTTAACGCGAACAAGGAGTATTTTATGCCCGTAGCAATGAGCATATCCAGGACGGAAGACTTCTTCTTCCCCGATCTAGATGCCACCCCAGCATACTTCGTCGCCCACAACCCTTGGGAATCTTTCCCAACGACCATGGTCATCTCCAGTGGAGGATTCACCAAGAACTCCATCGGATCAATCAAAAGAAGATTCGACGACCTCGTCAAGACGAGTTCGAATCTGGGCGCCACCCTTGATAAAATCCATGGCAAGTCTCATCCATTGGCCTTCTACAAGAAGGAGCTACCTAGGGTCACCCCCAACGCAAATATCCCTCTTCTCGTGCATGCTCGAATGACTAACTTCGACGTCAAGCACATATTAGTCGACTAGGGAAGTTCGACTGATATCATGTACACTCAACTCTTCAGGACGTTATAACTCAACGAGACACACCTGACTCCCTACCTCGGCTCAGATCTGTAAGGATTCAATGACTCCACAATGAAGTCGTGGGGGTATGTCGAGATGATTGTAACTTTTGGTGTCAGAGAGACCGGTAGATCAATCAAAACATAATTTTTGGTCGTGGACTGCCCATCTATATACCAATGTATCTTTGGTCGGCCCACACTCGTCGAGCTGATTGTTGTACCATCCACGGTACACTTGAAGATAAAATATTCTAGAACAAGCGGGAAGGTGGCAAAGTTGCACTGAGACATCCAAGCAGCCTGAAGATGTCTCGAGGCATCATCAAAGGTCCTAGAGTCCATCAACCTCCAACCCCAGGCCAAAGGCAGAGTCAACCTTCCAGAAAGCTCTCACAAACATGAACCCCTCCCTCGAGTCAATGCCATCGACCGCGACAACCGTTTGGAGCCGGAGGACTTGGCCGAGAAGAGGAGGAAAGGAAAAGCCCATATGGTCGAAGAAGATTCTCCCACTTCCAGTAGCTCGGGAGGATCCTCAAAGCAACATATGCGTCCAATCCCAGACGGGGATTTCGAGCTCGTTCCACTCGATGATGATCCCAGCAAAGGATTCAAGATCGGAACAGATCTCCCAGAGTTGGATCGAGACCAGCTCAAAGCATGCTTGAAGGATAACACCGACCCCGAGGTCGCATGTCACCACCATACCATTGATCCTGCCCTTAAGGTCGTAGTACATTGCAGGCGGAAGCAGTCCCTAGAAAAAACCGAGGCTGCCGAATAAGCTGTTAGGGACCTTTTAGAGGTAAATTTTGTATCAGAAGCCCAATATACTACGTGGTTATCCAACCCTGTACTTGCGAAAAAGAATAATGGAAAATAGCGCATGTGCATTGATTACTCTGATCTTAGTAAGGCATGTCCAAAAGACGCCTACCCCCTACCCAACATCAATAAACTCGTTGATAATTCTGCAGGTTTTAAATTGCTTTCGTTCATGGACGCCTATTCGGGCTATAACCAAATTCCAATGGCTAAGACGGAAAAATTTAATACGGTCTTCATGACCGAATCGGGAAACTACTACTACAACGTGATGCCCTTCAGTCTGAAAAACGCCGGTGCAACAAACCAACAAATGATGAGCAAAGTCTTTAAAGGCGAAATTAGAGACATGCTCGAGGTGTACATGGACGACATGATTGTGAAGTCCCAATAGGAGGTCGATCATGCCCTGCACCTCAGGAAGGTCGTCGATCAAGTCAAAAGAGTCAAAATGAGGTTCAACCCCGAAAGGTGCACCTTCGGAGTCCAGGCCGGTAAGTTCCTCGGCTTCTATATCACCTAACGTGCGATAGAGGCTAACCCCGACAAATGTCGGGCATTCTCAGAATTGCCCACTCCGAAGGCCAAAAAATTCATTCAAGTCCTCAACGGGATGCTGACCTCGTTATCTCGATTCATCGCAAGATCGGCCCAGAACGCACTCCCATTCTTCAAACTACTAAGAAAGGAAGCTACGTTCGACTGGACCGAGGAATGCGAGCAGGCCTAAAATTCATCTCAAGCAAAACCTATCCCAATCGCCCATGTTATCTCGACCTGATAAAGAGGAGATACTATATTTATATCTGGTCGTGACTGTTGAGTCCGTTAGCACCGCACTCATTTGAGAAACACGGGAAGGGTAAAAACCTATCTATTTCACGAGCAAGGCGTTACAAGGGCCCGAATTGAGATACCAACAAATCGAAAAAATTGTCCTCACGCAAGTCAGCGCCGCGAGGCGGCTTTGCCACTATTTCTTGGCACACATCGTCGTAGTTTGAATGGACCAGCCCATCAAACAACTATTGGGTCGACCAGACATGGCCAGTAGAATGATCAAATGACCGTTGGAATTATCTGAATTCGATATCAGGTACGAAAACAGGAAAGCCCTCAAAGCAAAAGTCCTGGCGGACTTCGTGGCAGAAATGACTTTTCCGACACTCCAAGAAGGAACCAACAAATGGACTATATTCGTCGACAGTGCCTCCAGCTCATCAAGAAGCAGAGCAGGTATAATCCTGGAAAACGGAGAAGGAATCTTCATCGAGGTATCCCTCTCCCTCTCATTCCCTACTGCCAACAATCAAGCAGAGTATGAAACTTTCATCGCCGGCCTCCGCCTTGCCGAAGATATGGGAGCAAAAGAAGTCAAAATCCTCACAGACTCGCAACTCGCAGCCTCCCAAGTTCGAGGAGAATATCAGGTTAAAAAAAAGCAATTGGCCGAGTATTGGACCCTCATCCAAAACCATTTGAAAAATTTCACTTCAGTTGAGATACAACATATTCCTTGAGAACATAACGCTCGAGCAGATGTCATGTCCAAGCTCTCTAGCATGAGGACTAAAGGAAGGAATAAATCAGTAATCTAGGAAATACTCCCTCGACCGAGCATAGAGAAAAGTCGTCTCGACCATAACATACTCGCCATCGAAGAGGGCACCTCCTGGATGACGCCCATTTACAAATATCTGACTGACAAGACCCTTCATGACGATCCCAAGGAAGCAAGTGTCATTAGGCGAAGAGCTTGTTCATACGTCATCCTTGAAGACAAACTCTACTGAAGGGGATTCTCCATCCTCCTCCTCAAATGCGTCGAAGAAACCAGAGTGCCACACATATTGAAGGAAATACACGAAGGCATCAGCGCCCAACACCTAGGGGCAAATCACTTGCCCAAAAAGCTCTTCGAGCTGGTTACTATTGGCCGACCATGCAGATCGACACCAAGGAACACGTAAAGAAATGTGACAAATGCCAACGGCACAAACACATGCACCTAGATCCCCCGAGCGAACTCAAATATCTCTCCTCTCCATGGTCTTTCTCGTAGTGGGGGTTCGTCATCCTCGGGTCGTTCGTCTTGGGAGCATATCAAAATAAATATTTAATAGTAGGTGTCGACTACTTTACCAAATGGATAGAGGCCGAAGCAATGGCCAAAATCACCGCCAGAAACATTCTGCGTTTCCACAAGAGGAACATATTATCCCGGTTTGGTATTCCACAAGCTATAGTCACCGACAACTAGACACAGTTCATCGAAAAAATTTCAAGACTTCGTCGGCCATTTGGAAACCGTACAACACTTTGCTTTGGTTGAACACCCGCAAACTAATGGACATGTCGAATCCGCCAACAGAGTCACACTGCGCGGTCTCATACGAAGGTTAGACGAATAAAAAAAGAAATGGGTCGAATAACTACACAACGTACTATGGGCCTACCGAACCATTCCTCATTCATCCACCGGGGAAACCCCATTTTGACTCGCATATGAAACCGAGGCTGTTATCCCGATAGAGATCTCCGAACCATCGAGAAGAATCGAATCTCCCCTAGATGCGAAGATGAATGACCAATCCTTGAGGGAGGAGCTCGACATGGTCAAAGAAATAAGAACAGGGGCTGCCCTTAGAGAAGCATATCTCATGGAAAGAATAGCCCTCCGATACGACGCCAAAGTTATTCCTCGCGAATTCGACGTTGAAAGCTTCATTCTCAAACGAAACCTTAAGAGCTCCACCGAAGGAAAGATTGCAATAAACTGGGAAGGCCCTTATCGTATCTATGCCAAAACAGGAACAAGGGTCTACTACTTAGAAAACCTCTAACGGGAGAAACTCACTTGATCATGTAACGCGGAAAAAACTAAAACAATATTATAGTTAAAACACTAACGGTCGACACACCTCAGGAAACCACCCAGGTGCTTATAGCTCGACATCACACGCTCTCCACGGTACCAGCGTTGCGTGACATCATGGCACATAAAGAGATACTCTCTCTATTAACCTAATGAGCTAGATCTCTGCCTCGATGCGGGGGACTCAAATGAGCCTCGTTGTCTAAGTACCTCGCCCGACAGAACACCCAACTCGTGATGGGACGTTCACGTCACCGACCTCAGGCCTTCAATCAAAGCTTGAGCTCCGGACCGAGTCCAACAACGAACTGGCCTGCTTTGACTAGTTTCCCAACACTATCAAAGACCAAACATTATCGATAAGTGTTCCCTCCCCGAAACATAAAGTATCAAATGCATGCAAATGATAAACTAAAATACTTATACATTACATCCACGACCATAAAGACCGAATTTGTCTCAGAGTTAAAATGAGGACTCCACCCTAACAAAACAAAAGAGTCAAAACGACCTCAAGGGCCGAAAAACTATCATTACATAAATGGGCCACGCCCAAGCAAGCATAACAAAAACAACAAGAAAAAATCACTTTGCAGGCTGATCATCTCCAGCGGTCGGTTAAGTCTCGTCCACCACGATCATTTCATCGAAGAAGTCGGGCCTCTTTATCTCACCTTCTTCGACGTAAAAATGGACTCCCATCCCATAAGTCACCAGCTCCACACCTAGATTAAGGGCCCATATCTGGGCCACAACATTTTCAAAGCTCCCCATCGAAGTAGCCTCAGTGTCATCATAAGCCAGTCGCACGGCCCGACCAAATTTGCCCGGGTTCTCAACCCTACTAAATCTTCAGGTTCCCCCTCATTCGGGGCATAGTCATCCATTAGTCGAGCGACTTCGTCGGCCAGCTGCTGCTTATCTTTCTGGTATGCATCACGCTCCCCGATAGCCTGCTTGAGCTCGAGGGATAATCTTTCCCGAGCCTCTACTCGACTTTTGGCAAGCTCTTTTTCTTCCTTCAATTTGACCCTGTGCTCCCGAAGCTCAACCTCGAGATATTGACTGAGTTTGGAATAAGCGGACGCCATTTCAAAAACACGCACCCACGTACCAGCATCTTTAGCGAGAGCTACCCTTTTTGACGGCCGGTCCATTTCCTCCGGCAAAAGAGATTCATCCCGAGGCAAAACAAAGCTCTTGTTCTCGAAATAAGAATAGTCATGCCAACAGGGAGGAAGATCAAATTTCCCCTTACCTTTTTCTCCGGTCATATCCACGGGCCTTCACCTCGCACTCTCTTATTCTTCGAGGGAGTCACATGAGGTTACAGAGCCACCAAGCTCGCAAACGACTTTCCCAGGCCAATCTTAGAAGAGCCCCCAATTTCATTCGGTGATTACGTCCCATTTGCTTTCTTCTTTTGTAGAAGATTACGAGCTATGCGCTCCTGCACGAGATTCATCCTAGCTGTAACAAAAAAGGACACACATTAAGATCAGATAAATCTAAAAGCACTCATCAATAGCATAGAAGAGAAAGGATGCGAGGATATTTAAAATAATAAAACATCTACCCAAGTAAGCCTTAGGATCTCCACTAAGAAGGAGATCCCTCACATTGATAAGTGGGGGCTCATAGACATAACCCCCGTCTTCTCCCACGAGTGGATTTCCTCCTCATCCCATACGTTGGGTCCGAGCAAGTCCCTCGAAATAGGACATCAGCACTCCAAGACCATCCACATCCTCGAAATCAAGTTCTTCCTTAGCCCACACATATTGATCAGCATTCCGCTCGAAATTCCCCTTCTTCCAATGAAAGTTAAACTTAGATAAAAGCTTATGAACCCGCTCCCCTCGCTCATTCATCTTTGAGGAACCATCCTCCAAAACAGCAGGTGTGCTTATGAACACATTAAAAAGAGCCTGTTCTGAGATCGGTCGGACCAACATGAACTTCTCTTTGAAGAATCGAACAGACTCTTGATAGGATTCCTCCCTTAGAATGGCATCAGAAGAATTTTCCTCAGTGGTAGTAAAATCAGTATACTCCTGCTCGGAACCCCTCGAGCCCTCATGGCTGTCTCCACTAGTATCCACCATAATACCTGAAAAGCAGAGGAAGTTGGTGAGCTTGACATTAACATCAAATCCACCCTCCAACTACTCATCAAGCAATAGGGCTCAAATAAACGAGGATCCACTTCCTCGATCAATAGCCCTCTCTCAAAATGAATTATCATCTAAAACGAGATCCCTCAACTCGAGGAAGAGAACACACAGACAAACTCCAGCGTAATCAAACGTAATGGAACGGCGGAACAGCCATTCACTGCCATTCCAAAAACCCCAAAACTGAAACCCTAACCGCAACCGCATGCATTCTATGTACAGACAGGGAATTTCAAACCTAACCCAATGAAATTGAACCAAGAATTCAGAAACATACCGTTTAAAAAGTGATCAAAGCGTCACTGATGGAGAATCAAGCACTGATGCGGCGGCGTGAAGCGAAAGAAACTCTAGAAAACGCGATTTAGGTTCCTCGGATTGATGGATGATGAAGTCGAGCATATGCGAGCAGATTCAGACAAAATAAAATCCACAAATAAGGAGTCTTCGCTCCTTTTATAAGCCTACGCCCCACACATAGGTCTGCACGCGCCTAGGAAACCTAGGGAATCCATCATTGCGCCCTAGGCCACGCCAGCAAAACCCCCAAAATTCTCCAACATTTCGCTTCCTCGACGATTCCTTATTTCCTCGAATAAAATGACCTCGGTTGTACGATTCGGATCAAGTTATCACCTCCACGGACGCAACGACTTAGGGGGCTACTGTTCTCGACTTCCCAAACGCCTGTCGGGAAGGTCACGTTCTTCGAGATACAGCCTTGGATAGAGATCCATGCCGATATTGGGGGCTTCTAGTTGCTCAGAACGCATGCCACATGACGTCTCTTACTCGACGCCTGTTGAGCAGATTCGCTTCTCATCGCATCAAGAGCTATGCCCGTGACACTCCCTTTGCCCGACATAATGGCTAGTTACGGGCGCCATTGCCCGACTTTGACCTAGTCAGCTCGAACGACTATATTTGCAGACCCTCATATCTCGGCCCAAATATAGCATCCAGTGAGGATCTTCCTAAGATTATTATATAAACCCTCATATCTTTGAGAGCAAGGTATCACTTTCTTACACTCAAAACCCTAATATTTTTCTACCCTCTTCCTTGAACATTTGTTTACTTTAGCATCGGAGTGCTTTGCAGGTACACCACCCCTTCCTCGATATCAACTTGCTCAAAGGATCATCAACTGTTTCGGCCATCTCTGATTCTGATCATCTATTAGATCAATATATATATATATATATATATATATATATATTAATTATGGGTCCATTTAGAACATGAAAGTAATTATTCAATCTTTGTTTGTTAACAACTTTCCTTATATCAAAACCATATGAATAATTGAAATCCATAAATTTTTCATTAATGACGAACAAAAGGTTTGCATCCATTTTTTATTTAAAAAAAAAAGACTTAGAAACAAGAAAATAATACACATAGAGTTGGAAATGAGACGTTGGAAATAGAAAAAGTCTTATAAACAAAGAAACAATTCTAAGAGAGTTGGAATTGAAAAGTTTAAATAGCTCAAAAACCTCCTTTAAAAACAAAAAAATACAATACAATTTGAATATAGATGAGCATTACTATTCTTGTGATATGATTTTAATGCATGTGCGCCACGCTTTATTATATTTTTATTCGTAAATTAATTGGTCTATCACGTCGATTTTCATGATAACCGAGGGGATAACTTAGCGTTAAAACTTAAGGATATTTATCACTGTTCTGTACTCAAATCTTTGTCGTCCATTTCATAGTTATCAATGCTCAAGACACTATCATTAGTAATCCATGTGAAACATAAATAACTTCTATTGTAAAAGCATTATGAACATCTAAAGTTGATAATGAAACATCATGAAGCGCTTGAAATTATCCTCCACATTAAGGTTTGCAAAAAAAAAAATCCATGAAAAATTCTATATGATGGATTGCAAGAGCAGAAAATTATTTGGATATAAGGTTAGTGTTCTTAATTATATATTTTTGCAGAAAAACATTTGTTTATCTAACCCTATTTTGTCTAATCCTTTTTTGTGCATATCAGAAAATCATTTGTTTATCTAACCCTTTTTTCTTTAGAATCTTCCATGGGACTTCGATATCATCTACATCTTGTTGCATACAATATATTTTTAATATTCTTTGAAAACAGTGTAATTTAAAAAAAGTTTATTACCTTGGTGTTTTTCATGACCAAGGTGAGAGTTTAAATTATTATTTTTTCTATATGTGTCAGGCTTAACAAAACTTTATCGTCCACTTAATAGTTATCAGTGCTTAAGAATCTGTCATTAGTGGTCCGCGTGAAATTTAATAGACATATATTATAAAATTTCTCTTACGATATTGAAAATCTAAATTAAATAAAACATATGAAGCGCTTGAAACTTAAGGATGCTTGGTAAACTTCTCTACGATGGATTACAAGAGCAGAAAATTATCCGGATTTAATATTTTATTTATTAAATTTTTATTTCTACCGAAAATATTTTTTATCATTGATATTAATTATTTGTAATCTTTTTTTCACCAGAAACAAATGAAAGCAAGATCTGTAGACATTGTAATATTATTAATAATAATAATAATAATAATAATAATAATAATAATAATAATACCCTAGGATCTCCAAAAATCTTAGGTGACTCTGTGTGTAGGCGTGTGTGTGAATAGAAAAACACTTACAACTAATCCTAATATTTTATTCTTCTTCTTTCTTCTCTCTTTAGTGAACATCTAATGCAAATTTCTCAAAAAAAACTCTTTTTTCTTTCTTATAGTTTTGATTTGTTCACAACACTTCGTTACAACAAAAATGTTCTAAAGAAATTTTACTATTTATCAAATTGTATCTAATTTGTTTAAATTAATGGGACTATGGTTGGAAATGAGTCGAGTCGATTCGAACTTGCATCAACTCGGCTTAACCTGTTAAGAATTGGATCAACTCAGTTACGGGTTTAAGTCGAACTTTTTTTAAGCTCTAACTCGATTCATTATAAGCTCACGAACAACTCGATTCAACTCGTTAGGTTCATCTTGTTAGGTTAAGTTTGCTTGCTTCATGGTCTTAAAAACAATTCTTTAAAGTTCATTTCTTATATATTTGATATTTTAAATCAATATTATTTTAAAATGAAAATATTAAAATAAATGTTTAATTATAATTTTGGTCCACATATTTTATCCGATTCATGAAATTGATTCCCCTATTTTAAATTTAAACAGTATTAATCCTCCTATTTTAAATTTAAATAGTTTTGGTCCCCCTATCATAGTTTTGCACTAAAAATTAACTATTTTTATTTTTTTAAATGACAAGTTAATTGTAAAATACAACAAATCATCGAATATAAATGTATTATTGAACTTCATATATAAAAATATAAATTAAAAAACAAAAAAATTTCAGCAATTTTCTATGAAAAAATTATGAGAGATAGACTAAAATTGTTTAAATTTAAAATAGGGATTCAAAACTGTTTGAATTTAAACTAGGGGAATTAATATTGTGAATTAGATAAAATAGGGGGACCAAAATTATAATTAAGCTTAAAATGAAATAACAGTTACTACATTAAAATTAACTTTATCTCAAAAGTATACTAATTCAAAAACTACATAATCTATATGAAATTTGATTTTATTTGTATAATTATTTTTAAAAATATTTTAGTCAATTAAATATAAATTATCAATAAAAATTATTAGATTAAAAGAAAATATAGTTTGAGTAAATTTTTAAACTTAATTTTAAAGAAAATATAACTTTTCTCATATATAATCGAATTGATTCATTAACTTAATGAGTCGAAATATATATAGTTTAAATTCATTTCACTTAATTAATGAACTTAATTTTTCGCTCATGTTCAATTTATTTAATTGATGAATCTAGTTTAATAAATTTAATTCACTACGCCATAAAAGACCTACGAAAGCGCTTTTCTGGGTTTTAAAAGCGCTTAAAAGCGCTTTCGTAGGTGGCGCTGCTATAGGTTTTAGCAGCGCTTTTTGTTTAGGCAAACGTGCTTGAAAAAACACTTTTTTAAGTAGACTTTTAGCAACGCTTTTTTCTAGAAAATCGCTTTCTTAGGCCTACTTTAGAATGTCTTTTGCTTTCTGTAGGCACCCTAGGAAATCACTTTTTCAGTAAAAGCGCTGCCTTAGGCCACCTATGAAAGCGTTTTTTGATTAAAAAAAACGTTGTGTTAGGCCTACCTATGAAAGCGCTTTCTTATGTATACCTTAGGCAACACTTTTACTCAAAAAGCGTTTTCTTAGGGTTTTTACTGAAAAGCCAAAAATTTATATAATTTTTAAACTTGCATTTTTTGCAGCATTATTTCATAAATTTGTAATTCATAAACCTGTAATTCATATACCTATAATTCATAAACCGATAATATACAATCCTAATCCCGTTATTTCAACAAAGAGATTATATACAAATACCGTTATATACTATTATGTACCATTGTTATCCAAAATATATATACACCATTGTAATTCAATTCACATATTTTTAACATTACCAAAATCAACCCTAACAAAATCAGTTATAACAATAACTAAATTAGTCCTAATGTATGAACAAAACACGGTCAATTATATATTTAAGGTCCTGGTCCTGCAAGATATGAACATAATAACACAGTCAATATTGTATTCACACAACAATGTATTCATAATCATTTTCACACAATAATGTATTCATACCTTATAGGATTCTTTGCTCAATAAAATATTGACACAATTCCTCTTTGAGTTCTTCCAACTGAAGTTTCGTGTAATATGCACACTTGTATTCATCGAAGTACTACATAACAAAATAAATAATATGCATGATTTAGTTAAAAATAATAAATTATATGAAATATCCGATAAATAATAAAACAAATCTTAAGTTATAAATCCATATCGTGACTGGAATCTCTATTTGATTCATTTGAAGGATTTCTTTGATAAACTTCAAAACGAAGTATCCGCAATCTATGTCATTTTGTTGTTGAGAACACTACATAGAAAAACAAATAAGAATATATAGTTGTCTTGTTTTATCAAGTAGCATAAATATTATAAGCAAAATTGTGGAAATTAATATACTTGCACTTTGATACAATTAATGTTGTTTGATTTAGACCATGGTACCCGAGCTTCTCTTTGACATCGGAATACTTGTATTGCGCTAACAAAATAAAAATATATATTTAGAACAATGTCACAGAAATAATTAAATATATAAATACACGCAAATATTTAGAATAATGTCACTTACGTATCAATCATTAACTTCATATCCGGATAATTTGTCCAATCACCGTCAACCGAATTCAGATAATAGACCACTTCTTTTATAGGATCGATAACAAGCAACAACCAGTGACATCTATATTAAAGCAACAATTTAGATGAAAATTTTCATGCAAAAAATACAAATATTAAAATGAACTTAGAATGAAAATCTAACCTTGTATTATACGCCAAAAGATACAAGCTTTCTGTACTGTCAGTTTCCATGAATCTCTCGACTAAGTGCTCTCTTACTGACTTCGGTTCCCTAGCAATTGTCGCTCCGCTGACATGGGAGGAAGATACGAAATGGAATCTATTTGAAAATTGATTTTCGCGCATCAATTTGTCATATAACGACCTTAAATAAAAACATAATTAATATTATATTATTTTCATTGAAATGTTTTAAAAAAATGTTCAACCAATTAAATAATATATTGATCGGGTTACTGGATGTATGAGTGCATAACACTGATGCATAATTCTCTATGAAGAAAAATTTTGTTCCATGTCCTCTTGTCCAATTGTTTCGGTGCAAGGAAAACCAAAGAGACCTGCATCCATATCCATTTGACGAATACCACCATTCATCAAATCTGATGTGCCCACTAGTGTTTCAAGACACTGCCGAAATCTAGGCACAAATTTTCTGACAGGAACCCTTTTCTTGGGTTAGGTACCCTACCAACTTTATGAATCACTTGTTGTGACCCTTGAAAAGGTACCTAAAAATCATATAGACTTAGGTAAACTATAAAGTTATGCAGTTTTTTATTCGGATCATATAATTAACACTTTAAACGTACCTCTTTTTGTGATGCAACAGACTCGTCGTGCTGCAAAATCCCTTTATCCTTAGATGCGGGTTTTGTAGGAGTCTGAAATTACCATGTAAAAAAATGATGTCAGAACTTTCAGTGGAATACTTAAAGATTCATAATGGTTTTCAACATACCTGATCATCTATGAAAATGAGGTCTGATGGCCATGCAACAAAAGATCCTACTGCATCTCGCAGCAATGTGGTCTCAACAACAATGTCAGGTACCGGTAGCAACGCATCTAGATCTAAAGCAACATCAACCGATACTTTCATGTGTCCATCCGGGAGCGGTCTATGGTGAAGTGAATCTCCCAAAGTGTTGTGCACTTTTCCCTTGCTAACTAGTCGATAAGTCGGTGACGATAGGTATAGCTGACAACATGAAATGCCCAAAGAATCTACGATATTCGGTATCTCCATTGAACGCTTTTCTCCATCCACGATATTGATGTTTAGAAGTTAAGAATCTACGGTGACCCAGAAAGATATTCTTCTGACAAAGTTTCAATCGCGTCGTATCGGTTCCATCTTCACATACAGGACACGCTTTTTCACCTTTAATGTTATACCCGGATAGATTTTCGTATGCTGGAAAATCGTTAATTGTTCCAAACAATAGCGCCCTCAAGTTGAAACTTTCTTTCCTATACCCATCATAAACCTCCACACCGTTCTCCCACAAAATCTTCAAATGTTTGATTAAAGGTTCCAAGTATACGTCTATGTCATTTCTTGGTTGTTTAGGCCCAGAAATTAACATAGATAACATCATGTACTTACGCTTCATACATAGCCACGGAGGTAGTTATAAATCATAAGAATCACAGGCCATGTGCTATGCAAGATACTTTGAATACCGTGTGGGTTCATTCCATCAATAGACAATGCCAAGCGAAGGTTTCTTGCTTCTTTTCCAAATTCAGGATAATCATTATCAATTTTCATCCACTGTGGTGAATCTGCTAGATGTCAAAATTTTCCATCAATAATTCTTTCATCTTCATGCCAAGTCAAGTGTCTTGAATCAGTTTCACTACGATACATCCGTCTAAATCTCAGAATTATAGGAAAATACCATAAGACTTTTGCCGGAGACAACTTTTTCTTATATCAAGGGGCACCGCATTTAGGACACTCATTTAACGATGCATACTCGTTTCGAAACAAAACACAATCTTTTGGACATGCACGTATCTTATCATAGCTCATGCCAATAGAGTACAACATCTTTTTGGCCTCATACATTCGATTGGGAAGAACATTATCCTCTGGTAGCATATCTTTCATAAGGGCTAATAACTCTGTGAAACTTTTATCCGACCATCCATTGCCCGTCTTTAAGTTGTACAACTTTAATACCACAGACAATCTTGTGAATTTTGTACAACCATTATACAACGGTTTCTTTGCATCGCTTACCAACCTCTCGAACATTTTGGGACAATCATTAAGATCTTCTTCAAGCGCTTCTGCAATCTCTTCGACTCGATCATAATCATATGTATCTCTGTAATTGTCGTTTGAAGCATAGGTCCTCTTATCCCCCGATTCAACATTCCCGTTACTTTTCTCACCATGCATATTCCAACATGTATAACTTCTATCAATTCCATACCGTATTAAATGCAATGCCAACTGAACCGCGTCAACCTGATTCCCATAACAGCAATACAAACAAGGACATGTCATTCGACTGGGGTCTTTGGCGTGCGCAACAACAAACTTAACAAATTTCAATACCCTATTCTCGTACTCTTTTGACAATCGATTGGAATACATCCATGTCTTATCCATGGTTTTACTAATTAAGCTAAACAAAAACAACTAATTAGGGCACAAAAAATATACTACGTTTCTGTCAAAATGCAAAGTATACACGGAATGGATCCGTATCAAGAAAACGCAACATATTCACGCAATTTAAGACAAATTCATCACAATACCAGTAATTTGAGGAAGAAATTTACCTCGGATTTATCGAACTCAAAGAAACACAGAGAATGAGCGTCGTACGTCGAACTAGGTCGGGAAACGTTGTTAATTCAAAGAAACTAAAACTTCTATTATAAAAAATTTCATACAATAAAAACTGACTCAACCACTAATTACAGTTCATTCACAAGTAGAGAAGTAAGCAACTAATTTAAGTGGAAACGATCCATCATAGAAGTTCATTCAAAGCATAACTAATTACAGTGGCGAGAGAGAATAACTAATTACCTGTAGAGAAATAAGCAACTTCTAGACCCACACAGTGTCAGATTCTTGTAAACGATCAGACTTTCACACTTCACAAGTAACCATATATATAGAAAATTCAATACGTTAGTTTGGGCGAGACACTCTCGTAATCTCGTTGGCATGCACCCATACTTACTTACATCATTATGAAACTTGGATTTATTTTTCAACAACAAGTCAACAATATCATGACATAATAAAGTTATCCCAAATTCTAAATCCATTTTCAAATAAACAGACAAACAATTCACTCATTTATTCATTCATTCAATCTAAACACAAGTAAACCAACACACACATAAACATAAAGCATAATTCCAAACCATACACCATTACAAAACCCAATCAAAATTCAAATAAACAAACAAACAACTGAAGATTATACCATATATTACTACATAACTTAAGGAATAGAAGTGTTGTTGTTACTATATTACTTGAGGAATATATGTATTATTGTTACTATATTAGAGTAAAACCAAGAGGCACAAAGCATCATAGAATAGTCCAGATTCTCTATACATCTAAGAGGAAAAGAACGGGTAATCCTATGAAGAATTAAGTTCAATCAATAAGCACTTATAAACTTATACTTAGTAGTTAATCAACTATCAAGATAACCATCAACACCACTTCAATACCCCTAATCTCTATTACACTATCTTTTATGGAGAACCAGAAACAAGGCTAGAGAAGAGTTAACAAATTCCATTAGCAGTAACAAAACTCATATTCAAAACTAACAGTTAAACCTAAACTTAAAACAAATTTGATATATTCCAGTTAGAATGTTCCCTCACTATTCTACATTTTCAAGATAAACAATAAACACAGTTCTCCTAATTCAAATCAAATAACCAAGACAAGTTTCAATATGATAATCAAAACATGCAGAAAAAAACTTAGCAACACATGACATTATCATATGGTTTCTGCTGCTGGTAATGTTACTATTAGATTTCACATAGTAGAAAAAAGAAATTAAAAACTAAACAGCCATGGCAGACCATTCTTCTGGAAACAAAACAGAGAGATTTCTGAAAACGAAACAGAGAAATAGAGAAACTCCTAGAAACGAAAATCACAGCCATGGCAGAAGAATCACAAATTCTAAAACAAAAATCACAGCCATGGCAGAAGAATCACAAATTCTGAAACGAAAATTTGGAAACTTACCAAAGAAGACGATGATGTCAGACGAAGAAGACTGAGGGCGGAAGACGATGAACAACGGCGAGTGCGGAAGAACAACAACACAGACGAAGATTAAGAAGGCCAGGAACGGAGGTAGCACGCATGAACGGAGAGAAGAAGAAGATGAACAGGGAAATGAATTCTGAGAATGAAAGAATGAGTGAGTATTTTAGGGTTTATTAATTTTAATTATAAAATTATCTATGAAAGCCCAGATATAAGAGCGTTTTTTTCTTTAAAACCGCTTTCGTATCATAAGTCTATAGCAGCGCTTTTAAAAGGGTTTTCTTAAGGCCAACTATAAGTGCGCTTTTGAAAAGCGCTTTCTAAGATTAATCTTTAGCATGGCTTTTCAAAAGCGCTTTCTAATATGAGATCTTTCTAAGGCCTTTAGCAGCGCTTTTTGAAAAGCGCTTTTTTAGGGTACCCTATAAAAGTGAAATTTTTTTAAGAACTATGAAAGCGCTTTCTCGTAAAAGCGCTTCCGTAGAAGTGCTGCCAAAACTTATTTGTGGCATAGTAATTATCAAATCGAATTTCAAACTATTTTCAATTTATTTAATTGATGAATCTAATTTAATAATTTAATTATCGAATTGAATTTAATTATTTTTGAGTTGATTACCCTGAGACAAATCAAACACAAAACTTAATGTACCCACGTGCCACATATATTTTATTTGTGCAACAATCATGTTCTCATGTTCATCTTATTTTTATTTAAGTTTTATAGCAAACCCCAACACAAGATTAAACACAAAATTACCATGTTCAATGTTAATGTCCACAGTTCAACGGTGAATTATTTGATTTCATTTGTTTTACCAAAATTACTTAATTTTATATTCTATGAAAAGTAGTGAAATTTCAAATGAGTAATAAGTTAGAATAGTCATGCTCAATTTGAAAGTAACAAGTGAACCCCCATCTATAGACACACGAAGACAAACTTACATTGTAGGGGACCGTGATCTACTCGAAAGGTCTAGAGATTTTTGAATACTTAATTAATTATGATTAATACTCAAAATTATCAATTGATCCTTGATCAACTCAATTGCTAGTTTTATTAACATTTTAAAAGTAGTATTTGTCTTTATACAACGTTGATGTTTGATCAATCTGGTTCATGTTTCATTCCCTTAAGCTGAGTTAGACATATGTTACTAATGTGTTACATCAGTGTCTCGTAGACTGTCTAATACTTGGAAATATTAATATTTCGTTTTTATTTGATTTCGTAAGGAGAGGAAATTAAGATTTCATTTGAGAGTGTTCCAACTTATATTTTCTCATTCTTTCCACTTTTCCACTAAGGATATTCATATTATCTTCAGTCGTTTCTTCAATTTTCTAAACTACCTATGCACTGTTTAATTTATTACTTCCAACTAACAACTTTTAACGTTGTGTGATAACAAGTAGAATGTGAATTGAAAATAAAAGAGAATATGAAAGAGCATGTTTGTGGTCGTTTATTCTCATTTATTTATTAGAAAAAGAGTGGTTGGAAGAATGTTTGAGATGAGATATCATTTCCAATGAGGTGATTTTTAGAATGCGTCTCAAATTTGAGTGTGTGATATTATATTATCAGTGGTTTTTTTTATTTCTCTTTTTTTATTTATTTATATTCTATAATTTATATAGTATTGATACCTTTAAAAATAGATTTGTATTTGTATTGGACACATGTACTGAAATTTGTAATTACATTTAAAATTCTATTTTTTAAAATTATTATTAATATTAACATGTCAATATCATAGTTGTATTCGAAAAATTCGTGTTTCATAGTTATAACATACCTATTTTAAATTACACACAGATATTTTGTCAAAAAATAAAATTACACACAAAAATTATAAAACACCGCATTCAAGATCAAAATTTTGATGTATAAAATCATTAGTCTACTTAAAAATTGAATGTCATAAATGTGAGATGATCTACTTGAACAAAAATTGTTTATTACATGTGTCAACAACAAAAATGAGTTTTATTGATGTTATATAATCAAAGAAAAATTAAAGAAAAAATTGAAATATACTTATAGGGCATTCATGTTCTATTAGGATTTCTGAGATTCGAAGGACGTGGTTCGACCATTATGGGGACTTGTTTTGGCAAACTCTATGTCACTATCTGAAGATGATGATTTGGACAAAACGAATAATAGAAGAAAATGTATTGTTCATAGCAGGATCGACAATGTCGTTGATTTATGACATTGAAAGATATGTGCATGACTCTGAAAATAGTATGGAAAATATGATCATAAAAAAAGAGAAACAGCTGGAAGGAAACATATACATTGTGTTGGTTAGAAGGGAAGGGGAAAATCTTACAAAGACATTGTAATGAGATTAGAAAAGGAGAATTATGATGATGGCAAAGATGAAATGGGACCTGAAGATGTAGAGGAGGAAGAATGAGACATGAGCATGAAAGTAGAGAATATCCAAGTGGGAGGGTATGACTGTCCAATGTTCATCTTATCAAACTTGGAAGAAAAACACATACAAAGACCTTGGAGACAGGGATTTATAGTGAAGCTGCTTGGGAGGAAGATTGGTTATAAGGCTTTGGAAACTAGGCTGAGACATATTGGTCAGGCGAAGAGTGATAAATATAATGGACTTGGAAAATGATTACCTCCTATAGTATCTTTCTCTCATGAAGATTATTAATTCTCTATTTTATGGATGACATTAATTTTAGTAAAACAAATTAGGCAGCAACATGTTAAATAGGATGTTCTAACTTGCAGAAAAATAATATTGAACACAATGTCTTATTTTGCTCATTCAACATATTGGGTGGAGTTGATGTGTTACAGATCTTGAATGTTCTGGGAACATTAAGATGTTATATGTGTAGCTCAAGTTGAAGAACTCAGAAGTGTTGGACTAACATGTTTCATCATTAGATACACACATGTCAAAAGAAGATGTCCCATGAAGGGTCATTTGACATCGCACATGTGACCAGCTAGACAGTTGGATTTAATAAATATATATCAGATGCATAATATTTTAGAATATTGTGTTATCCTATGTGGCACACAGTTTTAAGATTGAAAAGATTCAAGCTGGATTTTAAGATATTGTTTAGTTTCGAATTATGGAGATGATTTAGAAAACTAATGATTAAAGTCCTATGATTTATGATATATTTATGTTGTCTTACTTGCAACAAGTTAGCAGTGATTTGAAGCTCGAGTCCAGTACATTGAATATTATAAAAGGAAGGTTTAGACCTAGGGCTTGTTAACTAATCCTTGTATCACATATTATGTAAATAAGGGTTTAGTCTTTTGAGAGTTGAGTACTCTCTTGTGGTGTAAGCTATCCTTTGTATTGATTTGATATATTGTGGTAGACATAGGTTTGTATATAGATTAAAAAGCCTTTAGGTAATGAATTCTGTATTGTTCTTGGATGAAGCTTTGAAGAAAATTTAAGTATGTTAGTTAGTCAAGAGTCTTGAATGAACTTTATTTGAAAGGGGTATCTTTCAAGTAGTGTGATGCGGTCACCAGAGGTTGTGGTTGTATATATCACGAAGGTGATTTAGGGAGTGAGATGGGTAATTGTCGAGTGTTTTATTTTGTTTTACCACATTTTATGCGTTGGTTATGTGTTTTAGTATTTTTAGACTTACAGGAACAAATCGGGACAAATTCATGCAAAAAATGCAAAATCCAGAGTTTCAGAAAAGTTTCCAGCACGCTTCAGCAGGTCTGACACGGTCACCCGTGTCAGCAAATGCGCTGATTAATCAGTTTTCACTAAAACTTTCATAACTGGAGTTACTAGAATCAGATTGACGCGTTTTAATACTTTTCGGAAAGCTGGGAGAAAGAGCTACAAATTTCATGTTGAAGTCAGAAGCTGATTCAAACTTTAGATGCCTTGAAAAATTTATTGAAGTTGTAGACTTTAGAAATTAAGTTGTTTCAGGTCGTTTTAAGGGCCTTTATGTTTCTGACCCAGTGTGTGTTAGTAGTGAAAAACCTTATTTGGTTTATATGACTTTTTGGAGGAGAAAAATGGAGAGGGGAGAATATTATCGAAAAATAAGGGTTTGGAGGAGAAGAAGGTTTTCATGAACAAGAGCGATTGAATATCAATTTTCATCCTTATTCGTGTAATGTCTCTGTTTTATATTTGATTTTCTTTGAATACTATGAGTAGCTAAATCTCCCAATACTAAGGGGTGTCCCTGATTTGTCATTGTAATGATATTGATCTCTTTATTTTATTCAACACAATAGTTATTTTTCATCAATTTAATTGTTCGGAATAATATATTGTTTTTCCCTATCGGACCAACATGGTTTTGCTTTTCTTTACACAGTAGAGCTGGACAGTCTGGTTAAGGTTATTTGAACATTTAGACTATAGTTGATATCACCAAGGAATAGGGATGCCCTATAGGTTACCGATGAAATCTTGATAAAATAAATGTTTGGTTTCATCATAATTCTCTAAGGACTTAGGTATTAGGATAAAGGACCAAAGGTTTTCCCACTAAGTACTTAGGGGAAAACAACCTAAAGATTCAGTAGTTGAAGGTAATGAACTTGTTGAATAAATCAAGAGTAAAAGTTATTACAGGGGAAAATCACGCACTTACCCTAGCATACTCCTCATAATTGTTAAAAAGTCATTTTATATTTATGTTTATTTTTCAGTGACACTTTCCAAACAAAGCCACAAATTAAGTTTTTGTTTAATTGGACCATAGATTGAACTCGATACAAATACGTAGTCCTTGAGATCGACATTCAGGGAATTTCCTTTTATTACTGCAAGGAAAAATAGTATACTTGATATTTTCCTATCAACTGTATATCAGTATGTTATGTATTGTTCAAGTGTTTTTTTACACAGAGATCAATGGCTCAACATGTGTTATGATATTAGCGATCTGCATATTAGAATTTCAATTGGTATCAGAGTAGGCCTCATGTTCTATTTTGGGTGAGATCGGGGAAGATACTTGTTGGTACCTTGGACTTGAAGAGAAAAGTGTAGGTTATGGCAACTGTTATGACTAGGTGTTACTTGTGAGGTGTTTCTCTCCACCGCATGTGCCTCTGATTTGTGAACTAGTAGAGTTCAGAGTTCACACTGGTATATTTTCTGGTGTTGTGAGTTCTCTTTTGAGGAGGGGTTGTATTAGGCATAACAAAGGAAGTTATATCCATATTCTCTATCACGCCCTTCTGGATGACATATGGGAGATTTCCTCAACAAGATGTCCTATGAGATGTGTTTGACGTCTTGGCTGGAGTCTGTTGAGGATGTGTTCTATTCCGCTGCATATGTCTCTGTGTTCATAAGTTTGTGTGAACAAATGTCAGACATGATGTTAAGACATGTTTGACAGGTTGAGAATTTATTTTTCTCAAGGGTGTTTTCGTCTACAGATTCCTTAGAATAATTCTATGGTGTCCTTATTTTGGTACTTATATATTTATTATGTGGTGAAGAGAATTTGAATAGTTCATTTTGAATAGTTCACAAAATCAAGAGCAATTTATTTTTATCTTTGATTCCTAATCCCTAGTGTAGGTGATTCTCCTGACATTTTCTTTGTTCCTAAAGGTTGATTTGGTTTTTTAGGATATGCTCTCTCTCAAAGAAGGTTTGTATGGCCTAGGTAGTTGTGTCAACAAGAGAAGTCACAAGCAAGTTGAGAATGTTTGACATAATGTCTCAACATTGTGTAAGTATGAAATGCGCCTAAGAGGGGGGGTGAATTAGGTGTTTAAAAATTTATCCGATTTTTATGAATACTTGTACTAATTTTTCTGGTTTGGTATATTAAGTTTAGATATGTGTTTCTTTCTTTTCTGGTTAAGATTTATGATGAAAGCGATAAAGTGCAGAAAGTAAAGAACACAAGGATGTATCCTGGTTCCCCTCACAATTCGAGAGTACTCCAGTCCCCTTACAACATCCAAGAGATTTCACTATAGTTAGAATGATTGTACAGTCTATTCACACCAATGGTGAAGCCTACTATCTAATCTATAGGGAGACCAAAGGTTCATGACACCTTTATGGTCTAACAACACTAAGTGCAAGAAGAACAATCCTCTTCAATGCACAACTTGCTTCCAACAATCCTGGACACCAAGAATACAACAAGAATGTATGATTTTTACAAGAGTTTTTGAGTTTGTAAGATTGTAGAACAATATCAGTTTGAGTGATTTATCAATATACTTGATCTTCCCTTCCAATAGCAATAATTCACAATGACTTAGAGATATAGATTGCTCAAGATTTTCTAGATTATGTAATATGAAAGTATGCAAAAAATCTTGTATGAAAGTATGAACACTTGAATGTGAATATTTGAAATTTGAATAAATTTTGATTGGAAGAGGTAAGAAATGAATTTGAAAAATTGAGTATTTATATGTTCATGGCACCTTTTAAAAATATCATAAGTCTCTTCATTTTAATCATGAACAAGTGCCAAGATTAGAGACAAAGTTTTAGTGAAATGGTGCATGAAATGGTGCATGCATGAATTCTGATTTTTCAAAAACGTGCAGGGTGCAATCGATTGCACCTTTATGCAAATCGATTGTACGGGCTCTAACAAAATGAAATCGATTGCACCTTTGTGAAAATCGATTGCACAGTAAGAAAATTGCAATTTTTGCTTTGAAACTTAGTGAAATCAAATTTGTATGTCATGCAATCATGTTAGGAACTCTGAGCATCTAAAACTTAAGTATTTATGAGGCATTGTTATTATACCTTCTTGAAATGCAATAGCTTGAATCCAAATCCTTGAAACATGATGCTTTAACTTTGAAATGTACTTGTTTGAATTTGAACATGATGCTTTGACACTTTTTCCATTCTTTTGCTATGATCATTTGATTCTAAATTTGTCTTCATCAAAACTAATATTTGGAGAGGCTTGACTTCACATTCCCCCTTTGATGATGACAACCCATTGAAAGTTGAGATGCTTTAATATTGAGAACAAATGATAATCTCTAATGTGAATTCTCCCCCTATCTTTGATAACTCCCCCTTGATCAAAGCTCTCCCTTGATTTAAGATAATTTTACATCTTTGGGGCTGCAATAGTTAGAGACAAGCATACATATACACATATATATCTTCTCCCCCTTTGTCATTAGCAAAAAGGATGAGAAAAGACTCACAAAGTATATAGTGAAATTTTGAAAATAAAAACAATTTATACTTATGAGCTTTACCTCATGTAAGAGAATTCATCGAACATTCACCCTTGATGAACTTGAAGCCTTTTGTCATAAAGTTGCCTTTCTAGAAGATTTTGCTTTCAACATAAAGTATATCTTTAATGGATGTGAAAATTAAAGTGCTCCAACTTTGACTATGCCAATAATTCTTCCTTTAAGGTATTACCCATATGTGAGATAACCCTTGGACTTTAGAACTAGATTTGAAAGTTAATTTATGTCTCCCATCAAATACTTAGAACCACCACTTATCAAGATACCAAAAAGTTGAAGTGGTCTCCAAGCAAACCTAAAAAACAAATTAAGTTTGATTTGATACCCAATGTGCTTTGGGTCCATCATAGTTAGTGTCTTTCTTTACCAACACATAATGCCCACTTGGAACACTAAAGTTTCTTACATAGTAAGCATTAGGTGTATGGCCTTTAATACCACAATAAAAACAAGTTGGTTCAAAATTACTTCTATATCTAGGAGAATAAGATTTATTCTTAATAATTCTTTTCTTTTTAGGATATTGATGAACTACTATAGGCTTGTTTACTTTCTCTTGGATTGGTTGGTTATTAGCCTTAACAAAGATAGTTTTGTTGGGACTTGGTTGAGAAAATTTTGAAAAACCAAGTCCACTTTTATCTTTAGGATATCTTTAATTGCTAAGAACTTTTTCCAATCCAACTTGTCCTTTTTCATACCTTTCTAGGACTCTTTTTAATTGAACAATTTGGAAAGAAAGTGATTCACAATTATTGCATACAAAATTATGTTTTTGATCACTAATCATCTTTTCTCTTTCATCTTTATATTTTTTTTCAATAGTTTCAATTTTTTCTTCTAAAGATGAAATTATTTTCTTTTGAGATGAAATAGTTCTATATAGAATTTTGCATTCATTTAATAGTTCATCTATAGCACCTTGTGCACCATTATCATAAAGAGAGTTATCATAACTAACCTCGCCTTCTTCATCATCGAAATTGTGTGTTGCTATAAATGCAAGATTTGCATGTTCTTTATCTGATGATGAACTTATTTCATTATCATCCCATGCTACATATGCTTTCTCTGGCCTTTTGTCCTTCTTTCTTTTGAAATGTTTATTCTTCCTTTCAAGTGTAGGGCATTCACTTTTGACATGACCTTTTTCTCCATATTCAAAACATTTATTTTTTCTTGGTGGTGCTTTTATTTTAATGATATCCTTTTTCTTTTCTTTTCTTAGGAATTTTTCAAACTTCTTGATAAAAGCATCATCTTCACTACTAGTGGATTCATCCTCTTGATTGCTATCATGATTTTTTATCCTTGTCTTTAAAGCAATGTATTTTGAATATTTTACTTGGATTTCATGCTTTTCAAGTCTTGCAAGTTCTGTCTCATATTCTTAAAGTTTTCCGAACAAAGTTGTGGAAGTCATCGTGGATAGATTCTTCTTCTCGGATATTGTCGTCACTTTTGGTTTCCATTCCCTAGTTAAATATCTAAGCACTTTAAGATTTAATTCATCATTAGTTAAAGTATTACTAAGTGCTTTCAAATGATTTGTCAAATGCACGAATCTTTTCTGCAAGTCGAGGATTGATTCTCGGGGATGCATTTTGAATAACTCGTATTCTTGACTCAAAGTATTCAATCTAGATCTTTTAACTTCATCGGTTCCTTCATGAGTTTCTACCAATGTATCCCATATTTCCTTTGTCGTTGTGCATGCTGAGATACGAAAGAATTCATCCATGCTAAGTGTACTTTGAAGAAGATTAATTGCCTTCTTGTCATTGAGAACCATTTTCTTATCATCTTCATTTCATGATGCTTTAGGCTTTGATGAACCAACACCGTTGACAACCGTTGTAAGAACAAATGGACCATTTTGGACAGCATCCCATATTTCTTCTCCTTGCGCTTCAAGAAGAGCCTTCATGCGAATTTTCCAAAAATCAAAGTATTCACCACAAAACAATGGAGGCTTATTATTGCTACCACCATCTCTAAAGACCGGATTTTGATTTGCGGAAGCCATTCTGGATCTTTAGGAACAAGTTACCTATAACTTGCTCTGATGTCAATTGTAAGTATGAAATGCGCCTAAGAGGGGGTGAATTTGGTGTTTAAAAATTTATCTGGTTTTTATGAATACTTGTACTAATTTTTATGGTTTGGTATATGAAGTCTAGATATGTGCTTCTTTCTTTTCTGGTTAAGATTTATGATGAAAGCGATAAAGTGAAGAAAGTAAAGAACACAAGGACATATCCTGGTTCCCGTCACAATCCGAGAGTACTTCAGTCCCCTTACAATATGCAAGAGATTTTACTATAGTTAGAATAATTGTACAGCCTATTCACACCAATGGTGAAGCCTACTATCTAACCTATAGGGAGACCAAAGGCTCTTAACACCTTTAAGGTCAAACAACACTAAGTGCAAGAAAAACAATCCTCTTCAATGCACAATTTGCTTCCAACAATCCTGGACAGCAAGAATACAACAAGAATGTATGATTTTTATAAGAGTTTTTTAGTTTGTAAGATTGTAGAACAATATCAGTTTGAGTTATTTATCAATATACTTGATCTTCCCTTCCAATAGCAATAATTCACAATGACTTAGAGATATAGATTGCTCAAGATTTTCTAGATTATGTAATATGAAAGTATGCAAAAAATCTTGTATGAAAGTATGAACACTTGAATGTGAATATTTGAAATTTGAATAAATTTTGATTGGAAGAGGTAAGAAATGAATTTGAAAAATTGAGTATTTATATGTTCATGGCACCTTTTAAAAATATCATAAGTCTCTTCATTTTAATCATGAACAAGTGCCAAGATTAGAGACAAAGTTTTAGTGAAATGGTGCATGAAATGGTGCATGCATGAATTCTGATTTTTCAAAAACGTGCAGGGTGCAATCGATTGCACCTTTATGCAAATCGATTGTACGGGCTCTAACAAAATGAAATCGATTGCACCTTTGTGAAAATCGATTGCACAGTAAGAAAATTGCAATTTTTGCTTTGAAACTTAGTGAAATCAAATTTGTATGTCATGCAATCATGTTAGGAACTCTGAGCATCTAAAACTTAAGTATTTATGAGGCATTGTTATTATACCTTCTTGAAATGCAATAGCTTGAATCCAAATCCTTGAAACATGATGCTTTAACTTTGAAATGTACTTGTTTGAATTTGAACATGATGCTTTGACACTTTTCCATTCTTTTGCTATGATCATTTGATTCTAAATTTGTCTTTATCAAAACTAATATTTGGAGAGGCTTGACTTCACACATTGTTCATGTCAAGGGAGAAAATACGATATATATGCTCCCACAATGACGACATTTTCAGATCGTGTTCAAAGGATTTAAAATCAATTTTTGTTTGTGCCATCCACAAGTATTTAATTGTTTGTCCTGCAAGTTACCAGAGTGCAACATCACTTGTTGGAGAATCTCATGTATGTTTGTTTACTGTGGAAAATGGTAAACAACCGTTGGTTCTTCTAAATTCTTAAAACTAAGGGTTACTCGCAAGATCGACCAGTTGATCTTAAGACATGTGCTAAGGTTTGTTGAGATTATACTAGTTCTGTCGAAATCCTTATTTAAGAAATGATTTTCTAAGACTAAGGGAACAAGTATAATTACTTTCCACACTATGATTAGACTCGAATGACTGACTTTCCACACTATGATTAGACTCGACTGACGGTATTCCAAACCGACACATGATATGATTTTGTATAAAATCAATAACAACTTCTTAGTCGACATTCGTCAAGGCCATAGCCTCGACCCATTTTGTGAAATAATCAATACCGGCTAAAATATACCTTTGTTATTTTGAAGAAGCTGGTTTTATTTCTCCAATCACATCTAAGGCACATCCCCTAAATGGCTAAGGTTTTACAATTTCATGTAATTCACTTGCAGGAACATGTTGTATGCCCCTATGCATTTGGAATTCTTGGCAACCCTTAGCGAACTCAATGCAATCTTTCAACATTGAGGGCCAATAGACACCTGAGCGCACTAAAAGCCATTTCATCTTGGGTCTAGCTTGATGTGCACCACATGTTCTACTATGCACACTCGACACCACTACATATGCCTCACTTTCGCCAAGGCATTTGAGCAATACTCCTTCAGCAGTTTTCTTAAATAATTTATTTTCTATTAAAACATAATTGAGGGCACAGTATTTGATCTTACGTTTTGTCAAACCCGTGGGGGAACTCAAATAGTCGACCAACGGTTTTCTCCAATCATCCTCTTGCCCATTGTCAATTGTTAAAATTTGAAAATTATCTTCATCTAAATCCCCCAACTTTATAATTGACAAATCTGAAAGAGATAACAAAGTTGCTCGAACTTTCTTTCTTACCTGAGTAAACTCTTCGTTTTGATCTTTCTTGTATCCTGAAGCGTCTTGCGCTAAATCATTAGCTTCTTGATTTTTTTCATCGAGGTATATGTCGAATATTCACTTGTTCAAACTGTTTGAGTAACCTAATGGTGATCACAAAGTACATGATTAAATTCTCTTTGACACATCTATATTCTCTTTATACTTGTTTAAACACCAATTCAGAATCACCCATAATTTCGACATTCCTTTCCCCCAATTCTAGCAGTAGTTCAAGTATGTTATTAAAGACTCATATTCTGCTTCATTGTTAGTACATATGTCGTCGATTGCATACTTGAACTCTGCTGGAATTCCATAGGGAGAAATTATAATGCCCCTTATTCCAACTCCATTTTTATGGCTAGAACCGTCGAAGTATAATTTCCAAAGCACTAAGTCAACATGATTTTGGGGCAAACCAACCATTGAATGGTCGACAAGGAAATCTACCACTACTTGCCCTTTCATCGCTTTCAAGGGCACATACGTCAAATAATATTTTGTTAATGCTAAAGCCCATTTGCCAATTCAACTATGTAAAATTGGTTTGGATAGCATGTGCTTAAAAATATCAAAATAAGAAGACACATACACATCAACAGGCTTTATATATTGCTTCAGTTTAATACAAGAGAAATACAGACGTAGGCATGGTTTTTCTATATCAATATACCTAGTTTCAGGATCATTTAGTATTCGACTAAGGTAATACACGGGTCTTTCGACACCTTTTTCATCTTCTTGAACTAACATACTTCCTATAGTCGAATCTGAAGCTGCGATATACAGCCTCATAGGCCTATATCTAACAGGAGGTGCCAATATTGGAGGCTTCACTAAATATTCTTTGATTTTGTCGAAAGCCTCTTGATGCTCCTTTTGCCAGATGAAGTTCTCATTCTCCAGTCGAAGTAGTGGTGAAAATACTTTAGTTTTTCCACTTAAGTTATATATGAACCTCCTTAGGAAATTTATTTTCCCCAACAAAGACTGAAGTTCCTTTTTGGTCGATGGAGGTTTGACGTCCATTATGGCTTTGGTCTTGCTTTGATTCACTTCTATGCCCTTTTATGCACCACAAAGCCAAGAAATTCATCTGCCTGCACACAAAAAGCACATTTTAATGGATTCATTTTTAATCCATATATCCTCATTCTCTTGAAAGATTTTCGAAGATGTTGCAGATGAGTCAATTTGTTGTTCGACTTTATTACAATATCATCAATACAAACCTCCATGAAATCTTCAATAAAGTCATGAAACATAGAACTCATTACCCTTTGGTATGTTACTTCGACATTTTTCAAATCGAATGCCATGGCAACCCACTCATAGGTTCCCAACGCTCCTGGGAAACGAAATGTCGTCTTTGACACATCTTCATCTATAATAAAAATTTGGTTATATCCAGAATAACTATCAAGCATACTTAAATATTCAAAACCAGCGGCAGAGTCGACCAAAATTTCTGCCACAAGCATAACATATTCATCCTTAGGAGTAGCAGCATTTAAATCTCTAAAATCAATGCACACACTTAATTTTCCATTTTTCTTAATCACTGGCACTATATTTGCCAACCAATCGACATACCATGCAGTTCTTATAAATCTGCTTTTGAGGATTCTTTCTATCTCCTCTTTGATTTTCGACATTATTATCGGAGCAAAACGTCTGGGTGTCTGCTTTACTGGCTTTTTTCCATCTTTTATTGGCAGTCTTAACTCGACTAAATCCCTGCTTAAACCTGACATTTCATTATAGTCCCAAGCAAAACAATCCTTAAATTCTTTCAATAAAAATATTACCTCAGATTTTAGTTTTTGGTCGATATTGGCGTTGATATAGGTTGGTCTTTTATCCCTATCTTCGACAAGATTTATTTCTTCTAAAGGGTCTTGTGGCTGCATCTTTTCAGGAGCCATTGGATCCTTTTCAAAGCCCAAAGGCTCATCGTCATATATGCAGTCGAGACATTGTGTATCGATGTTTTCTTTGATCTCTTCAATTTTATCGGGTGGATTTGGCTCAATAGCCAAAGTGATGTCTTCCTCCAGAATTTATATTTTATTGGCTTCGACAGTCATGTTTTCTTCAGCCTCTAACGCCGAATTTATTTTGTTTTCGGCAATATACGCCGAAATCCTTCTTAGAGCTTCAAGATCAAACATCATTACCACTGATGTCTCCCTAGCCTGTCAGCCAGTTTTTAGCATATGGATCCTCTAAAGGTTCCACATCCCATATGAAACCATGGGTTTCATGCAGTTTTAAAGAAACGAATGCCTCATCCAAGTTGGCATACACTTCTTCAGCAGGTGATCATGGTGAGATATTAGCAAGTTTCCTGTCGAACTGTTTTTTTCCAATGTTGTTTACATCATCAATAAAATACCCTTGGTCGGCCTCGATGTTTTCCATAATACCATCCTCCCTCCAAATTACTAAGCGTTGGTGCATGGAAGAAGGCATTGCTCCAATTCCATGAATCCATTCTCTTCCCACCAAGAGATTATAACTTGGCTTCCCTTAAATCACCATAAAGATAGTCGGCCTAGTCACTGAGCCGACAATAATTTCTACCTGGATCACTCACATAGTGTTTTTGGTTCTTCCTTTGTAGTTTGATAGGACCACGGTATGGGATCTGATATCGGTGTCGAACTTACCGGTTTTCTTCAAAACAGTTGCGCCACAATCTACCAACACCTTGTTGATAGCGGTACCTTCAACTTTGGCCCTGACCAACAGGGGCTTCATATGGCTTCTCATAGTCATATATGGCCTTTCAAAAAAGGCATCTTGGTTCTCAATTGAACCATTATTCATGACAAAATAATACATTGGCTTGTGCAAATCCATCTCTTCAGCATCGACATCGACAAAATCCTCTACCTCAGTCGGACAATCATACTTTATAGGAAGAATTAACACTATATTGACTAGAATGTCTAGACTCTCTTCAGAATCCGACTTAAAGTCATCAATAGCTTCCTCAGAGCATTTAGATATAGGTTGATTTACGAATTCTCTAATTCATTCTTTAGCGACAGTGTCGACATTCACCTTATACTATTTTTTATTGCCTGCCTTATTTGTGGTAACATGCTCAGCAGCAGCAGCCAATCTTGCAACCTAGTTTCGACGCTGGAAGCGTCTCCATTGAGTTTGAGACATGGGATTATTTCCCATGTAGTTTTCAGAAACATGGTTGTTTATTTCAAATTTGAATTCGTGTCGATAGTTTACAACCGACTTTCCTTTCATATCCCTAGAAACAACATCAACATTTGATGCCCCCATTCTGCCCTGAGGCTTAATCCAGGTGCCTCTGGGAGAAGTAGCAAAAGGAATGAAACTCCTTGGCTTATCCTGGGAGATTCCCACAATTCTTATAGGATCCCTTTGATTAGGTAATCTTTGGTTGTACGGCTTGGGCTTGCCTTTCTCTAGCTGCAACTTCTGAAAGTTTTCAGCAGCAATCTTATCAGTCACAACTCCACATCTAGGGCACAAACAAACTTGTGAGCCCTTGTTTTGCAACGATAGAGGAAATCTAGTAAATCCTCATCAGCTTTGGGGTAAACATTATCTAGGTCAACATTGGGGCTTTCGCCAGTACTTTCCTCAACCATATTGTACTCAGGAAATTCTGTTAGCTCCACCATAGTTATTTCGACAGGTTCAGCAAACAAAGCTTCCTCTTGCATGAGAGGATCAACATCAATTTTCATTTTCCTGGCAGTGAACTTCAGTCGGCCCTCCTGCAATGATTTTTGAACAAGACCCCTGAAAAGAAAACATTGAGAGATTGTGTGACCAAGATAGTTATGAAATTTGCAAAAACCTATTTTCTGTCGTTGTTCTAATGGTGATAATTTAGCATTTGAAGGTACTAATATCTGACCATTTTTAACTAACAAATCAAAGATTTCTTCGCATTTAATTACATCAAAAGTATAAGTTTTTGTAGGAAACTTTGAACTGTTTTCCACAGGATTTTTTCCTTTGGCAGGAAATAGTGATTTACATTCGTATGTTGGCCCTGGCTTCATTTCAGCCACGTCGACCTCTGCCTCAGTCGACGAGATATAGTCGGCCTCATATATGGGATCAGTATCATCGTAGTCTAGATATGCTACTTTTTCTTTCTTGGCTTTAGCCTTAGTATGCCTGACCTTTTCTAGTCTTAGTCGCTCAAGATGTCAAACCCTATCAGCTAACTATGACATACTTTTAACAAAGGTCGGATCTATTTTCTTCCTAATGGAATAATCTAAACCACCAGCAGCCATTTGAACAAGTTCATGTTCTGGCACTTGGGTAAAGCATCTTTCTTTTAATGACCTAAACCTATTGAGATAATCATCAATAGTTTCAGCAAACCTCCTCTTAATGTTTGACAATTCGACCAAACTAATTTTCGAATGTCCCTCATAAAATTGTTCATGAAAAAGCTTTTTCAACTTAGTCCATGAATCAATAGAATTTGGAGGCAACGTAGTGAACCATGTAAAGGCTGCCTTAGTAAGGGATGAAGGGAAATGCTTTACCCTTAGGTTTTCATTGTTGGCCATATCACTAGATTCTGTCAAGTACCTAGCAATATGTTCAACCGTCGATTTCCCAGATTCTCCCCCAAACTTAGTGTATTTAGGAATTTTCCATCCTCTAGGGTTTTCAGTTTGTAAAATATATTCCGACAAAGGGGAAGAATATGTTGGCCTCTAAAGTGTGGCATTCATGTCGTTCCTAGCCATAATTCTTTTAACAATCGTAGTTAGATTATCTTCTACAGCTAATTCCTCTTGTCGAATTTGATCAACAATTTGATCAGCCTCTTGTTGTCGATGAACTAATACCCTAGGTGGGTCGACAACCAAATTCCTTTGAGGCACTGCAGCTTGTCCTTGATGGACAGTTTCATCTTCTATTGCCCCTGTGTCTATTTGACCAGGGGCATCTAGTCAAACAGGTGGCGCCTATCGAACAGACGCTGGGGGAGCACCCAAAAAATTATACAAACATGTTGATTGGGCAATCACCTATCAATTCGTTTCAGTGGACTGCCTATTAGTCTCAACCGACTCTTGTACTATAGGGTTAAATACATTACCCATTTGGTTAGTTAACATCTTAACCAACTCATGGTTACTATCATCCATTTGTTTTCTTAATACCGCTACTGAAGTGTTAGTAAGAGGCGACACTATAGGCTGAGAAGACGCTCCTATATTATGGTTGCCTCTATTATTTCCACCTGGTGTAGATCCCTGTGAAGGGGAATTCAGATTTTGAACATTATTTGACACCACTGCTGCATTTGAAGTTGACTGATATCTTGACATTAAGGAATACGACATTCCATAAAGAGGATTTGCAGTACCAAAACGGGGCACTTGTGGAATTTTAGTTATAGTCATCGTGGCTCATGGACTCACCGGCTGAGTTTGAGGAATAGGTGGAGTGACTGTGGTCGACACTAAGACAGGTGGTGGAGGTAATAGTGCAACCTGAGAAACTATTGGATCTGTCGAACTTAATGTTCGTGACAGAACTTCGTCAACATTACGATTAGTCATCTTGGGTGTACGTCTCTTAGTTGATGGTTTATTATACTCTTTGGTTAAACTCCCACTTCTAATTCTCATACACTTATGACATGTAACAACATACACTTAGCACTAGTCCCACCAGGTGTGCCAATTTGTTTACTGTGGAAAATGGTAAACAACCGTAGGTGTTCCCAAAGTCCTAAAACTAAGGGTTACTCACAAGATCGACCATTTAATCTTAAGACATGTGCTAAGGTTTTTTGAGATTATACTAGTTCTATCGAAATCCTTATCTAAGAAACGGTTTTCTAAGACTAAGGGAACAAGTATAATGACTTTCCACACTATGATTAGACTCGACTGACTGGTGACCGATAGAAGGAGCCTAAACGAAACAATTAACAATTTGATTGCTCACAATATGATTTTTACCAACTATGGTGACTTGTGACCGACAAAAGGTTGTGAACCTCAGACTTGTTCTAAAAGAAGTAAGTGTCGACTGACTCTTTTGTTAACTCGAAACTTGTAACGAAAAGAGAATCAACATAAACGATAATGCAAAGGGATTGCTGAAACGTAAATAAAATGCAAGTAAAGGTTTCAGAAGAAATGACTGAAATATAAAGGTTTTGCATTGAAATAAAAGTCGTGATTCACGTACATCAAGCACTCTTCAACTCTTTGCTTCCTAACGCTCGGAATGAACAGAGTTTTTGCAAGTGATTTGAGTATACAAGTGAACACACAGAAATTACATTGAAACTACTTATTTATAATATTTACAAAGTAACTGCCCTAAAGAAATCGACAGGTGACATTTGAACTCTAAGGTAACCGCTTCACCAGATGTTGCCACCTATTTGGCACTTAAACGAGTTATACGCTGCTGGTAACTGCTTAAAGATTTTGAATTTTGAATCTTCCCGCATCTGATAAACTCAACCGCTTCTTGCTTACTTTGACATATACCCCTTTTGACAAGGAACAATAACAGAATTCTTCTAAGTTCTGAATCCTTTATAGTCGACATGACCAAATTTGACCACTTCCTTCTCTTTGCGTGCCTTGGTTGATTCGACCACTTTCCTCATATTTTAACATACTCTCCTTGTGGTCAATTCCATTGATTTATTTAATTTGCCAAAACCAACTTTCAAACACTTTGTTCTCAACTTACAAAAGATCCTTATTTCAGGAAACTACCCTTAACTTATGAGAACATTCTCATTTAATACACGTGCTTGAATACCTTGAAATTTTTCAAGGTAATAATGTGCCCCATGATTCTGGTCAGTACATGGAAAGTAAGAGTTATGGAAGATGAATACAGATTTCTTTGTTTCATAGGAGTACAGGTTTCAGATTTTGGGATATGAAGGCCTTGGAGTAATGTCAGATGTAATGTCTTGACTTCATTGGAATGAGAATTTTTTTCTCTCAAATATATCTGACTGGATCTCTTAAACATGGCGAAGGTTGTTTACTCAAACTTGATTGTATTATCAAGTTTATGAGAGCATGTAATTTTTGTTCTGTTGAAAAGACATCCAAGACTACGTTGACAACGTGTGGAGTACTGCATATAGTTATGATCTCACCTTGGAAGGTGATCAACTATTGTTATATGTGTTCAAAAAAATGAAGAACTTAACTAAAACCGTTGAACCGAACTAAACTGAAGTTAAAATAATTGAATCGTTATGTTTGGTTAGTGAATCAAACAATACTGCACAAACAGTTACAAAATCGAATCAAAATTGAAACTTAAACCTAAATTAAAAATTAAAATAATTGAAATAAGTTTTAATTTTTTTTATAAAAAAATTAAAAATAGCTCAACGATTCGATTCTTTAATAAACGGTTCGATTTGGGAAAAAATAACTTTTAAAGAATCAATGGGATTCAAAATTTCAAAACGGTATATTAAACCAATGATTTTGGTTTGGTTTGGTTTGAGTGAATTTTTACTATAATTTGATTCGGTTCGATTTTCTCACCGAACTATATCATGAACAACCCTAGTTGTACCCATTCAAATGTAAAAGATAGATTTTTGAAGTTCGATTCAAGTTTAACTAACTAATTTTGCTAATTCTTATGAGTACATTTAATCAGAGAAAGAAGATATATACATTATATATTGAAACATTGTGTTAAATAATATGGTTTATGTTCTAGACTGCCTAAACGGTTATCGAGCCAGTCACGCTCTTAGAGAGTCAGCGGAGGTAGAAGCTCCCAGGGAGAATCAACTGCTCCCTCCGCATGTCGTGATGTATCCTCTGCTCGACAGACATCGAGCAGGCCAAATAGACTTTCACCTTCGAGGTTCATGCCCATTATGATTCTATCTGGTCGTCACAATGGCTAGTTTCAAGCACTCTTGCCTTGTCTGACTTAGTCATCCCGGACCAACAATATCCAAGGGTCCACAAATCTCGGCCCGAAACCAGCAGCCAATGAGAATCCTCTTGAGATCATTATATAAACCCTCGTATCTTTGAGGGCAAGATAACACATTCTTACTCTCAAAACCCTAATATTCATTATTCTCAGTTTAAACACTTGTTTACTTTAGCATCAGAGTGCCTTGCAGGTACACCACCCCCTCCGCATCCAACATTGCTCGAATGATCTCTTTTCATTCTGACCGTCTTCAATTTCGATCAAATACTACAGATCAGTGGCTCCGTCTGTGGGAAATTATTTTCCCCATCTTTATTCATCACCAAGAAATCAGAAGATTAAAGATACCTCAAAATTCCCAACAAGATGGTTGAGAACAACGATCAGTTCCTTTCCGGCAAGACCGTCGTCTCGCCTGTCAAAAAGACATACAGGAATGACATTTTCCTCACCTCGAGGGTTTCACACAAGACAGGGACGGTAGTATTGCATCCCCCGGCTCAGACGATGCTCGCAACCAAGATTCCATCTTGGATAACCAGAAATCCAGGAACCAAGCTAACGACATTGACACCATCCATCCCTCGACACCATTGCCGACCAAAACAGACTCAACTCTGGCCGCAATCCTATTTGCCCTCAATCATACCAACAATCTTCTCCTCCAGCAAGGTCAGCGTATCGAGTCCCTAGAAAATAATCGTCCCCAATCTCCACCTCAGAGGCCAAAGACGATCATTTCCTGCAGCCCCTCATTGAGAAGACCTGCTTGAAATCAGGCTCACCCCGACCAATCTTTTCCCAAAAAGAGGAGACATACCCCTCCTCGGTAAAATCGGGGATCTCCTTTACACAAGAAGACGAGGAACGAATCACATTACTCCCACGATCATTCTCCGTCGCCTAAAACAAGACGAGAAAGGGACCTCTCTCCCCACCATAAAAGAAACAACCGCTCTATCTCCCTCTTCCTCAATCGAAGCGATGAAGACGAGCACCATGGTCCCCTATGTTGGGCTATCATGGTAATATCTATCCCCTTCGGCCTGGGAAAACCCCCTAGGATCGGACAATACGATGGTACCACCGACTTAGACGAGCATATAGAGAACATCGATGCCTTACTCGATTACCGATGAATCCGAGGAGCCATCAAGTGTCATCTATTCCATATGACCCTGAGAAAAGGGGACATGGCTTGGTACAAAAGCCTACCCGATGGGTCGGTCACCTCTTGGAAGCATCTGGGAAGATTGTTCTTCATACACTTCATTGCATCCCAACGACACCCTATGTCGGAAGCCTCCCTGGAGGCCATCATCCATGGTAAAGAAGAATATCTACGAGCCTACATTGAGAGGCTCAATAAAGAAGCCTTCCAAGTCTCGACAATGGATGACATGAAAAAATATCTCCTCGAAAGAGGATTGCGCCCTCGCAACGATTTTGCGAAGGCCGTAGGCATAGAAACTCTGGAGGCACTAGATGATTTCCTCCTAAAAGCCCAGTCATATGTCCAGTATGAAGAAAAGAAGGCCACTAACTGTGCTCGGGATATCTGACATAGAGAGAATATCAAGGGCTCAAAGAGTGAAGACACCTCGATTTCTCGTCGAGGGGGAGAGAGAAGAAGGAAGGACAAACCTCGTGACTCTAGAGACCACAAGGTACCATTCGTTCGATTCAGCAACTATACCCCCATCACCCCATCTCGGGAACGAATCCTAACCGACTGTGCGAACTTCGAGTTCAAACAAGGCGGTGTCTATTTCCCCCACAAACCCGGAAAAACTGGGGATCGATAAAAGCAAATATTGCAGATTTTATAGGAGTCACGGACACGTGACAGACGACTTCATCCACCTGAAGGACGCAATTCAGATCCTAATTAGAGACAGGCATCTCAAGCAATACAAAAAGAAAGAGGATACAAAGGAGGAAGCTCCCTCGTCCAGCAAGGTCAAGGAATAAAAACCTACTGAAGAGTCTTTCATGCCCATAACTATGAGTATATCGAGGCCGGAAGACTTCTTATTTCCTACCCTAGATGCCACTCTAGCGTACTTCGCCACCCATTTCCCCTGGGAGTCCTTCCCCACGACCATGGTCATCTCCGGTGGGGGTTCACCAATGAAACAATCGGTTAAACATCATCTGATATATATATATATATATATATATATAAATGAAGTCACCATCGAATGTTTTTTATCCCGCGAGAGGAAAGAAAACATCGAGTAAACCTGAGGGGGAGAAATCATGGTCTTACGACCAACAGATCGGGGTAAGGGAAGCACCCTCACACACCCGTAGTACTCTACGGTATCCATTTCTATTTTCTATCTAATGGGTGTGTTATATCTATCTATTGCTTAATCGCTACAATGCATGTGAAAGAAAGAAAATAAATAAAACACGGGGAAAAGAATGAAGTATTTACAAAGTTTTGCTCGATCGATCCTCGTGGCAAGATGCCTATGTATTCCCTCGTGAATGAGAAAGTTAGAGCGTCGTAGTTCGACTCACTTTTTTTGGTGGGTTGCAATTGTTTTTATGGGAAGTTAGATTCCTCATCCTCACAATCGCAACTCGTGCTTGGCGTTGCAGCTATAAGAAGTCTTATGCTCCAACGCTCGCACACTTAGCAATTTGTTTGGATTTGAAAGGGAATGCCCTTTTTGAAAAGGTTTTTAACATAAAAAGCATCTGTAGGAAAAAAGGTTTGCAATGAGGTTGGTTGCTTTTACCTTTGAGAAAGGAGTTTAACCATTATTAAGTGTTTTTATTTTCAAAAACAAAAGAAAGCAAGTTTTAATTTTATTACATGCAAGGATGCAAAAGAAACATGAAAACATGTAAGGGGAGACTAACTAGGTCTACCTTAATGTTATCATGCAAGATTGGGCCTAAGGTTAAGGATGTAAGAGAATCTCTACCTATGTTGATATGCAAAGGATGTAAATCCTAATGTCAAGGCTCGAGAGTTATCCTAACCGAGTGGTCCTAGGGAAGCTATCATATATTTGGCTTGGTTGTAGAACCAAGGGAAGCAAAGGGATGAAGCAAGCAAGTGCTTTGGCAGAAGCACACAAATAATGCAATGCACAGAAAAATAATCACACATGCGTAGGAAAAGAAGGAAGTCTCATAGCCTACAACAACATCGATGTACCGGAAGCAACCAGGAACTGACACATTTGATTCCCGTGAAAGGTATCACCACACGATATGAGCTATCAAGTGTGAAGAGTAAATGAGCGCAGGTATCAGTAATAAATGAGAAACTCAAGAGAAAGCATGGAGAGTCAGAATGAGGAACACTTTCCACTTTTTATTATTGACTCGATAAAGAAAGCAACATGATTTGCGTATGGTAAGCTGACACGGACTAAAACTATGCGGGGGTTGATTGTGAACCCTTTATGCGTGCCCATCATATCATCATAACATACAACACCTGTAGATTTCATCAAAGCGTGTCTTTGCTTGGTGGTGCCACTCTAGGTTGCCTAACCACTCGTGACTTATGCAAGCACAAAAGTAAACTCGCGACCTGAAGCGCCTCCCTATGCACGGAAAAGGACTTTAACCAAACCATACATAAATAGCAAACAAAATAGCCCTAAACAGGTCTTTAAATAAACCAGAGAGGTTCCTGAACATGCTCCAACTAAAGATGCCCCATCATGCATCTCTAATCCTACTTCTCATGGCAAAAGAAAGCGGTAAAACCCTACTTCTCATGCTCTCTAGAAAAGCGGTAAAAGAATGCGGTAAAAAGGTATAGCAAATACCACACGGATAAAAATCTGTAAGAAATAGCAAGCTATGTAATACTCCAGAAAACTTCAAGTACTACTGCCAAGCAATAAAGAAAATCGGTGAGTAATGCACTGAGGCATCAAAGCATGGGCGGAATACGTGTTTGTACACATTCGAAGCAAGTAAACCTGCAAAAGGTTGCAATCCAAACAATACAAACAATGGAATGTGTGTTTGTGCTTAAAAGGTATCAGAATGTGTGTTCGTAAACATTCGAAACAAGATAAACCTGAAAGAAATCACGATCCAGACAATAGGATTCACATTCGTACGCAAACAAGTATTAGAATGTGCATTCGTACGCATTCGAATCAAATGAACCTGCAAGAGAAATGAAAACCAAACAAGAAGACAAAGGATGTGCATTCGTACGCAAATAAGAAATCAGAATGTGTGTTCGTACACATTCGGAACAAGGTGCACCTGCAAGAAAAGATGAAAACCCAACAAACAGACAAAGGATGCGCGTTTGTACGCAAATAGACAATAGAATGTTTGTTCGTGCACATTCAAACAATTGGATAACCTGCAAGGAAGGTGTAAATCCAACAAACAGACAATAGGATGCGCGTTCGTATGCAAACAAGCAATAGAATGTGCGTTCGTACACATTCGAGAAAATGGGATGACCTGCAAGAGAGGTGTATATCCAAACAAACATATAATAAGATGTGTGTTCGTATGCAAACAAGCAATAGAATATGCGTTCGTGCACAATCAAACAATTGGATAACCTGCAAGAAATTTTAAATCCAACAAACAAACAATAGGATGCGCGTTCGTACGCAAATAAGCAATGGAATGTGCATTCATACACATTCTAACAATCGGATAACTTACAAGAAAGGTGTAAATCCAAACAAACAGACAAAAGTTGCACGTCCGTACGCAAACAAGCAATGGAATGTGCGTTCGTACACATTCTAATCAAGATGAACCTGCAAGAAAGGTAAAAACCCAAGCAAGTAGACAATAGAATGCACACACATATGTGCAAGCGCAAAATAAGGATGCTACAAATCCAAATCGCAAGTGTGAGTGTTCAATGTACATTGCACGTGAAATATAGTGTCAGAATTAACAAAGCAAGTGCTAGAAATAAAGCACCGAATGCAAAACCTGTCGTATATATGACAATAAACCAGTATAAGCATACAAGAAGTGAAATAAAATTAAAAAAAATCGGCTTGAGAAAGCGCTTTTCGAAATTAGAGCAAAAAAGTCAACTTCTTGGAATCGATTAAGAATCACATGGTTGTTTGCAAAAATGTCAACGGATTCAAAAACGTGATCGGTTTTAATTAATTCCGAGTGGAAGCGACATTTTTTGGACCTTAAAGTAACATGGCAGAAACTCCATTTAGGCACATTGCACTTGAAATTTGGTTCCAAAGCCTTCAAAAACGGTTTTATAACGTGCCAAAATGTTGGGGACAACTATCGTTACTTTGGACTTTTGAGGAAAAGTGAGTTTCGATGCACAAAAACGTTGAAAAACGCTTATGGAACAATGAAATTCATGTACCAAATTAAGTTCCAATTCGCTTTTGCTTTGGTTTTGAAATGTGAAATAAATTGGAATTTAATTCATGTACATGTATTCAACAACACAAAACAAAATTAAATACAAGTTATGTACAAGATGCAATGTTGTTTGAATGAAAATAAATGCAAAAATATGCATGAAAATGCATGTTTATTCAGTTTATGATGTTTCCATGTATGGAATGCTAATGAATGATATACAATCATGTTCAACGCATGCTCAAAGTGAACAACACCTAAATGCGATGCAAACATGGATTAACGTCAAACTAAATCAAGCATATGATGTGTCATGGTGCGGTGATTTCATACAAGCATGCAAGTGTCATCAATACATGAAAAAGTGTGTGAAAATGAGACTCCGACACACTTTAACGTCATTAAAATCAAATACCAACACATAAACTTGATTCAATTATTCAAGAGGCTTGTGTATCAATGCATGAGCATAAAAAATGCAAACTAAATGCATATGTACAATGCAAATGAACCTACAAGTCAAAAATGCGCTTAGACTACATTTTGACACAATTATGTATGCAAAATAAGGATTATTTCACATGAATTAAATGCAAATTATCAACCTAAATTCTACCTAATACACGAGCATGTAATAGGTGATGCAAAAGTTCAATTAAAGTGACCTAAATGCAAAGAAAAATGATTACACAAGTGTATGTGTGTTATGTACAATTTTCCTTCATGTCGACACAATAACGTCGCAAAATTGAAGTCAAATCAAAGAATTCATAAATAAAAATTCAATAATCGGAATCCACACAACAATTGCAATCAAATTCAATAATCAATTTCAAGAAAAGTCAAAAGTCAAAAATCACTTAAAATAAGTGGTTATTTGAAGAGGAACTTACTTGATCTTAAAGTTTGACTTGAATTGATGAAGAAAATACCAAATCCTAGCTTCAATTGATGAATAATCGGAGAATTAACAAGAAATCAGAAGAGGAAAACCTTGATTCTTTAGAAATTGAAAAAAATTGAAGGAGAAAGACCTTCCTTCAATAAAAGAGGGCAAACCGAGCCCTTAGGAGAAAGAGGAGGTCTGTTCGGCCTTGAAGAGGAAGAGAGGAGGACTGCCAGAGCACACGGACGACCGATGAAGGAAGAGAAGTGGCCGTAATTGAAGAGGAAGGGTCGGTTGAGGAGGTCGGTGATGGAAAGAGGGCGCAGAGGAGCCGGTGGCGCGTGGGGAAGACCAGAACGAAGTAGATCGGGCCAGAAGGAGGTCAGCTGGAAGTAGGGGAGGTCGGCCGGAGATAGATCACCGTGATGGCTGGCTGGGCAGTGGTGGTGGGAGGTGGCTCGGTCTTGAAGGGGGCTTGGAGAGAAGGCTTAACTTTTACATTTTTCTTAATTTGCTCTTTGATTTTGAGAGAGAATTATGAGAGGAAAAAGTGAGATTTGAGAGGAAAATTTAGCAAATGATTGTGTATCTCCAATTTGTGAAGGGGAAAATTTATTTATAGCGTGAAAAGTTGGGCCTTGGAGTCCCTTGGATCCATAATTAAGCCCAAATCGCGATTATCCGAAATATTTTCATCCACGATCCAAAACAACCAAATTCGTGCGAAATTTGAAGTCAGACTCTAAACGAAAAATGTCTAGAACGCGAAATTGCTATTGAGACTCAAAATTTCAACTCAATCGGATGAACGGTCCAGCCGATATGGATTTTTGAAGTTTCATCACACTTTTCAGGCATCTGACACGTGCAGTTTATTGCGCTCTTCGGAGAAATTACCTCGAACGAGGGTATTTTGATCAAAATTCAAACTCATTGTCTCCGTGACAAATGAAGACAACAAAATTTTTGAACTTTTTGCAATGATATCATCTCATTTTAATAAAAATCGAGCGATATATGATTTTTCAAACTTCGCGTATCAGATGAAGAATGCTCGATTCGTCTCAAAATCAACTCCGAAGAATAAAAAACTTCTCTTAAATGGTGAAGAATTGGCTCTGGATATGTGAATGAAAGTCGTAGAGTACTTCGATACGGTATTTTAGACACCGGTCCCGCTTATTTTCGATGTTCCAGCTAGGAGTTATGACCTTTTTAGCGCACCAAGAACACGGTACAGCAGTAAAAGTCAGTTTAATCCACTTGAAAGATCAATTTCTTTGAGGGCTTTCTTCATAAAATTTGCTTTCGGCTTGTGAACTAAAGTTATAGATAATAGTGAGAGGGACCTACCAGTCAAAAATCATCAGAAAATACCTACGGGCTGAGAGATATGCCTTCCGGAGCGCCCGAGACGCACTGAAAACCCAAAATTCACTTTATTGAGAAAAGAACAAACAAAGGCCCAGGTTCTAGCCGATTTTGTGGCAGAAATGACCTTCCCCACACCCATGAAGGAACCAACAAATGGACGATATTCATCGACAGTGCCTCCAGCTCGATTGGTAGTGGAGCATGCATAATCCTGGAAAACAGAGAAGGAATCATCGTAGAGGTATCCCTCTCCCTCTCATTCCCCACTTCCAACAACCAAACAGAATACGAAGCCTTCCTCGCCGGTCTCCATCTTGCTAAGGATATGGGAGCCAAAGAGGTCAAAATCCTCACAGACTCACAACTTGTAGCTTCCTAGGTTCGAGGTGAATACCAGGTGAAGAACGATCAACTAGCTAAATATTGGGTCCTCGTACAAGACAACTTGAAGAAGTTCATCTCAGTCAACGTGCAACATATTCCCCGAGAACACAATACTTGAGCGGACGTTCTGTCCAAACTAGCCAGCACAAAAATGAAGGGGGGAAATAAGTAAGTGGTCCAGGAAATACTACATCGACCAAGCATCGAGAAAAAAACGCCTCAATCACAGCGTGCTTGTTATCAAGGAGGGAACCTCCTAGATGACACCCGTCTATAAATACCTTACAAGTTGAACCCTTCCCGATGATCCCAAAGAAGCGAGCATCATCAGACGAAGGGCATGTTCATACGTCATCCTCGAAGATAAACTCTACATAAGGGGATTATCCATCCCTCTCCTCAAATGCATCGAAGAAGCCAGAGTGCCATATATATTGAAAGAGATACATGAAGGCATCAATGCCCAACACCTATGAGGCAAATCTCTCGCCAGGAAAGCCCTTAGGGCAGATTACTATTTGCCGACCATGCAGCTCGATGCCAAGGAGCACGTTAAGAAATGCGATAAATGCCAACGGCACGAGCATATGCACTTATCTCCTCCGAGCGAACTTAAATCTCTCTCGTCCCCTTGGTCCTTCTCGTGGTGTGGGCTAGATATCCTCGGTTCATTCGTCATAGGGGCCTATCAAAATAAATACTTGATAGTAGGCATCGATTACTTCACCAAATGGATAGAGGCCAAAGCATTAGCTAAAATCACCGCTCAAAACATCTTACGCTTCTATAAGAGAAACATACTCGCCCGACTCGGCATACCACAAGTTATAATCACCGACAACGGGACACAATTCACCGGAAAAAAACTTCCAAGATTTCGTTGCTCATTTGGGAACCGTGCAACACTTTGTTTCGGCCAAACACCCACAAACGAACAGGAAGGCCGAATCCGCGAACAGAGTCATACTGCACTGACTCAAACGAAGGCTGGATGAATCAAAGAAGATGTGGGTGAAAGAGCTACACAACATGCTCTGGGCCTATTAGACTAATCCTCACTCATCCATAGGGGAGACCCCATTCCAATTAGCCTACGAAACCTAGGTCGTCATTCCAATAGAGATTGTCGAGCCATCGAGAAGAACCAAATCTTAGCTCGATGAGGAGATGAATGATCAGTCCTTAAGAGAGGAACTCGACCTGGTCAAGGAGATAAGAACGGGGGATGCCCTGAGAGAAGCCTCACTTAAATAGAGAATATCCTTCCACTATGATGCCAAAGTCATCCCTCAAGAATTTGACGTCGGAAGCTTAGTCCTTAAACAGAACCTTAAAAGCTCCACCGAGGGAAAACTCACAACGAACTGGCAAGGCCTCTACCGTGTTTATGCTAAAACAGGAACCGTTGCCTACTACTTAGAAAATCTTATAGGGGAACAACTTACTCGATCATGGAACGCCGAAAAACTTAAACAATATTATATTTAAGGCACATACAGTCGACACACCTCTAGAAACCATCCAGATGCTTATATCTCGACATCAAGCAGATGCCCCGGTACCAATGATGCACAATATTATAGAATTAAAGAGCTACTCTCTCTACTCATATAACGAGCTAGGTCTCCGCCTCGACGCGGGGGACTCAAACGAGCCTCGTTATCTAAGTACCTCGCCCGGAAGAACACCCAGCTCGCGATGGGAAGTCCATGCCAACGATCTCAGGCCTTTAATCAAAGCTTGAGTTCCTGACCAAGCCCAGCAAATAAACTGACCCTTTTTGTCTAGTTACCCCATATTAGCGAAGATCATACTTAACAAATGAGCATCCCCCCAAACAATAAGTATCACAAGCATACAACAAACAATAAACTGAAAATATTAAGATTACATTAGCGACCACAGGGGTCGAATTTGTCTTGGAGTTAAAACGAGGACTCCACCCCAACAAAATAAACATCAAAACAGTCGCAAAGACCGGAACTGTCACTACAAAATATGGTCTATGCCCAAGCAAATACAAAACAAAACCAACACATCAAGAGCAGAACGGGAAGTCACTCGGCAGGCAAAATTGGACCTTCTCCAGGGGTCACTTGCGAGGGAGTATCATCCACGATCATATCGTCAAGGAACATAGGCTTTTTTATCTCGCCTCCCTCGACATAGAAATGAACCCTCATTCCATCAGTCATCAGCTCCACACCCAGGTTTATGATGCGCATTTGGGCCACGAAATTATCAAAACTCGCCATCGAGGAAAACACCGCATCGTTATAAGCTTGGTGTACCCGACCAATGAACTCTTCCCGAGTCCTCACCCTTAAAAATTCTTCGAATTATCCTTCGGTCGGGGCCATCTCCTTCTTCAAACGATCATTCTCCTCAGCGAGTGCCTGATTATCCTTCAAAACAGCGTCACGTTCCTCGATGGCCACTTTGAGATCCTCCAAAAACTTTTTCTGAACCTCCTCCCCCCTCTTTTCAACCTCTTTCAACTTGGTCTTAAGTTGACACAGCTCGGCATCCGGGGGTTGGTTCTTCTCTGAAAACGTTGCGGCTATCTCGAAAATCTGCATTAATGCCCCTGCATCATCGGCCAGTGTCGTCCTCTTGGTCGATCGATCCAGCCCATCCAGCATAAGCTTCTCAGCATAAGGGAGGACCACACTCGCGCTCTTAAAATACTTTCTATCATTCCAGCAAGGAGGGATGTTGAACTTCCCTTTCTCTTTCTCATTTGTCTGATATATATCAGCTTGCGTCCTTTTCAGCCTCAATGACACTGGTTGAGGGGACATCGCCCTAATTTCTGGGCCAGTGGATGATTTCCCCAAACCATTTGCTAGAGCCACCCCCAGATATGTCGGGGAAGACCTAGACTCATTCCCCTTCTTCCTCATGGCCTGTCGAGCCACATGTTCCATGGCCTAATTTATCTTATCTATAACAAAAAGAACAAATACGAATTAGCAAAGACAAAATATACACTAAAATATACTACGAAGAAATGGGACAAGGCATCTACCCAAATAAGCCTTAAGGTCCCCACAAGTAAGGAGCTCTTTAACGTTTATCAAACTCGGCTCGGAGATCCCCTCTCCATCCTAGTTTAGGAGAGACTTTCCCCTTTTCCCCATACGCTGAATGCGGGGGAAGCCCGTAACGAATACTGACAGTTTCTCGAAACTGGCCATGTGTTCTTTACCTAGTTCCTCTCTGACCCAGACGTAGAAATCAAGACCCTTGTAGAAATGCTTCCTCGTCCACCAAAATCAGAACTTCTTGACGAACGCATGCTTCTGTCCAAGTCCAAGCCGAGAATTGTCCGAAATACATTATACAATGCTCGTTCAGACACCGGCTGGAGAAGCATATACCTATCCTTAAAGAAGCGGACAGACTCGTGATACGCCTTGAAGAACTTCCTATTTTGGTGCTTCAGGGATACCAATCCCCACCGAACTTTCCCTTCAACCTTATTCAAACTCCTCTAAAGACAAAAAAATATAGAAGAATAGGTCGAGAGTGGCGCCCACCTCCAGATACTTGCAAACAATTTCAAATGCCCGCAGGAAAGCTATAACATTAGGATGGAGTTGGAACAGGGACAGACGAAGGTGACGAAAACCCCTTACCTAGAAGTCGGTGAAGGGCACCCGAAAATCTAACTCCCGAAACTAGATGTCAAAAACTGGGATATAGTGGACTTCGTATCTCAAGCAAATTCTATCATCCTTAGCCGAAATATACACAACCCAGACTTCAATAGCCACACCGGTTTCCCCGATAACTTCGGGCGTCACGTACGAATCCACCTAGCGAAATACCTCGCTCGGATGATCCACGAACTACGATGCTCGATTCCATACGTCACAAGCCGCTTAAACCAAAGGATCATCCTTGTTGGTCTCATTGACCTCAGGCATGGGCGAACTCTTATTGATCAACTGAACTGAATCACTCTGCTCAACGGAAGTAAACTCGGAAGAACTTTGCCCGAAACCCTCGGGATCCTCTCGGATGTCCTCATCAACACTTGCCATGATACTTGAAAAGTAGAGGAGCTAGGTGAGCTCGACATATACGTCAAATCCACCCTTCCACCACTAATCAAGTGAAAGTGCTTGGACGAGCAAGGATCATATCCCTAGGTAAAAGCCATCACTCGATAGGAAACGCTCAGACCTAGACTCTCCAAACTCGAACCACTATTGCAAACAGATCCTCTCCGAGAGGATGTCACACCGTCAAAACGAAGGGCAACATCGAGGAAGAAACATGCAGGTGGCCTAAGCGGCATAAGACGCCGAAGAGAGGCAGAGCAACCACTCACCACCGATGAAATTCCCAAAAACCAAAATCCTAACCACATGCATTTCTACAAACATCCGAAGTTTTCAAAGCTAATCAACCAAACTCAAGTAAGAAATTCGAAAACGTATCATTTAAGAGTAAAAAACGATTGTAGAACAGGTAATCGGAACACTGATACGGCGGAGATGACTCTGAACCACCTTAAATTAACTCTCTGGATTAATGGATGTTAAAGTCGGGCGCAAACGAATAAGATCAAACAGAAAAAAAGTCACTAAATGAAGAATCAATCTCTATTTTATAGCACCTCACCCCGCACGTGGTTCTGCGCCTACCTAGGGAACCTAGGGGAGCCATCATTGCACCCTAGTCCCTAGGTCTGCCAGCTGTCAGCGCACACGGTTCGAGGCCACATGGACAAAAACTCTCCAAATTCCTCAACCTTTCGGTTCCTCGACAACATCCCTTATCCCCGAAGAAAACAATCTTGGCTGAACTCCTCGAAATCAAGTCATCACCTATGCGACCAGAGATAACGACTTGGGGGGCTAATGTTTTGGACTACCCGAATGGTTATCGAGTCAACCACGCTCTTAGCGAGTCAGCGAATGCAGGAGCTCCCATGGAGCATCAACTACTCCCTTCGCATGTCGTGTTGTATCCTCTGCTCAACAGATATCGAGCAGACCAAATAGACTTTCACCTTTGGGGGTCATGCCTGTTATGTCCTTATCTGGTCGTCAAAACGGCTAGTTTCGAGCACTCTCACCCGGTCTGATTTAGTCAGCCCGGACCAACGATATCCAAGGGTCCGCAAATCTCGGCCTGAAACTAGCAGCCAATGAGAATCCTCTTGAGATTATTATATAAACCCTCATATCTTTGAGGGCAAGGTAACACATTCTTACTCTCAAAACTCTAATATTCATTATTATCACCTTAAACACTTGCTTACTTTAGCATCGGAGTGCCTTGCAGGTACACCCCCCTCCGCATCCAACATTGCTCGAAGGATCTTTGTTCGTTCTGGCCATCTTCAATTCTGATCAATACTCCAAATCAGTTTGTATAAATAAATAAACAATTAAAGATGAGCGAACACAACTACACAACTACCAAGACAAAACACCAAAAACTGAAATCCCTAATACAAAATAGTAAGAGAAAGCTAGTAAGGAAAAAGGAAACGGGATAGAGTTCCTTATCTATAGACCATCAAAAATAAAAGGAGGCCGAAAACACTCAGGTCATTATTGGCTCAGATAACCATAGACCTACCAAAATACTATTTTCAAGTCAACAAAAATTCATGTCTTCTATGTCTTCCGCAACCACTAGTATACATGAGAACATAATAAGAACCTCTTAAGCCTAAAAGGACCACCTAGAAAGAAAAACATCTAAAAAAGAGTCAATGGATTCATGGTTAAAACTACGGACCTACCCAACCATCTAAAAATCCTATATTTAACATACACCACTATATTACAAGTCATAGACATATGGACAAGAAACATCCTTAAATCAATAAAGACTCCTCTTTTTATTAAATTATTTGTAGTAGAGATTCTATCATGTTGGAGCTATTTGGATAAAATAATTACTTTAGAGGAGAGCCAACTTCTCCAAATACTAGAAATGACCTGATCCACTAACGAGACATGTCGATCACTAAAAAAAATATGAGTGAGAAGGAAAGAGTACGCAGATGTCACCGAGTATAAGAAACATTTTTAGACTGGCGCCACCATTTCTTGTCATCCTAGAAGAAAAGAGTAAAGTCTTTAACATTTAAACGAAAATGAACTATAACCACAACCATATGTTCACCCTGAAAAATAAAAACTTTTCTCCACTTAAAACTCAAAGTCAAGAGTAACTCTCCCACTTTCAATTGTCCAAACCTAAAGCTTCTTTCACTCAAATTGCTTCAAATTTTAAATTTTATTAAATAATTAAAATCAAAAGAAAAAGCTAACATGTGTCCAAAAACTATAAGTTAATAAATTATTTATAGAAATGTTTTTTTGAACAACGCGCATTTAATATTTTAAAATTTTAAATATGATTTTATTATATTTAATTATATTTAAATTTTTTTAATTATGATATTTTTAACATGTAGCCGTAACACATGTTAGCATGACCTAAAATCAAATGACATATTCATTAAGGTGTTTTCAATAATAAATAAACTATTAATTCAACTTCTAAACTATTCCTCATCTTCTATTAATTTAGTTTTAAAATTACATGAATATAATAAATAAGTCTTTAAATTATTTAAAATCGGTTGATCCAACCCATAATGTCCATGTGTTAATAATTGATTGACAGATTCATATACTTTAAAAAATTATATAATTTATGGATCAAATTGGAGAGTAGTGACAAAACTTGTCTAAAATATATTAAAATAGTATATATGATATGCATGATTGTCAATTAGTATGTGCAAAGATAATTAACAATTACTCCATATAACCAATTATAACTTTTCTACATATTTATCAGAGTTAAATAATAGACAAATATAGTATAAATCTGGTAGAGTATGGTAACACTAACGAGTGTTCCCCAGTGAGACAGTAGTGGTACGTACGAGGCATGGGCTAATTTGATAACACAATTTCACTGTCAGATACGAGCTGTGATCTAAAAAGATGTGAAATCGAGAGAGAAAAACTCTCCACCAATTAAAAACCAAGAATATGATGACATGGCACCACGAATTGTTTTTTATATCATTCATCCTATAGCCGCATCCCTCGCACGTGACACCCATAACTCACTCCTTTCCCATTATCCAACGCATGGGTCTTGGACTCCCGTCCAATCATATTCCTCCACCTCACCACTTTTTTTCCACCCCTATTCTATTCTTAGCATTCGTTTATGTTTAATTATTCAATTAGGACTCAATAATTATCCTTTTATTAAACTAATTCAAAATTAAGAGCCGACATGGGAAGTGAAGTTGGAGAAGAAAGAAAAAACAAGACAGTAACATGTTTTCTGTTTAATTATGTGTCTGTTTTATCATCATCATTTAACTGTCCTTTTTTTCTTATCTATTTTAGGAACAAAGCCAAACCCACTTGCCCAAATTAGTTTTTCTTTTTTAATTTAAATTTAAATATATAATAATAAAAAAACAGCACCAAGTAGATGCTGTTGCTGAATGAATCTATCTAAGAGTTGGATTGGATTGGATGATGATTTGATATCTTTTTCTTATAATATTCTTTTATTTATCTTTATTCATTTCATTCCTTTCTTTCTCCAGCACCTTCACATGGGAACACTATAAAATTCATATATCTTTATAGCATATGATGGCGGTCCCTTCTGTTCTTTCTCAGTCTCAATTCTGTGAGCTTCCAGTTGTGGACTAAGGGCTCCATCTAGGTAGCAGACAAACAAGGCAGGTGATCCAGATTCACCATCTTCTTTACTGCTGCAGGTGCAGGGTATGGTATGCTGCTCTCCCACTAATGGTTATTTTAACCCTTACCTATAACACCTTTCTTTCTTCAACTTGAACTTTCTCAACAACCAAGTTTTTCCCTTTCAAGGTTAGTTACTATTTTGCTTCTTGTGTTTGTTTATAGAGACATGTAGTCATGTTAAGTAAGTTCAATTGTTAGTTGGGTAGAGACATCACATACCTTTATGATGTATGAGGGTTTATGATTTGATTGTTTTGTATGATTGGGTTTTAATTCATAGATTGTGACTAGTTATTTGTTTAAGGCTTTAATAATTTTGTCATATTGATGATAGAGTTTAATAGTTTTGTAACATCATTGTATATGGTTTTGATTGAGTTAGTTACCTTGTTTTTTTTTAATGTTGTAAATGTAGATTGTGCTAAAATGTCAACCACGAGGCCGAGCCAATCGTCGAACAATTCAGGGAGGTCGAGAAATAGTGCTAGGATTATTGCTCAGACGACTGTAGATGCGAAGCTTCATGCAAATTTTGAGGAGTTTGGTAGTTCATTTGACTACTCGAGTTCGGTGCGTGTGTCTGGCTCGGTGGATGGAGATCAACAACCGAGGTCGAACAAAGTAACAACGGCTTACCTCAATCATATACAAAGAGGTAAGCAGATCCAGCCTTTTGGGTGCTTGTTAGCGCTAGACGAGAAAACGTGCAAGGTTGTTGCGTATAGTGAGAATGCGCCTGAGATGCTGACTATGGTGAGTCATGCTGTTCCTAGTGTTGGTGACCATCCTGCCCTTGGTATTGGGACTGATATAAGGACTGTTTTCACTGCGCCGAGTGCTTCTGCGTTGCAGAAGGCGCTGGGGTTTGCGGAGGTTTCACTTCTTAACCCCATTCTTGTTCATTGCAAGACTTCTGGGAAGCCGTTTTACGCGATCATTCATCGTGTTACTGGTAGTTTGATCATTGACTTTGAGCCGGTGAAGCCTTATGAAGTTCCCATGACTGCCGCGGGGGCCTTGCAATCTTACAAACTTGCTGCTAAAGCAATTACAAGATTGCAATCTTTGGCTAGTGGCAGTATGGAAAGGCTTTGTGATACCATGGTTCAAGAAGTTTTTGAACTAACAGGTTATGACAGGGTGATGGCTTATAAATTTCATGAGGATGATCACGGAGAGGTGATTGCTGAGATAGCAAAGCCAGGCCTAGAGCCATATCTAGGTCTGCACTATCCAGCAACAGATATTCCCCAGGCTGCGCGGTTTCTATTTATGAAGAACAAGGTCCGTATGATAGTTGATTGTCATGCAAAACATGTGAAGGTTCTTCAAGACGAAAAACTCCCATTTGATTTGACTCTGTGCGGTTCAACCTTAAGAGCTCCACATAGTTGCCATTTGCAGTACATGGCTAACATGGATTCAATTGCTTCGTTGGTTATGGCAGTAGTCGTCAATGACAGCGATGAAGATGGAGATAGCGCTGACGTAGTTCTCCCACAAAAGAAAAAAAGACTTTGGGGTTTGGTAGTTTGTCATAACACTACTCCAAGGTTTGTTCCTTTTCCTCTAAGGTATGCTTGTGAGTTTCTGGCTCAAGTTTTTGCCATCCATGTGAACAAAGAAATAGAGTTAGAATATCAGATTCTCGAGAAGAATATCTTGCGCACGCAGACGCTGTTGTGTGATATGTTGATGCGAGATGCGCCCTTAGGTATTGTATCACAAAGCCCTAATATAATGGATCTAGTGAAATGTGATGGGGCTGCACTCTTGTATAGAAACAAGTTATGGATATTAGGAGCGGCACCGACTGAATCTCAAATAAGAGAGATAGCTTTATGGATGTCTGAGTATCATACAGATTCGACAGGTTTGAGTACAGATAGCTTGTCGGATGCAGGGTTTCCAGGGGCTCTTTCTCTTAGTGATTCTGTATGTGGAATGGCAGCTGTTAGAATAACTGCAAAAGACATAGTTTTCTGGTTTAGGTCGCACACTGCTGCAGAGATTCGATGGGGAGGTGCAAAGCATGAACCGGGCGAACAGGACGATGGCAGGAAGATGCATCCAAGATCATCATTCAAGGCTTTCCTTGAAGTTGTGAAGGCTAGAAGTGTACCATGGAAAGACTTTGAAATGGACGCTATTCATTCATTGCAATTAATACTGAGAAATGCGTCCAAAGATACAGATATTATAGATATGAACACGAAAGCAATCAATACAAGACTAAATGATTTGAAGATTGAAGGGATGCAGGAATTGGAAGCAGTGACAAGTGAGATGGTTAGGTTAATTGAAACAGCAACAGTGCCTATTTTGGCAGTGGATGTTGATGGGACGGTCAACGGGTGGAATATAAAAATCGCCGAGTTAACAGGTCTTCCGGTTGGCGAAGCGATTGGAAAACATTTACTCACCCTGGTTGAGGATTCTTCAACTGATATAGTCAAGAAAATGCTCAACTTGGCACTACAGGGTATGTTTTTTCCTTTTCCATCTTATTATACTTGCTTAAGACAGTTATTTTCTTTATTTTTCAAGTTTAAGGACTCTAATGTTTCATTTTGTTATAATGTAATCAGGCGAAGAAGAGAAGAATGTCCAATTCGAGATAAAAACACATGGGGATCAGGTGGAATCCGGTCCTATTAGTTTGATAGTTAATGCCTGTTCAAGCAGGGATCTTCGTGAAAATGTCGTGGGGGTTTGTTTCGTGGCCCAAGACATTACTGCTCAGAAGACTGTCATGGACAAATTCACCCGAATTGAAGGTGATTACAAAGCAATTGTGCAGAATCCAAATCAATTAATCCCTCCTATATTTGGTACAGATGAATTCGGCTGGTGTTGTGAGTGGAACGCAGCAATGATTAAGTTAACCGGATGGAAGCGCGAGGAAGTGATGGATAAAATGCTTCTAGGAGAGGTTTTCGGAACTCAAATGTCTTGTTGTCGTCTAAAGAATCAAGAAGCTTTCGTTAATTTTGGCATTGTACTTAATAAAGCCATGACCGGTTTGGAAACAGAAAAGGTCGCTTTTGGTTTCTTCTCTCGGAAAGGCAAGTATGTAGAGTGCCTACTTTCAGTGAGTAAGAAAATCGACGCAGAGGGCCTTGTTACCGGAGTCTTCTGTTTCTTGCAGTTAGCTAGCCCCGAGCTGCAACAAGCATTACATATTCAGCGCCTATCCGAACAAACTGCTCTCAAGAGACTGAAAGTACTAACTTATATGAAAAGGCAGATCAGGAATCCGTTGGCTGGGATTGTGTTTTCTAGTAAAATGCTGGAGGGTACTGACTTGGAAACCGAACAAAAACGAATAGTGAACACTAGTTCTCAGTGCCAGCGCCAGCTTAGCAAAATTCTTGATGACTCTGATCTAGACGGCATCATTGATGGGTATGATATCAGTCGATGTATTCTTTTAATTTTTTTTACCCTTACTCACATTCATGTGTGAAATTTCGGCGTCTTTTTTTCTTAATGTATGTTTAACAGGTACTTGGATCTTGAGATGGCTGAATTCACTTTACATGAGGTACTGGTTACCTCTCTTAGTCAAGTCATGAATAGGAGTAACACAAAGGGTATCCGAATAGCCAATGATATTGCGGAGCATATCGCGAAGGAAACCTTGTATGGTGATAGTCTTAGGCTTCAGCAGGTCTTAGCTGACTTTTTACTAATTTCCATCAATTCCACACCAAATGGAGGCCAGGTTGTTATAGCAGCCTCCTTAACTAAAGAACAGTTGGGAAAATCAGTCCATCTTGTTAACTTGGAGCTCAGGTAACTGTCCCATACTTACGCGTTAATTTACAGTGTTACGTGATTTAACCTCGGATAACGATCTTAGCTTCGGTTGTTTGTGATTTGTGTAGCATAACACATGGTGGCAGTGGCGTGCTAGAAGCGACACTGAACCAGATGTTTGGAAATAATGTGCTAGAATCTGAGGAGGGTATTAGCCTACATATCAGTAGGAAGTTGTTAAAGCTTATGAATGGAGATGTCCGTTATTTAAAAGAAGCAGGAAAATCATCGTTTATTCTATCTGTTGAACTCGCAGCAGCTCATAAGTTGAAAGGTTGAAATTTTGGAAAAATAATAAAAGTGAACACAGCATGATATTGTTCAATGTAACTCTTGTTTGTTTCATGTTTTTTAACTTGTAACGTATGTTGTAGATATGTGTAGTAGTGTTTCTTTCACACCCCATGGCTTGTTCTTATTTCTCAGTCATTATGCTGCAAAATGAAAAGTTAGAACACGTTTAATCGGGTTGGTTGCTTGTCTCCACTAGTTAGGAGTATTACCATTTACTGGTATAAACGAAAATCCGCTTTTTAGATTAACTGATTAACCAATTTATTGCAAGTTTTGAATAACAAGCTAATGACTCATCTTAACAAACTTGATGACTTATAGTAGAGACAAATAAAAGCTTTCAATAGTGGAATTACTTCCTATCCAAGTAAAATTATTGTTTCGGTGTTTGTATAACATGTATCATTAGTTCATGTAGTTAGGTAAATCCAAAACTAGTGCTTCAAACATGGAAATTTCCAATAAAACAAAAGTTGTTTCAGCTGCATCACTCCAAACAAAAGCATCGCATTTTAGCAGAGTTATAAGAGGAGTAGCCACTGTCGAATAATTTTGAACAAGTTTCCGTAGAATCCAATAAGACCTATGAATCCACGTAATTGCCTCACTTTCTTAGGTGATGTCCAATGAATCATGACACAAATTTTTGCCGGGTTCGGACCAACTCCCATGTAATGACCAAGATATTCAATGGAAAACAAAATCACAAAACACCTCAAATATGGGTCAAATGTAAAGTTCATAGTGGATTGAAAAGTGGAGAGGGTGTTACATAAACCAAACGATATTACTAGGAATTCACAGTGACCTTGGTGAGTGCGAAATGTCCTCTTATGAATGTAACATCCATCCGAATATGGGGATAACATGAGCACAACTCCAACTTGGAAAACCAATGAGTGTCATAGAGCTCACCAAACAAGCTTGTTAATAGCCAGAATAGGAAACATGTCTTTGCTAGTAATGGCGTTCAAGGCTTGATAGTCCATGCAAAATATCTATGTACTTGAACAAGGCCTGACATGGACAGGGTTAGTATGGTGTGAAGGTTGATTTTATGGTCTACTGGCCTTTATGGTGGAAGGTGAGTTGGGGTTTTGAAAATGGGTGAGAATATGGTGAGTGAGGCCTTGACACGGTGGTCGGAGTGGGTAGGTGGTGCAGGTGTGGGTTCAGGTGTGATCAATTGGAGCTAGAGATATCTATAAATACGGTATTGCTAGAAAAGATTTGTTGCGGGTGATGAATATTTGCTTCCTCAACAAGGAACGAGAAGATTTTCAGAAATTCGAAAGAGAAGAACGGAGCAGATATCTTCGACATTCAAGTTTCATTGTGGAGATGGCTAAAAGCGAATATAAAGGGATTCTGCTATGACCTTAGTCTATAGATTTCGAATCCAAAGATATGCATCGGTTGGAGGGCTTAGTTGCAGCTCATTCGCATCTGCACTGTATTTTTAAACACTTCACTGTCGGGGGTGCAGCAATATAGTAATTGGAAGTGGAGGGAGTTGTTGTGATATTATGGCTATTAGTACTGAGAATGGATTCTAATATGTTTTTCGGATTCGATCCAGAGTCGTGGAATTTTGTAGGATATCGGCCTGATTAAAGGCTTTGGCTTAGCTTGATGCAAACAACCTTGCTGATTTTCTCATGTCATCTTGAAAAAGAATGTCTCTCGGCTGTAGTTTCAAGTATCGTCGCAATTAGTGGTGGAGGTAGCTAGGACAATCTGGTTGACAACAATTTGGATGGTGCTGACAGCAACGTGTATGGATACACATCTTTCACCCTGTCTGATGAGATCCGGAGAATTGGAAATCGGCTGGTACCGGCATGGATGTAGGTACTGGTTTAGTTTTGATATTAATATCTCTGGCTTTTTGGCAGACTCTCATCGCTACTAGCTTGATAGTATCGGGATATATAGTATGCTTGGGGAATAATTCTGGCGGCGTTGTTTGGGATAGGTGCAGGGTTTAGTGTTATCGTCTTTTTGTAATGTAATGGTGAGGTTTGTTTAATGCCATCATGTTCTGTTTTGGTTTTGAATGGTGGTTAGAATAGGCATTGGGATTACATAGCAGTTGCTGCTGTGTTGGTATTTTCTATTGATCTCTCAGGATATGGTCTGTTCCAACATCTATGTATGAACTCTGTGTATTCTTTGGCATTGCTTATGCCTAGTAATAATGCAGTTGTTTTGGCTTTAAAAGAAAAAACTTGTCACCCCATGATATATCTAAGTGAGTTTTTTAACCAATCCCTATAGAGTGGAATCAAACTATGTGCATTTTTGAAAATATCTCCAGAAAATTAGAAGTATATTTTTAGTGCGCACCACTTTCTAAAATATTTGAGTGAAAACCAGAAGTATAGCTCCAGTTCCATATCGGAAGTATACATCCGGTTTTAGGCATGACAGTTAGTAGAAAAATAAAACTAAAGTAATAATCAATTTAACAAACTATTAAATTTATAACCCAGGATATAGCCCTACAATTTTTAAATCGAATAATAGAACTAAAATGTTATCCAAAATGCATTTCATAATAATGATATTCAAAATACAAATTCGATACGATACGAAATAAAAAAACTAAAGTCAAAATACAATCAAACTAAACTACTACGTATGGCGAATGATGAGCCGGTCTGGTCTGTCACCCTCGAGGTGTCTCTCTACTGCCTCCTGTATGACAGGACACCCTGAGCCTCCTCCATGATGCCTGTAACACCCCCTTCTATTTACCCGCGTTTTATAAATAATAATCAGAGTATTTAATCATAATCAAGAAGGCGTCACAATTTAAATAATGTAAATCATCAATACAGCTGTCATGCTTTCACTGAAGAAGACTTATTAAATAAATATTGCAAAAGATTATGTTTAACAGCGGAAATGAAACATAACCATAATTCCGAATACGTCACTCATAGTATTCCAGGATATTTAATCAAAACATGATTCAAAACCATTAAAATATACATTAAAGGATTCAAACAACCGTTCCCCAGTGTTACATCTACCAGAGCACGACACTGACACGCGGACAAATTAACTGACTCTATGCTAGAGCTATCCTCACCAACTCCAATGCAGCTAATACTTCGGATCTGAAATTGTTGAGTAAGGGTGAGATCTCAATTCAATATAACATGCATTATACGTTTTTAGAACACAACAGAATAATCAGATGCGTTAATCCATAAATCAAGCACAAATCATAGTCAATTCACCAGACAATTCACACAATGAAAATGTATATAATCAAACAATGGAAATTGCAACACTGGAAACCATCCTAGCATGTTACAATCCCATATGCAATGCGACTCTATGCATGTGGTACCAAACGTGAACCGAGTTCACACACCGCTCCGCTTACATGTGGAAAGACGGTGTAAATTCATGATTCGCCCATAGCTATTGGGTCAAGAATCCACCTCACTACCTCAACCTCCGGTAAGTCTATTGGCTCAACCACCACTTCCGCACAATGGGAATGAACCAAATCAACAAATGTTTATGCATGCATCATAAAAGCATGCCATCATCATTTCACATATCATGATATCAATATAAATCACATCATGTCAAATCACCGGTGTATCTCATTCAATCAAAATGAATATCAAATATATAACATGAAGCACCAATACCTCATCGGTAACTCATACCATTCATAATAGTTCCCATTATCCTTAATCGCTCATTCTTTTCAAAAATCGAGCGCCATTTTAAAATAATTTAGCAAAATAATGTTTTCTCTTTTCAAAAGGTAGTATTTTAAATTTAAGAAATAACGCCGAAAACGGCACTCAAATCGGAGTTACGGTTTAGAAAATATGAATCTTTAAAGTTTTGGAAATTTTGGAAAAATGTACATGGAACCCGGTTCCTACATATACAGGAACCCAAGTTAAAAATATCTCGCTCCCTGGTTTTTGTATGGGAACCCGGTTCCTACCTATACAGGAACCGGTTCCTGAGCCTAATTTTCCCAGTTTTGCCAATTTTAACACTGGGAACTCGGTTCCTCCCCACAGGGAACCGGTTCCCATGACCTGTAATAGTGTTTTCTGCAACTTTTGACAGCATTTTGCATCCATTATCATTTCCAAACTTTCCAATACGATTTGGTACATTAGGAACACCATTTCATCATCATTTCACACCATTATAACATCAAACAACATGGTTTATTCATCCCTATCAATTATCTGACATACTTATGATTCCTAATTCCAACACCGACACAAAATAGGGTTTATTCCTATAACTCATAATCATCATAATTCAAACTCTCTAACATACCCAATTATCCCTATGATTCCCAAAACCCATAAAGCATATTAATCGATCGAAACCACCCCTTACCTCGCGATGATTCTTCGATTTCTCTCGGCGTCAGCTTTCCTCTCTTTTCCTCTTCTCTCCAATTCTACGTGAAAGCAGTTTCTCCAAAAAGACTCCTCTTTTCCTTATTTTCCTTTTTATAGTCCTTTTAATATTTCTTTTAATATTCCTAATAAAACAAATAATTAAAACTTAGTAACAATAGAGTGATTTACTCCTCACACCCACTGTTACTCTGCACACCTCCAATCCTTTCTTCATTAAATGACCCAATTAATCCAAATAAAATTAATACTTAAGACTTTAATTAATTAAATAATTAAATTCTCACTTATTTAATATTTGAATTAAATCGGGGTGTCACAATGCCCTCCAAAATGCCTCTGACATCGGATCCGTCAAGAAACAGCCATCTGTCAATGTCATCCCTAGCAAGCTCCATGATACGGCGACACCTAGGCAACACGTCCTGGGCCTGATCCCTCCTCGCCGGCTCATCCTCCGGGATCTCCTTATGAACCGGCCTGGGTGGGTTCCCTGGAGCATCTTGTATCATGTATTGATGAGATACCCTAAAGAACCACAACATGTAACCGTACTCGTACCTCCATTCGTCTGGAGCCACGGTACTCCTAACGTCCTCAGGTATGAGATAATTCTCAAAATCATCAAAAATCTCATTCATCTCCCTCCTCTTCATTGTTGGAGGGGCAGATACAGCAGGATATCGAAGAATGGTCTGAGTATACCCGAATTGACACATCACTCGCTCGGGCATATAAGCAGCAATCTTCCGAGTACCGCAGACCAACCAGCCTGTAAATAGAGAAACCTCATCAAATGGTATCGTCTCATGGTGGTCGGCGTAGGCACAAAAGTGAATGTCTTCATGCACTATTCGGTCCGGGTAAACCCAATACGACGGTGTCACCTGGTTCCATCTAAGCGGCTCGTATGTGCAGACGCGCGGCATATCCTCAATACAACTCTCAGCAAGTGCCCATCCAGAAATACGGGAGAAGTGTTGTAGGATCCATCCCTGATATATCAAAATTAAACCAATTACTTTCAAAATCAAAATAATTAAAAAACGAAGCTAAGAGAAATAATTTATACCGTCAACAGAGATATGATGTCGTTGATCTGCCTCGTCATCCACTTAGTCCCCTCAGCCAACTTGGTATACAAGTAAACCAAGCAGGCAATCCCCTAGTTCCACCAACCGACCTGCTCAAAATTAACAAAGAACTTAAGGTACATGATGTCAGTGTAGATGGCACTGGTGTCCACAAAGATCTGGGTGCCAACAAGATACAAGAGATATGCTCTCATGGCATACCCCCTGTGAAGGGTAACCTGCTCGAGATTACCATCAGCAGTTGTAGCAAGCACAAGCTCATCTATAAAAAGCTCCTCCATCCATCTATATCTCACGTGGCACCCACGTGTCTTATCAATCTTTGTCAGCGCCTTCTCCATGGTAACTCCCAACCTATTAACTAGTAAAGTAATCCAACTTCTGGTGATCCAGAATTTACCCTCTGATCGATAGGTGAAGCAGACATGCGACGTCATCGAGTGTGATCGTCATCTCGCCATGTGGTAGATGAAACGAAGACGTCTCCTCGTGTCACCTCTCTACAAAAGCGTTGATCACACTATATCCACATATGGTTAAATCTCTCGATCTTGTAGTGCGTAGAAGACCATCAAACCATGGCTCGGGAGAGAGAATAAGCATGTTGATCTTCCTCCCATCGCTTATGACCTTCAATGTATCACGGTCCTGCAAGAAAAAGTTCATTGTTAGAATTCATAATAATATTCATAATATAATTAATAACTGTAATATAAATGTAATTTTCATACCTCTTTATCTCATATATGTCTAGTCACATGAGTGAAATAAAGAGCGAGCATAGATAAGTCAGAAGGTCCCCCTCCAAAGACCTGAGGGACCTATGGTGCCACTGGTATCGCCTCTGCCGTCGGTGGCACTGGTGCCACCGGTACCTCGGGTGGTACTGGTACCTCAGGTACTAGGGTTGTAACATCAATTCTTACCTAAGATTGCCCTGCCTGTGATACAATTGAGGATCCCATCTCAAAAATCTACAGTGGTGAGGATGGTGAGGATGTGCGTCTATAGAAGGGAGGAGGCGACGATGGATGGACTGGAGACTCTCGTCTGCTACGGGAGGAAGAAGTAAAATGGGTAGAATCGAAACTAGAAGAATGTGCATCCGACATAGCCTGTTCGGATGTCGAAGGAACCTGTGGGGCTTGAGTCCTCTCTCTCTGCACATAAGCATGTTGTGCAACCCGACCATGTCTCAAATGTGACAGTCTCTTAGACATATCTCTTGTACAAGTAAGAACGAAACGTTAGCATATGGCTTACAGAGGAAAAAAAGAAGAAAAAAACAATACAACAAGTAACCGGAAATAAACCTCCGGTTTTGTTCTTGTCCAAAAACCGAAAATAAACCTCCCGTTTCTTCTACGAGACAGAGTTGCGTACAACCCCATCCCAAAATCCCAAATGCGTCCAAAAACACTGATTGATCGTCAAAAATAGTTTACCAATAGTGTTCAAATGACTCCTAATGATATAAACTACATAAAACTACATATTTAAAACCCTATTTCACTAATTTCAATAGAAATTACATAAACTCTAAAAATTTCTTAAATCACTTACTTGATTGATTGTAGATGGTTGTTGCTTGCTTGATTTTGTTAGTTGTTGTATTTATCCCATGTTTGATGATTTGTGTTGATTGTTTGAGAAAAAATTTGAGTTTGAGAGAAAGGGTAGGAAAAAGTGATTGAGAGAGTTTTGGTTTGGTTTTTAAAAAACTTGTTGTTATGGAGAGGGGAAAGGTTCTAGCGCCCTTTAAGTGCATCCAAGAACCAGAGATATACTTACAATTTAGAACCGGAGGTATACTTCCGGTTTACACCAAACCATTTTCAAAGAAATTTGCCTGATATAGGGTGCGAACCGAAAGTATATTTCCGGTTTCTAGAAGCATTAGTGGAAATTCACGTGGTGCGCTAGAAGAGTATGAGGTGGATTAAGAAATTCACTATATCTCACATCCCTAAATTCAATAAAAATATTATAATATTCTTGCAAATATTTTTTTGACCGTTTTAAAATTCACTCAAAAATATAGGAAATTCAAAATCTCTCTTGCAACGGAAATTTCGAGAATTTACTGAAAATTGTTGAAAAGTGATTTAATTATCAGAAATTATAGAAATTATGAAAATTTTGGTATTTTTTAATTATTTTGTACCGAAAATTTCATAATTTTCTATAGTTCAATTTATTTATTTTATAAATTTTGTTACTATTTTAGAAACTTGGAAATTGGTTGTTGTTTTGTCATATTCTTTTGCATTTAAAATTAGGGGAATGACAATTCTATTAGAGGCATAATCACTTGTAGAGAGACATCTTGGATGAGGGATGCTGAGGCAGAGTCTTCCCAGCTACGGGTTGGAAGAGTAGCTCTTATGAATTCTCACTAGAAACATTTGGCTGAGCAAGCAGGATCAGTTATGCACACTCCACCGTCGAGCAGTGAAATTAGACGAGCAACCCAGAGATGATGTTGAGGTTGTTCATGCTCAGGAGGTGCAGGGTGTCGTGACAAATGTGGTACATGTTGGTGATGAGGTGGTCATTTCAGATATGGTACCTGTTGTTGAGGAGATGCTCGTTAGAATTGCGGAGGTGGCTCATGAGATGGTTCTCAAAGGTTCTATTGGTGGTGATGATATTCCTACTAGTGATGATACAATCGTTATGACTTCTGCTTCGATAAAGACATTTTTTCACACTTATGGAGCGTTCTCGGGAGAACTTAGTGATCAATCAATGCTCACCGAGTATGCGGACCATGTCACATATAAATTATGGCAATCATTGAAGTCATATGCTTTGATGTATGTTGACCAACCCAGTAGGATTCGATGGAGGTAACAAATGCTTCGTCACATTCATAAATGATTTCATTTGAAAAATGTGGACTTACCTGATCAAGAAGAAAAGTGAAGTGATCGAGATATTTGCCAAATTTAAATCTATGATCGAAAGACTAAGTGGTCGAAAGCTCAAAGTTTTGATAAATGATTGTGGTGGATAGTATGTGTCGAAAGACTTCGATACATTATGTGAAAAGAAAGAATTGTACATGAGGTGGTACCACCCTACACTCTACAGCATATTGGAATTGCAAAAAAAAAAAAGGATTAAACCATTATGAACATGGTGAGAAATATGTTGAATGGCAAGCATCTACCCAAAGAGTTGCGGGGAGAAGTTGTGTCGACAACAACATACATTTTGAATATATGACCGACTAAAAAGTTAGAAGGAATTATCCCACGAGAATGTTGGTCTGATGTTAAACTTAAATTAAGTCATTTGAAAGTGTTTTTGTCAGAAATGGACAGAAAGGATCAAATAAGATAATCCAAGTGAAATTAAAAGACTTACAGACTAAGTATACCTTACTTATACTACTAATAATAAAATTATATTTTGTAAAAGATAATTTCTCAACAAAAAGTTGTTAAAACAACTATTAAATATTTTATGTGGTAGTGAATATAATTCTTATGCTCAAACATTGGTGAGAAATGTTATAAATATTCCCACAATTTAAAAAAAAAAGTTTTATATAGGGGTGTTCGCGGTGCAGTTTTTGTGGTTTTGACTCTAAAAGTCATTTGAACCGCAAGAGAAAAAATGTGCGGTTTGATTTGGTTCGACTGGCTTTTATAAAAAAGTCAAACTAAACCAAACCAAACCAATGACGTTTAGTTCAGTTCAGTTTTTTCACAAATATTTTACTGAGCCATACATGCACATGTAGATGATAACATAACTTTGTATTTAGTCATTACTACACTACCAAATAATAACAAAACTCTTAATATTTGGGCAACAACTTCTCATTTAATATTTAAAAATTAGATTAGACAGAAGTGGAATAATAAACATAAAATAATAGCATAAAAAATATCAAAAGTATTATAATAAAACAAACAAAAAATAGAAAAAATAAAAGATTAGTGAAGATGAATAAGAAAGAACATAAGAGAGAAAAGACTAGAGAAGAAGATGTGCAATAAAAACGAAATTGAAAAAGGAAATATTTGCATGAAAATGAGAAGGGGAAAAAGAAATAATATAAGAGATAGAAATTAGAGAAGAAGAGACAAGATGTATCTGACAAAGAATGTGTGATAATATTAGAAGAGATTTGAGAAGACTGAAACTTAAATCATAAGTGTAAGGATGAAAAATTGTTCATAGGGTTTAGGTTTGAGTTGAATGTGAGTTATCTAAAATTTAAGTTGTAACATAATGCAGGTTGATTTGATTTACAAAGACAAACCGCAAACTGAACCTAATCATACAGTTTTGTTAAAAGATGACCTAAACAAATTCAAACCAAATTCAATTTTTTGCGATTTTGATTTAATTTGATTTACGATTTTCTATTGAATTGGTTTTATTTTGAACATAACTAATTTTATATATCCATCTTGTTTAGACAGACTATGAAAAGACTACAAAATAAAATAAAAAATCTATAGATTTGAGATTTTTTTTGCAATAATAAGGTATTAAAAAAATACATAAATAACCATATTTTGAAGAAAAAAAACTCCAATAACCATGTTTCAGAAAAAGTCTACATGTAGAAGTCATCTCAGATGACACATACATTATTTTTTTGAAAGAAGACACCATCTGAGTTGGCGCCCAAGTGCATGGCTTTTTTAAAAAGTCATCTCAGATGGCGCCTAAGTGTAATAGGTAAAAAAATTATTAAAAAAAAAATCAATTAAAATTCAAGAACAGGACACTCTTGTGAAATTAAACTTCGAATATAAATTTTCATTACAAACATAGCGAATAACAATTACATAGATTTTTATTGTTGGCCCGAGACTCGAAAATGACCACCGGTTCCACAACCGTGATCTCTTCTAACTCATGTTTTATATCTAGGCTCAACCTGTTGTGGTTGGATTGATGGCCCCTCGTAGTGTGTGCGATCAGCATCCATATATTCCTCCAGACCTGCATCTCATGAAGTCCCGCTTTTGTATAGGTGGATTCCCATGTTCTCATAGTTTGGTCGGTGTAGTGGGGGGTTAGGTTCCATGTAGGGTCGATAACACTTGTCATTTGAATAGGTGGGGTCAAAAGGAAATTGAGCGTGTGGAGACTGGTACCCATATGATTGTTGGGAGGTTTGGTACGGTGATGGTTGATGGTATGTTGGGTTGGTTGAAGAATATTCTTCAGGTAGGTCGATGTTTGAGCTAAGGTGAGATGATGAGGGACCCATATTGGGGCGTTGGACATATGGTCTTTGTTTGGAGTATTGGATTTGAGTGTTGGGCATGTGGGAGTATTGGAATTGTGTGTCAGGCATGTGGGTGTATTGGTATTGAGGTTGAGATTGGGGTTGGTGGTCCTTTATCAATGGGTTGTTTGGCGGGAGGTTGATGGGTGTTGGGATTGTTGTTGGGGTTGTTGTTGGTAGTGTTGTTGTGGATTTGAGGGTTGACCCCATTGGGTGTGTGGGTCGACCAAATATCGTGGGTGAGACACATGCATTTTTGGGTTCGCTACGGATCTATACCAATCAATATATTGATCAGTGTGTCACATAATTTCTTGATCGAGGAAAACAAGGAATTATAAGACATTTTCTCGACGCCTTTTCCACATTTTACACAAACCCTTAGCAAAAAAAATTCAATTTTCATATCCCCATTGGGCATCGACCCTTCTGAGATGCCAATGACACCAAATTGCATCTTCACACGGTCGTTGTGGTGCAATTCCACAATGTTAAACCTTATGATAGGAGTCTTCGCAGTTCAAACATATGCATCCTCTGGGTTGGGTTCATGGTTCAAACTCAAGTATGGTCTCCAGATGAACTGTTGATAAAAATAATCAGATTAATGATAAATTTTAAAATAATATACATTAAAAATAGTTAGAGCTAAGAAGAACTACGTAAATCAGTCGAGACAATATGGTCCAATAGATTACGATAAATGACGACATTGAATTTTGGATTCTTGCCGTAATCCATACCCCTTACATTATACCTAAATGAATGAACATATAATAAATTAAGTATAGAAAATACATAAATAATAAAATACATGATCTATGTACTTACTTTGTTGCGTATGGGAAAATGAACGGTTGGTAGTTGACGGGGTTAAGGGGCTGCATTCTCCACCAACCCTATACTTGTAGCAAGAAATCACAACCATAAAAAGTAACTTTGTCTTTCATAGCATTCTTACGTAAGGAACTGTATAGATTGGCTAAAATTGTGGAACCCCAACTATATTTTCTTATTTTATCAATGTCGCCAAGCAAAGTTAAGTACATAAAATTCACACTATTTCCCATACTTTCCAGGAATAATAGGCTCCCAAATAATATCATACTATAATTTCTAGTCTTAATTATTTTTTGTTGGTCAGAGGAATTTTTGTTCAACTCAAGAGAACGATAATGTGCTCTAAGTGGTTAAAAAATATCTTGGCCTCTTACATAAATACCTTCCAACGTATACAACAATGACTTCCAACTAGTAGCGAAACCATATTATTGGCCTGCGTGTGAAGGGGAAGTAATTTGACACAACAATCAAATGCGAAGAAATAAAAATGGTCCTCCCAAAAACAAATGTATCACAACTGAAATGGACGAGTTTGACAAGCTAGAAAGAAAGTGTGGTTTATGTCGTCAGATCAGACACAATCAAAAAAATTATCTCACACGTGCTACAAGCTCGACAATGTAAAAACTATATGCAAATTATCTGCACTTTTTAATATCTTAATGAATTTTTTTTTCATTAATAGCATTTCTTACAACCACAAATACGCAAACGACAAATAAAACCCATCACACAACAACATAAACAACACAATAAAATATCTAAGTAACTACAACCATCAACACAATTTCATCAAATCCATGCATCATCGCGATAACGTCTAAGTCTGTTTTGACTTCCTCCAACCAACTCCGCGGTTGTGCAGTTGTAAAGTCCATGGTCGTTCTTCTTCGTTGAATCCTTATAATTTTTTCGCCAACCCGATGTCTCCCTCGAACTATCACATAAACTCTTTCTTCAGTTTGACCATGGTAAAAATGTGCCAAAATTTCATTTTCATCGGAGATTTAGTGGCCGAGAACATAACGAACCCATCTTTAGTAATAATATACTGTGATGTCATGATGCATAAAAAAAGAGGAAATGAGAAGAAAAGAGATTGTGAAAAGAAGGTGTGAAGAATGAAGGAGACATGAGTGTTATATTTATATAAAATACAAATACACGTAGCAGTCTACTCTGATGTCGCCTTCTCCTAAAAATCAAGTATAGGTGTCATCTCACGTGACTTGAAGCAAAAGCATGCGCCATGTAGGATGACGTCTAAGTGTAAATAGTGAATGCATGAGTCATTTTAGATGACGCCTCCATTTAAATGTTATCTGAAACATACTTATTTGCGGAAAAATTTCAAAGCATGATTATTTTTTATTTTTTTTCAATACGGACAAAAATTCTACGTGAATCTTTTTCGTAATTATAAATTTTTTATTAACTTTTTTAATACATATAAAAGTTTAACAAGATGCACCTACGCCGTATTAGATAAACTAAAATCTTAAATTAAAAATTACAAGAGAGATGCAGTTGAAATATCTTAAATTAAAAATTACAACAGAATCCGTATTACAGCCGCCATCAGTTTAGGTCATCATCTCCGCCTTCTCAATCGCACCAACATGGAAATCAAAACCCTTTCCTTCGCCGCTTCTTCGCCACCGTTAGCTCTCATCGCCGCCGCCAAGCTCGCTGGATTTTCTCCATCCATCGATACCTCCCTTCCTCCTGACTCCGCCCCCACATTTCACTTCACCAACGGGTTCGTTTCCACTCTCATTTCTCCATTTTATATTCATGCATTTTCATTGTCAATTCAGTTCCTGTGTGTGTATTGAAGTGTCATAGCTACGATCTAATAGTTCGTAATTCACTTCATTGTTACAGGTCAAAATTGCGTGGAGCGTTTGTTCTTTTACGCTATATTGGAAGAACTTCCTCCCTTCCCAATTTCTATGGACAAAATGCATTTGAAACTAGCCAGGTGGTTTTTCTGATTTATAATAGCATGAGATGAGATTTTTTAGTGAAATGAAAGATTGAGATTTTTTATGACAAATGAATTAGTGATGTTGTCTAAAAATGTTGTTTTTAATTATCGAGATCTAGACAATGTTGGGTAGTGAGCAACCTTTGGATTTGTATAATTGTTCATGGTGGTGTAGGATAAAGGTGGTTATGATATTGTTTGTAAGAACAGGTTGTGGGATCTGGTTGGGGAAATGTATGGGTTGGGTGTGAATGTTGGTTCATCTGTTGAACTTGTTTACTGTGAGCATTTGAGTACTCTAGAGATGTCGTTGAAGAATGTAGTTGATGGTGGAGTTTCCGAAGTGTGATTTAGTGGATGATAGAGTTAAATTTGGTGAGCGGTGGATGGAGTTGCAAACTGAGTTTTTGCTGGAGGATTATGGCGAGGAAGATGTGGGGGATGAACTCAAGTGTGTGTATGAATGTGGAGGAAGATATAGGATATACTAATAGGGTGAAGGGTGTGAACCCAGAGTTGAATGTGGCTGAACTCGAAAGGGTTTATGAGTACATAGATGGGAGGAAGTTATGTAATACTAATAGAGCGAAGGATGTCAGTCTTGAGTCTAATGCAGTTAAGAAAGTTAATAGCGGAGGAGAGGAGTTGTTGATGTGTGTATGCAGGATAGTAGGACGGATGAGATTAGTCTCGGAAAGTTGGGCGAAAAAATGATGCTGTGGAAATAATGGAAGAGTTTGATGAGGGTAAGTAAAAGCAGTGGATGTATCCGATGTAGTTAACAACACGCCCGGATTGTCAGATGGAAGCAAGAGGTGTGATAATGATGACAATGATGATTTCTTAATATTGGATACATCTCGTGTTACTAGAGAGAGCTTTGGTCAGAAGAGGAAGAGAGAGTCAATGTCATAAATGCTAAGTTGGGTTACTAGCACTGCAAAGAATATTTGTGATCCTGTTGTAGGTTCAATGACTGAAAAGTCAAGGTGGAAGTCCTACAGTAATGAAGAGACCTGGAAGGTTTTGTTGTTTCGAGAAGCTGTCTTTTTGAAAAAGGAATTTGGATCAAACAGTGAAATTATTGTTTAGGAGAAGCTGCCTTTTAATTATTACAGTTCTGTAGTTTAGGACAAAATATAAGAGGGAATTATTGTTTAGGACCAAACTGGTGGTTTACTCATACTTGTTTTGTTAGTTATTGTTTGCTTCTGGTTGTTAGCTCTGTCATTCTATAGTTGTTTTTCCTTATTTCCGGTTTCTTTGGCTTTTCAGATTGATGAGTTGTTAGAGTATGCACCTGTACTCTCATCAGGCCCTGCTTTTGAGAATGGATGCAAATATATTGATGAATACTTGGAGAAGCGCACATTTTTAGTTGGTTATTCATTATCAATTGCAGATCTAGCTATCTGGGCTGGTCTTGCAGGTAAAGATATTTCATGAGGTCTATTTAACTTCAAATGCAATACTACTATGTATTTTTTAAACAACGTACCTATGGAAAAGGATACCCTGGTATTAGTTTAGTGTTTACATTTTGTGGTTACTTCCTAGTTGTGTCCCTGATGACAAAACAGGGTTTATTGTATGTTGCCATATCTGGAGTATAGCCAGCAACCATGCTGGATCTGTTTTGCTCTATTGTTTCGACATAAAAATACTATTGTTTTGGTTTATCATTTTATATGTTTCTGTGGTAGTCTGTGCAGCAAAATTATTGTCTTCCATTTTTGTGGTCTTTAGTAACTTTACAGCTATTAACTTTATCATCCTTTGATCTATGTAACTTAGTTCATTTTCATATCGATCTTCATTATGCTTTTCAGGGGCTGGAAAGAGATGGGAAAGCTTGAGGAAGTCAAAGAAATACCAAAATCTTGCACGATGGTACAATTCAATAGTGACAGAATATGGTACTGCCTTAAATGAAGTCACGACAACATATGTTGGTAAAAAAGGATTGGGAGAGCCATCTGCAACCAAGACAAAAGACAACACAGTCATCTCGGATAAAGTGAGGAACGTGAATGGGGATGCATCTGATAACATTAAGGGAGGAGGCAAACCTTTAGCAGAGATAGATCTTCCAGATGCTGAAGTTGGAAAAGTTCGCTTGCGATTTGCACCTGAACCCAGTGGCTATCTTCACATTGGACACTCAAAAGCAGCTCTGTTGAACAAATATTTTGCTGAGCGATATCAAGGTCAGGTTATTATTCGTTTTGATGATACCAATCCTGCTAAAGAAAGTAATGAATTTGTAGACAACTTGGTGAAAGATATTGATACGTTGGGTATCAAATATGAAACAATTACATATACATCAGATTACTTCCCTGAGTTGATGGAATTGGCTGAAAAATTAATTAGCCAGGGTAAAGCATATGTTGATGACACTCCGCGTGAACAAATGCAAAAGGAGAGAATGGATGGCATAGAATCTAAATGCAGAAACCATAGTATAGAAGAGAATTTGAAATTATGGAAGGAAATGATTTCAGGATCAGAGAGGGGCTTGCAGTGCTGTGTCCGTGGGAAGTTGGATATGCAAGACCCAAACAAATCACTTCGTGATCCTGTTTATTATCGTTGCAATCCAATGCCTCATCATAGAATTGGATCTAAGTATAAAGTGTATCCAACTTATGATTTTGCTTGTCCATTTGTTGATTCTAAGGAAGGTATCACGCATGCCCTTCGGTCAAGTGAGTATCATGATCGCAATGCTCAGTATTACCGGATTCAAGAGGATATGGGAGTTAAGAAAGTTCTCATCTACGAATTTAGCCGGTTGAATATGGTCTACACTCTTCTCAGCAAACGAAAGCTTCTATGGTTTGTCCAAAATGGAAGAGTTGATTCATGGGATGATCCACGGTTTCCTACAGTGCAAGGAATTGTGCGCAGAGGTTTGAAAATTGAAGCGCTAATCCAATTTATTGTTGAACAAGTACGTAGAAGGTTTTGCTTTAATTTATATAGCTAAAAGAAAATATGCACTCACTAACAAATAAGAAATACAGTAGAATATGTCATTTAGTTGTCATACTTTTTTTCTTCTTTGTACTTTCTTGTTCTATTAACAGGTGCTTAAAATATTGATGACTGTTCTCTGTCCTTGTACAGGGCGCATCAAAAAATCTCAATCTCATGGAGTGGGACAAGCTCTGGACCATCAATAAAAAGATTATTGACCCTGTATGTCCCAGACACACTGCCGTCATTGCGGATAGACGTGTATTGTTGACGCTCACTGATGGTCCTGAAGAATCATTTGTTCGCATCATACCTAGGCACAAGAAATATGAAGCTGCTGGAAGTAAAGCTACCACATATACTAAAAGGATATGGCTTGACTATGCTGACGCAGAGTCCATATCAGTAGGTGAGGAAGTAACCTTGATGGATTGGGGAAATGCCATAGTAAAGGAAGTAGAGAAGGACCAAGATGGGAATGTCACGAGGCTGAGTGGTGTTTTGCATCTTGAAGGATCTGTGAAGACCACAAAATTGAAGCTCACTTGGCTACCTGAGATAGATGAACTAGTTAGCCTGACATTGATGGAGTTTGATTATCTAATTACGAAGAAAAAGGTACGTCTTTGTCCTCTGGGTCTGTCATTATAAAACATTATATGATATGTGAATATTTTCATGAGCAATTCATGTGTCCATACAGTTTCTATTGACACAACTAATCAAAAGTTGAAAAATACTAAAATATCTTCTGCACAGCTTTGATGTCTTTCTTTTGATTGGTTGTATCTATGGACATTGTTTGTGATCATGGAAGAATTACTCATTATTCATATTTAGCTGAAGACTGAAGTATTAGTTCTTTTAAAAAGTGTCAAATGAAAGACATTTCTCTGTTCATTTAACTTTATGCCTTTCTGTTAGGATCCTGGTGTCTAACACTGTCATAGACTGCAAGTCAAAGGATAAGCTATCCCATTTAACTTCTATAATTGTTGGTGTATACATAATACACAGGCTAATATGTAGCTGATTCTTTATTTTATCTTGCCCGTGGATGGGTTGAAGCTTAAGATAGGATAAGAAACTAGACACCATCCCATCCAACCACCAGACACTTAACCTATACATTTCCATCAGGTTGTTGATCATATATTAAGATTCTTTCAGGATAATATCGGCTGTCATAAGGATTCCGACACTCAGGAGCCAAATCAGACAAGCTGCATATTATATGTCTGCAAACACAGTCGTCTATATATATAAACATGAAGAACAGATTTAATTTCGCAGTCAAAATTCCAAACCATTTTAGCAAGACAGCATGTAATACAGGCAGTTCAAATGACAATTTTAGAGAGAAATAAGAGAATCATATCATCTCACCCACCAATGAGCCTTGCTTGGCTTTAATTTGAGAGAAAAATGACACTTTTGTCTAGGTGGATATCTGTTTATGTCATAAGGAGTTTGTATGCATTTGTGCATTGTACCTGCCACGACACAAGTTTTATAGCGCCCGATTACCCTTATAGGCTTATACTGTATTTTGATCCCATTCTCTTAAAGCACCCAATAGTGCTTACCCTTGGTTCAGTGTTAATTTCATGTTACTCATACTTTGAATACATAAAACCTGCCTGCTTCCTTGTTTAACTCTATGTTCACATTGTTTGCAGCTGGAGGAAGGAGAGGATTTCGTTGATGTGCTTAACCCCTGTACAAAAAAGGAGACTCTAGCATATGGAGACGCCAATATGCGAAATCTTCAACGTGGGGAGGTATTGCAGCTGGAGAGAAAGGGGTATTTCAGATGTGATGTACCCTTCATCCGACCTTCAAAACCAATCGTGTTATTTGCAATCCCAGATGGCAGGCAGCAGGCATCTTTGAAGTAAAAAATTTAAAATATCAAGTTGGTAATTTGGATGGATACCTTTGTGGAACTATTTTAATGTTTACCATTACTACAAACTAGTGTTATGTTTATAAGCAACTTATTTTAATCGTTTTTTTGACCGGAAATTTTGAATATCTTCTGTATTTTGGGGACCAATTCTGCGTCTACTTGGAAAAGAAGTTATTTTAGTTTAAGCTTTTGATGTTTTTTCTATTTAGAATTAAAGTTTTTTTTATCAGCATTTAGTGTGTTAATTGTTATGTTAGAATTTTTTATGAATCATCATATATATAGAATTATAGATGATTCAAGTCAAAGCCTTATGAAATATTTGATTGCTGTATCAGCAATGTCTCTTCTCTTTTTTTTGTTTCCATGCCCTCACATGATAATACTGTACTATCGACCAAGATAATAAAAAATAATTATATTTAATGGGTAGGGAATATTTATATCAGGAGTAGTATTTACAAATTTAGTTCATGAATAATCATCTTATCAATGTGAGAGTTTGATTGGCAGTTGTTTACAAAATGAGTAGTTTTATTATTCCCATAACAGTAGAAACAAGAGAATAGCCATGATGGTCAATTTGATTATACAGCAATCTTTCTAATTTTCATTATAAAACAAATGAATACAACCCACTTGCTCTAACTTTTTCCTTTATGAGTTCCAACATGATCTGTAAAGATACAAAGCTTAAAAGGTGAATAACAATTGAAAGTGGCCAGACAATCACTCCACCATAAAATAACTTTACTTCTTGGGTGCAAGCCTAGACTTGATTTTTTCAACTTCCTTGGTACCCACTTGGAATGTCTTTGTCAACACATTGTCTGGAACAGCAGGTGTAGCTGCAAACAATGTAACAGCAATGGATTGTGTACCAGGAAGTTGGCTGTTGAAGGCCGAAAGAACAGCAGCAGGTACATTGCCATTGTTCTTTTGAAAGTGAACCAGACCTTTTGGGAACACAAATATCTCACCCTTGTTAATGGTCTTTGATATGAGAACATTGGCTGTGGTTATGAAGCCCACATCAAGTTGCCCTTCAAGCACAAACACTACCTCGGTGGCACGAGGATGAGTGTGAGGAGGGTTGAGGCCGCCTGGGGCATAGTCAATCCTCGAAAGCGACACGCCAAGAGTGTTGAGTCCCGGGACTTTCTGAACATTGGCTCCAGTCACGACGGAGCCATATGTGTTGTTGGTGGATCCTGGTTTGGCTAGTATGTTGGAGGAGAAATCAGAGACATTTACCTTGGATGCCTCTTTGCAAGTGAACCCGTTCACTGTCACACCTGTTTTATATTTTACAGTCCTCCAAGAATTAATTTTTCAGAAACAAAAATAAATAATTTAACAGCTCTTAAATCTACAAAGCTGGCTTGTGAGTTGAGCATTACAATATTATTCTATAATAATTATTCAGCTGGGTGCTCAAGTAATGCAGGTAAGAGACAAATGAAAGTTTATGTTAGTGGGAGTACTATACTATAATCCACATGATTGAACAATGGAGTCAGGAAAAAGCAAAATAAAAGTAGTTTGGTGGAAGTGGCATGCTTTTAGGAGTGAGGTTGAGATAACTTAATACATTGGAATTTGCATACTTCTCAAGTTCTCTTGCTTTGTAGACTATACTATGTATTCTAATATGAATGGAAAAGAGAGTAGAGTAAATATCTACCTGAGGAAAGGTCTGCAACACAGAGGTCTTGAAGAGAGTCAGGATCTGATGAGAAAGTGGTGGCTACGAGCAGAGCCAGAGTCACAGGAAACAAGGAATGTATAAGCTTCATGGTTTGGGAGTAAGTGAAAATGGAGTGGAATAAGAGTCGGGATTGAATAAATATTTAATATGAAATGGAAAGAAAGTAGCTAGGGAACTAAGAGAAAATGGTATGGGAGAGAGTGAAAATGGAGTGAAATGAAAAGAAACAAATGAGTAGGTTGAAAATAGGTGGGGTTTTATCAATGAATTTATAGCAAATACATAGAGCTGGATGGGGTTGGGTTGACAACAAGACTAGATACAAAACGTGCCGTTTCTTCATTTGATTTTGTCATACTCACACACCAACCATTTCTCCAACTTAAAGTATAGTTTTCCATCAAGAATCCAAACCCAAGCTAAATAAGGGGATTATTTTTCCCAGCCTAAATGGTGAAACTATTTTCGGACGCATTCATTTACATCAAATTAGTGTGTAACCGAGCAACTCCATCATTTTTTGCCATAATTTAGTTCCATCATGTTTTGTCATAATTTAGTTTAGATATGTATCTCTGAAATAATCTCGTATCCACATCGAATCGTAATTGAATTACGCCTTCATTTGCCATTGTTTAATCCGGAGATGTATCTCTCTAACAAATACAAATATGCATTTTCGTAATCATCTTTTAGTGATAAATTTTTATTATTTTGAGAAATACAACGATATAATAGACCTGGAAAAAAAACGAGACGACGCGGAATAAATACTGTTGAGGATACGGACTTAAAACTTAACATGCACGGTAAAAAAAAAGGAGGGTGGAGCTAGAAAGATTTGTGAGCATTGCATTTTTTAAGTTTAAAAATTTTAAAATTTATATTAATGTTTACGCTCGTAAAATAAACCCCAAAAAATGAAGTGGGCGAGACAAATATATTAGAGAATACAAATTCAAAATTTTGATCTATCCGCAAAAAAATACAAACATAACTGCATACACGGAAGATCAGATCCGTTTTGTCATCCCACACGCATGCTCAAATTTTTCAATTCAAATTAAGTCAAACTAAGTGATGTGAATGAAAAAAAAATAATTATAAACTATAATAAAGAATGTTTAAGAGTTGCATTACTTTTGCATTTAGATGTGCCCTTAAAAAATCTATCAATTGACTTTTGAACTCTATTTCAAAATATTTGTCTTTGAACTCCCAACTTTTCTGATATTTCAAAATATATGGCCTACGTGTAAAATAATGATTCCTTGATGCAGCTATATAACAACTTTCACTTTTTGCAAAGATTTGTCGTGACTAAAACAAATTTGAATGATTATTTAGGTAATAAATTGAATGGAGTATGGTCTGGTTTGATTATAACAGAAAACTAGATTAAATAATTAAGAGAAAAAATTCATGAGTGTTACAGATGGGTTGTTAAATTGGGTAAAGGGGCAGCTGGTTAAGTTAATCATTTGAGTGTTTTTCATTATTACTCCTTCCGTTTTTTTTTAAATATCATTTTAAAAAATATTGTTTCTTTTAAGTGTCACATTTTAAAATTCAAGGTAATATTTATTATAATTTTGTCAAAATTATCCATAATTATTATGATAGAGAGAAAAAAAATTATATAAATTATTAAAAAATTAAAGGTATTATTGAAAAAAACAATCATTATTTAAAATATAACAATAATTATTAATTGTTTTGGTACGTGTAAAAACTTAAAAAATAATAATTAAAAGAGAATGGAGATAGTGTATTATAAGAGGCAAATGCTTTGTTATATCATAGTTTTCTTTTGGATTATCATTTACTCTAGGCTTTATAAATTATAATGATTATTTTATGTATTACGATAAGTATATGAATTAATTATGTGGCAATGAGCTACCTTATGTATAGTTGAGCATTTTGCTTTATTACTATAAAAAAAAGGTGAAATAATTAAGGTGGAATAATCATTACAAGATACCTGCGTATATATATGTGTAGGGGTGGCAAAGCGGGCGATCCGTCCCGTTTAAATCCATCTCATTTAAGTCTGTCCAAAAGCGGGATGGGACAGAACGGATCAACTTAGATGTCTGAGCTCAAAAGTCAAGTTCGTCCCATTAACTAACGAGTTGGCGGGACGGCCCGCCAAATTTATATATTTTTTATTTTAAAATTTAATTTATTACATAATTTACAAAAAAATTAATTATTACTAAAGAATCGACAAAATATTTTTTTAACGTAATATAGAATTACATCATGTGTTAGTTCAAATAGTTCAAAAAATTAAATATATAAAGATCAAATACAACTAAAAAATAACGAAATAAACTCAATCACAGTACCATAAATAAAAAATATCAAAATAAAAACTAAACGATAGATATCATCCTAATCTTATTTAAAAGCTAACTAATATAGAACCATATTAAGATTTTACACAAGACAAACAATGATAACAATTACACTACATAAAACATCACAGTGCATAAAATATCAATATCTTTTTCAAAGTTTACATCATATAGACTCTTATATTGATTGATTTTTTAATAGTTAAATCCTAAATCTGTCAAACATATACACTAATAAAATCCTTATTTTCTTAAAATCAACGTCTATTTCTAAAGAAAACATGTGAGGTAATGTATTAAAAACTTAATAATTCAAAATGTCATACAATTGTTCTTTTATTTCAAAAAAAATCAATCAACACATATTAGAAAGTTATAAAAAGAACGTTGAGTTTATAATCTAATTTGTTTGTATAATAATTTAAAATACAATTTAATCAACATAATTCTAAGAAAAGAATGTTATTTTTATAGTTAAAGTTGTTTTAATTCGAAGTAAAAAATAAAAAAGTTTTATCAAAAAGCACGCGGGCAAAACCCGCCTCAGCCCGTTTTTTAAGCGAGTTAGGTGGAACAGACCAACTTAAAATACCAAGTCAAAAATTTCAACCCAACCCGCCAAAAATAGCGGGTCAAACGGGCCGACCCAACAAACCCAACTCATTTTGCCACCCTATATGTGTAAGTAACATTACTCAAAATTTCAAGCCATTCTAACCAAAATAAAAAATGCCTGTTATTCATCTAGGTGTGCATTTAAATTTATGCTTACTAGTTACTTGCATCTAATATTTCTTGCCTTGTAATTTGTCTATTTTACTTCATAGGTTTGCATTTCGTTTTCACTTGCAGAGTGTATAAAGGAACTCTTGTCAATGGGTTGCTATTCCTTGAAATTACAGGGTTGAGAACTTGAGGGACACTATCTATATAATCTTCATTATTCTATTTTGTGAAAAATATGTTTTCTCTATTTTTTTCCATGACCCCACCTCAATAATTAATTTTCAAACCAAATTTCCAAGTAGTCTTGCAACTACAACTGAAAGCATGCAAAAACAGACACAAAGATAGTGAAATAGTGAAGCGGTGCATTAGGAAATAAATGCAAGTCAAATTAACCCAAAAATCTCTATCAAATGAAGCACTGTATCTCAAACTATTTAAGGCTAGAATTCTCTATAACTAAAATTACTCAAAATAAATTCCCAAAACTGATTTCACATAAATTTTTTACAACTTGGAAGAATTCGCATCACTAATACAAATATATCCTCCTTCATTACAACTGCAAACAATCGAAAAAAACAGGTAGTGTCATAGATGTTGTTAGTAATTGCAAAAGGAACGGTCGCATAAATTAGGTGGTGAGAAAATAAACATCAGAACATTAACCTGATTGACATGCAAATAACTGCCAGTTTAAGTTACAAAACCAACTACTTTTTCTTCCTACCGCCACCGGCCTTAGTTTTCTTATCCCCTTTAGCATCACTAGCCTTAGTTTTCTTGTTAGCCCCTTTACCATCATTCACTGGTGTTTCCTGTATAAGAGAAGAATATGTGTCAAACCATGGATCAAGAAAACCAACACATGGTGCTCCATTTATTTATTTCCATTATCTTTGAAATAAAAGTAGTAGTGTTTTTGGTTTAGTTAAACTATCAACAGATATTTTCAAAAGGTTGTTCCTTCATTGAAGTTCTTGTTAGAAGACATGAAAATATTTTGATATTCTTAGACTATCATAGGACTAGTTTCTTTTTCAGAAGTATCTTAGACAAAGTTGGGATATTAGTTTCCATGTTTATCTTATTATTTAGCCAACCCTATTTATTTAGTAGAATAAGGCTTGGTTGTTGTTGTTTATCTAGTTATTATCATGATTTATTTTTCATGGTACGATTTTGAGTATTGTATTAATACAAAATAGTGTTTAAGGTGTTTGCATTGCATTGAATCACCAATCATAACATCAAACCACTCTAATAATTCAATTCAAAGTTCTTAAATTTTCTCTTCTTTCTTAATCTAAAACCCTATAACCTCAAGATGGTATCAAAGTCATATCATCCTCCATAAGCTTTCCCCTTCGGTTGCCAAATTTCACTAAGCAAGGTCTAGTTCAGACTAACATGTCCTCATATACATCACCGAAATGACTCTATGGAGAGTAAACACTAACAAGTAGTGGAAACAAGACTCACACTCCAGGCTCAAGCTATTCTACACCTCAAGTTCTGGGATCAAGTCTTCCAAGCTGCAACCTATTTTATAAACCGTACGCCTGCTATCACCTTATATATGACCTCACCTTATTTTGCCCTTCATAAAGTTATCCAGATAATTGAGCTTATACACACATCGGTACCTAATACAACCTGTGTTTAAACTCAATAAAGCCATCCGTGGCCTCTAACAAGCATCAAGGGCTTGGTTTGGGAGGCTCAATGCAGCTCTTCATAGCTCTGGGTTCATGCCCAGCATGTGTGATCCTTCCAGGTTCACACACATCACCCCCACCTATTCCATTGTTATGCTGGTATATGTTGATGACATTCAGCATCTCATCCCCAATCTAAATGCTCAGTTCTCCCTCAAACAGTTAGGAAACCTTGACTTATTTATTGGGGATTGAAGTTACCCATCTCTCAAATGGCAACCTATTCCTTCCATAGACCAAATTCGTCAAGGATTTTTTCAACAATGCCAACATGAGCAAAGCCAAAGAAATGTTCCCTCCCATGGTTGCTATCCTAAAGTTATCCAACCTTGGCTCTAACTATCTTGGTATCAGACCTACTACACGTCCATTGTTGGTGCTCAGCAGTATGCAACCATCACTAGAAAGTCATTGAGCAGCAATCAAGAGAATTCTAAAGTACCTTAAAGGTACTCAACAGCATGGCCTTCTACAAAATCCCGCTCCTTTGTTCAAGCCTCTATCTATCGCTATAGTTTCTGATGCAGACAGGAGAGCTGACCCAAACAATAGAAAATCAACATTTGACTCTTGCATCTACCTAAGATCAAACCTAGTCGCCAGGTGGTCAAGGAAACAAACTTTTGTTGCCAAATCAAGCACCGGGACTGAGTATAGGAGTCTTGCCCACAAAGCAGCATAGGTGCTTTGGTTGCAGTGACTCCTAAAAGAACACAGTTGCTTTAAACACCTATTATATTTTGTGACAACTTGAGCACTGTACCTCTCTCACAATCCAGAGTTGCATGCCAAGACAAAGCATATGAAATTGGATTTTTTTTCCTAGGGGAAAAAGTGATCAACAGGAGTCTAACTGTACACCTTGTTGATCTATTGACCGAGCCCCTATCCCCTCGGGTTTCTTTGAAGGGAAGATATAAGAGTAAACAACATTAGTAACTAAGGTTAACTGTTCTGCTAAGCAAAATATAATAATAAACTTGTAACTAATTATGCTGACTCAGCAAAAATGTAATTGATAGTGCAACTGACTCAGTCAGTTACATCACACTATAAATAGCTTAGTGAAAGCTATTGTAACATAACTAATACATTCTAATCACCCCAATAAATAGCTTTGTTAGATGATACAGAAGTAGTTTATAATATCTAGATATTAATTTCGAGTACCTTAGATCATCTCATAGGAGTAATTTCATCTGAGTATTTTAAGCCAACTCTTTGTATTAGTTTTCATACTTCGTGATTATTATAGTTTGTTCCCTCCATACAACAGTAATAAGTTAATAACTGATCTCAAAATCCCAGAGTAGATAAAGACAGCAATTGCGAATAATGGAGCATTGCAACCCCAACAACATTCGTGTAAAGAAAGGATGCCGTCTATTTAGGAGAGCTTTGCTAGCTTATCAACCCAAAATCATAATCAATACTTAAAAGTAGCAAACCCAAGCAGAATGTTAATCGATCATCACTAGATATGCTATGTGATGGGCATTTAACTTACGTATACCAGAGAAGACAGAACAAAACAAAAAATAGAAATTTGCTGGTTATGCAAGGAGGAGAATGGCTGTCATGAGTAAAGAGCAAGTGTTAGAGGGGAATGTAACAGACTGTAGGCATGGCAGCAGGGAACTGGGGAGAAAATTTTGTACAGATTGAATAGAGAATTTGAGATTCAAGTTTATGGGATTAATCGTTTTTCAGTTATTACTGTTTATTGCATTTTATTCCCGAGCAAATTTTGTTTTTCCCGATATATGTTTATCCTTGGGAGCCTTATAATTTTAATAGCACATTGGAGCAGCCAGTAGTATATGCCAAATGAAGTATCGGTTGCAATCAATATTCATTTGATTATACATTATCAAAAAAGAAATATTCATCTGAATATAATGTGAGAAATAAATTTAAAAAACAAAATTAGAAAATAAGAGGATTTGATATCTTCTCTTAATTTGTAGAAAAATCATATCATAATTACTAAAAGACAGATTATGCATAAGCATAGTTTAACTTTGAAGGTTCACCGGTGCTATTCAGCTTCAGGCACCAAAGCAGACACCTCTAGACAATGGCACGGAAAGCTCGGAACCCAGATTATAGATCGGCACTCTCAACTTGCCGAAAACCATAGGCCTTGACCCGTTAGAAATTCGCAGAGAAGACATGTTATGATCAATTGCTGGTTTGAAAGACCTAAGCATGCATTTGCTTTCCTGCCATTGAGTGTAGCAAAATTATGCTAGCATATCAGCTCTAATATTTCAAGTAAATTTGGTAAAAACTCCTGTTTCCTGTACCAGGGAGACTAAAGGGAACAGTTCCAAATCCAGTTTGTGAATAAATGATAGAATAATGGTATCACTTGCCATATAAATCAGGGTGCTCAATTGTTTAAATTTTGTAGTAGCTAACAATGTTTGTCGTGCATTTTGAAAAGAAATCCAATAAAAAATACCCCATATCAAAAATATGAATGTGTATAATCAATCAGTTTTGTTTTCACGCAATTTAAGTTAACACGACTTTTCATGGAATGGAAGAGTTTTAGTCAACAATATGAGAAGGAAAATTAGGCAAGGAAACAATATGAAAACTATGTAAGGAAACAACAATTCATGATCGAGCTCAGGCAGACAAATAGGAGCACAAAAACAAACTAAATCGCAGCAGATCCAAAGTCTGACCATAAATGTTCTGGTGAGGAATTCACCAGACCTTCTATAACAATTTTGATTGTCAACAACTAGTGCAGGTGATAGATGTAGTGGATACATACCTTCCGTTTGATAGGTACAGATGGATTTGCAGTTGGCTTAAAAAATGATTCCAATCTGGAAACAGAAAAAACCAAAAAGCTGGGTATGCAAGAAAAGAGAAATGAAGCCTAACACTAGTGCTCAATGAGTTAATCACACATACCGGCCTTGTGATGACTTGTTCTTTGCCGCTTTAATTTTTTCTATTGCCTGCCATTGAGAAATAAATCATAACAAAAATGTTCCCTGAAGAAACAACAAAAATCCATTGAAACTCAACTCTAAAAACATATTTAGCTACATACCCTTGTCACCCTGTCACTGCTGAACCCATTCTCATTAACTAGAAATGTTATTAACCCCTGTAAGAAAGGCAACATGCAACTTCGTTATTTTGCACAAGAAATTATATGTAGATAGAACAAACATAGGTATGTCAGTAAGCACATCCTTGTGCATTCGAAAGAATATTTAAAGTTCTCAAACAAAATAGTTATTACTTCTTCATCTGGAGGAGACCACTTAAGATTAAGTTCTTCATCGTCAGTTGATACCAGCGGTTCTTTAAAAAGTCGTCGAGCCTCCTGATATGGCCAATCATCGGCTATCTGGTACCTGAACCATTGCTTACACTGTAAATAGTTCCTGAGACGAAACTTGGAATATCTACATCACAATAAATATCATGAACCATGCATTCAAAAGAAACAGCATTTAAATAGCATAAAATTTAGTCTTTTTAGGCTAGCATAAAATTGAGATTGTATGCTAATTAAGCTTCTCAGAGAATGAGACAGCAGAGATGAAATTAATCACTGGATAAAGTAGCCAAATTCTTAATGGAGTTCACCAATGTAATTGATATAATAATAAAATTTGACTGTGGTATGAAACATTACAAAACAATTGAAAAATGTGTGATAGAAGTGGACTCGTCATTAAAGATCCAAATATACGGGCCAGATATTTGATTGGCGATGCAGCACAAACATGACAAAGAGAAACAAGTAATATGTCACAAGCTTTCATCATGCATTTCATAATTTAAATCAAATGCATTTGATAATTTAAATTGCATGCACTTGAAAACAATGAATTTCAAAATGGGGGGAAAAACCTGTCTTTGTTTAGGTTTTCCAGTATGATTTCAATAGAGCCGTGTTGGCGTATGAGCTTCAAAGCTGTTAGGCCCCCAATACCTGTGGTACACATTGATTATTATTAATTTATTTATATTATACACGTGTATGTGAGCAATCATATCACAATCATAAAATTAAACTTGAATCTAGCATCATTTGGATAAAAATGAGACAAAATACCTCTAATGTTGTCACAGTAATCACATCCAGAAAGAATACACAAGTCAATGAATTGGTCCATGGTCAGATCTAGCTCCGCCAAAATCTGAAACATGAGAAATATAGAAATAAGCAGATCATACACTGAGAAAGCCATACGTACTGAAAGCAGTTAACGCAAAAGGACCTTTGCAATGTCAAATTCCATTACTGGAACCTTCTTTGAGCTAGGATCCATTAGATGGCGAAGAAATTTAGGAGCTCCAAACGTTAAGGAATCCATATCTTCAGAAGCCACAGCATACACCTATAATATATGAAGTGTTCAACATTAATTATGCATAAACTTTATATCAAAGAAACTGGTATTAATTTGATATCAAGGCATAACAAAATTTCGCATTATCAAATACAAAAAACATTAAAGAAAGAACATTTTTGAAATTCTAATGGTTGCATAAAAGGATGGAGGAATATATAGTAACATTTAATCTTCTTTTCATTTCCATGAAGTCTGTTTAAAAAGGAAGAATTTAGTAATAATTTTATCATATTTTAGTTTTCAATAAGGAGACACGGAGCAGATGTCAACTTGCCTTTCCAGCTTTGCAAAGAGCAGCACACTGAGCCTCTGCTTCTGAAGGTGCCTGGAGAATTTGAAGCTTTAGCCAAATGGTTAACACATAGTACAATAAATTATTTCATTTAAGCATTGCAATGTCACCTCAACAACGGGCACTCCCATGAGTCTTAAAAGTTTTTTGCAGTCTTCATTATGTTGTTTAGTAACCTACAACAAGAGTATACAAATATATCCTCAACAGTATGTACCAAAACCTTGCTTAAATTTATTATATGAAAGAAAAAATAAATTAAAAGTCCTCAATTAAACATGTCAAAGAAACAACGACCAACCTTTACTGTCCGTTTACTGAATTTTTCAATATCTTCCTTATTATCAGCCTGCAATGACAAAAAAAAAACAGCCAAGGAATGAATATCTTGATTTAATACAAGAAATCTAAGCACACAAACCAGAGAGAAGTTGCCAACAAACTGCATATACCTCTATGGCTACTGACAAACCTTCTTCAGCCTCAGCTCTCCTTGAGAGACTATAACAAAGTTTTAGAAGAAAATACACCACTTATTAACTTTTGACAAAATCCATAATTAGAATTCCCTATAATTAACAGAAATCCACGCAAAAATACCGTTTTTTCAGCTCTTGATTCTTCATATCCGGTGGCTTCCCATCAAAAACATATCTGGATAAACACATTGAACAAATCAGCAAGGGTACAGTGCAGTTTCTAAAATAAGGGTTTTTCATTCAAGGAAAGACAATAAGTCAAAAAAAATTACACTGGCTTCATCCCAGCTTCTAGAAGTCTGATTGTCCTCGAAAACATTCCTTGCAAATGACTATAAAATTCAAAATCAATTAACCAACACAACAATCACCCTAACAAAAACAACTAAACTCAATTAAGCTTATCTAATAAAAAATCCACAAAGAGATTAAATTAAGCTACTACTAACCTAGTAACTTCACCAGCTTCATTAGTGAGCATTTCAGCTCCACTTCTTCCCACAACAATCTACACACAATAATATACATTAACATAATTTATCATAACTTAACCCCTTTCAGTATCATAGTTAAAAATTGAAACTTTGCTGTGCCTTTTAGAACCCCTTTCAGTATTATGGTTAAAAATTGAAACTTTGCTTGTGTTTTATAGATTTACTACTTACAAGAAACTGATAAATGCTCATACTGGCATCGACGGCAATCTTGCGGCCAAAGTAGCTTTCGAATTTGTTCTCCTTCATGGATGTTGGGGCATTGTCAGCTAAAAGCTTCGTTAAACCCTAAAAATTAATCAACATTGACGAAATTAATTTCAATAGTATAATATAATAGTAACGGTGATGAATTTGAGAGGAGATGGGAAATTGAATACCTTGATTCCCATTGTTGTGTGTGAAAATTTGCAGAGAAAGTTTAATGGATGGAGTGAGACGGCAGAAAAAGAAAAAGGGGCGAGGAAATAAACTTGTTCCCGCGCGATCTCCAGTAAGGCTATTTTCCACTTCGTACGATCACCAGTTGTTGGGCCATTCTATTCCATCTAACGGCCCAAGCATCCCATGAAGGAAAATTTTACCCTAATACCCTGCACTTATTTCGCTATTCCTATAAATTTGACATTTAGACGAAATTACTCTTGTATAAATGCTAATTACATCTAATTTTTTTATTTTTTACAATTTTCACTTCTGTAAAATGAGAGAACGTTAGATTTGTTGCACAAACCAGAGAACCCTACATCTGGTTCATAATCTTACACCCGGAGAACGCAAGAGTACGTTATCCGGTTTGCAAAAACGAAAAAATTACACCCCGGATTACACGTTCATGGGTTATCCGGTTTGGGATGGAAAATTTTGAAACACATCAGATAACACATGCTTGGGTTATTCAGTTTATGGTTAGTTATTTCGGATAATGTTACTTTCTGTTATCCGGTTTTGATAAGTTTCTTTTTTTTCAATGGTTCGGAGACGAGGAGGCGCGGCGGGTGACAATAATATGCGCAGAAGGATTGAGGAACGACAACGTCGCCGTGAAGCGGACAATGCAGATGGACATCAACAGCCTGTAGTGGGGTCCAGTACATCCACCTTTTCCAGAGGACCGACCGATACTTCTCTTTTTGTCAAATATGAAGGTCACGTTACTCGCCATCTATGGTTTGGCGAGCTAAGTTAATCGTTACCATTTTATTTTGAATAATTTTTATTTGTTAATATTTATATATTTTATAACGTGTAGTATAAATTATTTTTAGGAGATACAACCTAAACAAGAGTTAAAGGTTGTTGCATATGGCAACAAATTGATCGGTTGGATTCCACACATGCTCCCTCCTATGATAGAGAACGGGTTGGTAAGTTCTGGTTTATCCTTTCTTCATAGAACAAGTTTATCGAGGATTGACCAAAATCTAGTATCGACATTTATAGAGCAGTGGCATCCAGAAACATCGTCATTTCATATGCCATTTGGTGAGATGACCATTACTTTAGACGATGTTTCATGTCTTCTCCATGTACCGATTAGGGGTGACTTGGTTAATCCTGCAGAAGGGCTCTTTGATAATGATGTTATTAGATTAGTTATTAATCTTATGGGCGTTTCGTTGGAGGAGGCAGCTGACGAGGTCCATGCTTGTATAGGTTCTTACTATAGGTTGGATTGGTTAAAGACTATTTTTGTGCGCTAGCGGGCTGCTAAAAGGTTTGATTGTGATGCTAGAGCCTACATGTTGTTGTTATTGGGTTGCACTATTCTAACAGACAAGACCTTTACTCTGGTGAAGGCAAAGTATTTACCACTATTTAGGGATTTGGATGGATGTGGTAGATATTGTTGGGGAGCTGCAACACTTGTTAATCTTTACCGCTATTTAGGTGATGCTTCCTTCTATTCCTGCAAATAGTTGGGTGGATATGCCTCTCTATTACAGGTACAAAATGTTTTACTTTTATTTTAATTTTTTTATATTTAGTTATTCCTAAATTTTATTTATATTATTCATGGTGTGTAACAATGTTGGATCCACGACTATTTTCCCTCTATTGGGAAGAGAGGTTTATCTGGGATTTATGGTGTAGGTAGTCTGCTTCTGAGGGCGATGAAGTGGTGTTACAGGCAAGGGACTATAAAGGTCGATGAGTTCAGGGTGCATTTAGATGCATTGACACCTGGTGATGTTATTTGGCGTCCTTTTGAGGATCACCGACATATATGTCCATTTGATGATATATGTCTCTATAAGGGTGGTCTGAAATGGTATGGTATGGTAATGTTATATCTACCTGACATATGTTTGTGTGAGTTTGGATATAAACATGACATACCCCACCATCCTCCTACTATTGAGTCACTTGATGTGGATGTTGACTGGATTAGTTATGTTTAGGGAGTTTTGGATGTTATTCGTGATGTAGTTTTTCCTGCCCGACCATATGATGTAATTGATGAGTACCTTAATTGGTATTATATGGTATCACATCCTTGTTTGGTAGCACCGCCACAAGATAAGGTGAGAGAGATCACAGTTCCTGTTTATGCTGAGGGACCAGAAGACGAGAGGTTATCATACATTTCAGGTGAGCTCCATCGCTACTTGCAGTGTCACGGTGCAAATGAGGAGGACGAAGAGCTCATTGAGATTTTTTTTATCATTACGTGTAAATCAGGACGGACCACTACTTCATGAAGGACAGATACCTTATGCGTCTCCATGATTTACCTTGCTTATTTGTTTTTTCAGACTTATATTGAATTTTGTGACTTATGTATTATCTAATGACTTATGCATTTCTGTCAGACTTATGTATTGTTTTGTGCACTATTTTAATCTTACTACTTTGTGTAGTAAAAAAATTAAAATATAATAATGTTCTTGCTAGAATAATTACATGAACGTATTTAGGGATTCAGAGCTACAAGTTAGATTTCTTGTGCTCCAAGATAAGTGTCTTGCTTATCCCTCAGTCGGGAGCCCTATATATAGAGGCACAAGGTTCTCATTAATTTCCGCCTGAAACTGCCATGTCTCTTCATCAATCATAATTGAGATGCTATAATTATCTGTAACCTCCGCCGCCACTAAAGATGAAGAATAATGTAACGCGCGTCGACAGGCTTAAAGCGACAGTTACGACTTTAATGAGATCGGTTAGACGTAACCTACTAGAGTCGGGTTGGGCGTAACATCCTGGAGTTGGGGTATCATCCCGGTGGAGCCGGGCTGGTGATAATCCTCCTAGAGTCGGGTATCAGCCCGATGGAAACCTCATTACCTTCTACCCACTTAGTCATCGGCCCAAACTTGGACTAGGTGGTCGGAGTATAGTCATACCTCGGGTAATGGATTTTATGTATGTGCATAAGCCCCCTTAGTGTAACACCCTTCTAAATACCCCACGATTATTATAATATATTCAGAGTTAACATGTATTAAAGGGCATCACAATTCTTCAAAATAAATTTTCCAAACAGATGTCATGCTTTATTGAAGAACATAATTTAATTAATCATTAAGTGTACATGTACTACACAGCGGAATAACCTCAAAACTTGGATAAGTTTAAAACCAACAAAACTTCAAAGGTCTATTCCTTGAGTAATCAAAACAAATATCCAAATAAACATCAAAACAAAATAGAGTTTAATAAATAACTCTAGACAAACGTTCCCCAGTGTTACAATCAGAGCATGACACCGACACGCGATAAAATAAAAAGCATAGCTCTACGAGTCATCCTCACCAACTCCTAAGCCGCTAAAGCTTCAATCTGAAATCATCAAAGTAAGGGTGAGACTTCATCATAATTAAAATGTATTACAAATTCATAAAACAACCGAATTTCATAAGCTATTATTTCACCCTATTTAGCATAATCAGATGCAATCATTCATTCCATAAAACAATTGCCAAATTTGTGCATCAGACTCAACAAACCAATTATAACACTGGAAATCATCCTACCATGTTATAATTCATACAAAATGCAATGCAAAACTCTATGCATGTGGTACCAAAAAGTGAACTAAGTCACACAGTGATCCATAATCACCCAGATATAGTTACATTGATTCGTCCATAATCACCCGGACATGAATCCATCATCACCACCCATAATCACTCGGGAACGGTTATTGGCAATACTCACTAATTCCACACAATGGGCATTATCTACCACCAGAATGTATATGCATGCACATCATAAAAGCATGCAACATTCAATACAGGTTATGATAACATCATACATCATAAATCATCATCAATCCAAAACATGATACAATCCTTTATCATGAACATCATCAACAACATAACATGCATAATCAATTACAGATCAATTCGTAATGCTATCACCAACATGTGAATACAGCCATCAATATGCACTCGTAGATCATCACACAACTTCAACATAACATTGCATATACATCAAATATGCACATAAGAATAAACTGTATAATCGGAAAGTCAACGCTTTTCAAAATAAAATCAAGTTACTGTTATTTTCTTCATTTTATAAAATAGAATATTTAATTTAAGAAATAACATCCAAAACAGCGATTAAAACGGATTTACGGTTTGAAAGTTATGAATTTTCAAAGTTTAATATTTTTCAAAAAGTATCAGTCGTAACCGGTTCCTCATGGGGAGTAACCGGTTCCCACTATCATAGTGAAAACGCACTACTGGAAATTGTACCAAGAACTCGGTTCCTCCCCCAAGGTAACTGGTTCCCACGAAACATGGAAAAACACCTTCCTGGAAAATGTACTGGGAACTCGGTTCCTCCAACAAGGTAACCGGTTCCCCAGACACAAAATTATCATCTTGCTGAAAAAAGTACCAGGAACTCGGTTCCCCCCACAGGGTAACCGGTTCCTACGACTCTTTTAGCGAAAAAATTATAATTTCACAACATTCTTCGTTTTTCAATTTATCTACACATACAAATACGAATCAATCACCAATTCATCATCAAAATCATCCATCAAACAATGTTTCAAGGCATAAGAACATAACCCAACAACACTTAACATCCCTATAACATGTGATTGACTCAACTTTGTGCAATTTAGACAATTTAGGATTAAATTCCATAAACCTAGAAAATCCTAAATTGGGATTCCTAACTACTTAATCAACCCTATCATTTCCAAAATCTATAGGGCATGATAATTAGATAAAATCACCCCTTACCTGAGAATTTCCTTGAATCTTTGAGTTCTTGGTTCTTCTCTTTCGTTCTGCCTCTTCTCACTTCTCACGTACAATCAAAATTCCAAATGATTTCCAAACTCCTTTTTCCTATCTCCTTTTCTTTTATTATTATTCTATAATAATAATAACAAAATAAATTTAGAGGTTTTTACTCCTCACACCCCCCTTCTACTCTTTACACCATAATTCCCAATTCTCTCCTTTTATTTAATTAATTAATTTCAATAATCCAAAAATACCAGTAATTCAATTTCTAATTAAATAAATAATTAAAATTTAAATTATTCAATTAATTGAAAATATCGGGGTGTTACACCGAGCATATGACTTTTTAGCCAAAAAAAGACTTGTGGTCGCTAGGAAGAAACATGGATCCTAGCCGAGGTATTCATCGGTCGCAAGTAAGCTACTCATGTGTGTGTTTCGCGCTCCAGATACCCAACAGTCACCTACAGTTTTAGGTATAATGATGACAAATAATGGACTTTAAATGTAAACACGCTAACCCTTTCTTTTCATAACGTCTCTTTCCTTTTTCAAATTTCACTTCCTTTTCTAATTCCTTTCACAAAGTCACAACCACCGTTGCTTCCAATCAGAAACCGCCTTCAACCTTAACTTGTTTACCACTATTATCATGTAACCCCATTTTCCTTTCCTTGTTTATTTTTCCCCAATCTTTTCAAGAATGGTTGTTATTAGAGAATTTGATGATTTAGGGTATAGAAAACACCTGAATAGCTATGAGCGTAGAGCTTCGTGGGAGTAATGCATGCAAGAGATGAGGGATGTTATAAGGGTAGAGGAACTAGAGAGGGTTATAAACAAGATTAACTCTGAAGTTCTAACCTCTGATAGTGATTCTAACCCTGATTCTTCAAGTTCAGTGGAGCTCCTGATGGAAACGAACAAACCGTTTAGCGGGGAAGTTCTAGGCTTCAAATAAAGTTCTATCAAAGATATGGAGGTTGCCACACTTCGATCTCTCTGGAACGTTTCCTCGACTAGGAATGAGGATGATGTAATTCTTGAAGCCTGCGAAACCGGAAAGTGTGTTTGTATGTCACAGCCAAAAGGGGTGGACCCTGAATGATTTTACTTTTACGCTGGAGTGTTGGAGGACATTAACATAAACTTTCCATTTACTTATTTTGAATCAGATGTACTCAGAATAGTGAATGTGGCCCCTTCCAAACTTTTCCCAAATAGTTGGGGCTTTATAAGAGCCTTTAAGATAATATGTAGGACTTTGAGTATAACCCTTACCATAAGTTTATTTTTTTTGTTACTTTGAAGTGAAGAACGCGGACTCCGAAAGATGGGTGGGCCTCAGCGGCATTCTAAAGAAGAGTTTTCTTCAAGCATTTACCTTAAACTACAAAGGCTATAAGGAACGTTTTCTATGGGTTAGGTGCGGTCCTCGATGCTCACAAGTCATCTATGTTGCTGACGGGCACCCCAAATTTCCCTTGTACAAGATGAGCAATTTGCTCCTTATTTCCAGATTTGATTACGACGCACTAAGCGAAATTGAAACCCAATCCCTTGAAGTATTAGATTCGTTTTGGTCGATCAGGGTTAAAGACCTGCTGACCCTACCCTATGATGAAATTCCAACTTTTTTGGGTAAGGTTTCCTTATTTTTCATCTGTATAAAGAACTTTTTTCTCGACTAACCTTTTCCCTTTATTTCTTTCATGCACACAAAATAATTGATCTATCTGCGAAAGAGCAAAAGAAATTGATAGTTGCAGCTCGTGCTACTCGAATGAGTGATGATGGTCCTTCAGACGCCAAATCCAACCTGGCCGGCCTAGAGGTCCGGATACCGAAGAAGAATAATAACGCAGGACTCAAAGGGAGTGCATTGGAAACGGTGGTGATGACAGCGTCACCAGTCAAACGATCTTTGCATGTGGGGGCGCCTGACAAGAATCCCCCAAAAAGCATAAAACTGTGATGACCGACGTGATTAATCAAGTCGATTGGGAAGTTTCTACCTTGACGAAAGAAGCTGGTGATGGTTCGAATCGCCCCTCAAATGAAAAAAAAATAATGGTCTGCTGACTTTGATGGCATGAAATTCTTATACGACCATCTCAATGCCACGGAGGACGTGAATAAGGTGAAAAGCCTTGGGCCTCGGAAAATTACCCAACATCTCAACTCATGCCTGATGAGTATGATATTCTGGCTCGGGGCCTATTTGAATCCAGGGACACTGCATATAAGAGATACTCTAAGCTAGAGAAAGAGGTCAAGATGTTATCTGATAATGAGAGTTCTCTTAACGAGGCGAATTCCCACCTGAAGACCAAAGCGCAGGAAAGTGGTGAGAAGGTAAAGGCTCTCAATAAGGAAGCACATGAAAGCAATGAGACAATAAAGACTCTGAAAAAGACCTCTATACAATGAAAACTTCTTCCACCGAGCTAGAGGTCGGCCTGTAGACTTCAGAGAAATCCTACTTTGAACTGAAAGAGGCTTTGGAGAAATCACGACTAGATGTTCTCAATGTCGAGGACATGGCTTTCGACCGGGTCAAAGACCAGGTTGCCTGTCTGTACCTCGAGCTTGACCTTTCTCAAGTCAATTTCTTCAAAGTCATAGTGGATGAAGAACCAATCATCGTGGACCTTCTCATCTCAAAACCACCTAGCTTTATCTCTTTGTTGAATTCGTTTTAAGTTAGTCACCCTTTTGGTGGGTGCATTTTGTATAACTCTTTGACAATTGCCCCTTTGGGTATTTTAATTATTGTAATTTGCTTCTGCCTTTAATTTTTGCACTTTGTATGCATTTGGTACGTTCAAAAAGAGATTATGCCTGTATACCATCCCCCTCTGTCGAGTGGCTACTTAAAAGCCATAAAGACTTCATATGATGGGCATTAGCTTCTTTTGAGCAAAAATGTTTTAGGTTGCTTCGTCATCCATCTAGCAACTTAGACCCCGAGCCGACTATAAGGTCGGTCAGAGCGATAAAGACTGATGCCTTGACAAGTTGCATGAATACGTTTGAGCAGTGTTACCTATGTAACAAAGCGTGTATTCATATTAAGGCATTGAGCCATGGCATAGAGCCGATTTGGAAATGCATAAATGTGTAGAGCCCGGGCATAGAGCCATGACATGGAGCCGATTTGGGAATGCAAAAATATGCAGAACCCGACCATAAAGCCGTGGCATGAAGTCGATGAGGATACACCCGAAACCAGTACCTTAAAAGGCCCAACCGAGGTGTAGAGCTCATGAGAGTACACCCAAAACCAGTCTCATATAGGCCCAGCCGAGGTGTAGAGCCTTTGGAGGTTACACCCAAAACTAGTCTTTATAAACCCAAACGAGGTGTAGAGCCTGTGGCGTAGAGTCGCTTTGGGGATACAACAATGTGTAGAGCTCGGGAATAGAGCCGTGGCATGAAGCCGGTGAGGGTACACTCGAAACCAGTACCTTAAAAGGCCCAACCAAGGTGCAGAGCTCGACAGGGTACACCCGAAACCAGTCTCCTATAGGCCCAGCTGAGGTGTAGAGCCTTTGGAGGTTACACCCGAAACCAGTCTCCTATAAGTCCAACTGAGGTGTAGAGCCTGTGGCATAGAGTCGTGGCATGAAGCCGATTTAAGGATGCAACAATGTGCAGAGCCCGGGCATTTAGTCGTGGCATGGAGCTGATATATCTTAGTTATCTTTACACAAACTAAGTTTGTTTCAAGGTGCCTCATTAAAAACTCTGGCCCTTGCCTAGGGAAAAGAGTACACCAATTACATTAGTTTTCTACAACCCAGTATTGCCCTTCCCAATTAGGTGACAACTTCCCCTTTTTTGTGGGGTCAATGACTTTTTTCCAAGACCAAGTCACCTTTCTCGAAGCCTCTTTGTTTTACTTTCAGATTATATCTCTGGGCTATCCTTTATTTAGTTGCAATTTCCCTTACATGCGCGTCGCTTCTTAACTCATCTAACAAGCTGGCCTCAACATTCAAATCCTGAACATTAACATCTTGTTCAAAATTCTCGCGCCTCCAGGAGGGTATGCTGCCTCCACCGGGATCATAGCATCAGCCCCAAATACCATTTTGTAAGGGGTTTCCCGAGTTACTGAATGAACAGTAGTGTGATACACCCAAAGGACTTCATGAAGGTATTCCGCCCATAAGCCCTTGGAATCATCTAACTTCTTCTTCAAGGCATTCATGATTACTTTGTTTGCTGACTCTGCTTGACCGTTTGCGTGAGGGTGCTCAACTGAAATAAATTGGTTGAAAATATCGAGCTCCCTACAAAATTCTATCACAGAAGAGCTCGCGAGTTGAGTTTCGTTGTCGGAGACGATGACACGAGGAAGTCCAAATCGACATATGATATTTCTCCAATAGACACGACAAATCCTTTCTATTGTTATCCGAGCTACAACTTCGGCCTCAACTCAATTAGTAAAATAATCCACCGCCACAATAAGGAACTTCAATTGCCCGGGTGCCATAGGGAATGGCCTTAAGATATCATCCCCCACTGATGAAAAGGTCACAGGGCGAGCACCAAATGCAAGAGCTCGGTCAGCATGTGAATGGTGCGAATATTTGACATTTCAAGCAGGAATTAACAAAACAAACACAGTCCTTCAACATGATAGGCCAATAGTACCCAACCCATACTATTATACTTGTCAGGGCTCGACCACGTAAGTGGTTCCCACATACTTCCTCGTGCACCTCTTTCATGACTAGATTAACATCTTCCTCTCACACACAGCACAACATGGGAAATGCTCTTCCCATTTTAAGAAGGTTATTGTTTATAACAATATATTGAGCCGAGATCTTTTTGATTCGTCTGACCTCTTCCTTATCACCGGGTAACACCTTCTGCTGGAGATACTTGACAATTGGAATCATCCATCCTGTTTCCGCATTAATGACCAACACCTCCTATTTTTTAATGTTTGGAAACACCAGAGTTTCCTGAATAACAATTTTGTTCATTCCCGACCCTTTCGTACTGGCCAAACGAGCAAGGAGATCAGCCCGGGCATTGTCTTCCATGGGGATATGACAAATTTCAAAGTCTTGAAATTGTTTGGAAAGCTGCATAACCAGGTGAACATACTTTAATAAAATGAGATCATATGTCTAAAAACTTCTGCCAACCTGTCCGGCCACTAACTGAGAGTTAGTGCGGACGAGCAAATGTGTTACTCTAACTTCCAAAGCCAGCTTCATGCCCGTTATGAGCTCTTCATATTCAGCTTGGTTATTGCTAGTTTGGAAACCAAAATGCAAAGAGTACTCAAAAATGATATCTCCTGGCCACTTTAGGACTATCCCAGCTCCGTTACCCTTTAAATTGGACGAACCATCCACAGAGAGAACCCATTTCAAAGACGTCTCCTCTCCTACCGGGGAACTGAATTCGACTATAAAATATGCCAAAGTTTGGGACTTTATGAAGGCCCGAGGAGTAAAAGGTAATATCGTACTAGGAAAGCTCTACCGCCCAAGATACCATTCTCCCGGCCAGATCCGGTTTCTTGAATATCTGTTTTAAAGGAAAATTTGTCTTTACTTGGATGGGGTAACCCTGGAAGTAGTGCCTTAGCTTCCGCGCGATTGTTACTAATGCCAGTGTTAGGCGTTCAATCTTTTGATATCTTAACTCTGCCCATTTCAACACCTTGCTGACAAAATACACTATACGTTCTTTGATCTCTCCATCTTGGACCAGCATGGAACTAATGACATTGTCTGAGACTGCGAGATACAATATCAACATGACATTTTCTTTAGGTCTAGACAACACATGAGGAGCTGACAAGAATCGCTTCACCTCCTGGAACACTTGCTCACATGCGTCGGTCCATTCGAAATCGGCCATTTTCTTGATTGCTGCAAAAAAAATGAATCGACTTATCACCAGCGTAAGACAGAAACCTAGACAAAAATGCTAGTCGACCAGTCATCTGTTGAACCTCACGAACAGTAGCAGGGATCCTCATGTTAATTACCGCCTGACACTTGTTGGGATTGGCCTCGACTCCTCGGCTAATCAACATAAAACTCAAAAACTTGTCGGCATGTACCCCGAACGTACACTTGTCTGGATTCAGACGCATGCTGTACCTCCATACCGCCGCGAAGGTTTCCTCAAGATCCAAAACATGCTTCCGTTCTTCCACTGTTTTGATGGCCATGTCATCCACATAAACCTCAATATTTCTCCCAATTTGTGGAGCGAACACCATATCCATAAGCCTCTGATAGGTTGCTCCAGCATTCTTCAAGCCAAATGGTATTATCTCATAGTAATAATTACTTTTGTCAGTCGTTAAAGTTATCTTTGTTGCATTCGCCGGGTTCATCCTGATCTGATTATACCCGGAGTAAGCATATAGGAAACTTAGCAGGCGGAACCTAGAAGCTCTGTCTATCAAGCGATCAATGTGCAGAAGAGGATATGGATCCTTTGGGCTTGCCTTGTTAAGATTTATGAAATATACACACATTCTTCACTTCTCGGTCTTCTTTTTTACCACGACCATATTGGATAGCCAAGTCGGGTATCGAACCTCTCCAATGAACCCGACTTTTAACAACTTATCAACTTCCTCGACAATCGCCTTCCTTTTTTCCTCGCCACTCTTCCGCTTTCGTTGTGACACGGGCTTAACATCAAGGTATTCAATAATGTATATTTATGTTATAGGATGTCAAAATTAGTCTCACAATTTAGAAAAAAATAAATATAAAAAACTTGTAATATTTTAAAAAATGATTTTGTAAAATTTATTTTTAAAAATACAAAAAAAATCTATTTTTTTAAAGCTTAAACAAACTGACCCAAAGATGGACAGAATAAATTTTCATTGAAGATTAAGCCGTGGTAAGCATTTAAACTCTATTGAACATACATTTAAATTAACAACCATTTTCTCCAACCATTTTCATGGTGACAAAACTCTAAGTCTGGTTTACTATGGGCTCCTTTTGGTCTAAAGGCCTTTGTTTCCTCCCTTTTTGTGACTTGTTGATCTTAAAATTGCTTTTAGGGTATCCTTATTTTTTGGGAGTTTTATTGCTTGTCCAATATTTTATTTTTGGGTTAACAACCATGTAAAAAAACATAGACTTTAAATCTAGCGAGGGGACAAAACAAAGGAATTTACAAATGATAGATATGAAATTTGTATTTTTCTTACATTTTTTTTTGGATTCGCCTCATATGGTCGAGAGATAAATGGTTATTAACCCTTTATTTTTCTAGTAATTGAGTCTTTCACAATTAGTAATTTGTACATCTTTTAGAAAAGAGTCACTTTTGTTAAAATGTTTTTTGCATGCATAAAACGAGTCTTTGATTAAAAACCAACACAAAATGATTCAAATTATGATGTATGTGATTATAACCAAGAAACTAATGCATGCATGATTTGAGTCATGAAAGTTCTTAACTTGGATCATGAAATTTTTTTATTTCTTGAAAAATTAGAATTATGACTCAAGTCAAGAAAAGTCATGACTTGAACCATGAGGAAAAAAATTAAAAATTGAGTTTTAGCTCGGGATGCATAACTCAAACCCCACCATTCTTTGACTTGAATCATAAGGTGTCTGACGTGGAAAGATTGTATCAAGGGGGATCAGTTGGGGTGTGGCTTTGTGGTTGTTGTGCAACATCATCTTGCGCGTGGAGTGGTCTTTGTGAGGAGTGTACTACGAGAAGTGTGAGTTTTGTTGTCACACCAAGTTGTAAATGTTGTTAAGTAGTTTCCTTGCTCCTTGAATGCATATGTCGAATTGGAGTTGGGGGAGACTTTGAAGCATCTCTTGTATAGGGATATGTGGTTGTTGAGGATGAGGAGGTTGAAAGATTAGTAAATATTGGAAAGTAATATAGCTGATGGTCAAAAAAACTAGAACAGGGAGTCAGGATAGAAGGATAAGTTATTAGGACGATTAACTTCTTTTGTTGAAGGAGGTGGAACATCTTCAACAAGATTGCAAGCGTTAATTGTTGCACTAGCAACAACAATAACAACGGCGTTCCTTGAGCAATTAGTTGAGTGAATTGTGTCGTTTCCATATTTTGAACGAAATCAACTTAGAGCTATAGTAGAACAAATATTGGATGAACATCAATGAAGATACAATGATCTTTGCGAGAATTCGAGAGGATCAAATGTCAATTTCCACAAACTTCAACACTATTCTAAGGTGGAACGAGAAATACATAATGTGGAGGGAAGAAACTCTTCTAACTAGTACGTCCAAGTTAGTGAAATCATAAAAAAATAGTTTGAGAGTGAAAATAAAATAATACATGAAATGACACGTCCTTATATTTGTATAGATACACTTAAAATTATTTTTGTCAAACTTAATGCGAGATGCGAAAATCATTCGATTATATCTAACAATAAACGTGATAATACGTTGAGATTAAGTATCCGACTTTTAAAGAGATTTTCTCATAGTGTTGAGATTAAGCATCCTGACTTTTAACGAGATTTTCTCTTATGTTTTAGGTATATATACTAGATTGAGCCTTACAATATCCCTCTTTGTATCTCTCAGAGGTCCGAAATAAAAATAAAAGCTCATTTTCAAATTTTGTTTCCATCATAAATAAGTCTATAGCTTACTTTGCATCAATTTTTTAATGAAACTGTTAAAGATGAAGAATAAGATTATTTGTAACGGCGAACCATCGTAAACGAGTCGGCATGCATGATGCATCTGATTATTCTTCTAACACATGAACTAAAATAATAGCCAAACGTAATTATCATATGTATACTCTAAAACAGCTGTTTGAGTGGACCAAACAATCCCTTTTTTTCCAAACTATATCTCCCACTATGCACATGGAACCTCATCTTATATTCCCTTTTTCATTAATAAATAATAATTATCATATACTATATGTAGCAAAGTAGAAACACAATCATATTTTGCATTTCAATTAATTCTAGACTTTAGATTGCAACAAGCTACCTATCTATTTTATAGGTTTACAGATCCCAGAAATGCCAGGCCCCCTACCTAGAGAATTCTTACTTGTAAGTAACTTTGTAGCAAATCAATAATTTAAATAAACAGTGCACACAAATGACAGCAACTATTGCCATAGTTGAAGTCTCAATTAACAAGTTTTCTTTATTTGTACTAACATTTTGCTATTTAAAACTATTGAAAATATTGAATGACTCTAACACACGCATAAACAGAAATGACATATTCCTGGCACAGTATTATAACAAAACAAAACAACGATGTCGTGAGCAACAAGAAAACAACAATAGTAGAATTGCCAAGATGAAAACAACTTGTATAAGGTGCATGTCTAGAAGTAGCAAGTCATAGAAGAAAAGGTAGAAAAATACACTATTGAGAAAACTCAATAAGAAAAAAGTGATTGAAGTAGTATAGTGTCACTGATAGCTACGTAAGGGTAGGGTTAATAAATCATTCTTTTATTATTATTTTTTATTATTATTATTATTATTATTATTATTATTATTATTATTATTATTATTATTATTATTATTATTATAAAATTAATGAATTTAGGACCATGTAACTTAAAAGACAAAAATCTATACTATAGGCTTTTATAACTCACACGCAATGGAATGTGTTAAGTTCAAAATTTTCAATGGCTGTGGACCTAAGGCTAGTTAGTGGCTATGCGTATAGTGAGAGTAATATTATTATTATTTTTTTTAACGAAGTGTAAACTTGAAATTGGAATTTAATATTTATTTTTGTCCAAGAAAATAATTATTTGAAGGAAAAGAGAATTGATTATGGAATATACATGAACCTAGCTATTAGTACTTTTGAGTATAAAATAAGCAGCAATAAGTGGTTTTAGAATATAAATTTGGTGGCACTTTAAGCTTTTTAGTTTTGCACAGGGTGGCAGTGCATTCGTGTTAGTGTATAAAGTTTGAACTTAGAATTATCACTCATGGGTGGAGTGGAAAAATATTGGGTAGGTCCACACAAATTTACACTCGAGTTGGGACTACTTTAAATTTAGGTTAGTCTTTTTCTTTATTCTCTTTTTAATAGAAATAGATAATTTTCTGCCCATCTATGTTTTTTTATTTTTATGAAATGTAATATTGAATGAAAAATTGATACACAACAAGGTGGACGAATAGACTAAAAATCCATTAAAAAATATTTAAATCTAAAATGAAGTAAATTTAATTAATTTTTTTACATAATCATTTCTAATCTCAAGAGGAGAGAATAAAAAAGAATGAAAGAATTAAATGTGCGGTTTAAATTAATAAAAAAATTTGAACAACTATTATCTTCTCTACAAATGTGAGTAGTAAGAAAATTCATATCCAAAATAATTTTTGTGCAATTGAACTATTTATTTCTGATTTGTCAAAGAATTTGGTCAAGATTCACAACCGAAAAGCTTTAACTACCAAAGTTGAGTCAGACTCAACCCAAAGACTATTTCAACCCCTCTCTTTAGCCAATTCAATACCGCAAAAGACACCGTAAAATTCAACGACAAGAGAAGAGTTCCAAGCCAAGAGTTCGACGAAGGCCAAGAAAACTCACTAGAGTTGCGCCGAAAGATCCCACCATGACCAGAATTGAAAAGTTTTAAGAACAAAAAAGTCAAATAAGTTATGCTTATAACCGAGACCATAATTGTTGCAACTTCACCTAAGCACCAATTATCGATTTAATGTGATGAGGTTGAGGATTTTGTTGAAGTAGTGGTCTGCATTACAGGTGTCCCAAATGGCATTGACGACAATAGGCTGTTTGGATAGTGAAATCGCCAAGAGGAGAAAAGACATTTAAGTGTGCAGTCCAAAAAATTTGAGCATTTAAATACTAACGTAACTTAAGCGACGTGGCCAGCCAATTCCAAAGGGACCGAGCAAAGGGACAGGAGAAGAAGAGGTGCTACGAGTTTTCAGCAGCGTGGGTCTTGCAAAGAGAGCTCATGGAGATAATATCATACTTAAGTGTTTCCTTAATATACATGAGAATCTTGACAACAACTTGGTAATGTGACAACTTTGGTTTACTTATAAACCTACTTATCATTCCAAATGCATAACATGTGTCAGGCCCGATATTGCACAAATATCTCAGAGAACCAACCAACTATTTGAAGGTTGTAGCATCTACTTCCTCATCTTATGGACCAGAGTCTAGTTTATGATTTATTTCTACGGGTTTGTCTCCAAATTTACAATCCATCACATCGAATCTCTTCAGTAAGTCAAGATCATACTCCAGTTGATGAACAATAATTCCCTTTTAGAGAGTAAAATCTCAATCCCTATAAAATATACCATATTTCCAAGGTCAGTCATGTCAATAGCTTTCATTAGAACCCTTTTAAACTTATTTATCTCAGAACTACAACTTCCTATTAGCAATATACCATCTACGTAAAGACACACCGAAATAACATTTCCATCAGATGTATGTTGCACATATAAACCAAACTTTATTTCACATTTTCTGAACCCCTGAAGCTTGAAAAATGAATCAATGTCCAGATTCCAAGCTCTCGAAGTATGTTTCTGAAGGTTAAGAAAACACTTAGAAGGGGTTGAATAAGTTTTCCTCTTTTGATTTTCCTCTTTCCTTAACAACAATATAAAACACAGTTATTTTTATCCTGGTTCGTTTGAAACTCAAACTACTCCAGTCCACCCGTCAAGGTGATTTTGCCTCTCTCAACGAGGACTTAATCCACTATAATCAAAACTGATTACAATTGCACAACTAACTATCGTGACTAACAATATAGTGCACAAGCCAACTGCAAGTAACTAACACCTCTAAGACTCTATAGTCCTAGCCCTCTTGAGAAATTTGACCCAACTGGTCTCTCAAGGAACAATTACAAAAGTAACTTCTAACAGTGTATTAGTTTGCTTCTAAAAATCTTTATCACAACTGTGATATTTTACACTACGTTTAAGCTCAATACAAAAATGATAAACTCAAAGTATTTCTTTGCTTGATTTTTGTTCAGTGTAAGTTTTCTAATGATAGCACGTTGTATTTTTCTTTGAATGCTTGAACTTATATATAGCTTCAGAATTTTTTCTGTTGTGTGTCTTGGACAAAGAGAGTGCATTTAATGTTGCTTGGCTGCTTGTACTTTGTGTTTTCCACGTACCTCGAGCTTTGTTCCACTTGAGTACTTCAACCGTCTTAACTTTATTAAATTAACGGTACTGTAGCAGACCTTGTCTTAGAAGATGACATCTTGATAACTCATTTTTCTTTATCTTCTGTAAGTCTTTGTTATCTTAGCTTCTAACAGAGGTTGCTTCAACTAGCTCTTATCAGAGGTTGCGTTTGCATGCTTCTTTCAGAAGTTGCTTTCACCGTGCGTGTTTAGAAGTTCCTTTCATCTTTAGAACTTCTAATTCCTCGTCTGCTAAGCATAATTTAATATTTCACTTTTCTAGAGTGCTTGAATTAGACATCATCTGAAATGAAAATAATACTTATCAGAGTATCATATTTACCATACAAAATTTATTTCACTTGTTATCATCAAAACTCTAAGATATGATTATAACCAAACCATGTTCTAACAGTCTCAATCCATACAAAACTTTATGCAACTTGTACATTATCCTTTCTTTGTACTCTATAACAAATCCAGGAGGTTGTAACACATACTCTTTTTCTTGCAATAAACCATTTAAAAATACTTACTTCACATCTAAATGTATTATAAGCCAATTATTATTTGCATCTATAGTAATCACAAGTCTAAATGTTTTATGTCTAGATACAAGTACAAACATTTCAAAGTAGTTTAAGCTAAATTTTTGTAGTAATCGTTTAGCTACTAATCTTGATTTATGCTTGGCAATAGACCCATATAACTTCAACTTTATCTTGAAAAACCATCTTACACTGATGAATTTCTTGTTCTTTGGTAGATCAATCAATTCTTATGTCTTGTTTCTCTCAATTACCACATGTTCTTCCTTCATGTCGTTTATCCACACCTTCTTCTTGAGAACGTCATTAACACTGTATGGTTCAACATCCACCATCATGGCACACTAAATAACTTCACCTTTAGATCCAAAGCAACTCAAAATCTTCAAGTCTCCTTGGTATCTATTTGATTCTCTGTGGCCTCTGGAACTGCGCAAGTCCACCTTCAGAAGCTCCACCTTCAGAGGTTGGTTCACCTTCAGAGGCTGGATTACATTAAGAGTTATAATCTCTTTCAGACTCACCTTTAAACTCATAATCACCTTCAGGTTTAGAATCTTCTACAGAGTCAGAGTCACCTTCAGGGGAATAATCTTCTTAAGTGTCAGATTATGCTTGTGAGGCATAATTAGATTCTAGTATTGGCACTGCACTAGAGTTGGATTGAGACTTGTTCCAATCCCTTGTTTTTGATTCTTTCAATATCACATATCTATTGACAGTAACTTTATTGGTGCTAGGTGTTCGCGTTAAAAGGTGACACGCTAGAGGATTCGAATATGAATTCAGATCCTCTGGCTCGAAACGATTTACTCTTTTGATTTGTTTATAAAGATGCCGCGAGCATCAAGCTTTATTATTTTCAACACAAGAAAGATGATTTAATGATTATGAAAAGGGAAAATTAATACCCTCAATTGATTTTGATATGCGTAACGACTAGCGCAAACTAGACGCAACGCATTGGGGAGATTCTGAGTAAGGGGGATTGTTATATAAAGGGAATAGATGGAGCACCCTAAATATATATAGTTATCTATACCTTTATATATGAATATGTTTGATATGTTTGTGTGTTTTTTAATTGCTATTTCTATGATTGGGAAAGTTTCTCCTTTGGGATTTTAAGAATGATAGATTATGTGGGATCCTAGTGTTTATTATTATTGTGCTCGCAAAGATCCGTGGATCTTACGCATACATATCCCTAGTGGGAATCAGAGCATTTGTAGCTCGGATCTACAGGGATCTATGGTTTATTTGGTCTGAGGGAGAAAGAAATTTGCTCGGCAAGGATGAGACCTTGTGCCTACGTATTCTCAAAAGGATGTTGAGAAAGTCAGAGCAATCGTAGTTTCCACTTATGCTAGTGGAAAGCAACGGGATGTTAGTAAGAGACAGACAAATGTCATCTTAATGAAAAATGTATCTAATATATTTCATCACATACATTTTGAAAAGTTTGATTGATTGAAATCTTTCATCATAAGTTATAGGTGTTTAGCTTGAGCGTACAAGCGTTACCACTTACATGTTTAAGAAAGATGTTTGAAAAATGACTGAATCTTTTAACTGTAAGCATTAGGTGTTTTGCTTGAGTGTACAAGCGTTACCACTTACAATTAAGAGATGTTTTTGTTTGAAAAGTTTTTGAAAAGTTTTTGATTGTATGTGATGTGATAGATGAGATACTTCTTCCATAGAGATGATAAATGTCTAAATCTCAAGGAGAAATTGATTGGATTAAAGGGATGCTTTTAAGAAGCCCATGGGTCCTTGTATTGTTAGCCCAAGAGGAGGCATTCCGAGGGTCATCGAGGGTCCTTGTATGAAGCTCAAGAGGAAGCTATAGGGTATGGTGGCTTTGTTTTAAAAGGATTTCACCGAAACCATCCTTTTGGAAATAAGAGCAATTTCACGGAAAATTATACTCTGGTTCTATCCTAGCAGGCGATTCTTTGTATTGGAAGCCCAATAGGAGGTCATTAAGAGATTTCTGTCTCTTTCATTGTATGATGCCCAAGAGAAGGCTAAACTCAATGAGGAGTTCTTTTGAGCGAAGCCCAAGAGGACTTAACAGGGAATGTGTCTTATATGAAGCCTAAGCGGAGGCTAAACTCGGATGAATGAGTTTTCTTATATGAAGCCTAAGAGGAGGCTAAACTCGTGGGGAGAGTTTTCTTGTATAAAGCCCAAGGAGGCTATCTGTAGGAACCTATTGGTTAGACTAGTTGTTATGTTACAACTAGACAGTCGTATAAACAAGTGTGTGTGTGACATGTATTCACAGGAGTTTATGAAGGAAATATAAACAATGCATGATGTTTATTTACAAGAGTTTATGAAGTAAATATAAACAAGTGTCTGTGAAACGAACGTTTAAAACAGCGTAACTTGATTATTTACAAGTTTGAATTGTGTACAAGGAAGTAAATATGTACACGAGTATTTATGTACGAAGGATGTGGATGTACATAGGAGGGTTGGGACTTACACCATAAGGGTGGCCCATTGGTTTGAAAGCAGTTTCACAGGGAATAATGCTCCTTTCAATACCAATGGTATTCAGTGTATATACAGACGAAATGGAAATGAACGATCAACATTTATCTGTGAAAAGTATCTGTATTATGTACAGACAAAGATTTGTATAAAAAGTATTTTGATATGTACAAGGAAAATATGTACATAAAGAATGTTGGTTTGTATATACACAAGTGAAATGAAAACAAACGATCGAAGTTTGTCCGTACTTGAGTATAAAAAGTATTTGTATTATGTACAGATAAAAATTTGTATGTATTTGAAGAAAGTTTGATATGTACAAAGAAATATTATGTACATAAAAGAATGTTATGGGACTTACACCGTGAGGGAGGCCCATGATCGATTAAGAAATTCGAGAGAAAACGAATTCGATTTTATCGTTTAAATTGGATTGATCATGGTAAAAATGATGTAAGTTTGATAAAAAGTTTTGAAAAATGATTTTGAAAATGTTTTGAAATGTGAGGTTCATTTATGAGAAGTTTTGAAAAGAATCGGAAGTCGAAAGTTTGAAAAATTCACCTTTTAAAGGTGTTTTGAAAAGTGTCAAAAGCGTCGTTTTCGGCTCGATTAAAATATAATCAGATGAAAGTTTTTTCTAAAATTTTTTGCAATATCATAAAATAGATACATTTATTGACAAGTTTACAAAAAATCACCTCAAAATGAGGAGTTTTGATTGGTTAAAAAACATGTTGAAGTTTGTAAGAAAAATGAAAAAAATATGAAGAGTTTTGAAAAAAATGGTCCATGGGAGGTTTGAACCCATGACCATTGGGGTGGCTACGTGGTACAAAGGACTACGAGCAAGCTGGCAACCGCTGGGACAAGAGCGCTTTTGTGTTTGTGAATCAAAACACGTGTTGATAACATATTAGAAAATTTGAATTTAAAAAACTCAAGAACACGCGCGAAGCCCTGTTCTTCATCTTTGATTCTCAGATTCTTCAATCCATGCTATAATCTTCGTTTCTCAATGAAATTAGATGAAGTAAACACGAAAGTTGCTCGATTTTTCACAAGGAACACGATGGTGGATGTTAATTGCATTTATTTTTGGTCTAACACGTTTGAATTTCTGGAAATTACGAAGAACCCTAAAACTGTAATTTCTAATTGAAATGATGTGTAGTTGATGATTTTTCAAATTGTTTGAGGGTTTATGATCGTGTTAGGTGCAGAAAATGATTGGCCAAGCATTTTTCATTTAAATGCAAGGAATAATGAGATTGAAGTTTGAGTTCCTACCTGTTCAAGTTGAGATCGAAGAAGGTGATGGTGTGTTTCCAGAACTTGTTTGATGATTGTTTGAGCTTCAACGGACTATGTGGAAGCTGTAGGAATGGTCTGCTTGCCTTGAATCACCTTGAATCACTCCAGCCAAGTCCACCTGCACAGTCTAAAAATGGAAGCTCGATTTTGATGTTAAACATGTTACAGTTGGTTGTTTATGATTTGGATCATCCCTATGATGTTCATGGATGATGTTTGAGTGATTAAAACACAACTTGTTCAAGCCAAACTCTAAATTCGAATGCTAAGGCAGTTTTGGCAATCTTGGATCATGAAATGTGAAATCTGATTTTCAGTGGTTCTTGTGTTAATTTTATGCTTCAAACATGTTCCATATTGATTATAAAATGTATTAGACACCAAATTTCATCATGGTTTTCACAAGTTTTTAGAATTGCAATGTTTCTCACTTTTGCACTATGTTGCTTGAATTTCAAGGAAATAGAGAGAAAACATGGATTTGCATTGCTTTGGTGTGGTTTGAATGGCAAGAAATACCTCTATTTATAGGTCAAAAGTTCTGAACAATTAGGCACAAGTACAAGGCTTTGTAATTCAAAGATGCCTTAAAGGGCAAGAAAGACCTTTACAAAGGAAAAAGGAAGCTTCCTCTTTTAACCATGTGTAATTTTTCCAACTTGATCCAATCCTTCAATTATTACTTCTAGCTGATATTTATCAGCTCTAATCTTCAATTTTGGCAAGGTGGCATTGCTTCTAGATGAAGAAATCAAAAATGACCTATAATTTGAAGTTTTGAACTTTGAAAACCATGTTCATGGAGCCTTATGTTTCAATTTCAAAAGTATAGCTAGACTCCATGGATTTGAGAGTTCTTGGACATTTTGGAAAGCTTGTTTCAAGAGCTACAACTTTCATGTTTTGAGTTTTTTCCAAATCAAAGTGGAACTATGTGAAAAAATGCCATGAAGTTTGGAAAAATACAAAATTTTAACAATTAGAAAGTTTTCTAAGTGTTGGAACTTTTGACTTTTTGTTGACTTTTCCAAATTCTTTGATTTTTTATGATCATGATAGATCATTTGAAGTATTTTGATGATGAAAAAAGTTTTGTTTTGAAAAATTTGACCAAAAGTCAAAGTTTGACTTTTCTGTGCAGATGAATTTTCATCAGATGTTTTTGAAATTGACTGATGAAGTCTGTGAACTTCTGGGATGTTGTGAATCCAGAAATTAGGTCAAGATGTTGTATCTAAGATATAATGACCAATCTCTAGCCAAAAAAGTCATTCATTATTCAAAAAGTCAGAGAATACTCATGCTCGACCAAAATCCTAATTGGTCGATCCTCGATTGATCAATGAGAAAAATTGGGTATCTGAGGATTGAAGGTTGATGTTTTGATCAAGATAGGTCAAATGAAGTGAGTAAATCTCAAACCCTAATTGGTTGCCTCTTGAATCAGATGAAAATCTGATGAAACCCTAATTTTGACCTGTGAATGCTACACCCGATTAATGCTGTTCTGAACTGTTAGTGATGCAATGATGCAAATGTGAGGTGGTATATTAGGTCAAAAATTGGGGTATGACACTAGGAACACAAGCTTTATAAGCACATGTACTATGGTAATCTATAAGAAATATGACATTGCTTCTCTCGTCCAATTTACTTATAGTAGCATCTGGTACATGTTTGTAACAAACAGAACCAATCTACCATCAATGTTGAGGATCTTCAACCTTTGTCCATTTTGGTTTTCAGCCTTTACTTTGAACTTAATAAGCGCCTTGCGTTTGAACTTTATGAGTGATACCCATGTCATTCTTGTGAACGCATCTACAAATGACACAAAATACTTATTTCCTCGAAGTGAAGGAACTTCAATTAGACCACATACATCATAATGCACAACATCCAAATCACGAGTTGCTCTTAGAGGTAATTCTGATGAGAAAGATAATCTTGGTTGCTTTCCTCTCATGTATATGCCATATGCTTTTTCTGGTGCCACAATCTTCGGAATTCCAAGTACTATATTCTTTGAACTCATGTGCCCTAAGCTCCTGAAGCTCAAATGCCTCAATCTCTTGTGTCATAACTCACTCTACATTTTAACACTTGTTGAACTAAGGCATTAAGTATCTAGTGTGTTACCATTTACCTTGAATGTCCTATTTATTCCTAGTTCAGACTGCATAATCAACTTTTGATTACAGTCATACAACTTCGAGAAATTTTCCTTCATGGTTATTGAAAAACCTTTTTCCTTCATGGTTATTTCCTCGAAGGTTTCATTCAATTGACCTACACATCCTTGATCAGAGCAGTTTTCTATTCTACAATTTCACTCTGACATTTCCCATTCCTTCAGCATTCAGATACTTATCATCAACACGTCTGATCTTGGTCTTTCTACCAAAGTTAAATTTAATCAACCATTGTTTGTTTCCAGTTAGATGATTAGAGTATCCAGTGTTCATATACCATTAATATACCATTTTCACATATATTCTCAAATGCCATCAATAACACAATTTCATCCTCTGAATATCCTCTAGCTGTATTGGCTTCTTCACACTTGTTTCTTTAGTTGACAAGCAATTAGAGGAAAAATGGCCAAATATGTTACAGTTATAACACTCAACCTTTCTCTTATCAAACTCTAAATATTCTTATGTTTCTTATCTTTTGAAGAAGAAGGTTATGACTCTTGAACATTCTTTTTCTTATTCTCTAGAAATACTTTCTTCTTTCTTGTTTTTAAAAAAAGAAACCTTCAGAGCCGGTTCTGACTCCCTTTTCAGAGTTCCTTTAAGTCAGATGCAACTCTTGTTCCTTTAGACAACTCTAAAGTTCTTCAATTATCATGGTTCTAGTGTTTTTAGAATATTTTATTACTATAAGCCTACAACTATGTAATCAAACTGAGTAATGAATCTGAGTACCTTTTCAGTGATTACTTGTTCAGAGAGAGTTCTCCACAAGCCTTCATATCATTCGTGATTAGAGTCACTTTGATGTAATTTGGTATATTCTCATTGTTCTCCATGCCGAGATTCCCATATTGTCTGCGTAGGGTTTGCAACTCACTTTCTTCATTGATGTGTCGCCATCATAGCACCGCACAAGTGTATCCTATGCCGCTTTCATGTTGTCGCATAAATTATCTTCTCAAACACCTTTGTATCCACACACTGGTGGATATAGAACATTGCCTTTTGATCCTTATTCCTTGTGTCACATTGCACATTTTTTGCGCTTCTGTTGCATCTTCTACAACCGACCTATAACTTCACTGACGAGATCAAAAATATCTTAAGCTCCAACCAACACACGCATCTGAATCGACCACCGATTCCAATTTTTTTCTGTAGAATACTAAAAGCTTTGTGTTCCAGCTACCATTTTTGCAGTTCATCTTCGTTTTTATGCAAATTACTCAAATGTCACAAAACAATCGCATTTCCCAACCCTAAGAGTCAAGAATGTGAGTCTTCTCTGATTTCAAACTTCTAATGTACACTCATATTTCTATATGATCAGAACCAGAGTTCTTAATACCAATTTGATGGAGTTATCGCATAAACTCTATGAATGCACAAGAAACTTGAAGATGCAGATGAAGAAAATAGAGAGAAAAATTTTAATTAACTTTCAAACTCTATTTCTCAAATCAGAATTCTATTTCAAATACAACTAACCTTGTGTTTATATACTAACACGCAAATTCAAATGAAACTTAAATGCAAAACCAAATAAAATAAAATAAAAATGCTAATTACAATACAAAATATGAATTACTACTAACATTTTTATTATTTTATTTAATTAATCATATTTAGTATTTAGTATTTACTTTCTTACTCTAGTTAATTATAACAACTTTTTGTTAGTTGTTATGTTGAGTACCTCTTGTATATAATGTATGGAGTATGCTGGATCACAAAAACACACTTGAATTGATTGAATCATTATGAAAAAAAAATTTCTTTAAAAATATTAATACTAAATATGATTAATTAAATAAAGGAACAAAACAAATAATATTATAATATTTATGAAATTTTTTATAGGAATTAATGAATCCTCCATGAAATATTTTAAATTTAGATGGAAAAATAGTTGGGAAATTCTTTTTACACCTTAGTTTGTTTTTGCAGGCTCCTGACGAAAATTCTAAAATATCCACGGATTTCATATGTGTATATCTGAACACACCACAATCCAGTCTTTATTAAATTGATTCCGCATATGCATACCTAAAGTAACCTAATTGCCTATTTTGGATATGCAACTCCAAATTTATCTATGGGACAAAAGAATCAACATAATTCAACATAATTTATACCATAGATTCAACATAATTAATCGAAATTACACATATAGTTCTATAAAAATTTAAAACTACATAATGTTATAAATAGGTAGTTGAGGACGTTGCAACATTTTGATAACATGTTTTCTCGATATTTGAAGCTTCACATCCACCGCAATCGAACCCTTTGAATATAATAATTAAAAATTACCCCCCATAACCTCTAAATCGTCGTCATTCTTGAGTTTAAATGGAGTGAACTTTACGTTTCCTTAAGTGTCAAGTGAAGGTGAACGATATTCAAGTTTGACCATATTTTGATTCTCTGGATATTGCAGAAGAGAATTCATTATGGTAATAAGCTCGGTAAACGACGTGTCATGCGAGAACCTGAGTTAAAGTGGAGACTTTGCACCACTAAAGTAGACAAAACCAAAGTGAAGATATGTTTGAGTCATTAAGCATGTTTTGACCTCACTTGCACACTTTGCGGGAAACTTTACAAAAGGTCACCTATGCCATTACTACTTCAAGTCAAACGCGCTTAAATATAGAGTTCTTATGGTTAGCCTATCGAAAAAAAGATGCATCTTATTGTTATAGGTAGTACCAATTAATCCTTATAAGCCTTCTTCAACCATGCAGTCTCATACATGCACAGTCTCAAGATCCATCTCATTCCAATATGGCGACAACTCTTAACCCCTCCTCGACTTCGAGTGTTACATATAGCGTAACCCCCTTGCCTTCTTTGGCCTTGGGTGTTACATGCCCACCAACTTATGCATGGTTTATCCTCAAACCACATTGTACTGGGAGAGGTCTAGCTCTGATACCATTTGTAACACCCTAGACTGCCTCCAGAATTAACGACTGACCCCATAAAATAACACAGGTCTATTCAGCATGTTTTAGCCTCACTCGCACACTTTCCGAGAAACTTCCCTGAAGGTCACCCATCCCATTACTACTCCAGTTCAAGCATGCTTAATTATAGAGTTCTTATGATTAGGATACCGAAAAGAAGATGTGTCTCATTGGTATAGGTATTACAAATTAATCCTTATAAACCTTCTTCAACCATGCAGTCTCATACGTGTACAGTCTCAAGATCCTTCCCATTCTGATGTGGTAACCACTCTTAGCCCCTCATTGGTTTCGAGTGTTACATGTGTGTAACCATCCACATCTTCGTTGGCCTCAGGTGTTACACTGTTATAGACACTATGGAGCAATTTGGACCCAAAAAATCTTATCTACTGCATCTGCATAATTCAGAAATGCACATCCGAAGAAACCTTGTATTTTAAATAAAATAACATATCTGTGCTTATTTCACATATGCACATCCGAAACCACCTATATGTTATTTTCTAATAGCAAGTTACTTCGGATGTGCACATGCGAAATAAACCATGATTTGTTTTTTTAAAATAGAAGGTTTATTTAGCTGTGCATTTCAAAATTATGCGGATGCGTTATTTTAATTTGACTTGGGAGCTTGAGAGTCAGATGAAGGATTCGTATCCTGAGTTGTTAGTTTGAGGTAATTTTCGAGGACGAAAATCTTTTAAGTGGGGGAGAGTTGTAACATCCCAAATTTTAATAGTTATTTATTAATTATTAATTATTAATTATATTATATGATAATTAATTAAATAGTGTGAATTGGTGAATAATTGGATTATTTGAATACGCGTGTTATTTGGATAATTGGGTTTATGACTAGAAATAAGATTTATTAGTGTTGAGCCTAATTATAATGAATAGAAGTAATAAGGAGGTGTTAATTTATAAGCTCAAATAGAATCTACTAGTTAGTAAGAGTTGAGAGAAAATACAGATTAGAGTTATCATTTGGAGAATAGAAGAGAAGGGGAGAAAGAGAGGAAAGGAAGAGGATAAGAAGAGGATAGGAAGAGAAGAACCCTAAGAAGAAAAATATTCAAGAGGTAAAGGGGATAATCCTCGTTATTATTTATTTGTATGTGATTGTGTATTGATTAGTAACATGATATAGGATTGGGTATGTCAATTTCTAAGTTTTTGTTAACTCAAATTGAATTGAGAATTTGGGGTTTAAGATTAGAAAAACTAGATTTGATGATATGAATAGGTTCCCTATGATGTATACATGTTAGATGATGTTTAGTTTGTGATAAATTAGCATTAGGAACTGTTTTGGAAGTGAATTTCGTAGGTGAATCGAATCGTCTGCGATTTTTCGCATAATCGTGAGGTCGCCGGGCTGGGGCGGAAGCGGTCCACTGAATGCAGAAAAATAATTTATTTGTTTATGCATGAATTATTTAGGGGATTGTTTGCTTATGATTTATCATTAATTTCTATGAGTTTTAATAATTGTTTTAATGAGTTTTGGATTGGTTTTGGATGCGATTTCGATGAATACATGTTACTTGAATTTAGTATATGTATGTTGTGTTTTGGTGAATTGTTGAGAATAAAATGAGTGGACTTGTATGCTATATGTTATTTGTGATGTGTGATGATAGTAAATACTATGTGTATTGCTTGTTGATGATGAAATATGATGTTTGTGCAAAAGATGTGATAATTCGAAGTGTTAAATTATTGTGGTATGCTTGAATAATTAAGGTTGGTAATAATCTTAATTTGCATATATGTTGATTAAATTGCACATGCATTCATGGGGAGATTGAACTCCGGTATTGGTTGCTTTGATCCTATGTGGAAATAGAAGCGGTGAACTATGTGTTCATATTGGTGGACTTTGGTCTTGTCCAGATCGGAAGCGTGACTTTGGTTCTAAAATATTGAATCGGAAGCGAGGTGAGATTGATGTTTACGATGGTACCACATGCATGATCACATTGCATTAATGTCTCATGTGTAATTAATGAATGTGTGTTGTATGTTGGAGAATGTGATAATTGATTATGTGAATCATTTTAATTGATTGTATAGATTATAATTATGCAATATGTGATAAATATGGATACATTATACTTGGAATGTTTGTATAATGACATACTTTGATACTTGGGTTATGGAAAGTATGTTTTATGGAATATCACATGAAGTGTGGAGGGTTCTTTTATAGATGTTTGTTTCTATATTGCTTCAAATTTATATAATTTCGAAAATATGTGAATTCTCACCCTTTTGTTGAATATGATGTTCTATGCAACATCGTGCATGTTCTGAGGATAGTGGTGCTTCACACAAGACTAGTGGAGAAGCTTAGCTTATTTTATCTATTTTCCTTAGTCAGTGAGTCATTTCTCTGGTCTATGTAACACGGAGATTATGTTTGAATTCATGTTATGACTTGTTTTGTGAGAGATATTTGTATCACTCTCTTTTATTTTGGATATGTATGAGATGATGAGATGACTGGCCTTGGTGCCTAGTACTTGTGATATGGTTGGTAGCATAGGATATCAATCATTTATATTTTATTGATTAATTAATTATTCCGCTGTTAGATGTATGCTTCATATTATTATGCAGAAATGTAAATTTGAATACATGTTATGATCATGACCAATATGCAATTTGATATTTGTGTAACCAATGTGACGCCATTTATGAGATGCATGATAAATTACTTTGATATATGCTATATTTATTATGGGGGTAGAAAATGGGTGTTACACAATACACATGATACAACCGAATGAGTCTTTAGACGGGGGACTCCGAAGTGGAAAAAATGTTTCAGTAAAACCATATTGTTGGGATGCACCATATCTAACATAGAAAAAAAATTAATTCTATTAAAACAAAATTATGTTTCTGTAACAGACATGTTTTTCGGATATGCACATCTGAATTAGGGTAGGTTGATTTCGGATATGCATATCCAGAGCGACGTTGTTTTTTCATTCACAAATCAACATCTATGTAAGATGAAATTAGGAAAATTTACTTCAAATTGCAGCTTTCTATGCTATCTTTGTCATGCTCAAAAACTTGAAACTTGTTTTGGAAACGAAAAATTGATTGAGAATGGTTGAAATTTTGTTGAGGATTTGGTTATGGGGGAAAGAAAATGAATGAAATAGTTGGAAGGGATGACACGCAACAATCTAATATAGCAATGATAGTTTAAGACATGCATATCCAAAATCTACCTCTAAAATTTTAAATCCAATATTTAATTATTGAAACGTGGAAAAGAGTGTATTCGGATGTGCACATCCAAAAGATACTGAAATGTGCATTCGAATATGTACATCCGAAAACTATTTTCAGAGTTTGGAGAGATTTAACTCAACATAATCACGTAGAGAAAGAAATTTCCAAATTATTTTAAGTAAAATCCCGTGTATACGATGTGGGTTGCTTTTGGATGTTATAAAAACACCCCTTGTATTAAATTAAAACTCTTTCAATAAATCAGTTTAATTATATATAATATATATATATATATATATATATATATATATATATATATATATATATATATATATATATATAAAATCACAAATTTAAATTTGTAATAATTTATTTATTCAATATTAAATTATGAAATTCAACCGTTATAACCTAAAAAAATTAAACAAAAAATTCCAAATTTATAATAATTAGCTTTAAAGTTTTTTAATTATTACTTAAAGATAAATAAAAAACCTAATTTTAAATATTTTTGACTTTTTACTCGAGTGTCTTTATTTCTATAATTTTAAATTTTTATTCTTTTTTACTTTTAGCAATAATATTATTTATATTTACCCAAATAAAAAAAAAAATCTCAAAAATATAGGACTAGTTAATACATCATCAAATACCCAGAAAAAAATAGCTTTTATAATTGATAGTGATTTTCCAATAGAAAAAAAGAAACCTAGAATGATTGAGAATTTGAGATAAAAAAGTTAGTTAAATAATGTAGATTTTGAAAGAGACAGTTTAAAACTAAGATACTACGAACTTTATGAATAGAATGGGATTACAAAAAGGCTAAACTGAATTTCCTTGAGACAATGAAGGGGAAACTGAAGTTTATGGATTTTTGTATCTAACAAACCAAGCTCCAAGAGACATAAAGGACACTATATGAGCTGGATCATGTGACCCATAATTTCAACATTTGAACTATAACCCTAGAATATTTGCCTTTTTGCTTTTTATTTTTCAACATTATGAAGCTTCACATACCCACCTAATTTATTCTTATTAAACATAAACTTTTTTCTCTTTAAAATATCATCTTATCGTCATCCAAATAAAATTATTTTTTTTCACTAATAGTATTTTTTTAATGATTTTGTTCTTTTTATTTCACATTAAAAAACAACTTTATTTGTTTTATGTTTTAATGATTTTTATTTGTCACATAAAAATGAGTTTTAATAATTTAAAAATTTAGGGGTATTACACATAAGAAAATATAGGAAGATATAATATCATTTTTCATTCTAAATTTTTGGTTAATATTTGTTATGTTTGATAAAATTAATAGATAATTATGTTAGAAATTGCACTAAAATAAATCAATCGTAATGAACATGATTTAATTAATCCGATCAACTTTCTTTGTTTTTCACTTTTCATATGAGTGAATTAACCAACTCGATTGAAAGATGATTATGTGCATCAATATTAATGGAAGAAGAAAAAATATAATTGAAAAGAAGAAGATTAAGATTTGAACAAAATGTAAAAGTCCAAAATACCTAATTCCGCTAACACTATAAAATTATGCCTAAGGCCCAAAATTATACTCTTTCGACTTTTCAACATACACTAGACTAGACTATTTCGACACAACCTTCTTTCTGTCGAGCAACATGCTTCGACACAATAATTTACAATATCAACAAACTAACTGATAACCGGTAAGAGATAATTGATGACTGATAATTGTTAATTTATAATTAATGATTGGTAGCTGAACAATTAATTTAAATGTTTGATAAATTACTGATTACATTATAAATATAAAATAACGTTTTTAAATAAATAAACGAGGTCTCATTACATTATTTTTATTCGATAAAAAATATATTAATAAATATATTAGAGAGAGAGACACTTACACAATGATAATAATTGTTAATAACACTTTATCAATTGGATTTAATATAACTATTTGATTGAGTGCTATTAACAATTGAGATTTGGTCTAAATCTTTTAGACTTACATACGGTGTTAATGGATCATATATAAATCATGATCCATTGACACATGTGTAAATCTAAAGACCTACACTAAATCTCAACCATTAATAAGTAAATCAAACAGTCATATAAATAGTATATTTTTTAGGAAAAAGAAATGATCATATATTTTTATCTCATGATTGTTTTATTTATTCCTATTAACGGTTGAGATTTGGTGTAAAATTTTTAGACTTACACGTAGTGTCAATGGATTAAATGACACTAATGTGTGAAACTTAATAACATGACACCTCCAATAACTCTTTAACACATATTTGTATAAAAAATTAATCATTGGATTAAAAATTATTATCATATAAATCATATCTACAAATTTAACATGAAATGAAAAATCATTATATATGTTATATAGTCGGGACCCATTAACACTAGATGTAAGTCTAAAAATCTCAATTGTTAATAGCACCTGATCAAACGATCATATAAATATCTTATTTTTTAGGGGGAAAATGAGCCATATTTTTTTAATAATGTTTTTACTTCATTTAATATGACCGTTTGTTCAATCCTTTTAAGATTTGAAATTTGATGTAAATCTTTTTAACTTACATCTGCGGTTTATGGAACCTTATTCATATAGAATTAATTAGGATTTATTGACATCAGGTGTAAGTCTAAAAAACTTACCTCAAATCTCAATCGTTAAAAGGATTGACCCTACAATTATATTAAGTGAAATATAAAAATATATGATCAATTATTTTTCTTAAAAAATAGACTATTTATATAATCGTTTGATCAATACTATTAACAATCTAGATTGAGTGTAAATCTTTTAGATGTACACTTGATGTCAATAGATCCTGATTCATATATAGTAAAAATCCTTTGACACTACATATAAAATTACAAGACTTACACTAAATCTCAATCGTTAATAACACTTGTTCAAACAATCATATAAATAGCCTAGAAAAAGAATGACTCATATATATATTTTTGATCCATCTTTTAAGTAATTAAAATTTGATGTAAGTCTTTTATTCCTAAATAACTAGAATAAAAGTCAAATATTACGGCACAATTAAGTAACACCCTGAAACTTTTTACATATCAACTAAATTCATAAATAAATAAATAAAATACATTATTTATTTAGTACTTATATTTCAAATTAAAATACATTTTTGCTTTATCCTCTATATTTTCATCTGATTAAAACCTTTATTTAATATGATAGATATATTAATTTGTATATTTGGTTATTATTTTATCTTTGCAAATTGTACGGTTATAACCATTTTTAAAATAAATTTTACTATTTTGATAATATTTTAATATATAAAAAATAGAACATTTTCGAAAAGATTCTCTATGAAAATTTTAAATATCAATCATAGGATAAATTCATAAATATATATTTGATATGGAATTAATAAATTTTAAATATCAATCATAGCATAAATTCATAAATATCAATCATAGCATAAATTCATAAATATATATTTGATATGGAATTAAATATTAACTAAATCTAATAGTTGATATAGATAATTCTCCTTGAATACACTATATATAATCTAAATCTTTACGCAATTATTTTCCACTTACTTATCTGAGAACCGGTCCAATACGTATTGAGACCTAAAGTGAATTTAATTTATCAAAAAATATTTATTTATTTTTAACTTTTAAAGCTTCAAATTATTTTTTAAATTATTCTAATTGACTTTATTTAATATGTTGTTTTATAGATAGTAAAAAACAATCCATTCAATATTTATTAATTTATTACTTTTAATATAATAATTATCATTATCATTATCATTGATATTTATTATCATTACTATTATTATTATTATTTTTAATGAGAGTTTATGAAATTAAATGATAAAATAAACATAATAAATAATTTTATAATTAAAAGTATATTTATTATACAAAATAAATTATAGTATAAGTTTCCGTTTTTCAATTACTATTTATTGAAGGATCTTTTATTGATTCCTCTCCAAATTACAATTTTACAAAAATTAATTAACATCTCTCCAATGGCAAACCAAGTTATCCAGACTATTATTCCTATGACAAAAATTAATATCAAATCATTAAGGAACCCATGTGAAGCTACATTAATAATTAAACTTTACACTTCACAAATAGTACTATATGAATTTAAATACATAAATAAATGAGAATATGATGAGACACAAACATTAGATCACATTCACATGCTATGTATAAAGCAGAAAAAGTCTTACCAATTTATACAAGTAAAATCTCACTTTCAATTTGACCCAAAAACTCTACTGAAAACCTTCTAATTCAGGTATAGTGATTTCAAAATTACAAATACATAAATCCACAGAACTATAATTATTCAACCATGACAGTGGGGTATATATGTTTTATTTGATTAATTTTGATTAAAATCATTGATGGAATTAGCATCCTTAATCATCATTAATTATCAACAACAACCTTAAAATCAATTGTAAGCATTACTACTTTTTGTGAGCACAGAAACCAAGGAGGAAAAAAAAGTAAGAAAAAGTGTGAAACAAAACATCTTAAATACTAGTAGAATGGAAGACAAATATCAAAGAACAGAACCAAACAGTGTAAGACATTAAAAAACTTGTTGGTTTTTTATGATCAAAATTCAAAGCTTGTTTCAAAAGTTTTCATTTTTTTGGGTTATATGTTCATCAACATCTTGTTCTTGTTTGAAAAATTGAAACTTTCCACACTTTCTCCATTATGGTATAAACAAACTTAACACATTCATTCAATTCATTACATAATTCTCTGTCTGTTTTTCTTTTGTTGAATTTGAAACATGTTCAAACAGGGAGACAGAGAAGTAAAACAAGAACTCAAACCTGTCATTCAATGGCAGAAACAGAAAGGTGGATTCAGAGCTTCCATGTTCATCTTTGGTAAGCAAGAAAGCACAAATTTTTGAAGCAAATTAAGCACTTTTTTTCTTCATTCATAACCATTTTTTCTTCATTGTTGATGCAGTTTTGTCAGCATTGGATAACATGGGTTTTGTTACAAACATGGTGAGCTTAGTTCTGTATTTCTATGGAGTGATGCATTTTGATCTTTCAAGCTCTGCAAACACTCTCACAAATTTCATGGGCTCAACTTTCTTGCTATCTCTTGTTGGTGGTTTCATCTCAGATACTTACTTCAACAGATTAACCACATGTTTGCTTTTTGGATCACTTGAAGTTATTGTAAGTTTTATATCTCAAAAACTCCAAATTCCAAATCCCAATGCCATGTTCTAATCGCATAAAATAAAATAAAAAAACTGGGTCAGGCATTTCGTCGAACATATATTATGCGTGCTTTGATTTTGAGATTTTGAAAATTGTGCAGGCTTTGGTGATGATTACAGTTCAAGCTGCATTGAAAAACTTACACCCAGAAGCATGTGGTGAATCAAGCTGCGTGAAAGGAGGTGTGGCTGTGATGTTTTACACATCATTGTGTTTATATGCTTTGGGTATGGGTGGAGTAAGAGGTTCAATGACAGCATTTGGTGCTGATCAATTTGATGAAAAGGAACCTAATGAAGCAAAATCACTTGCAACTTTTTTCAATTGGCTTTTACTTAGTTCAACTTTGGGTTCAGTTGTTGGTGTTACTGGTGTTGTTTGGGTTAGCACACAAAAAGCTTGGCATTGGGGATTTTTCATCATAACAGTCTCTTCTTCCATTGGTTTTGTTACACTTGCTCTTGGTAAACCGTTTTACCGTATCAAAGTTCCTGGCGAAAGTCCGATTTTGAGGATTATTCAGGTCAGTAATTATTCTCTAATTCATTGATTAATGATCTCTGTAGTACCGACACCTCTAACAAAAGGTTTCTCTGTGTCAGTTTCAGTGTCTGAAACAGACACCGAGACTTTTGATTACGTGTAATTTATTTATTAATGAAGCATTATTGTTGATTAATGAAGCATTATTGTTTGATGCAGGTTATTGTTGTGGCTTTTAAGAACAGAAAACTACCACTGCCAGAGACTAATGAACAACTTTATGAGGTCTATAAAGATGTTACTTTAGAGAAGATTTCACACACAAACCAAATGAGGTACATTTGCTACATCTTCATGTGTTTAATTAGTACTTCTAACATTTTGTGATAATGATTGATTAATGTGGTTATATGCATAATGACAACGAACAATTACACTGTCTCAAGAACATTATTAAGATTCTTTTTCTTCAAGTACTAACTATTAAGTAATGCCAAGAATTTGGGCCTACTATCACTCACTTCTACACGTTCGGTGTTGCAGAGATACAGAGAATGATCATGGAAAATATGTCCTCTCTTATGCTTTTTTAAGTTAACACCAAAATATAAGAAAAAGTGATAATCATAAATTTTCTGACACAAATTCACTGATAAAGTCTTTCACTCTTTTCTTTTCTTTTTCTTTGTGGTATGTGGCTCACTAGTACCTTTACCTTGTAGATGATGGATTAGAAAGTGAAAAGCAATTTCCTTTTCAATTGTCAAGTACAAATGTTTTTTGCTTTTAACTCACTCCCTGTTGAATTGCCTGCGAAATCGGTAAAAATCGCGGTGGCACCGTGATTTCATTGAAACTTTGAAGTGTTACTTTTGTAGAATTCACAATAGAGTCCACTAAACTAATTTCAATCCAAACATGTAACATGTATTTAGTACTCCATGTTTGGGATCATGATCAGTTATGATATTTCTCGCGCCCGAGTCTGAAAAAATCGTGAAAACATGGAAGCTCCAATTTGAGGCATTAGGCCAAAAATACGTTTTTAGGCCAAAAGTACGTTTTTTTTCCGTCTTTGACGCAGAAACAAACAGGCCATAAGAGTTGTTTATTTATTTTGAGAGGGTAGGGAAGATGGAGTTGCTAGGAAGAAATTAAGGAACCAACTTCACATGCTCAATAATTGATTATCATTTATTGTTTGTAGTTGAGAAAACATTCATTCCCATTTAATTCACTTTACACACATAAATGCATGCATGTATGTATATTCAAATGATGATTATGGTTTGTTGAATTGAGTCAGGTTTCTAGATAAAGCCGCAATACTTCAAGAAAACTCTGAACCTCAACAACCATGGAACATTTGCACAGTGACACAAGTCGAAGAAGTAAAAATCCTAACAAGAATGTTACCAATATTAGCCAGTACAATTGTAATGAACACATGTTTAGCACAGCTTCAAACATTCTCAGTTCAACAAGGGAACATAATGAACCTTAAACTAGGTTCCTTCACAGTACCTGCAGCATCCATTCCTGTTATCCCACTTCTTTTCCTATGCACTTTGATACCAATTTACGAACTTTTCTTCGTACCATTTGCAAGAAAAATCACTCACCACCCTTCAGGTATTACACAGCTTCAGAGAGTTGGCGTCGGACTAGTACTATCTTCAATCTCAATGACGATAGCCGGAATCATAGAAGTCAAAAGAAGAGACCAAGGGAGAAAAGATCCTTCAAAACCAATTAGCTTATTCTGGTTATCTTTTCAGTATGCTATATTCGGCATCGCAGACATGTTCACACTTGTTGGACTATTGGAATTCTTCTACAGAGAAGCACCTTCAACCATGAAATCACTTTCAACTTCATTCACATTCTTGTCAATGTCGCTCGGTTACTTCTTGAGTACTATCTTCGTTAACGTTATTAATTCAGTTACGAAAAGGGTGACCCCGAGTAAACAAGGTTGGTTACATGGTTTTGATTTCAATCAAAACAATCTAAACTTGTTCTATTGGTTCTTAGCAATATTAAGCTGTGTTAATTTCTTTAACTTCCTGTATTGGGCCAATTGGTACAAGTACAAAAGTGAAGACAGTAACAAGAATTCAGAGATGAACTCAAAGGAATTAGGTGAAACACCGTTGTTAATGGTTGGTGGTGGTGGTGGAAGTAAGGCAAAAGAAAGTAGCCAAACGAGTGAAGCCAATACTGAGGGACCCTCTTCTTCTGATGAAACAGATGATGGAAAAGAGAGTAGAGAATGGAAACATAGATAATAATATGTTGAAGATGTGATTTGATGTTAAGGGAAATAGTAGTATTAGGCTGTGTATGGTAAGCATTGGATGTGGAAATAGAAAGTTGTTGAAATTTCTATTATCATCTTACATGTGGGATTGTATAATTGATTTGTACTATTGTTGATTCTGGCACCATCTCTGTGTCTATGTGTTCAGAGTCAAAGGTTTTCTCTTCTCTCATTTTCTTCTTTTTATTATATAAATATAAATTAATGGTTCACGATAGAAACATCTTACAGTGAGCGTGGTGAAAATGGACATGGTTGTGTCTCAAATTTCATGTTCACAGGTCTGTCAGGCTATATTAAAGTCATCAGGACAGTAATACTAATACTATTGGTTTTGGTTTTTTCAGCGTAGGTGGTGGGGTTTTGATTTTTTTTGCGTGTGAAACTGTGGATAGGAGAATCTAATTTCAAAATTGAACCACTGTTTTCTTACAAGACATGTGTGCCGTAACTTGCAATGACGTTTATACATTTTTTAACCACACAAAGTTTTACACCATATGAATAATTGTCATTTGTTGATTTGAATATAAGGTAAATTGTCCAAAAGGAGATGAGGGTTGAATAGACACACAAAGAATACAAGACTATATCACATTTGTTATTTGTTTTGACTACATGGATATTGTGTTTCACACACTTGTTATTTTTATACAAATAAAATAAAAAATAAAAAATTGTATTATTCAATAATTTTTTTTTGGAGTAACCATGTTTTAAAAAAAATACGCAAATAAGCATGTATTGAAATTAATTACCCAAATAATTATGTTTCAGGTTTAACATACAAACATGAGTCATCTCATGGCTCCTACATTGATTTTTTAACAAGCAGGAGCCACTCAAGATGGCGCCTCCATGTAAATTTTTTCCTAAAAGCCATCTCAGATGGCGCCTATGTGTAAATCACATGGGAAAAGTCATATGGGATGACACCTATGTGTATTAGGTAAATTTTTTTTTCCAACTTAAATTAAAGTGCAAGATAATGTTGTGAAATAAAACTTGCATTATAAATTATCATTACAACGAATAACAATTACATAAATTTATTCCCGACGACCCGAGACGTGTAGACGACCACAAGTTCCACATGCGCGTCCTCTCCTAACTCGTGTGATGCGAGGTTCTTGATTCAGCTGTTGTTGAGTCGATGGCCCCTGTTCACGGGTTGATGGATGCTCGTAGTGAATGCGATCAGGATCCATGAATGCCTCAAGATCTGCATTGCTTGTTGTACCGCTTTCGTATAGACATGTTCCCATGTTCTCATAGCTTGGTCGTTGTGGTGGGGGGTTAGGTTCCATTTAGGGACGATAATAGTCGTCATCCGTATAGGTGGATTGTGAATAAGTGGGGTAAAAAGGAAATTGGGTGTTTGGAGACTCGTACCCATATGAATGGTGGGGGGTTTGGTACGGTGATGGTAGGTGGTATGTTGGGTTGGTTGGGGAATATTCCTCGGGAAAGCCAGTGTCTGGGCTGAGGTGAGATGTTGATGGGCCCATATAGGGGGTTGGGCATATGCTCTTTGTTCGGAGTATTGTACTTGGGTGTGTGGCATATGTGAGTATTGAAATTGTGGGTCGGACATTTGGTTGAGTTGGTAATCAGGTTAGGTTGGGGTTGGAATTGAGTGTTGGTGGTCCTGTATTGTCGGGTTGGTTGGCGGGAGGTTAATTGATGTTGGGTCTGTTGTTGGTAGTGTTGTTGGGGTGGTTGTTGGTATTGTGGTTGTTGTTGGTGGTGGTGTTGTTGAGGTTGTTGTTGGTATTATTGTTGAGGTTGCTGTTGGCAGTAGTGTTGTCGCGATTGTTGTTGTGGCACTGAAGGTTGGCTCCACTGGGTGCGAGGGTCGACCAAATAGCGGGGGTGAGAAACATGCATTTTTGGATTTGTCATTAACCGGTACCAAGCAATGTATTGACGAGAGTGTTGCATAATCTCATCATCTTCGTAAACAGGAAATTGTAAGATATGGTCTGCTCGGTTTTTCCACATCCTACAATACTCCCTGGCAAATTTTTTCCAATTATCATATCCCCATTAGGCACCGACCCTTCTAAGATGCCAAGAATCCAAACATATTAGATCGCGTGGTATGTCTTGTAACATACCAACTGCATCTTCACACGGTCGCTGTGGTGCATTTCCACAATGTTTAACCGTATGATAGTAGTCTTCGCAGTCCAAACCTCTACATCATCATCATTGGGTACATGGTCCAAAACCAAGTATGGTCTCCATGTAAACTGTTGATAAAAAAATGCAGATTAATGATAAATTTTAAAATAATATACGTTAAAGTTAAAATTAGTTGGAGTTAATCGAAAGTACGTACATCAGTTGCGCCAAGGTGGTCTATTAGATTACGATAGAGGACAACATTGTGTCTCGAATTCTTTTCGTAATCCATGCCCGTTACGCTATACCTAAATGAATATATATATATATATATATATATATATATATATATATATATATATATATATATATATATATATATGAAAGATATAAATATTTTAATAGTTAAGCAATGTACTTACTTTGTTGCGTATGGAAAATTGAATAGTAGGTCGTTGACGGGATTAAGTGAATGCATTCTCCAGCAACCCCATGTTTGAAGTAAGAAAGCGCATCCATTAAAAGTTTATGTGTCTTTCTTACAGTTCTTACACAAGGAACTGTATAGTTGGGCTAGAACAGTGGAACCCCAACTATATTTTCCTATCTTATCAATGTCCCCAAGTAAACTCAAGTACATAAAATTTACACTATTTCCTGTACTCTCGGGGAATAATAAACTCCCAAACATTAACATAATATAGTTTCTTGTTTTTATTATTTTTTCTTCCTCGGTGGAATTTTCGTCCAAACCAAGGGAATAATAATGCGCTCTAAGTGTGGATAAAAATATACCTTGGCCTCTTGCACTAGGACCTTCCATCATATCTCTAGCCAACATCTCCTCACATAGAGTGTTTGCATGTTAGACCAGACCATTAACTGTCTTACCATTAATCGAAAGACCCATCAACATGTAAACGTCCTCAAGTGTGACGGTACATTCACCTACAGGCAGATGAAAGGTATGTGTCTCGGGTCTCCACCTTTCGCACAATGCAAGAATAAACTTTGAATCGATTGTACAGTTGGAGATTTTAATAACATCTCCAAAGTCGGCACGTACAATGTAACACCCTTCTAAAATACCCCGCGAATATTGATACATAAATTAGAGTTAACATGTAAAACAAGGGCATTAAAATTTATTTAAACAGAAAATCTCATTAAAATGTCATGCTTCACTGAAGAACTTCATTAAATAAATCAAAACCAGTATACACGTTCTACACAGCGGAAATACCATCAACACCATAATAAATTTAATTCATAATTATTCCAACATAAACCAAAAGAAAACAACAGAGTTTAAACTATAACTCGCAATCAAACGTTCCCCAGTGTTACAACTATCAGAGCATGACACTGACACGCGAATAACTAAACACATAGCTCAAAAGCCATCCTCACCAGCTCCTAAGCGGCTAAGACTTCAATATGAAATCATCAAAGTAAGGGTGAGATTTCATCAAAATATAAAATGCATTATGCGTTTCTAAAAACAATAAAACAATTCAGTATATTATTTCACCCTCATTAGCATAATCATATTCAATACACAAATACCAATCATACATCACACTATGCACAATGATAACAACAACAAGATTATAACACTGGAAACCATCCTATCATGTTATAATCCATATGCAATGCAAGACTCTAAGCATGTGGTACCAAATGTGAACCAAATTCACACACTGTTCCGTTTTCGCCTCGGACACAACGTTAATCATCGATTCGCCCATACACCACTAAACACCTGGGTACGGGTATTAGCTCTGCAAGTCCAATTCCACACAATGGAAATTAACTCCACCAGAATGCATATGCATGCACATCAAAAGCATGCAACATTCAATAACGGAACATAATATCAATAACAATATTCCATGCATAACCAACACCAGCAACCATCACATGATAACAACACAATCATGAATAAACAACAGGAACAATACATAAGCATCAGTCCTTGTCCAACCTGTCAGAACAACTCTAAACAGTTCACCCACCATTCCTAGAACTACTATAGTTTACAATTCGGAAAATCAACTCTTTTTTAAAATAAAATCCATTAATTTATATTTTCTCCATTTTATAAAATAGCATTTTTAATTTAAAGAACACTGCCCAAAACGGCACTCGAATCGGAGTTACGGTTTAGAAAATACGAGTTTTTGAAGTTTGAAGATTTTTGAAAATGACACAGTGGTAACCGGTTCCTCCCAGGGAGAACCCGGTTCCCACAGGCTTCAAAGACACGCTCTTTGGTTTTTACTATAGAGCACTCGGTTCCTCCAAACTGGGAACCGATTCCCACTAAAAATGTTAATTTTCTTTGAAAAATTTCAACTGGGAACCCGGTTCCTCCTCAGGAGTAACCAGTTCCCACAAACTCAGGAACACTCCCTCTCAGGTTTTTGTACCAGGAACCCGGTTCCTCCCACATGGAAACCGGTTCCTGCGACCTGCAGAACCAAAAACCTGCAATTTGACAGCAGCATGTTTTTCCAACTTTTCTCTTCATTCCAATTACGAATCATAACATCAATTAGACCAAATTCAACCAAATTACACCAACACAATGTCCTATAGCATAATTCAATCATTCCCAATAACCCCATAACATAAGAATGGTTCTAATTCATACAATTCGACAATATTAGGGATAATCCTACAAACCTAAGAAATTCTAATTTGGGTTCCCTAACATAATCAACTATTCTATTGATTTCCCAAAACCCATAAGGCATCATAATTGCGAGAAATCACCCTTACCTTGTAAGAATTCTTCGGATTCCGACACATTTGGCTTTCCTTCTTCCTTCTCCTCTTCTCAATTGTACGTAGAATGAAAACCTTCAATACTTCTCTTTTCATCTTTTCCCTTCTTTTATTCCTTTGATTATTCTAAAATAATAAAAATAAAATAAATAGTGTGAGTAGAGTCTTTTACTCATCACACCCCCACTTTATACCTCACACCACCAACACTTCCACTTTCATTTTAATTAATTCCAATAATCCAAAAATACTCATAATTAAACTTCTAATTAAATCAATAATTAAAAATTCTAATTATTTAATAATCGAATTATTTGGGGTGTCACATACAAGGTATAGAACGATTAATGGATCGGGAGCAACATAATGATGTGAGCGACATCTAAATTTTTTCGTGTCCTAAATATAATGTGAAAATAAATTGTGTAAGAAAGTGTAAACAATATTAAAAACATAATAAAAAAGAATGTGAGAAAAAATAAGAATATAACGAATAAAACTTACATAGGTAGCAATGTTTGCCCTTGTTCCTCGGTGAGATTCTCCTAACGTCAAAAGACTCATGCTTGAAATCTTTTCTGATGATATGAGAATTGTATTAGAGGTAGAGTGAAGAGTGGTGATGGAAAAAACACAAATGAGGAGCCATATTTATAGGCGATTCAGGGAAAAGAGGAATAAATGAGGTGGTTGGGTCTTGCATGCATGCAGACCACGTGTCATGGAGGAGCCAAGAGAGATGGTGCCTCCTCTCTATATTAACACTAAGGCGCTTTTCAAGATGGCTTGTGACAGGCTAGGTGGAAGCTAGGGTCATCTAGGTGGCAGGTTGCATGCATGCATACTAGGGTGCCAGCTAGGTGGCAGACCAAATTATAACTAGACCTGTAAAAAGCCAAATGGGATGGCGCCTCCCTTTTAAAAAGACACATAGGCGCCAATCAACATGGCTTGTACATGTCATTTCGAAATTTGAATTTTGTCCCATATATTCTCATATAATCATTTGCACCATCTTTAAATATCTCACACAATCAAACATTTTCAGACACACAAACATCTCAAACACTCAAATTTCAAACACTCAAATTTCAAAGACTCAAACCCAAAAAAAATGTCATTTGTACCACAATATATTATCACTATACATTTCAATGGTGAGATGTACAACAGTGAGGTAGCAGGTTTTTTATTCATAAACACCGAAAATATCCAATTTTGTCAAAATAGCAATGCGAATTTTTCGTATTTCAAAAAAAGACTCGAGACCAAACTTTGGCGAGGTCCGACGTCACACATTTTCTACCAACATCCTATTTTTACTGGTGAGAACCAAGTAACATTTTACCAGGTAGTTGTTGAAGTAACATTTTCTACTAACATTTTACTGGCGTATGCCCAAGACGGTACTTGTGTCAGCGGACATGGTATATTCAGTAGACTTTTCTGGGGTTTTCGACCTTGCATCATTGGGTTTGCACACTGCAAACCTATCATACAGATAGACGAAACATGGTTGTACGGGAAATACAATGGCACCCTACTAATGGTCGTCGCACATGATGACAACAATAACGTGTTCCCAATCGCCTATGCTCTTGTCGAGGCAGAGACTAGAGTGCGTGGGTTGATAATTTGCAAGTGGAAAAGTAGACACGGTCATACGATAATGGAGTGTGTTGAGGCCACATGATAACAAATTTAGTCGAATCAATGAACAACGTCTTCAAAGGCATAAGAGCACTTCCAATAAATGCTTTGGTGAGTATAACATATTTTAGGATGACCTCGTTGTTTGTAGAGAGAGGTGAAAAGTGGAACACGGTGGTACAATCCGGACAAGTGTGGAGTGAAAGTTGCTTGAAATTTATTAAGGCCGAAAGTGCCAAAGCTAGCACTCATCTTATTACAAGATTCGACCGACATAACCATAACTTCATTGTCAAAGAGACAATCAACCACAATGAGGGTTTGCCTAGACAAGAGTACAAGGTTAAACTATTGTCTCGTTGGTGCGACTGTGGAAAGTTCAAGTCTTTCGAATTCCCTGCTCTCATGTCATTGTGGCGTATGCACATTTTCATCAAGATGCATTGTTACTTATTTATCCTATTTACAAGTCTGAGACCTTGCTCAACGTATACAACAATGCCTTCGAACCAGTAGCAAAACCAAATTATTAGCCTGCGTACGAAGGGGAAGTAGTTTGGCATAACAGTCAAATGTGGAGAAATAAAAAGGGTTGTCCCAAGAGCAAACGTATAACAACTGAAATGGACGACGTTGACAAACTAGAAAGAAAGTGTGGTACATGTCGTCAACCCGAACACAATCGAAAAAATTGTCTCCAACGTGCTACAAGCTCAACATCCTGAAATTTGTATTTAATTTATCTACACTTTTTAATATTGTAACAAACCTTCTTCTTTCCATTAATAGAATTTCTTACAAACACCAATACACAGACAAAAAAAATAAAAAACTACACGATTAAAACAACAACGTGAAAATGACGCATCAACAACACAAAATTATTTAAGACACTACAACCGTAAAAACAATTTCATCGGAACCATACATCATCGCAATAACACCGTCGTCTGTTTTGACTTCCTCCAACCAAATTCGAGGTTGTCCAGTTGTGAAGTTCATGGTTGTTCTCTTCCTCTGGATCCTTCTGATTTCTTCACCAACTTCTATTTCTCCCTCTAACCAACACATCAACTCTTTTTTCAGTTTGGTCATGGTAAATATGTGCCAAAATTCCATTTTCATTGGAGTTTTGGAGACCGAGAAAACAACGTATCCATCTCTGGTATGGATTTATGGAGATGTCATGATAGAAAAATAAGAGAGAATATGAGATGAGAAGTTGAAAAAATGTGAAAAATGAAGGAGACATGGGTGTTTATTTATAAAAAACACAAATACATGTAGGAGCCATCTGAAATGGTTCCTACATGTAACCTACATAAGGGAGGCGCCATCTGGGATGGATTTTACATGAGGAGGCGCCAAGTGGGGTCGCGCCTACATGCATTTTTTAAAGGCAGGAGTCATCTCAGATAGCGCCTAAGTGTTATTCAGTCCTGAAAGTTGGTTATTTGCGTAACTTTTTTCAAAAGTTGGTTATTTGGGTATTTTTTTATAAACGTTGGTTATTGCAACAAAAAAAAATTCTTATTCAACACGTGATTTAAATAAAGAAGAAAATATGATTCGAATCAATCTGGACAAGTCTTAAAGAGGTGTTTTCAAAACTCATGATTTGAATCAAGGATAACACATGATTAGAATCAAGTAAGATTATGATTCTAACCAGGTTCAATATGTGATTCGAATACTTTTTTTCATCATTTGTTTTTCAATTTTCAAAGGTGAGTGATTCGAATAAAAAAACATGATTCAAATCAAAGACCAAAGCATCCAAATTTAAATGTTCTAACCTGTGATTCAAATTATGCATGTAGAAATGATAAAATAGAAATTTCATGGGATCAAAAAGGAAATACCAATCAAGGATCAAGTGAATATTATTGATGAAATCTAGAGGGTTCTTAGTGTTGAAAGTAATTTCTTGTGTGAAAAAGATTTGATTTGAATTATTTTAGGAGTGTGAAAACAGTTTGTTACACACGAATTTGTTTTAGATTTGGATAGATTTGATTTAGATCTAAAATAGATAGACTTCATTTAGTTTCAAAATAGATATTTAGGGCTTTTATAGTTTTTGGGTTTAGCTAACCTATATCTATAAATAGAGGTAGTAACCCTTATTTTGTAATTCAATTCATTCACATTATTTTGCAGTTGCAAAGTGAATAATAAAGTTTTCCACAGTTTGTGGGAGAGAGAGAAACTCTACAGAAAATAATTCTTTCCTTTTTTCTTTAATTTTTATCATTGTCATTGTTATTGTGTGGTGATACAATATTATTCCTCAAGATTGATAGAAATTCATCATAAGTTTTGATGGATTTCTAACATATGGTTTCAAGAGCTCCAATTGAGTGAGTCAAGGGAAGAACGGTCGATGAAGAAGCAGAAGATAATGAAGGAAATAAATTATGCTAACGAAAATTTTCCTACAAGTCTCCCGATTCTTAAAGGACATAACTCTGAGAATTGGTGCAAACAGATGAAAGTTATATTCAGTTTTTAAGATCTTTGTGATCTTGTGAAATATGGACTAGAACCACTAGATAAAAGAGCTTTAGAAGTGAAAGAAGCGGAATACAAAGAATCGAAGAAGAATAATTATAAATCTCTCTTTATAATTCATCAATGTGTCAGCCCAGACAATTTTGATAAGTTTAGTGATGTATAATCTGCAAAAGAAGCTTGGGAGATTCTCAAGAAATCGTTTGGAGGCGCTGAGAAAGTGAAAGAGGCGAGGTTACAAACTCACAAAAGAATGTATGAATTGCTTTAGATGGAAGATAGCGAAAGCATATCTGATTTCTTCACTATGGTTACAAGACTAGTGAATCAAGTAAAGACTTGTGGAGAGACGTTAATAACAAGAGCGGTTGTTTTGAAGATCTTGAGATCTTTGGCTTTAAATTCGATCGTGTGGTAGTTTCCATAGAAGAGTATAAGGCATGTCACCCTTGTAGAAGGAAGAGCTTCAAGGGACGCTTGAATCTCATGAACAAGGGATGGCTAAAAGAGCTGTAGGAAAATCGAAGAGTGATGTGGCTCTGCAGGCTTAATCAGCAAAAGACAAGAAAGACAAACGAAAGTGGTTCGACAACAAAGGTATAGGTGGATACCATAATTCGACCGGAAGAAAAAACCATATAAGATCATACCAAGGTAAACAAAGAGGTCATGTTGCAAATAAAGGAAGATGTGGTGGTCGAAATCCTGACAAGAGTCGCATTTAATGTAACAATTGTTAAAAGTATGATTATTATTCAATTGATTGTTCATAGAAGCGAAAGAATCAAGAAAGTGATACAAAGTTTGCTAAGTATGAAGAAGAAGAGATGTTGTTGATGGTCACAACAAGAAATGAAGAAAAATTCAAGGATCAATGCTACTTGGATTCAGGATACTTATCACACATGTCTAGAAGAAAAGATTGGTTTGTTAACCTAAAGCCCTCTCTGAAGAACATGGTGAAATTTGAAAATTACAATACTCTAGCAGCTGAATTTATTTTAGATATTTCTGATTATGACGAAAGATGGAAAAAGGTCAGTAATTTTGAATGTGTTGTATATTCCAGGCATGAAGAGAAACTTGCTCAGCATAAGGCAGTTGGTCAAAAAGAATTACAAAGTGACAGTCAAAGACAAGATGATGAGAGTCGTCGACGCCAATGGAAGATTAATCTTGAAGGCTCCTGTAACACCCGGAAAATCATTTAATTATTTAAATGAATTATTAAGGAATTATTTGTTGGAATTTAGTCGAAGAAGGAATTATCGGAATAATTATAAGGGACATTAATGGATTTATAAGTTGGTTTAAGAGGATTAAGTGAATGGTCGGTTTAGTCGGAGAATTATTATCATGAGTAGTAATTAATTAACTAGAATATTTAGTGGGTTTTTATTATGGTGTGAGAAATTGCAAATGAGGAGGTATTATTTAATTGGCCTAATAAGAATATATGATAGATATAATATTTGATTTATTAGAAAAGTGGAATAATTGATTTATTTTATTAATAGAATAAAATATTAGGTTTTTATATAAGTGAGAGTAGTGGTGGAAAATTAGGTTTACGAAGAAAGAAAAACAAGTGAAAGAGAGTGGAGGCATAATGGCTAGAAGAGGATACAAGAAGTGCACGATCGGAACCGGAAAATAGGAATTCGATCGGAGTTAGAACAACTGTCAGATCTAAGGTAAGGGTGGGGTTCTAACTCTCTAAACGAGATTATGATGGATCGTATGTGGGGACGAAATTGTATGAAATTATCTTTGTATGTGCAGACTGTGTGTGTGTGGATTAAATGGTTGATTTTATATTGGTGATGTTAGTGTTAATCGAATGATAAGAACAATGGTTATGTGAAATTGTTGGTGTGATTGGGGATTAGTGTTACAGACAGTAATCAATCGATTTGATAGAGAGTTAATCGAATTAAACCAGGAGAAGGGAATTGGAGGCGGTGGCTATAGGGTGGGGCGAGCACCCCTTGCACTATAAGAAAAGGAGACAGACGTCTCAGGGCAAAGGAAAATGGAAGACGGGGGCCTTAGATGATGAGGCGGGCGCCCCTTGTGGATTAGAGGGGGAGGCGGACGTCCTTGTTGTTGCGGGGATGGGTGACCGTACCCTGTAGGTGGGCCATGCATTTTGAAGGTGGTTTTGTTGTCCCTGTCACCATTTATAGTTAAGTGTTTTGCATTCTTTTCTTATATGCATATAGACAAATAATAATAAATTACCAGTAAGGCTGTTTGGATTGACATGAAAAGTATTGCCTAGCAGAGTTAGAAATTAATATAGTGGTAGATTAGTTCATGTAGCAGAACATTCAAATAGTAGTCTAGTAATTGAGATCAGAACTAGTATGGTATACGTATATCAACGGCAGTGGGAGATTGTATCAGTAGTAGGTTGTGAAATAATTAAGTAGCACGGTTTGTTTATGTTATTCTTCTGCAATGATAAATATAATAATAGTACAGACAATTAGTATGTTGGGCAGCAGGTTTCTAGCAAATGTGGTATCCTTAGTAACATGAATAAATTCTGATGGCAGTATAGTTTTGAATGCAGAGAAATTAAATATGATAGTGAAGTAAATTAGCAGAAGCTAGATAACAATTAGTAGTAATAGCAGTGGCAATAAGAGTACTTAAAAATAGTACCGAATAAATCGGCTCAGTAAATTAAGCGGTATAATTAGTTGTCCGGAATTAACCGATATTTGTCATGGTGGTTTATATATTTTAGTAGGTGATTACGATTATTTTATTTTGTTGAATTGTGTTGAATGCATCGTGTTGTTGAATTGTTTGTGATTTATTGGCGAAGAATATGTTGTTGTATATAGTTGTTATTTATGTGAAGTTGCAGGGTGTTTTCAGTGACAATAATTACCTCTAATTATTGGTAATAACAGTGATATAGGCGTATGCCTCGTGAAGTGAATTTATAATATTGTTATATGTTGTTAGTGTTGCATTACATTTACATACTAGTGAAGGCCTGTATTGGCGGAATTGTGAAGAAGGCTTATGCCTTGTGCCTCTATAATTGGCAATAGTGAGGGGAGCTGAAGCTCTGTTGGTGCCACATGCATATGCATTGTTGTGTCTCTTTTGAATTACGTTGTTATTAATCATGAAGTAAATTATGTTGTTGTTAACGGTGAAGTGGTTTTGTGTTGTTGTTAATTGGAATGTTGTTGTGATGTGTTAATTGCGATGTGATAATTATGTATGATTTAATCCTAATATATTATTTATCATACACTTGTTTATATTGGTAGATGTCTCACCCTTTCTATTTGTTCGTCGTTGCTTTTATACTGGTAACGTGCATGTAACAAGGAGTAAGGACTTAGTAGCTTGTCCGTGTCGTCGCTCCGATACGTAGCACTCGGGGGGCATGAACGCTTATTGATTTTATATTGTTTTCCGTTGCACTGTTGATGTTGTTACTTTGAGAATTTGTTTCCTTTGAATTAAGTTGTTTAAAAGATGCTATATTTCGTATGAAGTTTTGAAATGTTATGAATCCGCTACGTAGTTACTGAATAAATATGAAGTATTTTTGAAGACTAATTAATTGTTATAAGTTCTTCGAATTAATATGTGCTATGTATCTATTATGATAGGCTTTTTATGTTGATGGCTTTCGAGTTATGAATGTAATGCCTCATATATGTGGAATTTTTGGCACTCTGATTTTTATATAAATGTTGGGTAGAATTTGGGTGTTAGATTAGTGGTATCATAGCAGGTCGGTCCGTCCGGCCAGGTTGTTGTGTTGTTAAAAATTGAGTATTGTTAATTACTTTATCTGAATATTGTTTATGTTGTAGTGCTTAGCTGAGATGGCTGGAAGGAACGATGTTGTGATTGCCGCTGCTTTGGAAGCAATGGCTCATGCTCTGGAGAATCAACCGAATACCGGTCGGGATGTTGGATCCCGAAGTTTGGCAACTTTCCAGAGAGAGAATCCACCGGTGCTCAAGGGCAAGCATGATCCCGATGGGCCTTTGGAGTGGTTGAAAGAAATTGAGAGGATCTTTCGCGTGATGGACTGCACTCCAGCGCAGAAGGTTCAGTATGGAACTTATATGTTAGCAAGTGAGGTTGATGACTGGTGGCTAGAAACAAATGCAAGATTGGAAGTTATAGGTGAAGAGGTCACTTGGGTTGTGTTCCGTAGGGAATTTCTGAGAAAGTATTATTCTGAAGATGTTCGGGGTAAGAAGGAAATTAAGTTCCTTGAGTTGAAGCAAGGAAAGATGTCGGTTACAGAGTATGCTGCCAAGTTTGTGGAGTTGGTTAAGTTCTATCCGCACTATAGCGCAGAAACTGCTGAATTTTAAAGTGCATTAAGTTTGAGAGCGGGTTGCGCTCAGAGATCAAGAAGGCAATTGGATATTAGAAGATTTGTGTTTTCTCTGATTTAGTGGACAACTGTAGAATTTATGAGGAGGATAACAATGCTCATTACAAGATAGTTAATGAGAAAAGGAGCAAGAATCAGAATCGTGGTAATCCGTATGATGCTCCAACTGGTAAGAGAAAACAGGAAGTTGCTGAGGGCCAGAGAATGAGTGGGGGAGACGTTCCTGCTAGTGTGACTTGTTTCAAGTGTGGGAAATCTGGTCACAAGAGTAATGTATGCACTGCTGTTGATGTGAAGAGGTGTTTTCGTTGTGGCAAGGTTGGACATGAAGCTTCTGAGTGTAGACATAAGGTGGATGTTTGTTTCAATTGCGGTGAAGAAGGGCATATTAGTACTCAGTTTCAGAAACCGAAGAAAGCGTCTGGTGCGAAGGTGTTCGCGTTGGTTGAAACTCCAACTGACAGAGATACCAGAGGTATGTTTTCGTGGATCTAACTCCATTGATTAATATGGCTGCTGATGATTGAGTTGAAATGAAATTGAGCGTGTACGTTGGATTTTAATTGTAGTAAATTATGGTTATATCGGAAGGTTAGATGTAGAGACGAGGTTAAGGAAGGTTGTGTCGTACGAATTTTTGAGGACGAAAATATTCTAAATGGGGGACAGTTGTAACACACGGAAAATCATTTAATTATTTAAATGAATTATTAAGGAATTATTTGTTGGAATTTAGTCGAAGAAGAAATTATCGGAATAATTATAAGGGACATTAATGGATTTATAAGTTGGTTTAAGAGGATTAAGTGAATGATCGGTTTAGTCGGAGAATTATTATTATGAGTAGTAACTAATTAACTAGAATATTTAGTGGGTTTTTTATTATGGTGTGAGAAATAGCAAATGAGGAGGTATTATTTAATTGGCCCGATAAGAATATATGATAGATATAATATTTGATTTATTAAAAGAGTGGAATAATTGATTTATTTTATTAATAGAATAAAATATTAGGTTTTTATATAAGTGAGTGTAGTCATGGAAAATTAGGTTTTACGAAGAAAGAAAAACAAGTGAAAGAGAGTGGAGGCACAAGGGCGAGAAGAGGATACAAGAAGTGCACGACCGGAACCGGAAAATAGGAATTCTATCGGAGTTAAAACAACCGTCAGATCTAAGGTAAGGGTGGGGTTCTAACTCTCTAAATGGGATTATGATGGATCGTATGTGGGGATGAAATTGTATGAAATTATCTTTGTTTGTGTAGATTGTGTGTGTGGATTAAATGGTTGATTTTATATTGCTATTGTTAGTGTTAATCGAATGATAAGAAAAATGGTTATGTGAAATTGTTGGTGTGATTGGGGATTAGTGTTACAGACAGTAATCGATCGATTGGATAGAGAGTTAATCGAATTAAAAGAGAAGGAATTGGATGGGGCGAGCGGCACTATAGGAAAAGGAGACGAACCTAAATGGAAGACGCCGATGAGAGAAGGAATTGAGGTGGGCCATGCATTTTGAAGGTGGTTTTGTTATGATAGTTAATTGCGCATATAGACATTACCAAAGTATTGACGCGAGTTAGAAATTAATATAGTGGTAGATTAGTTCATGTAGCAGAACATTCAAATAGCAGTCTAGTAATTGAGATTAGAACTAGTAGGGTATACGTATATCAACGGCAGTGGGAGATTGTATCCGTAGTAGGTTGTGAAATAATTAAGTAGCATGGTTTATTTATGTTATTCTTCTGCAATGATAAATATAATAATAGTACAGACAATTAGTATGTTGGGCAACAGGTTTCTAGCAAATGTGGTATCCTTAGTAACATGAATAAATTCTGATGGCAGTATAGTTTTGAATTCAAGGAAATTAAATATGATAGTGAAGTAAATTAGCAGAAGCTAGATAATAATTAGTAGTAATAGCATTGGCAATAAGAGTACTTAAAAACAGTACCGAATAAATCGACTTAGTAAATTAAGCGGTATAATTAGTTGTTCGGAATTAACCGAAATTTGTCGTGGTGGTTCGTATATTTTAGTAGGTGATTACGATTATTTTATTTTGTTGAATTGTGTTGAATGCGTCGTGTTGTTGAATTGTTTATGATTTATTGGCGAAGAATATGTTGTTGTATATAGTTGTTATTTATGTGAAGTTGCAGGGTATTTTCAGTGACAATAATTACCTCTAATTATTGGTAATAACAGTTATATAGGCGTATGCCTCGTGAAGTGAATTTATAATGTTGTTATATGTTGTTAGTGTTGCATTACATTTGCATACTTGTAAAGGCCTGTATTGGCAGAATTGTGAAGAAGGCTTATGCCTTGTGCCTCTATTAATTGGCAATAGTGAAGGGAGCTGAAGCTCTGTTGGTACCACATGCATATGCATTGTTGTGTCTCATTTGAATTACGTTGTTATTAATCGTGAAGTAAATTATGTTGTTGCTAACAGTGAAGTGGTTCTGTGTTGTTGTTAATTGGGAAGTTGTTGTGATGTGTTAATTGCGATGTGATAATTATGTATGATTTAAGCCTAATATATTATTTATCATACACTATTTTATATTGGTAGATATCTCACGCTTTCTATTTGTTCGTTGTTGCCTTTATACTGGTAACGTGCAGGTAACGAGGAGTAAGGACTTAGTAGCTTGTCGGTGTTGTCGCTCCGATACGTAGCACTCGGGGGGAATGAACGCTTATTGATTTTATAGTGTTTTCCGTTGCATTGTCGGTGTTGTTACTTTGAGAATTTGTTTCCTTTGAATTAAGTTGTGTAAAAGATGCTATATTTCGTATGAAGTTTTGAAATGTTATGAATCCGCTTCGTAGTTACTAAATAAATATGAAGTATTTTTGAAGACTAATTAATTGTTATAAGTTCTTCGGATTAATATGTGCTATGTATCTATTATGATAGGCTTTTTGTGTTGATGGTTTTCGAGTTATGAATGTAATGCCTTATATATGTTGAATTTTTGGCGCTCTGATTTTTATATAAACGTTGGGTAGAATTGGGGTGTTACAGCTCCTATGTATCATAATAGAATCTTCAAGATCGAACTTAATGTGATAGAGCATAAATGTCTTTCGACTGAAACTAGAAGAGATGAATGGATATGGCATAATCGACTAGGCCATCTCAACTTCAGAGACATCAGAGATTTAAAGAGGAAAATATGGTTTCAGGATTTCCATAAATTAATATTCTAAATGAAGTGTGTAAGGAATTTGTGCAATCGAAGCAACACAAGAATAGCTTCAGCAAGGATGCAGGAAGTAAGTCGAAGGCTATTCTTGAAGTCATGTACTCTGATGTAGGTGGACCAATCCAAGTGGATTCGTTTGGAGGTAATAAATACTTTATCACATTCATAGATGGTTTTAGTCGAAAACTGTGTACTTACCTGGTTAAGAAGAAAAGTGAATTGATTGAGGTATTTTCCAAATTTATATCTATGGTCGAAAGGAAAAGTGGTTGAAAGCTCAAAGTTTTGAGAACTAGTGATGGTGGAGAGTATGACCCGAAATATTTCGACAGCTTATGTGAAAAGGAAGGGATTATGCATGAGGTTGTGCCACCCTATACTCCACAGCAGAATGAGACTGGAGAAAGGAAGAATTAAACCATGATGAATATGGTTTGAAGTATGTTGAAAGGAAAGAATTTACCTAAAGAGTTTTGGGATAAAGTTGTGTCTACTTCAACACAAGTCCTACGAAGAAGCTAGAAGGAATTACTCCAGAAGAATGTTGGTCTGTTGTGAAGCCTAGCTTGAGTCATTTGAAGGTATTTGGACCTATTGCACATAGACATGTGCCAAATCATGCATTCATAGCATTTTAGGATGGAGGTCCGCTTGTGCAAGGCTCTATCCCATTGAGCGGATTGTGCGCGTTTATGATGTGTTATGATTCCAAGGTTGAATTGATCCTATTATGGGGATATTTGTAGGGTAATGAATCAGGTGTTCATAAATATTGGCACCACGTGCTTTTGAGTAAATTGTGTTGCATTAACATCTTATGTGACATTTAGTAAGTTTTGTTGATGAGTTATGTTATGATGAAAATTGTGAATCGTGTCATCATATGAAGTTAGATGATGAAATAAGTATAAGTGACATATTTATGGATAATATGTGTTGTTATGTGGTGATGTTGTTATAACTACTAATCTTTTCCTTATATCTTTTATAATGAATCATGATTACTGACCCTTTGTATTTGAATGTTGCCTCCACGTGGGTAACAAGCAGGTGACCAGAAGTAGTTCATAAAAGCTTTAAGGAATAGCTTTAGAGTGTGTTATTTTATTTCTGTTAATTAGAGGTGTATTGCTCTAATATGTAATATTGGGTTGGGTAACCTTGTTTTGCGAATGATTACTATACTTTGGTTAACTTGTTTTATGAGGTTTACGGATGTTAAAAATGGTTTTGGTTCCAATTAGTGATGAGGGTAAATTATCATGAGTTTCATTTATAAAGAATTTTATTTTATGACGATAAATCTGCTGCGATGTTTTACATGAAGTGTCAAATTATAATCTAACATATATTTTAAGTTGATGTAACCCATGTTACGGAGCATGAAAGTTAAATTGATGTTTCTATGAAGTGTCACACCCTTGATTTGGTGATTTTTATTTTATTTATTTTCATAAATTATATGATAAATACTCGTGGGCTTATAAGGGTGTTACATTAGTGGCATTAGAGCAATTCGATCTGTCTGGCCAGGTTTTTATACGATGTATGTATCCTGGTGATCCATTTGTGTGTGAACACATTCGATGTTTTGTACCTCTAATAATGTTTTCTTGTATGTATATAGAAATGGATGAAGGAAGAAATGATGATGCCACTGTTGAGGCTTTGGAGTTATTATCCCAAACAATGGCCCATAATCAGCAGAATCCCCCCGAATGTCGGAGGGAATGATGAGTTTCGTGTTCTACAGAGGTTTTTGCGAAATAGACTAATGATTTTTAAGGGCGCACTTGATCCTGATGATGCAATAATTTCAATTGATCGTGCGCAAAAGCTTTGGACATAAAGAACGCAAAGAAGTGGCAATAGTCGAGAAGTCAATTGGAAATTGATTGCAAGTTGGATCTTTCTCAAAGATCATTGAAGAGAATGTGTTGAATCAACATTAAACAGTTAGGGTTTGTATCGGTTGCTATCAGAATACTTCTCTTGTAGTTATTTTTTGCAAAGTAAGAAAGATTTCTCAATTTCATTTGAAATTGAGGGCAGACGTGGGGAACTGCCTTAACAAATCCTTGTGTGTCTTTATCAGTTTGAGTTGCATTTACTTTTCTTTATGTACCGCAAACATCAACCAATATTTAATAATTTTTTTCCCGGTCTGACACACATCAACCCTTGCCAATAGTGTATTTTATTACGGTGTAGATGTATGATGATTGCTTTTTAGTGTACAAATAACACCCCTCAATTACTAAATGGCCCGTAATTCGACAATTTCGTGCTCAACTCTCGGTCCTTATTTCTAGGGGTGTTCAAAACCAAACCAACCCAATAGAAAACCGCAAACCAAACCAAACTGAAACCGCAAAAAACCGCATTTGGTTCGGATTAGTTTGGGTCATTTTTTAACAAAACCGCATGGTTTGATTTGATTTGCGGTTTGTATTTTACAAACCAAACCAAACCAAACCGAATCAAACCGGATTATGTTACAACCTAAATTTCACTTAACTCACATCTAACTCAAACCTAAACCTATTATACATTAGCCTTATGATTACAAATAATTTTCTCATCTTTACAGTTATGATTTCAGTTTCAATTTTCTTAAATATCTACTAACATTATCAATACATCTTCACCACTTACATACTGTCTCTTCTTCTCTAATTTCTACTCTCTTATATTGTTTCATTTTCACGTTCTTATTTTTTATTCAATTTCTCTCTCTTTCAATTTCATTTTATCGCATATTTTTATCTCTAATCTCTCCTCTCTTATGTTCTTTCTTTTTCATCTTCACTAATTTATCATCTCTTTTTTTTTTTTAATTATATTTTTATATTATTTTATGCTATTATTTTATGTTTATTATTTCACTTTTGTCTAATCTAACTTTTACATATTAAATGAGAAGTTATTGTCCAAATATGATTAGTTTATTTTGTTATAATTTAGTTATGTATCATGTATGACTCAACAAATTATTTATAAAAAACCGAACCAACTGCACCGAACTAAACCACATTGGTTTGATTTGGTTTTTTCTCTAAAAGTCAACCGAACCTAACCAAACAGCATGTCTTTCTCTCGAGGTTCGGATGATTTTTTACGTCAAAACCGCCCAAACCCCACACGTATTTCAGCCATTTTGATAAATTGAGCAGGTGATAAATGGGCTCATCAACATCTTATTTTTTTTGCTATTAATTCGTTCCTAGACTGCAGCTGCAGTAATTTTATTACTTCCACAATTACATAATTTTGCACCCAATTGGTTGCCTGCATATTCCATGCTTATACTTTTAGATCAACAACTACATTATATCCAATAATCACCAATCCCTCCTCTCTTATTATAGTTAGCTTTTTATTACTTACTATCCCAGCCATGCAAGCAGATCACATGAATTCACCACTCAGGCAATTAATTGCATTCAAATCTTTGGCTAAAGTATCATACTACCAACATTACTTCAGAATTGTTTAACATTAGAGTAACCATACAAAACTCTTCAGGAACAAAACAACACTATTAATACTTAAACTACTGCTTCAATATAACAATCAAAAGATATTTAAACCATGAAACTCATCATTAACACTTTTCACACCCATTTACCATTTTAAGTTGACTGTCCACCTACATCCACTAAAAAAATTGACATGAGAATTAAACCCATAAGTATAGTTAAACATTTGAATGCAATTGAATAAGATAATCAAAACAATTGAATACCGTGATTTCAATTTTCACCTTGATTTCTAAAGTTTCTTTTGAGAAACATTACAAAGTAGCAAACATAGGCCAAAATTTCAAAAGGAAAGGAATCTTGCACTGTATGGCTGCATAATATAACCCATCCTTCTTCCCTTATTCAGACAATATGAATTAGGTGAAGAAACATTGCATGTGTAGAAACATGGCATCCTTCTTCTCTGATTCATACAATATGAATTAGGTCAAGAAACATGGCATGTGTAGAAAAATGCAAGCTTCCTCATATAATGTTTTGAAACAAAGATTCTGGAAAATTCACATATCTCGTTCACAATCAAAATCTAAAACCTAAAACTGATATTTAGTTGTTGGCCAAATATGATACAAAGGTATTTCTGCAATTGTTAAAAAGACTGCGGCAAAGCATTATTACTGTTTTCTATAGCAGCAACAACAATCAACATCACAACACATATACAAACCAAAATTGCAAAAGCTTTTACGCAGAAATAATGGTAATGGTAAAGAAGTCTGCCTTTACAATATTTGATAGTTGAACACACAAATCTAATTAGCAAGTATCGTACAGTTCAATCTGCAAGTATTTTTTTTCATTATATCAGCATCTAATAAAAGAAGTAGTATTGATACTTCAAGAGACAATATTTCAGGTCTAACATTTTGTGCATTATGGTTCCATAATTGTAATTCATTCTAACTTTTAACTCTACAAGGAAAATTTTAAAAAAATCCAACAAACACACAAACATATTAAATTGCAAAGCAATGATCCAAATTCATTTAACAAATTTTAGTAAGTGTTAATAACAGTTTGTACACACCATATTAGTTAACAAGGAACAAGAAAGCTCCTTAACGAGCCTCGTACTGGACAATACGTCTGGTGCGCTTCTTGTAAAGGATTCTATAACCACAGTCACGGCACTGAATAACATCACCAGCCTTCAGAGTGTTCTCAATTCCACAATCACCGCAGAGGTAACTAACGGGCTCAGGCAAAGGATCCATATCTAGTTTCCAAAGATTCAACAAGTTCCAAACGTAATCAGTATAATAACAATTCAAACACTTCAACAAAAAAAACAGAACAGCACTCAAGCAGAACCAATAAACAATGAAAGGATAATTAATTCGATCATATCAAACATTATATTTGATGATCAGATATTTTTTATTATTCTTTTCATCATCTTCATCTTCATTAGTCATACTTATCAACAAATAACAATTTGAATAAAATCAATGATAAACCCTAATTATATATGACATTGGATCTGAGCAAAAACCCTAATAATGTAATAAGAGGGTCTCAGAGTAATAATTCCCCGTAAGTTTCTTCACAAACAATCAAAGTGAAAGGATAACGAATTATGATTGCTCATCACTGATGCTCGGAAGAGAGAATATGAAAATTGCGAAAATTGAAACAAGGATGAAAGGATTATACCTTGGATCGGGATTGGATCGAGGAGGCGGAGGAAGAAAACGGTGCTTCCGGTTATCAGGTTGTAGTTCGAACTGGAGGTGGCTCGAGGAGGCGGAGGAAGGAAACGATTGTGAATTTTCGGAATTTGTATAACCGTGTAAAACCCTACGTACTATTTGGACCCTAATATTTGTATTTGGTCTGGCCCAATTAGCCCAACACTTTTTTTTTTAAATTTCTTATTCCATCCTATGTTTTTTTACGAAATTTCAAAAATATTTTTGAAAATCATAAATGTATTTTTGATTTGCACTATATTAGACATGAATCACGTTGGAAGAGTTGGATATTAATCAGAAATAAAACTATAATTTAGAATTCTAAATGTATATCTGGTTTGTGAACTAGACTAAAAGGCGCGTTGCATCTCCCCCTCCCATTACAAAGGTCACTTTTCAAACCAAAATAAAAACACACCAAAATTCTCTCAATCTCATTTTCACCAAATCAACTACATTTGCAACTCAAGTTGTTACAAATCATCAAGCATCGGTCTCTCAAGCATCTAACCACAATTAATCAAGGAAAATCAACCACAATCAATCAAGTTATTTTTGAAAGTTTTTAGAGTTTCTGTAAAATCCAGTCAAATGTGTGATTTAGGCTAGAAATTGAGATTTTGTAGCTTGTTATCAATATTAAGAATCATTAGAAAGGTGTTGGAAATGTCATTTTCATGATCAATGGGTTTTTTTAGCTCATTTTGGGGGAGGGGGCAGGGAAGTCATTAACGATTTTAGTCTATATCTGTTTTCAACTTTGTTTTAAACATTGGTCTTTAACTTCACATTTTCTTCGTACTTCTACAGGAGCAATGACTGAGAGACCATCTCAAATGAGGCTCGACAGGGTTGCACAACATGCCTTTGTGTGGAGAGAAATGAGTCACGCAACCCAGCCTCCTAGGGTCAGGTCGTACCGGATGTACCTCCTATTGATTCAGCCTCTAGTGTTCATGCTTCTATTCATACTACGTCGTCCTTCCGTAGCAGGCGGGATTCTCCAATTCATTTGTCTTTGCCTCGCCCTTGCATATGTCTTTCTCCACTTAGTGTATTTGTGGAGAGATGTCGATTCTCGGGGACACAGAGGCCTAGCCATAACCTCCATCACAACCTTAGTCTCAAATGAAGTCTAAGGCGTCTCCTCAGTCATCCCAAGCACCTGGGGCGGCACCTAAGCCTGCACCTGTGGCACCACCAGCACAGGCCGCACCTACGGCGCCTTAGAATTTTGGAGGAGAGCCTTCTAATTTATATATTTTGCCTATTTACCTTGACCATGTTTCTAGATATATTTGGGAAAAACATGAATGAATTTTGATTTCTATTACATTTTTATTATTAATATGGAATTTGTATTTGTTGATTAAATTCGTCAAAATATTTATGCAAGTATAGTTATTTGGTATAGTTATTTAGGTACGGTGTTCACTGATGAATTAGACATTCACAAGAGGCAGTTAGTGATCCCGAGTAAGTTATCATTCACCGGAGGTTTACCATGAGAGCATACATGTTGTATCTTGTTGGCACACAGAATTTTATAGTTATAATCTACCATATCTAATTCATCGTCTACCATATCCAATAATATTTCATGATGTATTTGTATTTTGGTTATAATTTTTGGATTATCCATTTATCGTCCACAAACACTTTTTATGATGTGTAATTGTTATATATATATATATATATATATATATATATATATATATATATATATATATATATATATTTGTTCCAATTGTTTTGGTTGTATGAATCGTACAAGTTTTTATATTTAATGCTACACAAAAGGAAAAAAATGACATTTCTCTGCCTAAATTTTTTCTAAATTTGTTCCAATTGTTTTGATTGTATGAATTGTTGAATTTTTTCTAAGAGCATGAATATCGGTTGGTTTAGTGGGTTCCTACACAACTATCAAAGAGATTGTGTTAGAGTTGTTTGGATATTTGACCATTTGAAAGGTTGTTTAGTTTACAACATTCTTGAAATAACACACACTTCTACACATTAAAGTGCTATTATTTTATTATTAAAATGCATTTCGTTGATGAAACAAAAATATTGCTCCAACGTTATTATTAATTTAACTCATTTTAATTTCAACTTTCATTTTCATTTGTAAGAAGAAATTGCAACAGTAATAAAATTCAACGGTAATTTTTTTTTAGTTTAAATATTTATTTTATTTTATCACATTTTTCATTCACATATAGTCTAAATTTTATCCAATTTATTTTATCTCATTTTAATTTTTTGTCTACATATTTCTTTTAACAATGAACCCCAATCAACAAAATACACGGTCCAATTTTATGCATAATGATGTAAGTCTTCCTTGTATTCTAAATCAACAAAACAATCCATATTTTAGAAATCCACAAAATCCTCACCATAAACCAAATTTTTAAAATTCTATTTTTATCCCAAATTCACAAAATAACCCACACTTTGGAAATTATTCTTATCATACATCACCTTATACATATCAATATCAACAATTTTCATCTCAATCAACTAACCCAAATATGCCTCATGTGGTTCAAGTAGGTAGTAGTGGCGTGCAATCAAATGATCAAGAACCTGAAACACCACTATTTTTCACTCAAGAGGAGAAAGAAAATACTAACCTTGGTGAAGAAGTTACATCTGCACCGGTCGTGAATACGTCTAAACAAAGATTCCAATCGAAAGAAGATAAAATTCTCATTCAATCATGGCTTAACGTTTCAAAAGATTCAATTGTTGGTGTTGATAAAAAAAGGAGATAGTTTTTGGAAGAGAATTGGTGAAGCTTTTAACAAGCATCATGACGAAAGCAATGACACTAAAATATAGATGACACAAAATTAACCCATGTGTTCAAAAGTTTGTTGGATGCTACAAACAAGTATTTTCTACACAAAAAAGTGGGAGCTCTGAGAACAATATCATGCAAGTTGCATATAGAATATATTTTCAAGATGAAGATGAAAAATTTACATTTGAGTCTAAGTGGCTCGCAGGTTCATCAATAGCTTCTGCAAAAATAACCGAGAATTCAGCTCCTGGAGCATATTCTTCTTCTTCTAACCCACCAACACCAACGAGCAGCGAATACAATCCATCATCACCTAAATATGAAGAATTCAAAGATGAATTTAAAAAAATTGTTTTGATGTCAACGTTTACATAAGACTATGCACGTATTGAGGGTGAAAAAGTTGATATTGAGGGAAAAAAAGCTTCATGCAAAGATTAAGAAGGCTGAGAAAAAAGAAGAAAATTTGAAAATCAATGATCTACAAGTCTTCTCAAAAGATACGTCAAATATGAATTCAAGACAACTTTAAGCTCATGATTTCTTGTGCACCTTGATTCAGGAAAAATGTGGCCTTAATTAATATGATTATGTATTCTTGATATTTTTAGTATAATTATGCATTCTTATAACTACTATTATAATTTATATGATTATGTATTTTGAAACTATTTGTTATTCAAATTAGCTATTATTTAAACTAGCCGTTATTCAAACTAGCCGTTATTTAAACTAGCCGTTATTCAAATTAGTCGTTATTTAAACTACTCCTATAAATAATCACTAGTAACACAAAAAGTCTCACAATTATTCTCAACCTCTTTCACTTTCTACAAATCATTGTCATCTTATTTAATATTAAACTTTTTTTTCTCATGGATCTTTCTCATATTGCAAAAATGTTCATGGATTGTATGAATGATGGTATGGATGAAGAACTTGTGAGACTCTATTTTGAAAATCAAAAGCAAGAAGAAGCCTCAAGCTCTATAAGGCCTACAAACCAAAGAATAAATATAGAGAGGAATCGTAAAGATAAGCATGATCGATTATTTACTGATTATTTTTCAGAAACTCCAATATACATAAATGAGCAATTTCGTCGAAGATACTGAATGCATAAAAATGTGTTCCTTCATATTGTGGAAGCTCTTGGTCAACATGATGGGTATTTCCGTATGAGGCTTGATGCAACTGGTAGATCAAGTCTCTCACCGCTACAAAAATGCACTTCTGTTATTCGTATATTGGAATATGGAACATTTGCTGATAGTGTGGATGAATACTTGAGGATCAGTGAAACCACCACACTAAAATGTGTTGATAAGTTTACAAGAGGTGTGATCAGTATCTTTGGAACACAATATTTGCGAAGGCCAAACACTGAAGACATTACACACTTACTTCAGATGGGGGAGGCACGAGGATTTCCAGGTATGTTAGGTAGCATTGACTATATGCATTGGAAATGGAAAAATTGTCCGATTGCATTAAAAGGGCAGTATGTTCAAGGCAATCATGGAAACCCAACTGTAATGCTCGAAGCAGTAGCTTCACAAGACTTATGGATTTGGCAAGCATTCTTTGGGGTAACAGGTTCAAATAATGATATTAATGTGTTAAAACAATCAAATGTCTTCAAAGATGTTCTGCATGAGAGAGCTCCCGGGGTTCATTATACAATCAATCATACTGAATACAACATGAGCTATTATTTATCTGATGGCATTTATCTTGAATGTGCCACTTTTATGAAAAGCATCCTAATGTCGCAAAGGGATAAGAGAAAATTGTTTGCTCAACATCAATAAGGAGCAAGAAAGGATATTGAACGTGCATTTGGGGTTCTTCTGTAACACCCCAATTCTACCCCGGTAATTATTATGAAAATCGCAGTTATAAAATTCTTTTCAACAAATAATTGGAGTATTACAATTCAACTAAAACAACAACACGCTAACACAGATACATAACACATAGGTTCGAATAAACTGAAACAACATGAATTTAACTTTATTAAGACTAACCAGCGGAACTACATTATTCAACTTTGAAGTTATAACAACTTTTCAAATTAAACAATTTAAAGTCAACAATTACTTTTCATGTATCAACATGGTTATTCAACAACAAATCCAATACAAATAAATAACTATGTTCATCCCCGAGTGTTACGTATCAAAGCGACAATCCAACTCAAACTAACAGCAACTAAACCTTTGTTCTTCATTACCTGCACGTTACCCACGTAGAGGCAACATCACAACAGAAGGGTGAGATATTTAATAATCTAATAAATCGTATGATAAATAATATATTAGAATTCAGATAAGGTAGATCAATGCTTCAGTAATTATTCATACAACCAGCAAACAACTTAATAATAACAAGAAGACACTTTATTTAATCAACGTAATAACTTAAATCAACACAACCTAATAACAACAACAACTTATAACAACAAATTATAACAACAACAACTTATAGCAACAACAACTTATAACAACAACTCATAACAACAACACATCGACAATCAACAAATAACGAATAATACCAACAACTTTAACACGCGACTCAATATGCGACTCAACTATGCAAAATGCATGTGGTATCATTTGGAGCAGAACTTCCAACTTAAACAATTGCCAGTTTATCGAGTCATTAACAAGGTATAAGCCTTCAACGTGGTGCCATCAAGGCCAAGGCATAAGCCTTCAACTTTCAACGTGGTGTCAATCCAGGCCAACTTAATAATGCAATGTATGCCATGCGACCTCAACTTCAACAATAAATACTCAAAAATGCAACAACCATCACAACAACATACGACAACAACTTAAAATATACATCAATGACATCAACTTAGATCAACACTGGTCATTCGACCTACAACTCATGTATGTCCATAAATTGGAACAATTCAACTTATTCAACATTGGCCATAGGCCTACAACTTCATCAACTTCAAAATCACTTATAAACGTTGGTCATACGACCTACAACTTCATCAACGTATCAACAACAATAATAGTTTATCAATAAAATTAAAACGAGCAAACAACAGCCAATTTCATCACAATCTTCAACTCCGCAATTTATTAACAATACCAATACCAGCAAACAACAACGACAATTCAACGGAAACAACACAACACAATTTATCACCTGCAAATTCATAATTTACAGCAAACATATAACACACAAAATCAACCAAAATAAACTACAAACAAACCACATAATTGTTCGAACTATTTCGACTATTTCTGGTTAATTAATCTTCTGCTAAATTACTCAAATTTTCTAATTTGAACTACTATTAAACCACCACAGTCCCTACAACTCTAAGGTGCTCAAAATCTAAAATAACTCTAAGGTGCTCAAAATTGCTCTGTTCGAACTATTTCGACTATTTCTGGTTAATTAATCTTCTGCTAAATTATTCAAATTTTCTAATTTGAACTACTATTAAACCACCACAATCCATACAACTCTAAGGTGCTCAAAATCTAAAATAACTCTAAGGTGCTCCAAATTGCTCTACCGATAACTCTTGTATATAAAATAATATTTATGAAAATAATTGGTTAATGGTCTGACTCAAATAATAGCAAAACAACTCTAAAGAGTCAAATACTTTTTAGCTTTAATTCTACGGCTTATTAGATTTGATTTTAAACAACTCAAAAACAACGCTGACAACTCTAAACATGTCAGAATCACTCAAAACAATTAAAGCATGACTCTTAATAACTCAAAATAACTCCTGACAATTTTATTGACAACTCCGATGAAATAAGAATTAACCCGAATTAACTATTTATCTAAATACTTATCACTAATTCAAAACTTATACAAAATTATTATTCTTAATAATACTAAATTATTAATAGTATCCTATTGATTTATTATGTTAATAACCTGCAATGCTGCTACAGTGTTGATGCAAATGTCAAACGAGGCATTGTGTGTATATCTCGGTATATAGGTCATTTTCACGGTACTACATAGAAAAATTAAACAAACACACACCATATGAAATATGCATATTAAAATTAAGTATATATATGACTTATGTCATATAGAAACAAACTATTAAAATATGCTAATGATTTAAACTTACAGACCCACAAATGTCTTTCTAACGGATGGCTTATGTCTTGAAAATCTCTCATAATATCAATTATTACTATGTAGCCTATATAATATCTAAATATATATCATCCACATCCAGTACATAAATAATCTATTTACTACCCAAATAGAATATCAAGTATATCAAATTGTTTGCACCTGCTAAAGTTACATACATTGTCTTATGCTACACATTGACACAGTAATTTAAGGTTACTTTTACACTCCACGAATTATGTAGTTGTGTAATGTTAATTTTATCAGTCAATTGTAAGATCACAAACATAGCCAATTTCATGCTACTCAAGAAATATAATTCGACGCTAATTAGATGTACATATGTATATACTAGATTCTCAACCATCTTTTAATTTCACTAATATTTCAATTCCAAACACAATTAATCATCACATATAAAAAATTACTCATCAAAATCTAACAATTTCAATCCATAGAAATTTAAGGATTTCAACCTAAACATGTTTCCACCAATCAAAACAACCACAAATACATAGTAAATTCTTCATTATCCTAATTTCCACATAATAATCAACATACAACCCATTAGAAAATTAGAACCTCACCCTTGCCTTGAATTAAAGGTCACAATTTCAATTTAGCTTTCGGTCTACAATTTTCTCGCGACGGCGGTTTTTCTCCCAAGCCTATTCCTCTTTTTCTTTCTCTTCTCACGTATGCTATTCTTTTCCTTTTTCTTCTCCTTGTTTTCTAACAACCTCCAAAAACCTAATTTCTTATTATTTATAATAACTAATAATTATATTTATCTTATTGGGCCTTTTTCTCTACATCTCCCTTTCTACTAATTTCAACCATCTAAACCCAACAAATTAATCTAATTTTATTATTATTACTAATAGTCACTATTATTATTATTATTATTATTAATCTATCGACTAATCAACAATTAATCCAATTAACGCCTCTTATAAAAATTTCAATTATTCTCAACTTTGTCAATTTCCAATAAATAAATCCTTAATTAATTTAATTAACTAATTAATTAAATTTGGGGCGTTACATCTTCAATCGCGATTTGCAATAATACGTAATCCGACTCGATCTTGGCACTTAGATGCACTTCAGCGTATAATGGATACATATATCATATTGTTGAAGATGAACGCTTAACGTATGGTGGAAACTTTGATTTTTCTTATGATCATTTAGACAATGACACAACAACATTGTCGAATGATTCTAATATTGATTTTCAAGAGTTTCGCGTAAGAGATTTGATTTTCGTAATAAATAAATTCATCATCTTCAACAAGACTTGATAGAACACATATGACAACATTTTGGTAATGAGAATAACAATAATTAAAAATTGTTTTAAATTTATCATTCTTATATTTCAGACATCGATGCATTTTTAATTTATGATTTTTAATGTAATTTTGATGAATTATATATATATATATATATATAATATTGTGGAGTGTAGTGAGACTCATTTTATATTTTTGATGGGTTAGATGAATATTTGAGAATTGTAGATGAGTTGTTTAAATAATTGAAAAGTGTACAATAATATAAAAAATTAGACAGAATCCATTTAAAGAATCGAAATGGATATGATGGATGTGGGTGCATACTAAAATTAAATAATATAGTACATGTTAAAGAATATATGCATCTCGCTAGAAAAAGGATAATATAGTACATGTTAAAGAATATATGCATCTCGTTAGAAAGAAGGGTCAGCTTTATCAACTCTATCCTAAGATCAACTCTTTTATTCTCTTTCTCATTTTATAAATCTACTTTACTGGTTCACAACAATATTAAGATTTAGTGCTCATTCTTATGGAATGTAATTAAGAATGAAAGGATGGTTAACGGAGTGCCATGATCCATGATTTGTCGGTCTAAAGTTGAGGGAGACTTTGGGATCAAGGATTGTGAATTATTTAATTAGACTCTTTTTGAACAAGTGGGCTTGGAGAGTTATTTCATAGAAAGATTCACTTTTGCATCAGGTTCTGTATTTTAAATATGGCGATATCTCTATTCTACTATGTAGTTTTCCCCTTCGTCCTTTAATAAAAAGTCTTCACTATGGTGGAGCAATTTTCAGATTAGTTTGAGTAACATTAATGATATTAGAAGTGTTGGCGCAACAATCGGGGAGGATCGAGCGATGAGCATTCTTTAATTCGGGACTTTCCGTTTAACCAACACCCCCCTCAAGTGTGAGTCTACCACAATGCTCTCCTTCACACTTGTACAGCTGTTGGCACTATCTTCAATGGGACACCTCTTCTTACATGCGGGACTCTTACCCTTGCCCATGTGGTGATTCCTTTAGATACAAGTAAGTCGGTCCCTTCTCGAAACCAAAGGCTCATAATACCAGTTGTTGGCGCAACAATCGGGGGAGAGTCGAGCGAGAAGCATTCTTTAATTTGGGACATTCCGTTTGAACAACACACCTTTATGGGAGACACACCACTTATCCACCTAAAACCTTAAGGTGATATATGATTGATAAATGCTCAAGTCACCACATTCTTATCCAATGTGAGACTACTTCCCCACACTCACACTTGTAATATTTCCAATAAGAAGTTGATTCAATAGTTGTATATCTCATAAATTAGAGATGGAATTTTAATTGATTTTGAAAGGGTGTTTGATTGGTCAACACCCTTTATCAAAGCAATTTCCTTCGTTGTTTGATGAATTACATGAACCACATTTGAATATACTTGTTATTGGTTCTTGGTCTAATGGGACTTGACCTTGGAGTTCTTTTGAGTTTTTATGTTTCCAAGGCTGCAAGATGATAGTCGATTGAAACATAATTTATGCACAACATTCTATTAGGAATTTCTTTCTGTATTATATATATATATATATATATATATATATATATATATATATATATATATATATATATATATATATATATATATATATGTGTGTGTGTGTGTGTGTGTGTGTGTGTGTGTGTGTGTGTGTGTGTGTGTGTGTTTGGTGTTTTAATCGTAATGGCTTCTCCTCAAATCGGCGATTCTATATTTCGTCAACAATCACGCTTTTGTCATCCCTTTTAAGCTAGCTTTGTATTGCATTTGAAAGACAATATTCCTTCAAATATCCAAGTCTTCGCATGACATCTTCTCCTTTATCTACTTCAAACTATAGATGAATTGAAAAGATAATTGTCATTGTAAGTGCTCATTCTCGTATGTCCTATGTGCTTTCACTATGATGAATCTCAATTGCACATCTATGCGGAAAATTCAGTTACTTTGTAGGTTTGGTTCACTATTTTTGACTGGTTGGGCATTCCTTATTTTTCTTTAGCTGATGGTTTTTTAGTGGATCATTTGTTGACTTTTTATCTTGCTATGTGAAGTATGCTAAATTATAATTCATGTGTGTCGAAATTAGAATAGATTTGATTTAGTTCTAAAATAGGTATTTTGGGCTTTATAGTTTTGGGCTTTGGCTAACCTAAATCTATAAATAGAGGGAGTAATAACCCCTAATTTTTGTAATTAAGTCATTCATAGAATTTTGCATTTGCAAAGTGCATAAAGAAATTTTCCACAGTTTGGACGTAAAGTTACTCATGGAAAATCATTGATATTATTCATTCTTTCTTTTATATTTTTTCATTGTTATTGTATGGTGATATCAATCTTGTTCATAAATATTGGTAGAAATTTATCATAGATTTTGGTGGATTTCCAACATTTGATATCAAGAGCTCCGATTAATCGATTCAACGGAAGTAACGATCAAGAACGATTAAAGAAAAAGAGTTCACGATGGCAGTGAGTTACGGGAATGCAAATTATCCAGCAAGTCTACCAATTTTGAAAGTAAACAACTATGAGAATTGGTGCAAACAGATGAAATTTTTATTCAGGTGTCGAGGTCTTTGGTATCTTGTAAAGGATGGAATAGAGGTGCTTAAAGAGGACGCTTCAGAAGAAGAAAATCAAGAACACACAGAATTGGAGAAGAACAATTATAAAGCTTTATTTATAATTCATCAATGTCTGAGTCCAGACAACTTCGAAAAGGTTAATGATTCAGAATCTGCAAAAGAAGCTTGGGAGATCCTTGAGAAATCTTTTGGAGGCGCTGAAAAGGTGAAAGAGGTGAGGTTACAAACTCACAAGAGAACGTATGAATTACTTCAGATGGAATATGGAGAAAGCATGTCTGGTTTCTTCACTTGGGTTACAAAACTAGTGAATTAAATAAAGACATGTGGAGAAGAATTAACAACAAGAGTTATTGTTTCAAATATTTTGAGTTATTTGGCCCCTAAGTTCGACCACATGGTGGCGGCTATAGAAGAGGGGGGAAATTTGTCGAAATTAACAAAGGAAGAGCTTCAAGAAACACTTGAATCTCATGAACAAAGAATGAATGAAAGAGTTGCAGGAAAGTCAAAGAGTGATGTGGCTTTGCAGGCACATTCAACAAAAGAAACCAAAGGCAAATAAAAGTGGTTTGGCTACAATAATTCGGCGGGTAGATGAAACCAGAATGAAGGAAACATGTCGAATCAGAGAAGACCATACCAAGACAACCAAAGAGGTGTTGTTGTAAATAGAGGAAAAGGTGGTGGTCGAAAGTCTGACAAGAGTCACATTCAATGTTACAATTGTTAGAAGTGTGGTCATTGTTCGAGTGATTGTCCAGAGAAGTGAAATAATCACGAAAATGATGCAAAGTTCACTAAGTATGAAGAAGAAGAGATGTTTCTGATGGTCACAACAAGATATGAAGAAAAATTCAAGGATCAATGGTACTTAGATTCAGGATGTTCATCATATATGTCTGGAAGGAAATATTGGTTTGTTAATCTAAAGCCCTTAATGAAAAACATGGTGAAATTTGCAAATGACAATACTCTAGCAGCTGAAGGTATTGGAGATGTTATGATCATGAGGAAAAATGGAAAAGGGCAGTAATGTCGAATATGTTATACATTCCAGGCATGAAGAGAAACTTGCTTAGTATAAGACAGTTAGTCAAAAAGAATTAAAAAGTGACTATCAAAGACAAGATGTTGAGAGTCGTCGACGCCAGTGGAAGATTAATCATGAAGGCTCATATGTCCCATAATAGAACCTTAAATATCGAACTAAATGTGATGGACCACCAGTGCCTTTCGACTGAAACTAGTAGAGACGAATGTATATGGAACTATAAGAGATTTAAACAAACTGTGTGAGTAATGTTTGCAGGAAGCCGCACAAGAATAACTTCAGCAAGGATGCAGGAAACAAGTCGAAGATTGTTCTCGAAGTCATATACTCTGATGTATATGGACCAATCTAGGTGGACTCGTTTGGAGGTAATAAATACTTTGTCATATTCATAGATGATTTTAGTCGAAAATTATGGACTTACCTAATTAAGAAGAAAAGTGAAGTGATCGAGGTATTTGCCAAGTTTAAGTATATGGTCGAAAGGTCAAAGTTTTGAGAACTGATGGCGGTGGAGATTATGTGTCGAAAGATTTCGACAAGTTATGTGAAAAAGAAGGGATTATGCATGAGGTGGTGTCACCCTACACTCCACAACAGAATGGGACTACAAAAAGGAATAATTGAAGCATCATGAATATGGTTCGAAGTATATTAAAAGGCAAGAATTTACCTAAAGAGTTTTGGGGTGAATTCGTGTCTACAACAACTTCAATTTTGAACAGATGTCCAATGAAGAAGCTCGAAGGGACTACTCTAGAAGAATGTTGGTATGGTGTAAAACCTAGTTTGAGTCATCTGAAGCTATATGGATATATTGCATATATACATGTGCCATATCAATTGAGAAGAAAACTTGATGACAAGTTTAGCCAAATGATTCTAGTGGGATATCATTCAACAGGAGTTACAAGTTGTTCGACCCAAAATAAGTAGATTGTGACCAACACGGACGTGATCATATATGAGCTTAAAGAATGAGATTGGACTCAAATGTAAAGAAAAATTCAATAAGAATTTTACTTGAAAAAACAGAAACTTAAATCTAAAGAGAAGTTCGACAAGAAGAACCAACAATTATGGATCAACCAAGTACAAGTACAAACATACCTCAGAGAATAAGACGCATGCCTGCAAGATTGTGTGGTTACATCAGATGATGTGGTTGATAACAAAGGTGAGCTGGGACATTTTGCTTTCTGTGCAGATGTCAAAACTATCAATGCAACTGAAGCATTGAAAGATTCGAAGTGGGTGAAAGTAATGAACGAAGAAGTGAAATCCATCGAAGACAACGACACTTGATCACTTGTCGAATTTCCTCAAGGCAAGAAGAAAATTGATATCAAGTGGGTATACAAAGTGAAGATAAATCCCAAAGGGGAAGTAACTTGACACAAAACAAGGTTAGCGGCAAAAGGATTTTTCCAGAAAGAAGGAATTGACTTCGATGTGGTTTTTGCACTTGTGTCTAAGATCAAAATAATCAAGTTGGTTGTTGGTTTAGAAAAAATAAACAATTGCCACATATGTCAGATGCACGTGAAGTGTGAATTCTTGAATGAACCCTTGGACAAAGAAGTTTATGTTAAACAACCAGTTGGGTTTGTGAAACATAACGATGAGAGAAAGGTGTACAGGTTTCATAAAGCTCTGTATGGATTGAAACAAGCTCCAAGAGCTTGGAACAAGAAGATTGATAATTTTCTAAGTCAGAAGGAATTTATGAATTTCACAACTGAACATGGAGTATATGTATGAAGAAGCAATAGTGAATTGCTTATACTATATCTCTATGTAGATGACTTGTTGATAATAGGTAGCTACAAGAAGGAGATCAAGACTTCAAAGGTGATCTTAACAAGGAATTCGAAATTTTTGATCTGGGTAACATTTCATATTTCCTTGGTATCGAAATCTACAAGACTAATAGAGGTTTGATGATGCATCAACGAAGATATGCAGAGAAACTATGAAGAGATTTGAGATGAAAGAATGCACTGATTCGTGACCGCAGTAACCAAGACCGCAATCGCCGAAAGGCTCATAAGAAGATAATGTCGACCCAACCCGATATAGAAGACTTATTGGGTCCTAAAGATACATTTGTCCTACGAGGTCTGATTTAGCATGCAGTGTGGGTATGATAAGTAGATTAATGCAGAAGCCAAAGGTATCACAACTAGCAGCGACAAATAGGATATTGAGATATTGAAGGAACCGCTGACTATGACATTTTATTTCCAGTAGCTGATAAAGGAAAAGAATGCAAGTTAGTGGGTACACAAATTCGAGTTGGTGTAGTGATGTTGAGGATCGAAAATCCACGAGAATATGTGTTTACGTTAGATGGTCGCCATTGCTTCGAGTTCAAAAAGTAACCGATGTGGTATTATCATCATGCGGCGTAATACATAGTTGGTTCTCTTTGTGCATGTCAAGCAACTTGGATGGTGAATCGGTCAAGAAATTATAGGTAACGATCATGGAGCAATTACCATGAAGATCGACATCATGTCAACTATCAACCGACGAAGAATATGATAACTCATGGTCAAAGCAAGAACATCAAAATGAGGTTCCACTATCTTTGAGAGCAGGTAGTAGATGGGAGATGAATTTGACACACTGCAGAACTGAGAATTAGATTGCAGACATCATGACAAATGATGTGCAGGTCGAAGTATTTCGAAGACTAAGAATAATGATGAATATAGATAGTTTAGACACAATAAATTAAGTGATGTGTTGAATTATAATTCACGTGTGTCAAGTGTCGAGGTGGATCAAGCAGATTGCTCAAGGAAGCCATTGCCTAGTCGAAGAGCTTGTGGTTCGAAGCAGGCTACACATAGTTGATTTGTTTTAGATTTAGATTCAGTTTTGATTTAGATCTAAAATAGAATAGATTTGATTTAGTTTCATAATAGGTATTTCGAGCTTTTATAATTTTGGGCTTTGGCTAACCTAAATCTATAAATAGAGGGAGTAACCCCTAATTTTTGTAATCAAGTCATTCATAGAATTTTGCAATTGCAAAGTGAATATAGAAGTTTTCCACAGTTGTTGGACAAAGAGTTACTCTACAGAAAATCATTGTTCTTCTTTCTTTCTTTTATATTTTTTCATTATCATTGTGTGATGATATATCAATCTTGTTCATCAAAATTGATATAAATTCATTATAGGTTTTGGTGGATTTCCAACAAAGTAGAATCAAGAAGAAATTTAAAATTTTATCTAGTTAGTCGTTGTTAGAGGCATCTATTTAACTAGAAATGACATGTTGTTTAATGGAGGTATAAAGAGTCCTTTAAACATTGTTTTAGTTGTGAAGTTGTTGTCTTGAGACCGGTTTGGAGCTTGTTATAAGAGTTTTTATATATAGAGTTCTCATTATTCCCAAATAGGTCATCCTAACATCCATTCATATTTGAGTTCATACCCAATTATTTAATTAACAATTAATTAAATAATTTCTAAATGAAATCTATATAGTCTTTTAACATTATTTGATCACATAATTATTTAAGACACTTTATTTAATAAAATAACTAATATAATTAATTTAATATATTTGACCACATAATTATTAGAATACTAATATAAAATTATATTACTAAAATATTTTAACACCCTTACAACATCTCTAACGCTGCAATGTACTTTTGAGTTTTTTTGTGAGATACGTTAAGATACATCATTTTGAAACAATTCATCCAATTTTTATTACAACGGTATAACATTAAAATATTTATATTAGGTTCCACAAAATTTTACTTTATATATTAATATTTTATTTATGTTTTATTTTATTTTAATTTAAAATATTAATATAAAATAAATAAATAAATAAACTTAAACAATAATTAAAGTAAAAAATAATATAAAAATATTAAAGAAAATTAATTTTTATTTAAGAAAACAATTATTTATAAAACTGTTAATCTAAAATAAAGTTAATATAAAAACATTTGTGAATAAATAAATTATTAAAGAAAAAAATTGAAAACTAAAATAAAAGAAAACAATTTTATTAATTTATTATTTCTTAAAGTTGAAGTAGCTTGCATTGCAATGCAACTGTTTTTCAGAGTGGACAACTCCACGGTCATGTAAATTCTATGCACCAGGCTGAAAATTTGAGAAAGAATTTCCATTAGAGTTACTCTTCTTAATTAGCAGTCTTTTCTGTTTACAAAAATCTAAATTAATTTTACATTAATAAAAATATGTTAAATTGACTTAACAAGCAAATAATAAATACTCTGACACACACATTCAATTAACTACACGCATATCAATAATCATCAGTCAAACACCCATAAATGTGCACAAAACCTGTTTAACTAACACGTTGCGTGAAAATGTAGAAAATATGTGAATGTATGTTTAATGGTATTACTACTACTAGTAACAAAACAAAAAAATGAAAAGATTAGAACAAATATGAATGGAAACATAGATGTTGTTGCGTGAACGGAAAGTAGACCCCAGCTTAATTAAGCAAGTTATGGTTTATCACTATTCTTGGGTTTGAGTTGAGTTAGTGGTCACTATAGCTTTTGACATTGCACCAAATGATTATATATCACTAATTAGTTAGTTGTTGTTTTTGTGATCTGGAATCACTTTATTTGCTTATCTTGTGTGGCCCTTGAAAACAACAACCTTGATAGATTTTTTATTTATTTATAGAATTTAACATCATATGTTTCGATAATCTCTTCTAATCATAGTCGTAGGAAATTAAATTGCGAGAGATCGAGTCGTAATTCTTTTATTAAATTTAATATTAATTAATATTTAATTAATTAATAAATATTAACCATCTTAATAATTTACATGAGAGAATATCATTAACACGAATTATAATTTAATAATAAAAAAAATATAAAAAATACTGATAATAATGATGACCTTATATTTTTTTAAGTCATATAAAAATTTTATTGGATGAATTTAGATCTTTAGTGTGTATCTATTAAATTCTAAATAATATTAAAAATGATTAACATAAACTGACCTGTAAATTGATGTTAAGTTGAGTTTTTTTTTTCTTCTCTCTTCATTTTGTCGGCAGTTCTGAAGTGGTTACAACTTACAAAGCTGATTTATTTCGCATCTAACAAATATTATTCCTTTTGGATGCATTTTTTAATCGAATCTCATCCATACATAATTACACAAACTAATCTATAATATTAATAGATGATAAAACTCTCCGAAAAAAACAATAATAACCACAAACGTCTAACATATTTCGTCATTATATATAATTTTATCAATATCACATTATTTTAAAATATATAATTTATGCAAATTATTTTTGTGTGCTATTAAATTATTAAAATATTAATAGAAAAATAGTAAAAATATATTTAATGATTTTGTACTTTAATATTTTATCAACAAATTAATTATAATTTAATACATAAACTAATTTAAATATAATAACGTAAAGTTAGTAGTAAAATATGTTTAGCAAAATAAAAGTTAATGGATTAGATTATTAAATACTTTACTTAAAATTAAATAAGCAAATAATGTTTACATGTGGTTGCTTCTTTTTTTTCTGACAAAGGTGTACTAGGTCTTTACATAAAGCACTTTTTGTGTTGACAAAAACACACATTAGAAGAATAATAGTATATTTTAGTATTAATTCTGTATCATATAATAAATGATTTATTCATGTAATATGCAGTTTTTTAAAAAATTATTAGATGTGTTTATTTTATTGAAAAAATTAGTGTTATTTATTGGAATATTTTTATTAATTATAATTAATAGAATAGTTGAATAAAATAAAATTTAATAAATAGAGGTATTTTTTCCGACCTGATTTATAAATAAATATTCTTTTTAAAATTTATTGAATAACAAATATATGTGGTCTATATAGTAGATCAAATATATTCATTATTCGATGAACCTAAAAAAAATATTTATTTATTATGAGACATAGAGAGAATTATGATTTGTGTTTCATTTGTGAACAACTGTAATGCGAAAAATCACATGTGAATGATATCACACACGTTTAGTAAAAATATGTAGAACTGTTGGGTTGAAGTGGAAGAGTGCTTGCAGATAGTTTTATTAAAAATAAATAAATAAGATTCTATTATATAGATATGGTTTTTTTTTTTCAATAATCACGTATTAGAAAAAAACATTATTAAAAAATTTACACAAATAATTATGTTTTAAAATTGATTTAAATAGTTCGGCCATATGAAATAGCACATACATTCAAATTTTTAAAAAAGAGCTAAATGAGATGATATCTAAGTGCATATGATTTTTTCTAAGTCTTCTGGCGTCTACATGCAATTTTATGTTATTTTATTTATAAATAAAAGACAATTTTGTCACAAATGAGACTTCGATTTTCAATAATAATAATGAAACAATTACATAGTGAGAATAAAATATACATATTATTTAATTGTCTTCATAGAGTTGATAACGATTCGTGGTTATGCACCTGTGTCCTCGCCTAACTCGTTGTGCGACTCAACGATTTTGTTGTTGCGGTTGGGTCGAGGGCAATGCAAAGTCAGTACGTTCAAGGTCCATAAAATCTGTTAGATCATCATATCCGGAAGACTCGCCTTCAAACAATCATTTACCCATGCCCTTTGAGTTTGGTTGTCTTGGTGGAGGATAGGGTTCAATGGGTGATCGATAACATTGATCATCTGAATAAGAGGGTAAAAAAGAAACGAATCGTGTGGAGTCTGGTATCCACATGTTTGTTGGGTGTTATGGTGAAGTGATGATTAAGGGTATGTTGGGGGAATACTCTTCATGTAGGCACATGTCTAGGCTAAGGTGAGACGATAAGGGGCCCACATCAGGATGTCAGATGTATGGTCTTTGATATTGGTATTGTGATGTGTGGCCATGTGTGTGTATTGGTACCGGTCTGGATTTGAGATTTAGTGCTTGTGAATCAGATTATCGCCATGTTTGGTGGGAGGTTAACATGTGTCGAGTTTGTTGTTGGTGTTGTTGGATGATGTATGATTGTTGGAAATGTCGATGGGGATTTGAGGATGATGTCCATCGTGTGCGTGAATGGATCAAATACCTCGGGTTAGACACAAACATTTCAGGGTTAGTAACCGACCTTTACAAATTTATATATTGATCTGTGTGTCGTATATCATGGTTAGAGGGGTAAAGAGGGAATTGTAACACATGTCGCTCATGCCTCTTCCACATCCGACACCATTTCAAACGAGTTCTTTATAATTGTTAATACCCCACTAGCGTCGATTCTAAGGAGATGCCAAGGTGACAAACAAGTCGAAGGGCCTGGTATTTCTCGATGCATGCCAAATTTCATCTTGACATGATTGTTGTAGTGCATCTCCACAATGTTGAACCATATGATTGAAGTCTTTACAATCCAAGTTGTTGCATCTCCAGGGTTGGGTTGATGGTCCAGACCCAAATATGCTCTCGAAAGAAATTGCTGATAAAATTATATTATAATAATGGTTACTTTAAAAATAAATAAGTTAAAATAATAAAAGTGTAGAGGTAATACATACATCTTCTAGGTCAATGTGATCCAAAAGATTACAATATAGAGCAACATTTCGTCTCGAATTCTTGCTATAATTCACGCCCCTTACACAAGACCTAAAGGAAAAAGAGAAATAATAAATTATGTATAACTATTTATCATAAAGCGCGAAAAAGTAAATATAATTATATACTTACTTTGTTGCGTACGGGAAAATGAAGGCGTTGTTGTTGATGAGGTTAAGGGTCTCCATTCTCTCCCAATCTCATACTTGGAGCAAGAAAGTGCATCCATAAAAAGTACATGTGCTTTTTTGTCATTTTTACATAATGAACTATATAGATGAGCTAAAACGACGAAACCCCAACTATACCATTTTATTTTATTAATGTTCCTAAACAAACTTAAATACATAAAATTAGCAATATTACTTGTACTTTCGGGGAATAACATGCTTCCAAATAGTACCATGATATAATTTATAGCTTTAACTAATTTAGCTTCCTCATACGAGTTTTCATTTTACTAAAGAGAGCTATAATGCAATTTAAGGTTCGTTAGTAAAATGCCTTGACCCCTCGCACCTATTCCATCTACCATATCTTTGCCCAATATTTCCTTGCATAGAGTATTGGGTTGTTGCATCGACCAACTCACCGCCTTTCCCTCAATAGAGAGACACATAAACATGTACATGTCCACTAGTGTGACATCAAATTCACCAATTGAGAGACTCATCAACATGTACATATCCTCTATCCCTTAACCCCACACTTGTGTTAACTCTAATCATACACAAGATCACCGTAAACTAAGTTATGATTGTATATGTCAAGAAATCTTATCTCTCGTCATCAATGATCCATAATTGAATTGGAGAAGAATAATCTCTCACATCACTACAATATACAACTATGCTCCCACATACATGAAGGCATGGTTAGAAAAGACCAAGGTGATTGAAATAGTATGAAAATTGAGAGGATTCATACAAAGAACTATTGTGCTACCTGCATTCACTTCACACATATGATCATGGAATTGTTTCTATTATGGAACCATTGTAGGCATATTCCCCAGACAATACTTGTGTCAACAGAAATGGAATAGTCCGTTGAATATTTTTGGATTTTCAACCTTGCAAGAGGGTTTGCATTATGCAAACCTATTATTCAAATAGATGGAACATGGTTATACAGGAAATACAAAGGATCGCTACTGATGAAAGTGGCATAAGACGACAATAGTAACATTTTCCTGATTGTCTTCGCTCTAGTCAAGGGAGAGACTAGTGGTGGTTGGAGTTTATTTATCAAGAACCTACGAACACATGTGGCTCCAGAACCTGGTCTCAGTTTGATCTCCGACAAACATGCTTCTGTTGAATGTGCATATAATAATCGTGCTACTGCGTTAGACATATCGTACCAAATTTCATGCAAGATATCTAAGACAAGGCCCTTCAGAAAATGGTTATGAACACGGGGTATGCATTAAGTCAACCATCACTTAAACACTATTGCAGCGAAATCAAGTTGTCAAATTCGGATACGGGTAAGTGGATTGATAATATTCTAGTGGATAAATGGACGAGGTCATACGACAATGGATAACTTAGAGGCCATATGACAATAAATCTTGTTGAAATCAACATATTTTAGGATGACTTCGTTGTTTGCAAAAAGAGGTGAAAAGTGGAACGCAATGTTACAATCGGGGCAACCGTGGAGTGAAAGCTGCATGAAATTTATGTAGGCAGAAAGTGTCGAAGCCAACACCCATTATGTTACAAGATTTTACCAACATAACCACAAGTTCATTGTCAAAGATGCAATCGACCACAACGAGGGGTTGCTGAGACAAGAGTATAAGGTTATACTACCATACTGTTGGTGCGATTGTGTAATGTTTCAAGCCTTTCGTATTCATTGCTCCCATGTCATTGTGGCATGTGCATATGCTCATCAAGATGCGTTATCAATTCTATCTCCCACTTGTAAGGTCGAGATCTTGCTCAACATATACAACAATAACTTTCCAATGGTAGCAAAAGAGAATTATTCACACGCGTACAAAGGACAAATAGTTTGACACAACAACCAAATGCGAAGGAATAAAAAGGATTGTCCCAAAAACATGCATATCACAGCTGAAATGTACGAGCTTGAAAAGTTAGAAAGAAAGTGTGGTTTATGCCGCCAGTCGACACAATCGAAAAATTATCCCACTGTATACTAACTCGACAACATAAAATTGTATACACACTATCCGCAATTTTTTAATATCTAAACATAAACAAGAAATAAAATGACATTACGAAGAAACCAAAAACACACATGCTAGATAAAAATAACATCAATAACACGACAAAATATCTAAGAAATTACAACCATAAAGAAAATTTCATCGGATCCATGCATCATCACCATTATGTCTCTGTCTGTTTTGACTTCCTCCAACCAACTATGAGATTTTCCCATTGCAAGTGAGGCGGTCTTCTTCTTCTTCTTCTTCTTCTTCTTTTGATTCTTCTAATTTGTTCGCCATCTATGTTGTCCCCGTCTAACCGTCGAATCGACTATCTCTTAAGACACTTTATGGAATAATGTGCCAAAATTTTATTTTTATTGGTGGTTTGGTAGCCAAGAAACATTCATATCCATCTCTTGTGAAAACCATTGGGGATGTCATGATGAAAAAATTAGAGAGGAAGTGATAAAGTGAGAAAATGAATGAAGAATGGTGGAGATATGAAGGTTTTATTTATAGAAAACGTGGATACATGTAGGAGCGAGATGGGTTAGAGTCTCCTCTTAAAATTAGAGTGCATATGCCATCTCATGTGACGTGAAGACATCGATGTGCCATCTTATATGGTGCCTACATGCAATTTTAGGTTCATGCCCATATGAGATGTCGTGACCATGTTACTCATTTCAAAAACATGGTTATTTAGGTAATTTTCTTTGAAACATGATTATTAGTGATTTTTTAATACCTTATTATTTCAAAAAAAAAAATCTATGAATATTTATTTGGTATTATATATAAATACTTTTTTGACTCTCAATGTTCAATCTTCCATAACTTGTATCCTGTCATACATTCAAGATAACCAATTAACACATTTATGTTTCTAACTTCTAGGTTGTATTGATTGATATGAGCAACAAAATTCTAAAAACCTTCAAATTAGATATTGATTTTCCACGTTAAACATTCGTAGATGTCTTGAAACCCAATCTCGTGGATGGAGATATATTAATCAAATAAATTTCAATATAAAGGTTGAATAAGAATATGGAGTAAGAAAACAATATAGAGGGGGGTGAATAGACACAAAATTTAACTGATTTTCCAAAATGGACTATCGAAGTTTTTTCAAAGATGTGCACGAAAAAATTTAGAGCAAAAATATTAGATTATATTTTATTGAAACTTGATCATGTCAACACTTAATCACTTCAAAATATCGAAGACGATTTAATAATCATACACAAATGTACTCAATTTATTCAGTTGTATACTTTATGAAATGTGTTTATAGAAAGATTCAATTTTAACAAATTCTAAATAATTTAATCACCATTAAAGCTCGATTAGACACCAATCGTAGCAAAACCTAACATTACGTAGTAAATCACTACCAGTTGAATAAACGGTAAATTATGCTAAGAATTGAAAACATAAGCATGCAATATCCTACGAAAATTAAATGTAACAGTGGGAACGAGTTCCTCCAAATGAGGAACCGGTTCCTGGAAAAAATGTCATTTTCATGTGTAAAATTTGCATTGGGAACCCGTTCCTCTGTGAGAACCCGTTGTTCAAAATGACAATTTTAGTGAGTTTTACAAAGGGAACTCGGTTCCTCCATACAGGGAACCGGTTCCTGCGCGTTTTGTAGCAGAAAATACTCAATTTGACAACATTCTTCTTCCTAACTCAAACCCCATCATTCCTCTACGAATCAACACATCCAATACCACAAAAATCATCCCAACAACAGTATAATAACAAGGTTTAACACCATTTAACCACATCCAACAATCCTATAACATCCATTCATTCTAATTTCATGCAATTGGGTAAATTTGGATCAAATCCTACAAACCTAGAGAATCCTAAATTGAATTTCTAACATGTTAATCAACTCTATTGATTAACAAAACTCATAAGACATAACAACCTGACAAAATCACCCTTTACCTCGTGAGAATTCGTCGATTCTGACACTTTTGGCTTTTCCTCCTTCTTTCTCCTCTTCTCAATTGTACGTATGATGAAAAACCTTCCAACACTTCTCTTTTTCCCTTTTCCTTTTATTATTCCTTTTATTATTCTAAAATAATAATAAAAATAATTAGTATGAGTAGTCTTTACTCCTCACACCCCACTTAACACTTCACACCACCAACACTTCCAATTTCATTTTAATTAATTAATTCCAATAATTCAAAATACTAATAATTAAACTTTAATTAAATTAATAATTAAAATTCTAATTATGTAATAATCGAATTATTTGAGGTGTCACAACTCTCCCCACTAAAAGAGTTTTCCTCGAAAACATACCTTAGACGGGATAAGAGTTTTCATCTCTTTACCGCTCCTCCCCTTTTCACCGCTATCTTTTATGATTGCCGATTTATTGCAGTAATGCTTCAACAATGATTATCTCGGTATATCATCTACCTCTCATGAGACGGATGAGAATGTAATACATGGAATACATCATGCAATGCGGTTTGCAACTGATAAATAAATTTTCCAACCTTCTTCGTAATCAAACGAACCAATAAAGCGGAGTTAACTCATTTAACTTCAAGGCTCGACCAATACAGTAACTCGATAACACATAATCTCCTTCACTAAACTCGAGATCCTTCCCTCTTATCATGATAACTCTTCTAATGAATCGAGAAGCTCTCATCTTCTCGGATCATCTTAATTTTTCAAGTCTTGGACTCCATCCAATCATAGCACTTTCTTCTGCACAATGCGCCCTACACCTCCTACCATACAATGCTTCAAACGGAGCCATACCAATACTCGAATGGAAACTATTGTTGTAGGTAAACTCAATAAATGGTAAGTAACTATCCCAAGCTCCACCTTTTTCCAACACACAAGCACGCAACAAATCCTCTAACGACTGAATCGTTCTCTCCGTCTGACCATTTGTCTGCGGATGATAAGGAGAACCTAACCGCAACTTAGTACCCAAAAATTCTTGCAACCGTCCAAAATTTAGATGTAAATCTATCCGACATAATACTAGAAGGAACACCGTGCAAACTCACAATCTTCTCGACATACAACTAAGCCAACTTCTCCATCGGATAATCCATTCTTATCGGTATAAAATGAGCGGACTTCGTCAATCGATCAACAAAACCCAAATAGAATCACAATTCTTAAACTTCTTAGGTAGACCAGACACAAAATCCATAGAAATGCCATCCCATTTCCAATTTGGTACAAATAAAGGTTCCAGCAATCCCCGACGGTTTCTGATGTTCAATCTTCGACATCTGACAAGCATAGACGAACTCAGCAATTTCCTTTTTCATTCCAGGCCACCAAAATAACTTTTTCAAGTCATGATACATCTTAGTAGCACCAGGATGAATACTCAATCCACTACGATGTCCTTCTTCCAAAATACTATTCCTAATCTCTGCAATATCCAGAACACAAACTCTATCACTAAACCTCATAACACCATTCTCGTCAATTCGAAATTCACCTCCTTGACCTTGGTTGATCAATGTCAATTTATCAACTAAACCAACGTCAGATTTCTGCCCAATTCGAATCTCATCAAGAATACCACTAGTCAACTTCAACATATCCAACTTAACTCTATTAGGAGTGTTCTCACATACTAAACTCAAGTCTCTGAATTTCTCAACTAAATCCAATTGACGCACCATCAACATAGACATATGCAACGACTTCCTACTCAATGCATCTACAATTTGCCTTACCAAGATGGTAATTCAAACCAAAATCATAATCTTTCAAGAATTCTAACCACCTTCTCGCCTCATATTGAGCTCTTTTCGATCAAGAGATACTTCGACTCTTATGATCACGAATACCTCGAATCGAGATCCATACAAATAATGCCTCCATAATTTCAAAACAAATACCACAGCTGCCAACTCTAAATCTTGAGTCGGATAATTCCTTTCATGAATCTTCAATTGTCTTGAAGCATAAGCCACTACCTGATTATCTTGCATCAAAACACCACCTAAACCCATCAACGAAGCATCACAGTACACAACAAAAGATTCTGCCAGATTCGGCAAAATCAAAATCGGAGCACTTATCAATCTCTTCTTCAACTCTTGGAAACCTTTCTCACATTCAGAATCCCAAACAAACGTTTGTCCTTTTCTGGTCAACTTAGTCAACGACAAAGCTAACTTCGAAAATCTTTCAATTAACTTTCTGTAGTAACCTGCAAGACCAAGAAAACTACAGATTTCAGAAGCATTTTTCGGCGCTTCCACTGAGATACTGCTTCTACCTTCGTAGGATCAACAACAATGCCATTCTTGGAAATCACATGGCCAAGAAAGCTTACTTCACTCAACCAGAACTCACACTTGGACAAATTCGCATAAAGATTCTTCTCCTTCAACAATTCCAACACAATTGTTGCGGCGGTATAGCGGCAAGCAAAGAGTTGGTATTATTTTTACCGGGTTATATATACCGGTTAGGTTATATCGTATCGTGTCCACAGAGATTGGTTATTGATTCGTCGTTCGACAATTATACCATTAATGAGTTTGAGATTAAAAGAAATGAAAATAAAAGACAAAAAGTAAATGAACAAAAAGTATAAAGGATAGACAGCTTGTCTGGAACGAATGTAAACTACCCGTCACAGACTTAAATCTACCACCCATGTCATACTCGGCCTACGATACTCGTTCGTGTCATCACATACCTCTCACAATCTAAGCTATTTCTAACCCAAATTGAGAATCCTCCTAAATCATCTCAATATCCATCCCTGGCATACCTCGACAACAAAGAAGTCAACTGCGTCACCTCCATACCCATTCCTGGCATACTTCACCGACGCAGAGGCATTAAGTTCGGATACTCTATAGTGAATGTTAGCTCTAAACCTATCTCTAGCATTCAGAAACTAACAGATAATCATCCTAGGTAAGAATCTAAGCGATCTATCCCTAGCAAAGCTCAAATCCCTAACATAAAGTAAAAACCTAAGATAATCACCGACACAAATTCGTAAAACAAGCTTTATACAACGCCAAGGGTGATAAATATACATGAGTTATGAGTAGAAATACATACAAATCCAACAAAAGAGAAATACACAAAGAGGAGAAGAAGAGGAACCACAAATCTACATTGGTTGTCAAGCCAATCGAAGAGGGATTCGACTCCGGATCATCCAAATGCAAGCTCCAATGTTGTTTTCCAAGCAAATCTATCAAAAATATGAAGGTGATGGTGTTGGGACTCAAAAATACCCAACCCATAACCTAAAAATGTGTTTTGAGCCCCTTTTAAAGAATTCTAATGTCGCAGGGCGCGCTAAGCGCGGTCTGCTATTTTCAGCATTTTATTTTTGCCGTATCTTGAGAACCATAACTCGGAATTGCGTCCAGTTTGAAGCGTTGGAAAGCTTATTCAATGCTCTATCCAACCATGAAGAAATATCAACCAAATTGATGATTTTTATTGTGTTGAATTTGAGCTTTATTTGATGACGTATTGTGCAAAATCGCACTCTTGAAGCTTAGCCTTTGGCCTTTATTACTCAATGCTCCAATTATGAATGAATACCTATAAAAGAGATGAAAAAATATCAAATGATACAATATTTACACAGAAACTCAATAATTCTATTATGTACACAAATATACTAAAAGCGGGGGGATTTATTCGAAGAATATCAACAAAAGAACGGATAAGTGCCACAAAATGTATATACAAAATAACTACATTTTGGCACTTATCAACTCTCCCCAACTTGAAACATTGTTTGTCCTCAAACAAAGTCAGGTAAACCCAAAGAAACAAAAGATGATAATCAAAGAATCACGAATCAACAAGTTTTTAAAACGGAAAACAAATGTATGGTTCAAACGAAAAATGTACACGACAAATACAAACTTACCACTATACTACAACAATAACATATAAACGAAACAAATCCTAAGTTCAAAAATCATACAAAACATTCTAAAACAAAACAAACTCAATCATGAATCACGGCTAGCAAAAATTCATCGGTAGATGAAGAACACACAAAGGTGAGGGATAAAACACACTCCTCCACAATCTTGTAAACAATAGACTAAATTATGCATTCATCCAAAAACGTATTGAAAATACAAATGCAAGAATCACAAGGGCTTTTCAAGGTTGTAATGTGGCTTGGTTAACAAACAAGTGATAAGTCCTAAAGCTAATCGAAACAAAAACTTGCCTAATCCTAAGGGAGTGATCAACTCACAAAGTTCCAAACAATATAATTTCAATCAAACTTATTCTTCATCACAAATTTCACACCAAACACACCTCACTTATTATCATAACATTATTCCTACTCTTTTTGTTTTTCTTTTTTCAAAGCTTTTCTCTTTTCTTTTCTTTCTTTTTCTTTTTTTTCTTTTTCACATTTTTTTTCTTTTTCTTTTCTCATTTCTCAACCTCATATCAATCACAACATAAGCACATAAACATTCCTCTCCCCAACTTGAATTCAACCAACATTAATGTGTGAATACTCCCTACTTTCTAAGGCAAGGTAAAAATCCATACAACAACATATAGTTGAGGGTTCAAGAAACAAAGAAATCAACATCTATACAAAAAAAGTGAATTGACACTCATAGACGAGCATCAAGTTCAAATAAACATGGATATTGATAAAAGTTCAAAGGGGCTAACAAAGGATCACACACTCACAAGGTGAATTGAATATTTGGCCAAGGTAGTTATGCTCAAAATCAACAAAATGCCTTGATCATTTTCTTGCAATCATACAATCAACACAAAACAAAAGATTAAGCATAATAAAATCCAGTTAAAACAAGAATGTGGACTCTCAGCATATGTAAACAATGGAAAGCTTCCTCACATTTATGGGTAAAAAGAGGAACTAAAGTGATTCAATTCATGAGCAAGTAATGCAAAAAGAATGAATGGCATGGTAATTGTACAAATGATAAATTTCCTAAACATGTTATGCTATAGAAAGCGATAAACGAGTACCTGACATGTAGCAACTTTGAAAACTATCATTACCATACATCCGCGAGTTGAAACGATCAAACTCAGAAAATCACCAAATGCAACCTTAAACTAACAAACCAAAATTTGAGTCCAAACAATAACAAAAGAATTAGAAAAACCATACTAATTTTATTCAATACAAAAAGCCTTGGTGAAAGTGGGAAAAGGAAAACCAAGTGAAATTTTAAAGAATTCAGCCCCAGATAGCAGAGCGCTAAGAGAAGCGCCACACCGCGTAAAATGAAGAATAGTGCAATCATATGCAAGCTCCACTTACACACCTATACAATCTCATTTACACATCTAAACAATATTTGCAATACATACACACTTCCACAAGCTAAAACACTACAAACTTGTGGAAAATAACAAATTGACATAACAAAACAAAAGCAAATAACAATACATAAACTTGGTGAAAACGAATTAACAAGTTGAAAAGTGAAAGTTTGAAATTAAGAGCAAGTCCTATTTCAACTTGTTAAAACATAAGCCACCAAACAACATAAACATAAACAAACAAAAACAAGCTTGTTTTACGTCGTAAGCTCGACGCATTTATTGTGCGAGCACTAGTAACCTCCTCTCGTCATGCCATGGTATTGCCACACCGCGCAAACCTAAAGAAAGTGTCCTAACATTCACACAACAAACGTTACGAGTACGAGACAATTCACAACATCACATAAAAACTAAGAAAATCACAAATATGTACAAGTATGGAAAGTAAACACATAACATGTACAAGTAACATATACAAGTTCATATACAAAGTCTATACAACATATACATTAATTACAAAACTCAAAAACAACGGAATTATCGTAATACAAAACCAATAAAACCAATCCCCGGCAACGGCGCCATTTTGTTGCGGCGGTATAGCGGCAAGCAAAAAGCTGGTTTTATTTTTACCGGGTGATATATACCGGTTAGGTTATATTGTATCGTGTCCACAGAGATTGGTTATTGATTCGTCGTTCAACAATTCTACCGTTAATGAGTTTGAGATTAAAAGAAATGAAAATAAAAGACAAAAAGTAAATGAACAAAAAGTATAAAGGATAGACAGCTTGTCTGGAACGAATGTAAACTACCCGTCACAGACTTAAATCTACCACCCATGTCATACTCGGCCTACGATACTCGTTCGTGTCATCACATACCTCTCACAATCTAAGCTATTTCTAACCCAAATTGAGAATCCTCATAAATCATCTCAATATCCATCCCTGGCATACCTCGACAACAAAGAAGTCAACTGCGTCACCTCCATACCCATTCCTGGCATACTTCACCGACGCAGAGGCATTAAGTTCGGATACTCTATAGTGAATGTTAGCTCTAAACCTATCTCTAGCATTCAGAAACTAACAGATAATCATCCTAGGTAAGAATCTAAGCGATCTATCCCTAGCAAAGCTCAAATCCCTAACATAAAGTAAAAACCTAAGATAATCACCGACACAAATTCGTAAAACAAGCTTTATACAACGCCAAGGGTGATAAATATACATGAGTTATGAGTAGAAATACATACAAATCCAACAAAAGAGAAATACACAAAGAGGAGAAGAAGAGGAACCACAAATCTACATTGGTTGTCAAGCCAATCGAAGAGGGATTCGACTCCGGATCATCCAAATGCAAGCTCCAATGTTGTTTTCCAAGCAAATATATCAAAAATATGAAGGTGATGGTGTTGGGACTCAAAAATACCCAACCCATAACCTAAAAATGTGTTTTGAGCCCCTTTTAAAGAATTCTAATGTCGCAGGGCGCGCTAAGCGCGGTCTGCTATTTTCAGCATTTTATTTTTGCCGTATCTTGAGAACCATAACTCGGAATTGCGTCCAGTTTGAAGCGTTGGAAAGCTTATTCAATGCTCTATCCAACCATGAAGAAATATCAACCAAATTGATGATTTTTATTGTGTTGAATTTGAGCTTTATTTGATGACGTATTGTGCAAAATCGCACTCTTGAAGCTTAGCCTTTGGCCTTTATTACTCAATGCTCCAATTATGAACGAATACCTATAAAAGAGATGAAAAACTATCAAATGATACAATATTTACACAGAAACTCAATAATTCTATTATGTACACAAATATACTAAAAGCGGGGGGATTTATTCGAAGAATATCAACAAAAGAACGGATAAGTGCCACAAAATGTATATACAAAATAACTACATTTTGGCACTTATCAACAATCCTAAGATGTTCTACATGCTTTTCACCACTCTTCGAATAGATCAGAATGTCATCAATAAAGAGTACCACAAACTTATCAAGATACAAATGAAATATCATGTTCATATACTCCATGAAAACACCTGGTGCATTAGTAACTCCAAACGACATGATAGAATACTCATAATGTCCATACCTCGTTCTAAATGCAGTCTTCTGAATATCTTCCGTCTTCACACGAATTTGATGATATCCAGACTTCAAATCAATCTTACTGAACACACAAGCCCCAACTAGTTGATCCATCAAATCATCAATCCTCGACAATGGATACCGATTCTTGATTGTAACTTTATTCAACTGCCTATAATCAACACACAGTCTCATCGAACCCTCTTTCTTCTTAACCAACAACACAGGAGCACCCCACGGCGAAACACTCGGACGAATAAACTTCTTCTCAAGTAACTCTTCTAACTGCTTCTTCAGTTCAGATGATTCAGATGTCGACATGCGATAAGGAGCCATCGACACCGGACTAGTTCAAGGAATCAAATCTATAGAAAATTCCACTTCTCTCTCAGGTAGCAATTCACTAAAATCTTCTATAAAAACTTCAGGAAATTCATTCGCAATAGGTAATTCACCACTCTTAGCTTTCCCCTTACTTCTATTGAAGAATACAACATAATGATACCGCACCATCATTAACAGCTGCGTAACTCTGATCATCCATCTTAATTCATTGTCCTTATTAGAGTCTTCGTCAACTCATATGGTTCATAAGCTTCCACCAAATTTCATTCATATTCATCACTTTATGCACCATTTAGATAACAAGACAATTGTATACCATCCAATACGATTTTGTCTACTATCAACAAGAGATTAAGGGTGATCAAGTTCTCAATTTATCAATAGACATCCGATAATCATACTGGAGTATAAACCATCATTACCATCACTTCTTGTTCTCAAAATCATATTCGCCTCTTTGCACTTCCAACTATGACTCGCAGTCCAAACGATTCCAACGACTCTAACAACACTTGCACTGTCTTCTTAAGCAGTACATCGCACCAATGACCTACAACTGAAACATATCCGGGAAGCATCTCTTCTCTCCCACTTAGCTTCACACCACCCCTGCAATAAGCAATCAGAAAAGCAGGTTGTACACACTTGTCGCATACAAAGGGATAATGACATTAAGACACTAGTCACAACGACCGACTATGCTCTGATACCACTATTGTAACACCCCTTCTAAAATACCCCGCGAATTTAATAAATAAATAAGAGTAACATGCAATAAAGGGTATTACAATTTATTTAAATAGAAAATCTCATTAAAATGTCATGCTGCATTGAAGAACTTTATTAAATAATCAAAACCAATAACATGTTCTACACAACGGAAAATAGCATCAAAAACCGGAATAAATTCAATTCATAATTATTCCAACATAAACCAAAAGAAAACAGAGTTTAAAACTATAACTCTAAAACAATCGTTCCCCAGTGTTACAACTACCAGAGCATGACATCGACACGCGGATAAACTAAAAGACAACCAAGAGCCATCCTCACCAACTCCTAAGCATTAAGACTTCAATCGAAATCATCAAAGTAAGGGTGAGATTTCATCACAATTAAAATGCATTATAAGTTCATCAAAAGCAATAAAATATCATAAGACATCACCACCCTATTCAAAGATAATCAAATTCAATACACAAATACAAGTCATACATCACAATATGCACAATGATAATAACAACAAGATTATAACATCGAAACCATCCTATCATGTTATAATCCATATGCAATGCAAGACTCTATGCATGTGGTATCAATCGTGAACTAAATTCACACCTTGTTCCGTTTACACCTCGAACACAACGTTAATCATCGATTCGCCCACACACCATCGACACGAATCCACCTCACCACCACTAAATCACTGGTACGGTATTGATCTGCAAGTCAAATTCCACAAATGGGAATTAACCACACCGAATGCATATGCAGCACATCAAAAGCATGCAACATTCAACACAAAGTTATGACCACATCGACATCATAAACCATCATCAACCACAACATGATATCATCACCTATCATGAAATAAATCATCACAAAGTATAAATATACCAAACACTTACCTTCCAATTAGTAAGACTATCACCAGTATATATACAACAACAACAATTGAGATCAACAACTACCAGGTATATACAACATCAACAACAACATAAGATATCAACAACCATCATGAATATACAACATCGATAACAACACATGATATCAATACAATCATGAATAAAGAGGAAAATACCATACAAGCTTCATTCCACGCTCAACCTGCCGTAACAATCCTATACTCATTCTTCCACCATTCCCATAACTCCCATTGTTCAAAAATCGGAAAACGACTCTTTTCAAAATAAAATCCATTAATTATAATTTTCTTCATAACATCCAAAATGGCGACTAAAACGAACTTACGGTTTGAAAATTATGAATTTTTAAAGTTTAATATTTTTCAAAAAGTAACAGTGGGAACGGGTTCCTCCAAACGGGAACCGTTCTCGAAAAATGTCATTCTCATGTGTAAAATTTGCACTGGGAACCCGGTTCTTCCCAAGGAGAACCCGGTTGATGCGTTCAAAAGTGACAATTTTAGTGAGTTTTACAAAGGGAACCCGGTTCCTCCATACTGGAACCGGTTCCTGCGCGTTCTGTAAAATACTCAATTTGACAACATTCTTCTTCCCAACTCAAACCCCATCATTCCTCTACGAATCAACACATCCAATACCATAAAATCATCCCAACAACAGTATAATAGTGAGGTTTAACACCATTTAACCACGTCCAACAATCCTATAACATCCATTCATTCTAATTTCATTCAATTGGGTAAATTTGGATCAAATCCTACAAACCTAGAGAATCCTAAATTGAGATTTCTAACATGTTAATCAACTCTATTGATTATCAAAACTCATAAGGCATAACAATCAGACAAAATCACCCCTTACCTCGTGAGAATTCGTCGATTCTGACACTTTTAACTTTTCCTCCTTCTTTCTCCTCTTCTCAATTGTACGTATGATGAAAAACCTTCCAACACTTCTCTTTTTCCCTTTTCCTTTTATTATTCCTTTTATTATTCTAAAATAATAATAATAAAATAATTAGTATGAGTAGAGTCTTTTACTCCTCACACCCCCACTTAACACTTCACACCACCAACACTCCCAATTTCATTTTAATTAATTAATTCCAATAATTCAAAAATACTAATAATTAAACTTCTAATTAAATTAATAATTAATAATTCTAATTATTTAATAATCAAATTATTTGGGGTGTCACAAACTCCGTCGTGTCTCTAACCTTCCACAAATTCACTACCAAGATAATCTGGAGAGAAGAACTTCATTCTTTTCGCTAAAATTTGTGAGCACCAATTACAACAACCTCGATCTTGCAAGAATTTGAAAAATCATTACCCAATATTTAAGAATAGCTAGTTTCAAGACGACATGTCCCTCAACCAATTAAAAATCTCTCATTATCAAAATTCAATTCAAAACATAGGTGAAGAAGAAAGAAACTCGATTGCAAAAGTTTTTGAACTTTCAAACGGATAGGGTGTTGATTTAACAGAAAATCACAATGTTGATTATGAATTTCATAGAGAAAAGTGATGGGAAAATGATTTTATATTTGCTTGAGATTAAGCGCAAAAAATATGGAAAAAGTTAGTTAGATTCGAATCAAGAACATTTCATGATTTAAGTCAAATGAGTATGTGAGTTTGAATAAGAAAAAAAGATTTTAACCCATTTTTTATCAGATTTAAATCAAGAGCAAAGCTTGTTTCAAGTCAAAGGCCCCGTGATTCGAATGAAGTCTAAATTCTGATTCAAATCAATTCCAACAAAACAAATGGAAAATGTTGAAAAATTGTCTGATTCAAATCAAATCAAGTAGAGGTGAACCGAAAAATGCCTATTTCGAATTAGAATTTACACTTTAGATTTTGATTCGAGTATGGAGGTGTGTTTGATTCGAATCAGACGCACAAAATCAAACCAAAAATGCCTGATTATAGAAATAATATTTAAAAATATTTATATTTTACAATTTTATTTTTAGAAAAAGCTTTTTTATAAATTAATTTAAGATATATTTTTGTGATTTTCAAAAATAGATTCATTTAGGTTTTAATTTAAATATGGATGAAAAGCTATATGTTTGATTAAAATCATCTTAATATTTAGATTTGTTTAAAATTATAATAATTAAATGATTTTTAACAATTCCGAGATAACCATATAATTTAAATAATCGATTACTTTAAGATTGCATACTTTTTGTTGAATTTATCTATAACTATTATAAAAGGAAAATATAGTTTTAGTGTAGGTTATTTTTGTTCCAATTATACCTTTTTTAGTTTTTGTTTTTAATTTCAACTTCTCTTTATTAACTTTTATAGGATTGTTTTGCATATCTCTTTCATTCCATTATTTTTTGAATAATTAAAATTAAATAAACACACATACCATTTATATTTTCATCCACTTGTGCATTAAAAAAAAAAGGATAGACGAGCACATCTTGACGTTAGTAATATAATTTTTTTTTTGTTTTTTATTATAAGTCAGCATTAAAAAAAACTAAAATATAAGTTATTTTATAATATGAATGAATAATTAATATTTTTATAATATTTTTAAATATTTATTATTTTATATCATTTCAATCATATAAATATATCCTATTCATATTACTAATAAATGACATTTTTTTTTTTATAGTTTATTATTTTCATACAATAATAATCTTTATTATTTTTAATACACATGAAAAATCCAAAACTATGGTGCAAGTATAAGAGCAATTAAGTTTTTTGACGAATTAATATTCTTAAATTAGTAATTAATAATGTAAGGTTATGATTTATTTTAACTCCATATATTTAAGGTAACGAGTTAATGAGTAATGTAAGGTTAGTATTTATTGTAACGTATAAGGTAATGAGTTTATTTAAGATTGCCAAAAAAATGTTTAAGATGAATTTTTTTTTGTTTAAAATTTTATAATAATGAATTTTAAAATATTTCAAAATAACTACATTAAAATTTTAAAATATAATGCAATCAGAGAGGGTTGCATACTTGCATGTGCTGGTGTAATTTAGCACCTTTTTGATAAATCTTAAAATTTTTATTTTTTTATATTTATTCTCGATCTCACAGTAATAAAAATAAAGACAAAAACCTTAAAAAAGCCCGGCAAAAGCAAACCCTGTCCTGTTCCATTCTAAACTCCCTCTTCTTCTTACCCATTCTATTTTTTATATTTATTTTATTTTTATTTATCAGTCCCTAATTAATAACTAGAATAAATAACCTTTCTTTGTTGCAAATAACCAAAAAGTTTCCACCTTTGTGTCTTGTTTGTTGTCTTGTTTCTTTCACAAAACACAGAAAAGAACAACAATGGTGAAGCTTTTCTGGGTTAGCATTGTAATAGGACTTGTTTTCAACAAATGGGTTGATGCATATCACATCAATGAAACTGAACTCTCTATCTTAGAAGCTCATCAAGGTTATTCTTTTTCTTCCAACCTTGTGTATCAGCCTCGCATGGTTGGAATCACCCTTATTCAATCTGCTGCTGCTAAAGGAGCTGGTACAATCCACTTCCAACCCTTTATTTTAATGATGCTTTTTTGAAGTTTTGTTTCTGAAAATTATTATTAAGTCACAAAATTTACCCCAAATTTTGTATCTTTTCAAGTTTGTAAGTTATATGTGTGAATAAAACAGTGCATGTGACCAACTGGCCTTCAAGGGTATATGGTATACCAAACCTTGTTTGGTTGATTAACTTGAAAAATTGTGTAGCTTTTGATTTGGCTGAATATGAATGCTTGTTTTTGGCAGTCTGCTTGGATGGAACATTGCCTGCTTATCATTTCGACCATGGATACGGATCGGGATCAAACAGCTGGCTTGTTAATTTAGAGGTATCTCATGATCTTTCATATTGTTCTATGATACAGTGTTTCTTAGAAGTTTCCTTAAAATGTTCATATTGTATACCAGGATACGATCTTGTATAAAAGAGTTTATAAGTGTTGTTTTTAAGTATTGTTTGATGATATTTATGTGAAATTCTGTGGCAGGGAGGTGCGTGGTGTAATAATGTTAGAACATGCGTTTATCGCAAGACAACACGGCGTGGATCATCAAATTTTATGGAGAAGGCAATACCTTTTACGGGAATAATGAGTAACAATCCTCAAGAGAATCCAGGTTTTTTTTTCTTCATGCAAGTGAACTATATTATGTTTTAGAAGGATTTGCTTAGCTGTGTGGTGAGGCTCATATTGTTCCTTATGATTGCAGATTTCTTTAACTGGAATAGAGTGAAAATTCGTTACTGTGATGGTGCCTCTTTTACCGGTGATAGTGAAAATAGGGTAAATCTTCGAAACTGGAATGATAGCCAACTTTACTAATTGAGTTTTTCACAAGTTACTTCCTCTGTGATAGGCTGCACGGCTGCAATTCAGAGGACAGCGCATTTGGTTGGCTGCAATCGAAGAATTGAAGTCAAAGGGAATGGGTTATGCCAAGCAGGTTTGTTCACATACACATTCGCGCGAGTCCACGCTTCTTTAAGTAATCTTTCTTCTCATGTTAGTTATAACTTTGTTTGGTTTAGGCTCTTCTTTCTGGATGCTCAGCTGGTGGTCTAGCTACGATTTTACACTGCGATGAATTTCGAGGTCTACTCCCAAGGACTACCAAAGTGAAGTGTCTTAGTGATGCTGGTTTATTTCTTGACGCGTGAGTGCCTAACTTCACTATTTCACTCTACGAGGTCATTCGATTTTTTGTCCTAAAATTAATTCTTAGTTGTTTGTTTCCCCTTTGAGATATAGTGTTGATGTAGCTGGTGGACATACTCTTAAGAATTTTTTCAATGGTGTTGTAACCCTACAGGTACTGCATTTTTTCTTGAGATCGCATTTGGCATTGTTATTTAACATTATAAAGCATGGCGATGATAAAATATTGTCCACTTATTGCAGGGAGCGCAGAGGAACCTTCCAAGCGCTTGTAGTAATCATCTTGATCCCGCCTCGGTAATCATTGATATATCCTACTCGAAAAATCTTGTTATAGTTTCATTTGAATGAATTTGACGAAAACTAAATGCTTCTCAGTTAGTTATTGTTCTGAGTCGATCTTTCACTGATATATTTCCTTTCTTTCAGTGCTTCTTTCCCGAAAATGTGATTTCCGGTATCAGAACCCCGCTATTCATTCTTAATACAGCCTATGACTCATGGCAGGTATATGTCTGGTTCCTAACTCGGTTGTCTAAAGTCTCAGACCATAATATTATTTATTTATTTATATATTAGTGTAAACAAATTGTTGATATTTATAACTCAACAACCTTCTAAAAGAAGATTGAGTTGTGATACATTACCTAACATATTATTAACAAATATATTTTCTTTTTATTGATAGATCCAATCAAGCTTAGCTCCTCCAGTGAATGATCCCCTCGGCTATTGGCATGATTGTAGATTAAACCACGCTAAATGTAGCGGTTCACAAATCCAGTTTCTTCAAGGTGAAAATGGTTTCATTAGAAGTACAAAAATTTCTGAGGGTATTACTATTAAACCATTTAACTATAATCTAATACAGGTTTCAGAAATCACATGCTGAATGCTGTTAGAGGGTTCTCAAGATCAAATCAAAATGGATTGTTCATAAACTCATGCTTTGCTCACTGCCAATCTGAGAGACCAGACACATGGTTTGCTGACAACTCTCCTGTCATTGGAAACAAGGTGATTCTCACATATCCCTATGCAGTTTTGGTTAAACTATTCAAGTATTAATATTGAATCTCCAAAATAATTGTTTTTTTTCTTCTGGAAATTGTATCTGCTTTCTTTGTTTATTGATTATACTAATATATAACAGTGATAGTGTTATGCAGCAGTGGCGATTCCATGACGTAGTTTAAGATATTATTTTTGTCTTGTCTCTAACCGATGCGTGTTGCAATATGTAGGCAATTGCTCTGGCCGTCGGAGACTGGTATTTTGACCGAGCCGGTGTTAAGGACATTGATTGTCCTTACCCTTGTGATAACACATGCCACCATCTAGTTTTCAGATGAGCCGAAGTTCGTCGCGTCTCACTCATCTGCAATTTGAAAATATGCTATAGACTACTTCCATGATTGGTAGTTAGGAAAGAAATTTATGTATAGATCAATTTGTTGGGAATGCTAAGGCAATTCCTTTTGATTTTACAAAGCTTGGGAGGGGTTATAGACTGCCATAATTTATACATTGTAATAAGGTGAACATTTACATTGAACTGAGATTGTCTCAAATCTCAATATGGTGTTTCTCTTTTGGTTGGAATCAAATAAAAAGGTTCCTCATTTGAAGAATACAATTCACATATTCTTTCAAGTGAATTTCTTTTGATAGTATATGTGACAGCTGAGTTCTTATTGAAATATAAGAGCTTTGAAAGTTTGGATTCCAATGCATACACAAGCTCAAATTTGCGATAGAAACCTATTTATCATTGTGGTGACATAGTCTTTCTTCGCAGGACAACCAAAATCAAGAATTTTGAAAAACAATTATGGAGTTGTCCACATTTTAAACTATCCAAGTTTTAAAAAAAATTCTTGGTACAATAATTTTTGTTTTAACTTATACTTATCATTGAACTCAATCTATAAAAATTTCAGGAATCTTTACGAGTTGGGTGTGGCTCTATGAAGACGTGGGAGATGAGAAGGAATAACTATTATGCATGCACTTAACCAAGAAATTTGAGATTATAATCTTTGAAAATTCTAACAAATTATAATTTTTTGGAGAATTGAAGTTGCTCACTCTAAAGAAATTAATATCCACATCTTAACACATATACATTACCGATCTTCTGCAAGAGATAGGTAAGACAACTTGCAAGTACATGAATTGATCTAAGTGCAAAGTTGGAACACTAAGTAGAAAATATTTTTAGGTGTATATAAGTCTTCTCAAAACAACGTTGTAGATCTTCTAACTAAAGAGTTAACAACAATAATTTTTCAAGTTAGGAATAGTCATTCACTAGCTTAAGAGAAAGTGTTAGTAAAAGTAAATTTTTTACTAATAATAATTTATATTCAAATCTTTAGTCAATGAGTTAAGCCCGATATATTAGAATAATATATGAAGTGTTTGTACATTTTTATATATTAAATACATTAGAGAATTTCTTAAGCCAAAATATTTTTGAAAATTCAAAAATATTCTTCGAATATGCATATACGAACACACCAATTAGTGTGTTTCGAATAAGCACATCTGAAACCACCCTGTTTATATGAAAACAAAGGTTTCGAATATGCATATCTAAAATTTGTCTGTTTGTATCATTTTTGTTTAAAACATCATCATTACCACTATCTAATAAATGGGCAAACAGACAAACATAAAATGATACAATTTGGATGAAAAATGAAACGAACATAACAATTAGATTAGATGTTAAAAAATAGAGAAATATAATACATCAGTTGTTCAGAAAGTACGTAATGTCAGAATATTACATCAGTAAAACTAAAACAAAGTAACATAGACTACTGCTACTGTGTATGCCTAATCCTAACCCCACGTGACCTCCTCTGCCTTTTATATCCTATCGCACTAGATGCTTCCCTAACCATCCGCTCAATGATGACCACCGCCTCAAGACCGCCCCTATCAATGATCCCTCTATCCAATGCTTCATGTCCAAGTGTGTGTATCCACTGACATATCGACAAGACATCAATGACATGATCATTCTTGACATGCTGATTCTCCAAGAGCTCCTCATGAGCTGGCCTAGGTGGACGTCCAGGACCATTCAATGTGATGATAAGATGTGATACTTTAAAGAACCATGTCATGGATTCCTTTACATAATGTCAACTCTCAGATGCCGTCATCATCCAATACTCTTGTGGCACCAAATGATTCTCCCAATCCTGAAAGATATCATCGAGTTCCCGACGGACAATGGTGTCCAAAACAGCCTAAAAAAGAGATCTCAGTATCATTTGCACAAAGCCAAACTGTTGGATACCTCCTCCTCTTCGGGTATCTGCTCATGTGCACGAGATAATGACGCTTGAGACAGACAACCCTTTGGAGCAGAACTGAACCCTTCAACAACATCCTCTCACAGAACTCGAACCTGTTCTCAGATCCTGGTTGGCTGCCCAACTCTCTCACGCCGAGTAGATGCAGTCTGGCTTGACCTGCCTTGTCTCAATCTCTTTTTCGGGTTTGAGTTGTCTGTCAGTTTCCTGTAAAATAATAATCGTTGATAAAAGGGAAGAGAAGGAAACAAGTTTGAAAAAAGGAAAAACTTCAACTCAGGCAACATTTCGGATGTGCATATTCGAAACTGATCAAAGGGGATTTCAGATATGCACATCCAAAACCACTTACGGACAACCATTTTCGAACAACTTCATCTTCTTGCCCTAAATCATCCAAAAACCTTATTTGTTCCCCCAAACACCCATATTTTACTACTATAACATTAATTGATTCTAACTAACTTATTAACCTATAAAGTGAATTAAATGAAATTGGAGAAAACTTACACAAATTTGGAGCTTTGGAGATGAGTTGGAATGACTTGAAAAGAGTTGAAATGAGATGAGTTGAAATGACTAGGTTATTCACATTTAGGTAGTAGAAACTAAAGGTTTGGAGTAGAAAATGAGGTTTATGGGTTTGTAAACAAATGAGTATATTCTATTTGCAATTTTGAAAACAAGCGTGGAATAGTCTATTTGCGCTGGTCTGAACTTAATTTATGAGTTAACTTCATATGTTTATATCCGAGACACGATGAAAGCAAATTATAAGGTTGATTCGAATATATGCTAAGACATATTTTCTTGAAGAAAAAAAGACTTTGAAATACACATACAAAACCACATTTTATTTACAAATAAGGTTAATTCAAATATACCCTTAAAAATTAGACAGTATTTTAGGTTTTCGTCAAAACCTCCTCAAAACATAGGGGTGGAAAAAGAATTCCTTATACTGTATTATTCAGTTTTCACACTCCTCAAAAACATAGGGTGGAAAAGAATTCCTTATACTGTATTATTCAGTTTTCACACTCCTCAAAAACATAGGGGTGGAAAAAGAATTCCCTTATACTGTATTATTCAGTTTTCACTCCTCAAAACATAGGGTGGAAAAAGAATTCCCTTATACTGTATTATTCAGTTTTCACAATAATGAGTCTTGAAAGTTTCGCATTGCATCTGTCCACAGCCTGTGAATCCAATTGCAATTCAATCTTGAGCAAACTTCTCAGCTCTAGCAATGAAAATTGTAATAGCTACATAGATACATCATTGTTTGAAAACTCATTCATGATTATTTATCAAAATTCTCGAGAACATAAAATAAATTGGCAAAATATTTGATATGTTGGAATGTGGCTGGAACCCGCAATACCTCACTCTTTAATACTTTTACCGATAGTCATTGTAACACGAGAAGCACACTGATTTACGTTTTCATTGGTGAGAAAATCGTTAACTAACAAAACAAAGCCGGTGTTAGTAAAATCATGGCTTTTACATATAATAAGAGATGTGATTTTTCCCCACCCTTGCAAGCAGTGACATACACTTCCCTTTTATATTTCACGAGTGGATCACAGTCATGAATGCTTGTCTAATGTCATGAGTTCCATACAAAAGCATCACCTAAGCCCAAACAACTAACATATGTTTGCTTCAGTGGATGACGGGCTTCAAGGGATGAGCTCTAAGCTGGGACAGATCTAGATTGGAATCTAGATCCTCATCCAGTTCACCAACAACACTTCTGCAAAATCCAAATCAAAATGGCTATTAGGGTTATAAAACGCGGGTATCCAGAGTCTAAAACAGATAAAATTGAAAATATATTGAATAAACCGACATACATGTTGTCACCCCTAATGATGTATAAGCCTAGAACAAGCTGCTGGACACCTTCCTGTCATTAGAAATATATACAAGAATTAGACAACAGAAAGAATACAGGTAAAACGAGCAACGACAAAATATAATTCTCGCTAGAAAGAATCTGATAAAATATGCAAACATTATGTCACCAAAGTCATGAATACTCAAATTTTAAACAAATGCAGAATATCATTCATTCATTTATACCTTGGTAGAATAAACTCGTTCATGTGACTCATCGAGAATTATATTAGTTGCCTGGTCAAAGCCTTTTAGGACACCCTTCATAGAAAAACATCATAATTAGAAGTTAAAACAGTGTTGAACATTTAAAAATTACAAAGCAATGAAAATTTCATGCAGAGTACACAAGGCTTACCACTATATTACGTCCATCGTTTGTAATGACTGATATTGTCTCTGCCAAAATAATAAAAGCTTTAGCGAAAGTAAACATTGATAACCATCGCTTAAACACATTATAATAAAGTAAAATTTGATGAAATATTGGTTTGAGTGGTTTCATTACATTTAAATGTCTGCAAATGCTAATGAATTACCTAAGAGCAATGTCTAACAAGTCTAAAAAAGCAAGTTTTACGAAAACTAAGATATCAGGTGTTTGAATTTTCACTCTCATAAGAAAAAATGGAGCACCTATCAGGAAAATTATTTAGATTGTTCGCGACTAAGACATGGACGACCACAAGAGCCTGCAATAAAGACGATAGATACAAAAAATGCCATTGAATCTCAGACAAATGAGATCTAGCTTGCCAAGCATGAAATGAGACGAATAGAATTTCATGAGAAAGACAAAAGAGCTCGTGAGATAGATATTAGAACTTGGGTGAGATAAAATTGAAGGATCCATGGACAGATCTTAAAAAGCCGTGAAGAATGGAGCTTGTAGAGAGTGGAACAAGAAAGCTGCAGACATGCATTGCATATGATTTCTAGTTTTTGTTTTTTCAATCTAAAGAGATTATTGTTTCTTAACCTTTTCTTGGCGCGGTTGTTTCTCAACCGGTGTAGCCGGTTTACCAGATCAAAAAGTAAAGATAGTGGATGACTAGACTAATTATTATTGGTGTGAGTTAAAAGAGTGTGTTAGAAGGATTTCTCCATAATAACATATAACTATGAAGAAAATTCTTTAGCATCATACAAAAACAGGAAATATGTTAGATATTTTGGCACTTTATTGTTTCGAAAGGGAAAAGGGAAAAGACATATCACTTACGATCTACAAGGGATTCCAGTCCAGGTCCAGCATCCGACATGGTTGGCTAACTGGCTTAGTTGATTGTGAAACTTGTATCACAACTGTAAAAGGATTCAATATCAAATCCAAACATTAGCATAACTAAATGCAGATAAATGGCATAATCGAGTAACTATTTTTTTCAGAGTTACATGAGAACTCTATCCAAACAAATTTCATAATCGAGTAACTATTTTTTTCAGAGTTACATGAGAACTCTATCCAAACAAATTTCATAATCGAGTAACTATTTTTTTCTTCATTCTTTTGTATATACAAGTACGCTAATACAATACCACTCACACATATTAGCAGCAAGAATGGTATAATCACGATGCAAATTGAAAAGTAGAGTAAGTAATAGAAACGGAGAGAACATAACATCGAAAGATCGAGAGAGAATGAGAAGAAATGTGTACCTATGGTTGTGGAGGAGAGCGTGATGGAAGACGGTGGGGGGATTTGGTTTTGATTTGGGGAAAATGAAATTTGAAGTGGCCTCTAGTCAATATGGGTAACTTAGGGCACTTTCTATAACGTTGTACTAGTGCATATCAATAAAATTATTTTTTTATAACAAAGTTTTGCTATTTGTGTGTGACTATACTTGTCTCATACATATAAAAGAACATAATAATCATGTTTATTATCATTTATCATCTGTGAACTAAGGAGATTATCTTTTTCATCTTAAGAGTTTTTATACATCTTTATCAAAAATTAAAATTTTCAGGTGAGCCTCTAATTTATGATGTAATATGTTTAGAAGGATGTTTTAAACTTGCGGTAAAAAGATATCGAACACAATGTCTTATCCAACTTATTCGACATCTTGTTTGTTACAATTATTTTTCTTGGAGTTTTTATATTTTAACAGATCATGAATATTCTGGGAATATTAGGATATTATTTGTGTCGTCCAAGGTTGAAGAATCAATGAATGTTTCTGTTTTTGGAAGATAAATTTGTTCTATTAAATGTTGAGATATTTTAGGAAACAAATCATTGAAGTCCTATTTTCATGCAAAAGTTTCTGCTGATTTTCTGCAACAAATCAGCTGCATATTTAAAGTCCAAAGCTAGTCCTTTCAAGATTATAAAAAGAAGGCTTCAACCCTAATGATAGTATGGAACTTACGTTGTATTTGTGTTAAGGTTTTGTGCATGTTTATTATGAGTCTCTCTAATATCACTTTGATAAAAGAGTATGATTGTTCTTTGAATTGTAAGTTATGTCCATATTCATAAGCTTTTAAGCATTGAATGTCATTGTGTCTTTGAAGTGTGTCTTCAAAATGTTCTTTTGAATTGTGTTACTGTCACTGTTTGTGACTGAAAGGGATTTAAAAAGGGTCTGATACCTAGGTGAGTCTTAGGTAGAAGTTAAGTACAAATAATGATTAAGTGAGTAGATTGTAAACTAGTGAGAGTTTGATGTGGGTCTACGAATTGATATATCTAGTTGACTATATCCCTGGCTTAGTAGCCTCCAGATGTAGGTGTTGTTCTACACCGAACTGGATTAACAATTATGTGTGTTCCTTTAATTTTTCTACACTGTTAATTATGATTTAAATTGTCCATTGTGTTGTTGTTCAGAGATCGGTGTCTCAACATCTCTTAGCACATCTGTGATCTGAATATCAAAATTTCAATTGATATCAAAGCATACATCCTACTTTGTATCTGGGTGAGATTCAAGGAAGATACTTTCTAGTACAATGGACAAGGAATGAGGATTTGTGAATAGGCCACCCATTCTTGATGGATCCAACTATGACTAGTGGAAAGCTCACATGATGTCTTTTATTAAATCTATGGATAACAAAACCTAGAAAGCATTTATCAAAGGTTGGGAACACCTGCTGGTGAAGGGTTTAATTGAATTGAAGCCAAAAGATGAATAGTATAAGGTAGATGATGAACATGCTCTTGGAAATTCTAAAGCTTTGAATGCCATATTCAATGGAGTTGATAAAAAGTATCCAGACTGATAAATACATGTACTGTGGCCAAAGATGCTTGGGAAATTCTCAGAACCACTCGTGAAGGGACATCGAAAGTTAAAACATATAGACTTCAAATTTTCACCACCAAATTTGAGAATCTTAGGATGAAGGATGATCAGTGTATTCATGATTTTCACATGAATATTATTGATATTGCCAATTCATCTAGTGTCTTGGGAGAGAAGATGTTACATGAGAAGCTTGTTAGAAAAATCCTTAAGTCATTCATAAGAAGTTTGACATGAAGGTCACAGATATTGAAGAAGTCTAAGACATCTGCAACATGAAAGTGGAAGAGCTTATTGGGTTACTTCAAACTTTTGAATTGACTATCAATGATAGATCTAAAAAGAAGAACAATATCATAGTTGTTGTCTCCAACATTGTAGATGAAGAGAAGAAATATAACCTGAATATCGATGGAGGGTTTTCCAATTCTATTGTGTTACTTGGGAGGAAATTAAACCAGGTACCGAGAAGTGTAGATATAAGGTCTAGACCATATGTCAAGAATATCTCATCTAATATCGGGAAGAATAATGAGTTTCAGAGAAAATGAAGAACAAAGGAGAAGCCAAATCAAGGTAAGGAATGCAGTTCCATGAACGTGAGAGTTTTGGTCACGTTATATTAGAATGACATACCCAAGAAGTAGAAGAAATGTCTATCTGTGTCATGGTCAGAAGATGGTTCTAAAAGTGATTATGAAGAGGAATCTGTCAAACAGTTTACTGCCTTGACTAGAACTTGTGATTCTGGTGAAGAATCTGATTGTGAAGAACTCACTTTTGATGAACTTTCTGCGTCATACAAGGAGTTTTTAACCGAAGAAATGTGTCAATAAAGAGTTGATCAAAAGAAATTCATTGCTCAACTATAGGCTACAAAAGTGGAGCATTTGTCTACCATCTATGAGTTTCAAGGATGAAGTTGTATTTCTCAATTTAAAGCTCAGGATAGGAATCCCGCATCTTGCTCTCCAATTTTCAGGTCGCGCTTTCACCAGCTGCTCCTATCCAAATAACTTTGACCAAGGAAATCTCTTTGCCACGAAGAGACTTTATCTCACGATCTTCAATCCTTAAAGGCATCATTTCCACCGTAAGATTGTCTCGAACTTGAATATCATCCATCTCAATCACATGTGAAGGATCCGAAACATACTTCCGAAGTTGCGACACATGGAACACATCGTGTAAATTCGAAAGATTTGGCGGTAACGCCACTCTATAAGCCATTTTTCCCACTTTACTAGTAATTTGGTAAGGACCAATAAAGCGATGAGTTAGCTTCTTCGACTTTAATGCTCGCCCAACGTCGGTTGTAGGAGTAACTCGCAAAAATACATGATCACCATCTTGAAATTCCAAGTCTTTTCTCCTTTTATCATGATAACTTTTTTGCCGACTTTGAGAAATTCTCATCTTTTCTCTAATCATCTTCACTGTCTCAGTAGTCTCTTTAACCAATTCGGGTCCAAGCACCATACTTTCACCCAACTCATGCCAACACAAAGGAGTTCTACACCTCCGACCATACAAAGCCTCAAACGACGCCATACCAATACTAGCACGAAAACTGTTGTTATAAGTAAACTCAATCAAAGGAAGGTATGTATCCCATGAACCACCATGTTCAAGAATACATGCTTGTAACAAGTCTTCCAACGATTGAATCGTCCTTTCCGTCTGACCATCAGTTTGAGGATGATAAGCCAAACTCAACCTCAACTTTGAACCCAAAGCCTCTTGCAAGCTTTTCCAAAATTCAGAAGTGAACCTCAGATCTCTATCCGAAACAATACACAAAGGAATACCATGTAATCTAACACTCACATGCGTATAAATTTCCGCCAACTTCGATACGGGATAAGTGATGTTAATAGGAATAAAGTGAGTCGACTTCGTAAGCCAATCAACAATCACCCAAATCGCATCGTGTCCTCTTGGTGTATTCGGTAACCCCGTTATGAAATCGATAGAAATGATATCAATTTCCATTCCGGGATCTCTAACGGTTGCATCAACCCTGCAGGTTTCTGGTGCTCCACTTTAGACTTCTGACAAGTCAAACAAGCATAAACAAACTGAGCCATCTCTCTTTTCACGCCCGACCACCAAAATAGTTTCTTTAAATCTTGATACATTTTGGTCGCTCCGGGATGAATACTCAAATTGCTTCTACTACTTTCCTCCAGGATCATTCTCTTTAAATCCACATCATCAGGTATACAAATCCTATCTCAGAACCTCAAAACACCCTGAGCATCCAACTTGAAATCTTCATTTTCAGTTTGTCCAATACCAACCAACAAATCAACAAGTTTCACATCAAGCTTCTGAGCTTCTCTAATGCTATCAAGGAAATCATTATTGATCTTTAACATTCCCAAGATAACACTCTTCGACGTCACTTGTATCACAAGACTCATATCTCTAAATTGCTCAATCATTTCTAACTCTTTCATCATCAAAAGTGACATATGCAAAGTCTTTCGACTTAAAGCATCAACCACCACATTAGCTTTACTAGGATGGTAATTCAATCCAAAATCATAATCTTTCAACAATTCAAGCCACCGCCTTTGCATCATATTAAGCTCTTTCTGATCGAATAAGTACTTGAATCTTTTATGGTCACTAAATACTTCAAATCTAGAACCATAAAGATAATGCCTCCAAATCTTAAGAACAAAAACAACCGCTGCAAGTTCCAAATTGTGAGTAGGATAGTTCTTCTCATGAATCTTCAATTGCATAGAAGCATAAGCAACCACCTTGCAATTTTGCATAAGCACACCACCTAAACCCATCTTAGAAGCATCACAAGAAACAACAAATGGTTCTTCAGGATTAGGTAGAATCAAGATCGGAGCCGTTGTGAACCTCTTCTTCAATTCCACAAAAATTTCTTCACACTTGACATCCCACACAAATGCAGCTCCTTTACAAGTCAACTTGGTCAAAGGAAGTGCCAACTTAAAAAAACCTTCAATGAACCTTCTGCAGTAACCAGCCAAACCTAAGAAACTTCTAATTTCTATAACAGACTTAGGAGTTTCCCATCTCAACACAGCATCAACCTTAGAAGGATCAACCGCAATGCCATCACAAGAAATGACATGCCCCAAAAAGCTCACTTCACTTAACCAGAACTCGCACTTTGACAACTTAGCATAAAGCTTCTTCTCTTTCAGGACTTCTAACACAATGCGCAAATGTTCTGCATGTTCTTCTTTCGATTTAGAATAAACCAGAATATCATCAATGAAAACAACCACGAAACGATCCAAGTAAGGATGGAAAATACGATTCATGTACTCCATGAATACTCCCGGTACATTAGTGACACCGAAAGGCATCACCGAATACTCGTAATGTCCATACCTCGTTCTGAAAGCAGTTTTCTAAACATCTTCTTCTTTCACCCTTATGCTTGCAATCACGAGTCATATGACCCGCTTCTCCACATCGGAAACATCTCACCTCATTCTCTTTAGCTCTAACATCACTTCGACAAACATTACTTTTGTGGTCAGGTTTCCCACACTTGTAACAAACAATACTAGCAGGAGCATCTCCCCCACTAGTCCTTCGCCCTTGAAACGCTTTCTGTTTCCCTTTACCAGCTGGAGTATCATATGGTTTTCGACGGCTCTGTTGACCCCTGTTTCTCTTATCAGACATAATCTTATAGTGTGCATTACTATCTTCCTCGAAGATTCTACAACTATCAATGAAATCCACAAAGACACAGATTTTCTAATATCCAATCGCTTTCTTTTTCTCAGGACGCAAGCCATTCTCAAATTTAATGCACTTTGAAAACTCAGCATTCTCTCTATCATAGTGAGGATAGAACTTAGCCAGCTCGGTAAACTTTGCAGCATAATCAGTGATAGACATATTCCTTTATTTCAACTCAAGGAACTCTATCTCCTTCTTTCCCCGAACATCCTCCGGGTAATACTTCCTCATGAATTCTCTACGGAAAACTCCCCACGTCACTTCTTAACCAGCAACCTCAAGCCTCTGATGGGTGTCAACCCACCAGTCATCAGCCTCATCACTTAATTTATGAGTACCATATCGGATCTTTTGCACAAGAGTGCAATCCATCACACAGAATATTCTTTCAATCTCCTTCAGCCACGCTAAAGCACCTTCAAGATCATACTTTCCTTTGAAAGTAGGAGGATTCTCTCTATGGAAGGTTACCAAACTTCAAGACCCAGCGTTCTCATCAGCATTCGGCGGGTCTTAGAAAGCTTGAGCTATTGCCTGCATAACAGCATCAAGAGCCTCATTATTCCTACCAGCGTTCCTTCCAGCCATAACAACTTCTGCTCACAACAAAACAAGGATTAAAATCAACAAATAACAATACTTGATTGTTAGACAAGAACAAACTCAACAACTTGGCCGGACAGACCGGCCTGCTCTGATACCACTAATATAACACCCCAATTCTACCCCTCGTAATTAATAATAAAATTAGAGTTTCAAAATTTCATCCAAACATAAATTGAGGTATCACATATTTGTGTTTTCATCACTTTGCATTATAATGCACATCACAAAAATCAAAAGTCGGATATACCGATTCATATCATAAATTATCAAATAAACATATGGCTATTCACAGTGCGCCGGATGTGTTCACAAAATATACATATCATCATGTTATCATCGATACATAAAGTTATAACATCATAAGATAGTATACATAAACTATCCTATCCAAAATAATAACGTTGCCCAAAACCCGAGTGTTACTACTATCAGAGCAGAGCGACTCAAAATAAAGAGACTCAAGCTAATCCTCATCATCCTCGCGGATCACCTACACGTTACCAATATAAAGGCAACGGCGAAACAAGTAAAGAGTGAGATACTCCAAAACATATAATTAAAGGCATGATAAAATATATAAATAGTTTTGGAATTATAAATGATATAAGTTAATAAGAGTATGTCAACATATATCAAAATCTTACATACTTTAAATTAGCATTTAGTGTATAAAATCAACACTTTAATTTCGTCATGTAATCATTATAATCATATCAAAACAAAGTATCATATAACATCGTAATTCAACATAAGCCATCAATTAAAACCCAACGCCAAACGACTCAAACATAAACATAACCGACTCTATGAGACACGACTATGTTATACATGTGGTACCTGTCGCTTTGTCCATAATTAGGGACATTTGGCATAAAGCCCATCGTCGCTTGGCATAAAAGCCCTCGTCGCCAATGCAATGTATGTGACTCGACAATACAACATCACAAACACGACACAACAAAAACATCATCATCGCACATCAAAATTGACATAAAGTCCACGTCTCCATATTTATCCACATCAAGATAAACATATCATCGCATCGCATATCATCAAGTATTCATTATAAATAAACCGTCGCAAACATCATGTTTAATCACACCACATCATTATCAAATAATTCACTAGATTCCAAACACGGAAAAATAGTCAAACACCAATAGTTGTCGCGAAAGTCATTCCTAATAACCGGCATTAATCATAATCATTAACATCGCAATCGGATTGTCCACACGTGACTTAAATCGACTAAAACGCAACCCGATTCAATTTAAGCGTAATTTGGCCTATTTCGGGTCGTTTCGTAAAAACTCAAAATTTCGAAAAACTAACCTCACCACGACGTTCTACACATCGAAATTAGCTAGCACGCAAATTTTCGTTAAATTCGGAGCAACTTGCTCCGTCGCCGAAATTGCCGAAATCGGGAAATCAGAACATAATCGGGTTCCAAATTTAATCGGCTAACTTATATCATAATTATATTTTATTAATATAAATTATTAGTATGTGAAATTATGGAAAAGGAAAGAAACAGAAGCTAAATCCAAAATTATGCAGGTAGTAGAAAACATAACAGAACACAGAACGAGCAAAATGACAGATTTTCGTTGCCTCCTCCAGCATAAAGGGGACGGACGTCCCAGGGGCCTATGGGGAAGGGGGAGGGCGCGTAGGATAGGGGGACGGTCGCCCTCCCTTGTGAGGTGGACGCCTCCCTTGCTTCTTCGTCCTCCAATCTTCTTCTTCTTCCACAGTTTTCATTACAGACAAAGTTTTGATGTTTTACAGTTTCTGCATTTTTTTCATTTTCTACACTTCTAATTCCTACTAGCCATAGCAATAAATCAACAACATCAATACTCCTAACTCAACTTTCCTAATTTATTCCAACAATCACACACAAAACTAATAAACCATAATATCAATTTTTATCCTAATTCCAAAACATATCAATCAAACCCTAACTATAGGAAGTGGAAAATCAAACCCCTTACCTTAAATGCTTGGATGATCTTAGATGCTCCAACCAACTCAAACCCCTAGCTTTGTGTTCTTGCTCTTCTTCTTCCTCCAAAACTCTCTCTAGTTTCCTCTCTAAGTATGTTTTTGTGTTGTAATGGAAAGAAAATGAGGAAATGGTGGTTTTGTTGGTTTCTACTACAAGACCATAGGGTGTACACCCAATTCTCCCCAATTAGCACTCACACCCCCAACTTGTCTTACTATTAATTATAACACTAATAATATCTAATAATATTATTAACCCAATTAATTAAAATAACTCTGAGAAATTAAATATCGGTCCGAATAATATTTTACCGAACCGAACGGAATAAAAACCGGACCGAAAGAAACGTCGCCGAATATATTAACAGATATATCGATTAATATAGATATTCTCATCGCAAAAATAATCGTCAAACGGTAACTCGAAAATATTAATATAATATAATATTAAATAAAACGGGGCGTTACAACTCTCCCTCACTTATAAAAGTTTTGTCCACGAAATTACCTGACTTGAAAAGCTCGGGATAGGAATCCCGCATCTTGCTCTCCAACTCCCAGGTCGCGCTTTCACCAGCTGCTCCTATCCAAATAACTTTGACCAAGGAAATCTCTTTGCCACGAAGAGACTTTATCTCACGATATTCAATCCTTAAAGGCATCGTTTCCACCGTAAGATTGTCTCGAACTTGATTATCATGCATCTCAATCACATGTGAAGGATCTGAAACATACTTCCGAAGTTGCGACACATGGAACACATGGTGTAAATTCGAAATATTTGGCGGTAACGCCACTTTATAAGCCACTTTTCCCACTTTACTAGTAATTTGGTAAGGACCAACAAAACGAGGATTTAGCTTCTTCGACTTCAATGCTCGGCCAACGCCGGTTGTAGGAGTATCTCATGAAAATATATGATCACCATCTTGAAATTCCAAGTCTTTTCTCCTTTTATCATGATAACTCTTTTGCCGACTTTGAGAAATTCTCATCTTTTCTCTAATCATCTTCACCGTCTCAGTAGTCTCTCTAACCAATTCGGGTCCAAGCACCACACTTTCACCTGACTCATGCCAACACAAAAGAGTTCTACACCTCCGACCATACAAAGCCTCAAACGACGCCATTCCAATACTAGCACGAAAACTGTTGTTATAAGTAAACTCAATCAAAGGAAGGTATGTATCCCATGAACCACCATGTTCAAGAATACATGCTCGTAACAAGTCTTCCAACGATTGAATCGTCCTTTCCGTCTGACCATCAGTTTGAGGATGATAACCCGAACTCAACCTCAACCTTGAACCCAAAGCCTCTGGCAAGCTTTTCCAAAATTCAGAAGTGAACCTCGAATCTCTATCTGAAACAATACACAAAGTAATACCATGTAATCTAACAATTACATGCGTATAAATTTTTGCCAACTTTGATACGGGATAAGTGATGTTAATAGGAATAAAGTGAGTCGACTTTGTAAGCCAATCAACAATCACCCAAATCGCATCGTGTCCTCTTGGTGTATTCGGTAACCCCGTTATGAAATCGATAGAAATGATATCAATTTCCATTCCGGGATCTCTAACGGTTGTATCAACCCTGCAGGTTTCTGGTGCTCCACTTTAGACTTCTGACAAGTCAAACAAGCATAAACAAACTGAGCCACCTCTCTTTTCATGCCCGACCACCAAAATAGTTTCTTTAAATCTTGATACATTTTGGTCGCTCCGGGATGAATACTCAAATTGCTTCTACTACTTTCCTCCAGGATCATTCTCTTTAAATCCACATCATCAGGTATACAAATCCTATCTCAGAACCTCAAAACATCCTGAGCATCCAACTTGAAATCTTCATTTTTAGTTTGTCCAATACCAACCAACAAATCAACAAGTTTCACATCAAGCTTCTGAGCTTCTCTAATGCTATCAAGGAAATCGTTATTGATCTTCAACATTCCCAAGATAACACTCTTCGACGTCACTTCTTTCACAAGACTCATATCTCTAAATTGCTCAATCATTTCTAACTCTTTCATCATCAAAAGTGACATATGCAAAGTCTTTCGACTTAAAGCATCAGCCACCACATTAGCTTTACCAGGATGGTAATTCAATCCAAAATCATAATCTTTCAACAATTCGAGCCACCGCCTTTGCCTCATATTAAGCTCTTTCTGATCGAACAAGTGCTTCAAGCTTTCATGGTCACTAAATACTTCAAATCTAGAACCATAAAGATAATGCCTCCAAATCTTAAGCACAAAAACAACCGCTGCAAGTTCCAAATCATGAGTAGGATAGTTCTTCTCATGAATCTTCAATTTCCTAGAAGCATAAGCAACCACCTTGCCATTTTGCATAAGCACACCACCTAAACCCATCTTAGAAGCATCACAAGAAACAACAAACGGTTCTTCAAGATTAGGTAGAATCAAGATCAGAGCCGTTGTCAACCTCTTCTTCAATTCCACAAAACTTTCTTCACACTTGACATCCCACACAAATGCAGCTCCTTTAGAAGTCAACTTTGTCAAAGGAAGTGCCAACTTAGAAAAACCTTCAATGAACCTTCTGTAGTAACCAGCCAAACCTAAGAAACTTCTAATTCCAATAACAGACTTAGGAGTTTCCCATCTCAACACAACATCAACCTTAGAAGGATCTACCGCAATGCCATCACCAGAAATGACATGCCCCAAAAAGCTCACTTCACTTAACCAGAACTCACACTTTGACAACTTAGCATAAAGCTTCTTCTCTTTCAGGACTTCTAACACAATGCGCAAATGTTCTGCATGTTCTTCTTTCGATTTAGAATAAACCAGAATATCATCAATGAAAACAACCACGAAACGATCCAAGTAAGGATGGAAAATACGATTCATGTACTCCATGAATACTCCCGGTACATTAGTGACACCGAAAGGCATCACCGAATACTCGTAATGTCCATACCTCGTTCTGAAAGCAGTTTTCTAAACATCTTCTTCTTTCACCCTTATGCTTGCAATCACGAGTCATATGACCCGCTTCTCCACATCGGAAACATCTCACCTCATTCTCTTTAGCTCTAACATCACTTCGACAAACATTACTTTTGTGGTCAGGTTTCCCACACTTGTAACAAACAATACTAGCAGGAGCATCTCCCCCACTAGTCCTTCACCCTTGAAACGCTTTCTGTTTCTCTTTACCAGCTGGAGTATCATATGGTTTTCCACGGCTCTGTTGACCCTTGTTTCTCTTATCAGACATAATCTTATAGTGTGCATTACTATCTTCCTCGAAGATTCTACAACTATCAATGAAATCCACAAAGACACAGATTTTCTAATATCCAATCGCTTTCTTTTTCTCAGGACGCAAGCCATTCTCAAATTTAATGCACTTTGAAAACTCAGCATTCTCTCTATCATAGTGAGGATAGAACTTAGCCAGCTCGGTAAACTTTGCAGCATAATCAGTGATAGACATATTCCTTTATTTCAACTCAAGGAACTCTATCTCCTTCTTTCCCCGAACATCCTCCGGGTAATACTTCCTCATGAATTCTCTACGGAAAACTCCCCACGTCACTTCTTAACCAGCAACCTCAAGCCTCTGATGGGTGTCAACCCACCAGTCATCAGCCTCATCACTTAATTTATGAGTACCATATCGGATCTTTTGCACAAGAGTGCAATCCATCACACAGAATATTCTTTCAATCTCCTTCAGCCACGCTAAAGCACCTTCAAGATCATACTTTCCTTTGAAAGTAGGAGGATTCTCTCTATGGAAGGTTACCAAACTTCAAGACCCAGCGTTCTCATCAGCATTCGGCGGGTCTTAGAAAGCTTGAGCTATTGCCTGCATAACAGCATCAAGAGCCTCATTATTCCTACCAGCGTTCCTTCCAGCCATAACAACTTCTGCTCACAACAAAACAAGGATTTGAATCAATAAATAACAATACTTGATTGTTAGACAACAACAAACTCAATAACTTGGCCGGACAGACCGACCTGCTCTGATACCACTAATGTAACACCCCAATTCTACCCCTCGTAATTAATAATAAAATCAGAGTTTCAAAATTTCATCCAAACATAAATTGAGGTATCACATATTCATGTTTTCATCACTTTGCATTATAATGCACATCACAAAAATCAAAAGTCGGATATATCGATTCATATCATAAATCATCAAATAAACATTTGGCTATTCACAGCGCAACGGATGTGTTCACAAAATATACATATCATCATGTTATCATTGATACATAAAGTTATAACATCATAATATAGTATACATAAACTATCCTATCCAAAATAATGACGTCGCCCAAGGCCTGAGTGTTACTACTATCAGAGCAGAGCGACTCAAAATAAAGAGACTCGAGCTAATCCTCGCGGATCACCTGCACGTTACCAATATAAAGGCAACGGCGAAACAAGTAAAGGGTGAGATACTCCAAAACATATAATTAAAGGCATGATAAAATATATAAATAGTTTTGGAATTATAAATGATATAAGTTAATAAGAGTATGTCAACATATATCAAAATCTTACATACTTTAAATTAACATTTAGTGTATAAAATCAACACTTTAATTTCGTCACGTAATCATTATAATCGTATCAAAACAAAGTATCATATAACAACGCAATTCAACATAAGCCATCAATTAAAACCCAACGCCAAACGACTCAAACATAAAAATAACCGACTCTACGAGACACGACTATGTTATGCATGTGGTACCCGTCGCTTTGTCCATAATTAGGGACATTTGGCATAAAGCCCATCGTCGCTTGGCATAAAAGCCGTCGTCGCCAATGCAATGTATGTGACTCGACAATACAACATCACAAACACGACACAACAAAAACATCATCATCGCACATCAAAATTGACATAAAGTCCACGTCGCCATATTTATCCACATCAAGATAAACATATCATCACATCGCATATCATCAAGTATTCATTATAAATAAACCGTCGCAAACATCATGTTTAATCACACCACATCATTATCAAATAATTCACTAGATTCCAAACACGGAAAAATAGTCAAACACCAATAGTTGTCGCGAAAGTCATTCCTAATAACCGGCATTAATCATAATCATTAACATCGCAATCGGATTGTCCATACGTGACTTAAATCGACTAAAACGCAACCCAATTCAATTTAAGCGTAATTTGGCCTATTTCGGGTCGTTTCGTAAAAACTCAAAATTTCGAAAAACTAACCTCACCACGACGTTCTACACATCGAAATTAGCTAGCACGCAAATTTTCGTTAAATTCGGAGCAACTTGCTCCGTCGCCGAAATTGCCGAAATCGGGAAATCAGAACATAATCGGGTTCCAAATTTAATCGGCTAACTTATGTCATAATTATATTTTATTAATATAAATTATTAGTATGTGAAATTATGGAAAAGGAAAGAAACAGAAGCTAAATCCAAAATTATGCAGGTAGCAGAAAACATAACAGAACACAGAACGAGCAAAATGACAGATTTTCGTTGCCTCCTCCAACATAAAGGGGACGGACGTCCCAGGGGCCTATGGGGAAGGGGGAGGGCGCGTAGGATAGGGGGACGGTCGCCCTCCCTTGTGTGGTGGACGCCTCCCTTGCTTCTTCGTCCTCCAATCTTCTTCTTCTTCCACAGTTTTCATTACAGACAAAGTTTTGATGTTTTACAGTTTCTGCATTTTTTTCATTTTCTACACTTCTAATTCCTACTAGCCATAGCAATAAATCAACAACATCAATACTCCTAACTCAACTTTCCTAATTTATTCCAACAATCACACACAAAACTAATAAACCATAATATCAATTTTTATCCTAATTCCAAAACATATCAATCAAACCCTAACTATAGGAAGTGGAAAATCAAACCCCTTACCTTAAATGCTTGGATGATCTTAGATGCTCCAACCAACTCAAACCCCTAGCTTTGTGTTCTTGCTCTTCTTCTTCCTCCAAAACTCTCTCTAGTTTCCTCTCTAAGTATGTTTTTGTGTTGTAATGGAAAGAAAATGAGGAAATGGTGGTTTTGTTGGTTTCTACTACAAGACCATAGGGTGTACACCCAATTCTCCCCAATTAGCACTCACACCCCCAACTTGTCTTACTATTAATTATAACACTAATAATATCTAATAATATTATTAACCCAATTAATTAAAATAACTCTGAGAAATTAAATATCGGTCCGAATAATATTTTACCGAACCGAACGGAATAAAAACCGGACCGAAAGAAACGTCGCCGAATATATTAACAGATATATCGATTAATATAGATATTCTCGTCGCAAAAATAATCGTCAAACGGTAACTCGAAAATATTAATATAATATAATATTAAATAAAACGGGGCGTTACATAAAGCTGAATATATAGCAGGATCATATGTTTCATGTCAAGCAATTTGGATCAAATATGTACTTGAAGAAATGGAGGTCGAAGTGAAGAAACCTCTAGTGTTGCAAATCGACAACAAGTCAGCCATAAATCTGGTGAAGAATCCAATTCTGCATGTAAGAAGTAAACATATCGAAGCTAGGTTTCATTTATCGAGGGAAAAGGTAAATCTAAGAGAACTTGAAGTTAGACATTGCTCAAGTGAAACACAATTGACCGACATCTTCACCAAATGATTGGAGATCGAAAGATTCTTGAATTTGAGAAAGAAGTAAGGAATAGTTCAGATCGATTATGATTAACGTAGATCCGACAACTTATATTATGGGGGATATGTTGAAATTTTAGATTAGATTTAATTAGATTTAATATTTAAATATAATTCAAGTTGGGTAAACCCAAACCGAATTAGAGTTCTATATAAATAATCATAGTGTGTAACGTTATTTGTACGATACAATTCAAGTGAATAATATAATCCTTATTTCCTTTTATTATTCTCTGGTTCTCTCCTCACTAAAAGTGCCTAATTTCGACTTAGGATTAAAATAAGTATTTTAGACTTTTATGGCTTTAGACTTTGGCTTAGGAAGCAAGCAAACTCATTATGAATAGAAGGAGTGACTAGGGATGGCAACGGGTACCCATAAGTACGGGTAGTAGTCTTCCGCTACCCGCCCCATTTAATAAATATGATATCCGTACCCTCCCCATATTCGTGCGGGTACCCGTTAGATAGGTATCCGTGAAATTTGAGATATTCACGGGTATTAACGGGTATCCATGGATACTATTATTTAAATATATTTTAAAAATGTGTATATTTAAATAATTATTTTTTAATTTCTTTTAAAGTAAAATTTTTTTTTTCAAAATTAACAAATTATAAACATTAATAAAAATAAATCACTTTTATTTTATTTCTTTTTTTATCCAAATAATAATAATAATAATAATAATATCGTATTTAAGAAAATAACAATAATAATTTTGAGGAAACAAATTAACGTTTAAGTATTTTTTCTAATTATTAACGGATATGGATATCTACGGGTACGGGTACCATCAAATCCATATCCGTATTCGTAAATAATCGGGTAATTAAATATCCGTTTATTTTACCCGTGGATACCCATTAAACATCATATCCATATCCGTGACGGGTTTTACCCGCGGATATCCACGGGTACGGATTTTTTACTTATATTCAAAGTATTTTACAATTGCAAATTTGTGACCAGAGAGACTATGTAGAAATCATTTTTTCTTCTCCTTTATTTTTGTAAATCTTAATTTTTTCTCTATTATTATTTTTTCTCTCCATTATTACTGTATATTGATAACAATCTTATTATCAAGATTGATTCAAACTCTCCATAAATTTTAGTAGATTTCTAACAAAAATTAATCAAACTATTTTTGTATCTATTCAACATTTAAATTAGTATTCAACAACAAATTCTTATAATTTTTTAAATTCTATTACTGTGTATAAACAAACATACACTTAAAAGTACAAATTAACATCTATATGAATAATTAGCCAATTTCTTCAAGTAACATACAAATTCAATATCAATTTTTTTCTTATTTTTGGCTTTGCGAGTATATACTTCCTCATTGACTTCCTATAAGAACGTATGCCCGGCCCTTATTGTTTGCAGTTGATAACTCATTTTGTTGTTTATTCAATTCAATTCAACTTTTTGCCTCATTCTTATTCTTATTTGCATCACTTTCATAAAAATATGCATCAATTATCTGTCCCCCCCCAAAAAAAATATATTCTCATAAACTATAACAAATTTTTTTTAATACCTTCATCAACACCGTCATTATCACTTCAATCATTATCTTCATAATCATCCATTTTTCAATTACTTGCTTGTCCTCCTTGCCTTTTACATTATATTATATAATATAAACAATTGACTATAGTTTGTTCCTCACACAATTATATGAAATACTTATGAACCTTGTTTAATTAACTACTAATATTAAATATGATTAATATTTAATATATCTTGCTAGGGAATCAAATTTGGGATTGCATTGCCACCACCCTATCATGTCTCTTGGGATTTTTGTTCTTTTCCTGTGCAGTTATCATTGTAGGGACCCATGAAATAGACCCAATAATTTGCTTCACATGCATGGATATTATTTTAAACATTACATACCATCACTATCTCCAAAAAAAGGTTTAAAATTATTTTAAGCTTAGGAATATTATGCTTGCAAAAATTAAATAACTGAGAAGACTAATTGAGAATATATGTATGCACATGGATAATCAAGGAGCAAAAAGATTGAAGATGATGGTTTGTCCTTATTCATGAGTTAGTAAATCCTAATATTTTTGCTAATTATAATAGGTACATTTCTAATTAAATATCAGTTATGCTATGCTTTTTTTTCCCTAGCTATTGTAATGTAGTTTTGTAAGTGGGTTTTGTTTGGGAGTAATTAGATAAATGTGGTATGATATGAAAGCAAAAATGAATTATTATACACGCTAAAAATCTAGTCGATATTACTAGATTGAACATCATCATCAAAATTCAAACCTTAGTACTCGCGATTGATTGTTTGACTGAATTTTTTTGAAAATTATGAAACACGTTCAAACACATGTATCAAATATGACACTGATATCAACCCGAACACATGAATGTTATTTTTTAGAGGTATCGGTGATACTGATACTTCGGCAACAAAAATGAAGGTAGTTGACTTGACTCAATTGTTTCTCCGGGTTATTCATGTCATGTCTCTTTATCTATCTAGCAACTTTCCCTTTCAGCAGCATCAGTACTTGTAAGGGACCCGTTATCTGATGCAACGTTCAAGGCTTTTAGCGGTATAGTCCCACACTATAAGCCCTTTCATACATAACCCTTTTGTTTTTATTTGAATTGGTACAATTGTACAATATCATTACATTCAAAAATTACTCTTTTTAATATCATGTTTCCACTATGCCAACCCTTATATGGAGATAGTAAAAATTCAAATATAAATTTTTATTAATTTTCTGAGTCTGCAGTGTCCGTACAACAACTTTAATCAAGCAAATATATGAATGAGGTTTTTGTGTGGCTTTTATTGAATTGAACTGACTTTCATACCAATATAGTCGGTGGTGTGTCCATAACTGTTTGTTTAAAGTGTCTTCTGATGACTATTTCAAACAAACATGTAAATCAAAGAAAGAAAAGTGATGTATATATTTGTATGCATACATTCTTGACTTCAATCACTGATCTCATGTTTTTTTCATAAAACTGTAACCAATCACTATCTTTGCAAGACAGTGACAGACACTATTTTAAGAAACATATATACATGGTCCCTGCTGCACCTTTGATATATACATACTCAGTGGATTCTAAATTTCAACCCTTAATAAGATAAATATACAAAAATACACTTGATAGATAGTTCACAATTCACATCCATAATAATAACTTGGAACAAGCCTTATTCTAAAGTAATGCCTCTATGGTTGAGGTAAAAAAATGATTTGGGATAAGGTGAGATTGATCAATATCAATTATTGTAATGTAGCATAATAATGCTGAATTTTTTTTGTGGTATGAGACACATATACAATATGGAAGTTTTATCACAAGGGAAATTTACAGCACACACCTGTGGTCAGAAATATAAGAAACTTCTGACCTATATAGTTCATTCATATAGAAAATTATATATATTCAAATCACCATCAGGCTACATAGTTTGTCCGAAAGCCACTGAAAATCTCTGCAGATCCTTGCTATATATATCAGAAAGCTGAAAACCTTGTTGTTGTTGCTGTTGTTGATGTTGCTGCTGTTGGCATTGGTTCCAGCTAGTACATGATTCATCAGTTATGAAATTACCTGTTTCGGGTTTGGCTTCGGTGTAGATAGGTTGAGGAGGTTGATTCTGCATGAGAAATGGTGTGTTGATATATTCAGACCATTTCATTTCTTCTTGTAAGGGTAGAGTTCCGGTGTCGAGAAAGTTCACGCTGGAAACTGTTTTGCTTGTGTTGTAGTTACTTGCTTCCCAGTTATGAACTCCGTCTGAGGAAACGGAAACGGTTGGTTTTACTTGTGTTGGTGTTTGGAAAATTGAGGATGAAACAGAATGAAGCATGTTGGAGTTTATGACAGAATTTGTATCTGACATCATTTGAGAAGAAGATGAGGTTGGTGTGAAACATATAGACGCATTTAAATTCTCAGAAATTCCAATGTTTGATCCATAGTTCATGTTCTGGAAAGAAAAATAATTTGTGGTGTTGAACCTGTCTAGGAATAATTCATGGCTGCTGCTACCATTGTGGTTGATCTTGGAGGAAGTTGAAACTTCTAGAGGGTAACCATCTATTGAAGCTTTTGTAGGTTCCATTACCAAACTCATAACTTCATTCGACGAAACCGAAGCCTTTTGATTGTTTTTGTTTGCTGTGAGTGGTTTTTCATTATCATTTTCAATCTCAGAAAGTGGTTTATGAGTGTTTGGATCAATGCCACTTTGTCTCAACCTTTTCTTGAGACACGAATTCCATAGATTTTTTATCTCATTGTCGGTTCTTCCCGGTAATTGTGCTGCAATCTGAGACCATCTGATATATAAACAGCAACAATTCAAATACATATTCGAAAGCCGAAAAAATAAAGTTACTGATACTATAGTTTCTACAATAACCTGTTTCCAAGAACTGCATGAAGTTCAATGATCAAATTCTCTTCTTGTTGTGAGAATGCTCCTCTCTTCAAATCAGGCCTCAAGTAATTTATCCATCTTAACCTGCAACTCTTGCCACATCTCTGCAAACCTATTCATTGTGCATGCTCAAAATATGTATATCAAATGAAAATGCATGAATCAAGTATTTGAGTATGAAACTAACACTATATAGAATACTATATATATCTATCTATATATATATAGATATATGTGTATGTATATGTATTTACCAGCAAGTTTTGGGACGGAACTCCAACATCCATGACCATGTTTGGTAATGTAATTCAAAAGCTTCTCATCTTCTTCTGGAGACCAAAGTCCTTTCCTTAACTTCTGCTTGTAGCAGCAAGAGTGTCTTCCCATGATTATACGTTTGAGTAAAACGTTATCTTCTAACACACACAAAACTTTGCTTTGGAAGAAACTCTTTTTTAAAGCTGTAAAGTTTTTTCTGTCCAAACAAAACCTACGTGGAAACTAGACAGGAAAGTTTGGTGGGGTGAGGAGAAAGTGTTGAGAGAGAAGCTCTTAGAGAAAGCAAGTTGGAAAAAATAAAATGGCACCTTGATAGGGAATCAAATAAATAGGAAGAGTCTTAGAGGAGAGAAAGTTGTACTCAATAGGTTATTGGACAGTCCCATCTTTTATATATATATATATATATATATATATATATATATATATATATATATATATATATATATATGACTTTACTCCCTTGTTCACATGACAAATAATAAACTAATTAAATGGGAGCCACCAATCATTATGAATGGTGTTGATCAACCTATTCCTACATGCTATCCAAGGGTTGCATATAGGAGAGTAGTAGTAGAACTACAACATAATGTTATTTATCTAGTTTGACTTTTATGTATGTAATATTGTAATCTAATTGTAAATATACTATTAGTTATGAGTAGTGATGATCATTATTATATACCAAATTTTGTTAAGCAAAAGCTACAAATCTAGCTAGCAAAAGTTCTCACTTTAACCTACCTTGGTTGTTATGTGCCATGCTGCTTAGAGTTGAGATTCTTCTATTGTGCATTTGAAAGTTATAATATGTGACGAGATGTCTCCATTCCCACATGATATAATAGAAAAAATGTTCTATCTATGGAATTTGAAGGGGTGAGTTTTCTAGTCTAAACCTAATCTAAGAATAGTAATATGAATTAATATAAATTAACAAAAAGTTATGAGTTAGGAAAAATTCTCTTATGGAGAAGTAAATCCTAAGAGTAGAAACTATGCAAAACATAGCATACTGCATTAAATTGATGATAACAGAAACCTTAATTCTCTAGGTTCTTTTGTTCCCTTTGGTGATAATACTCAAAGTTTTGAAAACTCTATCACCCTTTCCTTTTCTTGAATAACTTTCTATTTATTTTGGCTTTATTGAGATGAATTTTTTTTAGTGGAACAAATAATGCAAAATTGTTTTTGATACATGAGAAGGTTAAGGTCATATTTCTTGGCTTAGAAAGTGCTTGAAGTTCAACTCAACTAACTATGTGAATGGTTCATTTTTTTGCAATTTGAAAAATACTTTATCTTTTGAATTAAATGTGATTTTCTTCAATGTCAATTTTCTAACTTCATACAACTTCTTTGTGGTTGTGTGGAAAATACAAATGAAATTGTGGTTTTTTTAGGTAGGGTACTAAAACTAAAGTTAATAATAGAAATAAATATTTGTACTTTCATATACAAATGAGACAACCACAAATAATGTATTTGTCCCTTGTTTATTTTTTGTAGCCTGCATTTCTGCCTCACAAATGTACACGAAAACATGACAATTTTGGATGATTGAATGCTACAAACTTTAGCCATACTCACACTTTTAAAGAATCTCCACTACAAGAAAAATGCTATCCAGCCACGTGTTTTTGCCACGTGATTATCATGTGGCTAAAAAAAGCCAGTTGCGACGTGATAATCACGTGGCAACATAGTTTATTAATTAACTGAAAAAGACTGATGGCAGTCAGGTTGTTCAGATAAAGTAAAAAAAGTTGCGGCGTGGAAGCCATGTGGCAATCAAAAATATAATATAAAATAAATAAATTTGTCTAACATTCAGATGGTGGGAAATTTGAAATTTGGGAAAAGTATGTTGCGACGTGAAATACACATGGCAACGTTGCGGCATGAATTTCACGTCGTTGCTTTGTTTATAAGTTTAATTAAAAACCACATTTCAGAAACCAGAACGCCATTCTCCTTCATTTCTTCTTCTGGTTTCCCTTTCCTTTCTTCTTCCTCCATTCTTCCTCTACTAACCCACACTTGTTCATCAAATTCTCTCTTTCTCTATTACAACATCTCCTCTATTTAGGTAAATATAATTTAATTTTGTTTCTATTTTGTTGATATGGTTTTATTTTTTGTATTATTTGGTTATAATATATTTTAATTTTTGTTTGATTTGAATAGAAGGTTGGACAAGAAGATATATTGGAGTACTAGAAGGTTGAAGGAGTTTGAAGAATAAAGGTATTTGTTGTTTTTTTTTTTTATATTTGGTATAATTTGAATTTATTAGGATTTTAGGAGGGGTATTATATTTGTGAATTTATTAGAATAGAGGTATTAATTTGTTGCTATTAGGACTTTAGGATTTCTGAATTTATATTTGTTGAAATATAGGGGTATTATATTTTAATTTTTTGTATTGAATAAAAATATATTTAAAAAACTATTTTAATATGTATATATTTAATAAAAACAGTTTTAATATGTATTATAATTAATAAAAACAGTTTTAATAAATTAATTTATATTTTTTGAATACATTTAGTTTTATTTTTTATAATTTGATTTATAATATTTAATTTAATAATTAAATTATAATTTTTAATCACAATTATTAAATCAGAAAAAATATATAAATTATTAAATAACAACTGCTATATTTAAAATAGAAAAGAAAAAAAAAGGTTGCGGCGTGTTTTCCACGTCACAACTTAGTGACATGAAAAACACGCCGCAACATTTAATTAAAAGCCTGCTCTGAAGTCTGCTCTGCAATAAGTGCGTTTGACCCATAAAGTATGTTGCGGCGTGATTTTCACGTGGCAATGTTGTGACATGTTTTCCACGCCGCAACAACATTGCCACGCGCTCTCCAGCGACGTGTTTACTCACGTGGCAAAAAACTGTTTGTGACATAATTATGCTAGTTGCGGCGTGGCTTTCACGTGGCAAAATTCAATTTATTTTGTAGTGCTCCACCATTGAGTAGTTAGATATTCTTCTAATTAGTAAAGATCCATCATCGTGTTATTAGAGATGGGATAATATGAGAGATCTACTAACTATGATTTAATTTTATTTATTATAGGTCAGACTCAAACCGATAAATATTTCTTAAAATTTGGCCGACTTAGCATATTTTTACCCTACTTGCTATTCAAAGAGTGAAGAAAGATATGGGATATCTTATCACAAGAGAATGTTGTATGTGTCACTTCAAAAACACAACAGAATGGCAGACCAATTGGCAATCATACATCTAGCTAGGTTGAAGCTGTTGCATAGACATACAAAAGATTTTAAATTACTACTACAGGTCAAAGTTAAAATTTGTTGTGTTTGGAAAGATGTTGGTTGTGGTTTTGTTCTATGTTACTATGTATCATTTTCCACTCTAGTCACATTGACAGCAAATAAATAAAGCATTTTTTTTGTGTGTGTGTGTGAAGAAATTAAATTCAATATAAAACTTTATAGATATTAAATACATATTTTAGCTTTGAAAACATAGTAGGGAAGACAATTTAATTTGATTAGACCAAATTTAAATGATCACCATGTTAGCTAGCTATGGTATTATCATCATGAATGGAGGATTCCCTAAAATGTAAAAGGGAGAAAAGGATTATTTATTGTATGCATAAACTACAATTCTTTAAATTTGGGTCTTCCTTCTCTTTAGTTGGTTGGATGGCCACTTGAATCCAAAAACTAACACAAAAAGAAAACCATACAGTTATATCACTATATCAGGAGCTGGCTAGTAATTAGCATGCATGTTTAGAAAATTATTAAAAGTTTATTATGCTTAGAGTGATAATTTAGAAGTATGTTTAGCAAAAACACTAAGTTAATTTTTAACTTATAGTTTAGAAACTCATAACATAAAAAAATCAGTTTAATAAGTGTTATTTTCTTACAGGCTTATAACAATATTTCATAGTTTATAACATTTTTTTCTTCTATAAATTACTGCAGATATATATTATTCTTGCTTAGTTAATACGACTTTTAAAAATCATAATATTGCATCTTATAGAGTGTTTGTTTGGTGAATTCAAATATGACTTTCGAGAATAAGAGGTTGGGAGTCTAATATTTTCATGTTTATTAGAAGTTTTAAGAAATTATTCCTAGGTACTTTATTGTTTGATTAGGTGTCACATGCAATAGTATACATATATGTTTGAATTGCAACAATGATAACATAAGAATATCGTATCTACAGAGAGTCAAATTGTTATTTAGGATGATTTGGATAATAAATATCCTTTGAGATTACACATGAGCAAAGAGAGAAATAATATCTAATAGCCACAAGTTCAGTTTTCACTAAAACATATCTAAAATAATGTAAGTTGAGAGTGAAAATATATCAAGAGTGAACGAATTGAGCTATGATCCATTAATATTGTAGAAGTAAATATGTGTCTATGATGTGTTGTGTTGTGTCAGGCAAGGTCATAGTGATCTTGAGGTGTATTTTTACAACATCAAAGCATGCGTAGTAGAGAAATGGAACTAATCTCTAAGTCTCACTTATAACCCTATCATATGTCTGTTAATTTTTTGAATTCCTTAAGAGTTGCAGTTCCATGTCTCTAAGTGAAATAGGTGAATGGATATCTCTATCCTACTCGTTCAACTATTTTTATTATGAAATTCACTTGTTGTTGGATCTCTCACAACGATAAATATTTATCTTTTCCTCAGTTGATAAAGCAAAGAAAGATTTATAAACAAGTTATCACATAATAAAACGCATAAACAACTTAATATTAATTTCACACTGCTCAACGATAAAAGGTTTCACTCATAATGAACCGAGTACAAACTACAAGCATAGTTCTTAGAAGCAAATCCTTAAACAAACAATGAAAAGAGATATAAACCTAAAAGAGACTTGAATACTTCTTGAGATGGATAATCTTCAAGAGATGACTCTAGTCGCGCAAAAACTCAACAACTAGTACAAGATTGGGTGAGAAGAAGAAAACTCTCTATAATATCTACTATACTTACTCATTGATCTTCTGTATTTCTCTTGGAATTTTTGAACTCCTTTCTCATCCTCATCAAGGTCCTATTTATAGACTTGTGCTTGGGTTTTGTGTGATGCATTTGATCATGGGCCTAATATGAAAAACACATCAAGCCCATATAATAATTAGCACCATCACTGCATTTCTTCTACTTAGCCAACAAGGAATCAGGTACAAGGGAACATTGGTGGGGGATAAGGTGTCTTGTGGCAAGACTGCCACAACAGGATGCACGCGGCATTTGCAGATTGCACATATTACTTTTATACTATCTTTTGTCTTCTAGTGCCTTCTAGCCTTATCCTTTTGATTCAAATGAAATTTCTTTCACAAAAAGCAAAGATTTTCTCCAATTTTTTTCATCCTTACATGTTTTCTCTAGAAAACATCTGACTTCATTTTTATATTTTCTTATCTAAATCCAACTCCTTTCTTTAGTTTGCGCTCCCAATTACAGACCACATCAGTCATGCCTCAGCTGGATAGAGCTAACAAAGGGTGGCAAAATGGGTTGGGCCCACATGGTCGTCCTGTTTGACCCTCCGTTTTTGGCGGGCTGTGTTGAGATTTTTGACTCGGTACCTTAAGTTGGCCCGCTCCACCTAACCCGCTTAAAAAAGCGGGCTGAGATAGGGCGGGTTTTGCCCGCGGGCTTTTTGTTAAAACTTTTTATTTTTTACGTTGAATTAAAAACAACTTTAACTATAAAAATAACACTCTTCTCTTAGGATTATGTTGATTAAATTGTATTTTAAATTATTATACAGACAAATAGAATTATAAGATCAACGTTCTTTTTATAACTTTAGAATACATGTGTTGATTGGAAAATCTTGAAATAAAAGAACAATTGTATGACATGCAGAATTATTAAGTTTTCAATACATTATCTCACATGTTTTCTTTAAAAATAGTTGTTGATTTTAAGAAAAAGAAGGATTTGATTAGTGTATACGTGTGACAAATTTAGGATTTAACTATTAAGAAATTAGTCAATATAAGAGTCTACATTATGTAAATATTGAGAAAGTCAATTGTTGATATTTTATGCATTGTGATGTTTTATCTAGTGTAATTGTTATAATTGTTTGTCTTGTATAAAATCTTAATATGGTTCTTTTTTAGTTTGTTTTAAAATAGGATTAGGATGATATGTATCGTTTAGTTTTAATTTTGATATTTTTTATTTATTGTGATTGAGTTTATTTTGTTATTTTTGAATCTTACACTATATATCAATGCTCCTAAATCTTCCCCAATAATTGGTATCCTGAGCCTGGTTCGAGAAAGGGACCTACTTAGTATTGACTGTTGCAAGGTGTCAACGACGATAAAAAGTGAGGGAGCATTATGGACTCACACTTTAGGGGGAGTGTTGGAATAATATAGCAAGTGTGAGTAAGTGAGAAAATAGTCCCACATTGGATATGAATGTGGAGCGTTAAACATATATAAGTGTGAGAACCCACTCACCTATCACCTTAAGGTTTTAGGTGGACAAGTGGTGTGTCTCTCACAAGGGTGATTGTTTCTCAACTTTATATCAATGCTCCTACTATTAACTCCCTCTAACAATTTTTTGGTCCTAATTGGTCTTTATTTATTTTCATTTTTGAACCATTTGTACGAACATATGTTGAAGTTCTATTATGCGTTAAAAAAAATATTTTGTTGATTTTAGTAATAGTTAAAAAATTAAATAAAATTTTAAAATAAAAAATATAAAAATTTGGCGGGCAACTCGTTAGTAAACGGGAAAAACTTGACGTTTGAGCTTGGACTCCTAAGTTGGCCCGCCTTGTCCAGCCCCGCTTTTGGACGCGCTTAAATGGGGAGGACCACCCGCTTTTCCACCCCTAGAGTTAACCTTAATTTAAACACAAAACACATTAAAACATAAAAGGGAACACCTATTGTGCTCCAATCAAAATACTATGAAAACAACTAAAATGCCATAAAATAACAAATAAAAAGAAAATTAACATCTACTTACGAAGAAGATTAAGACATGTATTAACTCACGAAATATGGGTTAACACACCCCTAAATTTGAACTTGAATTATTACTTGTCCTCAGGTGATGCAATAGGAAATGATAGAGAAACTCCTTCCCAATAACCACCCTTTTAAACAACACCAATCTCATCCTTAAGCTTATTTCAAAAATTGGCACAACTCAGCCTTAAGCTTAATCATAATTGTATGTATTCTATATATATCACTGATGCACCCTATCACACTAGAACTCCTCTGTCAAGTTAGCTAGCTTAGCTTTAACTTTGGTTATTTCAACCTATGGTCCAATAACTCATTTTTCAGTTTTAGCAGGGGTTTGACTATCTATTTTCAGACCCTTGTGCTCAGGAACATATATGCATTTATTAAAAAGAAAATTTGTAGATGTCCCACCTTTTCACTTGACGAGATATATTTGTTAAGGAGTCCAACATGTTACTAATGATGAAGTCACTACTGTTCCTCCAGTTCCAGAAACATGAAATTATTAAAAACATTTACTCCACCAGTTTTGGACACAAGAGCACGTTTCTTCAGTTTTGGGCACAAGAACTTATTATGAAGTTCTCTTTGGATTTCTTCAGTTATACACTTTGGTGTATTTATTAGCACATGCAATATGTCCATAGTACTTAATTCTTAAAAAGTAGTGTCATCCTCACTAACTACTTTTCTGACTACTTGAGGTATGACAGGGGTTATTAGAAACAAAAGAAGGTGCAATTGATCAACATCAAGACCTTGTTTCCAATATTATCCCAGTCCCAATAGATTCTTCCTAAGTTATCTAGAGTTGTCTATCTTATGGGGATTACAATAAGTTTATTTCTCTATTTTATTTTTTTTAGCATAGAAATGAAATAATAACTAATAAACAAAAAGCAAAAATGAGTTCCATTAATTGAAAAGAAAATGTATGCAAGCATCCAAAAAAATCAACACAACAAAAACTAACAAAAACTTAATAAAAAAATAGCAAGATGATATGATTTGATGGGTTATTGGTCAGGGTCACGACATGAGCCAATACTCCCCCAAACTTAGAGTAAGGACAATTCCCTCACTGTCAATCATACGGGACAAGGCGCTCTAGTGTTTGTCTAAATTATTACCAGCTAGGCTTTTAGCCAAATTCTCTTCCTCATGATGTCTTCTATTTTCTACTTTCTGGCATTCTTCTGGGTAGGATCTGGCAGGGTTGACTTCTTAGCAGTTTGTGGTGCCTTAGGAGAAACTTTCTTCAAGACAATTATCTACACTTGGAATGATTTGACTGAGACTTTTCGCGGAGGGGACTTGGACTTGTTCAGTGACTTGTCCTTGGAAGCGGACTTGGGATTCTAAACCTTCTTTGCTCGATGTGGAGTGCTTACCTTTTAAGACTTCTTTTTCTTTGGAGTGACCACTGGGGTCTCGTCAACACTCGTCTCTACATCAGCCTCATAAGGTGGCTCTAATTCGTGTAAGCTATTTGATGAGTCTTCCTCTTCTTCTTCCTCTTCCTCCTCCTCAACCTCTTATTCAACCTCGTCATTTTTCTTATCAGCCTCTTGGCCATCCATGTTCATAGCCTCATCCTCAATATTATCTTTTTTAGTTTTGTCTTCCTCCTCATAGTCTTCCTCATCCATGTCAGTATTTTCCTGCATGTCTTCATCATTGTCAACCTATGTCTCATCAACTTTCTCCAATTCCTTCACCTCATCAACAACTTCTTCATTAAGTTGTTCCACCACTTCTCTAACAACCTTATTTATGTTTTCCACCTTTTTAAATGCTTATACCATAAGGTCATTCTTATCATTGGAACCTTGGTTCAACAATTTATTTAATATTCTCTCAACCCATTCTTCAAAATTTTTGTCATTAGTTATTTTTACTTCCTCCTCTGCATTCTTCTTGGAAATGTCCTTTGCAGACACACCTCCATTATTCAATTGTGTTGGTTTCTCGGTCTTCATGGCTCTTTTTTTTTGTCTTTACAAGGGTATCCTCCTTGGACAGGCTAAATGATGACACTCCAGTTGCACCAGTAGACACAATCTTCAAATGTTTCTTACCTTTTCCCTTGTTGTTGTCTCCATCTTCTTTCTGTTGATCTTTTTCTTCCTATTCCCCTAAAATGTGCTTTGGTAAAATTGGCACCAACTCATCATTGTAATTCCATGAGTTAACCTTCGGCTCCTATTAAAACTTATGTTTTTCAAACTTAAAGAAATGACGCCGATCCTTCTGCATCTGTAGTAAAACTCGTTGCAAAACACTGTCAATTTTGAAATTTGTTTCTCATCCCTTTGACTCATGTCCTTCCTCTTCTTACCTTGTTCGCACTTTTGGATTCATCAAGGTATGCATGACAACCTTATAAAAATCAACTTGAGGGTTACATATTTCATCTATCCCTTTAGCTTGCATGCCATGCTTTTTACATAAGGTATTGATCATATAGTAGAAGTATAATATTCACTCATTCTTCTTAGAACAAACTTGAATCTCTTTTACTATGATCTTCACAACATTTATCTCTTATCCTGATGTGATGAGTGAAGCAACACTAGTCTCTCCTTGTTGACAATTTCATTGCGAGTAGTTGGTCTCAATGAATTCTTGATGGATTGGTACCACACCTTTTCCTCTGGACGTAGATCTATCCTTTTAACAGTTTTCTCACCACTAGAATCTACCCAGTTGGTTCTAATGTTGCACAATGACTCCACGTAGACATCAACATCTCTATCATCTGACGCATCCAACAATTCTTGGTATCTATCTTTAGTGTTTTTCGGATTAAAGGTCATGTTGATTGTTCCTTTAAAATAAAATACCTTGACTTATCTGACCACCACCTCAACCCTTTTGTTGTTTGTGTCTACCAGGTTACATAAAACTCCTTCACAACTCGGGTATTGTAAGGCAAAGGTTATTGGTAGAACTTGATGCACTTATTTTTGATGATTAATGTACCTATGTCTCCAGGGAGACCTATGTTTTCTTCCTATTTGTCCAAAATGAGACCATGCTCATATAGCATATGCTCATTTCAGAAAAATAATTGTAGAATTGTTGGATGGCATCAATGTTGATAAAGGTCTCACAGTCAGACCTTTCATCATCAGAGTAGTCGACCTTAGGCGTGGCATTCTAGTGAGCACACTCATCCTTAGAAGTTAATGATAATTATATTTATGAAAATTCGATATTCAACATCAACTGTACCTTTGAATTACTAAACAATCAACAACGGAGATAAAAAAGAAACTCTGCAACAAGATTAAATTGTTACAATAGAAACCGTGATAATTGGAGAAAGAGACTCTTCAAACGAATATTACCTCAACTATTAGATTTTGATTTAGGAAAAAATAACTACCTTAACTATTAGGTTTTTTTTGAGAAATTTGGAGCGATTTCGTAACAAATTCGAAATTTTCCTCAACTATTAGGTTTTGAGAAATTTGGAGCGATTTCGTAACAAATTCGAGATTTGAAGAAGCAACAAAGATTCTATTTTGAACGGTGAATGAAGGAGAAGTTGCGATTTCGTGATTTTGATCGATGAAGGAAAATGGTTGATTTGCAACAACGAGAAAGGCGAATGGTGAAGACAATGAATGAAGGAGAATGATGAAGATGGTGAATGAAGGAGAATGGAGAAGACTGTGAATTAAGGAGAAGTTGCGATTTCACGATTCAATAATGAAGTTTCGAAGAAGGAAAATGATCAATGAAGTTTCAGAGGATTTTTTTAATACATTGTTTTCTTTTTATTTTTTTAATTAATGAACCTTATATTTTTAAGTAATTATTGTGTGTTCTATTTTTTTTAAAACAAAATATATTTTAATAATATTTAAAATAAAAATATTAAATAATTTATTATGTAAAATTATGATTAGTTGTCTTTTTGTTTTTTTTTAAATTGTAAATTTTAATAAAAATAAAAAACTGTTTATTTATATTTTTGTATAAAAAAAATTAATTAACTATAGATAAACGTAACCTTCAATAACAAACATATAAGATGTCACTAAAAATGAGTGTGGCCTCGTGGTAGATCTTTTTCTTGAAGTGCCCTATCTCTAAATTGTGGTCAACAACATCTAATTTGAAACATATACTAATTTCACTCGTGTTTCAAAGATTAAAATGTAAATAAATCTGTTGGTAATGAATTATTAAAAAATATTAAGTATAGCTATTAGATAAATAACATAAAAATAATATATTAAACTAGCAATTGCATTCAAGAGTATAAAGTTAACCCTAAGATCAATGGGCTTTCGATAAGTCATTCAGTTCGAAATAATGGGCTTTGTATTGCTTGGACTTTATTCGAATGAAGGGAATAAGGTCTTGAGGTTGCATTTTTGGCTGAAAGTGAAGGAGTTTCGAATGGTCGTTGGAAATTTAAAGTTTTTTATCTAAGGAAATTTCGAATTCGAATAAGAAGATTTGAATTGATTATTTTCGTTAAAGATTCGAAATTCAAAATTCGAAATGAAGGCTTAATATCTTTGATAGCGGATGATTAGAAATTCAAATATAAGGCGCCATTCCATTGAAGGACGTGTGGAAGCCACAAATTGTAGAAACCATGCAATCTTCAAACGTGGCATCTTTTTAGAGTAGGACCGTTAGGGTCGAAATAGTATAAAGAGGAGTCTTAGTGTTAGGATTTTGTGTGTTCATTATTGTAAAAAAACTTATATACTCAAACTACCAAGTGTAAGGGACACGAGTTGCAGAAACATGTACGTATAGAAACACCATTGTTTATCTTTGAAGTTTTAAATTAAAGTTCTTTATCTTTAAAAGTTGTTTCGCTTTAAGTTATTCCTTTATCTTTCAGTCAAGTCTATACCTTTCCAGAAATCTTTATTTCTTTACCAAGTCGTTTACATTTCGTTTACAAACCATTTATTTTACTTTATAAAGTCTTTTCATTCGAAGTTACTCATAAATCTGTACATTATTTTATCAACACCTTTATGTTTCGATTTGTATCTCGTTGTTACTTTCAATCGAAGCCTGTATAATCTGTAATCGAATCTTTGTTTCATAAGGATTCATGTTTTTAGATAGAAAGTGGAATATGAATATTAAGTCCAATTCAAACATCAACACTTAGACACATGTCCTAGGATCAATCTAGTCGATCTTGTAAGTTACCAAAATCATTAATTTGGAAGACTAGCGGTTGTTTACTAGAAATCATTATAAATAAATTGGCACGCCTGGTGGGACGGTGTCGAAGTGTAGTTTGTTTTAATTTCATTATCAATCATTTTTTAAGTTTCTTTTGTGATCTTCTGAGTCTAGAGTTTCGTTGTGTTATATGAACCTTAGAAGTGGTAAGATAACCGACAGTAACCAACCAATACCCAGAAGAAAATATACCAAAAGAATGGTTAACACAACTAACTAAGATGAGGGACAAAATCCCCCACAAGGGACATGCACAATCGTTTCTGGTTCGACTGGTGCATCTAGCGCAATTCCAATTTTGCTAGCCATACCAGTGTCCACAAACGCTGCAGCCATGAGTAGTATGGGTAGTTCGAGTACAATCCCTACAGGCACGATGGAGATGCCAACGAATATGTCATCAGGGCCTATCTTGTCATATGTAGGAACTCAAGCTCAATACTCAACCCCAACCAGGCCTCCAGGTTTTGATGCTTTTAGGCGTCGAAATCCTCCATACGGAATACCAACTTCGTTTATGGAAGGATTGCACAATACATCAACCTCTTCCCTAATCCATGGGTCTGGTTCTTGAATGAATCATTTGGGCCCAAATACCCAAAGTCTAGGAAGTTACACCCAAATGCCTACCCTTACGACCAATAATCAAGCAGCATTTAGGCAATAAATGGATGATAGTAACCATGATATGATAGAGGTCCTAGCTCGTGAAATGAATGCCATATTTACCCCTTTAATTCAAAATATTAATGGAACTAATCAGGAGAATTCAGCGCAAATGGCTCGAATAAAAGATTTTTTTGGCACCCCTGATGCGCCTACAAGGCGTAGGCAGAATCAAATAGTGGTTTGAAATGAAGAACCTACCATTGAACATATTCGACCCCATAAACATGTTGTTGAAGGAAGAAATATAGGGGCAAGGGTAGAACAACAGGAAGTTCAATAAATACAATAAGAACAACCTAGAAGAGTAATGATGGTAAATAGGGACCAAAATGCAGACGGAATCATTCATAGGGTTAAAAATGATAATGTGATGGCAGAGAATAATCTAACTGCCATGATCGAAAGAATCATGACCCAAAATGGTTTGAATTCAGGATTTAGGAGACCAAACTATACATCCCCTATTACAAAATATATCTTACAATTTGAATTGCCAAGGAGTTGTAAAGTCCCTAAATTTACAAAGTTCGCTGGAGACACAAGTGAATCAACAGTCGAATACATAGCAAGATATTTAACTGAAGCGGGGGATTTGGTGAATAGTGAAAATCTTAGGATAAAATATTTCCCAAGTTCTTTGACAAAAAATTCTTTCACTTGATTCACCACTCTTCCTCCAGGTTCCATAGATACTTGGCCCTATTTAGAAAGATTGTTCCATGAACAATTTTACATGGGGCAATCCTTGATAAGTCTAAAAGAATTAGCCAGTATTAAAAGAAAATTCACAAAGACAATAGATGACTATTTGAATAGGTTCCATCTCTTAAAATCTAGATGTTTCACTGTGGTCTCTGAGCGTGAGTTGGTTGAAATGGTTGCTGGTGGCCTGGACTACTCTATTCGAAAGAAGTTAGATACACAATATTTGAGAGACATGACACAACTAACAGATAAAGTTCTACAAGTAGAAAGATTAAAGGCTGTAAAGGCCAAGGCTAGTAAAAAGTATAAAAAAGAAAGAATAGGCTACATAGAGGCAGAAGAAGAAAATCCAGATGACTTCCAGGATCCTTATGGACTCGACCATCTCGAAGTGGATCTGGCAGAATTAAAACAAGCACCCCCTTATTTTTGCAAAGTCCTAGTCCCATCGAATGGGAAGAATCCTGTTGAGAATGAGAAAAATGATAGATTTCCCAATAAAGTTTACACATTTGACATAACCAAATGTGATGAAATTCTTGAGTTACTTGTTAAAGATGGCCAAATGATAGTGCCTCCCAATATTAAAATTCCTCCGTTGGAACAATAGAAGAAAAGAGGATTTTGCAAATATCATAATTTCCTAGGCCATAAAACCCCACAATGCTTTCTTTTCAGGGATCTAATTCAAAATGCTATCAACGAGGGTAGACTTAAGTTTGCTGACAAATCAAAGAACCCTATGAAGGTTGACACTGACCCCTTGCTGATGGCAGAAACCAATTATGCTGAGCCACTTGACATCAACATGGTAGAAGTTGGAGGAAAAAGTGCTGACCAAATTGATGAGTTCTAAGAAGAAGAGGATTTCGTTATGGTTGGTGGCAACATGAAGACTGTTGATGGTCTCCCCAACATGAGTCCTTCGACCAAATCAATGATGTCTGATGTTTCGAATGGGGAAAGGGCTACTGAATGCCCAATTATTTATGATGGAAAGATGGCAGAGGCTGCTGAGGTCCTTAGGGTAAAATTAAAAAAAGTTCAGATCACCGAGGGTTAGAGTTTGGGAGTTCACATGGTTGATCTCAAGCAACCTTTCCCAGAGATGGAAGAAGTGGAGAGGTGCCTCGAAATCAAAAGGGAGCAAATGAGAAAGGGTTATCCAAAAAGAGAAAGCAACATGCTTGATTATCTATTTCATTGCCACAAGAGAAATGTTGTTGTGTCCAAGGTGCAGTATAATCTGTAACCAAAGGATTGCTGCAGAATTCGAAAGGATCTAGCGTGCTCAAACAAGTGTGAATTGGAGACAAGATAATCAATTGTTCAAAGTCTATCCAAGGGCTGGAGAAAATTTGTTGGGCTTCTTGGTTCGCTGCCACAAGAATGGAACTGAACGTCTAATGTGCCCAAGGTGTACTGCTGTGTACGATCGAAAGATGCCTGAGACTTTCGAGAGAAATCCTTTTGCACCTTGATGGAATCACTAGGATAGAAGTCCTTCAAACCCCAGTTTTGGGGCAAGAAGTGCACAAAGGAGACCGGATAGTCCCTACCCTAAGGGAGCGCGAAGAGTCACTTCCAAATTACCTGCTGAAATCCCCACAGGCAGATGGCTCCAAGCAAGGGCTAATAAAAGAAAAGAGGTGGTTTTCAAAATCTTGGGAACTGACGCTTTTAGTGGTCATGATTAGCAATAAATGTTAAAACTTGCACGTTTGGAAAGCATGGTGAAAAGACGTTTTGCAGAAAAGTGGTTGATGGCTGTGATGTCATATACAGTAAAACCATCACGCGTTAGGTTTATCAAAATCGCATATATAATTAAAAAATGAGTATTTCTCTGTATATCGAAATACACATTTTTTAGGGGCAATTTATTAGCTGGTGATTTCAATAAGCTATTCAGTTTGAAACAATGGTCTTTGTATTGCTTAGACTTTGTTCGAATGAAGGGAATAAGGTCTTGAGGTTGCATTTTTGGCTGAAAGTAAAGGAGTTTCGAATGATCGTTGGAAATTTAGAGTTTTTTATCTAAGGAAGTTTCGAATTCGAATAAGAAGATTTGAATTGATTATTTCCGTTAAAGATTCAAAATTCGAAATGAAGGCTTAATATCTTTGATAACGGATGATTCAAAATTCAAATATAAGGCGTCATTCCATTGAAGGACGCGTGGAAGCCACAAATTGTAGAAACCATGCAATCTTCGAACGTGGTATCTTTTTAGAGTAGGACCGTTAGAGTCGAAATAGTATAAATAAGAGTCTTAGTGTTAGGATTTCGTGTGTTCATTATTGTACAAAAACTGATATACTCAAACTACCAAGTGTAAGGGAAACGAGTTGCAGAAACATGTACGTATAAAAACACCATTGTTTATCTTTGAAGTTTTAAATTAAAAGTTCTTTATCTTTAAAAGTTGTTTCATTTTAAGTTATTCCTTTATCTTTCAGTCAAGTCTATACCTTTCCAGAAATGTTTATTTCTTTACCAAGTCGTTTACATTTCGTTTACAAACCATTTATTTTACTTTATAAAGTCTTTCTTTCAATTTAAAGTCTTTTCATTCGAATTTACTCATAAATCCGTACATTATTTTATCAACACCTTTATGTTTCGATTTGTATCTCGTTGTTACTTTCAATCGAAGCCTGTATAATCTGTAATCGAATCTTTGTTTCATAAGAATTCATGTTTTTAGATAGAAAGTGGAATATGAATATTAAGTCCAATTCAAACATCAACACTTAGACACATGTCCTAGGATCAATCTAGTCGATCCTGTAAGTTACCAAAATCATTAATTTGGAAGACTAACGATTGTTTACTAGAAATCACTGTAATATTTAAAAATTCTATTAATTTTTATATTATACTCAAAAATAACACATTAATTTTTCTCAATTCACTGGATTTTGTCTCTATTCTATTTAAAAACACATTATAATATTTATAAAAGATACTCCCTCCGTTACTCTTTAAAGGTCACTTTTAGAGAAAATTGTTTATTTTTAATTGTCACTTTCAAATTTCAAGATAGTCATGATAATTGTTTAGTCAAAATTATCCCAAATATTTATTATAGGAAGAGAAAAAGTAAATTAAAATAATAAAAAGTTAAAAGTATTATAGATAAAATAAAAATTATTGTCTAAAAACTAACAATAATTATTATATTTCTTGGTATGTGTAAAAAGTCAAAAAATGATAATTATAAAAAAAACGGAGGGAATAATATCCAGACCCGAAAAAATATTTTCAGAGTGCCGTCCTTTACGAGAACTCGTTTATCACTAGAGCCCCTTGATTTATATATCGACAATCTTTAAATAATAATATCTCTATTGCTAAATATAACAAATGTCAAAAATTTTCATCACCGTTTTCATAACTCTAAAAAGTATAGCCCTATCTCTGTATCCAATAAAAGTATCCTCTCATTCATCACACTAGCTCTCAATAATATTAATAATAATAATAAACCTGCGATAGCCTGTCTTTGATCCGACATTTTGAAGCTTCCATAGCTTTAGCAATGTCCTTACTCCCAAATCAGCCATATATCCATTTGTATGCATTGTATTATGTGAGAGAATATACGCACCTCATCATCGTGATCTTGGAGGCATACATTATAGTATTACATATGAGCTGTTAAGCGAAGTCAAAACTCCAAAAGTTGTATAATGCTGAAAATGTTCCATGCTCTATACGTTAATAATATATGTTTACTAGGATAGAATATAGCCAATTGTGTCGTGTAAATAATAATTAGTGATAAAAAGAAGTTGGTTAGCTACGGCTTCGTCGTCTTTTTCCTTGCACTGTCTCTGTTTATGGAATCAATATTCTCTGACAGCAAATGATTGGAACATATATACGAAACAGCTATTCAAGACTTGCTTTTATATAACAAAAGTTTAGTGTGTCAAGAAAAATGTATACCATTATTAGCTAGAACTCAACTTCGAGATAGTAGTTAATTGAAGGATACTGCATGGCTTATGCCTTTTCCTTTTGCCTTCCAAAATAAAAAGTTATTTTTTTATGTTCAACTACGGTGAACACTGAAATATTATAAAATAATATTGTTTTTTTTAAAAAATAAAAAATATATTTTTAAATACATTTTTTTTCTTTTTTCATTTTAGATGGATAGAGTACAAAAACAAAAGTATCTCATTAACCAATTTCATAATTTTATTAACCAAATTTTTATATTTCATTAACCAACTTCATAATTATTTAAAATCTGGACAGTCTATTAACCAATTTTGTAACTTTATTAACCAACCTTTTATATCTCATTAACCAACTTTATTTTACTATTAAAAATTATTTTTAATATCTGGATGTTTATTAACCAACTTCATCACTATATTAACTAATATTTTGCATTTGATTAACCAACTTCATTTTATCAATAAAAGTCATTATTCGTACACTGTTCATGAACACTATTCACCGACACTGTTCAAATACTGTTCACGCACTGTTCATTTTTTTATTTTTAAAATAAATATTTTTTAAAATAAAAAAATAATGTTCACTGTATAAATACGGTGAACAGTATTTGGTGTAACTTTGGGTGTGCAAATAGCAACGCTGATAAATTAACCACGGTTAACGAATAGCTTCATTATGAAATCCATCATTTTTATAGACCCGTGCAAGGTATTGAAGAATTTTTTAAGTAGTATTAAATTATATAAATTTTAATTTTATTTAATATAAAAAGAATTGTAATTGAGTTGATAAGATGGAGAGAATAAAAAAGAGGGCAATTTTAAATAAAAAATATATTTGAATTTGAATTGTAAAAATGATAAATAAGACGTTGCTATTTAATTTAAAAATGCGAAATAAGTGAAAAAATTTCAATAATTATTTTACATTTCTTTTAAGTTTTTTAACATATTAAAAAATGTTAAATCTTCATCATTTAAGGATGTGAGATATTCTACATTCAAATGATTTAGATTCTATGTAACAAATTATCACAATCAATCTTAAGATAACAAATGAACTTCTCCACTTTTCGAAGAGTGCATATTTAATTTTGAATTTTATTTCTCACAGAAAATAGACATGTCTAATAGACACCATTGAATATCAAATATTTAAATCATTAAGTTATATCATTATATTTTGTTAATCTTATGTGAATTGTTTTATTGAAACAAATGATCTTTAATCATTTATTCTTTGACAAATTTTTCTTCAATTAAAATTTATGAAAACGATAAATCTTAATTTTAAAGTATTTATGAATTGTGTGAAAATGATAAATTTTTAATTTTAGAGTAATTCTTTCATTAATTTTGTATGTGGTTTTTTTTTTAATATTTAATTTTTTACACATATTTTTTATTATTTTAATATTTAATGTAAATATTTTAAGTTTATTATTTTTGTTTTTTTGTCTTACCGAATATGTTCACCTAAAATCTAAACTTTTGTAAGTTGCTAATTACTAACTTAAACTTGTAATTTTTTTAAAACTTGTATTAAACTATTTCACTGTATTGACTAAATTTATAGAATCAATATTATCTTTCACAAATATATTAACAATGATGAAATATATGAAAAGATTGAAAAAACAAAGAATTCTATAAGGTTTATATTATATTAAAGTTATAATTAATTTTTTGTTAAATTAATAGATTTTTTTGTTATTATATTAAAGTTATAAGTAATTTTTTGTTAAATTAATAGATTTTTTTGTAGTTATTGGGAGTTGAACCGGAGATCTCTAATAGAGAATATGTCTTTTTAAAAAAGTTAAGATGAATTTCTATATGTCACATATGAATATATTTGATGTGGTAATTTTAGATGATGAGGTGTCGAAGCAAAAATTTGAGACTTTGATAGATATTATTCAATTATGCGAAGCATTGGATTTAATAGATATAAATAGAAATAGATTTTTATTCCTTGTACGTGATCAATTTATGTAAGTCTAATTTCTTTCTTGTAACTAATTTGAAGTTATCAGTGAAACTTTATTTATTGAAATTTTTTTATTGAAGTCTAATTTCCACCAATTTTTTTTATAATAAGTGTTATTTTAATATTTTTTAATATCAATTCTTATTTATTTTATTAAGTCGTATCACACGTTCAATGCAACATCCACATCTTTGATATATTTAATTTATTTCAATTTTAATTTGTTAGAACCTAATCTTGAATTTCATACAACTTTGTCGGTCTTATAATTATAATTGTTTGATAACATTTTCCTTACAATTTGAACAGTACTTTCATAACAAATATAAAACTTAAGCCATCCTCCATTTTAATCACTCAGTTTGAATTTGATCATTCACACCTCTCTCTATTTCTCTATCATTTTGTACTATGGATCAAATATATTTAAATTATGTAACTTGGGGTAGGATATGATCTCTAACTTTTACCTTGAAGTTATAAACGCTTCCCATTTTGTTAAGCTTACATTTCATATATTCATTTTTACCACTACTTAAAAGAGAAAGTCTTACACTTCTATATCTAGTTTTAAGTCTCCAACTTTTCATTTAATATCTCCTTTACGTTGTCAAGTAGGACTACATCACAGAAAAAACATACATCTTTATGTTAATTCTTGAGTATGTTACATACATCCAAGACAAAGTAAAAAGATAATGACTTAAGATTGAACCGTATTAGTATACATCTATTCTTATGGAAAAACCACTTGACTCTTCACTCCATATCCTCACATTTTTCAAACCCTCTCATACATATTCAAGATAGCTCGAATATGGACAATTCTAACCATTTTTATTCTCTAGTGCTTTCGAGAGATCTCATAGACACTATATCACACACCTTTTTCAAATCAATATAAATAATTACAAGTCTTGTTGGATCATCCGGTATCGCTCCATCAAGCATCTTTATAACTAGGTCACTTTCATGTGATCTCCGAGACATAAAGTCAAATTGATTATCAATAATTTCAGTCTCTTTTTTATTCTACATTCAATCTCTCTTCTCATAACTTCATGGAATCTCATAATTTTAACCTTCTATAATTTGCACAATTTTATATATCATATTATTTTTATAAGGGTGCAAAATTGGATCAGATAAATGCCCTAGTATGGCATACCAAGTATTGAAAAAGAAATGTCCAACAACATTACAGCTAGATACATAAAAAGAACTATTATTTGAAAGAGTAGTAAGGGATCTAGAAGCCTTTTCATGAGCAGACTTGAGGAAGTAGAGACCATGAGTGTAATCACCCGAACCAATCACCCTCCCCTACTGAGTGTCCTGAATGAGGATAGTTGAGAATTTTGCAATAATTGGCCAACTGACAGAAGATTAATGCAAAATAGAGGAATATACAACACATTATGCAAGGTGAAATGAGGGTTAATGACAACTGTACCAATAACAGAAATCAGAACTTTGGTATTGTTTGGTAAAGTCACAAATATGTGGGACAAAAACTTATATGAAGGGAACATGTGTAAAGAATGTACAATGTGAGATGTTGCACCTGAATCAACGTAAAGCAAGATATGTATTTTGATATGTAGAAGAAAAAACCATACCAACTGAATCACCTGATGTAGGGTCTAGGTTGGGTTGTCTAGCCATCTGCCCTTGAATGTATGCTATGGTTTTTGTCGATATTGTTTGGTGTTCAACGGGGTCTCTTCCTTCATAGTATATGAGTTCACAACATTAGCATTTTGTTGTGACGAATTGAACACTCTCCCTTTCTTGAAACCTGATGGATAACCATGAAGCTTGAAACACTTGTCTTTGGTGTGGCCAAGGACATTGCAATGAGAGCATAATGGCCTATCCTTTCTGCCGCTCTTAGAATTTGAAACATTGGAATCAACAACAACATAAGCAAGGTTCTCACTGCTAGTACTAGTGATAACATTAACCACACATTGCTTCTATTCTTGCATAACCAATGAAAAACACGGATAACAGATGGCAGAGGATCCATGAGCAAGATTTTTTCACGGATTGAATTGAAACTCTCGTTCAATCCCAGCAAGAATGTGAGCATATACTCACGGTTGATGTGATCAATCAATGGATTGACTCCGCCACATACACATTGATGAATTGGGCGAAACTCAGCGAGTTCTTCCCAAGGGCCTTGGATTTTGGAATGGTACGCGCTGACTGAAATGGTACCTTGAGTACATGTGATCAAATCTTTGCAAAGTTGAAACAATCGTGGACCACTGTTTTGCAAGAAACGTTCTTGAAGGTCGTTCTAGATTTCCGCCGCAATGGAGGCATAAATGATGCTTGAAGTGAGCTCCTTTGAAACCGAATTCAGAAGCCACGAAGCAACGACATTGTCGTTGCGTTGCTAGAGATGGAACTGAGGATCTCCGTCTGGAGGTCGCAGAATCGTGTCATCAACAAAGCCAATTTTGTTCTTTGCACGAAGTGCGATGAGCATGGCACGCCGCCATGACAAATAATTTTCTTCCGTCAGAAGGTGTGACACGAGAACGAGACCGAGATGATCTGAATGGTGGATGAAGAAAGGATCCTGCTGTTTATCTTCCATTGCGACGCGAAAGGGAAAAGGGATGAGCTTGACAACGAGTTTCGGGAGCGAAAAACGAGATCAGATCTTGGAGAATGAAGATCTGCAGATAAAGTCTACCGATACCATATTGATTATGCCAAGCATTCATGAACTGAACCATATGAGAAACAAAGAAAACCGTAGAATGAGGAATAAGATGAAGATAAAGCTTCATTCATATTGGAAACAATTACAATTTGTTATTATTCAGTTACACCAATCAACTACTTTCTATCTATTTAGATCCAATAAAATGAAAAAGAAAAGAAATCCACCCTATAGAAAGTTTACATATAAGCTATATCATAAACTCCTAATATTGGAGGAGCATGAAATACACACTTGGGAGACCCTTAAAATTAAAATTTTTCATCCAAGTTTTGATTTTTTATATTATAAAAATATTAATACAATTTTGATTTTAAATCACACCGCAATTGTGTCTGATGTAATTGCAGAGGCAATTGCATCTGTAATACTACGGTCACAACTATGGTTGCGGTAGCAATTTAGATCTATTAATGTCATCATTGTAAAGGGAGAGAAGAGAATGCTTGAGACAAATAAACTCCTACATCAATTGTACAATTTGCTGCGTGTTTGTCTCAAAAGAGCATGCGCATGAGCTGGGATTCTTTTGAGAAAATTTAAAGAAATTTTAGTAAATTTATCCACTGGTCCCTAAGTTTTTTCTGCACCAAAGGGAACCTGTATTATTGTCAATGCGAATATACTAATCTTGGTAGGCCATGCTTAATTATAATCAAACTATTTATTTAGGTCCAGTGCATTATGCCATAAATGAGGATTAAAGAACTATATTCAAGCACCCTTAATTTTATTGAACTATTCTTTTGTCCAGAAAATCATTGATTTGATTACTAATGTTGAAATCAAACAGCAATATTAATCTTGTCCTTTCAATAGGGTCCTTGAAATTATTCATAAACCCCCTACATGTTTGACATATTCAAAGCCACTTGGCCTTGGTCCACACTTTATTCCAAATATTATTTTTTAAAATCGAAGTTAAAAAATCATAGCTATAATACTAAATAATAATACATAGAATTCAGCATGATGTAAAGCAAATAAAGCAAATTGATGTGATTTTACAAGGTTAAGGGCTTATATATAACTATAACGTTGATGGGAAATTTGTGAAGTGAATGGTTTGGAAAATCATAATAGGCATTTGAAAGTGAGGGAGACATAATCCATATGCATTTGAAAAATATAGATGCTTCTGCATTATCTTTAAAACCATCTTTTCCTAATCTTGTGCTACAATGGACAACTATTTGACAAGAAAGATTAATCTTTATATCTCATTCTTTCAATTCATGGTTTTTCTTTACTTTTTAGATAGTTTCAATAGTTATCTATTTGTACTTGTTTGATTAAAATAAGATACACGATGTTATAGAAATATTAGACAAGTTAACAAAATAGTATATTTTTAAACTGGTCCAAAATATATATATATATATATATATATATATATATATATATATATATATATATATATATATATATATATATATATATATATATATATATATATATATATATATATATATATATATATATATATATATATATATATATATTATTATTATTATCAATTTATTTTCAACATTGCAAGGAGAGTAGACATTGATTGAATAGCAGCATTTTGAATAAGTGTACTAGTGGAATTCATAGAATTCAGGGTTCTAAAAGCTGAATAACGATTGCATGATGGCATCCAAGTAAATCAAATTGATGTGATTTTACAAGGTTAAAGGCTTATATATAACTATATTGTTGATGGAAAATTTGTGAAGCGAAATATTTTGAATGTGTGGGATTTCAACAATTTATTGGCTTGCGATTCAGGATTATAAATAGAACACCTTATTTGGAGAAGAATTCGGCGACTTTAGCTTTGTTGACATACAATTACATAAATGATAAATTGAGTATGTGGAAAAAGAGTTAGAGGGAGAGCACAAAATTAGAGAGAAGTAATTGAGGGTGAAAATGATAATTTACATTACAATAATGAGATACCTCCAAGACATTTATACAAGTGTTATAAAATATTTGAAATCTAAAATACATCAACAAAATACAAGAAAAAACAGAAATTCGGGGTTGTAACATGTTAACACAAATTGTTAACCAATAGACAAAACACAATAACTCAATGTTAGGTGTAACCAGTTAACGCGTTTCGTTAACCGGTTAATGCAACTCTGAAATTGTATTTTTTTGTTCAAAAGTACTTTTCTACCAAGTTGTAACCAGTTACACCCATGTGTTAACCGATTACAACACTTAAATTATTGATTTTTACACAACATACAACCTTAATTCAAGTGCTCCAAGTCTTCCATGTCCTTGTCCATCTTCAACCTCTTGAAAACTTCACGACTCCTTTAGTCAATAAATCAACAATTTGATCCTCAATTCTACATTATCCAAATCTTAAGTTGTCTTCACTAATAAGCTATTTCAAGTAGTGAAACCTCATCTTAATGTGCTTGCTTCTCCCGTGTGCAATTTGGTTCTTAGCAAGATTAATAGCTGAAACATTATCAACCAAGAGTGTGACAGCCTCATCCTCAGTGTTGCCCAACTCTTTCAATAGATTCATTATTCACATAGTTTGGCACGCACATAAAGACACAACAATATACTCATTCTCACAAGACAAGAGCACAACTATCAGTTCCTTCTTCAAACACCATGAGATTGGTGTTCCACCTAACATAAAAATGTATCCAGCTGTAGACTTTCGATCATCTTTATCTTCGCACCAATTAGAACAGATAAACCAAGCAAATTGCATTTTCTGTCTGTATCCATTGCGGGAAAGAGAATTTCGCAGCCATTGAATCCTTTGACGTATATCAGGATTTTCTTGACAATTGTCAAGTGAGACACATTCAGTCTCTTCATGAATCTACTTGCAACACCGATACTAAACGTCAAATCTGATCACGTATTGCACAAGTAACATAATAATTCAATCAACCTCCTATATTATGTTGGATCTACGTTATACTCCTCTACATTCTTGAACATATGCAATCTTAGTTTAACTGGTATTAGTGGCAACATTACAATGCTCCATATCACACTTCTCAAATATCTCAAGGACTTATCTCCTTTGATGTATAAACATTTCCCATTTGAACTTATAAATAGTATTAAAATAAATTAAATATCATAAAATAATAAATTGACATAATATATCATATTAATAAAAAATAATAAAACATAAAATCATATGCTTGCGGTTCGGTTATAAAAAATCTATTCGATTTGATTTGAGTAGTTTTGATAAAATGAAATCCAAACACATTTAATAATATTTAAATTTTTGCAATTTTTAATTTATTTAGATCAGTGTGAATTTAAACACCTATAATTAAAATTATTGTCATATGTTCAAATTTAATTAATTTCAAGAAATTTGATGAAACCAAAGCGTGAATAATTGAACCCGATAAAACAATTAAGTTATCTCTTCCATGATTATCATTTTTATATTTAATTGATATTTTTAGTTTACGTTGATGTATTATTGATATTGATTGTTATATTGTTAAATCTCATTTAATTTAATATATGTTTATTAAATTCACAATATTTGAATTCTAACCCATGTATAAATTTTAAAATTAAAAGATATTTTGTGTATATTTGAAATATTTGAAAAATACGTAGAATATCACGGTAAGTAAAAGTTACTGGTTATAGCTTAAAAAAGAGAGGTGATGGAGAGCTTGTAAATATGGTAGCGGTCATTCACTGTGCTGCTATCAAACACACACTTTAGCTATTTGAAGGACTTCCGAGACGTTAGTGTATATTTTGTGGTACTTTTTCATTCCACCTTTGTTATATGAGATGTACACTTGAAATTTCGAAAATGTCCTTAGATAAATTTGAAGATATGTATCGAACATATCCTTTATAAATTAAATATCAAATTGGTTCAAATATGCATATCTAAAAATACTCCTGAACTCATTTATTACGCATTTTTATTTAAATTGACGTAGTTCTCGGGGACTCTATCGATTTTTATCAATATTAAAGACATAAGAATTGTATACTCACATTCTGGCCCTTGTGGTCCTGCATTTCGAACCTTTACACGACCTAAAGTAAAAAACTCGATATTTTAAAAAATCGGTTATGAATTAAAATTTTACCGTGTCAATTCATCAAAAAAAATAAGGAATCAAATTCCCTTATTTTGAAACAAAATATGAGAAACTACCATATAAAACCTAAATTTCTTGTTTTTCTATTTTATTTGATTTATTTTCCGTTATCATATTTTTGAAAAAATTCGAAAAAATTTGTGGACACTTAATTTGATTTTTATTTGAATTTTAGTTGTATTTTCAAATTTTTAATAATTTTATTTTAATAATTTTTCTATTTTTCACTAGAAAAATTGTTGGTATTTACATATTTATTGTATTGGTGTGTCAATTCGAATACATTCAATTCTAAGTTAAAAAAAATACAACAGTTAACCTTTCCAATATGTATATTTGAATTCACAATTTTTTTTTAAAAAAAAAAAATTTATTCAAAGATGCATATTCGAAAATATATATTTTCTTAATAAAACAGGTTTATTCATATATATATATATATATATATATATATATATATATATATATATATATATATATATATATATATATATATATATATATATATATATATATTATTTTATGAAAAGAGATGCGTTCGGATATGCATCTCTAAAATTAATAATTTTGTGAAAAAGAGACGTGTTTAGAGGTGCATCTTAAAAAATAGAGGATATTTTATAAAATTTCGCAAGAAAATGTATAAGAGTGCAATGAAAAATTATCTATTTTCTGGTCACAAAAATTTCAAATTTGAGAAGACTTATGGAGAATTTATCATGGCACCCGACAAATTATACATGCAGCCCCCCAAAAAGTTTATTCCAGAATACCCCAATTGAAATTTTCGGTTCTTCCAACGAAATTTTTCAATGTCTTTTTAGAATTTTTTTTAATACCGAAAATTTCAATGTATTTGAAATTTCTGGTACATATCGGAAATTTCAAATACACTGAAATTTCAAATATTAAAAAAAAAAATTCAAAAAATTATGTATTTTACCAGAAATTTTGTAAATTTTATATTTTTTTAAAAAAATTTTAGACCCCTAAATTCTTCGGTATTTTTTAAATTCTTAAATATAATGGAAATTTCATAAACTTTCGGGTTTTTTTTTTGAATTTTTTTTAAATTCTGAAATTTATTGAAATTTTTAATACGAAATTTTTGATATTTGATTCAATTTCCGATAAAATTCATTCTTTTTAAAAATTTAGTGATTTTTCACAAAGAGTATAAATTATAACTTGAAAGGTGGTATGTATAATTTATTATCCTTGTTAAATTGGCCCATTAAGACTTGTTGGAAATACAAGCACATGCATATTTAATAAGTTTTACTAGTTAACAACATCTTAATTATGTTTGTCTCTAAATCACTTAAATATATTTGGTAAATAAGCCATAATGAGATAAACGCAATATCTCTTTCATGACTTGCTTTTGTTAATAATTAGATGATTAACACCTCTAATGGTAATTATTATGTAACTTCGATTTGTTACTTTGTTAATGTAGCTAATTGAGATGGGGAGAGGAAGACCCAATAAACATAAGAAATTGCTAACTTCATTAACAAGGCAAAATTAATAGATATAAGCCCACAACAAAAAGTGTTAATCCCATCAATCAATTCTTTATAAAAAGCTTCGTCTGGTCGAAATGTTCCCTTGTTTGTACCCCATCGTTGAATAATTACATTTTCACTTTTGCAATTTTGTTATGTGGTTTTCAACTTTGTAGATAAATTTACATCATTGAATGATTGTGAATTTCGGTAGACTAGTGTTCATGAATTGTTTGAGAATTTAATAAGTTCTGTCTTCTCAATCTATCCTCGTGTTAAAATATAACTAGTCTTGATGGTTTGAAAAATAAGATGCCTCTTTTTCCTGTGTAGAGTGATTGCTTCAAGATTGGGTCAGAAGAGAGCCTCATCGTCACATTTATGTAAGTTTATTTCAGAGAGAAAAATGCTTTATTTAAATATTGTTTTTAATGATAACTCGCATATTTCTTTTGGGTTCAAATTTAAATGATTAGTTTTGCATTTATAATACATTCAAGTTATACGTATAGAATAATAACCAGTGGTATTGTTATTTGGTATTTCCTCTGTTTTTTTATAATTGTCATTTTTTGACTTTTACACATAAATAAATATATTAATTATTGTTGCTTTTTAGACAATAACTTTCATTTTATTTATAATATTTTAATATTTTATTATTTTAATTTACTTTTTTTTATCTCTCTATAATAAAAGGTAGGGGTAATTTTGGTTAAAAAATAATTATTATTATCAAAGTGACAATGTACAAATCCACAATATAAGAAAGTGTAACATTTTCTTTCAATTGGTCTGGTGCTGACATGTGGCTTCTTTAGAAGCTAAGAAATATTTTGCTTTAAGTCAAAATGCACATGTTCCTCCACTTCCATTCTTCTTGTCAGCGGTTACGATATGGTACTCATAGTGTCATAGACTTTTCATTCAACACAGTTTCTCTATATTCCACCTTCAAAATGGTTTCTACACTCATTAATCCTTGAACCGTTCCTTTCCCCTTTTTCCTCTTACTTCAAATTTACACCACGATTTTTCCATAACGATTCTGATTTCAATTCCTTTTACAACAATTACACGCCGCCGCCACCGTCTTTGCCGAAGCCGCATCCACTTCGCTTTCGTACGAGCGTCTCAACGAAACTAGCATCCATTACTCTTTCTACCGTACCAATAATCATGCGTGTGATATTTATAGCCCTTATGTGCTCTTCTCAGGACTGGATTAGTCAAATCTCATCTCCATCAAATTTGTTTCTCCCAGATTATAGTATTAATCTTTTTTCAAGTATTTTAGTTTACCTATTTTAGCATTCTTATGTTGTTGGTGTTAATTTTATTTATGGATCCTTATTAGTTAAGTTGGTTGTTTGTTTAGAATTGGAAATTGGGAACGGTGATAGTAACGAAACTAGAGGTGGCAAAATAGGTCATGGTCCGTCGGGCCGGCCCGCTCATCCGCCATAAAATGGTGGGTTGAGTTGGGATTTTAGGTCCGCCGCCCATAAAAACCCGCTCTGCTAAAGCCCGCCCCACAAAAGCCCGCCACTCGCCAAAACCCGCCACACTTATTCGTTTAGTTTGTCCCACCTTAATCTCACTCTTTTTTAGTTAATTCGAATAATTTTAATTATTGATGATTTTATTTTATGTATTCATTTGTGAATATATGCAATATTTTTTTAAGTAAAATTTGTTCAAAGATGCTTTATAAAAATTGCTCTAAAATTTAAATGAAAAATCTAATTGAAATTTAAAAAATCCTATTAATTTATTTAAAAAAATAAAAAAATAAAGTAGGTGGGCAAGCCCGCCGACCGCCACCTTGGCGGGGCGAACTTGATTTTTATGCCCATTTAAAGTTGGCGGGCTTGCCCGCCCCGTCCATGACCCGTTTTACCACCCCTAAACGAAACGAGAGTGTTTATGGAGTGGTTTGTTTGGGCTTCCGTCTTCTTATATTTTATTTGTTGAGAAGATTAAAGCTAGGACGACTTTGTTTTTATTTGAATATGAGAAGAAATTAATAACATCATCTTGCTCAATATTGAATTCAGTTTACCAATTTCTTCATTAGTATCTTCAGTTATCCATTCATCACCTAAATAAATATCTTCAAACGAAAGAACAACACTTTTCCTTTTCCTTTTCTACTTTTCAACTTCAAATTGTACATGATGTAAACCATATTATTTATCTTCTTTTGATGTAATATATTTCTTCTCTTTGAATGAACATACAAATAAATAATAATTCAACTTAATGTTTCTATAAAACAAAAATCAAGTCTACAAAAAATAATAATAATTCATTACCATTTCAAAGAACCTCCAATTCCGTTTACAACCACATGAGCTAAAAGTAAACCTTAGAACATGAATTGCAAAGCTCTTTAATTCTGGAGTCATATCTCTATAGAAATCCCACTATTCAGCAGACAACACATCCTTCCAAAACTATTTTCTTCCATAAATCATAAATTTTCTAAATTAATTTGTCATGTGCAAGTTGATACATGTTAATTGTAATCAATGGATCTAATTGGACAATGGTGCACCGCCTTTACAGAACATAACATACATAGGAAGCATCCAATTGAAGCATACAAGAAAATACTTACACAATAAATGACTAATTTACGACAATGAACACGAACAAAGCAAAAGATAGAACGCACTCACGTTGTTGATGAAGAGAAAAAGAAATTTTGTTGAAACAAGAAAATATGAGAGATGATTTCTAATATCTGTACAACTAAAAAAAAGTTTTTTAAAAATAAAATAAAATAAAATCTTTTGGGAAATTAGGAAATTTTTTGGTTTAAACAAACAAATTTCAAAAAAACTTATAGACTCGTAATCTCATTCTAGACTCGCGAGTTTATACAAGTTTGTGCGAGGCTATCCGAATCTATTTGAGTCTACTCGTTTGTGCTTCCCAGACTCGTAAACTCGTACGAATTTATGAGTCTACCCGCGAGTTTGACAATCATGGTGTGTAATGTTCATTTGATTATGAGTGCAAAAACTATTTTTACCATTGTCTTACTTTTCAATTAATGTTTTGCTTTAGGTTAAATTCGTTCCGGTTTGTATAGATTTGAATTAGGCATTATAAATATGCGCATGAAGTTCTTCAATAAGTTGTTTTTATTGTTTTGAATCCAATAGATTCCAACATTTTTTTGATGGAGTTTTCTGATATTTATAGATGAAGTTGGTGATGGTTGCTGGTGGTGTTAGTGAAAGATTAGCTTATGGGCTGTTGGAACCTTTTCTTTCTCACCTCAAATGTGCCAAAGTTCAGATTTCAAAAGGTGGATATTCCATCACACTGCATCCAGTTGGTACTCTTGCTCCATGGTTCACCAAAGCCACACTAAAGGTTTTTTTATTTATTTTTGTAACAATTATAAGTTTTGATTAGTTTTGTTGAAATGAAGGGCACGCTGACTCAGGTATCGAATTTGATGGATCTTCTACTACTTATGAAAGTGTATAGACTGAGAAGCATGATATCGGCAGCACGCATGAGTCATCTATTATTGATCTTAAAAACTGAAGGTGAGCTGTTTGTAAAATCATTATGCTTGAAGCAATACACTATGTCCTTTTTGCTGTATACAAGAAGCACTATCCTCCTTCATTTAATGTTGACATATGGAGATTGAAGAAAATAGGCAAGGATGGGTCTTTTCTCAAAACGTAGAATAATGCAAAAATATTCACAGTTGAAGACATTCTTCGAGCATTTGTTTATCGTACTTGGCATGCTCCAATTAATATAATTGATATGGATATGTTATCTGTAAGTTTGTTTTTCTTTCTCGCACTTGCAAGAATACTGATATTCATCACAACTTATGAAGCGCCGACACGCCGTGTGAAAGGCGTGTCGGACACCGACACTCGTACGGCACGTATCTGACACGTTTTTTAAGTGTCTAATAGAAGAAAAAAAATTGAATTGAAACAGACACAAGTATGACACTTTATTTTAAATATAGGATACGCCTCAACAAAAAAATTCATATATTTTTTTAAATAAAAAAAACCCAACTCAAAAATTAGATTCTTTAAGTTTTGTATTTTACTTATCTATAAAATCAACACAATTAACTATAAAGTTAAGATTCCTTATTTTTATCTTTGCCGGCACTGTTTCGTTTCGGTCTCCATTCTTCAGGTTTTTATGTTTTCTTTCTTCTATAATAGTTATGTCATTCAATTACATTATAAAACATTCCATATTTGTTGAAGTAGCTAATTTCTCTTTGGATAAGACAGACTTAGAGTCTTATTTTCTCAATATGGAGTGACTATGATATAATTTGTTTTATTTTGTTTTGGTGCATTTATATCTTATTTTTATTGATCGAAAGTACTAAGTTTAAAGTTTTGATGAATTTATATCTTATTTTTATTGATTGAAAATACTAAGTTTAAATAAACAAAAATTGTTACTTGTCATTTTGAAATCTTTATAAATTGTGCTCATAAATTTTATTTTTATATTAATATATAAAATATATATAGCCGTGTCCGTGTACTGTGTTGTTTAATATTAGCGGAGTTCCCGTATCCGTGTTGTGTCCCGTGTCCGTGTCCGAGTCCGGGCTTCATAGATCACAACCAAAAAGTGCATGCTATTTTGTTTGATGACTTTTATTGATATGCTGTTTTTCTCTAAAAGTTGAGCATGCATTTATGTTCCTGGGATACTCCAAGTCTCCAATTAATATAATTGATATGGACATGTTGGTTGTATGTATTTTTTACTCAAACTTTCATGAGCCCCAGTTTCTTCATTAGTATCATTACTTTCTTTGTTGTTTCTGTTTAAGTGAAGTTTTTCTTTCCGAGTTAGAATAGATGACATAGGATAACACATTGCAGGGTTCAGTGAAAACTGTGGAGGAAACTTTGATAACTCTTATCAAATGTTTCATCATATGATCCAACATTCAAGTTTTTTTCAGGTGAGGTTGAAGAGATATCAGAAGAATTTGATCCAAAGTTCAAACATTGCTCATTTGAGAATAATCCAAGACATCTAAAGGAAAATTAGTGAACAATTCAGTTTTAACGCCTGACGAGCTTCTGCCTCCACTTGACATCTTGGCTAATAAGAAGATCAAGCAGGGTGATGGAAAATTCAAAGGACAACAAGAAGAATCACAAACAGAAGCCTTGGTTGTTTTTGCTTTGTTGAAAGCTATGTACTGATGCAGTGATTGGTATGTATGATTCTGTTTAAGCATGTAATGTAATGTAATCATAGTTGTATCACTCCTTTTACCATGATATCAGAATATTCTATTTTTTGAATATTGTAACAATATCTCATGATAATTAATGTCTTTCAATCAATCTGGACCAAGTATGCAGGTAGCTTCTCCCATTCAATACTTGCTGCATATAGAAAGAACTTGATTGATTAATTTGGAGATTGATTAATTTCCTAATTGGAAGTATTTTGGTGATGTAATCTCATAGGCAGGTAATATTCCATCAATCTGTACACTAAAGAATATGCTGGACACGTTATCTGGAGAAGTCGTCAAGATTATGCAAGGAATTAGGAAAGAGTTGGATAATCTAATTCTAAAAACTCTATCCATGATGTAATCAAAACTCATTCCTTCTATCAAGCTACATCACAAAGCTAAATGGTTTGTCAACTTCATTTCCACCCTTAAGGCTTGTAGAATATATCGAGAAACTGTGGGATATAATTTGCAATAACTCAATTTCAATATTCTTCTCAGTAGAAGTTTAAGTAAACATATAGATATGAAAACTTTAGCGATAAGAAATAAGAAAATACATAGGTAGCAAATCATGGTGGAAATGATCCTTGCATTGAAAAAAAATAATTGGTCACGTTCACCCAATTTGACATTGTGAACCCATTTTGTAAAACCTTAGTTAACCACCAGCTTATTTACTAATGGTTTTGATCATAGAAACATGGCATAAAGAAATATATTTCTAAAATTTGTCATTATTGCATTTTAAAAACAATATAAAAACAAAAGTGTGTGTATGACACCTACGGGGTAACACATCGCATCAGTACCGTGTGAACACACGAAACTATTATAAAATCCGTGCTAACGTACACGTTATTATTTTTTGGTATAATTAAATAAAATAAAAGTAAAGATCATGTAATTATCCAAACACGATAACACGGATAACACACCAATGCGTGTGAACGCACGCGCAATCGGACTAAAATTCGTGTGAATGTCCGAGTTATTATAGTTTTTTTTTTGTACAATTCAAAATAAAAAACAAATATATTTAAAATAATATATGAATTCAAATACAACAAAAATATATTGTTTTTTAATTATTTATAGGTCTACTTTTTTTTAAAGTTTTTTTAAACTTAAAATACAATAATTTTTTTAAGATAATATATGAATAATTGAAATATATATTATTAATGTCTTTCTTTTAAAATTGATACAATTTTAATTAAAACAAAAATAATATATATATATATATATATATATATATATATATATATATATATATATATTAATTCAAATATTTTTATATATTGATTTATTATCTCTTTTAAAAAAAATTATTTTATTTTATCAAATTTTGAGAACAAATACGTGTACCATACCTATACTCGTTCAACTTAGGCCTATTAATCATATATATTGCTGTTTAATTGACATAATTGTATTTTTAAAACAATATGTTATAATTAAAACTGTATTTTAAATTTTATTATACATATCCTATTAAGCTTTTACCTCATGATCATTAATATTCTATTTAATGTAATGTTATTTATTTAATGTGGTACAACTATTTCTATTTTTTTTATAACTAATTTATCGGAAATCCTTATTTTTTTATCTAATTATATTTTTATATATAAATTTCCATAAATGAAATTATTTTTTCATTTTATTTAAAACAAAAATTAAATTATAACTATATTTTTATTTTTATTATATTTATCTTTGCAGAAATATAAATATTGAACAAAATAAGTGCACGGGTATCACACTAGTGTGAAAGGAAATCAAATTAAAATTTTACAATGCGATTGGAACAACTAATACTTTAATGATCAGACAAAAATTTCAACACATTGGAAATATCTCATCGAATCCTCAGTGCCAAGTTTACGCCTGCAAGTCCAATCCAATTATTTGTTTACCTAAAAAATAGTGCAATATTGTGGGGGTGAGATACTAATCTCAGGAATTTTTTACTGTATTGCCATCTTTTTTAAACATATATCCCATTATACTACTCCTTTCTCCCATAATTTTCATTCTATCATGTTTTCAAAAAAAAAATGCAAAAAGTGAACCTCCGCCCAAACAATGGGCGGTTGCCTTAAAAAACAGAGCACCACCGCCCTTTCATTTGGAGGGCATGTGTGTTTCATTTTATTTTTTTAATTAAAAGTATACAAAGAAATTTATATATATATATATATATATATATATATATATATATATATATATATATATATATATATATATATATATATATATATATATATATATATATATATATATATATATATATATATATATATATATATATATATATATTATATAATTACTATATATTTAATATATATTTCTTTTTAACAAATAAATAATTTAGTAAATCTTATTATTATTTAAGTATTTTAAATTATTTTAATAAATAATTAATATAATTTTTAATATAATAATTAAATAATAAATATTATAATTATAAAATTTAATAGTAAGTACTATAAAAAATTAATATTTATTTTTTATATTATAAAATAATTATATATATATATTTAATATATATTTCTATATATATTTTATATATTTACTATATATTTTATATATTTACTATATATTTAATATATATTAAATATATATTTTTATTAATTTATTATTTAAATTCAGTTCATTGTAATAATTTGAGACATTGTTTATTTTATTTTTGTACGGTTCCGCCACTGTGATGGGCGGAGAGTCTCATTATTTTAGTATTTTATTAATTTTATTGTGGGCTATAAATACCATTGATGTTGGATCACCACACTTACACATAACTCTTCACTTCTCTCATAAAAATGTCTTCAATCGAGAGAGTTCCCGAGTTTCCATACATGAAAAGAGCGCCACTTTGATTTTTTCTCTGTGAAGCCTCCGATGAAGATCAAACCGCTTAACACGAGATTGGAGCAGCTCCATAGGCACTTGGCTGGATGGTTGGGGGAAGAAATGGGGGAAGGTGAGAAGATCCAAAAGATTGAGAGGCTAGTTGTGGAACCCGGCTTAAACGGACCAAATCGTTCTTGGAGACTTGTTCACAACGATGCAAGTGTCCTTATGATGATGATGGGATCAACCGAGATCGTGTTGTTGATTGTAATATCCTAGAGATATTTTGGTGTCAAAGATTTATGTTTGTTTAAGTATTTAATTTGTGTGTGTGTGTGTTTTGAACTTGTTGATGTTGTTTAGGTTAAATGTTGTTGTTACTTATTAATTTTTGTGCAAGTAGGTAATTAATGTGATGTAAAATTTATATTAAATGCAAAAGTAGTAGTGGATGAAACACTAATTTTTTTGATGTCATTATATAATACAACTTAGAAGCATGAAAACAGAAACTAATTGTTACTAGTTCCTACATTAGGGCATCGTTTTCGGTTGTGCCCCGGGAGACGACACAATGCACATTTTCTCTCCAATTTATTAAAATTGTCCATTTCTGTTGTAATACGGGTGCTTACAGGACGACCTTTTGTATTGCGCCTCATGGTTGGGTTGTGGCAAATTTGGTCTCCCTCATAAGTAGGCCAATACGCATCTAACGGTAGAACGGGAAAACTTGTACTGTAAACTCCAAAAAGGTTAGGCACCTTGTAAACGTCAGCCAATAGAAGATATGCGTCACTACGCACCACAGAACATGCAGCGATAACATGTGAACAAGGCAGACGGTATGCTTGAAACTTTCCACAGTCACACCAATAATCGCTCAAGTTGACCTTGTAACGTCCCATAGGCTTCCCCTCACCGTGGTCAATGGTTTCCTTCACACTAAAAGTGTTATTATTGTAGTCAAAAACGCTAACCCGATGCGTGGAGGATTTTGATGTTTCGTGTTTCATGACCTTCACGCATTGCTCTGTAAATGATTGGCCAGAATTCAAGACTGCACTCCACATTGCACCCCTTTTAGCAAAGAGTGTACCCATTCTATAGTACGTTGTTTGTATAATTGCTGTGATGGGGAGATTACGAGTTCCTTTGAATACAGAATTTAGTGACTCGACAAGGTTCGTTGTCATGTTCCCTCATCGACGACCTTCATCAAATGCCCTCGTCCATTTTTCAACAGGAATTTTGTCTATCCACACCAAAGCATCGGGGTTAGCCATGCCAATCTTTTGGCGATAATACCTAAATGTCGGTTGGTTCAACGCATACCCTATATGGTTTAAGAAAAAAGGTGTTAATATTAAGGTGTAATAATAATGTTACATAAAACGTGAATAAAATAGACTTACCCATGTTGATCATTGTTTTCCGGAGGCTTCGGTCCTTGATTTCCTTAACAAAATTTTGCGCGATATGTCTGATGCAATAAACATGGAAAGATGGAGGATTATGCCAACTATTTTCAGGATTGTTGTAAGCGCTTTCAATAGATGCGTGTCTGTCAGAAATCAAACACAGATCAGGTTGGGGAGCTACATGAATTCTCAAGTTCTTTAGAAAGAACCCCCAACCATCCGCCGTCTCACCTTCAACAATGGCAAACGCAACTGGGAAAATATTACTATTTCCATCTTGTGCTACCGCCATTAGTAGTGTACCTTTGTATTTACCATATAACCATGTACCATCAATTTGCAATATAGGCTTGCAATATGCAAAACCTCGTATGCATGGCTGAAATGCCCAAAAAAGTCTATGGAATATTTGTTTTCCGCAACAAGAGTTCCGTATCCGTATACATCGGAGTTTGCATATCTATCAATACACGGAACAAAAGCTTGAAGTGCTAACAAGTAATTTGGAAGATCGTTGTAAGACTTTTCCCAATTTCCATAAACTTGTTCGATTGCCTTATTTCTTGCAATCCATGCTTTCTTGTAAGTGGGAGTGTATCGAAATATAGAAACAATTTCGTTAACACATACGCTCACCTTGATAGAGGGATCTTGTTCAACCAGAGGCATTAATCGAGCACTCATCAAACGAGAGCTAAGTTGTCGATGATCTTGGTTAAAGATAGTTGTTGAACAACTGTGTGGGGGCTCCATGACTCCTATCTCCCATAGCTCGCTCCTTTTCCTATACGATGCCACCAGACGAAATTTGCAACCACTACTCTTACGCTTACAACGAAGTTGATATCTCGTCGTGTCAGAAACTGATACGTTGAAATCAACACCGTGTTTCATGTGATATTTGGATATCGCAAGCATACAATCAGATTTGCTTCTGAACTGGTTACCAACAGCTATGTCATCCTCTAGAGGAAGACGAGGATTGTGGGGCCATTCAAATGATGAGTCATCGCCACTAGTTCCCAAAGTGGTCATGTGGGCAGGTGGACAATATACATTATCAACTGGAATGTGATGTTCATTCATGTTGACCGCACCTGCCTCGTCACCATCTTCTTCTTCAAATAAGGTAGCGAACATTTCATCAACCTGCGCCTCGGACTCCTGTTCTTCATCGTCGTCACCAACTTCTTCATTTGGAATTATGGAGACTGGTTCAGGTACAACAGGGTTATTGATTTGGAATTTGATATATAAATCAATCGCATACAAACCAGACAATTCATGGTTGCAAAACATTGTTTCCACATCATCATCGTCGCGGATTTTCAATGGAACATATTTCACGTTGTTATCACCAAAATGAACAGCATTTCGATATATAATTTGTGAAACATCTTCAGATTGCATTCTCGTTTGAATCATCTCCTTCAGGTATTCAAACGTAGAATTTCTTTGCAGTATGATTCGACAAACATCGGTATTTTCGAATACAATGCCCATATCATTGGAGACAAGGATCTCTCCGTTGTAATGAACACCACCGCCCATGCTAGCTGCAGAGGCAGCACGTGGCAGGCATGCAAGCACACCACCGCCCATCCTAGGTGCGGTGTGTCAGGGAATAAAATACCACCGCCCATTGCATGTGAGGTGTGTCAGGGAAAAGATGAGGCACCGCCCATGCTAGCTGCGGAGGCATTGAATGACATTTCAATGAAAAGCTTCACGTGGCAGACTGCTTCTCTGTATAATTTAACTCTTTCAAAACACTTTCGCCAAACAATAATTCAACTCTTCCATTATTCAACTCATTCAAATTATTTTCCCCCCAACAATAATCTAACTCTTCTAAAAATATAATTCAAACTATAATTTAAATCTTCCTACTCTTTAAAATTAATTTCAAAAAAAAAAATAGTTAATTTAAATTATTTAAAATAATTTAACTCTTAATGTATTATTTTAAAAAGAAATTAATTTATTATTTTCCCCCCAACAATAATCTAACTCTTCAAAAATATAATTCAAACTATAATTTAAATCTTCCTACTCTTTAAAATTAATTTCAAAAAAAAAAAGTTAATTTAAATTATTTAAAATAATTTAACTCTTAATTTATTATTTTAAAAAAAATTAATTTATTATTTTCCCCCCAACAATAATCTAACTCTTCTAAAAATATAATTCAAACTATAATTTAAATCTTCCTACTCTTTAAAATTAATTTCAAAAAAAAAAGTTAATTTAAATTATTTAAAATAATTTAACTCTTAATTTATTATTTTAAAAAAAAATTAATTTATTATTTTTCTCCCAACAATAATCTAACTCTTCTAAAAATATAATTCAAACTATAATTTAAATCTTCCTACTCTTTAAAATTAAATTTCCCCAACCATAATTTAACTCTTCCAAATAAATTTCTCCAACCATAATTTAACTCTTTCAAATAAATTTCCCCAACCATAATTTAACTCTTTCAAATAAATTTCCCCAACCATCTCATATCTACAATTAATTTTTATCCACCCATATCATTCTATTCTACTCTATAAATACCATCCAACCCTCAACTCTTTCTCTTCATATAACCTACATCATATCATCAACCCTCAACTCTTTCTCTTCATATAATCTACACCATATCATCAACCCTCAACTCCTTCTCTTCATATAATCTACACCATATTCTCAATCCTCAATCCTCATATATTCATATACGCACAATGGCTCTGCTACATTACGGAGAAAATCATCGAGGAACATTGGCAAACATATTGGCATATGTAAGTGTACTAACATTTGTTCCATACAATTTTTATGTTTCATCTTAGCCATACTCTAAGAATTTTCTCCATGCAAATTATATATATTTTTCTTACCCATATTCTTACTTTAATTATTTTCTTTTGTAGGATGAAAAAAAATTTAGGCCTCGTAGTCATTCCTTCGTGGCCATAGACGAGTACATTCGTCCATATTTGATCCAAGCCGGTTTTGGACATGTTTGCACCATAACGTCGTATGGCGTTGATAGAAAGTATATTCTTGCACTCTGTGAGAGATGGAGGCCAGAAACCCACACTTTCCATCTTCCAACCGGTGAAGCCACTATCACTCTAGAAGATGTTCACATGTTGATGGGTTTACACATAAATGGTTTAGCCGTGAATGGGAGAACAAATTTGAACTACACAATAGTTCAAGATCTTTTGGGTGTTGAATTGCCCGAAACGGGTAGAAGGGGCCAATTCATTAAAATTACTTGGCTAAAAGAAATATACCTTGCATTTCATTTAGATGAAAATTCTAGCATCGAAGAATTTCATCAAAAAACTAGAATTTATATTTTAATTCTTTTTGGTTCTTTACTATTTCCTGACACTAATGGTAATACAATACATCTCATGTTTTTACCATTATTATCTGACTTTAATAAAATAGCACAATACAGTTGGGGATCTGCAGTTTTAGCGCATCTATACCGAAATTTGTGTAGATGCGCTAAAGTGAACACTCATAACTTTGCCGGTTGTGCAACACTACTACAAGCTTGGGGGTGGTCAAGGATGAGGAGTCTTGCGCCTAGGAACCATAACCCATTTCACTTTCCATACGCAACCAAGTAAGTTGAAACTTATATATTTTCTAAAAGTTTTTTTACTACTTAAATTAATTTACTTGTTAAACTGATTTAATTATTTTTTTTTAGGTGGTCTGCCTATGGGATGGATTACGAGAAGACTCCTCATCATTGTACACCGGGTTATCGCAGTTTCATCGATCATCTACAAGAAAATGATGTACTTTTTTTCTCAACCAAATTAACGCTTACTTTTACTTTATATACTTTTATAAATTAATATAGTTGTTAATATTTTATAACAGTTTACTTGGAGACCCTACCTAGAACTTGAAGATTTAGATCCAACTGATAGCCATGTGTGGAGTTTAAAAACATATCTTATCTGTTTTACTACTGTGGAAATGCATCATAGATAGGTCAAACTCAATTTGGAATTCTTCAAGGCATACACGATGCCCCAATGCATGGACAACTATCACACAATCGCTTGTCCGACCAATGGTCATCTGATTCGTGGAAAAATTTTCAGAAGGAAGAGCGTCGTCATTGGAGAGACCGTGCAAATAGAGTCTTACAAGGAGAAATCATGTCACATGAATGTAAACCGAGTCAAGGTTACATGAATTGGTATAAGTCTGTTTCATATTTATATTTGTCACCAAATAACTATTTATTTGACCCTCGTAACCAACCATCATCTTCAAACGTCCAACACACCGGACCATCATCAAACACCTACCCCCAACCCTCATTCATGACCAACCAACAACAATTCACTAACACCCAACTACCATTCTTCCCAACGCAACCATCTTTTACCCAAACCCAACAATCCCATCAACAACAATTTTCAAATTTTTTTCCATCTACATCACATAACGTACCACAATACTCCACTCAACCAACCCCACAATACCCCACTCAACAAACCCCACAATACCACACTCTACAAATCCCACAATACCACACCTACCAAACACCCCAACATCCACCCCAACAACAAATGCATTTTTCCCAACCCCAATATATTACCACACCCGAATGTTACCAACCCGCAATGCATAGCCAAACACCGGCCGGTAACCTACCTAATTGGAATTTCGAGGGTACAAGATTACGTTATGGAAGTGCCGCTGAACCGACTTTCACCAATGATGACATGATAACTACATTTTTGATGAATGACAATGACGCTGGACCTTCTACTCAACCCCAAGATGCAGAATAGCAAAATGCAGAGCAACGTCAAGGTATGCGTCTACGGGCCAATAGACAAGCTCCTCGTTTTGGAACCCACCAACGCTTAACACGTCCGGGTCAAGATCCCCATTAAATTTCAATTGTTTTCATGTACTTTTTCTTTTCTTTTTGTAAATGTTGGTTCAATAATTAATGAAGTACTTTTTTTATTTTTAATTGTTTTACTTTTATAATATAAATAAATTAATATTTCATTATAATATAAAAAAATAAATATTAATTTTTTTATAGTACTTACTATTAAATTTTATAATTATAATATTTATTATTTAATTATTATATTAAAAATTATATTAATTATTTATTAAAATAATTTAATATACTTAAATAATAATAAGATTTACTAAATTATTTATTTGTTAAAAGAAATATATATTAAATATATAGTAATTATATAAATATATATATATATATATATATATATATATATATATATATATATATATATATATATATATATATATATATATATATATATATATATATATATATATATATATTTAATTAAAAAAAAACACATGCCCTCCAAATGAAAGGGCGGGTGCTTTCTTTTTTAAGGCAACCGCCCATTGCTTGGGCGGAGGTTCACTTTTTGCGTTTTTTTTTTTTGAAAACATGGTAGAATGGGAATTATGGGTGAAAGGAGTGGTATAATGGGATATATGTTTGAAAAAGATGGCAAAACAGTAAAAAAATTCTAATCTCAGTTGTTTCTTGATCTAAGATATTAAATCTCTCACTACCATTTTATCAGGGTCAAGGTATACTTGAAAAGTCCATCAAGGTGACTCACATCCATCCCATACGATTGAATACCAATTAAATATCTAACGATCATCTCATGGAAAATCTTGTATTTAGTCTCACACGCTTAATTCACATATCCAAGCCGGTAGAGATGTGGTGGTATTATATAAGAAGAGTTTTAAATTCAGGGTATAATAATAATATTAGCAAAATAAATCACATTCATTTTATTTCATCTATTACCACTTAGTTATACTATATTTAACAAATAATAATAATAATAATAATAATAAGGGGATATTCACAAGAACGATTTTTTTTTGCCATCCATAAACATAACTAACTCATGTTTGCTCTATGACACTCATAGTATACTATCACATAACCATGATTCCACTAAATAAGTTAATATCATGTGATAGTAGTCAACCGGGGTATTCCATCATGTGGGATGATATTCATGCATCATTACATGACGATTTCAATTCAGGTACAACCTAAGGAAACCTAAGGAACTTAGATAATACATCCTAAATTGATAACAAACAATAATTCTCATTTTTAAGTGTATTGTTCGCACCAGATCACTCATTAGATAGTCTAATCCTAAGCATATTATACCCGACAAATCCTAGTACATCCTTGCCATACTTAACGTAATTATCCACCTAATTGCCATACTCATGAAACATGTACAACACCAGGTTATGATTCAATCCTTATGACCTACATACCAAAAGTTTACCCTAACAACTACAATGATTCATTACCCTCATGATCTAGGGGTTTCAATATGAGAAAACAACATTTTACATAACTATATGATGTTCTACAGGTTGTTCGTAGTGTATACTAAGGTAGTAGCTCAACCCATAATTAGGTTCACACATGATTCTCCTCCTGGTACAAAAACAAGGGATGGCTACGAGTTGGTCATAGTACATGCTATGGTTGTAGCACAGTCAAGAATTGTCGGCGTTTTCCTTGGTTTCTTCAACCAAAAATTAATCCCTTATAACATCTCTTTCGCAACCCTAACGAATCCAACACAATAGGCATGTAATACAAATTTACATCACACCAATTCACCTTTTAAACATGAATTAATCAATCAAACATATTTAATATAACATGTATTTGATAACTTATGGTATAGGGTTAAGAAAATATATAACTTAAAGGAGGGGAAACCCACCTCTTAGCCAAAACTAAAGATAATGATGGTGATAAATATCCTCTCCCTCCTAGCCTGATGCATCCTTACTTGATCCTTATTCACCTTGAGGTCAAAGATAGTTCTATCAAAGTAAGAAGAGAGGTTTAAGGTGAGTCTCCAGCACCATATTCTTCTTCTTCTTCTTCAAGTGTTGCCTTTGGTGATTAAGGTAGATGATGCAATTTGAGATTTTCTTTCTCTCTCCATACTTCTCAAACATTATCTCATCAAAATAAGGAGAATAATGAGCTCTTCTTGTGAATTCCTCTCTATGTTAGTATGTAAATGCATTCCTTTTTAAAAGACCATTCTACCCTTTACTTACTTGAAGGAATCTCTAAAATGTCCTTTTTGCTATAATAAGTAGATTATTAGTCCAAACATTATTTTCACCATATTAAGGTTCTTTATGACTTAATACACCACGTATAATTATAAATAATTGACCAAAATACTCTTGATGGTAAAATGACTATTTTAACCTTGGTCCCATAATTCTATCAATTGGCAAATAAACTAAACATGTTTTAAACTAACGTTCAAGACTAAGATATTACAATCTCTTCTCCCTTAATTTTGTCCTTAAAATTTGCACTTCATACATACATCTTCGACTAGAGGCGTTGGTGCTCTGTAGTTAACCTTGCTTAATTTTATCGTTAACTTTAGTTATTTAAATCTTAATTTCTAAATTCACAATTACCTTCACTTCAACAGCTTATGAAGACAATACTTTCCATGTATCTCAAGGTGAAAAGTCTCACCTCTATAAAATCCTTCTTCCTTCTAAGATGTGTCTTCCATAATGACTTTTACCATAAATTATGATATGGATAAATTTCCTCCACACTTGCTATATTGAATGATCACGACTCTTTAGTTAATTTCTTAACTTCCATAATATAATTCAATCACCCATCATGATTTTTCATACTAGTTCGGTGAAGAAACTAAAAACATGATCATATGACTTTTCATATATGCCCTAAGCATTCTCGTCGAAGGGAACAATTTCCCACCTCCATACGAGCCAACTCTAGAGTGTTTGAAGCCAAAATATCTTACAGTGGAATTACCTCATATGTTTTATCATATGTGCATAGATTCACTAATGCATGTCTTACAAGTTCATCCTCATAACCTCAAATCGACCACACTGTAAGGGTACAACTTCAACCGACACATTCTTTTTCTACAAGTAGGGTTGGTAATATTTTGTAGTCCAAACTCGCATTCCAGTTGACACTACCTTTCTCAATTTATCCTTGGAGTTCCTGTTCATTACAAGAAAGTGCAAAATTACCTTTAACATATTTCCCATGGTCAGTAGCCGTCAATAATTATTGAATGTACAGACGAATGAACCCTCGTTAAGTTATGGGTAAGCATTATTAGATAATGTTATTTCTATGAAATTACGTTATTTAGGAAATGAAAATAAGAGAGATTATAATGTAATTTCTGATGTACTTATAGAAATCAAATATATTTGGAAATATTAATTTAAATACACTACTCACTCTCGCACTGACCATGTCATGTTTCGAAATCGTAAATGTCGTGTTGTTACTCCATAAAATACAATTTTGAAACAAGTTTTTGAAAATAGATAAGTCCTAATTATTTACTAAAGCGTTGTCACTGTTTTTAGAAAAGATTAAATACGTTTTTAGTTCCTATAAATATGTGACCCTTCAATTTTGGTCTCTCAATTTTCTTCTTCTTTGAATAATGGTACTCGTAAACTTTTCCGCCCACAACTTTGGTCCTTACAGTCAAATTTCATTAACGGAAGCTGACATGGCACGTCATGTGCAAGATAGTTTGGAAAAATTTTGAAAACGTTCAAAATTGCAGGGGTTTTGAACCTCCTCTAAACACCCCAAAAAAATATTGATTTTGAACTTTTCTCAAACACTATGCAAGCAAATTTTGCAACGATTGTAACATACATCATGTCTATCTTATTATATATTCCTATGTCCATCATCCACCTAGTGCAACTGTATCTGAAACTTAGGTCAATTGATTAATTCATGAAAGAGAATTTCTTAATTCACCTCATGTGTTTCTTACACACCGCGTGAAATTCCAAAAATACTCCTAAAAACCAGAAACATAATTCCAGTGGTATTTTTGGAATTTCAGTGATGTGTAAGAAACACATGAGGTGGATTAAGAAATTGCCTTCATGAAATGCATTCCATTCACATAGAACTTATTTGTCTAAATTATGTATTCCTCAAATAAAATTGGAACTTTGACCCGCAACTCCATGAAATTCATCAAATATTCGACTACTGGTGTAGCTTATGGTCGTAGTGTTACGGAGGTTGAGAAGACCATGAGTAGAAGAAATGGTTCAGCGTTAGTTCGTGCGCGTGATATATGAACTCCAAATGAAGCCGCATTTGTTATTGCAACAAAATAAATTATTTTTGTTTTGTTTTTTGGTATTAAAGAGAACTTGGTTTTGAATTCGATGTTTTATAAGAAAAAAGTTCCATATCTTATTTATTTAATGCAAATATGCTATTTGGAATTGATATTTTCATTTATTACATGCTAACTAAGGCGTATACTTCTAAATTGCTATATTTATATTTTGAGTTTTTCTTTCATCTCAATGATATACATATTTTTCAGTAACCATTTTCAATTTTCAGGGTGTACAAGATTCTCAATGTATTAGAATTCAATAGATCAAAATCTTTAAGAGTTGGTTTAGCGATGGAAGCTTGGGTCTTAAGAGTGTGCTCCTCTCAAGGTTCTGAATTTGAATTCTGCTTTGTTCTGAACGAGCCCCCGCTAATGGACGGTGGGGTTGGTCCCTCTTGGATTAGTTAGTCGTAAAACTCAAGGAAGAGAATGTTGGTACTAGTTAAAAATGATGAAGGAAATGTAATCTTAAACAATTTGAATACTTACCTCTGTCCTTTGTGTTTCACTCATTGACCTGTCTAAAGTTTGAAGAGGAAACCATGGAACATGTGCACGAATATGTTGATGCAGGTCTCCGAACCCTTATACATTGCCTATCGTGAAATTAAAGTAGGAGAATATAAGGAGTGTGATAAGCACTAATATGCTGATGCAGGTCTTTGAACCCTTATACTTTTCCTATCGTGAAATTGAAGCAGGAGAATATAAGGAGTTTGATAACAAATTCTCAGAGAAATAAATTGTATGTGAATGGACGTCGTGATCTGTGTTATAATCGTTGTTGCAAAACTTGCTTTCAAGGTGTTTGATAAAAGTTCAGAACTAATTTTTTTCTCAGTTTATTTAAAGGATGTTTAAAATCCCCGCAATTTTAAACATTTTCAAATTTTCACCAAGCTGTCTTTCACGTGTCGTGCCACGTTAGTTTTCGTTAATGAAAGTTGATGGCAAAGACCAAAGTTGTGGATGGAAAAATTTGCGAGGACCATTATTCGAAGAAGTTTTTTAGAGGGATCAAAATCGAAGGGTCACATATTTATAATGACCCCAAACATATTTAAGTCAGAAATTAAAAAAAAAAAATTTTGTATTAATATATGTGTATTTTCACACTGTCGCACTGTTGACTGATATATGTGTATTTTCACTTTCGCACTATTTTTTTAACTTTAGAACTAAAAATCAAAACCAAAAAATAAGTTGATATTAATACTTATCGCCGATAAAATTTATCATTCACTTATTATTTGTTGACTAACCCACTCAACAATTATAAATGATTTTCGACTGGATATACAAACTACTTTGAGGATTTTCAACCGCTAGAAGCTTAGGACTAATGTTCAATGGGAATTTTCACTAGTTTGCATAATTGGAATACTTGAGGTGTTGGGATAATAACGATTTTGTTGGAATTTCCCAAGCCTCCTTGATATATCCTATCATCACTTCACAACCTACATGCTTTCAAAATCAAACTATGATTGCCATGTATTTTTCAAAATTTTCACATATTTGGTATGGCTCAAGAAAATAGGATGTTCAAATAAATAGTCACACATAAATGACTCGACAACACATGCATAAGACTCAAAACATACACTCTGCTATAAAATAAACAAAATAAAAAAGAAACAAATGGAATAAAAGAAATGCATAAAAATAAACTAAATTAGTAAATCACCTCCCATACACTTAACTCAAACATTGTCCTCAATGTTTCGAAATAAATACAAGAGAGAGAGCGAGCGAGAGAGAGAGAGAGAGTAGAACCTGATTAGTCTCCACCTCCACCTTGGTTTCTTCCCGACCCTTGGTCAATATGCATATTGTGCCATATATCCACATTGTCCTCGTGGTTGTCTTGGTCTCTCACCTACCTTGGCCACATAATCCAAACGTGTCCATAAAATCATGGTTAAGGTTGGACAAATGCTCATTTATGGTTTCCATTTGAGCATGAAGGTGGTCTTTAGCTTATTGCATGAACCTCATGTGTTCCACCATCTCTTGGTGGTTTTTTTCCATTTGATATTGGGTGGTCTGCAACTGTTGAATTTGACCTGCCATGGTGTCTTGATATTTCCTTATGTGTTGCATATGCTGCATCAAAGTGGTATGAGACGTTTGCATATGACCAAAGTGTCCCATTATCTTTGTTTGTTGCTGGATCAAGGTTAACATTAGATTGTTTCGCTTAGAATCGGTTGCATTTTGAGCTTGGAGCTCCCGATATATGTCATCTAATGTAACCTGCAACACTCAAGAATATGTACCTATAAAAGAGGAAGAAGAGGGCATATATGGGGAGGTGTGTGTGGCATGTGGTGTGTGATGTGAATGGTGTGGTGGTGGTGGTAAAAGAGGGGAGGTATGCCCTACTGGTTCTATATCAGCATCTACACCATCCTCGGGAGAAAGTTGTTTAGCATTCTCATCTTCATTATTTGTGAAATCAAAAATCTAATTTCTCTCATCACGCACATCAATACGCCTAGGGCTATGAAACACAATATTGTTGATCTCATGACGATCAATCATGATGGTATACTTATGAAGACTTGTAGATTTAATAATTATTGTAAATAACATATCGCATTGTCAAGAGAAGATGTGCCTAAAAGAGGCTTAAGGGTTTCGACCTCAACTTGTAAACCCATAGCAACAACAAGGGGGTTGGCAAACCTCCAATAATAATTGATCCCATGGTGGCTCTAGATACAGTCTTGAGATGAATGAGCATATATGTTGTTGTGTTAATCTCACAAGGCCTAAAGACACAATCAATAAAGAACAACTCGTTTTTATTCACATTTCCACTATCCCTACGACTGAAAATAATATTTGCCAAAATTTTGTGAAAATAGAGGATCGCAGGGTTATGGTGTGTGGGGATTTCTTACCATCCATATCTAAGGTGTTCTCATCTGTTATCCGACACCACAATTCACAAAATTCTCTTTGGAGTTACTCTTCTTTGTCATCACATGGGATGCTGGGAGAGAGTTGACACTGTATCAGTTCTACTACGTCATTCAAAGATTTTGAATACTTTTGATTAAACATACGAAAATGGATAATGGATACAAAATGTCAAGTCCACGGATATGGTATATACTCATAAGAGCTAAATGTCAGATGTCCATAAGTTGTGTGCCTAAGTGAGGTGAAGTGATGCATACAGGCTTTGTTTATCTTGTAATATACAATGTCATATAAACCTAAAGCTCTAAGATATGCATCATCGACATACCTTGTGTCATACCTCAAATTTATCCGCCCTATTTCTATAGTTAAAATTATTTCAAACTTGGGTTATAAAATATTTCTGTTTATTTTACTAAACAGTAATTTCTATCTGATAGTTTAAAAAATATATAATAGTTTACAAGTAATTTCTTATTTCAAATAAATGAGACGGTACAATTGATAAAGAGATGAGACATGCAGGTTTAAGGTCAAGGGTTTGAAATCTCACTTTTAACATGTTAACATTTCCATTTTACTAAATTTAGCGATTTTTTTTTGAATAACCAAGTTTTTCAAAAATAACCAAGTTTTCAGAAAAATATAGAAATGACCATTTTTCAGCAAAAATTACACTATGTCGCCACTCCAAGTGGCGACTACACTACATTTACACACAAGTCACCAGTCCAAGTGGCGACATCTTACTGGACAAGGAGCAAGTTGCCACTCCAAGTGGCGACTTCTTTGAATGTTTTTTTTTGCTTTTTAAATAGCAGTGCAACCCATACCCTAATCCCTTCACTAGGTTTATCAGTATCTCCATATATTTGTGCTCATGGCATCCCCTAGACCTCCATCATGGAAGCGAACCTCATCAAAATGACTCGATCCTGAACCAGCTATTTTAAGAAGGGATGGGCATGTTATTTTCTCTCATGTCAAACCCCCTTGTAGATGAAATTTTGGAACATCTATTCGTTGGACCAACTGAAAAGAGAGCTCATGTCTTGTTTAGAGGGGGAATATCAACCCGGTGAAGTCATCAGAAGGATTCAAAGGCTTAGAACAAGGACCTCACTTGAAACCGTAGAAACGGTACATTGGTGGGATGACGTTGAAAACAACATCGATGCCATCCAAATGATGCATGGATCAAATGACATAGTTTTAACTATTGTAATTTCGTAGATTTTAATGGTTGTTTGTGTTGTTGTTTTAGTATTTGTGTTGTTATAATTTTGTTGTTCTTATATTTTAGTCTTGTTCGTGTTGTTGTTGTTTAAGTATTGTACGCGTTTGTGATGTCGTAAATCATTTGATATTTGGAATAAAAAAGTATTTTTCACTGACAAGGCTCAAGCATGGCTAAAGGTGATTGAGAAGATCTTTAGAGTTATGAATTGTACGGATGCGTAGAAGGTGCAGTTTGGTACTCATATGCTGGAGAAAGAAGCTAAAGATTGGTGGAGCAACACTGTTCACATATTTGATGAGGAAGGTGTTGAAGTTTCTTGGGCTCTTTTCCGTGATTCATTTTTGGAGAACTATCTAATAGAAGATGTGCGTGGAAAGAAAGAGGTGGAATTTCTTGAGTTGAAGCAAGGTAATGGAATCGTGGCTGAGTATGCTGCAAGATTTCAAGAGATGATTAAGTATTATCGTTATTACAATACTATGAATGCTGAGAGAACTAAGTGTCTGAAGTTTGTGAACGGTTTGAGACCTGATATCAAGAAGGCTATTAGATATCAACAGATTACTCATTTTGCTGATTTGGTGAACAAGAGTAGGATTTATGATGAGGATAGTAGGGAGAGTGCTTCTTACTACAAGATTGTGAATGATATTAAGGGAAAAGGTCAATTCCGTGGGAAACCTTATGAGGATAAGAAGAAAGCTAGTGGCGGCAAGATGTCAAGTGAGAGAAGATAATCTGCTCCGCTTTAGTGTTACAAGTGTGGTGTGGAAGGGCATTGTGCTTCTGATTGTGGAAAAGAGGTTGGGAAAGATGTTGTGAGATGCTTTAGGTGTGGCAAGGAAGTTCACAGAGTTCCTGAGTGTAGATTTAGTGCGGATTTGACTTATTACAATTATGGTGAACAAGGTCATATTAGTATTAAGTGTGAGAAGCCAAGGAATGTCCTATGAGGTTATGTGTTGATTATAGAAAACTGAACAAGGTGACTATTAAGAACAAGTATCCACTTCCAAGGATTGATGATTTGATAGATCAATTGGTTGGTGCTTGTGTTTTCAGGAAGATTGATTTGAGGTCCGGTTATCATCAAATTCGTGTGAAAGTTGAGGATATTCAGAAGACTGTCGTTTGGTCACTATGAGTATTCTGTAATGTCGTTTGGTGTGACTAATGCTCATGGTGTGTTTATGGGATATATGAATAGGATTTTTCATGAGTATTTGGATCAATTTGTGCTTGTGTTTATTGATGATATTCTGATTTATTCCAAAATTGAAGGAGATCGTGATGAGCATTTGAGGATTGTCTTATCTGTGTTGAAGGAGAAGAAGTTGTATGCTAAGCTTTCTAAGTGTGAGTTTTGGTTGAAGGAAGTGAGTTTCCTTGGATATGTGATTTCGAGTGGTGGTATTTCTATGGATCCTTCTAAAGTTGAGTTTGTATCTCGTTGGAAAGCTCTAAAATTTGTTTATGAGGTTAGAAGTTTTCTTAGTTTGGCTGGTTATTACCGTAAGTTCATTGAAGAATTTTCTAAGTTGGTGTTACCATTGACGCAGTTGACGAAGACAAGTCAAGCTTTTGTTTAGACTTTTCAGTGTGAAGCTAATTTTCAAGAGCTTAAGACAAGGTTAACAACCACTCCTATTTTGATATTGCCTAATCCGGCAGAACCATTCGTGGTGTATTGTGATACTTCTTTCGTGTTTAATAGACTTATGCACTTAAAGTTTACGAGAGGAATTATCCGACGCATGATTTAGAGTTAGTCGTTGTTGTGTTTGTGTTGAAGATTTGGAAGCATTATTTGTTTGGATCGAGATTTGAGGTGTATAGCAATCACAAGAGTTTGAAGTATCTGTTTGATCAGAAAGAGTTGAATATGAGGCAAAGAAGATGTTTTGAATTCTTGAAAGATTGTGATTTTGGTTTGAATTATCATCAGGGTAAAGCGAATGTTGTAGCTGATGCATTAAGTAGGAAATATTTGCATATGTCGATGTTGATGATGCGAGAATTGGATTTTCTTGAACAATTCAGAGATTTGAGTTTGGTTTGTGAAGCAACGTCTTCGTGTGTTAAGCTTGGTATGTTGAAGTTGACTAGTGGTATTTTGGATGAGATTCGAGAAGGTCAGAAATCTGATTTGGTTTTGGTAGATAAGTTAGCGTTGATCAATCAAGGCCGAGGTGGTAATTTTCGGATTGATGAGAATGGTATCATGAGGTGTCGTGATAGAGTTTGCATTCCTAATGTTGGGGATTTGAAGAAGAGAATTCTTGATGAAGGACATTGAAGTGGTATGAATATTCATCCCAGTGCTACTAAGATGTACCAAGATTTAAGGAAATTATTTTGGTGGTCAGGTATGAAGAAGGATATTCTGAGTTTGTGTATTCTTGTTTGATATGTCAGAAGTCTAAGATTGAACATCAGAAACAGTCTGCTTTATTGCAACCATTATCCATTCCTGAGTGGAAGTGGGATAGAATTTCTATGGATTTTGTTTCTGGATTTCCGAGGACTCTGAGTAGTCATGATTCTGTTTGGGTTATTGTGGATAGATTGACGAAATCTGCTCACTTTATTCCAATTTTGATGGATTATCCTATGGAGAAGTTTGCTAAGTTGTATATCGAGAAAGTTATGAGTTTGCATGGTGTTCCGTCGAGTATTGTTTCAGATAGAGAACCGAGGTTTACTTCGCATGTTTAGGAAGGTTTGCAAAGTGCTTTGGGTACAAAGTTGCGTTTGAGTTGGGCGTATCATCCGCAAACTGATGGTCAGACTGGAAGGACGATTCAATCATTGGAAGATCTTTTGAGAGCTTATGTTCTAGAGCATGGAGGTGCTTGGGATAGTTATTTGTCTTTGATTGAGTTTACCTATAACTATAGTTTTCATTCGAGTATTAGAATGGCTCTGTTTGAGGCTTTATATGGACGAAGGTGTAGGATGCCTTTGTGTTAGTATGAATCAGGTGAGAGTTCTGTGGTTGGACCTGAAATTGTTCAACAGACTACGGATAAAATTAAGATGATTCGGGAAAAGATGAAGATTTCCCAGAGTTGTCAAAAGAGTTATCATAATATGAGGAGGAAAGATCTTAGCTTTGAGAAAGGTGATCATGTGTTTTTGAGAGTTACTCCTATGACTGGTGTTGGTAGAGCATTGAAGTCAAAGAAGTTGACTCCACGTTTTATTGGTCCTTATCAAGTTGTTGAGAAGATTGGTGAAGTAGCCTATCAAATTTATTTTCCTCGGTCACTTACTAATCTTTGTGAGGTATTCCATGTATCTTAATTGAGGAAGTATATGCCAGATATATCTCATGTTGTGCCGCTAGATGATGTGCAAGTTAGAGATAATTTGACGGTTGAGACTTTACCGATGCGTATTGAGGATAGAGAAGTTATGCAAATTTGACGGAACGAAATTGATTTAGTGAAGGCAGCATGGGTAGGTCCTGCTAGTGGTAATGTGACTTGGGAGCTTGAGAGTCAGATGAAGGATTCGTATCCTGCGTTATTCGCTTAAGGTAATTTTTGAGGGCGAAAATCTTTTAAGTGGGGGAGAGTTGTAACATCCCGATTTTTATAGTTAATTATTAATTATTATTATATATTATATTATGTGATAATTAATTTAATTAGGTGATTTAAATGAAAATTGAATTATTTGAATATGTGTGTTATTTAAATAATTGAGTGTTATGAGTAGAATTGTGGTTATTTGGTTTTGGGCCTAAGAATTATGAATAGAAGTAATGGAGATGTGTTAAGTATTAAGCCCATTAATACAATCCTAGTTAGTAAGGGTTAGAAGGAAATCATAATTAGAATTGTCATTTGGTGAAAGAAGAGAAAGAGGAAAGAAGAGAAGAGAAGATGAGAAAAGGGAAAAGTGAAGAGGAAACCCTAGAAGAGGAATCTTCAAGAGGTAAGGGGAGAATCCATGTTATTGTTGGATTGTATGTTATGGGTAATGATTAGTAACATGCTAGGTTGTTCAATTTCAATTTCTAGAATCTTTGAATGTTAGGGTTTGAAGGGAAATTATGTTTTTCAACTTAGAATGATGACCCATGACTAGAAACATGTTAGGATACCCTTTAATGATGTTATTTGGTTGATTGGATTGGGTTTTATGTGGTAATTTAGTGGGAGAAAGAAGCTGGTTCATAGCAGAAAAAGTGCAGTACCGCAGGCCGCGCTTAGCGCTAGGAGAAGCCCGCTTAGCACGAAATGTTTTGAATTTTGGGTTTGCTTGTTCAGGAAGGCGCGCTTAGCGCGATAGGCCGGGCTTAGCGTGACCTGGAATGAGAAATGTTATTTTTAGGATCTTTTGACATGAAATCTTATATGATTATATTTATTGTAGTACTTTCATGTATGTGATTAATTGATTCGATCGTGATTGAATGTGCTTTAGATTAGTTCGAATACTATTTCAATGTATGGATAATTACTTGAATATAGTGTGTGCTATTCTTAACTGAATGTTGTGAATAACATTGGTGGAATGATATGTCATAATGTTATTGGTTATATGTGATGATATGTATATGATACATGTAATGATTTTGTTGTTGGAATATGATGTTGTGCAATTGATGGACACATGAGTTGAATGGTGATGATATGCTTGGATAAGTGAGGTTTTGTAAATAATCTTAATTTGCATATGTTATCTTGATGAGTTGTACATGCATACATTTGGCTCAATCCATGTGTGGATAAGTAGCGGTGAAACTTTGGGTTCACAACTGGCTCGATCCATGATATATAAGTAGCGGTGAAATATTGGGTTCACATTTGGCGCGATCCCATTGGGGATAAGTAGCGGAGGATTTTGGTCTTGTCTGAATCGAAAGTGGCTTGGATTATAAGGTAATGAATCGGAAGTGGGGTTAACGAAATATTCCCAAGATTGGTACCACATGCATATTTAGTCACATTTCATTGTTGTCACATGAGTCATTATTGAATATGCGATGTATGTAATGAAATTGTGCTGTTTAATCGTATGGAATTGAATCATTTGGATGGATGACATTTATGCTATGTATGATAAATATGAATATGTTATACTTGGAATGTTTGTATAATCATGTTATCTTGGAATATCACTTGAAGTGTGTGGAATCCGTGAATAGATGTTGTTTCTATATTATTTCCATTTATATACTTTTGGATAATGATGTGAATTCTCACCCTTCTGTTGTGATGTTGCCTCTATGTGGGTAACGTTCAAGTTCCGAGGATAGCGGTGCTTCGTACGAGACTAGTTGAGGAGTCTAGCTAGTTTATCCTTTACTAGGTAGTTGAGTCATTGCTTTGGTCATGTAACACAGGATTTATCTGGATTTCTGCTTTGATGAGATTTGTTATGTATTCTCATCTATTTTTATTTGTATGATTGAGATACTATGTTGATGTGGCTTTGGTGCCGATGCATGAATTCTGATGACTTGGTTATATTATGGATTCATTACTTTTTCATCCAATGATTATAGTATGAGATGTAATCATTGATAGTATCTGTGAATATTAAACAATCTGTTGTGAAAATGCATGAATTATTCTAAAGCATGAGATTCAAATATGTGTTATGATTTTGACCAGTGTGCATGTATGATTTTAATATTGAAAGAAATATCATGTGACACTCTCTTGTTATGCATTCTATTTACTCTAACTGTGTAATATATATATATATATATATATATATATATATATAAAATATTTGGGGAATTAGAAGGGGGTGTTACATCCACCACCATCAGTTCTCAAAACTTTGAGCTTTTGACCACTTTGCCTTTCGACCATAGATTTAAATTTTGTAAATACCTCGATTACTTCATTTTTCTTCTTGATCAGGTAAGTCCACAATTTTCGAATGAAATCATCTATGAATGTGACAAAGTATTTATTACCTCCATATGAATCCACATGGATTAGTCCACATATATCAGAGTATATGACTTCGAGAATAGCCTTCGACTTGCTTCCTGCGTCCTTGCTGAAGCTATTGTTGTGTTGTTTCGCTTGCACACATTCCTCACACACTTCGTTTAGAATGTCAATTTCTGGTAATCCTGAAACCATATTTTTCCTCTTTAAATATCTAATGTCTCTGAAGTTAAGATGTCCTAGTCGATAGTTCCATATCCATTCGTCTTTGCTAGCTGCAGTCTAAAGGAACTTGTGCTCCATCACATTAAGTTCGATCTTGAAGGTTCTATTCTTGGACATAGGGGCCTTCAAGATTAATCTTTCATTCACGTCAACGACACTCATCATCTTGTCTTTGACAATCAATTTGTAATTCTTTTCAACCAACAGCCCTATGCTAAGAAAGTTTCTCTTCATGCCTGGAATGTATAACACATTCGAAATTACTGACCTTTTTCTATATTTCCTCATAATAATAACATCTCCAATGCCTTCAGCTTATAGAGTATTGTCATTTGTGAATTTCACCATGTTCTTCATTGAGGGCTTTAGATTAACAAATAAATATTTTCTTCCAAAGATGTGTGATGAACATCCTGAATCCAAGTACCATTGATCCTTGAACTTTTCTTTATCTCTTGTTGTGACCATCATCAGCATCTGTTCTTCTTCATATTTAGCGAACTTTGCATCACTTCCTTTATTATTTCGCTTCTCTGGACAATCACTCGAATAGTGACCATACTTCTGACAATTGTAACATTGAATGTGACTCTTGTCAAGCTTTCAATCACCACCTCTTCCTCTATCTGCAACACCAACTCTTTGGTTTCCTTGGTATGGTCTTCTCTGATTTGACATGTTTCCTTTGTTCTGATTTCCTCTGCCAGTCGAATTGTTGTAGCCACCTCTACCTCTGTTGAACCACTTTCCTTTGCCTTTGGTTTCTTTTGCTGAATGTACTTGCAAAGCCATGTCACTCTTTGACTTACCTTAACCTCTTTCATTCATTCTTTGTTCATGAGATTCAAGCGTCCCTTGAAGATCTTCCTTTGTCAATTTCGACAAATCTTTCCCTTCTTCTTTAGCCACCGCCACGTGATCGAACTTAGGAGGCAAAGATCTCAAAATCTTTGAAACAATTGCTCTTGTTGTTAATGTTTCTCCACAAGTCTTGATTTGATTCACTAGCTTTATAACTTGTTATACCCCAAAAATTTTCCTCTTATTTCTCAATACAATCCCCATCTCCATACTCAAGAAGTTCTCAAGGGTTGACCAGATGAACCCTCTCCTAAGCAATCAACCCACAACTAGGGTTTTGATTATCTCAGGTAAAGATGAGTTCTAATGCCTCAAGTGGTCATCATACCTCCCCATATGTCTCAAGGGATCATCATGTCATGTCAAGCCTTACAGCTCAAGAAAACTCAAGATTTAGTCAAAAGTCAAAGTTTCCAAATTAGGGTTTTTGGACAAAAAGTCAACAGAACTTTGACCAGATATAACTTTCACATACTTTATCAGAAATTTTTCCACCAAAGCTCATTTTGAATAGAATTCAATTCTATACAACTTCATGTCTCACAAGCTTTGTCCAAAAATGCTTTATTTGAGAGTTATGGATCAAGACATTATAGGTCCTTCTAAAAGTCAACAAAAAGTCATCTTTTTTCAAAGAAGTGTACATGAACATGGAAACTTCAATGAATATGAAACTAAAAAGAGTGTTTATATGACATCTTGAGCTTTCTAAAAAGTCCAAGAACATTTCAAAATGTTAAAAATTGAGCAAGATACAACTTGTGCAAGTTTGGCATTTTTGAAGAGGAGCATGAAGGAAAGTACTAAGCAAAATCAAATTTCTTCTAAATGGGCTTAAGATTTTGTGATCCAAACTTGTTCTTGAGATTATCCATGACCTCCAAGACCAATTGCACGCCTTCTTTATTTTATTTTTATTTATTTTGGGTTTTATTCATTTAAATCCAATTTTAATTAAAATAAAATACTAAAAATCAAATCAGTTGATGCAAGGATGGATATTTGTCATTCTTGAGGTTCAAGCAAGTCAAAATAGCTGTCAATTTCGAAATGTATTGGATTGGCAAGGAATTGAATGAGATTGAATCCAAAAAAGGCAATATTTTGTGCAATTCCAAATCAAATATTTTCTCATTGAAAGCATATATTTTCTTCACATCTTTTGATCCAATTTCCATCCTCTATAAATACACAAGCTATTCAGATGATCTAAGGACGAAAATTGGCAGCCAAGAACCCTAACCTAACTAAAAAAACTGTGGCATTCAAGTTACCTAGCAGTCAAGGTTTTGTATCGTTTTAGGCTATTCCAAGCATTTCAATCAATTCCTTGGTGTTTTCTGAAGCTAACCAGGCCATCACCATCGATCAAAACATCCTGAAACTCAAAAACAAGAACACGGTTTGCAATTATATTTTTCAGTTTCGATTTTGCTCATATATGCATATTTAACATGTTTCGATTGTTTGTTCATGCTTAGAATGATGTTTGCAAGCTATCTGGTGGTCCGATTCGAGTTTAGATACAGGGATCGAGCTACACCATTGTTAGGGTTTCAAAGCTCCAAATTGGGGTTATTCAAAATAGACAAAATTAGACCATACCAAGGACATATTCGTGATCAGGGGCTTGGTTGCAATCGATTCCTTCCCTCACCATGAATTTATATTGCTTGTACTAAATTTTCCAAATTTGCAGGTGTTATAGTGACGGACGAAGCCGTCACCATAGATTTTAGCCACGAAATGCCCGTCAGTATAGGTATGAGAAATTTGAATCGGGCGTTTTTCAATATATTTTTAAATTTGTTTTATTATATATTGATTTTGTTTTGTTTACTAACACCAAAACACCATAGCTCAGATGGAAGGAAGTGTGTTGGTGACCTCAGGGGCAGGGGTTCGATCCCTAGCTACCCCATATATTTTTACAACTTTGCAAACTAACATGTTTTCTATTTTTTATTTTGTTTTCAAATTCTTTTCTATTTTAATTCTTTTCAAATATTTTTTAAACTATCATAAAAATCACAAAAGATTTTCCTTTTAGATTTAGGTTAATAAAACTTTTAATTAATTCTTGACATAAAAATAATTTATTTTTATCATGATTTAAATTATTTTTCATAATTAATTATTAATTAACATTTAACCTATTTTTTTCTACACTAAAATCAATCCACAAAATTCCAAAAAAATGTTTTTTTTCTTATTTAAATTAGGTTTAGTAACCCTAAAAACATTTTTACTAATCTCCAAAACATTCTCACTAACATTTTTCTTATTATTCTGATTATTTGTTTACTATTCGTATTTAAATTCTAGAAAACGATGTATAGGTCGCAAGGTTTATTCTGTAATAGCGTAGATTTAAACTTTCTGTCTTTACTTTCCGCACCTATATTATGTAACTGCCCCAAAGACATGTAATAGTGTAGGACATTTACTTTCCGCACTTTAATTTTCTATACATATTAACTACTTAATTGTATAGTAACTAGGGTTTGTATGGCAAGATAAAATCAATCTTAGAACACCCTAATTGACTAATATATATGAATCAAACACACTCTTTCACACTTGCACCCCTTTAGGGTATCCTCTCTTGTTGCCTTTCGAATACAATGGTCATGTCCCTCGAACGTAGGGGTACCATTAGCAAAGTTGCCTACGAATAACATCACCATAGTCCCTTCGATACAAAGATCATAGTCCCTCGATGACCCTCGATGTTGCGTACGAATACATGATCTTGTCCCTCGATTGTTGCCTACGAATAAGTGATGATCGTCCCTACGAATTTACTAAGGTATCCCTACATGTTGCCTTCAATGACCATACGATGATCCTACGATTGTCCTTTCATATCCAACGGATAAAGTTACCTACCAACTAATGGTATGGATAGCCTTATTCTAAAGGAGAAGGAAAAATAATATGAAACGACCATTCTGAGTAAGTAAATAACACTCTATTGCTTGCTCCAATCAAAATGCTTTTCACACCTCACACTTTTCAAAAACTCTTTTCAAACACTTTGTATGCATTCCAGCGAGAATCATTACAAAGTTAAATTTTTTCAAAATAAACATTTCCGAACACTTCGTATACATTCCAACGAGAATCAATACGAAGACAAAGCGAAATATATTTTCAAAATACTTTTCAAACTACACAAACACAGAAAGCAATTTTTTTAAAGTGAGCTAAGCAACTAAAGAGCACGTAGATAACTACGGATGGAAAGGGTGCTAATATCTTCCCTTTTCATAATTGTCTCCCATACTCAGAATCTAACGAAGGTATTTTCTTATTCTTTTCACCTTCCCTTTATTGGATAAAAGAAAAGTCGGTGGTGACTCTTGATATCCGCAACATTTGTGATAAAACTCAAAACAAACAAATCAGTTCTCTCACCGTGTTACATAACCCTAGTGAAGAAATCAAATATGCTTTCACTGTCTTCCATCTGAAGCAATTCATACATTCTCTTGTGACTTTGTAACCTCACCTCTTTCACCTTTTTCAGCGCCTCCAAAATATTTCTTAAGGGTCTCCCAAGTTTCTTTTGCAGATTCTGAATCACTAACATTTTCAAAGTTGTCTGGACTCATGCATTGATGAATTATAAAGAGAGCTTTATAACTCTTCTTCTCTGATTCTATGTGTTTTTTCTTTTCTTCTTTAGAAAAATGTTCTTCAAGCTCTTCTACTTCATCCTTTATAAGATCCCAAAGACCTTGACAACGAAATAAAACTTTCTTCCGCTTGCACCAATTCTCATAGTTATCTACTTTCAGAATTGGTAGACTTGCAGGATAATTCACATTCCCATAACTCACTGCCATCGTGAATTCTTCTTCTTTAATCGTTCTTGATTGTTCTTCCCTTGAACCGATTAACCGAAGCTCTTGATACTAAATGTTAGAAATCCACCAAAATCTATGATGAATTTCTACCAATCTTGATGAACAAGATTGATATCACCACACAAAAACAATGAACAATCAAAGAAAATAAAAGAAGAAGAAAGAATTATTTCTGCAGAGTTTCTCTCTGCCCACAAACTGTGAAAAACTTTATTATTCACTTTGCAACTGCAATATAGTGAATGACTTGAATTACAAAAAAAAAAGGTTACTCCCTCTATTTATAGATTTAAGTTAGCTCGCTCCCTCAGCTAAATCAAATATATTCTATTTTAGATTTAAATCAAATCTATTTAAATATAAAATCAAATTTGTGTGTAACAAATTGTTTCCACACTCTTAAATCAAATCAAGTCAAATATTTTCTGACACAAGGAAATACTTTCAACAATTACTACTTTTAACTTATTATTAATACTTATAACTAGAGCTGTCAAAATGGACCGAAGTCTATGGACCGGTCTATCGGTCCAAAAAAAGTTAGAGTCTGCGCCTTATTTTTCAAGCTCATTTACTTCCGGAACTTTTAGTGTGGCCCTAAAAAACCCTAAAAAATATGGGTCAGCCCGTATGGGTCATGGGTAGTCCACCAGTCCGAAAAATATTTTTTTAAAAATATAATTAGAATTTATCATTTCTAAATTATAATTGTTATAGAATTTTATAACAATTTGTTGTTATAATTGTTATAACATTATAATTGTCATGAATAATTATAACTTAAAATTTAAAATTTAGTTAAGTATTTTGGATAGTTTGAATTAAGTTAATGTGTTGTTTTATATTTTAATTGTTAACTTATATGAATTATTTAGAGATCTTAATTTTAGATATGAAATTTAATATATATATATATATATATATATATATAAAGTGTTATTGCATGCAATTGTATGGTTACATATAAAAATAAGGATAAAATTTTAATTTTTAAGAAATAGGCTCGTTTAGAACCGGATAACCCGCAGTCTAGACAAGACTGGGCCTAAATAATAAAAATCAGATCCATTTAAATATGAGTTTTTTGAGCTTTTAAAAAATATGCTCGTTTAGAACCGGATAGCCCGCAGTCTAGACAAGACTTGGCCAAAATAATAAAAATCAGATCCATTTTAAATATGAGTTTTTTGAGCTCGACCCTAAAAAATCCGAGGTCCGTATAGACCAGCTCATTTATGACCGAATAGCCTATTTTGACAACTCTATTATAGCCTTATCAACTTAATCTATCAAACAGATAATTAATAAAACTAATGAACCAAGGTCCTCCGTAGACCAACCAAAAAAAACTGCATTATCAATACATGTGCTTATTTGGCTCTCTTTTTTTTCTTTCATGGAAGCTCTTATATGTTGGAAAGAAAAGGAAAAAGTTTAAATTATTTGAAGAAAGGAAGATGCATGGGAGAAGTTAGTGGCCAACACGAAAACGCATTAACAGCAAAGAAAGAGTAAAATCATAGAGTCAAAGGAGTCAAACACCAAACTTGTCTACTTTAAACAAGTAATTTGTTCCTTTTCTAACTATACTATATACCTTATAGGAGACTCCTTTTTCTTGCTTCAACCCCATCCATGTGTCTACGATTCTTTACTTGGAAAATGGAAAATAGTATCCTAAGTCCTAACCATAACAAAGCATGTTCATTGTTCAGTAATGTACATTTTTTTTTGGCCAATTTATCATGCATCACTTTATAGTTAAACATATATCATAAAATGTTACTAAGCAGTTTGTAGTTTTTAGAGACAGTGCTGTCCTTTTTCCTTTTTCTTTTCTTAGTTTCCTTCTAACGTAGTAGTGCTCTTTGGGTTTAAAAAGTGATTTGCCATTTGTTTTGGTTGCAAGAACACAACTTTGGCAGAAAATTTGTGTTTTTAAAATGTGTATATGCTAAATGATTTTCGGGGTGCCAAGCGTTCATCAACTTTTTGAAACACTTTTTAAAGAAAAAGATTCACTAAACAAGAAACAACCAAGTACAAAAGAATGTGGTTTACAACATGAGGGGTGATTCATTAAACTAATAAGAGTTGGGTTCAAAAGAACGTGTTTGGCCAAATAATGAGGTGTTAATATCTCACCCGCAATTATACATGCTACCTTTAGAAGGGTATCAAAAGATAAAATTATTCAAACTCAAAACAAAATTTCAAAAATTCTAAATATGTGATACTAGACCGAAAATTTGAAATTTCTAAGTCGATACCGGAAATTTGCTGAACAAGTAAGAAATTTACAGTAGATTTGTGAAATTTCCGGTACATTATACTAGAATTTTCAAAAGATATCTGATATATTTGAACCGAAAATTTTGTAACTTCCGATTAATATGTTATCTTTCAAACTGAAAATTTTAAGTTTCTGGAGCTTAATAGCATGTACAAAAAATTTCGAATTTCCCGGTAGTACATATTTTTCTAATTTTTTCAATGTTAGAGAGGACCAGAGACAAAGATGGTTTTGTTGCGGGTAGGGTTGTAGATATAGTGGAAGCTTTGGCCCGGGCTGACGAGGCACATGCTTCTGAACTACGGGTTGTCCTACGACCGATTTTCACCAAAAATTGATGGCTGAGCAGCAGGCGTAGTTTCGCGCACCCTGTCGTCGAGGACTTAGAGTTTATACTGCCGATGAGGTACATACTCTTGCTCCTTCTCATGTTCCTGCGATTGAGCCGAAGATTGAGCAGCATATTAAGGAGGTTGTGTCTATTGTGGAGGACGCAACTGAGTCGGCAACCGAGCAAGTTGTGGAGCCGACACGTGAGGAGATTGTAGAGCAGGATGAGGAGGTTGTTGTTGAGCGAGTTAACGAGGTATCCTCCACTAATACAGACACCACGACTTGTGCGTCTACTAAACCATCAGTTCACACTAATGTAACTTTTTCAGGAGGACCTTCAAACAAGTCTGTGCTGATAGGATTTGCTGACCATATCGCTTACAGGATATAGCATGGCGAGATATATATTTTTCTTTCTTTAATTGCATGGAGATGATATTTTTTAAGTGTATGAAAGTTGATGTATTTTATTTTTTACTTTAGCAATGCTCGCTGCTGATTGTCGCTTCTCATAGTTCAAAGTTGAAGAACTTCCCAGAGAGTCTCATGCCTGAGGAGCTTAGCAGTATTTTTAGAGATTCTTATTTGTTGGAGTTCGTGCAGTGCTCCTTGACCATGTTGGACGCCTCTCTATAGTTTACTTTTGTTGAGCGGTAGCATCCAGAGACATCATCATTTCATCTTTCATTTGGGGGAGTTAGAGGAGTTTAGGTTTAACCGCTTACTTTTCCATGTGCAGAAGATCCAACGTGACCCGCTTACTTTTCCATGTGCAGGAAGATGGAAGAACAAGCGGGCCCATCCAGGAGTTGTGATGGAGTACAGGAGGAGCCTCGATGCACACCGTATATGATGTCGTATGGACATCATATACATCTCATCAGCCTCATCGTGCTTTTGAAGATTCTACTTTGTATTCAGGACATATTAGATGGGAGGACCATATTGCTAGACACTTGTCTGAGAGGTGTCTACGCCAGTATAATTATGTACAGGACATTCCTAGTCCAGTTCCGAGACTCCAACTGGTGGCATTGATAGATGGTTTTAGAGTCACACATCAACTTTCCCCGTGAGATCATGGATACAATAGTTGTGGTTCAACATCCATCACAATGCGATGATGGATACCTGGAGTGGTTTTACAGTGTGTCGCACCCTCGAGTCTTACCACAAACTGCAACATCTGATGTTCCGAGGCCTTCAGGTGTCAGGGTTTTTTCCAATCCTCCACCACCACCTTTACATCCCACGGGTGATCAGGATAGTTGTCTACAATTTATTGCAGTTCATTTAGATAACCTCATGTATTTGGTAAACCCTGATGGTGAGATATATCCTGGTTTATATAGTTTAGCCGACGTAGCTCGTGGAGGGCCTATATAGATATATTTTATTTTGGTTGTATTATATGTATATTTTATGACACACAGACTTTTTATTTATTACATAACATTTTGGAGATTACATGCTACGAATCGATGATTAACATAAAATAAAACAATACATCAAACATAAACCAAAAACAACTAAACATGAAAACCTAGGCATTATCGGATGTTTATGGATGTTTTAGTGTCTTGATTATGTCGTCGAAGGATCTTCAGATCTCCGCATCCAACTCGATCAGACCTTTAGTTATCCTACCGCAAAATAATTTCCACATGTCTGTCACATCTTCATCATTCTTCAACTCAATCAGGTTGTATTTAACCCTTCTATTTGTAGTAATTCAATCCTCCTGAAACCCGATCTTTGTCACCCTTCCGTTATCGGAATCAGACAGTAGTTCATTCAACTTATCTTTCAAGTTTTCAAAGGATGTCGTGCCATCTGGAAGCTTGAATTCAACATCAGGGTTGTTTCTATTGAAATATACTTCTGCCTTAATCAGAAATTAAGGAAGAGGCATTGTTTCAAAAAAAATTGTAGCATTTTCCCCTATTTATACAAATGGTGATGCATTCTAAACCACACAAATTTGTCGGTGCAATCTGAACCCTCCAAAGATGTCGGTAAAATTGCAATCGTTAAACAACTTGAATAATTAAACTATTGAAAATTTCAGTATAATTAAAATTTCTGGTACAGCATGGTAAATTTGAAATTTGTTGAATACTAAAAATTTCAAATACATTATCGAAAATTTACATATATCGAACTTTTTACAGGGATGTATAGAAAATTTTGTTTGTACTAAAAATCCGAAAATTTATTTACAACTCAACAAGAGTAATTCTGAGATAAAATTAAAAAAAATTGAAGAGGTAACATGTATAATTTGAGGGTGGGGTGTTAATTCCTCCCAAATAATAGCCTACTCAATTGTAATATTTAAAAACAACAATAAAAATATTTCTCAATCCACTTCATGAATTTTTTTTAGGGTGAACACTCTAATATTCTATGGGTGTTAGAATTCTAAACCAATCAAACACCATGATTTAATGTCACATAATTTTTTTATATTTTATTTTAAAATAAATTAAAGTTTTAATATAATTTACACTAAAAACTAAAAAGACCTGTATCCAACTTAAACTCATAGGTAACAAAGAATTTATCTTTTTTTAGACACCCAACAAATAATTAATTTTGTTCCTCGTCGAAAATCTTCCTTTAGAATCTCGTCGGAAAACTTCCTTTAGAATCGTATGATTATAAATATGTGATCAAATTTCTATACCTCATTCAACCATTTATCTCGTATTTTCTTAAGCCCACACAAAGAAATTCCTTTTGTTTTCACTTGTAGCGTGTGGTTACAAAATCAATTTATTTTTTTGACATCATTAACTTCATAATTGTTCTAAATTAAAGGTAGTTATGTATTTCTATATCTCTTTCATTTAATTTATAATATGGTCTTTTGTTTTAGTAATGTTGAATTCGCTTAGAAGGAAGCTTCTGATCCCTTTGATACCCTTTTCGAAAGGATTCTTTCGTAGTCGTGTCAATATATGTTTGATTATATTTCTTTCACATGCAACGACGATAGATATGGTGTACTATAATATACTCAACCTAGTCTCTAAAGAACTAGATGTTGTTGTCTGGATGTTGATGTACCAGAGGTTGTCAGCACAGTGTTCATAAACCCAAGGCTCGGTCTCCTGTGCCCAATGCACTTAGGTCTCTCATGCGAGAGACGTTTTTTTCATTTTTTTTCTTTCTCAAATAAACAAGAAACATTAGATTAGGTGTCTACAATATCATTCAATGCACTATCACACACAATATCACTACCATCTCTTATTATATATAATATAATATTCATAATTATTATATATATTATATATTATTATGTATTAATTATTAAATCATTATTATATTAACTCTATTATATCAAATTGATTAACAACCATGATACTCTTTTTTTTAATTAGCAGTTGTTATATTTGGTGTTTCTTCAATATTATTACCAAATTACTCATATACTAGGCATGGGATAAAATTTATTTAAATAAATAAAATATTTTAAAATTAATTATAATTTACAAATAAATATAATTTTAAACTTACAAATAATTTAAGAAAATAAAAAAATTTACATTCTAAAAAGAATAAATAAAAACTCAACTTTTCACTATTTATTATCGGATGTTATTTATAATTCAAATTCTTATTTTATCAAGAGTGTCTATATTAAAAAAAAATAGTTTTCCACTATTAGTTATATATAATCATATGAAAATATAACATTTAATTATATAATTAATGTACCATTACTCACTTTTTTTTACTACTTCCATTACTCGCTATTTACTATAATAACTATATATGATTCAATTTCTAATTTTATAATTAGTGCATATTAAAAATATGTAAATTTTAATTTTTTTTTACTATTTAATATATTAACATTTATGTTGCATTCAAAATTATAATTCTACGGTTCGTATCATTTAAAAAACTTAATAGTTTTTTTTTTATTGTCAAGGAATATCATCATTGCAAATTCTAACTCAATAAAAATATATCAAATAATATAGATTGAGTTATTTTTTTATTTAAGCTACTAATAAAAAAATTAGTTTACAATTATTTTGATTCTTATTAATTTTTAAACATTCAACATTTTCTCAAATTTTCAAAGAAATTAATTGAAAACATTTCATACAATTAAAACGAATCTTTCTTTTCTTTCATTATTTCTAAAATTCAACATATTCTCAAATATTTGGTTATAAAATAATATATAATAATGACTTAAATAAAAAAATTTAAAAGAATATTTAACAAAAAAAATCATGAAAAATCTTCGAGAAAAATATTGAACAAAAAATCTTAAAAATTAAATACCAAAATTACAAATTTTAATATTTTGATTTAGGCATATTATACATAAACCAAATTAAATTAAAAAAAATCTGGGTAAAAAGTAAAAACACTTTCTCTCCAACTCCCTCCATCTCATTAATATTTAATTATAAGAAGACTTTCATTTTTGGACCATGTAATCAAGCGTAGAAATCAAAATTGGATGTACACTATCCATTTTCTACTGATATAATATAATATAAGCATTGCATTCATCAACAAAACTAAAACAAAAGACTAATATATTTTTCTCTCAACAAAACAATTATTCTACATAAATCTAAAAAACAATTTTTCATCCGAAAAGGAAAAACATAATTTGCAGAATTAATGAGTAGTTATATCATACAGATTTAGTGAACCATCTTCATTATAATTAACTTAATGGACACTTGGGTGTTGACCATTTTAGTCTTCAAAACTCTTGATTTTGGTCCTAAAATGCATTTGTTCAGTATAATAAAATTCAGTAAATAGCCCGTCTTATTAGCAACTAAAACGGAGCCTCCGCCTTGCCGTTTTGAGAATTTGCAATCATCCTAAGCCAAAAATACACAATACAATCTGTATAATTTAAATCTAAATTATCAACAATAGGTAAATCAACTTATGTTTCATAGATGGTAGTGATTTCTCCATGTCATGTAACTAACATATGATCAATGGGCATATGTTTAAGTGCTCCATTAATCAAACACACCAAAAGAAGATTTGTGAATTATAAAAATGATCATTGGTAATTACAACAAATACAAAATATATTGAAACAAAGGTGATGATTTTGATGATTACACTTTGGAGAAGAATACCAATTCTTGCATACCAAACTGAAACAAAGGTGATCTTTATTTTCTACCAATTTTTCTAAAATCAAACTCAATGGAAGTGCTTCTAAATTTCCCGAATCTACTATCTGCATTGACAGAGAAATTAAAATACTGACAAATTGAAAATCAAGTAATATAATGTTACAAATTTAAGAAAAGAGATGAACAAATGATGAAATCTAATGTTGCAGTTTAGTGTGTATATATAAAGTTTCAGTTTTATGACTAAATCTGACTAAATCTTTTTTCTTACCAAACCACACTAAACAAATGCCATATTTTCAAACTAAACAAATATCAGATTTTTTTAAACTAAATCAGGAATCAAGATCTTTTTCAGATAAAAGCAGATTTGTACTAAAATCACCAAAAAAATCATTTAAAAAAAATTGAATCGAAGGAAAATTGCATAACATCAAGGACTTACGAGTAATAGTAATGATGATTGATGATAGAATTAAAATCACATCTTGTGAATTATGCAAGATTCAAAACTTGAATTATTTATGTAGATAAAATCACTTCCTTAACAAAGTCTGGATTTTGTAGCCTTAGCCATTGCAATCTTCAATGAAAATGACATATCCTTTTTTCTCTCGATCAACAACATATGGATTTTCCTTAACCGAATTGTCGAAACTTTCCAGTCAATTCCGACGACCATCTAACCTTTTGAACAATATAATGAATTTTGGTCATAATATTCACGCAGCTTTGAACCATTCCGCAAATATGAAATATTCGAAATTTAATATTCAGAAACTAATAAAACTCACACTCGTGTACATATAATTGAAAGAAACTCAATACAGTAAGAGAGAAGAATGACCTACTTCCAAGGGTCTTCTGGAAGAAAAATCTACATGATGACCTAGGGAAAACATAAAAGTTAGCAAGAAGCATAACAATAATCACAACTTCATTGCCACAGTTTGTAAATAACGGTATTTTCTCATCCCCCAACTAATTCAATCCTTAACAAACGTTATAAAATACAAAACATTTCATTCACCCTAACATTTCATTGTGACCCTAACCCAAAACATAATTAACAAATCAATAATTAAATCATATAAACCCTAAGCAATTAGTAATTATAGCAACACATGCATCAACAGAATCAACAACTGAAAAAATAATTTTTCATTCAATCAAAACTGAACTTACAAGTAAACATGACCTAAATTGGTTAATTCGATGATATAAGATTACTGAAGAACACAAGAAAGGGGAAAACGAAAAACCTTGCAGATTGACATGTGATTTTGACACCTCCAACTTCAATCTGAGAGCCTTTGAATTTCATATTCTTTTTCAGCGTTACGCTTCTACGCTCTATGAACTTTCGAATCTGGAATGGATCTAAGCTAGTGGTTTTTTAGAGAGAGGTGGTGGTGACGGTAGATATGACGAAGAAAGAGAGATGAGGGCGGTTTTAGGGTTTGTGTGGAAAAGAGAGAGAAGAGAGAAGGTGGGACCCAGACAGAAAGAGGAAAGTGTGGGAAGGAAAAGTGTTTAAAATATAGAGATAGAGAAATAAAAGAGATAGAGGTGTATCTTGAAAAAACAAACTATAAACTGGAAAATGAAAAGGTGTAATACATTGAAAACAAACGAAATAATTACTGAATTAGAGACTTAATAATTAATTAAGACATAACTTCATAATTATAATTTACATTAAAATTAAAATTAATAATGTTTTTTATTTAAGAACTCAACGTCTTTTTTTAATTTAAAATAAAATGATTTAAATTAAAAAAATCTCACGCTAATTTTATTTTTTGAAATTTAAAACTCTCTGTTTTCTTTTAAATATAAAAAATAAATTATATTTAAATTAAGAAATCTGACATTAATTTTAATTTTAAATTTTAAAATTGAATGTTATTTTTAAAAATTAAGAAATAAATTATGTTTAAATTAAAAAATATTACCTAAGTTGTATTTTATGAAATTTTAAAAAAAAAACAAAATTCTAAATTTAAATTTACAAAGTAACGTTTATTTAATTTCAAAACTAAAGTTTATTTAAAATTTAATATTTTTTAAAAATTCTCATGTGTTTTTTTTTTTTGTTTAATTACAACATTGATCTTTTTTTAATTTTGATATCCTATTTTAAAATCTAAGATTTTAATTTTTTTTTCAAGTTTTCTTTTAGATATTAACCCCTTATTCCACTTAAGTGTCATTTTATATGACAATTGAAGTGATGATGTGTCGTGACTGAAGTAATAAAAAATAATTTACACATCAGTTATAATAACTTTTATTTAAATAATATATAAAATTATTAAATTAAGAAATTTAAAATAAATAAAATGAAATTATCATAAGTGCTATATTAAAGTTAATTTATATGGTAGATATTCTTTAGATGTTTTTTTCAAATTTTTCTATTCAGATCTTCTTCTTTACAAACCCATAAAAATTTAATAATATTCATATATTAAAGACTAAGATGAAAAACTTCTAGATATATTTATATAACACTGAGGAACTCCAGAGAGTTTCAAATACCACAAATTAAGATGAGTACTACAAAAAATGTATTTGTGGTGGCAATAATCCCGTCGACCATCATCTGTTAGATCACTGACATGATTTGCACATACTCTACCATCATCTGTTACATCCCTGACATAGTATACCATCATCTATTACATCACTGACATAGTCGACCATCATACGTTACATCTCTAGCATGGTTCACACATAGTCTACCATCATGTGTTACATCCCTGACATTGTAGACCATCATATGTTACATCCCTGACATGGTCGACCATCATTTGTTACATCCCTGACATGGTTCGCACATAGTCTACCATCATCTGTTACATCCCTGACATAGTTGACCATCATCTGTTACATCTATGATGATGGTCCACCATCATTTGTTACATCCCTGATGATGGACGACCATCATTTGTTACATCCCTGACATGGTAGACCATAATCGGTTACATCCCTGACATATTCGACCATCATCTGTTACATCCCTGACACGGTTCACACATTGACCACCATCATCTGTTACATCCTTAACATATTAGACCATCATCTATCACATCCCTGACATGGTAGACCATCATTTGTTACATCCCTAACAAAGTTGACCATTATCTGTTACATCTCTGACATGGTTCGCACATGGTTAACCATCATCTGTTACATCTTACACATAGTTTACCATCATCTGTTACATCTCTAACATGTTCGACCATCATCTGTTACATCTCTAACATGGTCGACCACCATCTATTACATCTTTGACATGGTTCACACATAGTCTACCATCATCTGTTACATCCCTAACATATTCGACCATCATCTATTACATCCTTGACATGGTTTGCACATAGTCTACCATCAATTGTTACATCCCTAACATGGTAGACCATCATCTGTTACATCGTAGACCATCATCTGTTACATCCCTGACATGGTTCTCACATAGTTGACTATCATCTGTCACATCCCTGACATAGTCGACCATCATCTGTTATATGCCTAACATGATCGACATTCATCTATTATATCCCTGACATAGTTCTCACATAGTCTACCATCATCTGTTACATCCCTGACATGGTTCGCACATAGTTGACTATCATCTGTCACATCCCTGACATAGTCGACCATCATTTGTTAAATCCTTGACATGGTCGACCATCATCTATTACATCTAATACATGGTTCGCACATAGTCTACCATCATCTGTTACTTACCTGACATAGTTGACCATCATCTGTTACATCCTTGACATGGTTCGCACATAGTCTACCATCATCTGTTACATCCCCGACATGGTCGACCATCATCTGTCATATCCCTGACATGGTAGACCATCAATTATTACATCCCTGACATAGTTCACACATAGTCTACCATCATCTATTACATCCCGGACATGGTCGACCATTATCTGTCACATCCCTAACATGGTAGACCATCATTTGTTACATCCCTGACAAGGTTTGCACATAGTCTACCATCATCGGTTACATCCCTGACATAGTCGACCATCGTCTCTTACATCCCTGACATGGTTTGCACATAGTCTACCATCATCTGTTACATCCCTGACATGGTCGACCATCATCTGTCACATCCCTGACATGGTTCGCACATAGTCTACCATCATCTGTTACATCTTTGACATAGTATATTATCTTTGGTTACATCCCTGACATAGTCGACCATCATCTGTTACATCCCTGACATGGTTCACACATAGTCAACCATTATCTGTTATATCCTTGGCATACTAGACCATCATTTTTTACATCTCTAACATGGTCGACCATCATATGTTACATCCCTGACATGGTTCGCACATAGTTGACCATCATCTGTCACATCCCTGACATAGTCAACCATCATTTGTTACATCCCTAACATGGTCGAGATTCATCTAGTACATCCCTAACATAGTTCCCACATAATCTACCATCATCTGTTACATCCCTAACATGGTCGACCATCATCTGTCACATCCTTGACATGGTAGACCATCATCTGTTATATCCCTGACATGGTTCACACATAGTTTACCATCATCTATCACATTCCTGACATAGTCAACCATCATCTATTACATCCCTGACATGGTTCGCACATAGTCTACCATCATCCATTACATCCCTGACATGGTCGACCATCATTTGTCACATCCCTAACATGGTAGACCATCATCTGTTACATCCGTAACATGGTTCACACATAGTCTATTGTTGTACCCCAAATTTTTCCCTCCTATTTCTCAAGTCAACCCACATCTCTATACTCAAGAACTTCTCAAGGGTTGACCAGAAGAACCTTCTCCTATGCAATTAACCCACAACTAGGGTTTTTATTCTCTCAAGTCAAAAATGTTTTATATTGCCTCAAGTTAGCATCATGCTTCCTCACATGTCCCAATGTATCTCCATGTCAAGTTTCAAGCCTCACAGCTCAAGTTTGCTCAGTCAATTTCTCAAATGGTTGAAAATTAGTTGTATTGGACAAAAATTTAATTGTGGTCAACATATAGTCAAACTTCATCATTTTTGGTCAACATCAAGGTTTTGAAGTCACATTCATCATTTGATCAAGGGTTGATGATGATTCATCAAGAAAACTCAAGATTTGGTCAAAAGTCAAAGTTTCTAAATTAGGGTTTCTTGATAAAAAAAGTCAACAGAACTTTGACCAAGCATAACTTTCACATACTTTATCATAAATTTTTCCATCAAATCTCATTTTGAAGAGAATTCAATTATCTAAAGCTTTGTGTCTCACAAGAGTTGGCAAAAAATGTTTCATTTGACAGTTATGGATCAAGACATTATAGGTCCTTCTAAAAGTCAACAAAAAGTCATCTTTTTCCAAAGAAGTGTACATGAACATAAAAGATTCAATGAATATGAAACTAAAAGGAGTATTTATAGGACATCTTGAGCTTTCTTAAAAGTCCAAGAACACTTCAAAATGATAAATATTGAGCAAGATACAACTTGTGGAAGTTTTTACATTTTTGAAGAAGTGCATGAAGGGAAATACTAAGCAAATTCAATTTTTTTTCCAAATGGGCCATAGTGTTTATAGTTTGGGCTTATTTATAAGATAGTCCATGACTTTTAAGCCCACTTGCACGCCTCTCTTTAATTTATTTTATTTATTTTGGAATTTATTCATTTAAATTCAATTTTAATTAAATAAAATACAAAACAAGAGGCAAGGCGTGTTGGGCTTGGTTTCTAAGTTCCTTGAGGTCCAAGAGAGATCATGAAAGTTGGCAAAAACGCATGGCATGTGATTGAAGCAAAATAGGAAGCTTTTCATGAAAAATTGAAAGATTGGCAATCAAATATTTTTACATTGAATGCCATATACTTTCTCCATATTTCTTGACCTAAATTGTCCCTCTATAAATAAAAAAGAACATCAGATGAAAAGGACAAGGTTTGCTACACTCAAAACCCTACACGAAAATTCCAAAAATTGCAAACCTAGGGCAAGTTCGTATCAAAATTTCCAACCGTTTTCACTCAATTCCAAGGATCGAATCATACTCCTGAGGTTTCCAAGAACTAATCCAATCATTCACACGAGTTCAAAGTATCTAGAAATCGCCTCCAAGAAGTTGCATCGGTTTTGGTAAAATATCTTGAATCGATTTCAATTTCTATGCATATTTAACATATTTAATGTGTTTGTTCATGTTCAGGATGTTGTTTAGAATAGGTCTGACGTTTTAGATGTATGCTTTGAGGCTTAAATCACATCGTGTCATTGTTAGGGCATAAGTGTCCACAAGCTTCGAACCCATCGATATAGACACTTTCAGGCCAAAACGACACCACCGTTAGATTCGTAGCCTTTTAATTATTCGATATGGACTATTTGTTTTCGTTTTAGAAGGAGGTGGAAACCACTGTCCACGGTGGTCAAGGGTTTCAGAGAAGAACCCTGACTTTGGCGTGTCAAAACCTTTCCATCTGATTGGTTCATTTGAAAATCATGGGTCCCAGCGCGTGTTTGCTTTTTTAATTCTGATTTTCATGAAATTATATCACATATATACTTATCCTTGTAATATAATTCATGGATGTATTATCGTCCCAACAATCAAGAGTGCGTACTTAGTCCTTACCTCTTCTATGGCATGGGTTTGATCCCTGCCTTTTAGCCAAATTTTCATTTTTTTCTGATTTTTACACCTTCATGCATATATACTTTTGGAAGCAAGTTTCTAACACCAATGGCGTGTGGTTGAGTGGAAAAGTTTTGTACCTATAACCCCAGGGTTACGAGTTCAACACCCTGGGGGGCCAAAACTAATTTTTAACACTAATTCTTTCATATTTTCCTCTTTCTAACCTTTTTTTTCAATTTCTTTTCTTATTTTAATTTCTCTTCAAATAATTTTAAAACTATTTTCTAAAATCCTAAAAATTGTTTTAATTTTAGATTTAGGTTTTAAAAAAATCTTTATTTAATTTTGACACAAAAACATTTGATTTTTCTTCGCATTTAATTTATTTTTCTTAATTAATTAGAATTCGGGTTTTCTTAATTAAAATAAACCACAAAAAATCAAAAATATTTTCTTTCTAGTAATTAGGGTTTACAGTAACCTTCAACTTTTTTGCTAATCTTTAAAACATTTTTCTTACTAACAAAAAATCTTTTACTAACGTTATTTCCTCTTATTCCGATTTAATCATTCTCGCAATATTTTTTCGATTATTGTAACTGCTCACAAGTTGTAATAGTTAGGTTTAATTTCTCGCATTTTTGCAAATATTATGTACCTGCTCACATGATGTAATAGCTTAAACTAGGGTTTATTTTCCGCATATATTTTCTGCTCCTCCTATTATGTATCTGCCCCAAAGCCTTGTAATAGCTTAGGATTTACTTTCCGCACTTTTACTTTATGCACTCTCTTATAAACTGTCTATAATTGTTTAGATGTATGCTAATAGGATTGTATGGCAAGAATTAAAATCAATTGTAGATCACCTTAACAATCAAGATAAGATATCTGAATCAAATACACTTTGCACACTCACACCCTTAGGGTATCATCTCTTGTTGCCTTACGAATAAAATGGTCATATCCCTCAAACGTAGGGGTACCATTAGCAAAGTTGTCTATGAATAAAATCATCACAAAGATCATAGTCCCTCGATGACTCTCGATATTGCCTACGAATATATGATCTCGTCCCTCGATTGTTGCCTATGACTAAGTGATGATCGTCCCTATGAATTTGATAAGGTATCCTTACATGTTGCCTTCAATGATCATACGGTGACCCTACGGTTGTCCCTTCACATCCAGCGGATAGAGTTACCTACCAACTAATGGTATGGATAGAACTGTCCTAAAGGAGATGGAAAATAACATGAAACGACCATTTTGAGTAGGTAATATGACTCTATTGCTTGCTCCAATCAAACAAATCACTTTTTACACCTCACACTTATTTTCAAAATACTTTTCAAACACTTTGTATACATTCCAACGAGAATCATTATAAAGTTAAACATCTTTTTTTTCTAAACAAATATTTTCGAACACTTCATATGCATTCTTGAGGACTGATACAAGAATCATTATGAAATCAAAGAGAAATACTTTTCAAAAAAAACTATTCAAACCATACAAACACATAAAGCAATTTTTCAAAGGTGAACTATGAAATTAAGAGCCTGTAGATAACTACGGATGGAAAGGGTGTTAATACTTTCCCTTTTCATAATTACCTCCCAGTACTCATAATAGATAAAAGGTTTTTCCTGTTCTTTTCACCTTTCCTTTATTGGATAAAAGAAAAGTCGGTGGCGACTCTTGCTATCCGCAACATTTGTGATAAACGCAAAACAAAAAAGTCAGTTCTCCCACCGTGTTACATCTATCATCATCTTTTACATCCCTGACATGGTTGACCATCATCTGTTACATTCCTGACATGGTTCGCACATAGGCTACCATCATCTGTTACATCCCTGACATAATAGACCATCATCTGTTACATCCCTGACATGGTTCACACATAGTCTACCATCATCTGGTACATCCCAGGCATAGTAGACCATCATTTGTTACATCCCTGACATGTTCGACCATCATCTGTTACATCCCAGACATGGTTCGCAGATAGTTTACTATCATCTGTCACATCCCTGATATAGTTGACCATCATCTGTTACATCCCTGACATGGTCGACCATCATCTATTACATCCCTAACATGGTTCACACATAGTCTACCATCATCTGTTACATCCCTGACATAGTCGACCATAGTCTGTTACATCCATGACATGGTTCACACATAGACTACCATCATCTGTTACATCCCTAACACAGTAGACCATCATCTATCACATCCTAGATATGGTATACCATCATCTGTTACATATATGACATGGTTCGCACATGGTTGACCATCATCTGTTACATGTTACACATAGTTTACCATCATCTGTTACATCTCTAACATGTTTAGGCATCATCTGTTACATCTCTAACATGGTCAACCATCATCTGTTACATCCCTGACATGGTTCGCACATAGTCTACCTTCATCTGTTACATCACTGACGTAGTCGACCATCATCTATTACATCTCTAACATGGTTCGCACATAGTCTACCATCATCTGTAACATCCCTGACATGGTCGACCATCATCTGTCACATCCCTGACATGGTAGACCATCATCTATTACATCCCTAACATGGTCAACCATTATCTATCACCTCCCTGACATGGTAGACCATCATCTGTTACATTGCTGACAAGGTTCTCACATAGTCTACCATCATCTGTCACATCCCTGACACAGTTGACCATCATCTGTTACATCCCTGACATGGTTCGCACATAGTCTACCATCATCTGTTACATCCCTGACATAGTATACCATCTTCTGCTACATCCCTGACATAGGCGACCATCATCTGTTACATCCTTGACATGCTCACATATAGTCTACCATCATTTGTTACGTCTCTCTTATAGTAGACCATCATTTGTTACATCCCTAACACGGTCGAACATCATTTGTTACATCCCTGACATAGTTCGCACATAGATGACTATCATCTTTCACATCCCTGACATAGTCGACCATTATCTATTACATCCCTAACATGGTCGACATTCATCTATTACATCCCTAACATAGTTTCCACATAGTCTACCATCATCTGTTACATCCTTGACATGGTCGACCATCATTTGTTACATCCTTGACATGGTAGACCATCATCTGTTACATTCTTAAAATGGTTTGCACATAGTCTACCATCATCTGTCACATTCCTCACATAGCCGACCATCATCTGTTACATCCCTGACATGGTTCTCAAATAGTATACCATCATTTGTTACATCCCTAACATGGTCGACCATCATCTGTCACATCCCTGATATGGTAGACCATCATCTGTTACATCCTTGTCATGGTTCGCAGATAGTCTATCCTCATATGTTACATCTCTGACATGGTCGACCATAATCTGTTACATCCCTGACATAGTTCGCACATAGTATACCATCATCTATTACATCCCTGACATAGTAGACCATCATCTATTATATCCCTGACATAGTCGACCATCATTTGTTACATCTCTGACATGGTTCACACATAGTCTTCCATCATCTGTTACATCCTTGGGATAATAGACCATCATTTTTTACAACCCTAACATGGTCGACCATTATCTTTTACATCCCTGATATATTCGACCATCATCTGTTACATCCCTTACATGGTCGAACATTATATGTTACATCCCTGACATGGTTCACACATAGTCTACCATCATCTTGTACATCTTTGACATAATCGACCATCATCTGCCTCGATCGTATCTGGTTTAGGCTTCGCGTTTATCATAACACTCACATGCATTCATACCACTGGTTCTATGGTTACGGGTTGGAGTTGATTCCCAAAGATTTTCCGTTGAGCGGAAAAGGCGTGTTGCTTTCAATCAATCTAGGATATTTGAAAACGACGAGGTTTAATATTGAACCTTATCCTTTCGTATCTATCGGTTTTCGGGGCTTGATGTTTGATTGTTGAAATGTGTGGTCTCGTTCTTGATGGAGCTACGGAATTTTTGTTATATTGAATATCATTACCTCCTGATTCAAGAGATCAATTCATCACGAGTTTGGGATTTGCTGTTGTTTCGAGTTCATTGTTCAAGATATAAGAGGGTGGATTATGATTATCCGATTATTGATCAACAATTCAAGTTCTAGTGCATTTGGTTTGCTCGTCATCTTTGTTCGTTCTTGGCAATAATTGATGTGTGTGAAAATATTCCTCCAGAGGATTTGTTTACAAGATTTATGAATGTTAAGTTGCCGCATGTTTAGATCTTTTCCAGTCGCGTTCGTCGCCCATGAGATTCAAGGCATTCAATGAAAAATTAGAAGTTTCTTTATGAAATTCGTTTGGTTTCAAATCTTTTTCTACTACCGAATATGTTTCGATTTGCAAATGCGGTGAAAATACCATTAATTTCAAGTGGAATCTATCACCCATTTCTTAAAGAAATCATGGAATCGCCAAATTGACTAAGATTTGGAATCAAGAACTTCATTTGAAACTTAGAGTTTAATTTTTGTTTCAAGTGGCAAAAGGCTCGGGATTTTTACATGAGCGGATCAACATGAAAGCTTTATGGCCCGGAAATTCAAAAGAATTCAAGTATTGTTTAATTCTGAGTCATCAAACCATTTTCGCATTCAGAATTTAATTCTCAAGTTTCATATACTAGGGGATTCAATTTCTAAAAAATGCAACAACCATGTTACCACTCGTTTGATTCAAGACTACGGATTGGAATTATAGATTGAAGTGGATTTGGATACATTTGTTAATCAATATTTCAACTTGTTTTGTTTTAACCAATTTAATTTTGGTTCATGACAAATTTTTGGGATATTTGATGCATAATGAATTTCCAACTTTTATACACAATCAAGAATTCAATTAGGTGCATATTTCTCAAAGCTTGTGTTCAAAAAATTCCAAGATTTCCAAGATTGCTCTAAAAGTTTTTTATTGTACAAGGACACGAATCAAGTTACATGTTACAATTTGTCAAATCTTAAAATACAAGTTTCAATCCAAAAGCCAAACCAATTCATTCAATATTCAATTTCCTTTCCTTGGCATTCAAGCTTCAAAAGTCTTATTCGAATTCAAAATGACACCCGTTTACAAGGTAGAATCAAACTTCCGAATTCAACATTCACTTGATTTTAGTTTGTACAAATACTACATGAGTCATCGAATTCACAATGTCAAATTTGAATTTGTGATATTACAAAATTTCAAGGTTTCTAATACAAGAGTTCCTAGATTACAAGTTTTGAGTTCTAACATTATGCTACAAATGTTATATGCCTAAATCCTATTTTCTATTGAGAGTTTTGTTGATTCTTTGGCTTCCAAGCTTTCTTGCTCCATTTGCAAGCCTTGCCTTCTTGCCCAAAGTTTTCCCTCTACCATCCATCCACACCATTGTTGCAACTCATGAAACAAGGAAGAGAAATCGGTTAGCAAGTTAAACGGGCAGCTCAAACAAAGACTCAAGGCAATATTTTTATCTCATCATTAGGGGAAAATGTTTGGGATCAGATTTATGTTGAGGATTGTTTATCATTCATGTTCAAAAAAACCACCCTTTTGCAAATCACAACTCATGTTGGTTCACAAAAGGGGGTGTGGTTCAGAAACATCATCACCACTAAAGCTGCTGCAAGTACAAAGCTGTTGTCCTGTAATCAGAAAATATATCAATAACAGCCCAACAGTTCAGAATTAGCTACAGCCCATCAAATCAAATGCTAAAGCCCAAAACACAGAAAACACAGAGCTGGTACATTGTTTCCTAAACCTACAGATCACAGAAAACAGATACCAAAGCCCAATAATTTCGATTTTCTTTGGTCCAATAGCCTTGATTTCAAAGTCTGACATCAGAAAACCCTAGAACAGAGCAATATAAAAAGCAAATGCACAATAATCAAGGGGGGCAGAGCCACTATTCACTGGAAACCCTAATCCCAAACATCATTCGAAAAACAGAACAGCATAGCAAATAAGAAAGCAAAATCCAGAAACCCAGAACAGCATAGCAAACCGAACCATAAACCCAGAACAGTCAAAACAAATACACACAATCATCATTTCCCATCATTCCCCCCTTCAGAAAAAAAAAGAAGCCGAAAATAGCCAGAAAGAAGAGATTCGAAAGGTAGTACCCGATTTGAAGGGAAGGGAAGAGGTTGCGAACACTGTGTCGCCATCCTTCTCCCTTCCTCATCTCAGTTTTACGCTTTCTGCATCGTTAATGCCATCATCACTGTTTAGAAACCTAGGATTCCATCTTTTTTTTCTTTCCGTTTTCAATAATCTGCATGAACGAAACCAAACAGTTTTCAAATCAGAAAAAATCGCAACAACCGAAATAACAAAGACATAGATGAGTGTAATAGAGTGAGAAATCGGTAAAAATCGGAACGAAGATGAGAGATCGGCGACGAAAGTCGCGTTTGAGCGACCGGTGAGGATTCAACAGAGATGAGCGGCTCAGATCACGAACCACCACGGCGACAGGGAGATCGCGATTGTGAGACAGCACCGAGAGAGATGAGAGAATCGTGAACGGCGACGGCGGTGAGAGATCGGTGAGATTCGTGAGCAGCGAAGTCGCGAATAAGAGAGGTTCCACGGTGAGATATCGCGAGCCACAGTGTAGAATCGGAGCGGCGAGAGAGCAGCGTCGAGGATGAGCGGCGGCGATGAGAGTTTGCATGAGATCGTGAGAGAGAGGGAGCGAGTTTTCTGAGATCGTGAGAGAGGGATTGAGAGGATGAACTGATCGTGAGGGATTGTGAGGATGAGAGAGTTTTAAAAAACTTATTTTTGTTTATTTTATAAAATGAGCTTAAGATAATATTAATATTTACTTAGGATTAGATTTTCTGATTTTATAAAACTGATTTTTGTTTTTTTATTTAGTATTAGCATTTAATTAGTATTAGGATTAGATTTTTTATATTTTAGCTATAATAAAATGACTTAGATTAGTATTAGTGGAAATATAAGTAGGATTGGAGTTGTCTAAGCCAGGCGGTGACACTTGTCACCGTCTGGGTGGTCCGTTCGGAATCCGATGCAGGTACATCCATGGTAGCAATCTTACATCTCCTTCCATAAGCCATCAGATCTGCCAAAGTCCAGATCCAACGCTCCAGAACGGTGGACCACACTTTCTTTCCATGAAGATTCTGCACAAGATCCAGCAGCTTTGTTTTGGGCTTGGGCTCAGATTTGCTGTTCACACCCTCCAGCTTAAAGCTCCAATCAGGCTCATTTCTAAACCTCTCTTTAATTTATTTATTATACAAGTTTTTTTATATATATTGATGTATTAAATAATAATTAGTATAAGATAGTTTTTATTTGCTAAATTATCAATTAAATTATTAGTTGATTTTTTACCAAGTAGAAAAAATCTATACTAATAATTATTTAAATTCCGGTTTGTATTGTGTGTTAATTTATTTTCTTTTGCTATCCGCTTTATTATTATGCGTTTGTATGTTTATTACACGATTGTACCCTCCACTCACAAATTAATATAAAAACAACAACGCCTCCGCTCTCTCATTTTTGGTTACCCACACCAAATTCTCTAAGGGTCTCATGGTTGGGGATAGGAGCACCTATCCTCACGAGGTTAATCAAGACCATATACTTGGTTAATCATAACCCGAAATATCATTTCTCTACGTCCAACGCCGCAATTTTCAACACACTTTCAAGTAAAAAAATAATTAATTGAACTTGCTATTTCAAAAATCAATTTTTCTACAAAAAAAAAACATAGTGTTATGGTATTTAATTAAATTGTTAGAGGTTCGCCCAACGATTTAATTAAAATGTAAAGCATTTGGGCCATTAGAGGGTAACCCGATGACTTAAATACTTTATTCCATAACACTTAAATAAAAGTGAACTTTGTTTCACCTCACTCTTTTCATAATAAAGATTTTTGGATGAGAGATGATCGGTTGATCTCAATCACCAATCTCGAGTATTGAATCGTTAGAGGATAACCCAACGTTTTGGTACTTGTCATCTACAATTAAAATCAATGCAACCCATTCAAATTCCTTTTCCGCTCATACGCGGTCATCAAAAAACATTTTCTTCTAAAATCAACACAAACAATCCAAGACATTTTCAACAAGAACTACGGAGTTTTGACTTTCCCATTGCACAAGGGAATACGTAGGCACGCGGTTTCAAAACCGTGTCAAACTCAAAATAATAATAAACAAATCTCGTTTCCTTCTTTCTTATTCATGACTTAGAAATTAGCGATTACACACACAAACACATTTTGAACTAAATGGGTCCCATCGAGTACGATGGACGTAAGAGGTGCTAATACCTTCCTCTTGCGTAACCGACTCCCGAATCCATGCTTTTTGGTCTTGTAGACCGCCTTATCCAATTTTTGTGGGTTTTATCTATATTTCCCCGTTCTTTTAGAACAAATAAAATTAGGTGGCGATTTCATTGTTTTGAAAATTCATTTAAATGATTTTTGAAAAACGAGTTGCTTCAGGTCCTCACACAGTTGATCATCATCTGTTATATCTCTGATATGGTTGGCACATAGTTGACCATCATCAATACATGTTTGACATGGTTGACACATAGTTGACCATCATATGTTACATCTCTAACATGGTTGGCACATAGTTAACCATCATCTGTTACAACTCTAATATTGTTGACACATAATTGACCATCATCTATTACAACTCTAAAATAGTTCACATAGTTGACCATCATCTGTTATAACTCTGAAATGGCTCACATAGTTGACCATCATCTGTTACATTTTTGACATGCTTCACACATAGTTGACCATCATCTGTTATAACTCTGAAATGGTTCACATAGTTGACCATCATCTGTTACATTTTTGACATGCTTCACACATAGTTGACCATCATCTGTCGGATGTTTGACATAGTTCACACATAGTTGTTTCAAAGAATTCTAAAAATTTTCAAATAGCTATATTTTAAAATTTATTTATAAATTATTTCATAATCTAAATCACATAATTATTTTAAAAATATGTTATAAAAAATAATACTCTATTAAAAAATATTTAAATTAATTTTTTATTTGATATTTCCTTTTAATTTATTTAGTAATGTTTAAAAAATAATCACATAAAAAAGATTGTGATATTTTAAGAACTATCTTCAAAATATTTTATTTAAAATATTTTATTTAAAAATATCTAAAAAAACATTGTCTTAAAAATTATCTTAATTGACTTTTTATTTAATATTTTCTTTTAGTTTTTGATTTAATATTTACTTTAAATTAATCAAATAACATTTATTAAATTTTTTATTAAATTAGTTCATATTCTAACATACATAATTATTTTTAAAATATGTTATAAAAATAATATTATATTAAAAGATATCTAAATTAATTTTTTATTTAATATTTTTTAAATATATTTAGTAACGTTTAAAAAATAATTAAATAAAAAATATTGTGATTTTCTAAAACTATCTTCAAAATCTTATATTTAGAAAATTTTATTTAAAACTTTCTAAAAAACATTGTATTAAAAATCATATCAATTAAGTTTTTTTTAGTATTTACTTTTAATTTATTTTTAATATTAGTTTAAATTAATCAAATAATGCGTATTAAATATTTTATTAAAAACTAACAAAAAAATATTGTCCAGCATTTAATTTGTTATAAATATTTATTTTCATTTAAAATAGTTGGAGGGATATGCAACGTTGGAGTATATATATGTAGCAGTATCCATTTTTACAAAACAATGTACATGTTTGCCCCTTCCAACTTTGTAAAATTTGGCATTCATTAAATGCACACTTTATTACTGTAGGCCACTGACTTAGAAATTAGTGAAATGACAGTATGTAATATTGACATTTTATTGTGTGTATGCTGGAGCAGCGAGGGTACATAGCATCAACAAACAATCAAACGGTTCATAATGATTTAACAACAAAAAAAAAAAAGTAAAAAAAGGTCGCGCACTGTAGGTGACCTATTAAGGTCACGCACGGTAGCCTACGCCTAAATCCAATATTGCTCAAGTTATTGTTGTGACATATTTTATCAGTAAACAAATGTTTATATTGTGTGATTGTATGTTTTTTTTTAAAATTTTAATCGAGGGATATATTAACGAGAGAACTAAGGGTTCTCACAATTTTAAGACACAAAGATCTGAAAAAAACGGGCATGAAGGAAACAAAATTACAAATTAATAAACTCTAAAGAAATAGTAAAAGATCTTTACTAAATTCATAGAGACTACATTTGAAATAAGTAATTTTGTCAAAGAATGATCACCTCCAAACCAAGGATTTAATATTCCACACCATATTGTTAAGATTCCAAACCTCATTCCGGAAGCACACTCCATTCCTAGATAACCAAAGAGCCCACATAGTAGCAAACCAAAAAATTTCAATATTGCCCTCTTTAATCTTCTTTACACGGAAAAATGAATGCCAACTCATAAAATGTGGAAGACACTCTTCCTCCTCAAAATCTGATTTGTTCACCGAAGAAACTATCTCCTTCCAAACTCTCTTCACCATGTTACAAGTAAAGAATAAGTGGTCCCTATTTTCCATATGAACACCACAAAAAGGACACACCAAATTCTCAATGGGAAAATGAATACCTCTATAAACCAAAAGGTCCTTTGTTGGAATCCCATTCACAAAAAGTCTCCACCCAAAAGCTTTAATCTTGAAAGGAACCGTCAATTTCCAAATAATACCCAAAGCCTCATCACACCTATTAGGAGGAACATAAGGAAGACGCAAAGTAGAAAAAAACTCATAACAAGAAGACACCGAAAATCCCACCTCCGGGTCAGAAATCCACAACACCGAATCGGGATCAAAAGACACACCCCCAAAGACTTCCAACCGGTCCCGTAGGGACAAGAAGTCCGCAAGGAGAAGTGGATCAACAAGAGCGGCTCCGGGTATACCACAACCCCCCACGTCCACCTACCGTCTATTCAACCCCCCATGACCTCCATCGATACACCCTTAAGGCGAGAAACCGCATAAAGGTCCGGAAAAGAATCCATCAAAATAACATTTCCTAACCAATTAGCCTCCCAAAAAGGAATGAGGAAACCATTCCCTAACTTATATTTACAATTAGAGACAATCGGGTCAATAGAATGAGAATCACCTAACCTTGAAATATCCCTCCACCAAGTAGAAGACACGTTGCAAGGAACTCCACCACAAAGAACATGAGTCGAAATATCTCCATAACGAGCCTTCAAAATACTATACCAAAGAGAGTCAAAACCTTGAAGAATTCTCCACCTCCACTTGTTAAGAAGAGCATTATTAAACTCCAAGATGTTTTTTATACCAAGACCCCCCTTTTCGTAAGGTAAAGTAACTTTTTCCCAACTCACCCAATGAATATTCGTTTATGCTCCACCCCCATAAGAAGTTACTTTGAAGCTTAGTAAAATCTTTCGCAGCCTTGGACGAAATTTTAAAGAAGGACCTAGTGAAAATAGTGAGAGAACTCAAAATAGATTTCAAAAAAGTGATTCTCCCCTCAAGATTAAGGAACCGATTCTTCCAACTAGATAAACGCTTCTCCATTTTTACCAAAAGAGGATTCTAAGTCGAAGCCTTCCTTGGATTTTTCACCACTGGAATTCCAATAAAAGAGAAGTTACCATGTCCCACATTACAAGATAAAAAGAAAGAAGCTGATTCCATGAAATTGTCACTAATATTAATACCGATCAACTTACTTTTGTAATAATTAATTCCTATCCCCGAGACAAGTTCAAAAGCTCTCAACACCGTCTTTATCGCCCTAACTTGCTTCCAAGACCCTTCACCTACCAATAAAGTGTCATCTGCGAATTTGAGGATATTAACAAAGCGATTCCTTTTTATGATAAAGCCTTCAAAATCGTCAATTTCTATCGATTTTCTAACCAACCCCGTTAATCCTTCCGTTACTAAAACAAAGAGAAAAGGAGAAAGCGGATCACCTTGGCGTAACCCTCTCCTAACCTCAAACTCTTTAGTAGGAATCCCGTTCACTAGCACCGACATCTTACTTTGAAAAACCAAGAGCTCCATCCATTTCATCAATTTCTCCCCGAACCCCATTCTTTTAAGCATGTACCTCAAATAATTCCAAGACACTTTATCATACGCCTTCTTAAAATCAACTTTGAAAAGAAGACAACTTTTACCTTATTTCCTAGCGTAATCCACCACTTCATTATCCATCAAAACACCTTCTAGAAGTTGTCTTCCCAGAACAAAAGCGGTTTGACTCGGAGAAATGATCGAACCCAAAAGCCTTTTCAACCTTCTCGCCAAAAGCTTCGCGATCACCTTATACATACACCCACCATACATATTGGCATATAATCATCCAAGCTAATAGGATTAGGAGATTTGGGAATCAAGGCCAAAAAATAGGAAGTGACCGCCTTTGAAATGACGTTTCCACTATGAAAACAATTGAAGAAACGAACAAAGGCATCTTTTAAAAAGGACCAACATTTTTTAATGAAGAGAAAAGAGAAGCCATCCGGCCCAGGACTTTTGGAACCCCCACATCCCCAAATTGCTTCTTTTATCTCCTCATTGGAAAAAGGAGATTCGATAACCGAAGCCTCTTCCACATTGATACTTTTAAAAGGGATCCCCTCCAGCCAAGGCCTCTATTCTTAGGAATCCATGAATTTTTTAGAGAAATGTCTTCTTACCTCCTCCTTAACCTCCTCCACCTCCTCCACCATACCTCCCGAAGCTAAAATAAGACCAATGTGATTTAATCTTCTTTTTCTTTCATGACTCAATGGAAAAACCACTATTAGAATCTCCTTCGTTTAACCATTTACACCTCGATTTTTGGACAAACATGTTTTCTTTTATTCTCAAATTCATCCAAAAACCGGCTAGACGCTTCCTTCCTATTTTTAATAATGTCCAGGTGCATACTCTCTTCTTCCACTTCCAATCTATCATCACCAAGGTTAATACCCCTAACTCCCTCCTCAACCTCCAAATTAACTCTTCCAAACACCTCCTTGTTCCACCATTTAAGTCTTTCTTTAAGAAGCTTTAATTTTTCTTTTAGAACATAATTTCATCTTCCTTCCACATTAAATCCTCTCCACTCCTTTTCCACAAAAGGTAAAAAGCTACTAAAATAAAACCATTGATTATTAGATTTGAACGGTTTAGGACCCCAATCAACATTATCCACTACCAACCACATCGGGAAATGATCTGATATATCCCGAGCACCAACAAATTGACCAATAACTCACCACCTATTCATAATCGTTGGCGACACGAGGAATCGATCGATCCTACTCATTCTCTTACCATCAATGTGACACCCCAAATAATTCGATAATTAAATAATTATGATTTTTAATTATTAATTTAATTGAGAATATAATTTATTAATATATTGGATTTATTGGGATTAATTATGGAATAAAAGAATGGAATTATCAGAGGTGGGTTGAGTAAAGTGAAGGTGTGAAGAGTAAAAGACTCTACTCACATTATTTAATTCATTTTATTTATGTTAAAGGAATAAAAGGAATAAAATAAGGAAAAGAGAAAAGAAAGAGTCATTTTGGAGAAAACAAGAATACGTGAAGTTGAGAAGAGGAAAAGGAAGGAAGAAAACCTAAAGTGTCAGAATTCGAAGAACTCACAAGGTAAGGGGTAATTTTGATTAGTTAATGCATATTATCGGTTTAGATATTCAATGGTATGATCATAGTATGTTAGGGAATCCGGTTTAGAATGTTAGGGTTCGTAGAATTATCCCTATTGTGTCGGATTATAGATCGAAAACAATTAGAGTGTCAGTTGATGAATAGGAATGATGGAATATTGTGGTTTGATGTTATAATGGTGCAAAATAGATTTATTTTGGTGTTTCTCATGTTGCAATTCGTATGGGTATGTTTGGTTTTGGTTGAGAATGAATAAATGTCAAAAGTGCAATTTGACTTTTAGGACGAGGAACCGTTCCGGGTAGGAACCGGGTTCCACAGTGAAAATTATGAAAACAAAAATACACTCAGAACCGGTTCTGTATGTGTCGGAACCGGGTTCCCATACATTTTTCCGAAACGTGAATTTTGAACTCGGAACCGGTTGTACATAGGCGGAACCGGGTTCTGCAGCAACTTTGTGAAAAATATCAAACTTTGAAAATTCATAACTTTCAAACCGTAAGTCCGTTTTGAGCGCCGTTTTGGACGTTATTTCTTAAATTTAATGCTCTATTTTATAAAATGAAAAGATTTTCTAAAACTTGAAATTATTTTGAAAATGAATCGAATTTCTGAAGTAAGTGATTATTGGCTGATGCACATGGGTGTGTATGTAGCGGGGAAACTGTGAGGAATGGAGGTATTCATATTTCGTGAATGAAAAGCATGTTTATGTTGCTAATGATGGTGTGCATGATCGTTGAGATATCATGTTTTGGTTTTGATTCGGTTTATGATAATCGGTGTGTTCATGATTGTATTGATACCATGTGTTTTGTTGGTGTTGTATATGCCTGATAGTTATTGATCTTAGTTGTTGTTGTTGTGGTATATACTGGTGAATAGTCTTACCAATTGAAGGGTAAGTGTTTGGCATATTATGCTTTGTGATGATTTATTTCATGATAGTTGATGATATCATGTTGTGGTTGATGATGGTTTATGATGTCTGATGTGGTCATAACTTGTTGAATATTGCATGTGTTGTGCATGCATATGCATTGTTTGGTGAAGTTAATTCCCATTGTGTGGAATTTGACTTGTATTGCCGATAACCGATACCGAGTGAGGATGGGTGGTTAGCTGGATTCGTGTCCGGTGTTTATGGACGAATCGATGGTTACCGTATCCGGTTGATGATGGATCGGTGTTGGGTGACTGGTCACGTGTTGGTACCACATGCATTGAGTGCATTTGTGTTTGCATGAGATTGTAACATGTTAGGATGTCTTCCATGTTACAATTCTTTGGTTGGTTATTGATTATACATAATGACTTGTATGATTGTGTCTGAGTGTTAAAATCTGAATTTATGATGAAATGGGTGAAATAATATGCTTGTGATATATTATTGATTGAAAAGCTTATAATGTGTTTTAATTATGAGAAGTCTCACCCTTACTTTACAATTTCAGATTAAAGTTAGCACAGAATCGATGAGGATGGCTTTAGAGCTTGTCATTTAAGTCCGCGTGTCAGTGTCATGCTCTGATTAGATTGTAACACTGGGGAACGTTAGTTGAGGAATTAGAATATTGTTCAGTTGTTTCTTTAAATTTTGTTGGGAATAATAATGATTGGTTTATTTCGTGTTGGTTATGATATTTTTCCGCTGTGTAAGACATGGTCTTAATTTAATTGAATTATTTTGAGTAATGATCCTCAGCATAGCTCTGCTTATTTGGAGGTTTTATTTTATTTAATAATTGTGGCATCCCTGTTCCGTGTTAACTCTGATGAATTATGACTTAAATCGTTGATACAATTAATATTATTCGGGGTATTTTAGAAGGGATGTTACAATAGTGGTATCAGAGCATAGTCGGTCGTTGTGACCAGTGTCTTAATGTCGATTCCTTTGTATACGACATGTGTGTGAAACACCGGGTGCTTGTTTTTCCTAACTACCGGATTTGGAGTGGTTTAGAAGCAAGTGGGGAGAAACTTTACTCTCGAGATATTCGGTGTGAAGAGTTGGATCGATGTGCTATTGGTTACATGAGTGGATGTTGGTTAGGCAGTGTAGTTTCCCGAACGGAGGGATTACAATTCAAGAAATTCAAGATAACGTCGATCAAGTTCTCTTAAGGGGTAACAATTAAGTACTTGTGTTGTTCGATTAACGAGAGTGGAGGACGATGGTATGGATAATGGTGTCCCATTAGGTGTGAGTTCTAATGTTTCAGGAATAATAGCGACTCATCGTTTGAGCAAGATGTTGGATTAGCTTGAGGTCATCCTTGGGTTGAATGTTTGAAGTTAAACCAAGTGATTATGAATCGTTTTGATGAGTCGATGCATATTCTTGGCCTAGAAGATATTTGGTAATTAAGAAGGATGACTCGAGAAGATGAAGTGGTGTGGTTGGAATGTTGCAACACTTCCTATTGATTGTGGAGTCGTCGTGTGAGTTACCTCTTTGTGTTCTTGAAAAGATTAATTGTGTCAGTGTCAATGGTTGATATAAAGTATGCAATGGTGTGAATTAATTATTGGAGTTGTAACTTGACGCAATTAATCATGGGGAATGATGTGTGTTGCGGTATGTTGAAGTTAGGATCTCAAATTTTGTATTCTATGATGTTTTGGGATTTCACTCCCACAAGGTGGAAATCGACTACCTATCACAGGAATTGATTTCGTCGAGATTTCTTCCAAAACTTGTAAAATTCATAACTTGAGTTTGGATGTCCGATTTGAGTTCCGTTTGAGCGTTGGAAAGATAATGTGACGAACTTTGTTTTAAAATGGTCCCAAGACCGAAGTAATTTATTTATCATGTAGTGATGTTTGAGGAGAATCGGAGTTGTTGTTGATGTCGTTCTTGGTACAAAACTTGTTTCTATGACACCATACAAGATGTCAACTTTTGGGTTAGGAAAATTGAAGAAGCTATTGGAAGATACGCAGAAATAGATTTGTAAAACCAAGTGTATTGTTTGGGAGCTCTAATTTCCTTAGTCAAGGAGAAAGAAAGTAGCACGAATTGCGTGTGGATTTCTGATAACTGATTTAAGTGGTGGTTGAGACTAAATATCTATTTTAAATTATTGGTGATTTGATGGATCAACTGGTTGAAAGTATGTCTTGATATGAATTGAGGTTAACTTACCTTCGTGGTCGTTAAGGATGAAGATAGTTAGAGAAGCTTCTAGAACTCGGTATAGGCATGTTGAATGTTGTGAGGGAATTCCAACCTCGAAAGGGAGTAGAATTTTATTAAGTTTTCATGGTGTATATTACGGTATGAGGATATGAGTTTTCTTTATCATGTTATCTCAAGTGACAGTAATGCGGTAGACCCATCTGAGGCTGACGTAGTGTTGTAGTGGGAAAATCCAAAATTAGTTGCGGGTATTAGAAGATTTTATGGATATAACCAGTAACAGTCGCAAGTTATTTGAGACGAGGTCAAGAATGATATATTCTTAATGAATGAGATGTTGGTATTAGTAAGAATGCGAAAGTATTAGAGATGCAACTTATGTCGATTGAGGATGAATAAGTGACGTTAGCTTCTGAGGAAAAGATAAGTGATGTTAGAGGAAAAATAAATTCGATAGGAAATGCAATCATGTTTAAGATGTCAAAATATTGACATGTGTTAAGAAAATATTGGAAGTTTCTTTTATCGATCATATGATGAGATGTATTACCGAGATTGCATTTGAAATAAGATTCAGACTGAACATATATGGATCCTAGATGTTATGAGATTTAAAGGGAGACTAAGAGTTGTGAATGTCGTTAAAGTTCTCTGCATGGATAAGGACTTCAAATGGGAACAAAATGAGTTATGGTGTATTTGGTATGTTAGCATCTCATGAGGGGGAAAATACTTAATAATCGTGTGATGCTAAGTGAGTGTGAAGAAGATTATGTAAATTGTTTGATCGATGGTATCTCATCGTCGATATCAAATGAGAAATAAGTGTGGAAGAAGTTGTAAACCTTAAAAGAAGATGATTGGACCATGGTGCTTGGGTGACTTCGAGCACGAGTTCTAAAGGAACGCTATTATAGTTTGGTACGGTGGTTTATACTCCATTGTGATTGCCGGCTACCTATTGACAAATTGAGGAACTGATCACCCTTAATCTCTTGTTGATAATAGACGGGATCGTGTTGGATTGAATAGACTCACCTTGCAAGCTTGATAGTGTGTGAAGTGGTTGACGTTCTATTGAGAGGATAGTAGTTCATCGCCGCATGAAACTAAGAGGAAAAGGGCTATGAAAAGACTTGGAAATTATTCAGGTCGGAGACTTGAGTGTGTATGCGAGTTGAAGCCGCAGAGTGGAAGGTTTAGAATGTAAAAAGGTGGACAATGATTTTCTGGTAGATACTAAAGAGAGTCTAAACATAAATATGAAACTTGTAGAGTTGGTAGTTGATGAGAATCAAATGAAGATAATGACTTAAGATAAATAATCAGAGTCGCGTAGCGAAAGCGTAATGTGATGCACTTTGTTATGCGAGTATGATTTTTGGAAGTCACAAATTAAACGTTAGAAGGTGTGGAGTTTATGAAACTATTAGAAATTTCAAAATAGAATTGTTAGGTGAAGGGTTCTATGTCTTATTGGTGTTACATCCATTATAATAGATGTATTAATTTGCAAGCTCGATCGTTGGAACGTAGCCTCGTGGTACTGGCATTGTGTATAAATGTTGGGGACATTGCGGTTATGTGGAGGTTCTTATAATTGTGTTGCAGTGTAATGAAGTGATAAATCATGTATCCTAGAGTGAAGGGGGTAAGAAGTGAGATGAGCTGATGCATTCTTAACCCGATAGCAATGGATCGTGTGGGATTATAGTGGTTGAATAAGAAGGATATTTGTTAGTGATATTGGAAATGATGTCAAACATGACGTGATAGTTGGAAGGAAGGATTCCAAGAGCTGAAGAGGAGGTTGACTAGTGCTCGATCTTAATTTTGCGAATCCGACTAAGTCTTTTGTTGTGTCTTGTGACGCATCATTAATGGGATTAGGTGGTGTGTTGATGCAAGATAAGGGTTGTGGCTTATGCTTCACGACAATTGAAAGTGCATGAAAGGAGTTATCCGACTCATGATTTAGAGTCATTTGTTGTATTTGTCTTGAAGTTGGGAGGCATTATTTATATGGTTCTCGGTTTGAGGTATTCATGATCATAAGAGCCCAAGTATCTCTTTGATCGAAAGAGTTGAAACAGTTTGAGGCAAAGAGATCGCATTGGTAAGAGTGGCTTGGGAGGACCCAGATGGAAATGTCACTGGGAGCCGGAGAGTCGATGAAGGACTCGTATCCCACGCTGTTTAAGGTATGTTTTCGAGGACGAAAACTCTTTTAGTTGGGGAGAGTTGTGACACCCCAAATAATTCGATAATTAAATAATTATGATTTTTAATTATTAATTTAATTGAGAATATAATTTATTAATATATTGGATTTATTGGGATTAATTATGGAATAAAAGAATGGAATTATCAGAGGTGGGTTGAGTAAAGTGAAGGTGTGAAGAGTAAAAGACTCTACTCACATTATTTAATTCATTTTATTTATGTTAAAGGAATAAAAGGAATAAAATAAGGAAAAGAGAAAAGAAAGAGTCATTTTGGAGAAAACAAGAATACGTGAAGTTGAGAAGAGGAAAAGGAAGGAAGAAAACCTAAAGTGTCAGAATTCGAAGAACTCACAAGGTAAGGGGTGATTTTGATTAGTTAATGCATATTATCGGTTTAGATATTCAATGGTATGATCATAGTATGTTAGGGAATCCCGGTTTAGAATGTTAGGGTTCCGTAGAATTATCCCTATTGTGTCGGATTATAGATCGAAAACAATTAGAGTGTCAGTTGATGAATAAGAATGATGGAATATTGTGGTTTGATGTTATAATGGTGCAAAATAGATTTATTTTGCTGTTTCTCATGTTGAAATTCGTATGGGTATGTTTGGTTTTGGTTGAGAATGAATAAATGCTGTCAAAAGTGCAGAATTTGACTTTTTAGGACGTAGGAACCGGTTCCCAGTGGGTAGGAACCGGGTTCCATGAAAATTATGAAAACAAAAATACACTCGGGAACCGGTTCTGTATGTGTCGGAACCGGTTCCCATACATTTTCCGAAACGTGAATTTTGAACTCGGAACGGGTTGTACATAGGCGAACCGGTTCTGCAAGAACTTTGAAAAATATCAAACTTTGAAAATTCATAACTTTCAAACCGTAAGTCCGTTTTGAGCCGTTTTGGACGTTATTTCTTAAATTTAATGCTCTATTTTATAAAATGAAAAGATTTTCTAAAACTTGAAATTATTTTGAAAATGAATCAATTTCAAGTAAGTGATTATTGGTGATGCACATGTGTATGTAGCGGGAAACTGAGGAATGGAGGTATTCATATTTCGTGAATGAAAAGCATGTTTATGTTGCTAATGATGGTGTGCATGATCGTTGAGATATCATGTTTTGGTTTTGATTCGATTAATGATAATCGGTGTGTTCATGATTGTATTGATACCATGTGTTTTGTTGGTGTTGTATATGCCTGATAGTTATTGATCTTAGTTGTTGTTGTTGTGGTATATATTGGTGAATAGTCTTACCAATTGAAGGGTAAGTGTTTGGCATATTATGCTTTGTGATGATTTATTTCATGATAGTTGATGATATCATGTTGTGGTTAATGATGGTTTATGATGTCTGATGTGGTCATAACCTGTGTTAATATTGCATGTTGGTGTTGTGCATGCATATGCATTGTTTGGTGAAGTTAATTCCCATTGTGTGGAATTTGACTGGTATTGCCGATAACCGATACCCGAGTGAGGATGGGTGGTTAGGCTGGATTCGTGTCCGGTGTTTATGGACGAATCGATGGTTACCGATCCGGTTGATGATGGATCGGTGTTGGGTGACTTAGTCACGTGTTGGTACCACATGCATTGAGTCGCATTTGTGTTTGCATGAGATTGTAACATGTTAGGATGTCTTCCTGTTACAATTCTTTGGTTGGTTATTGATTATACATAATGACTTGTATGATTGTGTCCGAGTGTTAAAATCAATTTATGATGAAATGGGTGAAATAATATGCTTGTGATATATTATTGATTGAAAAGCTTATAATGTGTTTTAATTATGAGAAGTCTCACCCTTACTTTACAATTTCAGATTAAAGTTAGCAGCTCAGGAATCAGTGAGGATGGCTTTAGAGCTTGTCATTTAAGTCCGCGTGTCAGTGTCATGCTCTGATTAGATTGTAACACTGGGGAACGTTAGTTGAGGAATTAGAATATTGTTCAGTTGTTTCTTTAAATTTTGTTGGGAATAATAATGATTGGTTTATTCTGTGTTGGTTATGATATTTTTCCGCTGTGTAAGACATGGTCTTAATTTAATTGAATTATTTTGAGTAATGATCCTCAGTGTAGCATGGCTACTGTTTATTTGGAGGTTTTATTTTATTTAATAATTGTGGCATCCCTGTTCCGTGTTAACTCTGATGAATTATGACTTAAATCGTTGATATAATTAATATTATTCGGGGTATTTTAGAAGGGGTGTTACAATCAACACCGTACCAAGTGAACTTCTTACCTTTGCTAGAAACATCCACCAAAGTACTCTCGTTTATAAATTTGGAGAAAAGCCTCAATTCGTTGTTATTCTCCATCTCCGTCCTCCCCTTCCTTTATCTATTATCCTTAATAGCGTTAAAATCCCCCCTAATAATTCACTCTCCATCAATAAAAACCTCCTTCAACTCCAACAACTTACTCCATAGCCTCCTCTTTTTAACTAGGTCGCAAGAAGAGTATATGTTTACCATGTAATAAATGTTCTCCTTCCATGTAACTTTAATTCCTAAGTACCCATCCCCTTTGAAACTATTTAGAACTTGCACCTCACTAGTCTTCCACATAGTTAAAAGACCTCACGATCTTCCCACCGAGTTAGAAAACGAATAATCAATTTCAGGATTCCAGAAAGATTTTGCAATACAATCACTTAAACTAGTCAATTTTGTTTCTTGTAATAAAAACACAACTGCATTACCCTTTGAGATCAACGAACTGATTCTCCTTCCATTAAGGGCATTGCCTTCACCCTTATGTTCATAGATCCTATTATCATTTGCATCCATTAGACTGCTCCTTCCCCACTTCCTTTATGTTTTTGTCCGCCTTTTCCATGTCCTCAATGATTTTCACGAAATTCCTACATCTTTCCGCGTTAACCACTTATAGGGCCGAAATTGCTTCCCAAAGTTTGACTCCATTACAACTATCCAGGAATTCCCATTTCTTCACATTGTTCCTACTAATAAGAAAATTCTCTCCTTGATCTCCGTAGCAAATAGAAGACGGTCCACTGGTTTGCATTACCGATTCTGATCTGAATGAGAAATCTTTAACAGAACCGCTGACTTCCCCTCCTTTAAAAAATTGTTAGGTTGGATTTTGAGTAGTTAGAGGTTTGACTATAACTCTAATAGAAGATAGACTTAGACTATGTACAATGGTTTTATTATTCAACACCCTTCTTTTTTATTTTTTACACTCCACATCATCTTCTCTTTTTTCCACCTAATAATTCAACACACATTTAATTTTTACTCAATACAATGGTTTTATTTAATAAAATTCAACATCCTATCTCACTACTATTCACAACACACTAAAAATCTAAACATTAACAACAACCAATAAAATTTTACAAAGTATTTTATGGGACCCCACTCTCTCCTCATTCAACATGTTGAATGTTTTCAACACCAATTAATTCACCTCACTTTTAACATTCTATTCAACACCTCATTGCAAACATTCAACTATTGAATATTTTTTTCAACACCCGTATTATACATAGCCTTATATTGTGATGGATTAGGAAATAGGCAGTGAATATAAAGAAATAAATAAAAACTTAAAATGTGATGATATCATATTAAGAAAATATGGATGGCTTAATTTTTGGGCCAATTCCCCCTTGGTACTATCAAAAAATGCTTGCTGAAAAGAAAGGAAAGAAGGTCTATTTTTCCACGTAGTTCGTCGATCAAACCAACGATTATTATGTTGTATCAGTACTATAACTTATATCATTCAAATGATGTATCTTATAAGTTATAAGCTAATTATATTATAACTAAAAAATAGAAAATGTAGTTATATTATAACTTATAACTCATAAATAAAAGTAGTTGTTACAAATTTAATTAAAAGTGTTTCATAAAAGGTAAACAAATAACATCAAATAGTCTATCTATGAGTATGTCGTACAATCTTAGTCAAAACCGATCTCCCTATAACATTCAGCGAAGTGTATATAAATGGATTGTGTACTAGGCACATATGTCTTATACATTTTTTTCCGTGAGAAAATTAATTAAGGAAGAAATCATTTCATATATATATATATATATATATATATATATATATATATATATATATATATATATATATATATATATATATAATTGAGCTATATTTTAGCTGATCCTTTTATTAAACCACTAGTCATAGATTTAGTAAAGACTATCTCAAACGATTTGCTATTGAAACTACTTGAGTAAGAGCTCCAAAAACACTGGCAACTCAATCTAACATTAATAAACATTAACATCAGGATTTAATAGGAAAAAATAAGTCGTTAATTAATTTACATTTTTGTGCAACATTATCTAATTATGTTGCCTATTCCATTTGAAGGATTGAGTTTTTAAACTCTTAATGAAGTTCAATGTCAAGAATGTGTATCTCAAGTAAAGTGGACTCAATATAAACTTCATGTTAGAATAATAATACAAGTGTGAGTAAGTGAGAAAATAATCTCATATTAAATAAGAATATGATGACTTGAACATTTATAAGTGGGAGAATCCACTCACCTATCACTTAAGGCTTTAGGTGGATAAATAGTGTGTCTCTCACAAAGGTGCATAGTCCTCAACTTTATATCAATGCTCTTAGTAACTCCCCACAATAAATGGTATTCGGTCATTTGGTTCGAGAAAGAGACCAACTTAGTATCGAAATGCCTAAGAAGACGTGTAATGGCGGTACAAGTGGCGAGCATTGAAGACTCACACTTGAGTTGTAAGTGCGAGTAAGTATGGAAATAATCCCACATTGGATATGAACGTAGTGACTTGAACATTTATAAGTGGAAAATTCTACTCACCTATCACCTTAAGATTTTAGGTGGATAAGTGGTGTCTCTCACAAAGGTGGATAGCTATCAACTTTGTATCAATGCTCCTATTAACTCCCCCAACACTTCACCTATGTGAATTTTGAGATGATGTCTTCTCAAAGTGAGAATTGGAGTTTCTCTCTGGATAAATTCATGAATAAGAAAAGTCACATGACCATAAATTGTTCTACTAAGGTTAAGTTCAAATCAAAATATACTTAATTGTATTAACATTCTTTGTTTTCTTTTTTTATAATTGGTTTTGTCATTATTACAAAAGTGGGAGATTATTGTAATTAATAATAATAATAATAATAATTGTCATAGGTGTGTTCCAAAATGAAGAAAAAAAATAAATAAGTGAGGAAATGAATAATCAATGTATGAAAAATAGTCTCACATAGAAAGTACCACTCATTTTAAAAGAACTTTTAAAGAGTTATATTCATTAACTCAATAAAAGAAGATAAAGAACCACATGGACAATGTGTTGGTCTGAAGTCTTATGTCATTTGTCTACTCCACACTCCTTGGGATCGGGTCCTAGAGTGTGGGCATGCAAATGAAAATTGACAACGCTTATGAATATTGAAGTAGGCGAAAACACTTAGTAAAAAGTGTTGTTGAAATGATATGATTAATCAAAGGTCGCAACCTTGTGAAACATCACAATTTGACCTATAAATTTATCATTCTGGATTCAAACAAATAGATAACAAAAATACATCCTCTTCACTATAAATTCTGAACTTCATCTTCATATCTTTGAATTTTTATCTATCTTGTGCAAACTCGAGGTAGATTAAATCATCATAAATATTCTTACGCATTGACGATAAGACGATAGAATGCTTAAAATAGTCTTAGATAAATGATTTCCTTCATGATACAAATATGAATCCATTCAACATAGAAACATTATCTAGTATTACAAAATTAAATTAAAATTATTGAAAAAATATATTTTAATTTTTTATTACATAAATATGTTTTAACAAACGCTTATACATTATTAACGGCAAATTGAAATGTTTATCTAAATAGAGTAATAGTATATTCTTTAAGATCTGAATTATTATTATTTTTTTTGGTATATTCAAACAGTTTGCGATATTTTAAAAGTGATTAGAATAACTTTTTTCATAAAGAATCCAAACAAACACGATAATACACTATCCTAAACACATCATATGATAAATATATCCTTCTTCGTATTGTTTTTTATTTTTAGTTTCTTCTTAATCTTCCATATTCATTTGTAATGCTATCCATATGGATTTATTGAATATAACAAAACACAAATAGTAAATAGTCCTTTTGGAAAGCAACATAATATCACAAAAGTTTATTTATTTAACTAAAGAAAAGATTAGAGGGGGAGCAGCCTCTATGACCCAATAAGCAAACGCCAACAATGCTAGAAAGTGACATGCAGCAAACATCATTTTCATAGAAGTGCAATGTCTTAATCTATCTTTGAAAATAAAACCAAATTCGACTACTCAATCGTGGAACAGGTCAAATAATTTTTCTTAAATTAATTGGACCTTTAAAATGTCAAATAATTAACTTCAGTATTTATTTGTCATTTTGAAATGAATTTATAAAAGTTCTCAGTAACCCTTGACATTAGTAGAGCAGTATTGTGATCAAGTTTTTATGTAATTATATTTATTCATCTCCCAAGTGGATAGTTTATATATATATATATATATATATATATATATATATATATATATATATATATATATGAGAATGAATAAGTTATATGAGAATGTGAGAATGAATAACAAGCATCAGATTTAAAAACTAAATGTTGAGATTAAATTGTGATCTTTACTAATTTCTCTTTCTTACTAATGACACGTGATTTAGTAAAGATCACAATTTAATCTCAATCTTTCGTCTTTAAATCTGATGGTTGTTATTCATTGAAATAATATAGTATTAAAAACAACAAAATTATTGAATATATTAGTAAAAAATAACGGTTGAAATATTTACTTTTTATAATCAATTGAAATATTTTTATTTTAACAATAATTTATTATCAATTAGAGCATCCATTGTCAAAATATCAGTCTTCTCCATTTGAGTCTCTTAAGGAAGTATGAGTAATGAAGTTCAACATCCTTTTCTTTTTGCTCACTTTGATCAGCCTTAGAATGAATTGAAATTTTTTGATCTCCATACAATTTATAACAAATTTATAACAGAATGATTTTATATGACCATGCTCATCATAATCATGACATATCCACTTTGAAGGTTGGAATCTGGATAATATTGTTTCATTATGTCTGCCAGGATGTTGTAATATGTTGTTGGACATGTTGATAATTTTCTTCCTTTCATGAGGAAGTGACTTCTTCTCAGACATTCGTCTTTGTTGAATATCAGACTGATAATCAACTTTTGTATCTCCATCCTCTTTCATCATATCAGCTTTACTATTCATTTTTCTTTAAAGAATATGACATGTTACTAAGTTTGGAATTTAAGAGAGATACCTCACATTGAATATGTGATATTATACACAGAAGATTCTTCTTCTCATTCTCCAATTCAACGAAAATATTCCTCTGCTCTTCTACTGTTTTAAGATTTTCTCTACACTTGTCACATGTGTCTGTATTGAATACATCAAATTCTTCATATAAAACACTTCATATAAAACACTTTCATCATAAGCTTCCACTTTATCTGCCCATTTGTCAAATAGAGTACCACATGTATGGCAGTCACATGCTCATCTTCCGACTCTTCATCATCAAACCAAGACACATTTAAGCCCTTTTTCTGTCTTTTGAGAAAAATGGGACATTCTGGTTTGATGTGACCAAAACTTTCACTCTCATAACATTGACCACCTTTACTTTACTTGGTCTTTTCTTTAGATCTTGTATTCTTCTGAAGATCATCATCACTCCTGATGTCAGATGGGGTGACCATAACATTTGTTCTTCCTTTTATATCTATCCTTTTCAGAATTCTATTAAATTGCTTTCAAAGGAACACAACAGTATTGAACATACCTTCATCATTGTCTAAATCAACTTACCCATCTTCATCTTCAGCATTAGAAACAAAAGCTATGCTCTTGTTCTTTTTCTAAAACTTGTCACTAATAGCAAATTCAAAAGTTTGAAGTGACCCAATAAGTTCATAAACTCTCATGTTGTTGATGTCCTGAGCTTCTTCAACTAGAACTGCACTTGACAACACGCAACATCCCATAAAAACCCAAAGCATGCGCAATTTAACATCCGGGATCGGATAACCACTAGTTCCATTCTACATTAACCGAACCTTTGAGTGAAAAACACATTCAATCCCACTACAAAAATTGAATAATATTGGTCTCATTAAGTTCAATCATGTGAACTTCAAATATTTTACTAATTCAAGTTTAATGTTATCAAATCATGATTACATTTCTTCTATGTGACTACCACCAATAACCAAAAAGATAAAAATATGATAGAATTTTATATTTTAGTAAGATTTTTTCATTTTAATTTTGTCGACTAAAGAATACAAACCATGTATTTCCAACATAGTACATAACTTATACAAAGCTATATCATGGAGATTTAAAAAAATATTTCAGGAGATCTTAGGTGGTTGTACAAGAACTTTCATGTATGTAGTAGAGTCTTCTTCATTAAAAATGGGACAAACAAAGTGATGCTTAGGGCTATGTTTATGGTTAAGTTTTATCAGAAAACATAGTTGAACAAAACTGAATCATGACATAATTTCAGAAGAAACGAACCTAACCATTACTATATTTCTAGAACTAAATCGTACTGAAGTTGTATTTAGGGATGGCCGGTATAGCCAAACTCGCGGGATCCACCCGTACCCGAACTCGAGTCAACGGGTGAAACACGAGTTGACTGGGTTTGAGTTCGGGTGCTACCCGATATTTCGGGTGCAGGTTTGAGTTTATTTAAACTCACATCCGAAACTCGAAACCACACCCGCTTAAACATTAAATTACATAAGCACCCCTAAATATATAAGTGTCAAAATTTAAGACCTTAATTTTAATTGTAATTTACCAAACTTGATGGAAAGTTGTAATTTAATTCCTTTATTTTTTTGAGAGACCTTGATGGAATTTTTGTGTTTCAAATTTCAACGTTGTTGTATTTTTTATGTTTTTGTTGCGGGTTCGAGTTTTGGTGGAAAACCTCGAACCCAGCGGGTGTGGGAGTGGGAGTGAGTGTTATTTTGCCACCCGAATAGCCTTTGAGTTTGGTTTCGAGTTCGGGTGGTGATTTCGGGTGTGAGTTTGGATAGCCTGAAACCCGCACTCGACCTTACCCATTGTCATCCCTAGTTATATTTCAAAAAACAGGTTCTTAATTTTTAACCAAACTGAACCTTGAATAAGCAATTTTTTCTTAACCAAACTTTAATACATGGTTAACCAACAAATCTCAAAGAATCTCAGACAATACAAATCAACCACAATAGAAAGAACCATATAAATCGAGAGTATACGACAAAAGAAACATAAAACAAACGATCTTAGAATTGACCGGTTGAAGCCAGAAGTCAATTTATAATTTATTTAATATTAAAGAGATGATTTTACCTTGAAATTTTCCGATTACGAAACTCAGATTACAAAGTAGCAGAACTACGGTCTGTAGAATTGTCTATTGGGAAACTGCTACAAAACTGAGCGAAAAGAGGGTTTTCAAAAAATTAGAGTTTATACCAAAATAGGAAATTCAAATGAGCAAAAAAATCGTTGATAATATGATAAATCACTAATACAACTATCAATAGCTGAACGATACAACAAATTCAGAGATTGAAATAAAAAACATTATAGTGAAGAGTAAATCGATGGAGAGAAAGTGGGTGATGGGGTGAACTAACCAACGAGATAAGAGATAGAGAAAGAGATGACGAGTTTGAGTTCCAATATCGATCTTCTACGGTGACACTCTTTGATGAAAGAACACTTTTTTAGGTAGAAGGAGGGTTGCTTTCGTTTTCAGGGAGAAGGAGACGAGGGAACAACTATTACGTTCTCTTTTATTTTATATTTTATATCGAATAAAAAAATAATTAATTTTAATTAAATTTATTTTAATGTAAAAACTAAAACTTGAGTGGTAAAAACAAAATGGATGCGTAAAAGGAAATGAATGAGTAAAAATTGAGCAGGAAGCATTAAAAAAAACACGCATATTGGTGTGAAATTTTAAAAACAATAGGTACATAATAGCGGTCAAAATCGCTAATTTATTTATGACATTAAATCGGTTACCTAAACCGCCGTAATCTACCATTATTGTGGTAATTTTCATTAAACACCGTAACTTAACTGCTACAATTTACGTGATTTTTTTAAATATAAATTAGTACTAATTATATAGTCTAACTATTGATATTTGTTTATATTTTAAAAAAAATATCATTATACGTTAGTTTGAAACTATGTAATAAAATTACATAAATTTATTAATTTATTGACCTAATTACAATTTAGTAATTAAATCAATAAATATTTATTTTAAAAGACATATCTGAATCTAACTACTATAACAATTTTTATCATATTTATAAATTGTATTATACCAGATTTTTGATGCGCTGATTGAGAAAGATATTGATGAAGAAAATTTGATTAAAATAAATAAGAAACAATGTCCTCACACCTTAATTATAATACATTTTTGACTTAATGATGTAGCAAGTGACAACAACCATAGTCCATAATGATGTAGTTTATAGAATCATAAAATAAATAAAATAAAAAATGGCGGTTTATTTTAAAATTCCAAGTTGCTTTAATATTATTATTAACGTAATCCAAGTTGCTTTAATATTATTATTAACGTAATCCAAGTTGCTGTCTATATACACAAGTTAATACCTATTTCTTGTATCAAATAATATATAAATTTATCATAACTTTTTTTTACATCAGTTATTCAAAGAATTTTAAAAAATAAAATAAAGGTAGTAGAACTAATTAATTATTTTGATAATTTGAAAAAGATATTTAATTAAAATTTGATTAAGAAGAATCTTAATAAACCATAGTCCACAAGAAGATAATATCTATCTATTTATATAAGAGGGCCCAAAAACATTTTTCAACTTTCACAACCGTTAAATGCATGAAGAACTGATCTGGTCCCCATTAATCACTCCTCCAATAAAGCTAGCCACTTTGCTACAGCTCAATCCAGCTATATCATCAACTTTTCCATTTTATCATATACTTTTTTGTATTTTAATCAAATAAAACTTTAGTACCACATTAATCATAATAATAAATAATAATACTAATCTTGTTAAATCATTGAGTCCACAATAGTATAGCACCAGCTCATGTGACATACAGTCTGTCAAACATCTTTGTTTCTGCCTTTTTTTTCTTCATTGCAAAAACAAACTTCTTTTTTCCTGCCAACCATATTATTCTCCTCACTTGAAAACTTTCTTTATTGGTTAATTTCTACTCCTTAAGTTCTCAACAACTTCACTTGTAACTTGTAACTTCACTCACTCTTGGTTTTCTCATCATGGCTTCTGAAACTCATCAGGTTTGTTCTTATGATCTTGAACTTTTTGTTATTCTACTTTTAAGTTATTTTGATCAAGCTTACATGTTTTTACTTTGTGGATAATTGTATATAAAGTTAGCTTGTAGATGTTCTTTTAATATGAAAATATCTAGTGACAAATGATAATAGGAAAGTTAATATTAAGATCTTAAAACTTGTTAAAAGTTTTGTTGATTCATGTAACATATAGGAACTGATTGGATTCAAAACTAGTTTATACTTTTCAAGATTGAAATATATGATTCTAAATTTTGAATTGTTGAATGTTTTATCCAATGATCAATGATTCTATTCCTCTCATAGGCTTCTTTTGGGGAAGAGTATTAGACAAGTTATGTTTCATAACATGTTACTTAGGTTTGTTTTACTTTTTTTCTTACTGATCAACCACTTTTTGTTGATGATGAAGTGTTTTTTTAGCAGGAACTTTTCTTTTAACTAACAATGTTTTTTTATCTTTTGTTGAGTAGGAATTTGTGAAGCAGGAAAAGAGTGAAGCTATTGAAAAAAATATCAGTTTGTTAGCGAATGAAGACGGAGATAAGCCCGATGATGCTACTCCTTCGTCCCCGACAGAAGGAGATGAGGTGAAGGCCGAGCTTGCAGTAGCAGAGATCGAAAAGGGGGACGATTCTACAGCATTGAAGGTTTGTGTTGAAGATATTCTGAAACCGACAAAGTTAAAGATACACATAATCCGGCTGGTTCGTTTAACTAAGCTTTAATTTTTATTTTTCATTTTTTGTTATACAGGAATTTGTGAAGCCGGAAAAAGATGAAGGTATTGCAGAAAAGATCGATTCGTTAGCCAATGAAGATGGTGACAAGCTCGGAGATGCACAAGGTCAAGCTACACCTTCCACAACAGAAGGAGATGAGGTGAAGGCTGAGCTTGTAGCAGAAGAGATAGTAAAGGATGATGATTCTTCAGCATTGAAGGTATCTGTTGAAGATAGGCCGAAACCTGACATAGTTTATGATGAACCAAATCCACTTGTTTCATTTAACTACTATTGGTTTTTTTTTCCTTCATATTTTATTATATAGGAATTTGTGAAGCCGGAAAAGGATGAAGCTATTGCAAAGAAGATCGATTCGTTAGCCAATGAAGATGGAGACCAGCTTGATGATACACCAGGTCAAGCTTTTCCTTCATCCGCGACAGAAGGGGATGAGGTGAAGGCTGAGCTTGCATTAGAAGTAATCGAAAAGGATGATGATTCTTCAGTATTGAAGGTACCGGTCAAAAATAGTCCGAAATTTGACATAGTCTATGATGAACCAAATCCACCTGTTTCATTTAACTAACTTTTTTATCATCATTTGTTATGCAGGAATTTGTGAAGCAGGAAAAGGACGAAGCTATTGCAGAAAAGATCAATTCCTTAGCCAATGAAGATGAAGACAAGCCCGACGATGCACAAGGTCAAGCTACTCCTTCGTCTACGACAGAAGGAGATGAGGTGAAGGCTGAGCTTGCAGCAGCAGAGATAGTTAAGGATGACAATTCTTTAAAATCGAAGGTATCTGTTGAAGATAGTCCGAAACCTGACGTAGTTAATGATGCACCAAATCCACCTGTTTCATTTTACTAACATTGTTTATTCATCTTTTATTTTATAGGAATTTGTGAAGCTGGAAGAGGATGAAGCTATTTCAGAAAAGATTAATTCCTTAGCCAATGAAGATGGTGACAAGCCCGATGATGCACAAAGTCAATCTACTCCTTCGTCCATGACAGAAGGAGAAGAGGTGAAGGCTGAGCTTGCAGCAGCAGAGATCGAAAAGGGGGACGATTCTTCAGCATTGAAGGTTTCTGTTGGAGATAGTCTGAAACCTAACAAAGTTAAAGGTGCACATAATCAGGCTGGTTCATTTAACTAAGCGTTTTTTCATCTTTTGTTATACAGGAATTTGTGAAGCCAGAAAAGGATGAAGCTATTGCAGAAAAGATCAATTCCTTAGCCAATGAAGACGGTGACAATCCCAAAGATGCACAGGGTCAAGCTACTCCTTCGTCTACGGCAGAAGGGGATGAGGTGAAGGCTGAGCTTGCATCAGAGGCAATCGAAAAGGGTGACGATTCTTCAGCATTGAAGGTATCTGTCGAAGATAGTCCGAAACCTGACATAGTTGATGATGCACTTAATTCAGCTGTTTCCTTTTACTAACAATGTTTTTTCACCTTCTGTTATACAGGAATTAGTGAAGCTGGAAAACGACGAAGCTATTGCAGAAAAGATCAATTCCTTAGCCAATGAGGATGGAGGCAAGCTCGATGAGTCACAAGTTACACCTTCGTCTACGACAGAAGGAGAAGAGGTGAAGGCTGAGCTGGCAGCAGCAGAGATCAAAAAGGTTGACGATTCTTCAGCATTGACAGTTTCTGTTGAAAATAGTCTGAAACCAGACATAATTGATGAAGCACAAAATTCAGCTGCAGAGACAAGAGATGAAGAGAAGGCTGAGCTTGCTGCAGCTGAGACTGAGAAGTCTGATGACTCTTCAGCGTTGAAAGTTTCTATTGAAGATAGTCTGAAACCTGAAATAGTCGAGGACGCGCCAAATTCGGCTGTAGAGAAAGTAAATGAAGAGAAGGCTGAGCTTCCTGTTGCTGTAGAAAAAACTGATGATTCTGTGCCATTAGAACCTGTTGCAATTGCAGACAATGTGGAAGAGGAGAAGGATCTAGTTCCTGAATCACAGCCTATCAGTGTTGCAGAACCAGTGCTTGACGCAGCAATAAGCCAGCAAAACAAGCCACCATCGAATGAACCTGATGTGAAGGAAACACAGCAAACGATTGAAAAGGAACCTGTAGAAATTGTCGAAGAGAATCAATCCAAAATAGAAAACATTCCAGAAGCTGAAATCATTGAAAAATCAGTTGACACCACTGAAAGTTCAAGTGATCCGACTGAGACTAATCAGTCTGAAGTAAATGAGGAGAAACAGACTGAAATTTCAGAAACAAGTGCCGAAAAGGTGTCCGACCCTGTAGCTATAGAAGAGAGGGAAGTAACCCAAGAACCAGAAAAAGAATCGCAAGAAAAATTAGAAGAGGCAGAGGAACCAAGCACAGTTGCAATTGTTGAACCCTCAGCCGAAGCGAATGAGGAAAAGACATCAACAAAGATAGTGGAAGAGACCAAGAACAGTGAAGTAGAGCCTATAGAAAAAGCAAAAGAAGAATCTGTGGTTACTGAAGTTGAGCCTACGGAAACAAAAAAAGAACTTGCGGTTGCTGAAGTTGAGCCCACAGGTACAGTAAAAGACGAGCTTGCGGTTACTGAAGTTGAGAAAAATAAAAAAGAACCAGAACAGCAATCAACAGAACCAAAGAAAGAGGAGCAACCAAACACGGCTTCAATTCCTGAAAAATCTAATGATGTTGTTGTTGTAGAAGAAAAAACAAGAGAATTAGAGTTCGAGGCACCGATACTGAAAGATAAAAACAACGACATTGCAGGGCCCACTGAAACAGAGAAACCAGAGCCAGTGGTTACTCAAGTAGAGCCTACAGAAACAATAAAAGAAGAACTTGTGGTTGCTGAAGTTGAGCCCACAGAAGCAGTAAAAGAAGAGCCCGCGGTTACTGAAATTGAGGAAAGTCAGAAAGAACCAGAACAACAATCAACAGAACCAAAGGAAGAGGTGCAACAAAACACATCTTCAATCCCTGAACAGTCTACAGAAACTAATAGTGCCATTGTTGTAGAAGAAAAAACAAGAGAATTAGAGTTTGAGGACGCGATACTGAAAGAAACAAACACTGACAATGCAGGGCCTACGGAAACAGAAATTCAATCACCCAAGAAAGAGGAAGAAGAGAAGCCAAAGGAAGCATCTGAAAGTCAAGAACCAATAGGTGATACAGTGAAGGTTCACCCTCCTAAAGACTCGGATATTGAGGCAGTGAAAGAGGCTGGCATCTCGGAATCCGAAGCAATTCCTGTAAAAAAAGAGAACATAGACCCTCTGTATAATGGAGTGGAGGAAAAGCCAAGAGAACAATTACAAATAGGTGAGGAAGTTGTGGAAACTATTAAGGAGGTGGAGCCTGAGAAAGCAACCGAAAAAAGTGAAGAACCTATAGGTGACACAATCAAAAACTCCATTGTCAAAGAGGAAAGTGAAACTAGCACCACAGTGAATACTGAACAGGTTTCACTAAATGACTCTGCAAATCCGGGGGAACCTTCTTCTGAAGTTGAGGAAAAGATTGTTGTAGAAGATGTCAAGAAAGTGGTCGGTGTTACGGAGAACGCTACCAGTATCGCGGAAAAGGTTGATGTTGCTGCAGAAAACATAAAGAAGGAACCAGAAGCACCTGATGCTGTCCAAGTATCCTCAAGAGAGGCGGAGATCGAGATCAAGAAGGCTGCGGAACAGAATGAGGCAAAGACAGCTACACCTGAAGCAGTGGAAGCTGACACAAAGGTGGACGAAATCTCTAAAGCTGTAAGTGAAGCTGTTAGAGAAACACTGGCATCTAAATTTGAAGAAAAAGACGAGGAGGAACAAACTATTCAAACAGGAGAGGATAGTTCGGAGAAAAAACAAATCGAAGAGCCAGTGAAAACTGAAGTTGAAGCCACTAAGGAAAATGATACTACAACAGCAGTATCCAAGGACCTTCCAAAAGAAACTCCAGCCAAGCCAGCACAGAAGCAATCAAATAATCTTATATCAAAGGTAAAACAGTCACTAGTGAAAGCAAAGAAGGCTATCACTGGTAAATCTCCATCCTCCAAAAACCTGAACTCAGATCAAAAGGGGGACATTAAAGTCAAATAATGCGACAGAATGAATTAAGTTTGCTCAATTAAAATGTTTGCTTTCTTCTTTTTTTTCCCGTTGTTGTGATGCATAGCATTATAGCATATATTTTGGTTTCTATACATTTTATTTTCTCTTGAATTTGTTTGAAAGCAAAAGGTGTGCAGAGTGCAGTGTATATAGATGGCCTTAGGCCATGCTTTAGACAGTAGTGTAAAATTTGATTGTTTTCTTCTTCTTTATTCTTTTGAATGTATTCAGTTTGTTCTTGATTTGATGTTTGTAAACGATGGAAGCCATTTTAACTATATGGCGTAAAAATGAATTGTTTGTACTTTTGTACAATGATCTGTGATGAATGGATGATCTAATATTGATTGTTTATTGCCAATTTGTCTCAATCCTTATGTATTCATTCTACTTAGCAACTAAATAAGCCTTCACAATCACAACAAGTTCTCATTCTCAATATGGTAAATGATTACTTGTGTGATAAGCTAACTCAATTCACTACAAAAGAAGGTGAAACAAAGACATGAATTCAAGAGAGATACACTAGCCTCGGTACTAGGCCGTCTAAATAGATGCTTCTCAACCATTTATAACATGATCTATCAAAACCAAGGGTTTGTTACTAAATGAACTGCTTTTACAGTTTATACCATACTAATCAGGAATAACCATGTGAGCTTGAGTACTAGCATTTGTTATGTGAATACATATCTAGGCTTTTTGATCAAATGAGTAAAAATAAAATGATGGTAACTAGTATAGTATTATTGAAGTTGTATTTGAGTCACACGTTGTCGAAGTTTCAGGACTGCAATATATATGTGTTTGGGTGGGGTAGTTTTTCGGGCGTGAGCAGGTTAGGCTTGAGGGTGGATGCTGAAGTTGTATTTGAGTTTTACATTGCTGAAGTTCCTGAACTGCGATGTGTATGTGTTTGGATACTCATCTTATTAACTATATTAACTATGTTTTGGGAGTGAAATCGAAGTCTGTTTAACAAATATAATAAACGAACAAAATGTTATTTGTAATCTTATTATTTCATTAATCCAAAGAATCACTATGAAAGATCAGAATCAAGCATTTGAATGCATAATGTTTATATATAAAAAAAAAAACTATGCCATTAGATTGGACATGTTGTGGATGTACAAATGAGAGGCGAATCCCATGATACCAAAATTTGTGTAATTTTCAAGTTTCGGAAACTAGAATTCCCATCACTATTTTGACAGATCAACCTCAATGACTCCCAAATATCCTCTGTAGTAATCTGGATTGAACTTGCAAAGATGAGATACAAGAGATTTTGGACTCACATTTCAGAAAACCCGATTCTTCTACTAGCCACAATCAGAGCGTAGTATCAATCATAACCTGCCAGTAAAATGTGAGGTTGAATGAGTTTGTGTATTTATGCATTTACCGGTACTGTGATACATGTTCATAATGCTTACCAATCACAGAGTGATATTTCCAGGATTAGCAGCTCCACTGTCATCGGCCACCGAGGGATGACCACCATTATGCACCAAAGCCGACTGTGTGGTATGACAGAAATGTAGAACATAAACATCAAGCATAAGAATAGCATAAAATTATTCTCAAAACAAAATGTTAACTAATGTGAGAAAATTGATCAAGAGGACCTAGTTATGGATAAACAAACCTGATTAGGGATCTGGTTTGTAGGGTCCCGGCCACCTGTGTTTGGTTTAATTTGAGAGTCCACATTCTGCATTGGATCGCCAGACACTGAAGCTGGATTCACGGTTTCAACATGTCCCGTGGATCCATATGCAGATGATCCAGGAGCTGATGAGTTCAAAACAGGACCTCCTGAAAAAGGAAACACAGGAGCTCGCGGCATTGGCATGGAAATTCCCTGACCTGGAAGCCCAAACCCTTGAGGATTCGATCTGGCCATCCCATGTATAGCAGAAGGCCCAGACATAGGGATATGAGTTCCTTGCATCTGAGGCATCATTGGAAATCTAGAAGGGCCGCCGTTCATGTCAGGTATTCCCATTCCATAACCCATACCTAACCCCATATGCATGCCAATGCTCATAGGTGAAAATGCAGCCATGTGTGGTGCATGCATGTGCTGCATTCCAGGAGGTAACATCATTTGAGGCATATATAAACCGGCACCCATTGACATCATCTGCATAACAAGATAGGAATCATTCTCCGAGATCACTTATAGTCATAAAATTTAAAACTAAACAGTTAATGCCACGGGGATTGAGATTACTTGAACTTGGAGCTGAAGTGTTTTTAGATACTCAATTGCCTCGTCCAGCATAGAAGCTTTATCCACCTAGTAGTAGTACATGCAAAGTTAGAAAAAACAAAATAAATTAGGAATCAAGTATGCATGTATATACAAAGCCTGAAAATGTGCTTGTAAGAGGGGGCAATTCTCACTCTACAAGTCATTTTGTAAGGATGAATTAGGCCCAAATCACATTTCTTAATATGGTATCAGAGTCTGGTTTAAAATATTTATTTCCACACTCCAGATGTCCAGCCCTGGGCGTGAGAGGGTATGTAAAGAGTCCCCCATCGAAAAACATATGGCCTGAACATGTGCGTGTAAGTGGGGGCAATCCTCACCCTACAAGCCGGTTTTGTAAGGATGAGTTAGGCCTAAACCACGATTCTTAACAATAACCAACATTCAATATTTCTCAACAACAACAACAAAAAAACTCCATAACTATATACAGTTATTCAAGTGGACCTAAGAAGTTCAAAATAGAATGAGATGAAAAAAACCAACCTTATTGCAATTAGGTATGAGTTCTTGTAATGCACGCATCTTCTCATTTATCCTGTCTCTTCGCCTCTGTATAAATAAATTATGATTGGATGATTTGTAAACAAATTGAGCTCAAGAAAGAAAATAAGCATGGTATCGAAATAAACACAACACAAATAGAAGATGCATGGCCTTGCTTACCCTTTCAGATAGATTATGCACTTCAGCAGCACGGCTTCTTTTGGAACCTGCAACACCTCGTCCGGAAGCTCCCTTCTTAACACCCACTGAATCATCCTCAACATCCTTCAAGTAAAGTGTTTTCTTAGTTTATGGAGGGAAAATATAAAATAAGTCAAAAAAACAATGTAAATCTATATTGTTAACTTACTTCACTATGGCACTCAGAGTCATCAGTGTCTCTATTTTTCCGTTTCAAATCTCGATTTGGATCATCCGAGCCTCTGTCTGCACCGTTGCCAGAGCAAATAGAAGAAGTTACTGCCGTCTCTATACCTTTTTCAGCAGCTGTTCGTACTTTAGCACCACCGTCGCCAAGAACTTGATTGGAAGGTTGATCTTTTTTATTTCCACTCTCTTTGCAAACAGGCTCAGATTGTTTAGAAGCTACAGCATTCGTTTCAAGAGATTTAGTCTGCAAAGGTTTCAAATCAGCCTTGGATTGCACCGCCACCTTCTGACAGTGAATTTCTGGTTCCTTTGAACACTCACCGCTTGAATTAACAAGAGTTGATTCAGGAGGATTGCAGCTAGTTGAAGTTTCACCTCTATTCTTAATTACAATACTATCCGATCTTGCCGAAGGTGAAATCAAACCAGACTTCAATCCAATGTTCTGAAGATTAGCTCTCACAATAGCGGCAGGCCTTGCGAAATGGGAAAAATTCATAACATTGGAACCATTGTTACGCATTTTAGGATCTTGCTTCTGTGCCTTTAAGTTAGAAAAATCACTCGAGGAAGATGGAACACGAGTAATTTCACCGTAAGGCACATCCTGGTTACCGTTACTTCCGTTATTGTTTTCAGTTATATCTGATTCCCTGGATCTAACAGTTACATATGATGTTTGACATTGATTTGATGATGGCGGATATAACTGATTTGTGCTGGCTTTATTACTTGCAGCCTCAACCTGTTCAGCTGAAGAACCCTTAGAAACATTCATCGGTTCTGCAGAATTTTTATTCGAGTCCCTAAATACCTGATTTCCGTTACTCCTTTTATCGAATAGAGTAAAACTATTCGATGCAGGGATGTCACTGTGTAGTTCGTGTAAGAAATCAGAACCATATTCATTTTGCAAAGAACCATCCATCGAATAATCCAACCAGGGCATCATTTCATCAACTTCGCGAGATGGCACCGATATCGGAATCTCATTCAAACCAGACTCTAAATCACCAAACTTTCCAATCTTCAGATTGTTCCCGTATCCTCCTCCAACGTCTTTATCCCGACCTCTCGGACTATGAGACGGTAAGCAGTGGGATGGCAAACTCCTGCAAGGTGGACTACTCTTTCTACCTCTACTCGATTGACCTTGGCTCGAAATCTGACCACTCTCCCAAACCAGCTCAAAAAAATCATTCTCAGGTCTGCACATTCAAATCAAACCCAAAATTAAGAAACAAAAGACCAAAAAAACACTTAATCTCATCAAATCAAACACATGAAAAGGTTTATTACAAGTTACAACAGCTTATGCTAATGAACTTACGAGGAAATTTGATCAGCTACACTTGTGGTGTTACTCTCATTCCCAAGCTTCTCTCTAGCCAAACGGTATAACTCATAAAGAGGCATGATGATGAATGAATCAAGGGATCAATCAACAGAAGAACCAAAACTCAGACAAATCAAAAACCTCAAATCAAAAAACCAAAACTCTTGATCTTAACATTGCTTCCAACATATTCTTCTTCAATTACTGAGCAAGCTTTGATATCCAAATGAAGTTTGAAGACAAAGCAGAAACACCTGAAGCAAGCCACAAAAAAGGAAACAAGCTTACATCAATAATTTTACAAAATTAAAAATTAAAAAAATCACTTATTTTAATATCTCAAAAGTCATTATCAATGAGAAAACAAAAGTTCCAAAACTATAATACAAAATTAAGCTAATAAAACAACATCAGTCAAACAAATTCTTTATAAATCATGCTTACTAACCTTGTCAAGTAGTACTAGTATATAAAGTAAGCAACTTTAATCCGATCTTAATTTTATAATCTTAATTTCTTTCCCTAATCAGCATTTAAGTCGGCAGTGACAAAATCCAAAATCCATAATCCAAGTTGAATCAAGGAAAACCCAATTAACTTTTCTCAACTGGGTACTCAAAAAGTTTCAAAATTTGATGAAAACTTAAGCTCATTCACAGTAACAAGCTTTTTTTTATTCCTATTCCAATACCATTTGAGTGGGAGTTATCATTAACCATTCCCAATTGTATCAAAAAAGCAATCTTTGAAGCTCGGAGAAAGAGAAAAATCCAAACTTTAAGACCCAAATAGACGCAGAAGGCGGCGAAAGATTTGCAGAGATGCAGAAAACCAATGAAGCAACACACGCACACAACACTGAGAAGACAGAAAAAAATAGAGAGAGAAATTAAGGTTTCCTTTTCTAAACTATGGTTAACGTTGTTGTGGTTAAGTTTCTGTGACCTTTTGAAAAATCAAATGGTTACTCTCTTTTTAAGCGAGTGAATCACACGCTTCTATTGTCTCTAACATTTTTTGCCTTAAAGTGGGTGGGTATGTTTCCCATAATAGTTTGTGAGACCATGGTAAGATGTGTGAGAGAAAGAGAGAGAAAGAGAATGTGTCCCTATTCTATGTATTGCTCTTTTATATATTATCCTTGCAAATTGGGTGAATCCATAATGGAACACAACAAAATCATATCCATATCATTATAACTTGTTTTTGGATGTGACATTCTTTTTAGAATATAAAGATGGTCTTAAAAAAATGAGTCCAAATTATGTTTGTTAATTGAGGGTTAAGACATTAATCAAGTCATTGACTTGATCATTACTAATTTTGTATTATGGAAAATCTTAATTGGCAAAAGGAGCAATCTTATTCCCTTCATTGTTGGAAATACTTTAGTTGGGGGTTAATTGAGTGGTGGGTGGGCAATAATATTTGCCAATGGCTGGCTTTTCAATCATGCTAGAAGAGGAGTGGTGTCCTTTATTTGTTTTTCTACTTTTGTGAGTCTTGGATTTCTTATAAGTGGGGTTTTGAAATAATTAATTAGTGAATAAGTTGTTTTAAGCAAGTCTATTGGACATTACTAAGCGTACAGTGTATGAGTTGTTTTAAGAAAATCTATCGGACATTACTTAGTGTATAGATTTTTTTTGTGCAACACCAAAAAAAAAATCATTTTTTTTGTTGAGAATTTACATCATTAGTATTTTTTAATTAATATTTACACTTTAAATCAATGTCTTTATATAAAGATAAAATTGTGATGTCTTACATGAGACTTAGGTCCAACATATCCTCAAAAATACATGGTTGTAAATTTGAGGCAGGAACAATGACGTATTAGATAGAGTTGAACTCATGTCATATTTACGGATTAGACTATTTAGTGTTGGGATTTAAGTGTGACTGATAAAGTTTCATATCAATTAGATATAAAAATGGAGGAGAGAAAGTGGGTATGTGGTGTCAAAGTCTCTTGAACACTGAACGTTTGACCTATTGACACTTATGCGTCTTGCTCTACAAATTCCTCAACAAGAAGTATCAAAGTCTATTTGGCTCGGTGGAAAAGAGAAAGTGGATCCTAGTGTGGATTACGCCTAGTGTAAGTAGTAAAGTCTCACATTAACTAGGAATTGAAGAAATATTGAATTTATAAAAGAGATGACTCATACCCACATTGCCTTAAGATTTTTGGTGAATATGTGACGTTAAAGTATCTTGGACCTCTAATATTTGGCTCATTGATGCTTTTGAGTCTCGCTCTCCAGATTGCCCAACCTTTAATTCATCGACTTTGATTGTGGCAAGTATTGTGATATACCAAAATTTAATATTGTTTAATGTTAGATATGGCTCATATTAAGACAAAGATTAACACAATATGTAACAATTTTAAATGTGTCTTATATCCAATTTTTTGTTCTGGGTGGGTGACTGTGGAGTGGTATCCCATACGATATGGTTCAAAAGTATTATTGTAAACTTTATAATATTATATATATTATTTGTAACATTATAAACCTAATTAATCATAAAAATTAAAATTAACTATAAGTACTATAAAGGTAGGCATCATTGTTCAAACGGCCTTAACAAAGACTAATCGTGTTCATTGTCTTCCGTTCGAATTGTAGGATGCAACTCACCTATATGAAGTCGGATTCACTAGTAATCATCGATCACCCAAACAAGAAGCTCGTCCTAGTTCTAATTTTAGGATGTAACTCGCCTACATGAAGTCTAATTTACTAGGAATTATTAGTCACCCACACCACATTGGGCTTGTTCTTGAGCATTGTACACACTGCCAATCATATTACGGAAGTTAATCATACCCGAAGTCAATAACCCACAAGGAAGAATTGTCAAAGGGGGTGTTAGTGAGTAAAGTGAAGTCGCAATAAAGTAGTCGTATCGAGAAGATGTGTCAGGATTACTTCCTTTTATTATAAAGCTAATAGTTTTTTTTAAAAAAAAAATTAAATTGCCAGAAACAAAGATCGTTTAATCAAGTAAATCACCATCATTTCTTCGAGGATTGTTAATAAGTTAAGTTAAATTGAAATTTGTTTAGAATCATCCAAAAATTTCTCCAAACTAAGTAGTTAAAGACCATAAAATACAAACAAATATCTTGAGAATTTAAAAGTGTGTAAACATTTAATAATAAAATCAAAGGTACATTATAACAACTCAATTTGTTTCTTCATATTACACTTTAGATTCACTTTATATAGTTAAATTCTCAATCATTTGAAATCTAAAGAATTAAAGGCAACTGATTTATTTAATTGCAGTTTTCTTCATAAAGAAAAGTATATAATTTAGAGTCCTTCATGATCAGGTAGAATCTAACATGTTCCTAACCTTTATAAACTATAGTTGGATTAACATGCGCGGTTCCCATATTTTATTGTCACTAAAATGTCCCCCATGCCCTTTGTATTAAATTAGGCAAAAACTATATAATATAATGCCAGTATGTAACGATTTATAGATTTTTATTGCCATTTTCTATAGATGTATGTATTTTATTAAAGCACGGATTTGTTATGGGTCAACGAGATAATCTATAAGGGATTGGATGTCTGGCTGTCTTTAATGTAATTAAAATTATATACTATATATAGTAGCAAATATTGTATATTCTCACCTTTCTAAGCAACTCTACATCAATATCTATACTTAGAATGATACACTTTGATAATCAAAATTCTTTGTTTTTTTGCATTTTTATAATGTATATGATTGGAGGTACTAAGTAAGAAATAAGAGATAAATAAAAAATAATACTACTTTAATAATACCTAGTATTTCACCTTGCAGATTATCTTGGTGACCCATAACTAATTAATGGGTATCTTAATAAAATACATTCTTGAAAAATGGTAACAACAATAACCTTTATACAGTAAGATCATGTACTTGTACTAGTATTTGCCTAATTAGAGACAAAGGCTTAAGCATTGTTATAATATTGCTGGTTGGAACTCGTTGGACAAGGTGGTTAAGATACTTAAGTTACTTATTACGCAAGTAATTAATTAGTTTTTGTAGGCGTAATTAGAATTATATAAATAATTAGGGAAATTCATAACCCAACTCATCAACTTCTTACGCATCACATAAAATTTCTTAAATCAGAAGTATATTTTCGGTGCGCACCAATATCTGATAAAATATACATAGAAATCGTAAATTTACTTCCGGTTCTATAGCGTAACTGTAATTCTAATTTTATTTATAACAGTAACCATAAAACTTCATTGAATTGTTTAACATAGACATAAATATAATTCATAACATAAACGTAGCAAATACATTTAGGAGTTAAACATAAATCAAACATTACAAATTAACATCCGGGTGGACCTTGCAACATCATAATAATATCATTGATCGATCTTGATAAAGTCGCATCTAGCTCGATTGGAACTTTCTCCCGAAAACTGTCATAAGTAGACCACATAGCCCGTAAATCAGCGTTGTTCTCTAGCTCACAGTTGATGAACTAAAGATTCTCATATTTGTCAACCGATGACGTGCGGTACTCGATCTTCAGTACCTTACGACCGTCGCCAAAAGATACAAATTACTGAAATCGTTTACGCACATCTTCAATAGGGGTGTACACAGTGATCTTAAATTCGCGAGATGGTGTAGCGCAGGGAAAATGGACAACTCCAACAACCCATTTGATGTTCAATTTCATGTCCATTTCTGGTTTTTGGTGTTGTGGTATGGAAAAATATAAGAAGTGAGGTATTTTTATAGTAGTTGAATGTAAACATGGACAATACAAATCCTATCTTTGTGTCAGTGATAGAAGCAGAATTAAAGTTTCGATTTTGTATTAAATGGAACTGGAAGTATATTTTCGGTTAAGGTCATGGGAGTGAAAAACCAGAAACATAACAGAAACAACAACTTATACAAAATAATCTCATGTATTCAAATATTGTGTTTTTGGTCAAACTACAAAAAATGGCTATATTTTCACATCATAATACATGAACAAAATGACGTTAACAATAAAATGTTACCTAACTACTTGAAAGAGTAAAAAAATGTGTCGCTCGATAAATCCACCGGTGGCACCCCTTTTAACTTTTTCCCAACAACTTTAAAAAGTAACAGATTAATATAGTGATTGGGGGATAAAATGAATAAACTTTACCTGAAATTCTACTTTCTTGAGCTCTTTCTGATATGATGAACCACTAAAATGATGATTTGGAGTGGAAAATGGATTGAGAATGATGAGGGTTTTGAGAGGTGTTGAGTGGAAAGAGTTGAAATTGTGATGATCAATATGTCCAACATGGTTACTATTTTAAGTAACATGTATCATGACAGAAACCGGAAGTATACTTCCAGTAATATACAAAATATTCAGGTGGCAACACAATTCAATATTCCCGCTATTATAACCAAAAACATAATTCTGGTTTGGAACCGGAAGTGCATCTCCGGTACAGTTTCTTATAATTTGAAGGGTGACACCACATTTGTTCTGTTTTGTACAAAAAAGGATGCGGACCAGAAGTATATTTCTGGTTTTGGGATGAGTATTTTCATATTTCCATTCGGTCTCCCACTCTACTATGGGGTGGATTAAGAAATTCACACTAATTATTATTAGATCATTAGTGAAATGTACTCAAGTATAACACCATTAATGATGTATGTAAAGTATAATACACAAATTATTTTTGTCATCTCTCTTTTTTTTCTACTACGAGTGTATGTGTAGTTCAAGTAAGTGGTATCTAGAACTTCAATTTTTAGATTTCGAAGTGTTTAAAATTTAGTGTCCATTCTATTTGATCATTAAGGGAAGATGAAAATCTTTAGAGAATCTTGGGAATAGTTTCAATAGGAATCTCCTTATTTTTTATAGCAAGAATTAGGATAGATTGACAAAACAAACAAAGGTGATCTTTGAGTTTTGTTCTGATCAAAATTTTAGATTCACAATCCGTGACGGTGAACCACCAAAGTTGATGGAATTTGAATGGCCTTGGTGGAGAGGACCTGTAAAGTACATGCTAACGATCTAACACCCAAGTTAGCAATGGTCATGAGATTTTAAGGGTAAGAAAGTGAGTTCCTTTAGTGGTGGTAATATTAAGCTTATATAGTTTTAAAGTTGTGGTATTGGAATTGGGTTAGTCAAAAGTCCAAGCAAGAACGTGTTTGAAGAAGTGATGGATATAGTCAAACATGTCTACAAAACTTTCTCAACATTGTATCACATGTTCACATTAATGCCCATAAAGAATCGAAGAAGAAATATTTCTAGACGATGTTCTTCATCCACTAATCTCTTGATATGGTGAATTTCCAAAATATTGAGAATGAATCATCATCAAAGGAGATGTGGGGCATTGTTAAGAAAGGTCGTGTTGGTAATGACAAACTCAAGAAAGTTTGTTTGTAAACTTTAAGAAGACAATTCAAGTTGTTGCAAATGGAGAATAATGAGAATGTCGTTGAGTATTTCAACATGTATTGGTACAAAATCACAACGGCCGCCGATCACACGAAGAGTTATGGTGAATTTATTTCTAACCAAAACATCCTGAACAACTGATGTGGACTCTATCCTCCGAGGATTTGTTTGTCATTAAGGTTGCAGAATTGTAGTGTTCCTTGGAAGAACGTGAATAAATGGTTCTTGAAAAAACCAAAGAACATGTGAGACATCATACTCTACAAGCTCATGTTGGTGTAAGCTCTAGAGACATATAGTTTAATGATTGAACTTAAAACTTGTATCATATTTATTATTTGTAATAAAAGACTTTTCATTATCATTTTTGTTTTAAAAGTAATAAAGTCCTCATAATAGCTCATTTATTTAATGGAATTATTATTGACCGACCAAATCAATTATAGATTTTACTAGGTCAATCATCATGAAGAGGTATCACTTCCTCAAAGATCTTCTTAGTATCCAATGATCACCCCCTTATGATCCATAAAGATCTCAATCGTAAAACACATCTAACGACTCTCCACAACCGACGTCATCAAAATAGCTAGTTCTTTATTTTCCTCTCTTTATATATATATATATATATATATATATATATATATATATATATATATGAATTATTGTCGAATAATTGATGTTTTATACAATGCGTGATACTTTTAAAATTGCTTATTTGATGAATTATTAGATATATTTGTGAATCATTATCGAATAATTGATGTTTTATACAATGTGTAATGGTTTGTTGTTGTGTATGATGTGGAACAACATGTGAATTATGATGGTTAGATGTGTTGAAATAATTAAAATAATTATTTGGATTATTAGAAATAATAGGAATAATTATTTAAAAGAATTATTTTGGTTAGGAATATTATGATGGTAATTTGTAGAAAGAGTAAGGGCATAATGGTAAATGATATAATGCTAAGTGAGGGAAAAGGTGGAAAGGTCATGTTAGAGGTCCAAGGGCTAAGTTTGAAAAAAAAATGAATATTAGGGTTTTAACGATTCATTATGTGTAATTGCGTTGGAGAAGAGGCAGAGAGAGAGCAAAACTAGGGCATTGAGGAACTCAATGAGGCATATGTAGAAACGCAAAGAGGAATTGAAACAAATCAATAATCTAAGGTAAGGGGTGTTTATCTGATTATTATATTTGATTTAAGTGGTAGACAAATGTAGGATTTGCCTTAGGTTTCATAGATAGTGAGTCGATGTTGTTTGATGGAGAATCGATGAATTAGAGATGAATAATGATGCTCAAGTGATGTATAATTAATGTAGAAACATAGGATGATAATATATAATGAATACCTATGATTATATGATGTTTTAGGACCCATACGAAGTGAAAACGCAGAAAAATACAGTATACAGACAGTTTGCACCGACGCAAACAGGGCTGCGGTCGACGCAACCAACAAACAACAAATAACAGCGAGTGGTCGACGCAAATAAGGGTGCGGTCGATGCAAATAATGACGAGCAGTCGACGCAAGGGTTGATGCAACACAACCCGAGGGAAGTCCAGTGTTTGGCAATTTTGTAACGACCATAACTTTTGAACCGTAACGCTGTTTGAGGTGTCGTTTGAAGCGGTGTGTAGCTAACAACGTAAACTTCAATTAGATGAAATAAAATAAGGACTTAGAAGTATTTTTAAATTACCTAAAACAAGAATAAAGATAGGTTTCCCGTGCCAAACCGCAACAATGACTTGTTTACCTTAATGATATGTTGTTATTATGATGATTTTTGTCTTATATGATGATATGAGATATGATGATGATGTTTTGATTGTATGAGTATATATGATGAGGTTTATATGATGATGTTGATTAATACATGAATGGTGATGCATATGACTATATGTGGTCGTTTATATTTGAGTATTATGCATCAAGCATTCATTGGACAACTTTGGTCCGTTTTGATGATTTAGGACATCGGTCCAGTGATTTGGTATCAATCCCATTATGTGGATTTGAGATGTCTATGATTTGCTCCGATTCCAAGTGGTAATCGATCCTATGATCGGGGTCTTTGGAGGGTGATGACCCAGTGTCCATTGAGTGAATTGGTACCACGTGCATGAGTCTATGTCCTTGCATTACATCTTATGTGGCATTGCATAACTATTGATTTTGATGACGTTTCATTATGTTGTTGTACTTGGAGTGATGATATTTATGAATTGTTAATGTGATACTTTTGGTTTATTCTGCAATGTTTATTACTTATGTCTTATATAATGATTGCGATAAACTCACCCTTTCTGCTAGAATGTTGCCTCTACGTGGGTAATCATGAATAGTTCCTAAAAGCTTGGAAGAATAGATTTGGAGTGTGTGATTTACTTTCCGCTGAGTCTAGAAGGTCTTGCTCTAATATGTAACATTGGGGATGGGAACACTTGTTTTGAAAATAATTATGTTCTTGTTTTGTTATGATCTTTTGAATTGTTATTCATGGAGTTTAAGTTGTTTTGAATTGTGAACCATGAATCATGAAGTATTATGATTTGTTTCTTTTAATAAAGATATTTTGAAACTATAATTCTGTTGCAAGTATATTGAAGTATTGGTGTTTCTATTTAATGATGCACACGTCATGAATAATTTTTGAAAACCCGTGTTGTGGAGTAAGTCTTGCATGTATGTCGTTTATGAATAAAATGTGATGCCCTTTTGTTGAATTACTCTGATATTATTTATTAAATATTTACGAATATTCTTTGGGGTTTAGAAGGGTGTTACAGTAGGCTCCAAATCGAGGTAACAAGTTTCAAATACAATTTCATTTCAATTTTCTTTCACATATACTGAATTCATCATTAGAGTTCTAACCTTGTAGGTCCCTCACTCCATCACGTCAAAATCCACGATTCACCATCACCATCATTCTTCTTCTCATTTCTGGTTTATGAGCGGAATAATGGCATCGTCTGTGAGAATCGATTGTTGATTCCTATTATTTTCATACATTCATATTTATTCTCTAACTTTCCCAGTTCATAACTTCTTCCAATCCCCGAAGCAAGAATTCACAATCGAGCGCGAGAATTTACTGTGTTTTTATTCTATTTAGCATTATCTCAACTTTCTTTCCTCAGATCTCCAAATTATCAATTCTTACTTTTATCGTTGATGGTTGGATCTAAGGATAATAGATTCGTCGATGTGTGAGAAGTTGTTACTACCATTTTAGTATAAAGTAATCAACCACATATTCTCCAGCCATAAAACATCGTGAATCCTGAAACGGTTGTTCTACTACATCCAAATCTGATTCGAGCCTCGCAATCAGACATATCTGTTTAAGTTACTCTGATAGAGGTTCTTGTTCTACATTCGGTTGCTTAACCAGAAAACTTACCTGGCCTTCACACTCTTAATGCAAACCTTGGTGTGCAAAGTGCTAACAAACTGTTGAACAACATGTTTAACATTTTCGACAGCAAATTCACACGTCTTTGAAGTAAGGCTTCAGCTAGAGTTGTCAAAATAGGTTAGCTCATATGGGGTGACCCGTCTGGTCCAAAAATTATAGGACTTGGGCCTTAAAATTAGAGCTCATAATTTTTAGAGATTTTTTAGCACAACCCTAAAAATATGTTATCCATTAGGGCTAACTCGTATGGGCCATGGATAGTCCATTAGTCCAAATATCATAGTCATTTTTCTCACATCACTAAATTTATATATATTATATTCAATCTTTCTCTTTTAAATATTATACATTAATATAACCAACACTCTTTCCTTGTATTCTATAAGTTTCTCTTATGTTAAATATTCAAGTATTATTTTTTTACAATTTAGACATGTATTATATTTAAAACGTGTTATAGTATTTATAAAAAATAATATAGTTCTTAAAAATGTATTATGTTTAAAAAAATATAATTTTTAATTTTATTTATAATAAATATTATAGGGTTATTATTTTAAATTTCTTTATTATAAACGCTCGTTTAGGGCTAGGTTTCCCAAAGCTCATCTAGGATCAAGCTCGGGTAGCAAATTTTGAGCCCATCTTTTTGGGAAGGTTTTCATTTGTTTGACATATTTAGAGAGAAAGAGAAAAGCGATTAGATAAAATTCTAAGGCATTATGCATTTGCTGAAGCCTAAAGAGAAATAAAGTGGATTTTTCTTCTCAAACCTGTATGAGGGGGTGCAAAAGACCTAACACATTGCCTTACGCATATTAGGCCATGAGGAAGCATCATCTTCCAACACATGTATCCATACGCATATCATTGGGAATGGCAACAACATACACTGTCTTATGCATATCAGGCAAAGACGAAGGCCAAGTAACCCACTTGCCAATACGCGTATCCAAATGAATATTTGGTGATACATCAGGAGCCATATGTTTCCCCATAAGGTATGGACTTGACGGACAACCAAAATTTCTAAAAATTCCAAAGTTGAGTATTTAACACCATAGAATGATTTTTTGGGGATGAATCTATATTTTAGAGTGGAAGTTACGAATTAAGAGCTAGAGAAAACAAGAGGATGAATGTGGAGCATAAATTTCAAGGGATTTCTCCATTGAAGACTCTTCATCTTTGATTATTTTGTAATGTTGAACAATTTCATCATGCCTTTTATTTTCATTATCATGAGTAACTAAACCTCCAATGACATGGATGAGTAGTTGTTCTTGAACTAGTTTAAATTTATGAATTGATCATTGTAATGACTTCTATTTTATTTTCTATATGCTTTATTTCTTTATGAGTTTAATGCTCTCTCTTTCAGTTAAATTGATAATTTATTTACGGTTATCTGTTAGAAAGGACTTTCAACAATAACACTTGATTGAAGTATTTTGTATTAGATATCACATAGGATGTTGTGAATCGGATGCCTTGAAACAAATATATATAAGCTTGTAGGGGAAAAGAATGAAGAACACGATGAACACAAGGATTGGTTATTAACTGCTATTCTTTCCTTTCTCTTAACTCAAGATTACAAGTATACAAGAATAACAAATAACCCTCTCACCCTAAATTAGGATTTGCAATATGCAATGATGAGAGACTAGTATGCTATTTATAATAAACCTAACATACTAAACTAATGGGCTTTTATCACAAATACCCATTACAAGCTAACTTAGGGTACAAGCTAACTTAACCAATTGGACATAACAAACAGGCCCAATTCGATGCTAACAATTCTAGCATCCTTCGACCCAATAGAGTTCGACCCAATATCTCACAAATCTCCACCTTGGATCAAACTCTATTATCAACTAACGAATTAGTTTTCTTCATGCAGCTTTATCAACTGCATACAGTGGAAAAACTTGCAACTAGGCAATGACTTGGTGATCATATCAAAGATTATGATCCGTCGAAACCTTCAACACTTGGACTTCTCCACGATTACCCTCCGACGAAATGCAACCTCACATCAATGTGCTTGGTTCGCTCATGATAGGTGAATTCTTGACAGTGTATTGCACTTTGACTATCACATTTAATGTTGATAACTTCCCTTGAATTTTCAGCTCCTTAGCAAAACCTTCAAGCCATAATGCTTCTTTCACGCTTAAAGCAATATATTCCGCTCTGGTTGATAATGCAACAACCTTCAAGTGTTGCTTTCAACTAATAGGTACCAAACATAGTGAAAACATATCCGAAATAGATTTTCGGAATCCATACAACCGCATAATCCGAGTCGACATATCCTTCGATTCTTTGTTTTACCATCTTCACCAAAGGCTCCACCATAAATTAAGACTGCTCGAGACCCATTTATGTACCTTAGAATCCACTTCAATGCTTGCCGGTGAGCCTTTCCAGATTCGCCATGTACCGCACAAGACTTATCGCATATGCTATGTCGGGTCTAGTACAAACCATAGCATACATCAAAGAACCTACTACATTAGCATATGGGATGCTATTCATATAAGTTCTTTCGACCTCACTACTGGGACATTGATCAATACTCAACTTGAATTGAGGGTTTGTTGGAGTCACAACAGGCTTCGAATTCGACATACCAAACTTTTCGAGAATCTTTCGTAAATATGCCTCTTGAGATAAGCATAATTTTGACTTTTATCTCTCGAATGTCAATTCCAAGAATCCTGGAAGCTGCTCCTAGATCCTTCATTTCGAACTCCTTATTGAGTTCTGCCTTCACCCTCATTACCTCTTCGACATTGTTACTTGCTATGAGAATATCATCAACATAAAGTAACAAAGTAACAAATGAATTACCAGGACGAAATCTGAAGTAAACACAGTGGTCGAATTGACTTCTAACGAAACTTATGCGTGTCATGAATTTGTCGAATCTCCTATTCCACTGTCGAGGAGATTGTTTCAGCCCATATAAAGATCTATTCAACTTGCACACATAATCTTCCTTTCCTTTTCGACATACCCTTGTTGCCTCATCGATTGTTTCATCTAGATCACCATACAAGAACGCATCTTCACATCCATCTGCTCCATTCAAGATCGAATGCCACCATGGCAAGCAACATTCGAATGGACCTATGCTTTACAAGGAGAAAACACATCATTGAAATCTATACCTTCTTTCTCGAGTGAAACCCTTGCAACCAACCTTGCCTTGTATCTTTTCGACGCTCCTTCGATTCCTTCCTTAACTTTGAAAATCCATTTACGGTGACTAAGCTCCAGCAGTTTCTTGATCAATTCCCAGTGTTGTTATCATGAAGAGACTTCATCTCATCATCCATGGCCTTCACCATTCGGTCTTATTTCGACCTCATAACTTCCTTATGGTCTCTTGGTTCTTCTTCCGAACCTCACTTGCAGAGATTAAGGCATAAGCTATAAGATCCGCATACCCAAACCTTGAGGTGGTTTGATGACTCTTCGTGTCCTATCTCTTGCCAATAGATAGTCATCAGCTTCCTCAACTTCATCAAGATCATCCGCTTCGACTTTATCCGGGTTATGCAATTCAAGATCAACATGCTCCACCTCAACAGAATCTCTACTGCTCCGACTCTTCGTCGATATACGCCGACTAACATCATCCGTTTTCTTGAAAGCCATTTCACTTCATTGAAAACAACATCTCGATGGTGATAATCCTTCGTGACGACTCTAGGCACCATAGCCTATAAGCTTTGACTGGGTATCCCAGAACATGCATTTAAGAGCTCTAGGTTCGACCTTGTCTTGCCTAATGTGAGCATATGACCAAATACTCGTTTGTCGAGATTTGGTGGATGTCCCGACCAAACTTCTTGGTGTCTTCATATCTAACGCAATCGAAGGACATCTGTTTATCGGATATGTTGTCGAAACCTCACCAAAACACCTTCTTTAAGCAAAGACTAGTCAACATGCATCTAACTCTCCAAGATGGTTCGATTAAACCTTTCACCAAACCATTTTGTTGTGGAGTGCTGTAGTAGTTCGTGCCTTGCAATACCGAGGCAGACAAAACGCCGAATGCCTCATTGCAAAATTCAAGACCATTGTCTGTCTCAACCTCTTGACCTTTCGCGGTTTGTTTTCACCGAGTCTTCCAACCTTTGAAATTCTCAAAAGTTTCATCCTTAGTCTTCGAATGAATACCCATAACGGAATAGTCATCTACTATGGATAGAAAATACCTTGCTGAATGTGATGGACACCTTGCAGCCCCAAAGATCATCATGGATGTAATCAAGGGATCCATGTGTTCCTTGTTTGCCTTTGTTGAACTTCACTGCAAGATTTTCCAAGTACAGGTTCACAAAACTTGTTTTCGACTTTGTCCGCACCAAGCAAATTTTGTTTCCCAATTCGACTGCCCTTTCAACATGGCCTAATCTCATGTGCGATTGCTTCGACAAAGGTTTCGTGGATGCAACATTTGTCGAACCACTTACAACTTCACCACAAGGGTATACAAACCTTGTTTCTTCACGCCTCTCAAGACTTCCTTGATTCATGACTCTTAGGATACTTTTCTCTCCTTGAAAACATATCCTTTCTTGTCGAATTCACCAAGAGAAATCAAATTTCTTCAAATCAGTACATACGACTTGATCAATAACCTTATTGACTCATCATGGAGTTTGAATCTCACGGATCCAATACCGCAATCTTGCAAGCTTTGTTGTATCCCAATACGGATCCACCATCTTGATCACATAATTCCTCGAACAAGTCTTTGTTTGGAGTCATGTGCCAAGTGCACCCGTAATCCATAATCCATTCCTTCGATGAGTTCTGCTCGAAACCACAAGAACATCGGATGAGTCGAAATCATCTTGAACAATAGCGCATCTCCATTATCCTTTCCTCCATGATTTTTCAGCGTTCGGGCACACTTTTCTTGTGTGACCCTCCTTCTACAATGATAGCATCGAATACTAGATGCTTCACCATAAAACTTCCGACTTTTACCTTTCTTCTTGTCGAACTTATTATCCTTTCAAGAATCTTCCTTTAACGCCAAACCTTCACCAACCGTCAAGGTTTATGCTCTTTCGTTCATTCAAGTCCTTGAATACAAGGTGATTGAACCTCTTCAAAGGTCGAGACTCCTTCCATACAAGAGAGTTTCTTTGAAGTGGGCATGTGATCCGGCAACGCGCACAACAAAGAATGAGCTTGATCTTCATCATCGATCTTAACATCAATATTTTCAAGATCAAGAATCACTTGTTAAACATATCCAATCTCAACCAACACTTTGTCTTCAATCATCTTGAATGAATACAAAGCTTGCTTGTGTAGAGTCGATTCACCAATGATTTGGTCATGTACAAACTTTCAAGTTTCACCCATAACCCGCCGTCGTCTCCTTTGATACCGTCAAGAACCTTATCACCAAGGCTCAACAAAATTGCTGTGGGCCTTTCTATCATTGCCTTCTTCTCACCGCCACAACTCTTCGTTCATGGTCGACTCTCCTTCAACGCTTCCAAACACCCTCTGAACCGGGGCTTTCATCTTCGCCACGATCGAAATCATTCACTCCGGTGAATTTTTCAATCTCATACTTTGTCGAAGGCATCTTTCCACGCCACCGCACCAATTTGTTGTGAATCGGATGCCTTGAAACAAATATATATAAGCTTGTAGGGGAAAAGAATGAAGAACACGATGAACACAAGGATTGGTTATTAACTGCTATTCTTTCCTTTCTCTTAACTCAAGATTACAAGTATACAAGAATAACAAATAACCCTCTCACCCTAAATTAGGATTTGCAATATGCAATGATGAGAGACTAGTATGCTATTTATAATAAACCTAACATACTAAACTAATGGGCTTTTATCACAAATACCCATTACAAGCTAACTTAGGGTACAAGCTAACTTAACCAATTGGACATAACAAACAGGCCCAATTCGATGCTAACAATTCTAGCATCCTTCGACCCAATAGAGTTCGACCCAATATCTCACATAGGACTAGGGATACTGTATAAATATTGACATGTTCTTGATAATCAAATGCTTAAATTCATCTATAATTTATTTTAGACATAGGAATTAATTTGCACTTTAAATGCTTATTCACTAAGGACTGAGGAATAAACACCCTTAAGAATCGGTAACCTATAGAGATGAAAAAGTCGTTACAAGGTCAATTTAGGTAGTTAACGAATTCACGTACAAACCCTAATTCCTAGCATATGCTTAATCCATATTATTTTCCACTCTATTAAATTTTCTCTTATTTACTCTTTCACAACAAAAATAAACTCAAAAACCCCAATTGTTTTTGCTTAACTGAATTGAAACTCGAACACTATAATATCACACAATCCTTGAGATAGATACTACCTTGGAAAATTAGTACACTTGTTAATTTACCGATGCAGTTTTTGGCCCTGTTGCCGAGAACTGCTAAATATTTTAGAGTTTATAGTTTCATTTTAGTTGAAATTTTGTTGATTTGCAACTAAATTTTTTATTTAAGTAATACTGTAGAGGTGTTAGACACTCTAATTTCACAATATGCTAAATCTCAAACCCCTAAGTTATCCTTAGAATGATTTCTTAGGTTTTTAGCCAAATAAATTAAAGAGAATATGAATGAAACGGAAATAGAAGTTATAACTATGTTGGAAGTACAACTTTAGCTAAATAGTTCTAAATCAACTTGCTATGAAGATTTAACCCTGCCAGATCTACCAGAAGATAAAAAGGAGTCAGAAAAGGGAATGAAATTTAAAAAATTTCATGAGCACCCTTAATATGTCTTCATGAAGGAAGAAAAATAGTTCCCAACAATCATAAATGCACATTTGGACAAGAATAAAGAGGAAAAGTTGTTACAGGTACTCAAGCAATGCAAAAAGGCCATTGGGTGAACCATAAGAGATTTAAAGGGAATTAGTTCGACATTCTGCATGCACGTAATACTAATGGAAGATGGAAACAAACCAGTCGTATAGCCCTAAATAAGACTCAACTTGACAATGAAATAAGTTGTTAGAAAACAAGTCGTGAAGTTGTTGGATATAGGTTTTATATATCCTATGTCTGATAATTCATGGGTTAGTCATATGCACGTCGTACCAAAGAAAGCATAAACAACAATGATAATGAATGAGAGAGATGAATTGATTTCTACCCGGACAATTACAGGCTGAAGAGCATGTATTGATTAGAGAGGGCTTAACACTACAACAAGGAAAGACCATTTTACCCTCTCATTCATCTATCAAATGTTAGAAATGTTAGATGGTCATGATTATAATTGTTTTCTTGATGGATATTCTGGCTATAATCAAATTGCAGTGACCCTTAAAGGTCAAGAGAAGACAACTTTCACTTGTACTTATGGTATTTTTGCATATAGAAGAATGTCATTTGCATTATGTAACGCTCCTACTACATTTCACAGGTGTATGACACCCATTTTTGCTAACATGCTCGAAAAACATATAAAAGTGTTTATGGACGATATTTTTCTATTTTTGGTTCTTCTTATGATAACTGTTTGACTAACTTGTCTCTTGTTTTAGAAAGGTCCAACAAACAAACTTAACTCTCAATTAGGGGAAGTGTCATTTCATGGTACATGAAGGTATAATGTTGGGTCACAAAATTTCTCGTACGGGAATAGAGGTTGGTAGAGAAAAATTTTAGGTAGTAGAAAATATTCCACCTCTTATGAATGGAAAAGGTATAAGGAGTCTGAACTCTCCCAATTGATTGGGATAAAGTTCCAATTGATTGGAAAAGACAGAATTTTGCCCAAAGCCATTTTGACAACTCTCAGGTATTTTTAAAAATAATTTCTTGAGGAAAATCAATTTAAAAAGTTGTTTTAGTGTGTGTGATTAGTTGTATACTCTATGAGATATATATATATATATATATATATATATATATATATATATATATATATATATATATATATATATATATATATATATATATATATATATATATATATATATATATATATATATACTCATTTAGGCAGGCTTTCAGATACATCAAATCTTGTGAGACCCTTCACTATTATAGACACTTGCTTGAAGAACTTTACTTTGAAATGAGAGTTAAGTTATATTTCTTTTAGTTGCCATAATGAGATAATCCAACTTATCAAGATTTATGCTAGTGGTTGCATCTTTAATCGTTTTACACTTGATTTTAATTGGTTGTTGTCATCAAAGACTTGTTGTCATAATAAAATGCATGTCTGTCTTTATTGAAACTTCCTCAATTAATACTCCACAAAGGGCGTTGAAGATAAGGCCTTAAAATTTAACTAGTAAGAAACCCGTGTTGTCGCACGGGTCCTGTCCGGATTTTATATAACATGGAACTAACTTTGAATTATAATAGATCATTCATATATATTATTCAAATTTAAAATATTAAAATAATTCAACCAAAGTTCAATCAATTAGGAAAAAAGTTAGTGTATCAAATTAATCTGCTTTCCATCGATAACATTAATGATAACAATATCGTATTTGAACTTTGGATATGAAGCAACCTGCTTTCCATCAATGTTTTCAACTCATTGATCTGCATGATAATTTGTGCAAAAATTAGATACCAAATATGCAAACAATTTATAAACAAAAATATTTGTGTTGTCATGTACTTACCCATTAACAAAGCAATTGAAAAAAAGTGATAGAAGATGATACGTTCTCATTATCATGTATTAAGATTTTAAGACCACTTTTGCTTGTAACTCTTGAAATGGCTACACACAATTGTCCATGACTAAAAACAGGAGTAGGCAAATACAATCCAACGATATTAAGTGATTGGCCTTGGGACTTATTAATTGTCATTGCGTAAGAGACCATAATTGAGAATTCCCTCCTAATCAACTTAAATGGCCACGGTGACTCAGAAGGTGACATAGACATCCGAGGGATGTAAAAGATATTACATACATTCTTTACAGACATGTCTATCAAACTATTATTTGTAAAATTTGAATTTATTTTTTAATTGGTTAAAATTCGTTATAAATATAAACTAATAATATGCACTTGCTTTTTAAGCATTAATATGTATTTATAATAAATCGTTCAGGCTATTCACTAACTTCAATTATATAAGATTTAAAAGATGAATATTAAAATTAACAGTCTATAGCCAGTATCTCATAGATGCGTTCACATCTACCCGTGAATCAAGATGATTTAACAAACCCAGTTGAATCCAAATAAATTAGTTCTAAAAATTTATTAAATCTATTTTAGATATTAACCCATTTTTCCAAACCTAAAATGTATGACAACTCCCGTCAAATTTATACTTTTATATTATATGTGTTCACATCTACCCGTGAGTTAACGAACTTCAGTTGAATACAAATGAATTAATTTTAAAAATTTATCAAACCTACTTTATATATTAATCCACTTTTTCAAATTAAAAATGTATGACATATCCCGTCAAATTTCAGTTTTAAAACTTTTATATTATATCATATTTATATATTTTTACAACCTATAATGTATAACAGTTTCTCGTTAAATTACAATTATTTTTAAAAAGAACATAAAAAATAAATAAAATCTATAGATAAAACTATTGTATATTATTTTCTATATTTATTTAATGAATGAAATTTATTTTAGATGAATTTATTTTCTAATTGGAATTTAAAAATATAACTTAATTGTCATTTAAAACAATACATTCAGTTCATTAACTTCAATTATCTGGTATGTCACAGATACATTTACTTCTACCCGTGAATTTATTTCATTTACTCAGTTGGTTAATATTAATATAATTACAATATATAATCATTTATCAAATTTGAATTTCTCATTTATAAAAATAATTGTGAATTATTCTCGTTTATAAAAATGATTTCGTGTGTCTATTTATAAAAATATTTGAAACTTATACTCGTTTATAAATATAATTGTATCAATACTTGAATTTTCCCGGTTTATAAAAATATTTATAATTTATTCATGTTTATAAAAATTATTGTAATTTATTTTTAGTTTGTAAAATTAATTATATTAACTTTTTAGTTTGTAAAATTAATTATATTAATATGTAGATTTTTTCTCGACAATTTATAGAAATATTTTAACTTATTCATGTTAAAAGCAATTACATCAATATTTGAATTTTGTTTGTTTATAAAAATATTTGTAAGTTATTTAAGTTTATAAAAATAATTGTAAAAATAAATATTTACCATATCATCTTAAATTTATTTATTCAACAATGATAAATATGTGTCTCTTAGTTAATTACATTTATAAATAAATATTGTGTATTAGTGATATATATTAAATTTATTATCTTAATGTCTAACTAATTTGTACCAAAAAAAAAATGTCTAACTAATTAAAATGAATTTATTATTGTCAATCAAAAATTATAATATTAAATAATAATATAATATTATTATTGTATACGGGAAAAAGAATAAATTAAATCTAAGAATATCGAAAAATCTATTATAATATTAAATAATAATTTAACATTTATTATTACAATGAATCATACATAACATTTCAAAATTATGTATTTTATTTCTTATATTTTATTATATTCGATTTGTAATAAATATTTTTCAATTTAGTGCAAATTTTCAATAATTAAATCTTAATGATATTATATAAAATTAATTTCATGAAATAAATTTATTTAATTAAGTGTTATATAAATATTTAATACATTATAGGCTAAATTACAGTTTTGGTTCCCCTATTTTAGTGTTTTCACGATTTCCGTCTCCCTATTTTATTTTTAAACACTTTTGGTCCCTCATTCATACTTTGGCTACAAAAAAAACGCTTATATGTCACTTTTTAAAATACGTGGCATATAATAAAAATTAGTTGTGTGTTATACAATTACAAGGAAGGAAAAATATGTATTTTAAAAAGTGAAACATAGTCGTTTTTTGTAGCCAAAATGAGAATAGAGAGCAAAAGTGTTTAAAAATAAAATAAGGGACTAAAATCGTGAAAATACTAAAATAGGGGACAAAAATATAATTTAGCCTACATTATATTATACCATTAATTTATATGAAAGTTATATTATAACATTAATTTATATAAAATGATATTAACTTATTCTTGTTTATCAAATTATTGTAACTTTTTTCCGGTTTATAAACATGTTGAACTCGTGTGTACATTATTAAAATATATGTAACTTACTATCATTGATACAAATAATTTTATAAATAGTTTAATTTATTACATTTATAAAATTATTTGTAATTTATTCACCTTTATAAAATCAATTATAAATTCTTCAATTTATTAAAATGATCGTATCATTAAATTTTCATGATTACTATTTAATATTTTTTATCATGATTACAATTATAAAGTTAATTTGAAAAGATTACGATATATTTTAATTATTTCATAAACTTAAAAAAATTATCAAATCTCAATTGATTTTGTTATGTTTTATTAACCTTTTTTATAAAAATTGAAATAATTTGAAAATATATTTTAGGTCAAATAAGGATCTAAATAATTACAAAATAATATTTATTCTTACGTTTTTAGAATGATAAATTAAATATTTAAGATAAACATTAGAGTTCTTATTTACTTTACCTTTTATATATTTATAATATACTTTTTATTAATTTTATTAACAATATATTTATAGTTAACAATACATCGTTTAGACTACATTAATTATTTCAAGAATATAAATGTAACCTTTCAAAAAATATACACAAATATATTTAGAAATCGGTAGAAAATTTTATTGGTTAAATTATAATTCCATTCAAAATTTATTGATCATAAATTTTTGAAATCAAATTATGCATAAAAATAAAATATATTAATGTAACCATTCAAAATAATTTCTATATATAATAAAAATAAATAATATTAATACCTTCATTCAAAAGATATATTTGTAAAGTTTTGATTTAATTTTTTTCATATCTTTATATATTCTAATGTATATAATATTGCTACAATATGAAACAATATCAAATCTATAATATTAAAAGAGAATTCAAATTTTATTGATCATAATATTTTATGGAATCAAATCATACATAAAAATTAAACATATTTATGTCACCATTCAAAATAATTTCCATATGTATAATAAAAATAAATGATAATAATGTCTCCATTCAAAAGATATATTGGTAAAGTTTCGAATTAAATGGTACTCAAATATTTGATTAAAAAATTGTAATATTTGTTTCTAATATTGTATAAAAATATATTAATTAGTCGTACTTAAAAAAAATAAATCGTAAATATTTTATTAAAAATTATAATATTTGTTTCTAAAATTATAGCAATTAAAAATAAAAAATAATATTTTTATTCAAATTTCACAACAAATGAGAATTATAATTTCGATTCAAAATAAATTAGAATTTTGAAGGCACGACAACACCAACTTGTAGGTTTATTATCTTCTCTATAGGAGAAGAGAAATTCTATTTAAAAAAAAAGTTGTAAATATGTTAATTGAATGAAACTTAGAGTAGTGTGTTTGCTAGAGGCAATGTTACATTCAAGAGAACTCAGAATTTGGTGTAAAATGAATTTCATTAAAACATAGGCCAACATAATATGCAGTAGAAAGCCAAAACCAATGTTGATATGACATACAAAATATGAAAGCAATAATAATATACATATACATAATTTGAATCAAATTTTGTTAAAAACATTCTTCTATAGAACCAGAAAATGATCGCATATCAACGTTGGTTTTGTCATAGCATCTTAGACATCTTAGATAATGATTGCCTTGCTTATGGTTCTTTTGAAATTGGCAGTGAACTTCAGCAACACCCGCTACTCTTGAACCCTTAAAAACATATTACTTTAGAACTTCAGGTGAATAAGAGTCTCATCCCTTTGACTATCCTCATGTTCATCAAAATCTCGTTCCTCTTCCAAAAACAGTTCCTCCAAACTTTGCAATGAGACATTTGCATTTGCTACCTGTCAGAAAATACAATTAGTATATAATCAGTATCTGCCTATGAAATCCATTGATATTCCTTGTGGAAGAATAAAATTCAATGGTTTCAACTTCCTAATCTTCAATTATACGACTGTAGATGGAAATCAAATGCTCAGGAAATCAAATCATCTGCACCATATTGAACATATATTTACTATTATAAGATCAACTGTCAAATAACTTGAATGAAAATATAAGTTAACACTTGACTTTGATGATGAATCACATGTGAAAATTGACTCGATTCAGTAGATTTAAAATAGTGGTCTCTGGTTCTGTTGTGGCAGTCTCCAATTCTTCTTTAGTAATATTTTTGTTTGTGAAATTAGAGAAGCGAATGGCCACTCAGCCATGACCATGGTGAATATTGGCACTTAAAATGCTAAGACAACTCTACAAACAATAATATTATAAAGCATTAAAACTAAAAATAAACTGTTTATTTCTTGGGCATGATAAAAAGCCACGCCATAAACTTCAGGCCAATTTGAATTCATGGGAGAAGGCCGGTGACAGACCTGTCCATCATTGCACACAGTGAGTTTAGCAAGATCATTGGTGCAACAGATGTCCTGTTGACCCCATAAGCCGAACCACTAATTCTCTCTCTATCTTCAACCTCGAAAACAAATGCTTGAATCGACCATGAGGTAAAGTTTGATAATTCCTTGTTAAAACGGATTGTAACTATATTAAACCTGTTTTCACATGACAAAATCAAATCCCAATCAACCTAGTTTCATTTTACATATCAGTGTATAAAAATTAAACTGTGAAACAATCAGTTGTCCAATTTGTTGATTAGTCCCCTACTAATTCAAGTGTGAAATCAATTATCAGCCTCCATATCCATACATATTCCAAAAGAAGAACCGATTAAATCAATAAAAGAAATACAAAAATCTCAATAAGATACAAATAAATATAACAGTAAGCAAAATAAACAACAAAATTGATGAGAATATACTGCCTTCTTTTATCAAACATGTGATGGGAGAACTTGAAATTTAAATAGATTAATAAGAAATTGAAAGAGGAAGCAAAAGAAATAAGCTTCTATCTATTTGGAGAATCAATCGTAAATATATATGTGTGACCTTTGTATTCACCAAGACTAAACAAATAAAAAAAATCAAAACTCAACCTCATATTTTAATAAAAAAATTAAAAAAATTGAGAAATAAAATCTGAATAAAAAAACATACTTAACTTAAAAAAATAAACAATACCATGGTTGTGTTATTCGTCACATGCAGCACAAAAATCCCCTTCTGCAACTCTCAAGTAACCTAAAGATAAAGACATCTCATTTTAGGTATTAGGTTAAGCTTCTTTTTTTTGGTAAAAGGAGAAATAGTAAGACAACCTTGAAAACGAAAAGAACACAACACAAAATATGATATTCCAAACTACATTTCAGTTTCAACTTTCAATCGCATGTTTCAATCACTCACATTCGTCACTTACATATGTATGAATCAAATTAACGTTAAAAATTGCATTTGAAGGAAATTCTTCTGTAGATCTATAATGGGTGTTGTTGGTTATTGATGTTGTTGAGATTCAGAGATCTTGGTTGCGACCACCATTCTTACGCTTGAACGTCTGAAACAAATAAATTAACAGGTTAGGATGAGAATATCAAATGGTTGAGATTACAATGAAACGAAATCAATAGCAGCAAAAAGAGAAGAATGAAAAGAGATGGAGCGGCGCAGGAAGAAAATGAAATTAGATAAGAAGATGAAATTAGGTTTTCTGATTTGTGTTTTAATAAAGTTGGGTGAATGAGTTATTTGTTGCATCTTGGAAAAATGATTTTTTTGGTTGTATAGATTTACCGTTTCAAGAACTCAACATTTATGGTGGTTGTTCATCTTGCGCTGCCAATTTAAATTTTGCAACAAAAAAACGTGATTAAGGTTTAGTGGAATAATTAGGTTAGTGTAGGGTTTATTAGGGTTATTTATTATGCAATGTGTGTGAATTAAAAAAATTCAAAAATGACAACAAAAAATAATAGAGTGACACAAGGAGTATCAGGAAAAGTCTAAATTGCTCTTTGATTAAAATAAAATTAAAAATTTATTAATTAGATCATTAGTGTAATTTAATGGTACTTTGATTTTTATAGATTTATAATAGACTATGATTATATACAACCTCCTAAAATTTGGAAAATGGGGATTGGCGAGTTCTTAAAGTTAAACATGGAGTATAGTTAAACATGGAGTATATGTCAAAGTTGTGAAATATCATTATAATGTGTATATATGTGTATGATCTAGTTCCTTGATTTTGAATTTGCTACAAACATGAAATACATTATTAGTCACCAAAAGAAGTACATGAACTTCTAAAGAGTTTTAATATGCTCAACTGCAACTCAACATTGTTGAAATATAAATGTACTTGTTGAGTTGCAAAAGTAAGCATAAATAAAAATGACAAGGTGACAAGGTTGGTAATACTGTACAACCTAATAATGTCAACATTGTTGGACCTATGATAAAAGAGCTTAAATTTTATAATGACTTATTTGGTTGGAAGCAAACGAAAGGGAGAGAAACTATTTTAAGTTTTAGTAATTATGTTTTTTTTTTATTATAAGTAAAAAAACGAGTGACAAATCTCTCTTAAATTAAATTTAGTCATTCAATTAAGTAGAGAGATTTTTTTGACTTATCACCGCCGATATAATTTGATTCGAGAAATAATTCTTACATTAAATAGGTTCAATCTCCTCCTGATTGCAGTTGCGGAGATCGAAAAATAGAGATATTTATAAAACAAAGAATATTTACTATTATCTAAACTAAATCAAACTAAACAAAACCGATAAATTTAGTTCGATTTTATTTTAAAAAAATTAAAAACTAAACTAAATCAAATCAAAATCTATAGAAATATGATTAGTTCAAACATTATTTTCGCAAAAACTGATACAAACCAAAATAATTATACCCCTAAAAACTTATACAGAAATATAAGAAAAAGGGACATCAAATTACTTTGTTAAAAAGTAAAATTAATTCTTTTAATCTTAAACACAATCTTCTAAAATCTCTGTTTTTTCTGTTTAACCTATAACTAATTAAATTATCAAGAATTTAACTTATCTAAAGTGAATCAAGTGTACTGAAAGCAATTTCATAATTATTTTATATAGATTGGTTTTTTACTTCTTCAAGATTATTTTATATAGATTGGTTTTTTACTTCTTCAAGATTTCCCTCTTTTGATAAATGAATCTTCTCGAATTCTTTCTTTTTCTTTTATTTTGAATTTCGGATTTAATTTTTTTTGTTTAAATGCACTTTTAGTCCTCTTTTGATAAATGAATCTTCTCGAATTCTTTCTTTTTCTTTTATTTTGAATTTCGGATTTAATTTTTTTTGTTTAAATGCACTTTTAGTCCTCCTATTTTGAAGTGTTTTAAATTTTAGTCTCTATATTTTAAGATCCAACTCCCCCCTAAACTCTAATTTATTTAGGATTTTCATAGTCCCTTTCATTTTTATATATTTGTCATGTTCATTAATGACATAGCAACGTTAATATGAATCCAGATCAGATTTATTGAATATTTTAATTAAAAAAAAAAACTTTTGATAAAAAAAATCTGAAAAATCTAAAAAACCTAAAGTTAAAATCAACACAAACAACAAATCCTTAAGATTTTTGTTCTATTCTTCCTTTAGAACCCTAAAATAGGGTTTAAATCTCTTCGGTGGTAACATCTTCTTTCTTCTTGATTTCAATCTGTTTCTAACTTTCCCTTGATTTCGTTTGTTAGGTTTAAGAGAGAGATGAGAAAGATATTGTTTATGATTCACAAATTAGAGATTTGTTTTGTTTTGAGAAATTTGTATGTTAATTTTTGTTTGAAGCAAAATAGAGAGATGAAGGTGGGAAATCATTGCCATGGATATTGATTTTGTCAAGAGAAAAAGTAGATTTTGTTATTTATGAAGAACTCTTTACAGATTTGGGGGTTAAGGTTAAAATTTTATTTTGATTTTTGGTTGCTGTGTTAATTTTTCTGGAAATAAATTATTGCTTCATCTAGTATTCTTAATCCAATATTTGAGAATTTTTATTTAATTTTCTTTTGTTGATTTTTCTTAAATATTTCATGAACATCTTTAAGTATTTCATGAAATCTTTAAGTATTTCATGAACACAGGACAACTAAATTTTGGATGGACAAGTGTTGTTACCATCAATACTTTTCTTTGTTTTTTTTTTTTTTAAATTTTCAATTTGCCATAGATCCAACACAAACATATTGAAATTAACAAATTCAAAAACACGAAAGAGCATAGAAATTCATCGATAAGAAAAATTGAATTTGGAAACGGAAAGACAGAAAACGTGAATACAATAGATTATGCAGAGAGTGTAATGGAAGGTTTAATTTAATATACTGAAGTCATATTTAGGATTTCTTAAAATACAATTAAAAATTTTAATTTTAATTTTAATTAAAATGTTTTATTAAAATTATTACGCTCATTTTATATTGTTTCAATTTTAATTAAAATCTTTTACATAAATTAAATTTATTAAAAATATAAGTTATAATATTTTATAAATTCAAATATAATTAAAAGTTATTAAAATATTTAACAAATATGACATGATCCACGTATTCTATGCCACATCATTAATGAGACAGCTAAATGGAAGGGATCATGAAATTCCCAAGTGAATTAAAGTTCATAAAGAAAAAGATTAGGTTTTAAAGTGTGAGGATTAAAATTTAAAAAATTTCAAAATAAAGGAATTAAAAGTGCATTTAGACTTTTTCTTTTTCAACATGGTTATTTCTCTGACATATTTTAGCGTTAAATACTATTAAATCTGATGTATAAACATATTCAATGAGTGATGATCTATCAATATATTCTAGTAACATATTAAATTCTCATATTTAGCATATATTATCCTTATAAAATTCTTATATTTAACATTTATTATTCTTACAAAGGGAGGAGTACTATAATTGTCTTGGTTTTTTCAAATAGAACAATATATGAACAAAAAAAACAGTGTAAAAGAAGACATTATAAATAGTACTATTCATGGAATAATAAGATGTAATTACAAAGCATGGAGCATGCATTGCCTGCATATATGCAGTTATGCACACTATATTGAGGTTTGACTGTAAAGCCTTTGAAGGGTCATCACTCCAACACAAGCCTCATGGCGTGGACCCGACCGAGTCAGTCATGGGAAATAAGCAACATTCACTTGGACCCTTCCTCACCTGTGAACAGATTTGGCTGCATTTATGTGGCCCTCACCTGCTATCTTTTTTGTGGTTGATGCATGTTCCAATTACTTTCTCGGTTGAGTAATAATTGCTTATTTGAAAATAATATTGTATTAAAACAATTGTCAATTTTTTAATGTATAATTTAATTAATATTATTAGTATTACTGTTCTTCAATTTATTGCAATTTGATTCAAACGGATGATAAGCCACTATTCCTAGGTGGTACAATAAATATGTTTGGTGAGGGAATTCAAAAAGGCCAAACACCCAAAAGTAAAAATTATCAAAAAAAAAAGTTTGAAAAATCCAAAATTGCTATTTATGGCCATAAGATTAGTATTCATGTCCATACGATCGTACGGTTTGTCTGATTTTTAGTTTTTCGACTTTCTGAAACTTTTGATTCTGCGGTATATGCAATATCTAAAATATGTTTTCTTTCTCTTCATCAACAAAGGTTTTAAGGCACATTTACAACAATCTTCACCTTGACTTTAAACCGTGTTGATATCAATTTAACCATCAACAACACTGTTGCTCTTTACCCGGTTGAAACTCTAATCAATATCCTTGATCAAATTCAAGCAACCTTAGAATCTTGATCTCGCCATTTGCATCCACTTGTTTCCAATTACCCTTCTTTGCCAAGGTAATTTAACAAGCCTACAAGTATGACTTTTCAACCACCCTTGACTCCACTTGTTTTCAAAGGCCTCCCTGAAGATTTTTCTTCTTTCATTTTGCAGTCCTTCAGCCACATTAAAAACATAATATCTAAGGCTAGCATAATCGTCCCTTTAACATGTTATAATAACCCTCTTTACCTTATCATGAGTCAAATGATAATCATAGATCTTTGTAACCGTTTCCTTACTACTGCTAGCACCCATAGTAGGAAACTCCACCTTAAACTGAGTTTTCTCCGTTATAGTTTCTCCCAATTTTATCCCTTTGTTTTCACTATTCTTCTTCTGAAGAAATTCTCTATCAACCAAGTAAGTTGTTTTAACCTCAGCTTTTCTCCAAAAACGCAATTACAACTTTGCGGTAACATGCATTTTTATCCCTTGATTTCTATAAAATTCATCCATGATGACTTCTCTTAGAACTTTATCCCCGAGGCACAAGATAATGACACTCTTAGCGTTATCCACCATCTCGGTCTTCTATACCTGTGTAAGACCCGCATGCATCAATGCTTCACTCTTCAAAGAATCATTGTTATCGGAAAAAATTTCGATCTCCCATCTGCCCATGGTGCTCAATACCTCTTTGCTCCATGCTCACCACATCACTTGTTGTGAATCTTATTGTTAATTACACCAAAATTCAATATCAATTTGTGAGGCAAAGAATAGTAGCAACCAAAATAAATGGTCTGCAACAATAATAATTCTTACACATAAAATATAACAGAATAAGGTGAGAAAAAGACGAAGGTTTGTTTGTCCAGTTTGATCAAACAGTCAACTCTAGGGGAGAGAACAACTCTCCAATTCACTTTACCCAGAAAGTTGTTACAAGAGATTACAGATGAGTTACAAGAAAATAGTCTTTGTCTTTAGGTTCCCAAGAACAACCCTGAAGGTGCTCAAGAATTACCCTATTTTCTACCTAAGTGTTTCTTAACCCCTTCAACCTTCAATATATGAATAACTTAAACTCAAGGTGTAAACAAGTGTTTCCCAATTCCCAATAACCTTAGATAACCCTAGTGGTTTCCAAAACCTTTGCCTTATAAGGTTTCCCTTGAGAATAGCCAAAACCCTATGCTATGCCTTCAAACCCTTATTCTCCCTTTTGGTGTAAGCTCTAAGATTGTCACACCGTAATAACATAAAAGATACATATTTATAATAGCAAGTACCCAACAACTAAATCCGAAAATCACAATCCAATCACACATGGATCCATGGACCGAACCGAAAGAGGCCGAAACACCCAAAAGGAGAAACTGTTAAAAAGTCCGAAAAACCCAAAATCATTATTCACGTCCGTACGGTTACTATTCACGTCCATACAATCACTATTCTTCATTCCGTATGGTCATTATTCACCCGTCCGTATGAACGTACGGTTTGTCTGATTTTTGGCTTTTCGATTTCTAAAACTTTTGATTTTTGCGGTATATGCAATATACAAAATATGTTTTCTTTCTCTTCATCAACAAAGATTTTAAGGCACATTTATAACAATACTTAATATTCTAACACACAAATTAATGGGTAGTTGAGAGCGAAAATGAAATAATAATTAACATGGATGGTTTTGGGTTTATATATAGTAGTCACTTTGATTCGCTTTTGTCTAGTTCGACGTGAGATGTAGGAAGTTATATGATCAGATCTCATAGAAAATAATGCTTTAGTACCTGAAATCAAGTGTTCGATCATTGGCGAGGACTCACCTATTCTCTTGTCTATTGGATAATTACTTTAAATTGGATCTCACAATTGAGTCCTCCTATTTGGGATATTGGCCAGCTCGAAATAGTTATTATGCATGATATTACCATTTTACATTCACTAATCCCTGAGATAATACTAGTTGATAATTAAATTAGATTAGCGATTTTTGAACAATTTCTTTTACAAAAAGATCATTTATTTAGAATGCAAGATGTATTTTAAACTAAGAAGTAAATGATTTTTAGATGAACGAATATGATTTGAGTGAAAACATAATATGCATGGACTCCTCCAGTGCCAATCATCGACATGGAGATTCTTAATGGTCGACTCTTCTTTCTCGGATGACTTTTTCCCAAGCATAAAAGAAATCATTTCACTACTACGAAAATCACATATAACAACAGTTGCGAAAGACGTATAATAATGATTGAAAAACCGTTGTTAGGTAAGATGTTGTTGTAAGTGGATTATTTACAACCACAATTGTATTAAACAACCGTTATTACATGTATTTTAATAAATAAAAAAAATACAGCAGTAGATCAACAACAATAACAATAACAACAACAATAAGAAGAAGAAGAAGAACAACCACAACAACAAAACAATAATAAGAACAACAACAATAACAACAAGAAAAAAAACAAGAACAAGAACAATAACAAAAAAAGACCGACACCGCCACCACCACCAACAACAAAAACTAACATTGTTAACTTAAATTCATGCTTTCCTTGTCTCATTTAAGTTGGAGACAAGACGATGGAGTTCTGAAATGAAAAAAATATGATGTTTTTGAGTTTTGTTTATGGAAGAAATGATATTTTTGATCTTGGTTTAGTGGATAAATAGAGTGTCATAAATAAAAGATGATGTTTAGAGGTAGAAGATGAAGTTCGTCTAAGTTGGAAGTTTGTGAAAATTTTAATTTTCACACGGATCACTAATGATAGTGTCTTGAGAGTTGATACTCACTAAATTGACGGTAAAGATTTGTGTAAGGATGTTGAAGAAACTCAATAAACATGCTTATATTTCCCCATAGCCCTGAGTGACTTTTCACCACGGTTGGAAGTTTTAACTGTTGTGAGAAATGGCTTAAAATAAATAAAAAACAAAACCATAGGTGCTAGGATTCAAACCCATGATCGTGAGTGATATTTCACCATGATTGGAACTTTCAATTGTAGCAGTAAAGTGAATAGTATTCTACATATAACAAAGATTTTATTAAACAATCGTTGTTGTATGTCTTTTAATAAAATATAAAAATGCAGTGGTAGTAGAACAACAACAACAAGATTCAAATTCATGACCATGCACCACTTTTTACCACGGTTTATGCTTGTGACATAACCGTTTCTAAATTTTATAACTCTTACCTTAAAGGTAATTGTTTATTAATCAAGATACAAATAGGGTTATAGAGCACGAATAGAACGATGCACAAATAATTTACATGGAAGATTGATCATTAGTAAAGATAAGAAACCTTTGAAGGCATCAAAATTATGTGGCAAACTCATGAAATTATAGAGTCTAATCACTAATCAGGATTTAAATCCTTTGGGACATAACTATTTTGATTTTTCAATCTAATATCAAGAAAGAATTTCCAAAATTTTTGGAGTGCAAAGACATGAAATTTTAAGTCGTCGCTCATATGCCCGTATGTGTGGCACCATATTTTAGACCTGAAAATTTAAATATTACACATACTCAAGTGCGCCTAAGGATGAACGGTCCTCCCTTAGAGTATTTGGAACCAACCACTTAATTTGCAATAGCTTTTGGTATCAACATCATTTTATCAGTTGACAAGCTTACTAGAAAAAGAACTTGAGGGCATTTTACGTGTGTGCAAATAAACCTTAAAATATCAAATAATCTCCATGACCATATTTTGTTGGAAAGAGAGGGTTATGCGTTCTTTGTTAAATTGGAATACGAGAGGTTACCTCTTTTTGTGATCATTTGGTGTGTGTTGGTCATAGTATTGATAAATGTTGGAAGTTGAAATACAAAAATCATTAGAAGCCTCTGATTAATTAATCTACAAGATGCACACCTTAAAAAGTCTAAACAGGTTATACCAGTTAATGACAATATGAATGGCATAGAGAATGATGAATATGTAAATTTCACAGTGAATAATATAATGAATGATGACTCTATAGATTTGAATAAGCATGAAATCATATTCTTAAGAATTACATAGAAAGAGAGATGACTTTGTACCATTCAGGCATAAAATGAGATTAATGTTAATGAGAAATATTTATCAAAAACAAACTCTCGGAATAAAGAAGAAAGAGTAATGGAGATTGCTAATGAGTTGAATGGAAATTTAGTGATTGAAAAAGAGTTGAATGATGATACAAGGGAGAAATATGATCTTGATCATTGATAAGTTTCAAAATGTAGTTATTTTGTACATATGTTTTGTGGCACTTATCTATTATTTTGTTTTGAATATCGTTGAATAATCCCGCTTTTTGTTGTAAATACGTTTTATTGCGTTTTGTGTATATATTGTACTGATTGATTAGTTTTGTGTATATTTTGTAGGTATTTGAGCATGATTGGAGCAAGAGGAATAAAAGCTCCAAGATAAATTTTTGGAAGAATAAGGCAAAGAAGAAGCCATTTCAAGTTGTGCAGAGAAAGCAAAAAAAGTTATTTTTCTGGTGTCCACCGCCGGGCGGTGAGGTGGCGAAGACATGACGCTCTCAGCGCTGGAAGCTCGTCGGGCAGTGAAGGGAGTAGTGCAACATTGAGAAAATCCAGTAGCTTCTGACTTTGGCTCGCCAACAGCTCACTGGGCGAGGAAGAGATGCAGTGTCGGGCGGTGATTTTGGTCGTCGGGCAATGTTGAGATATTTTGCCCAGTTGCAGATGTGGAGCATCATGGGCCAAGTAATAAAGAGGCGGTACTTTTGGCCAGTGGTAGATTTTGCATATAGTTTCATTTCATTTCATTTTTTGTGTTTTATGATTTTTGGGGTGGATTCTTGCTCCCAAATTCCATCACTTTATACTTTTTGATAGATTAGCTTAGAAAACAACACTAGTGTTTTGCTTATGGATGATTGGAGGTGGATTGCTCTTCGATAGGCTCTGACAAACCGATGTAAATTTGTGGTTTATCTCTTCTCCTCTCTATGTATTGCTCTATTTGTTGGGTTTTATAAGTATATTTACTCTGAACTCATGTATATTTGTCGCCCTTAGTGTTGTATAAAGTTTGCTTTATGAATCTATGTTGGTAATTGTCTTAGGTTTTTACTCTATGTTAGGGATTTGAGCTTTTCTAGACATAGATTGCTTAGATTCTTACCTAGGGTGATTATCTATTAGTTTTTGAATGCTAGAAATGGGTTTAGAGCTGACATTTACTTAGAGTATCTGATCTTAATGTTGGTGTAAGCCTTAGAGGCCAATACCTTTTGGTACTTGTATCAAATTATTTATTAATAATAAAAGGCTTTTCTTTATTATGTTTGCTTTTTGAAAATAATAAAGTCCCTAGAATAGTTAGTCTGTTTAATGCAATGTTAAGTGTGACTTAATCATGAGATCCATTAAACACAAGGACACTATTCTTAAAGTATCCATTATTGAGCTTTATTGTGAAGCGGGATAACATTAAAGCATTGAGGTTATTATGAAGATAGACTGATGATCACATCTCATGGATCATGGATAAGGAGTTATAAAGTCTTGACATAGGTATAAATATTAAAAGTAATATTTATACTAGATTGACCCACTATGAGAATACTACATAGAATGTTATGCAAAGTGTCATAAGTTATTCTCATGATGATAAGTGGTTGTTCGCGTTAAAAAGTGACGAACGAGGGAATCGAATCAGAATTCGAATCTCTGGCTCGAAACGATTTACTCTTTTGATTTGTTTTTAAAGATTCCGCAAGCATCAAGCTTTATTATTTCCAAAACAAGAAAAATGAGATGAAAAAGGGGAAAGCTACAATACCCTCAATAAATAATGATATGCGATGCGACTAGCGTGAACTAGACGCAACGTATTGGGGAGAGATCTGAGCAAGGGGGTTTGTTATATAAAGGGAAAAGATGTGGCCCCCCTATATATATATAGTTATCTATAGCCTTATTTATATATATGAATATTTTTGATATGTTTGTGTGTTTTAATTTGCTATTCTATTCTTGGGAAATTTCTCCTTTGGATTTTAAGAAAGGTAGGTTATGTGGGATCCTAGGTTTTGTTATTATTGTGCTTGCAAAGATCATTGGGATCTTCTGCATACATATCCCTTAATGGGAATCAGAGCATCTGTAGCTCGGATCTAAGGGAGCTATGGTTTTGTTTGGTTTGAGGGAGAAAGAAGTATGCTCGCCAAGGATGAGACCTTGTGCCTACGTATTATCAAAGGGAGGTTAAGAAAGTCAGAGCAATCGTAGTTCCCACTTATGCTAGTGGAAGCAAAGGGTATCATTAAGAGGCAAAGATAAATGTCATCTTAATGAAAAATGTATCTAATCTATTTCATCACATACATTTTGAAGGGTTGATTGATTGAATCTTTCATCGTAAGTATTAGGTGTTTTGCTTGAGTGTACAAGCGTTACCACTTACGAGTTTAAGAAAGATGTTGGAAAGATGATTGAATCTTTAATTGTAAGTTTTGGTGTTTTTCTTGAGTGTACAAGCATTACCACTTATAGTTAAAAGATGTTTTTGTTTGAAAAAGTGTGATTTGAAAAGAGTTTGATTGTATGTGATGTGATAGATGAGATACTTCTTCCATAGAGATGATAAATGTCTAAATCTCGAGGAGAAATTGATTGTGGATTAGGGGGATGCTTTTAAGAAGCCTGTGGGTCCTTGTATTATAAGCCCAAGAGGAGGCATTCCGAGGGTCATCGAGGGTCCTTGCATTGTGAGCCCAAGAGAAGGCAGTTCGAGGGTCATCGAGGGTCCTTGCATGAAGCTCAAGAGGAAGCTATAGGATATGGCTGGCTTTGGCTTTAAGAGTGGTTTCACCGGGAAACCATCCTCTTAGGATTCAAGAGTGATTTCACTAGGAAATCATACTCTCAGGGTTCTATCCTAGCGCGGGTGATTCTTTGTATTGGAAGCCCAATAAGAGGCTGTTAAGAGATTTCCAGGTCTCTTTCTTGTTTGATGCCCAAGAGAAGGCTAAACTCAACGAGGGAGTTCTTTTGAATGAAGCCAAAGAGGAGGCTAACTCAGCAGGGGAGTTGTCTTATATGAAGCCTAAGCGGAGGCTAAACTCAACGAGTGAGTTTTCTTATATGAAGCCTAAGAGGAGGCTAACTCAATAAATGATTATCTTATACGAAGCCTAAGAGGAGGCTAAAAGGGAACCTAGTTGTTAGGCTAGTTGTTATGTTATAACTGAACATTAATATGAACAAGTGTGTGATGTGTATTCGCAAGAGTTTATGAAGGAAATATATAAACAAGTGTATAAAACAAGCAATTAAAGCAAGTGTAACTTGAATATATACAAGGTTTTGGGACTTACACCTTAAGGGAGGCCTATTGGTTTAAGAGCAGTTTCACCGGGAATAATGCTCCTCTTAATACCAATGGAATCGGTGTATAAACAAGCAGATGAAAACAAACGAACGAAGTTTGTTATACTTGAATATTTACAATGATTTTTGAATGTGTACAAGGAAATGAATATGTACACGAAAGGGTGGTTATGTACAAGGAAATGAATATGTACATAGGAGGGTTGGGACTTACACCGTGAGGGAGGCCCATGATCAATTAAGAATTTCAAGGAGAAACTTGTTTTGGTTTATCTTTAAATCTAATAGATCATGGAAAAAGGTGTGTAAGTTTATTGAAAGGTTTTTGAAAAGGTTTTGCAAATGATTTTGAAAAGTGAAGGATTTTCACAAGAAGTTTTGAAAAAGAGATTAGGTTTGACATAATCATAAAATAGGTATATTAAATGACAAGTGTGCAAAAAATCATCTCAAAATGAGAAGTTTTGATTAGTTTTTGAAAATGTTGAAGTTTGTTAAAAACTTGAGAAAATTAGTGATAAAATAGAGTTTTTAGTCCTAAGGAGGTTTGAACCTTGGACTTCTGGCTTAAAAGTGAAGAGTTTTTCCGTTGAGCCATTTGCTTGACTTGTCATTTAATCACCTTGTTTTGAAGGAGTTTTGAAAAAAATGAAGTTTTGAAAAAGGGTCAGAAGTTGGATGCTTCTGATGGGGTTAGAAGTGGCTCAAGGAGTCGGCCGCTCAAGGAGGAAGCATGTTGCTTTTGAGTGGAAGCAGCTTGGAAGTAGAAGTTGGTCGCTCGGATGAATGAGAAGTGCATTGCTTCTGGGGGTGTTAGAAGCTTGATGCTTCTGGAGGGTGAGAAGCACTAGAAGTGCTTCTGAAGGCAGTAGAAGCTGGATGCTTTTGGAGATAGAAGCATCAGAAGTACTTCTGGAGGGTTGAGCCTCAAAAGCGCTTCTGAAGAAGCAAGCATCAGAAGCTGATGCCTTTTATTAAAAAAAAGGTCCCAGGGGGATTCGAACCCTGGGCCTTGAGGCGAGGCAAGAGATTTAAGAACGTGCTGGCAACCGCTGGGGCGGTAATACATCCATTATCTTAACTCTAACCATAAATATATATATATTATAAAACATGAATTTGAATTTCTAGAAACTGGAAAACGCGCGCAACAACGTCTTCTTCAACCTCCAGATTCTTGTTCCATAGAATCTTCATTTCTCAGTGAAATCAAATGATCCAAACATCAAACTTGCTTGGTTTTTTACCAGGAACATGAGTATGACAATTAATTCCATTTATTTTAAGCTTAGGACCATTAATTTTCGTATGAACACGAAGAACCCTAATTCTATGTTTTGATTATGAAATCATGTATGAGCACAATTTTAAGCAATTGATTGAGGGTTATTACTCAGTGATAGTGCAGAAACAAAATGGCCAAGCCTTTTTTGAACTGGAAGTTAGAAATTAAAGAGTTCAAAGTTCAAGTTTTATACCTCTTGCTGGAGGGGTTCCAGAAGTGTTTTGATGATTGCTACAGCTTCAGGGATGTTTATGGAAGGTGTTGATGTGCTTACCTTGGTTTGAAATGGTCTGGATCGTTTTGTCCAAGTCCAGCTACAGTCACTTGAAGTGAGAATCGAGTTTGATGATTTTGTGTTTATAGTAATGAAAGGATGATTTGGATTACTTCTATATGATGTATAGAAGGTGTTTAAAGTGAAAGTTTGGAAGATGCACGAGTGGATTGAGAGTTTGTAAGTTATGGCTCAATATGTGCATACATGAGGTTTGGAAATGCTTTCTCAGTTTGGCTAGTTCTTGGGCTAGCTTGAGAATTCTAACAACTTTCTAATGATGTTTAGAAAGTATTTGAAGCCTAAGATTGCTCAGAAATTGCAAGGCTTGAAATTTGCAAATTCTCCTACTTAGAACTTTGAAACTTGAAAATTAAGAAAGAAAGAAGGAAAGCTTGGATTATGATTGCTTTGGGGTAGTTTTGAATGAAGAAATGAGCTCTATTTATAGGCCAAAAATTCTGAATGACAAGGCAAGGATATAATTGAAAGAGCTTGCAAGTTGGCTTAAGAGTTAAGAAAAAATCTTTTGCATTTAATGCACATAGTTAACTTCTTTAACCATGGTTAAAATTTCCTCTTGATCCAATCCTTCTCTCAATCATTGCTAATTTATATTTATCAGTTATAACCTATCTCTTAATGGCGACAAGGCTTCTAGAAGGAGAAGTTGCAAAATGACTTGTAATTTTGATGCATGATTTCGAAAATCCATGGCTTTGGAGCTCTATGTTTCAAAATCAAAACCCTAGCTATACAAAGTGTTTTTGCAAGTTCTTGTAAATTTTGGAAAGCTTGTAACAATATCTACAACTTTCATGTTTTGAGTTTTTCTTGAATCAAAATGGTTCTAGGTGAAAAATGGCCATGAAAGTAAGGAAAAACCATGTTTCTTAACACTTGAAATTTTTTTTAAATGTTAGAAAAAATTCCAACTTTGACTTTTTGTTGACTTTTTCACATTTCTTAATTTTTTATGATCATGATGGATTACTTAAAATGATTTTATGATTGAAAAAGTTAGGACTTGAAAAAGTTGACCAAAAGTCAAAGTTTAACTTTTTGAACAAATGAATTTTCATGAGATGATTCAAAATTTGTCTGATGAAGAAACATGGAATTTGTAATGTTTTGAACCAAGAAATTAGGTCAAGATGTTGCATTGAGGATTTTAAGATCAATATTCAAACAAATAGGTCATTCATTGAGCAGAAAGTCAATGATTCACTATCTTCGATCAAAACCCTAATTGGTCGATTCAAGGTAGATCATGAGAAAAAAGTTGGGAATTTAAAGATCAAACATTGATGATTGATTAAGATAGATCAATTGAGGTGAGTGGATACTCAAACCCTAATTGATCATATCTTGAACAGATGAAATTTTGATAAAACCCTAAGTTTGACTTTAGGAGCACACGCACGATCTATCCTATTATGAAACTGTTAGTGATGTAATGATGCATATGTGAATAATTTAAGGTGGTATCTTAGGTCAAAAATTGGGGTATGACAGATGCCCCTATTTAAGTTTCTTTAACCTGAGATATGAAGATAAAAATCTTCGTCTCGATAGGTGTGAAGAGACTTAAATATCAGAATACGCTGATTTTGGACATAAGATACAAAAAAATGCGAATGATGAAAAATGATTGCAGAAAGTTTACCCAGGAGGTACCAAAGAGTGACATGCTGGGGAAAGATTGTGAGGATGTCTCAATATATCTAAGAAAAGAGAGTCCTGTTTGTTGGGAAACAAGTATATGTTTCACTGGGAAAATAGATTCACAAAGCAGGTGAATATTTATTTCGCTTTGGGAAACGAGAAGATTACCTTCTGTCAGCCTTGTGACAATGTTCAAGGTAATTAAAGATGACATTACCAATTATCAGACCAGTGATAATTTATGGTAATGAGTTCTAAAGATATTACCAATTATCAGCAAAGTGATAACTATAAAAAGGTAATTCTTGAGAAATTTACTGAGTATTCAGCCTTGTGAATAACAGCCAATGATGGAAACAGATCTCAAATGAGTTTCTATTTTCACAGTTACAATCTTTCCGGGGATCTCTCTCTTTTTGAGAAGATGCGGGCATTTTGATTGTAAAGATACAGGTTTTTCTTCGGACAGAAAGACAACTGCGGCAATTTCTTGAACTTTCACGATTGGACTTGTTAAGAAGAACAATCGTTTTATGATAAGTTCCAAGATGAAAAGGAAATAAGCGGCTCGGATGACGAGGCTATTGCTTATTGTTTGCAGGTAGATTTTTTTTGTGAAATCTAGACCTGAATTGGTTAGAGACGAGGTTCTATCCAGGAACGAACTGGAAAGAAACGGTCAATAAAGACTTTGTATCCAATGAGGAATGATATCAATTGGGGGACAGGAGAGAAAATGTATTTTTTCTGCTTGGGGATAATCTATTGGTGAGATGACACACCCACACTTGTTTTTGGGAATAAATGCAACCTAAACAAGTGATATTGAAGCAAACATTTGAGAAATGCAAGAATGCATTAATGATGCAACTATGTATGAATGATGAATGTCATATGTATGCTGACGATACTTGACAAGACAACAAAAAGTATTTGGGAAAAGGATTACGTCACAGTTCAAACAAATACTCAGCAGAATCTGCAACAATGGTGTAGACGTTACTGATGATGAATCTGAGTTGCATGCTTTAAACTTTTCTGAAAAAGGCATTTTACTGGCAACCTTGTTGGGGATTCTTTTTTGGATAAGAATACCGTCCTTTGATGATCTCTTTTGAGGAAAAGAAGACTTCTCAGCAGTTCTTTAGTTTTCAGAGGTCGAAACACTCATGGAGAAAACTATTGAAGTTCTTTCTGTGTTCATAGTTCAAAGGAAAATTTCGCTTTTATTTCAAATATTTTGAAGTAAAAATTCATTTAAAACTTTTTTAGTTTAGTTTTAAAAGTGATTTTCACAAGAAAAAGCGTTATTTTGCAAAACAAAATAAAGAAAGAATTGCAAACAAATAGGCTCAAGGCTCAAATTTTATTGATAGAATGGTAATCAGCCAAAGGCGTGATTCCATGGACTATTTACAAAAGTTGGAAATGGTAATTTATTGGGAAAAGGATAAATTGAAAGCAATAACCGCTATTATCACTAACAACTTTGAATTCCAACTGTGCTTGTTGCTTTAGAAGATTTGGTTGAAGATCCGTTGATAGAAGATTCTTCAGATTGACGAAGTATGGACTGATGCAGTTATTTTGTCATTTTTGATCCTTAATTTTTGCCTAGATTGCCTTTTCAGGTTTTCAATCTACCAGGATAATTTTCTGTTTATTGTCTCTAATTTTTGCATGGACCGCCTTTTCAGGTTTTCAGTCCACCGAGATGCTCATTTTTGCCTAAGCCGCCCTTTTTGGGTTTTCGACTTACCGAGCTATTCTTTTGTCTTTTTAGACAAAGTATTTCTTGACTGCATCAACATTCACAAGATGCGGGGAGTTCATCACCGTCCATGGTTGTGAGAGTCATAGCACCGCCAAAAAAGCTTCTTTTGACGATGTATGAGCCTTCGTAATTAGGAGTCCATTTGCCCCTAAAATCTGGTTGAAAAGACAAAATCTTTTTAAGCATGAGGTCGCCTTCTTGGAATTCACGAGGTCGAACCTTTTTGTCGAAGGCTTTCTTCATCCTTCTTTGATATAATTGTCCATGACACAGAGCGGTCAGGCGCTTTTCTTTGATTAAGTTCAACTGGTCGTATCTGCTTTGACACCATTCGGCCTCAGATAACTTAGCTTCCATGAGAACTCTCATTTATGGAATTTCAACTTCTACGGGGATCACTGCTTCCATGCCGTATACTAGAGAAAAAGGGGTTGCCCCTGTTGAAGTACGTACTGAAGTACGATACCCATGTAGAGCAAATGGCAGCATTTTGTACCAGTCTTTGTAGGTGATGACCATCTTCTGGACGATCTTTTTGATGTTCTTGTTGGCAGCTTCCACGGTGCCGTTCATCTTTGGTCGGTAAGGAGATGAGTTATGATGCTCAATCTTGAATTCTTCACACAGTTCTTTCAACATTTTGTTGTTCAAGTTCGATCCATTGTCTGTAATTATCTTACTTAGAACTCCGTATCAGCAAATGACGTTGTTCTTGATGAACCTCACAACCACTTGTCTTGTAAAGTTGGCGTAAGATGGTGTTTCGACCCATTTGGTGAAGTAATCAATAGCCACTAAAATGAAGCGATGTCCATTTGACGCTTTTGGTTCAATCATCCCAATCATGTCGATGCCCCACATGGAGAAAGGCCACGGAGAGGAGAGAACGTTGAGTAGAGTCGATGGCACATGGATGTTATATGCGTAGATCTGGCACTTGTGACATCTTTTGACGTGTTTACAACAATCAGATTCCATTGTTATCCAATATTATCCTGCTCTCAAGATTTTTTTGGACATTGCATGCCCATTTGAATGGGTTCCAAAGGACCCTTCATGCACTTCGTGAATTAACATGTCTACTTCGTGTCTATCCATGCATCTGAGCAAGACCATGTCGAAGTTTCTTTTGTATAGCACATCTTCATTTAAGAAGAAATTTCTAGAAAGCCTCCTTAGATTTTTCTTATCTTTGTGCGATGCCCCGAGTGGGTACTCTTGAGTTTGAAGGAAGTTTTTGATGTCGTGGAACCATGGTTTATCATCGACGACTGCTTCGGTTGCAAACACATATGCAGGTCTTTCAAGACATCTGATGCTGATTTTGGGTATATCGTTCCAATGGTTGACTTTGAACATGGAAGATAGAGTGGCCAAGGCGTCTGCCATTCGATTTTAATCTCGAGGGATATGATGCAATTCAACTTTGTTGAAGAAAGTCAACAAACGTCTTGCATAATCTCGGTAGGGAATCAAACCAAGATGATGAGTTTCATACTTGTCTTTGATTTGATTGATCATAAGGGCTGAATCTCCATATATGTCAAGGATCTTGATCCTTAAGTCGATGGCTTCTTCGATACCCATGATACAAGCTTCATATTCTGCGATGTTGTTGGTGCAATCAAATAGTAATCTAGCGGAAAATGGGATAAGAGAACCCTCGGGAGTAATGATAACTGCCCCAATTCCATTGCCAAAAATGTTAACTGCTCCATCAAAAATTAAGCCCCATCTAGATTATGGATCAGGACCTTCTTCCGGTAACGGTTCGTCACAATCTTTCATCTTTAAGTACATAACATCCTCGTCAGGGAAGTTGAACTTGAGAGATTGGTACTCGTTGATCGGTTGATAAGCCAAGTGATCCGCGAGAATGCGTCCTTTGACCGTTTTTTGGGCGCGGTACTTGATTACATATTTAGATAATAGCATCTGCCATCGGGCGATTCTCCCTGTTAAGGCAGGTTTTTCAAAGACGTACTTGATTGGATCCATTTTGGAGATTAACCAAGTCATGTGATTGATCATGTACTGGCGGAGACGTTTCAAAGCCCACACCAAAGCACAACATGTTTTCTCGAGCATGGAGTAACGAGTTTCACTATCTGTGAATTTTTTACTCAAGTAGTAAATGGCATGCTCCTTCTTACCGGTTCCATCTTGCTGTCTAAGCACGCAACCCATGGAATCTTCCAACACGGTAAGGTACATGATTAATGGTCTTCCTTCGATTGGAGGAATCAATATTGGAGGTTCTGACAGGTATTCCTTGATACTGCCAAACGCTCTTTGGCAATCTTCTGTCCACACAACCTCTTGATTTTTGCGGAGAAGCTTGAATATTGGTCCACAAGTAGCAGTCATTTGAGAGATAAATCTGGAGATGTAATTCAACCGTCCAAGAAATCCTCTTACTTGCTTTTCTGTATGTGGCGTAGGCATTTCTTGAATAGCCTTGACTTTGTCAGGGTCAACTTCAATACCTCTTTGACTGACAATGAAACCTAGGAGTTTTCCAGATCTTACTCCAAAGGTACATTTGTTAGGATTCAGACGAAGCTGAAATTTCCTTAGTCGTTGAAACAACTTTAAGAGATATTCTATATGCTCTTCTTCAGTGTCAGACTTTGCTATCATGTCGTCCACGTAGACTTCGATCTCTTTGTGCATCATATCATGAAAGAGAGTGGTCATTGCCCTTTGGTAAGTTGCGCCTACATTCTTCAATCCAAACGACATTAATTTGTAGCAAAATGTGCCCCATGGTGTGATAAAATATGTCTTCTCCATGTCTTTGGGAGCCATTCTAATCTGATTATAGCCAGAGAAACCGTCCATGAAGGAAAAGACGTTGAACTTAGCAGTGCTATCCACCAGCATGTCGATATGCGGTAGTGGGAAATCGTCTTTTGGACTAGCTTTGTTCAAGTCTCGGTAGTCAACACACATTCTGACCTTTCCGTCTTTCTTTGAGACAGACACTATGTTGGCTAACCATTGAGGATATTCAGAGGTGACGAGGAAACCTGCATCGAGTTGCTTTTGAACCTCCTTTTTGATTTTGTCGGCCATATCTGGGTGAATCCTTCTCAGTCTTTGTTTAACTGGCGGACACTCCGGTTTTAATGGCAAGTGATGCTCTACGATGTTGGTATCCAAACCTGGCATGTCCTGGTAGGACCAAGCAAACACATCAACGTATTCTTTGAGAAGATCTATCAGTTTGCTCTTGACATTGTTGTCGAGTAGAGCTCCAATGTTCACTTCTTTTCTGCTTTCCTCAGAACCCAAGTTGATTGCTTCCAAAGGCTCTTTGTGAGGCTGAATGATTCTTTCCTCGTGCTTAAGTAGTCGGGAAATATCATTCGGGATCTATTCTTCCTCTTCTTCTTCGGCGTCGAACACAGGGAATTCAAAGTCGAGAGAGAGCATAGAGTTTCTGCGTTCAATGGATTTGTCCATTGTTAATATGCATGTTCGATTTATGTTTAATTATTATTTTTTAAAAGAAAAAGTTAATGTGAAAGTGTATGCAAATTATTATTATTTTTGAAGATGCTTGTTTTTATTTGGGTTTTTTAGGATTACCATTTCCAGAAAAGGGTAAAAAAACAAAAAACAAACACAAAATGTGGGAATCAAAACAACGCTTTTATTTATGATTCACAATATGAACAGAGTCCTAAATACAAACTCATTTGTCTTGGGCAAGACAAAGAGAAATTATTTAAAAGCTAACCCTATAAAACATCTCTCTGCCTTGGGCGGGGCAAGAGTTCAAAACAAAAGCGAGATAAACTACTTAGAACTATGAACATCAGTCTGAACCTTAACGGCCTTCCAATAGTGACGAACTCCTTGGAAGTCTAGATATTCTGGTAGTTTTCCCTTTGACTTATTTTTCGTGTATACTTTGATCGTTGGTCGAACGGGTTTTGAAGACTCTGGTCGGTTGACCTTGCCTTTTGTAATGCTGAGGCGATCTTCTTCTGCTTGATTGACAGGTCAAGGAGCATAGAATGCAACATATGTGCTTTCAAGTGGCCTGTATTCTGTATTCTTGGGATGTACTTCCCAATCCTCTGGGTGAAGAGACTCATTATCCGAGACACTTTCCAAATCAAATCCAGAATTGTCTTCTTGATCCTCTCCGGAAATTGCGTTAACTTGGTGATAATCAAAATCTGGATTAACAACCTCGGCAGGTGTATTAAAGCAAAGATTTTCATTTGGGATCTCAAATTAATGATGAGATCGAGAAGATGTGCATGACTCTTATGGTTGACTGAGATATTCAGGAGGATCGTCCCATCTAGTTGGTTGGATGTCTTCGATTCTGATTCTTGAACTTTCAGGAGCAGTATATCTCACCATGAAGTCAAATTTTCCACTTGGTTCTCCCAAGGTATCCCAAACCTCAGGTGGGATAGGTGGAATTTCATTTTCATCATTCTGCAGGAACATGCCTTCAAATTTGTCCGAAGGAGGATAGAACGGCGCATGCAATTCTTCCTGGGACACATATTCAGAGTTATTAAGATAAGTGTTCCATTCTTCGAATCCGGAGAGATTGTCTTCATTCCCTTCATCAACAAGGACATTAACCTCTTGAGGAATAGGGTTTAGGAAACCTCCGCTGTGGAATACTTATTTGATTGGATGAAGAGTTTCATCCTTTTCATTGGCTTTTGGAAGCACTAGAGAAAATCCAAGCCTTGTTTTAGTTTCGTTGTTGACAGGATTTATCACTTGTTCCCAACCTGCGGCACTACCGTTCTTCACTATCTGCGCTGCTTCTTTGTAAGAGGAGATAGATGATCTGTTTTTCTTTGTAGATTCATCTTCTAATAAAAGTCCTTGGAACTGTGTCCCTTCAACATCGTCAGCAGTGATGAAAGAAAAAGCGGACAAATGGCTTACCAATAAAGCTTGTTCACCAATAATGGTTACTACCTTCCCATTTGTTGTAAATTTCAATTTCTGGTGGAGCGTGGACGTCACTGCTCCTGCTTTCTGTATCCAAGGTCATCCTAGCAAACAACTGTAAGCAGCTGGCACGTCCATGACCTGGAAAGTGATTTGAAAATTATGTGGACCAATCGTCATTGGAAGGTTAACTTCCCCAATAACGGATTTCCTTGATCCATCGAAGGCTTTGACTACTATATCATTGGATTTCATTGGCGTTCCTTTGTAAGATAAACGAGCAAGAGTCGTTTTTGGCATTACATTCAAGGATGAACCAGTGTCCACTAGCACGTTAGACAGAGAGTCTGATTGGCAATTCATAGAGATATGTAGAGCAAGATTGTGATCTCTTCCATCCTCTGGGAGTTCTTCATCACTGAAGCTTAAATTGTTGCAAGCTGTTATGTTGCCTACAATTCCACCAAATTAATCTGTAGTCACGTAGTGATCTACGTAGGCTTGATCGAATACTTTCATCAAGGCTTCTCGGTGGGCTTCAGAATTCAGAAGTAAAGAGAGTATCAAGATTTTGGAGGGAGTCTGCATCAGTTGATCCACAACTCTGTACTCACTCTTCTTGATCATCTTTAGAATTTTGTCAAAGTCTGAATTGACATTGGTTCCATCAGACGGACCAATGTTTATGTCTGGATTACCAACAGGAATTCCCATAGGATTGTCAGCAGGTGCATCAACAGGATTTTGTCCAACAGTGGGAGCAATGGGCTGCTTTGGTGGCAACGGGGTATACACATGCCCACTCCGAGTTACTCATCCTATTTCAGCGATGTTAAATACGGCCGAAAGAGTTGGTATGGGTTTCTCCTTCCCATTTTCCATCATAGTTGTGTTGTACTGATAGGGAACTACTTTGTCAGAGTTTTAAGGAACAGGACCAGGTAAAAAGATTACCAAAGGAGAGTCTGGAACTCTTGGACCGTTATATTCAACTTCTACAGACTTGGGCGTATTGAAGTGGGGGATAATGACGTTTACTTCGGGAATTTCCGAGTTGATATCTGAGACTAAAAGCTCATGCGGATAATACCCTACCATATTTATGTCATAATCGTTCATGTTTCTAAAAATTCGAATGTCGCCGATGTCTATTAACCTGTTGAAGGTCTGCTCTTACAGTTGGACATCCTCGAGAATCTGTAGAACAAATTCTGCAAGCTGTGTAGTCATGTTTAGCAAAGGCGCCCATTGTGTTGAATGTAGCGTGTAGCTGTACCAAGATTTCTCTTATCAAATTTATGTTAGTGATAAGATACCGATCTGTATTTCTGATTATCAAATTCACAGTATGTCCTCCATGATTAGGAAGTGGATTCGCTTGCACATTCGGATTTGCATTCCTGAAAGAGAGAAGATTAGACCTCACTAATCTTTGAACTTAGGATTTCAATGCTATATAGTGTTCGAGATCGTGACCTGATGCTCCTTGATGAAAAGGACAAGACAGATCTGCTTTGTACCACCAAGGTAACTTGTCTGGTATTGGAGGTGGTAATCTTGTTTGCACAAGATTTCTTTCTATCAAGGCAGGATATAATTCCGTGTAAGACATCAGAATTGGATCAAACTGCGAGATTCGAGGAGTACGATTTTGATTTTTGTTGAATTTTTGAGCCTGCTTCGAGGCTGTTGATTTTGCTGGAATTGTGGGGTAATTCCCATGTTTGAATTTGTATTAACAACTAGTGCAATCGTGGCTACCTATTGTCGGTGATTGACATTTTTCCTTGGTTTCCCTCAGGATACCATTCCAACGTCATGTTCTTTCTTCTTCGGGAAACCAGTTCCGACTCTCTTGGTTCCGCTTGAAGACCCCATTTCTTTGGTTAAACGTCCTTCTCGGACTCCTTCTTCTAGTCGCATCCCCATGCTTACCATTTCGGTAAAATCCCCGGGAGCGCTGGCGACCATGCGTTCATAGTGGAAAGGGCCAAGAGTGTTCAGGAAGACCTTGGTCATTTCTTTTTCTTCTAACGGTGGATTAACCTGGGCAGCAATTTCCCTCCAATGTTGGGCGTATTCTTTGAAAGTCTCTTTTTCCTTTTGAGACATAGAACAGAGTTGATCTCGATCTGGAGCCATGTCCAGATTGAATTTGTACTGTTGGACAAAGGCTTCGCCTAGGTTATTGAAAGTCTGGATGTTTGCACTATCTAATCCCATGTACCACTTCAGAGCGGTGCCGATGAGACTGTCTTGGAAATAGTGAATGAGCAATTGATGATTGTCATTATATGTAGACATCTTCCTAGCGTACATTGTAAGATGACTTTTGGGAAAGAATTTCCTCTATATTTTCAAAGTCGGGGACTTTGAACTTAACGGGTATCCTTACACGAGGAACCAGACATAGATCATGGGCATTTTTCCCAAACAAATCCTTTCCACGAATTATTTTGATCTCAAGCTGCATCTTATGGAACTGTTCCTAGAGATTTTCCATTTGGTCACGAGGATTCGTGTTGTCGCCTGGGTTATGATAGACTTCTTCGTCCGCAGTAGCGTGAACCACAGAAGCTGAGTTTGTCATGATCGGTCGAGAAATCGACATAGCGACTTGAGGAATGGTTACTCCGTGCTGAGGAGTAAATGCTGAGTTCTGTAAAGTAGGAACCTCAATTATGGTCGCCGGTACTTCAGAAGTGTGTTGACGAAATCCAATGCCGAAGTTGAAAGGCATGCCCCATGGATAGCCTTCTGGCATACTGAAAAGAGGATTATTGATTGCAACAGCTGAAACTGGAGTAGTAGTGATCTCTGAAATCATCGCTTGATTTTGACTGCTTGATGTTGATTGTTGATTTTGTGTAGCTACCAACGAGCTTACCAAAGAAGTGAGTCTTTCCACCTCTTCCTGAAGTGTTGTCACTGTGCCACGAAGCTCAACATTTTCTTGTTCAAAATCCTCCATTGCTTTTCTTCTGTTTGCACGAGTATTGTATCTGCGAGCTGACCGTGAACGTAGTCGAGAAATCTAAGACGTGACAGCTTGACCATCTCTGGAAAAAATTCCAAAAGATAAGACTCTATATAACAAACTCGAGATGAAAAGTATGATGCATGATTATGAATGCAAAGAGAAAAGAATTTCCAAAGAATTTACGCTAAAAGAGAAATTTCTTGTAAACATTTGGATGGAAAACTCTTATTTTATTAATATTCGAAAGAAGATTACAACAAGTTTTTGGAGCATAGCTCTTACAATGATAGAATAAATGATAAAAATAAAGATAAACTAATTAAGCGTCTTCGTCTGATGAAGAACCAAATGCTTGATGCAGCTTCAACTTCAGGTTTTCTTTCCCATAGTAAGCTTTCAGCTCAGCTTTCTCGGCTTTTAGCTTGTTAATGACTTTTTTCCAATCGTCTGGAGCAGGATTGCTAACTGTCATTTCTTCAAGCTTTATTTTCCTTTCTTTGATGTATTTCTTGATTGCGTCATCCTTTCCACGAATCTTCTCATCTTTCTCCATGAGCCATTCATCTTGAAAGTAGAGCGTTTTTCATGATCTTTGATCTGCTTCTTAAGCTTTTCATTCTCAAGGTCAGTCTTACGAAACTTGTCTTCCAAAGTTTCTTACTCTAGCCTCATCTTAGCCAAAGGTTCTTGTTATTCTCCCATAGTCTCAATGGGAATGGTGGTCGATTTAGATACCACTAGGAATATGGGTTCTTCATAAGCATAAGGAATTCGGAATTCCGTTGCTCTTTTCTTTACCCAAGAAGTGTAGATTTCCATGGCTACACAATTCCTTGCATCACCTTTTTCTTTTCTTCGAATGTGATGCCAAGCTCTTATCATTCTGGCTTTCAAACCTTGGGAATCTTCCCCTTCATGATAAAAATGATTTTCTACTGTAAAACCAAGGGGTTTACTGGAGTTTGCGTACCCAAGTTGACGTCTTTCCAAAAATGGGTTGTAGTTAATTCCTCCTTTCGTACCAATGAGAGGTACGTTGGCAAACTCTCCACAGCTTTCAATGATTTCCATCTCATTGTTGGCCAAGGTATACCAATGGATATCGTCATTAGTAAGAGACATGAGTCTTCGAGACCAATGCCAACCGTTTTTGTTTTCTCGGAAGATAGGAGACTTAGGCAAGTGTGAGATAACCCATTTGAATAACAGAGGTACACAATATACGATAGTTCCATCTCCTTGACGATTCCTATGATGAATGGAGAAATACGTGTCACCAAGCAAAGTGGGAACGGGATTTCCAATCAGAAAGATCCTTATGGCGTTGATATCAACGAAACTTGGGACGTTGGGAAACAACACCAATCCATAGATGAGCAAAGCCAAAAAAGCTTCAAAAGCTACCATGCTACCGACCTCAGAAAATTTAAAAGCCTTCTCCATTAGGAACTTTAAAGTTAGTCCTAAGAGTTTTTCTTTGGTAGTCAGGTTTTTGTCTATCTTAGATTTCCTTAAGTGAATCATAGCTGCAATGACTGATGGCTTAGGAATGGCTTCCAAACCATTGAAAGGTACCTTGTCAGACACTGAGATACCTAAGATATGTGCGTACTCTTCCAAAGTAGGCATCAACTGATAATCAGGGAAAGTGAAACAGCGATAGACTGGATCGTAAAACTGAACGAAAGTTTTGAGAAGTCCTTCATCAACGTTAGTGTTCAGGACAGTTAAAAGAGTTCCATAGCATTTTCTGAAATCCGAGGGATCTTCTACCAAGGATGCTAACTCTTTTAACTTTCCTACATCAGAAATTCTAAAACCGTATTTCTTGGTATATCTTCTTCTGACGTCCATCCCTCTAACCTAAAATGTTTACAAAGAAAAATCTCTAAATTCTTTGGAAATGGGAAGAGAAATGAGAATTTGAAGTTTTTTGAATGAATGCATGAATGCCACAAAGATACAAACATGGTTAGTGGTTATACACACGTTCAAGCGTGTGAAGTCACGAGCATAAGGCCAACGATAAGAACCAAACGCGGGTAAGTTCTAAGGGCTTATTCACCTGCAAAACATGTTCTACTGATAATACAGGTTCAACGCTTCTCTTTGAAATATTATCGAATTTGTTAAATACTTGAAGTCCAATAATACTTTTCAAGAAAAACTCGCCTGATCGTAGTCTCACATGACAACTAATCCAAGTTTACACCTGAATAGCTTCTGCACTACACCCTAAATGGCCAGGATGGGTTATGTGTTCTACAGCCACTCAACTTTGTTAGTTCCCTTGAAAGCAAAATGTCTTCGCAAATACTTGCTAAACACAAATACTCCCAAGACAACCTCCACTGAGAGAGGGATCTCAAATTAACTTAGTAAGTAATGAGACTTCTCACAAGTTAATAGGACTATACCCCCACCTAGATATTAAAATGTTTCTTAAATCCGGGTTAGGATTTCTTTCCATCAGATGAAATCGCGAGAACTAAAACACACAATAAAGAAAAAAAAACATATGCACATATGAAAGCTTAACCCCTTTTTTCTTCTTAAAACAAAAAAAGCTTTGTGCTCTTAAGCAGAGTCACAGTTTTTTTTTAAAAAAAGTTTAACGTACTCCCCAGCAGAGTCGCCATTTTTTTCTGTTCGCGTTAAAAAGTGACAAACGAGGGAATCAAATCGAAATTCGAATCTCTGGCTCGAAACGATTTACTCTTTTGATTTGTTTTTAAAGATGCCACGAGCATCAATCTTTATTATTTCCAAAACAAGAAAAATGAGATGAAAAAGGGGAAAGCTGCAATACCCTTAATAAATAATGATATGCGATGCGACTAGCGTGAACTAGACGCAACACATTGGGGAGAGATCTGAGCAAGGGGGTTTGTTATATAAAGGGAAAAGATGTGGAACCCTATATATATAGTTATCTATAGCCTTATTTACATATATGAATATTTTTTATATGTTTGTGTATTTTAATTTGCTATTCTATTCTTGGGAAATTTCTCCTTTGAATTTTAAGAAAGGTAGGTTATGTGGGATCCTAGGTTTTGTTATTATTGTGCTTGCAAAGATCATTGGGATCTTCTGCATACATATCCCTTAATGGGAATCAGAGCATCTGTAGCTCGGATCTAAGGGAGCTATGGTTTTGTTTGGTTTGAGGGAGAAAGAAGTATGCTCGCCAAGGATGAGACCTTGTGCCTACGTATTCTCAAAGGGAGGTTGAGAAAGTCAGAGCAATCGTAGTTCCCACTTATGCTAGTGGAAGCAAAGGGTGTTATTAAGAGACAAAGATAGATGTCATCTTAATGAAAAATGTATCTAATCTATTTCATCACATACATTTTGAAGGGTTGATTGATTGAATCTTTCATCGTAAGTATTAGGTGTTTTGCTTGAGTGTACAAGCGTTACCACTTACGAGTTTAAGAAAGATGTTGGAAAGATGATTGAATCTTTAATTGTAAGTTTTGGTGTTTTTCTAGAGTGTACAAGCGTTACCACTTACAGTTAAAAGATGTTTCTGTTTGAAAAAGTGTGATTTGAAAAGAGTTTGATTGTATGTGATGTGATAGATGAGATACTTCTTCCATAGAGATGATAAATGTCTAAATCTCGAGGAGAAATTAATTGTGGATTAGAGGGATGCTTTTAAGAAGCCTGTGGGTTCTTGTATTGTAAGCCCAAGAGGAGGCATTCCGAGGGTCATCGAGGGTCCTTGCATTGTGAGCCCAAGAGAAGGCATTCCGAGGGTCATCGAGGGTCCTTGCATGAAGCTCAAGAGGAAGCTACAGGGTATGGTTTGCTTTGGCTTTAAGAGTGGTTTCACCGGGAAACCATCCTTTTAGGATTCAAGAGTGATTTCACCGGGAAATCATACTCTCAGGGATCTATCCTAGCGCGGGTGATTCTTTGTATTGGAAGCCCAATAGGAGACTGTTAAGAGATTTCCAGGTCTCTTTCTTGTTTGATGCCCAAGAGAAGGCTAAACTCAACGAGGGAGTTCTTTTGAATGAAGCCCAAGAGGAGGCTAAATCAGCAGGGGAGTTGTCTTATATGAAGCCTAAGCGGAGGCTAAACTCAACGGGTGAGTTTTCTTATATGAAGCCTAAGAGGAGGCTAAAAGGGAACCTAGTTGTTAGGCTAGTTGTTATGTTATAACTGAACAGTAATATGAACAAGTATGTGATGTGTATTCACAAGATTTTATGAAGGAAATATATAAACAAGTGTATAAAACAAGCAATTAAAGCAAGTGTAACTTGAATGTATACAAGGTTTTTGGACTTACACCTTAAGGGAGGCCCATTGGTTTAAGAGCAGTTTCACCGGGAGTAATGCTCCTCTTAATACCAATGGAATCGGTGTATAAACAAGCGGATGAAAACAAACGAACGAAGTTTGTTTATGCTTGAATATTTACAATGATGTTTGAATGTGTACAAGGAAATGAATATGTACACGAAAGGGTGGTTATGTACAAGGAAATGAATATGTACATAGGAGGATTGGGACTTACATCGTGAGGGAGGCCCATGATCAATTAAGAATTTCAAGGAAAAACCTGGTTTGGTTTATCTTTAAATCTAATTGATCATGGAAAAAGGCGTGTAAGTTTATTGAAAGGTTTTTGAAAAGGTTTTGAAAATGATTTTGAAAAGTGAAGGATTTTCACAAGAAGTTTTGAAAAAGAGATTAGGTTTGAAAATTGGAAAGAAAACATTTTTGAAAAGTATTAAAAATACTTAAAATGTATCATGTTTAATAAAAATATAATCAAAAGAAAATATTTTTGGATTTTTTTGACATAATCATAAAATAGGTATATTAAATGACAAGTGTGCAAAAAATCATCTCAAAATGAGAAGTTTTGATTAGTTTTTGAAAATGTTGAAGTTTGTTAAAAACTTGAGAAAATTAGTGATAAAAAAGAGTTTTTGGTCCTAAGGAGGTTTGAACCTTGGACTTCTGGCTTAGAAGTGAAGAGTTTTTCCACTGAGCAATTTGCTTGACTTGTTATTTAATCACCTTGTTTTGAAGGAGTTTTAAAAAAAATGAAGTTTTGAAAAAGGGTCAGAAGTTGGATGCTTCTGATGGGGTCGTTTGCTTTTGAAGGAGGGTTAAACATGTTGCTTCGAGAGTGTAAGCATGCTTGGAAGTAGTAAATGGGCTTCGGATGAATGAGAAGCACGCTGCTTCTAGGGGTGTTAAAAGCTTGATGCTTCTGGAAATGTTAGAAGCTTGATGCTTCTGGAGGGTGAGAAGCACTAGAAGTGCTTCTGGAGGTAGAAGCATCAGAAGTACTTCTGGAGGGTTGAGCCTCAGAAGAGCTTCTGAAGATGCAAGCATCAGAAGCTGATGCCTTTTATTAAAAATAAGGTCCTAGGGGGATTCGAATCCTGGGCCTTGAGGCGAGGCAAGAGATTTAAGAGCATGCTGGCAACCGCTGGGGCAGTATTACATCCATTATCTTAACTCTAACCATAAATATATATTATAAAACATGAATTTGAATTTCTAGAAACTGGAAACACGCGCAACAACGTCTTCTTCAACCTCCAGATTCTTGTTCCATGGAATCTTCATTTCTCAGTGAAATCAAATGATCCAAACATCAAACTTGCTCGGTTTTTTACCAGGAACATGATTATGACAATTAATTCCATATATTTTAATCTTAGAACCATTAATTTTCATATGAATACGAAGAAGCCTAATTCTAAGTTTTGATTATGAAATCATGTATGAGCACAATTTTAAGCAACTGATTGAGGGTTATTACTCAGTGATAGTGCAGAAACAAAATGGCCAAGCCTTTTTTGAACTGGAAGTTAGAAATCAAAGAGTTCAAAGTTCAAGTTTTATACCTCTTGAAACTGAAATCGGGTTCCTTGCTGGAGGGGTTCCAAAAGTGTTTTGATGATTGCTACAACTTCAACAATGTTTATGGAAGGTATTGATGTGCTTACCTTGGTTTGAAATGGCCTGGATCGTTCTGACCAAGTCCATCTACAGTCACTTGAAGTGAGAATCGAGTTTGATGATTTTGTGTTTACAGTGATGAAAGGATGATTTGGATTACTTCTATATGATGTATAGAAGGTGTTTGAAGTGAAAGTTTGGAAGATGCACGAGTGGATTGAGAGTTTGTAAGTTATGGCTCAATATGTGCATACATGAGGTTTGGAAATGCTTTCTGAGTTTGGCTAGTTCTTGGGCTAGCTTGAGGATTCTAACAACTTTCTAATGATGTTTAGAAAGTATTTGAAGCCTAAGATTGCTCAGAAATTGCAAGGCTTGAAATTTGCAAATTCTCCTACTTAGAACTTTGAAACTTGAAAATCAAGAAAGAAAGAAGGAAAGCTTGGATTATGATTGTTTTGGGGTAGTTTTGAATGAAGAAATGGGCTCTATTTATAGGCCAAAATTTCTGAATGACAAGGCAAGGATATAATTGAAAGAGCTTGCAAGTTGGCTTAAGAGGTAAGAAAGAATCTTTTGCATTTAATGCACATGGTTAACTTCTTTAACCATGGTTAAAATTTCCTCTTGATCCAATCCTTCTCTCAATCATTGCTAATTGATATTTATCAGTTATAACCTATCTCTTAATGGTGACAAGGCTTCTAGAAGGAGAAGTTGCAAAATGACTTGTAATTTTGATGCATGATTTCGAAAATCCATGACTTTGGAGCTCTATGTTTCAAAATCAAAACCCTAGCTACACAAAGTGTTTTTGCAAGTTCTTGGACATTTTGGAAAGCTTGTAACAATATCTACATCTTTCATGTTTTGAGTTTTTCTTGAATCAAAATGGTTCTAGGTGAAAAATGGCCATGAAAGTAAGGAAAAACCATGTTTCTTAACACTTGAAATTTTTTCTAAGTGTTAGAAAAATTCCAACTTTGACTTTTTGTTGACCTTTTCACATTTCTTGATTTTTTATGATCATGATGGATTATTTGAAATGATTTTATGATTGAAAAAGTTAGGACTTGAAAAAGTTGACCAAAAGTCAAAGTTTGACTTTTTGAACAGATGAATTTTCATCAGATGATTCAGAATTTGTCTAATGAAGAAACATGGAATTTGTAATGTTTTGAACCAAGAAATTAGGTCAAGATGTCGCATTGAGTATTTTAAGATCAATCTTCAAGAAAATAGGTCATTCATTGAGCAGAAAGTTAATGATTCACTATCTTCGATCAAAACCCTAATTGGTCGATTCAAGGGAGATCATGAGAAAAAGTTGGGAATTTGAAGATCAAACGTTGATGATTGATTAAGATAGATCAATTGAGGTGAGTGGAGACTCAAACCCTAATTGATCATATCTTGAACAGATGAAATTTTGATAAAACCCTAAGTTTGACTTTAGGAGCACACTCACGATCTATCCTGTCCTGAAATTGTTAGTGATGCAATGATGCATATGTGAATAATGTAAGGTGGTATCTTAGGTCAAAAATTGGGGTATGACAGTGGTGTATACCACTCTTTGACCTGAAACCACTATGGACCCTAGATGTGGAGTCAAGTGCCTTATTGCTGATCAAACATTATCCGTAACTGGATGACCATAAAGACAGTTGATGGGTACTTCACAAGCATGCTGAGGGACATGAGTGACCTAGTTGGAATTTTCCCATCATACGTAATGGGATATATGTTTGAGGACTCAATATTGAACTGGACAAGGATGACACAGTCTATGCCTTGTGTTCAATATAGACATAAAGGCAAAAGGGTAATTATACACACAAGTATTATCACAGAAAGGTTTTGTCATATCACATGACATTTTCGTGACTTGGGTAACAGTGATGTGTTGCTATATACCGCTCATTGTTTATTATGTTAAATGTGATTTAATATAATTTCCAACGTCGCGGAAACCTACAGGGTCACACACATAAGGATAGATAAATAAGAGATACAGTAAATAAGGAACACCGTAAGGTACAGTGTATTTAAGTGGAGTATGAAATGTGGTAAAGTACCACGCGCTTAAGTGATATACGATAAATCATAATGTATGATATTCGTATGCTTTATTGGGATTTTAGTTTACAGCCTTTATTGGGCTTTTAGCTTGCAGCCCACACTTGTGGTTTTATAAATAGAACCCTTGTGCTGAAGTTTTTGACTTGATGAAAAATTCGCTCACTCTCTCACTCAAGGCTTCCGTTCGTGAACAACTAGCACTGTGATCGGGAGCGACCTGTTCGTGTGGACTGAGTAGAGACGTTGTCCTTTTTCAACGTTCGTGATCACATCATCAGAAATCGAAATTGCCACAAGAGGTAAAATAATCTATCACTGACCATGATCATTCGTAAGGATCACTAAAGGAAAATTGTTTTCCGCTGCATTTTATATCGCAATTTCCCTTCACTTAATGCCTCAGTGTTGGTTGTTTCGAGCTAGAGTTAGTCGTTACAAATGGCACGGTTGACTTCTGTGTTGTTGAGGTATGCCAGACATGGATATTGAGGTGATGCGGTAGAATTCTCAATTTGGGTTAGAAATAGCTTAGGTTGTGAGAGGTATGTGATGACACAGAGGAGTATCGTAGGCTGAGTATGACATGGACGGTAGATTTAAGTTAGTGACGGGTAATATGCATTCGTTCCGGACAAGCTGTCTATCCTTTATACTTTTTGTTCATTTACTTTTTGTCTTTTCTTTACAACCATTTTAATCCCAAACTCATTAACGATAGAATTTTCGAACGACGAATCAATAACCAATCTCTGTGGATACGATACGATATAACCTAACCGGTATATATCACCCAGTAAAAATATATACCTCACTCTTTGCTTGCCGCTAACACCGCAGCAACAAGATGACGCCGTTGTCGGGGATTGGTTTTATTGTTTATGTATTGCGATAATTCCATTGTTTTTGAGTTTTGCAATTAATGTATATGTTGTATAGACTTTGTATATGAACTTGTATATTGTTACTTGTACATGTTGTGTTTACTTTTCATACTTGTACATATTGTCATACCCCAATTTTTGACCTAAGATACCACCTTATATCATTCACATATGCATCATTGCATCACTAACAGTTTCAGAACATGATAGATCGTGCGTGTGCTCCTAAAGTCAAAGTTAGGGTTTTACCAAAATTTCATTTGTTCAATATATGATCAATTAGGTTTTGAGTCTCCACTCACCTCAATTCATCTATCTTAATCAATCATCAACATTTGATCTTTAAATTCCCAACTTTTTCTCATGATCTACCTTGAATCGACCAATTAGGGTTTTGATCAAAGATAGTGAATCATTGACTTTCTGCTCAAGGAATGACCTATTTGCTTGAATATTGATCTTAACATCCTCAATGCAACATCTTGACCTAATTTCTTGGTTCAAAACATTGCAAAATCTATGTTTCTTCATCAGACAAATTCTAAATCATCTGATTAAAATTCATCTGTTAAAAAGTCAAAACTTTGACTTTTGGTCAACTTTTTCAAATCTAAATTGTTTCAATCATAAAATCATTTCAAATTATTCATCATGATCATAAAAAAATCAAGAAATGTGAAAAAGTCAAAGTTGGAATGTTTTTCTAACACTTAGAAACATTTTCAAGTGCTAAGAAACATGGTTTTTCCTTACTTTCGTGGCCATTTTTCACATAGATCCATTTTGATTCAAGAAAAACTCAAAAAATGAAAGTTGTAGATCATGTTACAAGATTTCCAAAATGTCCAAGAACTTGCCAAAACACTTTGTTTAGCTAGGGTTTTGAAATTGAAACATAGAGCTCAATAACCATGAATTTTTGAAATCCTTCATCAAAGTTACAAGTTATTTTGCAACTTTCTCCCTTCTAGAAGCCTTGTCACCAAATGAGATAGGATTTAAGGGATATAATTCTGATGGAAATGATTAGGAAAGGATAAAAACACTTGAGTTTTTTTAACCAATGTAAAGAAAGATTCCATTTGCATTTAATGAGGAATATTCCTTTCTTACATCTAAGCCTCCAAGTTGCAAACTCTTCAAACTTATCTTGCCTTGCCATTCAAGTTCCTTGGCCTATAAATAGGAGTTATTACTTCATTCAAAAGGACACCTAAAAACAATCCAAACTTGTTTTCTCACTTCTTTCTTATTTTGAAAGTTTCTAAGTTTCAAAGAGGTTAGAATTCCAAATTGCAAATCCTGCAAGTTCTAACCAAAGGTGTCATTCAAACATCTTCTAAACATCATTTAGAAGTTGTTTGAAACTTCAAATCATTAGAAAACAAGCCAAGAGTCAGTTTGATTCAGAAAACTCCATTTGTGCAAGTTTTAAGCCAAAAGTTCCAAACTTGAAAACCACGCGTGCTTGGTCTGATTTTTCACTTCAAACACACTCTATACAACATATAGAGACTGTCCAAACACTTGAACCAGTTCTGGAACAGCTCCATCATCATCTTCCATTTCAAAACCAGCAACCTGCAACTGGACTTGGGTAGGAGAAATCAGAGACCTTCAAAGAAAGGTAAGTGATGGAACACAGTCAGTAACACTCAAGGAAGCTTCTGGGATCAACAAAAAGCATCTGGAAGTCCCCATCTGGGTTCTGAAAATTCCAGCCAAGGTAAGTTTTTATGCGTTTTTGAATATCATGATACATGTATTTTTAACATAAAATTTGCAAAGGAAAGTGTTCATATGATCATTGCGAAGCTATTTGGGTCTTTAATTGGAATTAAAATCAATCGTGCCCTGAGATACATGATTTTGTTCAGTTAGGGTTACATTTGGGGATTTCCATAATTCATGATCATCTTTGATTTATAGCTTTAATAAGTTATATGGTTGAATTCGTGTTCAAATTCTGCATTGATTGGTATTTTACATTTTTCAAATTGATGAAAAATGGAGAGAATCCGAGTTTGGCTATGGAGATATCACGAGGTTGAAGATGAAGTGGGAAACTCAGAAATTCAAAACTTGAATTATAATATATTTACTTGGATGTGATTAAATAAACAGATGTATTACCGCCCTAGCGGTTGCCAACACGCTCTTAATCCTTTCCTTCGCCTCAAGGCCCATGGTTCGAATCCCCCTGGGACCTTTTTTTTTATTTTAATAAAAGGCTCATCTTTCAGAAGCATTAGCTTCTGATGCTCGTCCCTTCAGAAGCACTTTTGATGCTTCTCACTCTTCCAGAAGCAGCCAGCTTCTACCACCTTCCGAAGCACTTCTAGTGCCTCTTACCCTCCAGAAGCAGTCAACTACTCCTGCCTTCAGAAGTACTTCTGAGGCTACCTCTTCCAGAAGCATCATGCTTCTCACTCTTCAGAAGCACCACACTTTTAACCTCTTCCAGAAGCAACATGCTTATGACTCTTCCAGAAGCAACACGCTTCTAACGTCCTTCAGAAGCAGCCAGCTTCTGACCCCCTTCCTTCAGAAGCAACAAGCTTCTGACCCCCCTCAGAAGCATCCAACTTCTGACCTTTTTCAAAGACTTCATTTTTTCAAAACTCATTTAAAACAAGGTGATTAAATGACAAGTCAAGCACATGGCTCAGTGGAAAAACTCTTCACTTCTAAGCCAAATGTCCTGGGTTCAAACCTCCTTAGGACCAAAAACTCTTTTTTATCACTAATTTTCTTAAGTATTTTAACAAACTTCAACATTTTCAAAAACTAATCAAAACTTCTCATTTTGAGATGATTTTTTGCAAACTTGTCATTTAATATACCTATTTTATGATTATGTCAAAAAATCCAAAAATATTTTCTCTTTGATTATATTTTCATTAGGTTAAAAATGAGACGTTTAAGTATTTTTAATACTGTTCAAAAATGTTTTCTTTTCAATTTTCAAACCTAATATTTTTCAAAACTTCTAGTGAATATCCTTCCCTTTTCAAAAATCATTTTCAAAACCTTTTCAAAAACATTTTAATAAACTTGCACACCTTTTTTCCATGATCAATTAGATTTGAAAGACAAACCAAACCAGGTTTCTCCTTGAATTTCTTTCAAATTGATCATGGGCCCCCCTCACGGTGTAAGTCCCAATCCTCCTATGTACATATTCATTTCCTTGTACATAACCACCCTTTCGTGTACATAGTCATTTCCTTGAACACATTCAATCGTGTTTGTAAATATTCAAGCATAAACAAACTTCTTTCGTTTGTTTTCATCCGCTTGTTTATACACCGATTCCATTGGTATTAAGAGGAGCATTATTCCCGGTGAAACTGCTCTTAAACCAATGGACCTCCCTTAAGGTGTAAGTCCCAAACCTTTGTATATATTCAAGTTACACTTGCTTTAATTGCTTGTTTTATACACTTGTTTATATATTTTCCTTCATAAACTCCTGTGAATACACATCACACACTTGTTCATATAACTGTTCAGTTATAACATAACAACTAGTCTAACAACTAGGTTCCTTTAGCCTCCTCTTAGGCTTCGTATAAGATAACTCATTTATTGAGTTATCCTCCTCTTAGGCTTCGTATAAGATAACTTATTTATTGAGTTCAGCCTTCTCTTAGGCTTCGTATAAGAAAACTCATTTGTTGAGTTTAGCCTCCGCTTAGGCTTCATATAAGACAACTCCCTTGATGAGTTAGCCTCCTCTTGGGCTTCGTTCAAAAGAACTCCCTCGTTGAGTTTAGCCTTCTCTTGGGCATCAAACAAGAAAGAGATCTGGAAATCTCTTAACGGCCTCCTATTGGGCTTCCAATACAAAGAATCACCCGCGCTAGGATAGAACCCCGAGAGTATGATTTCCCGGTGAAATCACTCTTGAATCCTAAGAGGATGGTTTCCCGGTGAAACCACTCTTAAAGCCAAAGCCAGCCATACCCTATAGCTTCCTCTTGAGCTTCATACAAGGACCCTCGATGACCCTCGAAATGCCTTCTCTTGGGCTCACAATACAAGGACCCTCGATGACCCTCAGAATACCTCCTCTTGGGCTTACAATACAAGGACCCACGAGCTTCTTAAAAGAATCCCCATAATCCATAATCAATTTCTCCTAGAGATTTAGACATTTACCATCTCTATGGAAGAAGTATCTCATCTATCACATCACATACAAATCACACTCTTTTCAAACAAAAACATCTTTTAACTGTAAGTGGTAACGCTTGTACACTCGAGCAAAACACCAATGCTTACAATTAAAGACTCAATCATCTTTCAAAATATCTTTCTTAACTCGTAAGTGGTAACGCTTGTACACTCAAGCAAAACACCTAATACTTACGATGAAAGATTCAATCAACCAACCCTTCAAAATATATGTGATGAAATAGATTAAATACATTTTTCATTAAGATGACATTTGTCTTTGTCTCTTAATAACACCCTTTGCTTCCACTAGCATAAGTGGGAACTACGATTGCTCTGACTTTCTCAACCTCCCTTTTAGAATACGTAGGCACAAGGTCTCATCCTTGGCGAGCATACTTATTTCTCCCTCAAACCAAACAAAACCATAGCTCCCTTAGATCCGAGCTAAAGATGCTCTGATTCCCATTAAGGGATATGTATGAAGAAGATCCCAATGATCTTTGCAAGTACAATAATAACAAAACCTAGGATCCCACATAACCTACCTTTCTTAAAATCCAAAGGAGAAACTCTCCCAAGAATAGAATAGCAAATTAAAACACACAAACATATAAAAAATATTCATATATATAAATAAGGCTATAGATAACTAAATATATATAGGGTGCCACATCTTTCCCTTTATATAACAAACCCCCTTACTCAGATCTCTCCCCAATGCGTTAGTTCACGCTAGTCGCACCGCATATCATTATTTATTGAGGGTATTACAGCTTTCCCCTTTTTCATCTCATTTTTCTTGTTTTGGAAATAATAAAGCTTGATGCTCGCGGCATCTTTAAAAACAAATCAAAAGAGTAAATCGTTTTGAGCCAGAGATTCGAATTCCGATTCGATTCCCTCGTTCGTCACTTTTTAACGCGAACACATATGTTTGTTTTTCCTTGTTTTCAAGTATTGTTGTAAGTTGTCTCGTATTCGTAACGTTTGTTGTGTGGCTTTTAGGAAACTTTCTTTAGGTTTGCACGGTATAGCAATACCATGGCATGATGAGAGGAGGTTACTAGTACTCGCACAACAAAGGCGTCGAGCTTACGACATAAAACAATCATGTTTGTTTATGTTTGCTTATGTGTGTAGTGACTTTTGTTTTAACAAGTTGAAATAGGACTTGTTCTTAATTTCAAATCTTCCCTTTTCAACTTGCTAATTCATTTTCACCACGTTTTCGTATTGTTATTTGTATTCGTTTTGTTTTGTCAAATTGTGTTATCCGCAAGCTCGTCGTGTTTAGCTTGAGGAGTTTTGTTGGATGTAAATGTTATAAATTTTGTTTTTCTAATTATTTTGTTGTTGTTTGGACTCAAATTTCGGTCTGGTAGCTTGAGGTTGCATTTTGTGATTTTCCGAGTTTGATCGTTTCAACTCGCGGATGTATGGTAATGATAGTTTCAAAGTTGGTACACGTCAGGTACTCATTTATCGCTTTCTATAGCATAACATGTTTAGGAAATTTATCATTTGTATAATTACCATTCCATTCATTATTTTTGCATTAGTTTCTCATGAATTGAATCACTTTAGTTTCCTTTTTACCCATAAATGTGAGGAAACTTTCCATTGTTCACATATGCTGGAGGCCATAATTCTTATTTTAACTAGATTTTATTATCATTAATATTTTGGTTTGGGTTGATTGTATGAATGCATGAAAATGATCAAGGCATTTTTGTTTGATTTTGAGCACAACTACCTTGGCCAAATATTCAATTCACCTTGTGAGTGTGTGAATCCTTGTTAACCCCTTTGAACTTTTATCAACATACATGTTTATTTGAACTTGATGCTTGTCTATGAGTGTTGAATTCACCTTTTTTTTATGGATGTTGATTTCTTTGTTTCTTGAACCCTCAACTATTTGTTGTTGTATGAATGTTTACCTTGCCTTAGAAATTAGGGAGCATTCACACATTAATGTTGGTTGAATTCAAGTTGGGGAGACAAATGTTTATGTACTTATATTGTGGTTTGTACGAGGTTAAGAAAAAGAAAAGAAAAAAATAAAATGTGAAAAAGAAAAAGATTGGAAAATGAAAGAAAAAAGAGAAAATTTTTGGAAAAACAAAAAAAAAGTATGAACAATGTTGTGTTAATAAGTGAAGTGTTTTGGTTTTACAATTTGTGATGAAGAATAATTTTGATTGAGATTTTATGCTTGAGTCTTTTCGATTTGATCACTCCCTTATGTTTTGACAAGTTTTTGTCTCGTTTAGCTTTAGGACTTATCACTTGTTTGTTAACCAAGCCACATTACAACCTTGAAAAGACCTTGGGATTCTTGCATTTATATTTTCAGTGGAGTTTTTGGGATGAATGCATAATTTAGTCTTTTGTTTGCAAGATTGTGGATGAGTGTTTTTTGTCCCCCACCTTTGTGTGTTCTTCATCTACCGATGAATTTTTGCTAGGTGTGATTCAAGATTGAGATTGTTTTGTTTTAGAATGTTTTTCATGATTTTTGTACTTAGGATGTGTTTTGTTTATATATTATTGTTGTAGTATTGTGGTAAGTATGTACTTTACTTGTGTACATTTTTGTTTGAACCATACATTTGTTTTCCATTTTAAAACTTGTTGATTTGTGATTCTTTGATTATCATTCTTTGTTTCTTTGGGTTACTTGACTTTGTTTGAGGACAAACAATGTGTCAAGTTGGAGAGAGTTGTGTTTATGGAAAATAGTGATAAACATTCAGGTATAGATCCATCACTACTACATAAAGTACCTTTCATAGCAATTGACTTATAGATTTAGCCATAAGTGAGTGCTATGGTAACAAAAGGCATGGTAGTAAGTGAGCTAATATAAGCATGTGGTAATAAACTGTAAAGCGTGCTACATATCACCACAATTGGAACAATCAACCTGTGTAAAAAGTGAAAAGGCCACTGGTTCGACATCGACAATGTCAATTTTGGTAATTATTAAACTGGATATAGCACTACTTATCACCACATTTGTAAGAACCAACCATTGTGAAATATATTATTTTTTTTTAAATATAATTTTTTTTGATTTTACAAAATTTTCATTTTTGTAACTTGTATTTTTATTAGAAACAACACAAGAATACACTTCTGAATCAAAAATAAATTGGAAACTATTATGAATAAAAAATATGCCTTATATCAAAACCAAAATGATACCAAAACGATATACATTTTACACATCATTACATCAAATGAGAAACTAATCATCATACAAAAATATTATGCACTACACTAAATGTGCTTGACAAACTATATCTCGAGCCATTGACTTAAAATTTAAACCTTGACAAACTATAGAGTCCGCTTCTGACAAATATTTTGAACATAACTCAACAACTTCTTCTATGATGTACCTTTTAATGATCAAAGCTTCTAGATTGTGATGATTCTTTGTATATCTTTTAAACATATTCATGTATCACTCTATTGGATACTTCCACCTTAAATAAACTGGACCACAAAATCTTATTTCTCTTACGACATGAACAATTAAGTGAACCATAATGTCAAAAAATGATGGAGGGAAATACATTTCCAATTGACACAAGATTATTGCAGCCTCATTTTTCAATTCATCTAACTTTTTGAAATCAAGTACTTTATTACATATAACATTAGAGAATAAGTAAAATCTGGTTATAATTACCCTTAAATTGTTTGGTAAGATGCCACAAATTGCCATTGATAGAAGTTGTTGCATCTAGAGATGACAATCATCATATTTTAAGTCAATTAACTTGAGATATTTCATTGATAAAAGTTTCTTGATGTTTGATGAATACCCTTGGAGAACTTTGAAATCATGCAAACACTCACAATAACTTTTTTTTCTTCCTCTTTTAGATAGAGTGTGACATGTCGAGGGAAAATAAGTTCTTTTTCCAAGTTCTTCTAGAGCCAAATGTAGACGTATACCCATCAACATCATATCTAGATGAGAATTATTACTATATTTAATACTTTCTTTAATGTTTAGAAGTGTTCTAACTAAGACATCTCACACATTTTTCTCTACATGCATCACATCAAAACAATGTCTTACACTGAGGCTAAACCAATATGGATGATCAAAGAACACTAACCTCTTTTTCTAAATATTTTTCTCTTCGGGCCCTTCTTGATGCTTAGAAATATTGGCAAGCACCATAATACTTTAATAGGAGGACACTTCTTACTAACATCGTCATCATTATTGCCACTTTTGTCTTTCAACTTGTAGCACGACTTACCATATACCAGGCATTGATTCAGTTTTCTTACTTTTTCCTGTATAATATGCAACCATTACGACATACATGTATTTTAATATAATTCAAACCCATTAGGCACAATATATTCCTGATCTCATAACTCCAGTCTGACAAATTGTTATCTTCTAGAAGTATTTTTTTAGAAACTCAAACAATTATGTGAAACTTTTATCCACCCATCCACTTTTTGCCTTTAGATTAAACAATTTTAACACTATAGACATTTGTGTAAAACTTGTGCATCCCTTATATAACGGTTCATCCTTGTCACTGCATAAAGTATCATAAATACAGGTCTTCCTAATTTTTTTTCTCCATTATCACAAATCATATCTTCTAGTCGATCATACATATCTACATCAACTTCACGTCTTTATGACACTGCAATTTATTTTTTATCTACTTCACGGTGTCACATACATATTGTATAATTTTAACAAATTCATCACAACATAGATGATCGAAATTTTTTTTTTTTATAAATATTTTGATATTCCCGCATATAACACATGGGAAATAAAGTATTCTATAACAGTCATGAAGATTTTGTTATGCGTATTCAAAAAATTCAAGAACTTTTTTCTCATATAGCAGACCAAGTCTACCATTTTCATTCAACTACAATCTATAATACATTCTGAAATTTATATCAAAATCTTGTAAAATCATTTAATAATACAACAACACAACAACATTCTCAATACAACAACTTACTAAATCACTTTTCAACATGGAAAAATAATATATATCATAATAACACAATACAACAAAAAAATTGTCACCGACACAATAGCAATCGCAATACAACAACACAAACAGAACGAAACAACTATAACAAAAATATAAAACATTCGCAATAACACAAAAATAATCTGAATCTTACTCAATCACAACAACAAATAATATTAAATAACAACAAAAACCTATTACTAATTTCAACAAAATATAACATTATATCACAATTAAAATTAAAAATAGCAACATATGAAATATCTAACCTACCATAATTGTGAAGAAGAAGAAGAGTGTAACACCTTCTAAACTCCGCACATAATATGTAGCATATTCAACGTAAATTAGCATGTATATTAAAGAGGGAGTCACATATATTTCAAACAACACAAATAATACACTGGCCATGTTTATATTATACATTTAAATCATATTTCATATAATAGCACATATACATCTCGCAGTGGATTAAATACTTTTCATAATAACATTAATGATTGAAGTCTTATACCAACAATCACGTCAATAAAATATAAGGCACTAAAGGCCAACCATCACCAAATCTTAAAATACATCATAACTAGATGGAGAGTATAATTAAAACATCTCTCTAATACATGAATGTAGCAAAATAAAACATAAACCAAACATTTCTTGTGTTACATGACCAGAGCATGACAACTACCTAAATAAAAGGATAAATAAGAGACTAATCTCCTCCAACTAATCCTTACAAGAAGCACAACTATCTCCGATACCTGAGCGGTTTTGTAAGACACATCATTTCAACAGAAGAGTGAGAAATCATATCATTATAGAAATATATAATAATAATTTTGTGTCACATGCAAGCAACAATTGAATTCTTCACACTTCACACAATCACATACTCACCATTTTCAACACAATTCACATGTATACATATACGACATTAGTCAATGATTCATGATTCAATCGACAATCTATCTCAATTATCAAAAATGCAACATTCACATCATTATCACATTTACATTTAAGTTCAACAATTCACAACGACATATGTGACTCGAATGCAACTCAATGCATTATGCATGTGGTACCAATATTATCCTTATCGGTATCACCGGGTCCATCAGCAAGACAGATAACCAGAAAAACTAAGCCATTCTCTAAGCTTCAATCTCATCTCCAGAGTTTGAGACAAGTCAATAATTTCCACGAAATTACCAAACATTGCCTCTTGACAAAAATGATGCATGTGCAAATATAACAAATCTTATGCTATCAAGACCATCTCCAAATCTTAATACATAAGCATAGTACACATAATCTATAACATATGAATTATTTCACCTTTTGCACAAGCATACATATATCATGTCGTTATCCACATATGAATTACATTCATAACATTCACCAATTCAACACATCACAAATAACATATAACAAACAGTGCATAACAATTTTATTCTTAACCAATTGCAATTCACAACATACATATACACAAAATCAAGTGGTATGTTCATAGAATTATCAATTCAACACGCCACAATAACACATATCAAATAAAGTCAAACAATGTTATTCACATCCAACACCAATTCACAAACCAAACAACACAATTACAAGTCATTTACATAATCACGTTATTATTAAATCACTTATTTCCAAAAAAACATTTTCATTGAAAAGAATATCACGTTAAATTGTTAACTCTTCAAACATGGACTCAAATGGAGCTACAGTTCAAGAGTTATGAATTTTTAAAGATTTTACAAATTGCAAACTCTGACATCATACAATAACACGACAAAACCCCATTAAATATCAATTAAATTTATTTCCAGAACATGAAACCATTTTTAAAGAAAGTTCATCGTATTAGCATTCTCCAGGTTCAAATAGTGCGTCAAACAGACACCCAAAACTCAAGTTATGAATTTTTGAAGTTTTGTAAAAACTTTGCATTCCAGGCTGCGCTAAGCGGCCTCAAGAGAAACCAGAAAAATCTATTACGGACAACTTTTTACCTACTACGAATTTCTCCCCTAAAACCTCTTCCAAATAGCCTTATTTCATAAATTAAATATATATTAACCTATATCTAACATGTATCATGAATTATTAAGATTAAAACATGATTTCTAACATCCAATTTATGAATCTAAAATTAACCCTAACATGTTAAAACTAGAATTTGAAGAATAAATCCTTAATCTCACGTTACTATCCATTATATACAATTACGTATACCTATAAGTCAAGGAATGCCCACCCTTACGTTAGATGTAGACACTTCTATGATTCTTCTTCCTTCTCTTCTCTTTTCTTCATTTTCTTCTCTTTTCCTCTTTTCTCCTCTTCTCTTACTTTCTTCTTACTAACTCTCTTTGTTTTACAAAATCTTACTAACTCTAATTCCACTAATGAACTTAACTCATTCTAACACTAATCCAACACCAAGGCCCAAATTTACATTTTACTATTCTAACACCTAATAACCCAATAACCCAATAACATATATTACACACATATTCCAATTAAATAAATTATTCACATAATCACCCAAGTTAATTAATTACTATATCATATAATAAATAAAATAAGTAACTAATAAATAATAATTAAATGGAAAAATTGGGATGTTACAACTCTCCCCCACTTAAAAGATTTTCGTCCTCGAAAATTACCTCAATGAAACAACTTAGGATAAGACTCTCTCATATGACTCTTGAGTTCCCAAGTCACATTTCCACCTATTGGTCCTCCCCAGGCTACCTTCACTAAAGCAGTCTCTTTAACACAAACTTGTTTCAACTCCCGATCCTTCGCATAGGTGATGTTTCTACAATCAGGTTATCTCTCACATGTACATGATCTATTTGAACAACATGAGACAAATATTCAATATATCTCCTTAAGTGAGACACATGAAACACATCATAAAGATTAGAAAGTGACGGTGGCAAAGCAATCTAATAAGAAACTTCACCTACTTTCTCGAAAATTTGATACAGACCAATAAAATGGAGCATCAACTTATGCGACTTCAAAGCTCATCCAACACCTGTTATAAGAGTAACACAAAGAAACACATGACCTCCTCTCTCAAACTCAAGTGCTTTACTCCTCTTATCATGATAACTCTTTTGACGACTCTAAGAAGTCTTCATCTTCTCCCAAGTCATCTTAATCTTATTTGTAGTCTGCTAAATTATTTAAGGTCCATACATAACACTCTCTCCTAATTCATACCAACAAAAGGCGTTCTAGACCTTCTACCATACAAAGCCTCAAACGGTGACATTCCAATACTCGAATGGAAACTATTGTTATACATAAACTCAATGAAAGGAAAGTAACTATCACAAGAACCTCCATGTTCCAATACATAAGCTCTCAAAAGATCCTCTAGTGACTAAATCGTCCTCACAGTCTGACCATATGTTTGCGGATGATAAGAAGAACTCAAATGCAAATTCATATCCAAAGCATTTTACAAACGTTCCTAGAATCTCAAAATAAACGTTGTATCCCTATCTGATACAATGCTAGACGGAAAAACAATGTAAGTTGACAATCTTCCCAATGTACAGCCTTGCAAGATTCTCCACCGGATAATCCATTCTCATCAGAATAAAGTGAGCAATTTTAGTTAACATGTCCACAATAACCCAGATAGCCTTAACATTACTTGGTGTTTTAGGTAAACTAGAAACAAAATCAATCCCATTTCCATTCAAAATCTATAGAAACATTCAATCTCTGACTTCTGACAAATCGAACAAGAATGCACAAATTCTGCAATCTCTTTCTTTATACCTGGAACCAAAAAATATTTCTCAAATCTTGATACATCTTAGTAGCTCCAGGATGAATAATCAATCCACTACGATGTCCTTCCTCAAGAATCCTCTTCTTCAAATCAGCTATATTCGGAACACAAACTCTATAATGACATCTCATGATACGATTCTCATCAATCTGAAAATCACCACATTGACCTTGATTGATCAACGTTAACTTATCCACCAAAACCAAATCAGATTTATGATCCTCTCGAATCTAATAAAGAGTGCCACTAGTAAGCTTCAACATACCAAGATTAACTCCATAAGAAGTGTCTTTGCAAATCAAAGTTATATCTTGAAATTTCTCAAGTAATTCCAATTCTCACACCATCAACATCAACATATGCAAAGACTTCCTACTTAATGCATCAGCAATTTCATTCGCTTTACCAAGATGGTAATTCAAACTAAAATTATAATCCTTCAAGAATTTCAACCATTATCTTTGCCCTATATTTAACTCTTTCTGGTCAAACAGATATTTCAAACTCTTGTGATCACTAAACACATAAAATCTTGATCCAAAAAAATAATGCCTCCAAAGTTTCAATACAAACACAATAGTAGCTAACTCCAAATCATGAGTCGAATAATTTCTTTCTTCCACCTTAAGGTGCCTTGAAGCATAAGCTACAACTTGTTGATTATGCATCAACACACCTTCTAAATCCATCAATGAAGCATCAAAATACACAACAAACAATTTTGCCGGATCAAGAAAAATAAAAATAGGAGCGGTTGTCAACCTTCTCTTAAGTTCTTGAAAACCATCTTCTCATTGTGCAGTCCAAATAAAAGCTTGACCCTTCCTAGTCAATTGCGTCATCGACAAAGATAACTTAGAAAATCCTTCAATAAACTTCAGATATTAACCTGCTAAACTGAGAAAAATTCTAATTTCATAAACAGATTACAGAACTTCGCATAGAGATACAACCTCAATCTTTGATGGATCAACATCAATACCACCTCTCGGTATCACATGATAAAGGAAATTAGAAATTTTCGCATAAAAGTACTTCTCTTTCAACACAGATAACATAATCTTCAGATGCTCAGCATGATCCTCTTCCCTTTTTGAATAGACCAAAATATCATCAATGAACATAACCACAAACTTATCCAAATACTGATGAAAATTTATGTTCATGTATTCCATAAATACACCAAGTGCATTTGTCACATAGAATGTCATCACATAATAATCATAATGACCATACCTTGTTCTAAAAGAAGTCTTTTGAATATCTTCACCCTTCACACAAATCTGATGATACCCAGGCCTCAAATCTATCTTACTGAACACTCTTGCACCAACCAACTGATCCATCAAATCATCAATCCTCGAAAGTGGATACTTATTCTTGATGTCACCTTGTTCAGTTGTCTATAATACACATATGACCTCATAGTACCTTCTTTCTTCTTAGCCAACAAAACAGGTGCACCCCACAGTGACACACTAGGACGAATAAACCTTTTCTCAACCAAAAACTCAAGTTGAATCTTCAACTCTTTTAATTATGATGCTGACATACGATATGGAGCCATCGATATCAGACTAGTTCCAGGAACTAATTCAATCATAAACTTCATTTCACGTTATGGAGGTAAATCATTTATGTCTTCAGGAAATACCTCCAAAAAATCATGAACTATTGCTAATTCACCAATTGTTCGTTTCACACTAACATTCAATGTTGCCATCAAAGCCAACAACACAACTCCATCCTACACATACTGTTCACTTTACATACTATAAAGCTGGCAAAACAAGCATATCCCATCAATACGATCATGTCTACTAACAATAAGAGATTAAAGGTGACCAGTTCCTTAATTTGTCAATAGGTACCCGACAACCATAGTGTGGAGTATAAACTGTTAGTACCAAACTATAATAGAGTTTCTCTTGTACTCAAAGTCACCTAAAGCATCATGGTCCAACTCTTCACACCATAAACATCTCAGGGAAGAAAAACTTATCCCCTACTTGTTTCAATCTCTCTCCTACAAACAAGTGATCATAAAACAAGAAACTACCAATAGTATTTCACACACATGTCGCGTACTAAGGGAATAAACACATTAATAATTTGTCCAACTGATTGACCATGCTCTGATACCACTAATGTAACACCCTCTAAATCGCGCACATAATATGTATCATAATCAAAGTAAATTAGCATGTATATTCAAGAGGGCGTCACACGTATTTTAGACAATACGAATAATACACTGGTCATGTTTATTTATATGTTAAAATCATATTTCATATAATAACACATATACATCTTGCAGTGGATTAAATCTTTTTCATAATAACATTAATGATTAAAGTCCGATACCAACAATCACGTCAATAAAATATTAGACACTAAAGACCAATCATCACCAAATTTTAAAATGCATCACAAGTATATGGAGATTATAATCAAAATATCTCTCTAATACATGAATGTAGCAAAATAAAACGTAAACTAAACATTCCGCGTGTTACAAGACCATAGCATGACAACTACCTAAATGAGTGGATAAACAAGAGACTGATTTCCTCCTAATAATTCTTGCAATAAGAACCACTATCTCTGGTACCTGAACGGTGTCGTAACACCATTTTAACAGAAGGGTGAGAATATATCAATATAGAAATATATAATAATAAGAAATGTATCACATACAAGCAACAATTAAATTCTTCACACTTCACATAACCACATATTCACCATTTTCAACATAATTCACATGTATACATATACAACATTACTCGACGATTCATAATTCAATCAAAAATCAATATCAATTATCATAAATGTAACATTCACATCATTATCACATTTATATTTCAATTCAACAATTCACATCGATATATGTGACTCGAATGCAACTCAATGCATTATGTATGTGTGTTGTACCCCAAAATTTACCCTCTCTATTTCAGTATTTATGGCTTATAATCGCATTATCATAAACATACATGTATACACATGCATAACATCCATCACATGGTTCCCAGGTTCTAAATACCTCAAGTTGTGGAACAAAATTGTGCATTTCGGCTATCTCAGATCATTTCGAGTCTGATATCGATATTCTTCGATTCGTGCGCTTGAAGCAACATATGCTGGTCAGTAAAATATTTTGGTTTGGTTCCCTAATAATTGGAATCATATAAATTAATTCTTCAGTTTATCTGTTTAGATCAGAGGTCGTTTCTCCAAGAAAAAGACTTTATTTGCTTATTTCTCAATAAAGTGAATTTTGGGTTTTTGGTGCGTTTCGGGCGCTCTGGAAGGCATATCTCTTAGATCGTCGGGTATTTTCTGATTATTTTCGAGTGGAAAATCCCTCTCATTATTATCTACAACTTTTGTTTGAAAACCAGAAGCAAATTGCATGAAGAAATCCCACAAAGAAATTGATTTATCGTGTGGAAAAAACTGAATTTTAGTGCTGTACTGTGTACTCTGCGCACTAAAAACGGTCATAACTCCCACATGGAAAATCAAAACTGAGGGGGGCCAGTTTCTAAAAATCCGTATCGAAGTCCTCTAGAACTCTCATGAACAAGTTGGGAGCCAATTCCTTACCATTTAAGAGCAGTTTTTTATTCTTCGGACTTGATTTTGAGATGAACCAAGCAATTTTCATCTGATACGGGAAGTTCAAAAAAATCACATCTCGCTCAATTTTTATTGAAACGAGGTGGGAACGGGCCTACAGTTCACAAATTTCATTCGCTTCATTTGTATCAAAGATACTCAAGTTCGAATTTTGATCAAAAGGCCTTCGTTCGAGGCAATTTCTCCGAAGAGCGCAATGAAAATTCTGCATGTGTTAGACGCCTGAAAATTATGCTGAAACTTCAAAAATTCATATCGCTTTGACCGTGCATTCGATTGAGTTAAAATTTTGACTCATTTAAGCAAACTCGTGTTCCGGTCATTTTTTGTTTACATTCCGACTTCAAATTCCGCACGAATTTGGCTGTTTTGGATTAATTACGAAAATTATTCGGATAATCGCGTTTTGGGCTTAATTGTGGATCCAAGGCACTCTAAGGCCTGAATTTTCACACTATAAATAAACTTTTGCCTTCACAATTCAATGACAGACAATCATTTGCTAAAATTCTCTCTCAAATCTCACTTTCTACTCTGATAACTCTCTCAACTCACAAAGCCAAAACTCAAGACAACACAAAAGGGAAAATTGGAAACTCCTCCTCTCTTCTCTCTCTCTCTCTCTCTCTCTCTCTCTCTCTCTCTCTCCACCGCCGCATGCCGCCTGTAACACCCCTTCTAATTTACCCGCGATTTATATAATTAATCAGAGTTTTAAACACATAATAAGAGGCGTCACAATTTAATTAATTCAAATGACAAAAAACAGTAATCATGCCTTTATTGAAGAACTTATCAAATAAAACGAAAAAATACGGATTATGTTTAAATAGAGGAAATATAACATAAAAATCCAAAATACTTCAATCAATAATTGTTTTCAAGATATAAACCAAAACATAACAAAACAGCCAGTTTTAATTCCATCAAAATTCCAATCAAACGTTCCCCAGTGTTGCAACTACCAGAGCATGACACTGACACGCGGACTGACTAAGTCGCATAACTCTAAAAGTTGTCCTCACCAATTTCCCAAGCAGCTAATCACTTCGAATCTGAAATCATTAAAGTAAGGGTGAGATTTCATCAAAATTAAGATGCATTATACATTTCTCAAGAATAATAAAACAATCAATTCATTATTCACCCTTATTAACAACATTAGCATACTATTTGCAAACACAATCCAAACATACATTATTTATACAACAACAATTAAATGCAATTGAAACACTGGAATTCATCCTAACATGTTACAATCACATATGCAATGCAGACTCAAATGCATGTGGTACCAAAACGTGACCAAGTCACCAACATCGATTCGTCCACAATCACCCGAACACGAATCTAGCCTCACCACCCACAATCATCCGGGTACGGTTATTGGCAATACGAGCCAAATTCCACACAATGGGAATTAACTCCACCAGAATGCACATGCATGCACATCATTAAGCATGCAACATTCAATCCACAGAATATGATTACAACATAATTCCACACCATGCCATACATAGCCAACACCATCAACAACACATGATAACAGCAGGATCAGGCACATAAAACGTTAATTACAACATATTGAATTAACATACAACAAGCATACACAAAGTTAATGGCACAATCACGAATTATAACAGATTCTTTCTACGGAAACCAAAACAATCCTTCAAGATTTCAGTTACTGGTTTTGAAAATGTTTTTAATAGATAGTACTCGTTCTAAGCTTTCCAAAGATACCAACTATGCCTAAATCGGAGTTATGGTCGCAAAGATATGACCGAAACCGTTTCAGAAAATTATATTTCATCCCAGTACAGTATGTATTGACACAAAACCTCATGTGTCAATAAATAACTTGCTTGTGTCGACACAAAACACGTATGTGTCGACTCATACGTAATAATTTTTCTAATTTTTCAAAGTTCCTTCAGTATGAATCGACCCATAGCCTTCTTGTGTCGATACATAAGCTACTTGAGTCGACACATAGCTCTCTTGTGTCGATACAAGAGTTCAAAAATCTTCACATGAGTCGATCCAAGCCATTTTGTGTCGATACAAGCTTCTTTCACGCCTCTGGTTTTCTAAAATTTTACTGCTTGCATCGACACATAACTCCTTGTGTCGACCCATACTGTTGTTTTCACCCAAAAATCAGTCTCTTCTTCACTGTTACGAATCACCATCACATCCCATCATCACCAAACCTCATATCATCATAAAACATAATTTATTCATGTAATTTTACATACTTTTGATCACAGAAACATTTTTTCTAATCATCCTAGAATCATATTACCCAAATTCACCGTTCATACCAATCCCAATCAAGGTTTTACGTCGGATTATAATATTAGGGCACATTCAATTATCTGAATTCGAGATTCCTAACGGATCGAATTATTCTATCGATCATCAAAACCTATAAGGCATAATAATCAGATTCAATCCCCCCTTACCTCGCGATGAATCTTCGAATTCTCGGCGTTTGGCTTTTTCTCCTCTTTTTTTTCTCTTCTCCAACTTTACGTAGAATGCAAATCCCTATTTTTCCCTTCTCACTTTTTCCTTTTATTCCTTTATTTATTCCTTTTTATTTGCCAAATAATAGAAATAAATTAATTAGGATTTAAGTAGAGCTTTTTACTCCATACACCCTACAATTCAACTTTACACCTCCACACTCTATTTATTTAATTAAATAATTAATCCATTAATCCAAAAATATTAATAATCAAACCTTTAATTAAATTAATAATTAAATTTCTAATTATTTAATAATTGAATTAATTTGGGGTGTCACACCACCGCCCTTAGGCTAGAAGCCTTCGGCTAGCCCTCCGCCTCCCGCCACCAGAGCGCCACGTGGTGCCTCCCCTCCGTCAATCTCTCATTTTCTGGTGAAGTTCTTCCTCTTGCATTTTCTTTATTTTCTCATCAATTTGAAGTTTTCCTCTTCCAGTTCTTCACAAATTCAAGGAATCAAGGACTATTATCATCAATTGAAGACTTTATTTGGTATTTTCTTCAACAATCCAACCTCCAACTTCAAATTCAAGTAAATGATTAATTCAATTAAGCACTTATTTTAAGTGATTTTTCACTTTTAGCTTTTCTTGAAATTGAATAGTCGAATTGATTGCAAATTCTGTGTGAATTCCAATTATTTAATTTATATTGCCGAATTCTTTGATTTGATTCTGATTTTGTGACGTTAAAGTGTGTCGATGTGAAGGAATATTGTACATAACACACATACACTTGTGTAATTGTTTTCATTTGCATTTATGCCACATATTTGTGCATTTTGCATCATCTATCACATGCTCATGTATTAGAGAGAATATAGGTTGATTAAATTGCATTGGTCCATGTGAATTAAGGCATAATTCGCATACATAATTGTGTTGAAATTTAGAACTAAGTGCATTTTGATTCTTAGGTGCATTTGCATTGTACATAACACATACACATGCACCTAAACTCACACTTATGACATAATTTGCATCATCACATATTCACATAGATGCATATGAAATAATTGAGTCAAATTAATGTGTTGGTGTTCAATTCTTATGACATAAAAGTGTGTCGAAACCTCACATTCACTCGCTTTTTCACATGTATGAATTCACAACACTTCAACACATCACATGTTTGATTCTTATTGACTTTAATACATGTTTTGCACAGAATTTGTATATGATTTGCATTGAGCACATATAATTTACACATGATATCTCATAAACTTGCATTCCATTCATCTACACACCCTTTAGTCAAAAAATGGAAGTGGATACCGTAGAGTACTACGGGTGTGCGAGGGTGCTAATATCTTCCCCTCGCGTAACAAACTCCCTTACCCCGATCTCTTGGTCGTAAGACCATGATTTCTCCCCTTTCGGGTTTACTCGATTTTGTCCTTTCCTCCCGCGGGATAAAAAATGTTCGATGACGACTTCATTGATATATCCTATCAGTGGATGTTCAGCCGGGTGGTTTCAGCTGGCGACTTCACTGGGGGATCGTCTAAACCTCTTGCTGGTCTGATCAGGAGTCGATCCTAGCTTTCTATTTTCTTGTCTATTGGGTGTTTATCTATTTACTCGCTTTATCACACCATTCTTTGTATGTTCGCATTGCATCCTATGTGATATTTTACTGCTTTCAAACATTGGCTGGCTGTTGTGCTGTGATTTGTTTCTAGATTGGGTAGGTTCTACAAGAGGTAAAAGGCCCCATACCCCGACCGAGAAGCATATAGGACACCTAAGACTAGAGTGGAACATGACGGATACGGATGTAGATCTTGTAGTTCGTCATGTTGTCCATGCTCAGGAGAGGTTTCGAGCAGGGTGTTATCGTCATCATGTAGTTGTTACGATGATGGAATCCCTAGGCGGACCTGATCCTGGAGTTACCTTGAATTTACCCAGACCTTAGTCTTACTCGTGAGTGAGGTGGGATCATCATGATTATTACAGGATGTTGGTGACTTGATACTGATTGTGACTTGGTATTTTCTGTTGGTGACTATGGTTCTATCTAGTGGTATTTTCTAGCTGTTACTTTGTCCGTGATCTCTGTTTTCTTCAACCAGATCAGAAACAACACTACATTTCGGGCAATGTCATGGAAGTCGTAAACCCATGATCAATGCACTTTGCATCTTGCATCATAGCATGTTTATTTTCCAAAAGAAATGTCAGAAAAATAAATATGTATATATCTAACATGAATATTCATTCATTTCATGCATTCATAATATGTACTTGAAACTTGGGGATCTATCTTATTCAAACCTGGTATTTTTTGTTAGAGTTGCGAATCTTGACTCTTCACCACTATGCGATCAGAATTTAGTGATGGAACAACTTCGTGGGGAATTGGATGAAATGAAAGAACATATGGGATTTCTTATACTAGACATGCAAGATTTGGTCTGTAACCAGGAACTCCTGAAGGAAGAGAATCATCAGTTGAAGACTCAACTGAGTTTGGTTATGGAAGTCTTAAGGACTGTGTTGAGAAAGGGAGATGATCCTATATGTACTACAATAACAAGAGTCACCATTCCTCCTTATACTTTTGGGAATTCATCCAGTCTTGAAGTAGGGTATGCATCTCCTCTGCCACTCTGTGTTCCATGGTCTTCCCGTCCACAACCAATTTCTGTTGCTTAGAAAGATCCCAAAGGGTAAAGCTCATCAATCAGGGTCATCACAACCTGAGAGGCAATTTGATCCCACTCTGATGCTATATGCTGAGTTACTTCCTCAATTGCTTTAGTTTGAATGGTTGAACTTCGAACTCTCGCCATGCTTGAAAAGTTTCATGATGTGATTGCTAAGTGTGATTTCCATTCTAGGGCACCCTGCCATGATATAGAGAACTGTGTGGCGTTGAAACATAATGTTCAGGATTTACTTGATGAAGGGATAATTCTGTTTACTCCCACGGGTTTGAGCATACAAATCAATCTTACTCCAGTTACTGATATGATCATTATGACTGATGTTGCACCTCGAAGGAAAACTTGTTCTCCTAAGAAGGGTAATCAACAACGACCAAAGGCGCCAAGGAAGTTCGATCCTCTACCAATGTCTTCTAATGCAGTGTTTTCCCGTTTGCGACAGATAAAGCTGATTGAATTGTGTACTTTGAAAACTGATCCTAATAAGCTGCCAAAGAGTTTTGATGCCAATGCTCGGCGTGCTTTTCATTCTAACGGACAAGGGCATACCCTCGAGAATTGTATGGCTTTCAAGCATGTAGCGAAAAATTTTCTTGATGCAAAAGTTATCAACTTCACATCGGATGGTCGTATTCGGGTCCTCCACTAACTCAGTGTATGTCAAGACTACAAAGTGCATCACTGGAATTAACAAGTCCGTACGGAGTCAAGTCTCCTCAACATGGCAATTTCAATTTTCATTTGCATTCTCATTTGTAATATTTCTTATTCTTTCATTACTTTCTTGTATGCAAAACTCTTTCATGTTTTGAATGTTAATTGAATGCATTGAATATGCTTTGTATTAAATTAATCCATTCATATTCACTCTTAATTGTTTTTATATGCTTTTGATACTAAATTCTTATTAATAAAGCAAAACCTCTGTAGGGAGGATGATGAACAATATACCAAGGATCTCAAACGATATTGCTTTTGAATAAAAACCTTGTTGATGATGTACATGCCTTGTTTCAAATCCCCAAGCACTAGAGATATAAGGGAGTTAGAACCTCCTCAACCCCCTTTGAGCCTTGAAGTAGGAGTTTCTTCTCTGTTTAGAAAAAAACCTCATTTTTTAACCCGGGGCATGGTAGTGTTCAATTGATATGATCGAATGTTCAAAACTCATCAAGAGTGTGCATCAAAGGATACAAAAATGGCTATCCGCCAAAAGGTTGATAAATTGTAGCAGTCAAGCTTCGTCTATGAACAATATGCATCAAAGGAAGATAATATCCCAATGGGTATTCCTCATCTGCAAAGGACTCGGACAGTCACAATCACTGCTAGCAAATCAAAGATGACGTGGAGAGCAACGACTTGTTCAATGAAATTAAAAAAAGTGAAAAAAAGTAACAAAAAGCGCGCTAAGTCGAACTTGGTAATAAGTTGCTTAGGCAAAAAAGGGCAAATGTTTGGAAAGCAAAATGGAAATCCAGAAAGGCGAGGATAATCAAATAAGATCCTGAATGAAGAACAAAGTCGTGTGATCAGACACCAAATCAAAAGCGAGTGACTGCCGTGTCCAAGGAACCTCATCCTCCGCAAAAGTCAAAGTTGTGTGACCAAGAAACTGCAGTGGTTCCTCAACCATCAAATTTCTCTTATGAGATATGATTGCTCGTATCGAGTTAATTGAACTCAGGTTTGGAGATCATGAAGGGGGTGGGCACCAAATATTTTGAGCCTTAAATCCTTTTTTTCTAAAAACCGTGAACCAGGCCACGTTATAACCCTTAAAAGTTCTAACTGAATCAGGTTTAATTCGAAAACAAAACCGTAAAGAGAGCACGGTATCATGACTCCTAGGAGGCTTGCTAAGATTTTGAGTTGGTATCACTCCATCTTTTTACTTTCTTTGAACAAAAATCGATGTTTTGACATCCTTTAAGAAAAGGTTTTACTTCAAGACAAGCATAGGATTTTCATTAGAATTATCATTCTTAGGATAAAACATTATTTGCATATGAACAGGTGCTTAAACATCAAGGAAGCTTTCATAATGAGCATCAGATGAACATCTTGATTGTCCTGAGGGGAAAATTACTCTGAGACTCTATTGAATGACCTTTTGAAAAATCATCTTAATCTGGGGCATGTCGTCTAGTGACTCTGTTGAGTAAAAGATGATCTGAAACAAATTGCGTGGGAGTTTTGATTTCCTAGAAATCTATGTTGAACAATAGTGTATTACTTCCATTTGGTTTAAAGGGACCAATCACTTCAAGTATCTATATGGGAACGAAGAATTATAATTTGAGAAGCATAGTTGCGTGCTAACCTCCTGATAGGATGTAGGTCAATTACATTGAAAAGATGTTGTCATCCAAAGACTCTGTTGATTTCTCATTCCTCTGTGAATAGGTGGTAAGGATTTGTTTTCCGAGACTCTGTCGAGCAGAGGCAGCTAATTCAATGATAGTGCTCCGTTGAGCAGAAAGATAAAGTATCAGAATTTGATTACCCTGAAGGGAAGAAGCATGTGAATACTCTGTTGAGTGAGAGCTAAGCCAGTATGGGGAAATCAAGTTGAGAAGAATCTCGAGTTTAGTTGATCTAAAGCAACTACATCGATCAATCTCAAAATTTTCCAATTCGGGGCATTCAAGACGGGATTATATCCCTCAAAGTCTAGTTAAATCGAGGCAGGTGTACTAGGTTTGACCAATCTCTCAGGTAATCTGCGACCAGAGGAGAGTCTCTTCAGAATCCGAAGATGCAGGGGAAGTTGTCTCTCTGTAATTCACACCGTGCTCGGAGATATGTATGGTTGACAGTTTGCAGATACTTGATTGTTTTTCTGTATGAGGTCCCTCTTCCTTATAGAGTGCTTTTTAATCCAAGTTATTCCATAAGTGAGTCTGGTTCCAAAGTAGAGTTTGTCTCCAGAAAGGCCTGATGGATTGATTTGTTCTCAATGATTCATACTTTGACGTACTGATGTTTTTTCCCCGGTAAGTCGCATACTTTCCTTGCTTATGTGAGTCGTCGGTTATCTTTCCCGTGTTTGTCTCACCTTTTCAAGTATTTGAGTATCTATAATTGGTGTGTGGTAATTCAAATATTTGTCATTCTTGAAGAATTATACCCCGCCTCTAGCCTGAGGGATATTATAGTTCTTTTCTTTTGCATACACCTTCTTAAAGTCCATTGTCGTGGAAATATTTGATAGAGTCCCTCTGATCGGTCTCTTCCCCTTATAAGTTCATCTTTGTATAGATGTTCCTTTTCCGGTAAGTCGTATACTTTCCTTGCTCATGCAAGTCGTAGATTATCTTACCCATGCTTGTCTCACCTTTTAAAGTATTTGAGTATCCATACTTGGTGTGTGGTAATTCAGATACTTGCCACTCTTGAATAATTATACCCGCCTTTGGCTGAGGGATATTATAGTTATTTTTCTTGTGCAAGCACTTTCTTAAAGTCCAACATTTTGGTAACACTTGTTAGAGTCCCTCTGATTGCTGTCCCACCCTTGTGAGTTCATCTTTACACATATGATTCTTTCCCCATTGAGTTCATCTTCGACCGATGTCCTCTCCCCCTATGAATCCACTATTGTCAGGTGTCTTCTCATTGTTTAGATCTAAGAAGTTAACAAGCTCCTCGTGCCAAAGATCTATTTTCGAAGTTCGTCTTCTCCCGACGTTCTCTCCCCCTGTGAGTCCACCTTTTTCAGGTGTCTTCTCATTATTTATATCTGCGAAGTTAACAAGCTATTTGTGCCAAAGATCTATTTTTGAAGTTTGTCTTCTCCCGACGTTCTCTCTTATGCTGATTCCCCGTCGTCAGGTGTCTTCCTTTTGTGATTTGGAAAGTCACATACCTACAAGTTTCTTTGTGATAGTCTGTGTCCAAATTGGTCGGGCGTACAGAGTTCTCATCGCTTAGATCTGTGAAGTTGCTTATCAACAAGCGCTTCGTGCTGACGGTCTATGTTTGGAAGTGTCGTTCTTCCTCTTTGTCGTGTTCTCTTGTTTTATATCCGCAAAATTGCTTATCAACAAACATTTCATGCTAAGGGTCTATATTTGGAAGTGTCGTTCTTCCTCTTTGTCGAGTTCTCTTGTTTTAGATCTGCGAAGTTGCTTATCAACAAGCGCTTCATGCTGAGGGTCTATGTTTGGGAGTTTCGTTCTTCCTCTTTGTTGATTTCTCTTGTTTTAGATCCACGAAATTGCTTATCAACAAGCGCTTTATGCCGAGGATCATTGGTTTCTCTCATCTTCAGCATGTTCCTTAGAGAAACCAATGGTCCTCGGCATAAAGCGCTTGTTGATAAGCAATTTCTTGGATCTAAAATAAGAGAAATCAACAAAGAGGAATAACGAAACTCCCAAACATATGATTTTCATGAACGAAATGCCCGAGTTTATTTGTGTAAGTTTACCTTCTTTATGCTCCTCCCCAGTGAGCACTGATGAGATCCCTAAGTGAAGTTATAGCTTTTGAAAAGGGTCATATTCAAGGGTCGTCCTCAGCATTATGTCCTAATGAAATTCCCCAGTGAATGTTTATTAGATTTTCAATTTGCTCTAGTTAAAGGTTTTGACCTGTATCCCTTGTAAATACGACGTCTGAACCATTGGCCGAGGATATTTATCCCCAATGAGTCTGTATCGCTTGGTATCCCTAATGATGTTGTACTTCATTTTATTTCTCAGTTGAAGCATGTGAATGGGAATCCCCGACGGGGTTATCATGCGACAAAATATGCACCGTATGCTTTTCAGAAGATTGATGCGCGAGCAGTTATTTTCATCCACGGTTGAAGTCATGTTGTGGATCTGACATTCTCGTCAAAGGTAACAGCAGAATCCCTTTTTCAAGTGTTTCCAATCATTCCCCAATGGATTGTTGTTCAACGAATAAGTCCCAATGAAGTTCCCCAGTGGTGGACACTCAAATCAGGCCTGGTAGAAGATTCTGACACCTCATCAAAGAGTAGCGCATAAATCCCCAATGCAAGTTGATGATGCTGATTCCAGGAGAAATTCCCTAGTGAATTCTGTTTGGATTTGCAAATTACTTCTGATATGAGTCTCTAGCTCTCACTCTCCGGTGAAGATGGTGTTCGAACTATTGGTAGAGGATGTTTGTCCCCAGTGAGTTTGAATCCCCCTGATTTCCCCAACGAGGCTACATCTCATTCTCTTCCTCCAACTGAAGTTGTTTTGGAGATTTGAAGTTCTCAGTGGAGTACCAGTGGAAGCTCTCCTTGGAGCGTTTCTGAACATTTCCCAATGGATCGTTGTTCAGTAAATAATTCCCCAGTCAATCATGCAATGAATAATGTCCTCAAGAGATTATTTTCCCCAGTATGTTTGTTATGTAATGGTTAACTCCCTCAAGAGGTTATACTCCCCAGGAAGTGAATTATTAAAATTCCTAGTGATCATCGAATCAGTGGTGGTGTTCTTGACTCAACGGTACATTCATGTGTGCTTCCCCAGCAAAGCTCGCGAATTTGAGCCTGATTGTGATCTAATTTGTGGTCACCAGTTACTCATTTTTACCTTTTTGAAAACATGCATCATCGCATTAAATTATTTTATAGCAAATTCATACATTGCATGGAAATATAAGCCAGGAACAACACTGTGCATCCCCAGTATTTCTCCTATCATATCTTGACAGGTTTTGGTTTGTGTAATCCCCAGTGAGGGTGAACTCCCTTGATGTGGCATTTTCTCATGAAGTTAATCAATGCTTCCGTTTTTTTCTATTTGTTGCACTACCGGTCGTTCCCTGGTACAACATCTTCAGGTCATGATATCCCTATACCTTTTTGAAAGCAAGCCCGACACTTGTTTTCTCCCCTAAAATATAACGTTATTTTGAGAAAATCCTTTTTGCACAAGAGTTGAGTCGCTACCCATTCTTGAACAGGTTAGAGTATCACACTCCTTTCTATATACCTAGTGTGTTCATTCACTGCACTATGTTTGAAGTTTGGTCAGCATTCCGGTCTTTATTTTTGTTGCACTACCAGTCATTCCCTGGTACAACATATTCATGTCAGGCTATCTCTGTACCTTTTTGGAAGCAAGCATACACTTGTTTCTCCCCTCAGAGTACAACGTTATGAGTTTGTAAAGTCTCACTGGCATTTCTAGTCTTTACTCCGTTGACTTGTCCAGCCTTTCCCTGGTACAATACGTTTAGTCTATTCAATGTTCCAATTATTTACTGCGTGACATGTCAGTCGTTCCCTAACATAACGCGTTCAGCTAACATGCTCAGTTGTTCCCTGGCATAGCGGCTGAATTGGGTCGAGGCCAATTCTTTTGGGTCAGGTTTTCACCTGTGCCTATCGAGAACAAGTATTACGCTTGTCTCTCTCCTCAAAATTCAGTGTTAATTCAGCGCATCCTTTTGTTGTGTTTCAGTTATCCCCTGAGGCAACATTTTCAGTATCCCCTTAGAGTCTGGGCAATGTCTCCAGTTTTCACAATTCAGAGTGTAAATTTTCGAGTTCATATTTGTATTCAATCACCTTCTACCTTGTCGCTTGGAAGACGAGCTTGCCAACCTCACTCCAGGTTTAAGGATGATTGAATAGGGGCAGCTGTTGTACCCCAAAATTTACCCTCTTCATTTCAGTATTTCTGGCTTATAATTGCATTATCATAAAAATACATGTATACACATGTATAGCATCACTCACATGGTTCCCAGGTTCTAAACACCTCAAGTTGTGGAAGAAACTGTGCGTTTCGGCTATCTTAGATCATTTCGAGTCTGACATCGATATTCTTCGATTCGTATGCTTGAAGCAACATATTCTGGTCTGAAAGCTATTTTGGTTTGGTTACCTAATCATTGGGATCATATCATTTTATTCTCCAGTTTATCTGTTCAGATCGGAGGTCGTTTCGCCAAGAAAAAGACTTTATTTGCTTATTTTTCAATAAAGTGAATTTTGGGTTTTTGGTGCGTTTTGGAAGGAATATCTCTTAGCTCGTCGGGTATTTTCTGATGATTTTTGACTGGAAAGTACCTCTCATTATTATCTACAACTTTCGTTTGAAAACAAAAAGCAAATTGCATTGAGAAAGACCTCAAAGAAATTGATTTCTCGAGTGAGAAAAATTGAATTTTAGTGTTGTACTGTGTACTATGCGCACTAAAAAAGGTCATAACTCCCAGTTGGAAAATTGAAACTGAGTAGGGCCAATTTATAATAATCCGTATCGAAGTCCTCTACAACTCTCATGAACAAGTCGGGAGCCAATTCCTTACCTTTTAAGAGAAACTTTTTATTCTTCGGACTTGATTTTGAGTTAAATCGAGCAATTTTCATCTGATACGCGAAGTTTGAAAAATCATATCTCGCTCAATTTTTATCGAAACACGGTGTTACCGGTGCCTAAAGTTCACAAATTTCGTTGGATTCATTTGGCTCATAGATATTCAAGTTCGAATTTTGATCAAAAGGCCCTCAGTCGAGGCAATTTCTCCGAAGAGCGCAATGAAAATTCTGCATGTGTCAAACGCCCGAAAAATGTGCTGAAACTTCAAAAATTCATATCGCTTTGACCGTGCATCTGATTGAGTCAAAATTTTGACTCTTGCAAGCAAAACCACGTTCTAGAAAATTTTTGTTTACATTCTGACTTTAAATTCCGCACGGATTTGGCTGTTTTGGGTTAATTACGAAAATTATTCGGATAATCGCGATTTGGGCTTAATTATGGATCCAAGGCACTCTAAGGCCCAAATTTTCACACTATAAATAAATTTTTGCCTTCAAAATTCAAGGGTAGACAATCATTTTCTAAAATTCTCTCTAAAATCTCACTTTCTACTTTCCTAATTCTCTCAACTCACAAAGCCAAAACTCAAGACAACACAAAAGGGAAAATTGGAAACTCCTCCTCTCTTCTCTCTCTCCCTCTGTCGGAACTCTCTCTCCTCTCCATCCTTCTCCGCACGCCGTCGCCCTCCGGCCAGAAGCCGCCTGCCAACCCTCCGCCTCCCACCACCGGACCGCCACATGGTGTCTCCCCTCCATCAGTCTCCCGTTTTTCAGCGAAGTTCTTCCTCTTGCATTTTCTTCAATTTCTCTTCAATTTGAAGTTTTCCTCTTCTAATTCTTCACAAATTCAAGGAATTAAGGATTATTATCATTAATTCAAGACTTGATTTGGTATTTTCTTCAACAATTCAACCCCCAACTTCAAGTTCAAGTAAGTGATTAATTCAATTAAGCACTTATTTTAAGTGATTTTTCACTTTTACCTTTTCTTGAAATTGAATAGTCGAATTGATTGCAAATTCCATGTGGATTCCAAGTTTTGAATTTATATTGCCAAATTCTTTGATTTGATTTCTATTTTGTGACGTTAAAATGTGTCGGTGTCATGGAATATTATACATAACACACACATACACTTGTGTAATTATTTTCCTTTGCATTTAGGCCACTTATTTGTGCATTTTACATCATCTATGACATGCTCATGCATTAGAGAGCATATAGGTTGATTAAATTGCATTGATCCATGTGAATTACGGCATAATTTGTATACATAACTGTGTCGAAATGTAGAACTAAGTGCATTTTGATTCTTAGGTGCATTTGCATTGTACATAACACATACACATGCATCTAAACTCACACTTATGACATAATTTGCATAATCACATATTCACATACATGCATATGGAATAATTGAGTCAAATTAATGTGTTGGTGTTCAATTCTTATAACATAAAAGTGTGTCGAAACCACACTTTCACTCGCTTTTTCACATGTATGAATTCACAACACTTCAACACATCACATGTTTGATTCTTATTTACTTTCATACATGTTTTGCATAGAATTTGTATATGATTTACATTGACCACATATCATTTACACATGATATCTCATAAACTTGCATTTCATTCATATACACACCCTTAGACAAAAAATGGAAGTGGATACCGTAGAGTACTACGGGCGTGTGGGGTGCTAATACCTTCCCCTCACGTGTCAGACTCCCTTACCCTGATCTCTTATTCGTAAGACTGTGATTTCTCCCCTTTCAAGTTTACACGATGTTTTCCTTTTCTCTCGCGGGATAAAAAAACATTCGATGACGACATTATTGATATATCCTATTAGTCGATGTTCAGCCGGGTGGTTTGAATATGGTACCAATGTTATCCTTACTAGTATCATCGGGTCCATCACCAAGACAGATAACCACAAAATATAATCTTGTCCTCTAAGCTTGAAACCCATCTCCAAAGTTTGGGATAACTCCATAATTCCCACAGAGTTACCAAGCATTGCCTCTCGACACAAATGATGCATGTGAAAATACCAATAACTTATGATATCAAGACCATCTCTAAATCTTAATACACAAGCACAACACGCATAATCCATCACATATAAATTATCTCACCTTTTACACAAGCATAAATGTATCATGTTGTTCTCAACAACATTGTTATATTTGTGTTGAAAGAGAAGCAGTTGTATGCTAACAATGTTATTCTCAACCATTTTTAATTCCCAACATACATATACACAAAATCAAGTGTTATTTTCATAGAATTCTCAATTCAACACATCACAATAACACATAACAAATAAAGCCAAACAATGTTATTCACATCCAACACCAACTCACAAACCAAACAACACAATTACAAGTCACTTATATAATCACGTTATTATTAAATCACTTATTTTAAAAAAGACTATTTTTAATGACAAGCATATCACACTAGATTTCTAACGCTTCGAACGAGGACTCAAACGAAGCTACAGTTCAAGAATTATGAATTTTTGAAGCTTTTACAAATTGCAAACCCTGACATCATACACTAACACAACAAAACCCCATTAAACACCAATTAAATTTATTTCCAGATTATGAAACCATTTTTACAAGAAAGCATAGTGTATTAGTTTTCCATAAGTTCAAACGGTGTGTCAAACATACACCTGAAGCTCAAGTTATTTTTTTTTGAAGTTTTGAAAATTCTTTGCATTCCAGGCCGCGCTAAGCGGCCTCACAAAAAACCAGGAAAATCTATTACAGACAGCTCTGTCCTACTACGAATTTCTCCCCTAAAACCCCTTTCAAACAACCTTATTTCATAAATTAAATGCATATTAACCTATATTTTACATGTATTATCAATTAGAAACATTAAAACATTATTTTCATACCCTAATTTTTGACCTAAGATACTACATCATATCATTCACATGTGCATAATTGCATCACTAACAATTTCAGAACCGAATAGATCACTTGTGTGCTCCTGAAGCCAAATTAGGGTTTTATCAAATTTTTCATCTGTTCAAGATGTGATCAATTAGTGTTTGAGTCTCCACTCACCTCAATTGATCTATCTTCATCAATCATCAACATTTGATCTTCAAATTCCCAACATTTTCTCATGATCTACCTTGAATCGACTAATTAGGGTTTGATCGAGGATGGTGAATCATTGACTTTTTGATCAATTAAGGACCTATATGCTTGGAGATTGATCTTAACATCATCAATGCAACATCTTGACCTAATTTCTTGGTTCAAAACATTCCAAAATCCATGATTGATCATCAGACAAGTTTTGAATCATTTGATGAAAATTCAACTGTTCAAAAAGTCAAAATTTGACTTTTGGTCAACTTTTTCAAATCCAAATTTTTTCATTCATGAAATCATTTTAAATTATCCATCATGGTCATAAAAAATCAAAATGTGTGAAAAAGTCAACAAAAAGTCAAGATTGAAAATTTTTCTAACACTGAAAATTTTTCAAGTGTTAAAAACATGGTTTTTCATCACTTTCATGGCCATTTTTCACCGAGATCCATTTTGATTCAAGAAAAACTCAAAACATGAAAGTTGTAGATCTTGTTAAAATATTTCCAAAATGTCCAAGAACTTGAAAAAACAGTTTGTGTAGCTAGGGTTTTGAAATTGAAACTTAGAACTCCATAACCATATTTTACAAGTCATTTTTCAAGATTATAAGTCATTTTTCACAAATTCTTTCTTCTAGAAGCCTTGTCATCACCAAGGCATAAGTTTGCATTCAAAAAATCTAATTGGAAATGATTGGGAAAGGATAAAAACACTTGATTTTTTAACCATGGTTAAAGAAGTTAACCATGTGCATTAAATGCAAAAATTCCTTTCCTACCCCTTAAGGCAAGTTATTATTTCCTTTCAAGCTTATCTTGCCCTTGCCATTCAGAACTCTTGGCCTATAAATAGAGGTCACTACTTCACTCTCAAATCACCCCAAAGCATTCTTAAATAAGCTTTCCTTCTTTCTTTCTTGTTTTTCAAGTTTCAAGTTTCTAAGTGGGAGAAATTGCAAAACTCCAAGCCTTGCAATTTCTGAGAAATCTTAGGCTTCAAAAACTTTCTAAATATCATTAGAAAGTTGTTGGAATCCTCAAGCTAGCCCAAGAAACTAGCCAAACTCATAAACCACCTCCAACTTCCTAAACATGTCATTTTGAACCAAAATTTCCAAATTACCATTTCACTCGTGCTCTTCATTTTCCAATCATTCAAACACCTTCTATACACCATATAGAAGTGATCCAAAGCATCTTTCCACTTCTGTAACTCCAGATTCATCACCTCCATACTCAATTTTCTCGAGCTGCAGTTGGACTTGGGCAGGGAGTTCCCGAAGGTTTCTATCCAAGCTAAGCACTTCCACACGTTCCTTGAGGTCCAGTGGAGTCATAGCAATCATCAAAACACAACTAGAAACACTCTAAGAAAGGATTTGATTTATGCTCATAAGAGGTAAGATGCTCAACTTTTAACTCTTTAATTTCTAACTTCTAGTTCAAAAATTGCTATGCCATTTTGTTTCTGCACTATCACTGTTCATTAACCTTCAATTAATTTCACAAATCACGATCCATACACGATTTCATATTGATTTGTTACAATTAGGGTTCTTCATGTTCTTGCGAAAATTAATGGTCTTAAACTAAAAATAAATGAAATTAATCATCACAATCATGTTCCTAGTGAAAATCCGAGAATGATTGATGTTTACATCTCTTGATTTCGTTGAGAAATGAAGAATCCATGGCTTGAGGAATATTGGAGGAAGATAATGATCATGCGCACGTTTTTCAGTTTCTGGAAAATTCAAATTCTTGTTTTATAATATAATAACATGGTTTGAGATCAATACACGGATATATTACCGCCCCAACGGTTGCCAGCACGCTCTTAGTCCATTCCTTGCCATAAGACCCAGGGTTCGAATCGCCTTAGGACCTTTTTATTTTTTCAAACTTTAAAACTTCATTTTTCACTTGTTTTCAAATATTTTTCAAACTTGTTTTTAAATATATTTAATTCAAGGTGATTAAATGACAAGCCACGCACATGGCTAAGTGGTAAAACTTTTCACTTCTAAGCCAAGGGTCCTGGGTTCAAACCTCCTTAGGACCAAAATCTTCTTTTTATCCCTAAGTTTCTTAAGTTTTTTTAACAAACTTCAACATTTTCAAAAACCAATCAAAACTTTTCATTTTGAGATGATTTTTTGCACACTTGTAATTTAATATACCTATTTTATGATTATGTCAAATAAATCCAAATATATTTTCTTTTTGATTATATTTTAATTAGGTTTAAAAATGAGACGTTTTAAGTATTTTTAATACTTTTCAAAAAATGTTTTCTTTCCGATTTTTAAACCTAATCTTTTTCAAAACTTCTTGTGAATATCCTTCACTTTTCAAAATCATTTTCAAATCTTTCAAAAAACATTTCAATAAACTTACACACCTTTTTTCCATGATCGATTCGATATGAAGATAAACCAAACTAGGTTTTTCCTCGAATTTCTTTCAAATTGATCATGGGCCTCCCTCACGGTGTAAGTCCCAACACTTTTATGTACATATTTATTTCCTTGTACATATCCACCATTTTGTGTACATATTCAATTGCTTGTACATATTCAATCATCTTTGTAAATATTCAAGTATAAAAAATTTCGTTCGTTTGTTTTCATCCGCTTGTTTATACACCGATTCCATTAGTATTAAGAGGAGCATTATTCTCGATGAAATTGCTCTTAAAAAAATGGGCCTCCCTTAAGGTGTAAGTCCCAACTCCTTTATATATATATATCCAAGTATACTAGCTTATCCTCTTGTTTTAAACACTTGTTTATATTTTCACACATCATTTTGTATATATTCAAGTTACACTTGCTTTAATTTCTTGTTTTATACACTTGTTTATATATTTCCTTCATAAACACCTGTGAATATACATCACACACTTTATCATATACTTGTTCATATAACTGTTCATTCATAACATAACAAATAGTTTAACAACTAGGTTCCCTTTAGCCTCCGCTTAGGCTTCATATAAGACAACTCACCTATTGAGTTTAGCCTCCACAAGGCTTCGTATAAAACAACTCCCCTGCTGAGTTAGCCTCCTCTTGAGCTTCGTTCAAAATAACTCCCTCATTGAGTTTAGCCTTCTCTTGGGCATCAAACAAGAAAGAGACCTGGAAATCTCTTAACAACCTCCTATTGGGATTCCAATGCAAAGAATCACCTGCGCTAGGATAGAACCCTAAGAGTATGATTTCCTGGTGAAATCACTCTTGAATCCTAAGAGGATGGTTTCCCGGTGAAATCAATCTTAAAGCAAAAGCCAGCCATACGCTATAGCTTCCTCTTCAGCTTCATACAAGGACCCTCGATGACCCTCGGAATGTCTCATCTTGGTCTTACAATACAAGGACCCTCAGGCTTCTTAAAAGCATCCCCCTAATCAATAATCAATTTCTCCTAAGAGATTTAGACATTTATCATCTCTATGGAAGAAGTATCTCATCTATAACATCACATACAAATCAAAAACTTTTTCAAACACTTTTTCAAACACTTTTTCAAACACTTTTTTCAAACAAAACATCTTTTAACTGTAAGTGGTAACTCTTGTACACTCAAGCAAAATGCCCAATGCTTACAATTAAAGATTCAATCATCTATCTTAACTCGTAAGTGGTAACGCTTGTACACTCAAGCAAAACACCTAATACTTACGATGAAAGATTTAATCAATCAACCTTTCAAAAATGTATGTGATAAAATAGATTAGATACATTTTTCATTAAGATAACATTTGTCTTTGTCTCTTAATAACACCCTTTGCTTCCACTAGAATAAGTGGGAACTACGATTGCTCTGAATTTGTCAACCTCCCTTTGAGAATACGTAGGCACAAGGTCTCATCCTTGGCGAGCATACTTCTTTCTCCCTCAAACCAAACAAACCATATTTCCCTTATATCCGAGCTACAGATGCTCTGATTCCTAATAGGGGATATGTATGCAGAGGATCCCAATGATCTTTGTGAGCATAATAATAACAAAACTTAGGACCCTGCCTAACCTACCTTTCTTAAAACCCAAAGGAGAAACTTTCCCAAGAATAGAGTAGCAAATTAAATTACACAAACATATCAAAAATATTCATATATACAAAGGTGATATAGATAACTATATATATATATAGGGCGCTAATACCTTCCCTTTATATAACAAACCCTCTTACTCAAGTCTCTCACTAATGCGTTGCGTCTAGTTCACGCTAGTCAAATCGCATATCATTATTTATTTAGGGTATTTCAGCTTTCCCCTTTTCCATCTCATTTTCTTTTTTGGAAACAATAAAGCTTGATGCTTGCGACATCTTTTTTAAAACAAATCAAAAGAGTAAATCTTTTGAGCTTGAGATTCGAATTCCGATTCGATTTCCTCGTTCGTCACTTTTTACCGCGAACAGAAAAATGGCGACTCTTCTCGGGAGCACCAAGCTTTTCTTTGTTTAAAAAAAAGAAGAAAAGGGTTAAGCTTCATTTCCGCATATGTTTTTTTTCTTTTATTGTGTGTTTTAGTTCTCGCGATTTCATCTGATGGAAAAAAATCCTAACCCGGATTTAAGAATTTTAAGATCTAGGTGGGGGTATAGTCATATTAACTTGTGAGAAGTCTCATTACTTACTAAGTTAATTTGAGATCCCCCGCTCAGTGGAGGTTGTCTTGGGGGTATTTGTGTTTAGCAAGTAATTGCGAAGATATTTTGCTTTCAAGGGAACTAACGAAGCTGAGTGGCTGTAGATCACATAACCCATCCTGGCTATTTAGGGTGTAGTGCAAAAGCTATTCGGGTGTAAACTTGGATTAGTTGTCATGCGAGACTACAATCAGGAGAGTTTTTCTTGAAAAATATTATTCGACTTCAAGTATTTAACAAATCCGATAATATTTCAAAGAGAAGCGTTGAACCTGTATTATCAGTAGAACATGTTTTGCAGGTGAATAAGCCCTTAGAACTTACCCACGTTTGGTTCTTATTGTTGACCTCATGCTCGTGACTTCAAACGCTTGAACGTGTGTATAACCACTAACCATGTTTGTATCTTTGTGGAATTCATGCATTCATTTAAAAACCTCAAATTCTCATTTCTCTTCCCATTTCCAAAGAATTTAGAGATTTTTTTTTGTAAACATTTTAGGTTAGAGGGATGGACGTAAGAAGAAGATATACCAAGAGATACAATTTTAGAATTCCTAATGTAGGAAATTTAAAAGAGTTAGCATCCTTGGTATAAGATCCCTTGGATTTCAGAAAACACTATGGGGCTCTTTTAACTGTCTTAAACACTAACATTGATGAAGGACTTCTCAAAACGTTGGTTCAGTTTTACGATCCAGTCTATCGTTGTTTCACTTTCCTGGATTATTAGTTGACGCCTACTTTGGAAGAGAACGCACATATTTTAGGTATCTCAATGTCTAACAAGGTGCCTTTCAATGGTTTGGAAGCTATTCCTAAGCCACAAGTCATTGCAACGATGACTCATTTAAGGAAATCTGATATAGACAAAAACATGACAACCAAAGGAAATCTCTTAGGACTAACTTCAAAGTTCCTAATGGAGAAGGCTTTTAATTTTGCCGAAGCCGGTAGCATGATAGCTTTTGAAGCTGTTTTGGCTTTGCTCATTTATGGATGGTGTTGTTTCCCAACGTCCCAAGTTTCGTTGATATCAACGACATAAGGATCTTTCTGATTGGAAATCTCGTTCCTACTTTGCTTGGTGGTATTTCTCCATTCATCATAGGAATCGTCAAGGAGATGGAATTATCGTGTGTTGTGTACCTGTTATTCAAATGGTTTGTCTTACACTTGCCTAAGTCTTTGATCTTCCGAGAAAACAAAAACAGTTGGCATTGGTCTCGAAGACTCATATCTCTTACTAACAACGATATTCATTGGTATACCTTGGCAAACAATTAGATGGAAATCATTGAAAGTTGTGGAGAGTTTGCCAACGTACCTCTCATTGGTAAGAAAGGAGGAATTAACTACAACCCATTTTGGCAAGACGTCAACTTGGGTACGCAAACTCTAGTAAAACCCTTGGTTTTACAATAGAAAGTTACTTTTATCATGAAGGGGAAGATTCCCAAGGTTTGAAAGCCAGAATGATAAGAGCTTGGCATCACATTCGAAGAAAAGAAAAAGGTGATGCAAGGAATTGTGTAGCCATGGAAATCTACACTTCTTGGGTAAAGAAAAGAGCGAAGGAATTCCGAATGCCTTATGCTTATGAAGAACCCATGTTCCCAATGGTATCTAAATCGACCACCATTCCCATTGAGACTATGGGAGAATACCAAGAAGCTTTTTCTAAGATAAGGCTAGAAAAAGAAGCTTTGGAAGAAAAGTTTCTTAAGACTGACCTTGAGAATGTAAAGCTTAAAAAGCAGGTCAAAGATCATGAAAAAATGCTCTACTTTCAAGATGGATGGCTCATGGAGAAAGATGAGAAGATTCGTCGAAAGGATGACGCGATCAAGAAATACATCAAAGAAAGGAAAAGAAAGCTTGAAGAAATGACAATTAGAAATCATGCTCCAGACAATTGGAAAAATTCGTCAACAAGCTAAAAGCCGAGAAAGCTGAATTGAAAGCTTACTATGGAAAAGAAATCCTGAAGTTGAAGCTACATCAAGCATTTGGTTCTTCATCAGACGAAGACGCTTAATTAGTATAGTTTAGCTTTATCATTTAGTTTATCATTGTAAGAGATATGCTCCAAAACTTGTTGTAATCTTCTTTCGAATATTAATAAAATAAGAGTTTTCCATCCAAATGTTTGCAAGAAATTTCTCTTTTAGCGTAAATTATTTGGAAATTCTTTTCTCTTTACATTCATAATCATGCATCATTCTTTGCATTTTGAGTTTGTTATTTAGAGTCTTATCTTTTGGAATTTTCTCCAAAGATCGTCAAGCTTCCGCATCTTAGAGTTTCTTGACTACGTTCACAGTCATCTCGCAGATACAATACTTGTGCAAACAGAAGAAAAGTAATGGAAGATTTTGAACAAAAGAATATTGAGCGTCGTGGTACAGTAACCACACATCAATAGGAAGTGGAAAGACTCACTGCTTTGGTAAGCTCGTTGGTAGCTGCGCAAAATCAACAATCAACACCTAATAGTCAAAATCAATTGACGATTTCAGAGATCATTACAACTCCAGTTTCTGCTATTGCAGTTAGTAAACCGCTTTTCAGTATGTCAGAAGGTTATCCATGGGGCATGCCTTTCAATTTCGACGTAGGATTTTGTCAAAATACTTCTGAAGTACAGGCGACCACAACTGAGGTTCCTACTTTGCAGAATTCAGCGTTCACTCTGCAACACGGAGTAACCTTTCCTCAAGTCACTCTGTCGGTTTCTCAATCGATTATGACAATTTCACCTTCTGTGGTTCACGCTATTGCGAACAATGAAGTCTATCATAATCTTGGCAACAACATAAATCCTCGTGGCCAAATGGAAGATCTCTGGGAATAGTTCAATAAGATATAGTTAGAGATCAAAACAATTCGTGGAAAGGATTTTTTTGGGAAAAATGCCCACGATCTATGTCTGGTTCCTTGCGTAAGGATACCCGCTAAGTTCAAAGTCCCCGACTTTGAAAAATACAGAGGTAACTCTTTCCCGCAAAGTCATCTTACAATGTACACTCGGAAGATGTCTACATATAACGATAATCATCAATTGCTCCTTCACTATTTCCAAGACCGTCTTACTGATGCCGCTCTGAAGTGGTATATGGGATTAGATAGCGCGAACATTCGAACTTTCAACGACCTAGGCGAAGCCTTTGATCAACAATATAAATTCAATTTGGACATGGCTCCAGATCGAGATCAACTCAGATCAATGTCTCAAAAGGAAAAGGAGACTTTCAAAGAATACGGCCAACGTTGGAGGGAAATTGCTGCCCAAGTTAATCCACCGTTAGAAGAAAAAGAAATGACCAAGATATTCTTGAATACTCTTGGCCCTTTCTACTACGAACGTATGATCGCCAGTGCTCCAGGTGATTTTACTGAAATGGTAAACATGGGGATGCGTTTAGAAGAAAGAGTCTGAGCAAGACGCTTAACTAGAGAAGTGGGATCTTCAAGCAGAACCAAGAGAATTGGAACTGGTTTCCCGAAGAAGAAAGAACAAGATGTTGGAATATTGGTATCCCAAGGGAGACCCAGGAAGAATGTCAATCACCGACAACAGGTAACCATGGTCGCACCAGTTGTTAGTACAACTTCAAACATGGGAATTACCCCACAATTCCAGCAGAATCAACAACCTCGATAACAAGTTCAACAATTCAACAACAATCAGAATCGTGCTCCTAGAATCTCGCAGTTTGATCCAATTCTGATGTCTGACACAAAATTATATCCTGCCTTGATTGAGAGAAATCTTGTTCAAACAAGAGTACCACCTCCAGTACCTGATAAATTACCTTGGTGGTACAAAATAAATGTGTCTTTCCCTTTTCATCAAGGGGCACCAGGTCACGATCTCGAACACTATATAGCCTTGATAGCTGAAGTTCAAAGAATGGTTAGGAATAATCTTCTTTCTTTCAAAAATACGAATATGAATGTGAAAGTGAATCCCTGCCTAATCATGGAGGGCACGCTGTGAATTTGATAGCCAGAAATTCAGATAGATACCAAGTCACAGATGTAAATTTGATAAGAGAAAACTTGGTACAGCTACACGCTACATTCAGCATAATGGGTGGTTTTTCTAAACATGACTACATAACTTGTAGAATTTGTTTTACAGATTCTCGAGGATGTCCAGCTATAAAAGCAGACCTTCAGCGGTTAATTGACATCGGCGACATTCAAATTTTCAAAAATAGGAATGATTATGACGTAAATATGGTAGGGTATTATCCACATGAGCTTTTAGTCTCAAATATCAACTCGGAAATTCCCGCAGTAAACATCAATATCCCTCACTTCAATATGCCCGAGCGCATAGAGGTTGAATACAACAATCCAAGGGTTCCTGATTCTCCTTTGATCATCTGTCTACCTGGACCTATTCCTGATGACTCTGACAAAGCAGTTCCCTATCAGTACAACGCAACTATGATGGAAAGTGGGAAGGAAATACCCATACCTACTCTTTCATCCGTAGTTAACATCACTGAAGTAGGACGAGTAACTCGGAGTGGGCGTGTGCATACCCCGTTGCCACCAAAGCAGCCTATTTCTCCCACAGTTAGACAAAATCCTGTTAATATACCTATTGAGAATCCTATGGGAATTCCCGTTGGTAATCCAGACTTAAACATTGGTCCGTCTGATGGAACCAATACCAATCCAGACTTTGATGAAATTTTAAAGTTGATCAAGAAGAGTGAGTACAAGGTTGTGGATCAACTGATGCAAACTCCTTCCAAAATCTCAATACTCTCTTTGCTTTTGAGTTCTGAAGCCCACCGAGAGGCCTTGATGGGAGTATTGGATCAAGCCTACGTAGATCACGACATGACTACCGATCAATTTGGTGGAATTGTAGGCAACATAATGGCTTGCAACAACCTGAGCTTCCGTGATGAAGAACTCCCAGAGGAGGGAAGAGATCACAATTTTGCTCTACATATCTCTATGAATTGCCAATCAGATTCTCTGTCTAACGTGCTAGTGAACACTGGCTCATCCTTGAATGTAATGCTAAAAACGACTCTCGCTCGTTTATCTTACAAAGGAACACCAATGAAATTCAGTGGTGTAGTAGTCAAAGCCTTTGATGGATCAAGAAAATCCGTTATTGGAGAAGTTGACCTTCCAATGACGATTGGTCCACATACTTTTATAATTACCTTCTAGGTCATTGACGTGCAAGCTGCTTACAATTGTTTGTTAGAATGACCTTGGATACATGAAGCAGGAGCAGTAACATCCACGCTCCACCAGAAATTGAAATTTATGACAAATGGAAAACTGGTAACCATTAGTGGTGAACAAGCTTTATTGGTAAGCCACTTGTCCACTTTTTCTTTCATCACTACTGACGATATTGAAGGGACACAGTTCCAAGGACTTTCGTTAGAAGATGAATCAACAAAGAAAAATAGATCATCTATCTCCTCTTACAAAGAAGCAGCGCAAATAGTGAAAAACGGTACTGCCGCCGGTTGGGGACAAGTGATAAATCCTGTCAACAACGAAGCCAAAACAGGACTTAAGATTTACTCTAGTACTTTCAAAAGCCAGTGAAAGGGATGAAACTCTTCGTCCGATCAAAGAAGTATTCCACAGCGGAGGTTTCCTAAACCCTATTCCTCAAGAGGTCAATGTCCTTGTTGATGAAGGAAATGAAGAAAATCTCTCTGGATCCGAAGAATGGAAAACTTATCTTAATAACTCTGGATACATGTCTCAGGAAGAACCATATACGCCGTTCTATCCTCCTTCAAACAAATTTGAAGGCATGTTCCTGCAAAATGATAAAGAAGAAATTCCACCTATCCCACCTGAGGTTTGGGATACCTTGGGGGAACCAAGCAGAAAATTTGACTTTATGGTGAGGTATACTGCCCCTGAAAGTTCAAGAATTAGAATCAAAGACATCCAACCAACTAGATGGGATGATCCTCCTGAATATCTTAGTCAACCAAAAGAGGCATACATGCCTTCTCAATCTCATCATCAATTTGAGATCACAAATGAAAATCTTTACTTCGATACGCATGCCAAGGTTATTGAACCAGATTTTGATTATCCCCAAATTAACGCAATTTTTGGAGATGATTGGGAAGACAATTCTTAAAATGATTTGGAAAGTATCTCTGATAATGAGTCTCTTCACCCAAAGTATTAGGAAGTACATCCTGAGAATCCAGAATACATGTTGCCTGAAAACGCATATACTGCATTCTATACTCCTCGACCTGTCAATCAAGCAGAAAAAGATCACCTCAACAGTACAAAGGACAAGGTTAAAAAACCAGAGTCTTCAAATCCTATTCGAACAACGATCTATATCAACACAGAAAGTGATTCAAAGGGAAAACTACCAGAATACATAGTCTTCCAAGGAGTTCGTCACTATTGGAAAGTCGTTGAGGTTCAGACTGTTATTCATCGTCCTAAGTAGTTTGTCTCGCTTTTGTTTTAAACTCTCGCCCCGCCCAAGGTAGAGAGGTGTTTTATAGGGCTAGCTTTTTAAATAATTTTATCTTTTTCTTTCCCAAGACAAATGAGTTTGTGTTTAGGGCTTTGTTTCATATGTGAATCATAAATAAAGCGTTGTTTTGATTCCAACATTTTGTGTTTGTTTTTTCGTTTTTACCCTTTTTCTAGAAATGGTAATCCTAAAAAAAACCCATTAAAAAACAAACATCTTCCAAAAATAATCTGCATACACTTTTGCGTTTACTTTTTCTAAAAAAGATCGAACATAAATCATACATGCAGGTTAACAATGAATAAACTCATTGAACGCAATAACTCTACGCCCTCTCTCAACTTTGAATTCCCTGTGTTCGACCCCGAAGAAGAGGATGAAGAAGAGATCCCAGATGAGATTTCTCGATTACTTAAGCACGAGGAAAGAATCATTCAGCCTCACGAAGAGCCTTTGGAAACAATCAACTTAGGTTCTGAGGAAAACAGAAAAGAAGTGAGCATCGGAGCTCTACTCGACAACGATGTCAAGAGAAGACTGATAGATCTTCTCAAAGAATATGTCGATGTATTTTCTTGGTCCTACCGGGACATGCCAGGGTTGGACAACAACATCGTAGAGCATCACTTGCCATTAAAACCGGAATGTCCGCCAGTTAAACAAAGTCTGAGAAGGATTCACCCAAATATGGCCGATAAAATCAAAAAGGAGGTTCAAAAACAACTCGACGCAAGTTTCCTCGTCACCTCCAAATATCCTTAATGGTTAGCCAACATAGTTCCTGTCCCAAAGAAAGATGGAAAGGTCAGGATGTGTGTTGACTACCCGGACTTGAACAAAGCTAGTCCAAAGGATGATTTCTCACTACCACATATCGACATGCTGGTGGATAACACTGCTAAGTTCAACGTCTTTTCCTTCAAGGAAGGTTTCTCTGGTTATAATCAAATCAGAATGGCTCCCGAAGACATGGAGAAGACATCTTTTATCGCGCCATAGGGCACATTTTTCTACAAAGTAATGTCGTTTGGATTAAGGAATGCAGGCGCAACTTACCAAAGGGCAATGACCACTCTCTTTCATGACATGATGCACAAAGAGATTGAAGTCTACGTGGACGACATGATAGCAAAGTATGACACTGAAGAAGAACATATATAATATCTCTTGAAGTTGTTTCAACGACTAAGGAAATATCAGCTTCGCTTGAATCCTAACAAATGCACCTTTGGGGTGAGATCTAGAAAACTCCTAAGTTTCATTGTCACTCAAAGAGGTATTGAAGTTGACCCTGACAAAGTCAAGGCTATTCAAGAAATGCCTACGCCGCATACAGAAAATCAAGTAAGAGGATTTCTTGGACGGTTGAATTACAAATCCATATTTATCTCTCAAATGACTGCTACTTGTGGACCAATATTCAAGCTTCTTCGCAAAAATCAAGAGGTTGTATGGACATAAGATTGCCAAAGAGAATTTGACAGTATCAAGGAATACTTGTTAGAACCTCCAATATTGATTCCTCCAATCGAAGGAAGACCATTAATCATGTACCTTATCGTGTTGGAAGATTCCATGGGCTGCGTGCTTGGGCAGCAAGATGAAACCGGTAAGAAGGAGCATGCCATCTACTACTTAAGTAAAAGGTTCACAGATTGTGAAACTCGTTACTCCATGCTCGAGAAAGCATGTTGTGCTTTGGTGTGGGCTTTGAAACGTCTCCGCCAGTACATGATCAACCACACGACTTGGTTAATCTCCAAAATTGATCCAATCAAGTATGTCTTTGAAAATCCTGTCTTAACAGGGAGAATCGCCCGATGGAAGATGCTATTATCTAAATATAACATCGAGTACCGCGCCCAAAAAGCGGTCAAAGGAAGCATTCTCGCTGATCACTTGGCTTATCAACCGATCAACGAATACCAATCTCTCAAGTTTGACTTCCCTGGCGAGGATGTTATGTACTTAAAAATGAAAGATTGTGATGAACCGTTACCTGAAGAAGGTCCTAATCCAGAATCTAGATGGGGCTTAATTTTTGATGGAGCAGATAACGTTTTTGGCAATGGAATTGGGGAAGTCATCATTACTCTCGAGGGTTCTCATATCCCGTTTTCCGCCAGATTACTATTTGATTGCACCAACAACATCGTAGAATACGAAGCTTGTATCATGGGTATCGAAGAAGCCATCGACTTAAGGATCAAGATCCTTGACATATATAGAGATTCATCCCTTGTGATCAATCAAATCAAAGACAAGTATGAAACTCATCACCTTGGTTTGATTCCCTATCGAGATTATGCAAGACGTTTGTTGACTTTCTTCAACAAAATTGAATTGCATCATATTCCTCGAGATCAGAATCGAATGACAGACACCTTGGCTACTCTATCTTCCATGTTCAAAGTCAACCATTGGAATGATATGCCTAAGATCAACATCAGACGCCTTGAAAGACCTGCATATGTGTTTCCAACTGAAGCAGTCATCAATGATAAACTGTGGTTCCACGACATCAAACGCTTCCTTCAAACTCATGAGTACCCACTCGGGGAATCGCACAAAGATAAGAGAACTTTAAGGAGGCTTTTTGGAAATTTCTTCCTGAATGGAGATGTTTTATACAAAAGAAACTTCGACATGGTCTTGCTCAGATGCGTGGATAGACACGAAGCAGATATGTTAATTCACGAAGTGCATGAAGGGTTCTTTAGAACCCATTCAAATTGGCATGCAATGTCCAGAAAAATCATAAGATCAGGTTACCATTGGATAACAATGGAATTCGATTGTTGTAAACACGTTAAGAGATGTCACAAGTGCTAGATCTATGCAGATAAGATCCATGTGCCACCGACTCTACTCAACATTCTCTCCTCTCCGTGGCATTTCTCCATGTGGGGCATCGACATGATTGGAATGATTGAACCAAAAGCGTCAAACGGTCATCGCTTCATTTTAGTGGCTATTGATTACTTCACCAAATGGGTCGAAGAAGCATCTTACGCCAACGTTACAAGACAAGTGGTTGTGAGTTTCATCAAGAACAACCTCATTTGCCGATATGGAACTCCAAGCAAGATCATTACAGACAATGGATCAAACTTGAATAACAAAATGATGAAAGAACTGTGTGAGGAATTCAAGATTGAGCATCATAACTCGTCTCCTTACCGACCAAAGATGAACGGCACTGTGGAAGCCGCCAACAAAAACATTAAGAAGATCATCCAGAAAATGATCGTCACTTACAAAGACTGGCATGAAATGCTGCCATTTGCTTTACACAGGTATCGTACTTCAGTACGCACTTCGACAGGGGCAACCCCTTTTTCTTTAGTATACGGAATGGAAGCAATGCTCCCCGTAGAAGTTGAAATGCCATCAATGAGAGTTCTCATGGAAGATAAGTCATTTGTGGTTGAATGGTGTCAAAGCAGATACGATAAGTAGAACTTAATCGAAGAAAAACGTCTGACAGCTCTATGTGATGGACAATTATATCAAAGAAGGATGAAGAAAGCCTTCGACAAAAAGGTTCGACCTCGTAAATTCCAAGAAGGTGGCCTCGTGCTTAAAAAGATTTTGTCTTTTCAACCAGATTCTAGGGGAAAATGGACTCCTAATTACGAAGGCCCATACATCGTCAAAAGAAGCTTTTCTGGCGGTGCTATGACTCTCACGACCATGGGCGGTGATGAACTCTCGCATCCTATAAATGCTGATGCAGTCAAGAAATACTTTGTCTAAAAAGACAAAAGAACAACTTGGTAAGTCGAAAACCCGAAAAGGGAGGCTTAGGCAAAAATGAGCGTCTCGGTGGACTGAAAACCTGAAAAGGCGGTCCAGGCAAAAATTAGAGACAAGAAACAAAAATTTATCCTGGTAGATTGAAAACCTGAAAAGGCAATCTAGGCGAAAATTAAGGATCAAAATGACAAAGTAACTACATTAGTTCGTGCTTCGTCAATCTGAAGAATCTTCCATCAACGGATCTTCAATCAAATCTTCTAAAGCAACAAGCACAATTGGAATTCAAAGTTGTTAGGGAGAATAGCGGTTATTGCTTTCAATGTAGCCTTTTCCCAATAAATTACCATTTTCAACTTTTGTAAATAGTCCATGGAATCACGCCTTTGGCTGATTACCATTCTATCAATAAAATTTGAGCCCTGTGCCCATTTGTTTGCAATTCTTGCTTTATTCTGTTTTTGCAAAATAACGCTTTTTCTTGTGAAAACCACTTTTGAAACTAAAAAAAAAGTTTTAAATGAATTTTTACTTCAAAATTTTTGAAATAAAAGCGAAATTTTCCTTTGAACAGTGAACACAGAAGGAATTTCAACAGTTATCTCCATGAGCATTTCAACCTCTGAAAGGTAAACAACTGTTGAGAAGTTTCTTTTCCCCGAAAGAGATCATCAAAGGACGGTATTCTTATTCGAAAAAGAATCCCCAACAAGATTTCCAGTAAAATTCCTTTTCCAGAAAACTTTAAAGCATGCAATTCAGATTCATCATCAGTAACATCTACACCATTGCTGAAGAATTTGCTGAGTATTTGATTGAACTGTGACGTAGTCCTTTTCCAAATACGTTTTGTTGTCTTGTCAAGTATCGTCATCATGTATATGACATTCATCATTCATACATAATCGCATCATTAACGCATTCTTGCATTTCTCAATGTTTGCTTCAATATCACTTGTTTAGGTTGCATTTATTCCCAAAAAAACAAGTATGGGTGGGTCGTCTCTCCAGTAGAATATCCCCAAGCAGAAAAAATACATTCTTTTCTCCAGTTCCCCAATCGAGGTCATTCCTCATTGAGTACAAAGTCTTGATTGACCATTTCTTTCCAGTTCATTCCTGGATAGAACCTCGTCTCTAACCAATTCAGGTCTACATTTCACAAAAAAATCTACCTGCAAACAATAAGCAATAGCCTCATCATCTGAGCCGCTTATTTCTTTTTTATCTTTGAACTTATCATAAAATGATTGTTCTTTTTAACAAGTCCAATCATGAAAGTTCAAGAAATCCCCACAGTTGTCTTTCTGTCTGAAAAAACATGTATCTTTACAATCAAAACGTCAGCATCTTCTCAAAAAGATCCCCAACACTATTGTAACTGTGAAAATAGAAACTTATTTGAGATCTGTTTCCATCACTGTCTGTTATTCACAAGGCTGAATACTCAGTAAATAATTCTCAAGAATTACCTTGTTATAGTTATCACTTTGCTGATAATTGGTAATATCTTTAGAACTTATATCATTTACCATCACAAGGCTGATAATCGGCAAATGAGTCTTCATTTCAAATTACCATAAACTATCACTGGGCTGATTATTGGTAATGTCATCTTTAATTACCTTCAACATTGTCACAAGGCTAACATAAGGTAATCTCCTCGTTTCCCAAAGCGAAACAGATATTCACTTGCTTTGTGAATCTATTTTCTCAGTGAAATATATGCTTGTTTTCCAAAAAATTTCAATCATGAAATAATTTCAAATTATCCATCATGGTCATAAAAAATCAAAATGTGTGAAAAAGTCAAGATTGAATATTTTTCTAACACTTAATAATATTTTCAAGTGCTAAAAACATGGTTTTTCATCACTTTCATGGCCATTTTTCACCTAGATCCATTTTGATTCAAGAAAAACTCAATACATGAAAGTTGTATATCTTGTTACAAGATTTCCAAAATGTCCAAGAACTTGAAAAAACACTTTGTGTAGCTAGGGTTTTGAAATTGAAACTTAAAGCTCCATAACCATATTTTACAAGTCATTTTTCAAGATTATAAGTCATTTTTCACAAATTCTTCCTTCTAGAAGCCTTGTCATCACCAAGGGATAAGTTTGCATTCAAAAAATCTGTTTGGAAATGATTGGGAAAGGATAAAAACACTTGAGTTTTTTAACCATGGTTAAAGAAGTTAACCATGTGCATCAAATGCAAAAGATCCTTTCCTACCCCTTAAGGCACGTCATTATTTCCTTTCAATCTTATCTTTCCCTTGCCATTCAGAACTCTTGGCCTATAAATAGAGGTCACTACTTTACTCACAAATCACCCCAAAGCATTCCTAAATAAGATTTCCTTCTTTATTTCTTGTTTTTAAAAGTTTCAAGTTTCTAAGTGGGAGAAATTGCAAAACTCCAAGCCTTGTAATTTCTGAGCAATCTTAGGCTTCAAAAACTTTCTAAATTATCATTAGAAAGTTGTTGGAATCCTTAAGCTAGCCCAAGAAACTAGACAAACTCAGAAACCACTTCCAACTTCCTAAACATGTCATTTTGAGCCAAAACTTCCAAAGTACCATTTCACTCGTGCTCTTCACTTTCCAATCATTCGAATACCTTATATACACCATATAGAAGTAATCCAAACCATCTTTCCACTTCTGTAACTCCAGATTCATCACCTCCATATTCAACTTGCTTGAGCTGCAGTTGGACTTGGGCAGGAAGTTCTAGAAGGTTTCAATCCAAGCTAAGCACTTCCACACATTCCTTGAGGTCCAATGGAGCTATAACAATCATCAAAACGCAATTGGAAACACTCTAAGCAAGGATTCGATTTCTGCTCATAAGAGGTAAGTTGCTCAAATTTGAACTCTTTAATTTCTAACTTCCAGTTCAAATATTGCTATGCCATTTTGTTTCTGCACTATCACTGATCATTAACACTCAATCAATTTCACAAATCACGATCCGTACACGATTTCATATTGATTTTTTAGAATTAAGGTTCTTCATGTTATTGCAAAAATTAATGCTCTTAAAATCAAAATAAATGAAATTAATCATCACAATCATGTTCCTGGTGAAAATCTGAGCAAGATTGATGTTTACATCTCTTGATTTCATTGAGAAATGAAGAATCCAAGGCTTGAGGAAGATTGGAGGAAGATGATGATCATGCGTGTGTTTTTCAGTTTCTGGAAAATTCAAATTCTTGTTTTATAATATAATAACATGGTTTGAGATCAATACACTGATGTATTACCGCCCCAGCAGTTTCCAGCACGCTCTTAGTCCATTTTTTGCCATAAGACCTAGGGTTCGAATCCCCCTGGAACCTTTTTATTTTTTCAAAGTTCAAAACTTCATTTTTCACTTGTTTTCAAATATTTTTCAAACTTGTTTTTAAATATATTTAATTCAAGGTGATTGAATGAAAAGCCACACATATGGCTCAGTGGTAAAACTTTTCACTTCTACGCCAAGGATCCTGGGTTCAAACCTCCTTAGGACCAAAATCTTCTTTTTATCACTAATTTTTCTTAAGTTTTTTAACAAACTTCAACATTTTCAAAAATCAATCAAAACTTCTCATTTTGAGATGATTTTTTGCACACTTGTCATTTAATATAGCTATTTTATGATTATGTCAAAAAAATCCAAAAATATTTTCTTTTTGATTATATTTTAATTAGGTTTAAAAATGAGATCTTTTAAGTATTTTTAATACTTTTCAAAAAATGTTTTCTTTCCGATTTTCAAACCTAATCTTTTTTAAAACTTCTTGTGAATATCCTTCACTTTTCAAAATCATTTTCAAATCTTTCAAAAAACATTTCAATAAACTTACACACCTTTTTTCCATGATCGATTCGATTTGACGATAAACCAAACTAGGTTTTTCCTCGAATTTCTTTCAAATTGATCATGGGTCTCTCTCACGGTGTAAGTCCCAACCCTTTTTACGTACATATTTATTTCCTTGTACATATCCACCCTTTTGTGTACATATTCAATTCCTTGTACACATTCAATTCCTTGTACATATTCAATCATCTTTGTAAATATTCAAGTATAACAAACTTCGTTCGTTTGTTTTCATCTGCTTGTTTATACACCGATTCCATTGGTATTAAGAGGAGCATTATTCCTGGTGAAACTTCTCTTAAACCAATGGGCCTCCCTTAAGATGTAAGTCCCAATTCCTTTGTATATATCATAGTATACTAGCTTATCCGCTTGTTTTAAACACTTGTTTATATTTTCACACATCATTTTGTATATATTCAAGTTACACTTGCTTTAATTTCTTGTTTTATACAATTGTTTATATATTTCCTTCATAAACTCTTGTGAATATACATCACACACTTTATCATATACTTGTTCATATAATTGTTCAATAACATAACAACTAGTTTAACAACTAGATTCCCTTTAGCCTCCGCTTAGGCTTCGTATAAGACAACTCACCTATTGAGTTTAGCCTCCACAAGGCTTCGTATAAAACAACTCCCCTGCTGAGTTAGCCTCCTCTTGAGCTTCGTTCAAAAGAACTCCCTCATTGAGTTTAGCCTTCTCTTGGGCATCAAACAAGAAAGACACCTGGAAATCTCTTAACAGCCTCCTATTGGGCTTCCAATGCAAATAATCACCCGCGCTAGGATAAAACCCTAAGAGTATGATTTCTCGGTGAAATCATTCTTGAATCCTAAGAGGATGGTTTCTCGATGAAATCACTCTTAAAGCCAAAGTCATCCATACCCTGTAACTTCCTCTTGAGCTTCAAACAAGGACCCTCGATGACCCTCGGAATGCCTTCTTTTAGGCTTACAATACAAGGATCCACGGGCTTCTTAAAAGCATCCCCCTAATCAATAATCAATTTCTCCTAAGATATTTAGACATTTATCATCTCTATGGAAGAAGTATCTCATCTATCACATCACATACAAATCAAACAATTTTTCAAACACTTTTTTCAAACAAAACATCTTTTAACTGTAAGTGGTAACGCTTGTACACTCAAGCAAAATGCCCAATGCTTACAATTAAAGATTCAATCATCTTTCAAACATCTTTATTAACTCTTAAGTGGTAACGCTTGTACACTCAAGCAAAGCACCTAATACTTACGATGAAAGATTTAATCAATCAACCTTTCAAAAATGTATGTGATGAAATAGATTAGATACATTTTTCATTAAGATGACATTTGTCTTTGTCTCTTAATAACACCCTTTTCTTCCACTAGCATAAGTGGGAACTACGATTGCTCTGACTTTCTCAACCTCCTTTTGAGAATACGTAGGCACAAGGTCTCATCCTTGGCGAGCATACTTCTTTCTCCCTCAAACCAAACAAACCATAGTTCTCTTAAATCCGAGCTACAGATGCTCTGATTCCGACTAGGGGATATGTATGCAGAGGATCCCAATGATCTTTGCGAGCATAATAATAATAAAACTTAGGACCCTGCCTAACCTACCTTTCTTAAAACCCAAAGGAGAAACTTTCTCAAGAATGGAGTAGCAAATTAAAACACACAAACATATCAAAAATATTCATATATACAAAAGATGATATAGATAACTATATATAGAGGGTGCTAATACCTTCCCTTTATATAACAAACCCTCTTACTCAGGTCTCTCCCCAATGCGTTGCGTCTAGTTCACGCTAGTCGCGTCACATTGCATATCATTATTTATTTAGGGTATTTCAGCTTTCCCCTTTTCCATCTCATTTTCTTGTTTGGAAATATTAAAGCTTGACGCTCGCGACATCTTTTTTAAAACAAATCAAAAGAGTACATCGTTTTGAGCCTGAGATTTGAATTCCGATTTGATTCCCTCGTTCGTCACTTTTTACCGCGAACAATGATTTCTATCATCCAATTTATGAATCTCAAATTTAACTGTAACATGTTAAAATTAAAAATTTGAAGAATAAATCTGTAATCTCATGTTAGTACCATTTTATACCATTACTTCCTCTTTCTCTTCTCTTTTCTCCCTTTTCTCATCTTTTTCTCTTTTCTTCTCTTCTCTTGTTTTCTTCTTACTAACTCTCTTTGTTTTACAAAACCTTACTACTCTAGTTCCACTAATGTACTTAACTCATTCTAAAACTAATTCAATATCAAGGCTCAAATGTACATTTTACTATTCTAACACCTAATAACACAATAACATATATTACACACATATTTCAATTAAATTAATTATTCACATAATCACCCAAATTAATTAATAACTATATCATATATTAATTAATAAAATAAATAACTAATAAATAATAATTTAAGTGAAAAATCGGGGTGTTACAAAGAGGGCAAGAAATGATTTATGTGTATGCTTCTAGAAGTTTCATCTTTCCACTCCTTTATTCAAACCTGAAATGAGAGAGTTTTGTCTTTATCATCTTCTCTTGGTCTTTTGCTTCTTATGTTCTTTTTCTAGGACACTATTGTGTTATTAATAAGTAAACTAAAATGTGTTATCTTTTATTTCAAGAGAATCAATTTTCACCACGATTGACATATAAAATAATAGTTATATATTACACATGTTACTAAAGTTTCTCTTCCCAACCATGGTGAAATTATTTAGGTATTTGTCTATAAAAGGTCAAGTGCGTCATTTACCTTTTTACTAAACCTAACTCATTAAACTTTCAAACTTCACATTCCATTCTTCAAAAGTTAATATAGTATATAAAAAAAATTGGTTTAAAGATTAATGTTAAGTTTCCCTTTATCAACTAAACAATATCCTTGAACCTTAACATTGATCTTTAACGTCAAAATATTCAACATAGTAAAAATGAATGAAGATATTGCATATAAAGCGTATCAGGGATTGTAAAATTGTGGCTGTCCATGAAAACTAAACTCTCTATAATTTTAAAAATGAACGACACATTTTACTTCACTTGGTAGAAATGACCATAATGAAAATTATTTTTATTTTAATATAAATATACAATTTAAGAGGCAACCCTCGTTTTTGTAAAAAAAAAATAATTACTAGCACTGGAATTTGAAGCATGTCATTCTTAACTTATCACCACGGTTGTTTTGCCTGGACTGTGGTAAAAGGTTATTTAATAAAAAATAAACGCGCCTAAATAAGAGTTATTACTTATATTGGTTAAATGGTTGAAGTAATAAGAAGTTACAAAATATATATTTTGTAGTAGTGCATGTGATGGTTTGCATTTGGATAAGAATAATATGTGGGGTGATGATGACAATCGCATTGAGTCACATAAAGGATAATTTACTTTTGTAAGAAAAAACGTAGGGGAAGGAATAACCTTACTTAGCCTAGAATAGAAATAAACACTCAACCCATGTAGGGTAAATAGAACACCACTCAATTAAATAAATTTATTACAATGTAATAGGAGTAGGAAACTTTGATACTAGGTTGATTATTACAAATCTTTGTGATCACAAAATTATGACTTGTTTTTTATTGCTGAACCAATTATTCCTTACGCTAATTTCCCTATTGAGTGTCTTAAACAAATTAGTCTTAATATATTTGCATTAAATTGTAGACAAAATCACGATTCAAACATATTGGCTTGTTGTGCAATAGTTATGAATCCATCTATGTTGAGTTTGTTTGAATATCATGTAACTTTTTCTATAGAAGTGGATCAAACTAAATTCTTTGTTGTATATGTAAATAACTCCTACGTGATTTAAAGACATATACGGAGTGAAATTACCAATCTTCAACATGCCAATCTTAGAACTTGGTGCATGCTAAGTGATTTTTTAGCAGTTATTAATTCTCATGAGAAATTTAGTAGATGTTCGCCAAAGGAAACTCCTGCCGATGAGTTTCTTAGTTGAACTTATCTAAATAAGCTTATTCATCTTGATACTATTGGTAAATATTACACTTGAACTAATGGAAGATAAACTGGTGCTTACACTTTTGTTAGACTAGACATATCCATTTATAATAAAAATTGGCTAGATAAATGAAACACGATCAGTTGATCTAATTTAATCAATAATAACTCATAGTGTTACCCTATTCTTCTCCATTGTGACATATGTAGGTTTGATTCATCTAGGCTATTCAAATTTATGAAGGTCTAAACACTAGATGATAGTTGCAGACAACTAATTGATGATAATTGGAATACTAGTGTAGTTGGTTGCCCAATATTTGTTTTGTCTATTAAGAAGAGAGATCTTAAACCTATTATTAAGAACTAGAACAAAGAGACATTTGGTAATATCCATCTTAATTTCACCAAAGCTACTAATGAAGTTAACAAGATACAAGGTTTAATTAATGATATGGGTTACAATGATAAACTTGGATTAGAGGGGGAAATGTAAACTTATGTTAAATAAGGAATTGAATATGTTAAACTAACTTTGGAGGAACAAGATAAGAAATAATTGGTTTAAGGATGAAGATAGGAATACAATTTTTTTCACAATATAGTAAAATTGAGATATGTTAATAATTGGGGCATGTAAATATATTTCTTTTGGAGGAGAGCATTTAATTAGAAAACAATTGGGGCATGTAAATATATTTCTTTTGGAGGAGAGCATTTAATTAGAAAATCATGTTATTAACTTCTACAAAAAATGTTCAAATAATAAAACAATTGCATTTATAGTGGTCTAGTGGAGAAAACTATCTCATAACTTATAACTCATGTGAATAATGAGTATCTCACTAGAATGCCTTTACCGGAGGAAATTAAGAATGTAGTGCATAATATGGATGAAAATTCCACTCAAGGACACAATGGCCTTATGAATGTTTTTTCCAAGCCTATAGGGATATAGTAGGGACGCATGTGATTAATTCAATGAACAAATTCTTTGAACAAGGTTGAATCCTTCCTAGTCTCAATTTATTCAACATGACTTTGATATCTAAACAACACGGATCATGTTATATTAATTAGTATAGATAACTTGAACTTGCAAGTTTTCCATTCAAAATCGTCACTAGGATTATTGTTGACATGTTATCAAGCTTGGCTCCTAAAATTGTTTAGAACACCAAATAGACTTCAATATGGACAAGCATAGTTATAGCGCATTGGGATTACTTCAAAAGCCGTTAATTTCTTGGAAAGGAAATAATTTGAAGGTAGTATGGCTTTGAATATAGACATTAGAAATCCTTTGATACTAGATTGACATTATCTTATTAACGTTATTATTAAATTTGGTTTTGCTCAATAGTTTTGTGGTTAAATTCTTACCATTTTCCACTAAACCAATCTGTCAATCAAGATAAATGAGAAAGCTATAGTATTTATTTCTTGCTCTAGAGGAGTAAGGCAAGGAGACCCTCTATCTTCTTTGCTCTTATGCAATGTTGAAGAGTTACTACGTTGGAAATTATCTATGTTGGTGGATCAGGGTAAGTTGACAATATCTGTTGGTAACACAATCATTATTAGTTATACTTTTTTTTTTGCAAATGATCTTATGATATTCTAAAAATATACTAGGAAAATATGCAATTCATTAATCATATTCTTCAAGAATATGGTCAAAATTGTGGCCTACACATCAATCCATCTAAGTGTAAGCTTTATGGTGGAGGTAGTTCTGGATCTAGGTTAAGGCATATTGCAAATATGCTTGAATTCACTATGGGAAAAACACCATTTAAATATCTTGGAGTTCCTTTATTCAAAGGCAAACCTAGAACTCATCATATTCATATCATAACAAACAGAGTGTTGGCCAAGCTAACTACTTGGAAAGGCCAACTTTTTTTCTATGATGGGTAAGGTTCAATTGGTCCAGTCAGTTACATAAGTCATGCTTTGGTATAGTTTTAGGATTTATGAATGACCAATCAATCTTACCAAAAAGCTGGATCATTGCATCATAAATTTTGTGTACACAAGTAGCATAGACAATAAAAATATTATTACTACATCTTGGAATGTTATTTTCTCGCTTTTCTTTAAATAGAGTCTTGGTCTAAGAGATATTAAGATAATAAACAAAGTTGATTATTTATCTCTTTGTTGGAAGTTGTTGAAAACAATAAATAATCTATGGTTTTTTTATAATTATTAGTAGATCCTCTAGGCACACAAAATAAATAATGCATCATATCTCTTCTTCAATATGTCCTGACATTAAATATTCAATTTAATTTAAGGAGGAACATAATAGATGTCAATTTAATAATGAGAAAGACATTGATTTATAGAATTGAAATTCTGGTGCAACAGACTCAGATGTCCCATAAGGATGTCAAGACATCTGATCTGACATTACAATGAAACAGACAAGATAGAAATAACAATGCAGCAAAACATAAAGAACACAGAGAATTGTTCACCCATTTTGGTGCTACACACCTACATCTGGAGGCTTCCAAGCCAGGGATAAAATCCACTATCAGCAGTATTAATTCATAGCTAAACTCCTCGTTTACAACTCCTCACTTAATCCCTACCCAATGCAATTTCTACCTAAGATCCCCTATTATATATGAGAACCTCTCTCACTCCCCCTCAATCACACGTGATGATTATAATAACAATTATAAACTTGAAGACACTTTTCAAACACACATGATCAGAAGCTGCACTTCTATCACAAAACACCTAAGACGAAAAGTAAAAATACTTCTGCCTTGCTTCACAACTTCCTCCAAGAACAATAACTGAACTTATTGCTCCACAACTTCTGAGTGAGAAAACCTATCCTTTTGCCTACGGGCTTTGAGGTACAATTCAATGACCATCCCACAATCCAGGTGGTTCACACACGGCTAACCCTAATGATTACATATTTATTATAATTGGCTATCTTACTTAAAGTAGGTTACAAATTCCTTATTTATAACCTTTCACACAACTGGATTTGGTCCTTCAAACAACAGCATATCAGCGGTAACAAACTGCATAAAACTTCTGCTACAATTAAGGTCTTCAATCCTAAGTTTTCTGATTTTTCTCCTTAGATTCTAATTGAATCTTCTAGACCTTCACATATGCCTTCACGAATACTCCATATAGGTTGCATAATATTCCCTGAATATTCTACACAACTTTAAACAAAATTAAACAAAATTATCAGTTCAATAGCGTAATGTCTGATGTCTAATGTCATGACATCTCCTTCGACATGTTGTTCTAGTTGCTGATTTTAATTCAACACAACATGTTTAGGCATTTCAATAGGACTACATGTTCTTAAACATTTAAGTTAAATATCCTATTGTACATTACATTGTTGTTGCTGTTATTTGTTTTATTAAAATTGATGTCAATCCTTAAAAGTAAGGAACTTACAATCCCCCCTTTGGAAAATTTTGGGTAAAGCAAATAATCAGGTTCTTAGGAATTAACGACTAATTGAATTTTGGTCAAGGTGCATTAATTTAGTTTGAGAATCTGTCACAAAAATTCATGTGCATTGTCCAGGCTATCCTTGAATTCCTTTACTAGCTCTTGTCTATTTCTGTTGAGAGAGTCAGTTCAAATGCATGCAACGATCACTTCAGTTATCATGTCCGTGCAAAAACATGTCATGTATAATGTCCTGACACTTAGTCAGACATTGTCTGCTTGTTTTATGTGACTAATTTTTCTTCTCCAACCAATCTGTGACTCTTTATCTAGTCAACCATAACTTCATAATTATCCTTTTACAGACTTTCATCAATGGTGAACAATATACAACGGCATCATAACTCTTTAGATATTTACACATCTCTTTCATTCAAATTAATAGACATACTAGCCATTGATAAATATGAAATTTAAATATTGAGATTCACAAAAAATCAGAGATGTTCCAACATCGTATGGGACATCCACAACACTACTACATAACCTATCTGCCTTGGTTCACAATTATCTCTCAACTGCTCCAGAAAATATCAAATAGACTTTCATCTCCAGGACACTTCAAATCATAAAATTATAAACTCCCCTTCACATCTATTATTTGTGGCAGAGAATAATTTCTCCCCCTCAGTTGCAGCTTGATCTCTTTGATGTTCACCTCTAAGCCTCTGAATTGAAGTTATCCAACATACCCTCTTTATGGACAACCCTTTTGACCCCTTCACTTCAACCTCCCTGAGTTACACATAATAAGGACACATTTGTTAAGGTCCTCTTAACACTATAAGCATTCTTTATTTGGAATTTTCCACAATTTCCAAAATAATAATCCTTAGTTTGCTTGCTACACAAGGTTCAGTTTTCCATACTCTGTTACCTGTAATAGAAGAAATCATATTTTCAACCATGCGTATGACCAGAGATGCATCTTCATAGGATAAGTCTGACTCTTATCTGCCTTTTCTCAATATCTAGTGTCTTCAAAAATTGTGATGTTACATCCTCATGTAGAACATCCTTTTATTTACATCACATGCTTCATCACTCTTGATTTTGAATAAGGAGTTCATAATTTAAACTTCCACACAACTATCACACAAATATCCAGCTCCCATCAAGATATTTGTTAACATTTGTGTGTATTTCTTATACAGGGAATCACCAGATGATGTTGCCATACATCCTAAACTTGTGAATATTAATATGGACCCAATATTGACATTCAGCTCATAATTTTGCATGAATACATCAGACAATTACTCATCTCTCGACAGAGTATATGTATTTGGCATTCAAGCTACATACTAATAAGTACTTAGTCTCCCGTCAAAGTACTTACTAGTTTGTCAGTTAGAATTATCTACTCACACTAGATAACACTGACTGATTTCTTCTTCACACCTTCAGCTTACTTCCAAGCAACAATACACACTTTCATGGCTGAAGACACTGAGATAATGTTCCAACATTTGATACGACATCATTCATTTTTTACACTACCAACAACTGATCAATCTTCATGATCATACAATAAACATAACTAGGGGATAACATGAGCCATATCTCAATAAGCTTTTCTTCAGACCTCCTGTCTGACTTTGAGATGATGGATTCCATTGTATGTACCTAAATAGGAGATTTCCTCTACTAGGTTTCTGGAACAGACTTCACTAGGTATGACTAAAAAAATATACAGACTTTTCTATTAAGTTTGTTTCCCTGATTCTTTAAAGACCAATACCCTTCTAAAGGAATTAACAACATCTTGTCTGAAATCACATTAAGGGCATTCACAACAATACTTAGGAGCATCAACCAATGTGGTTGGATCACAGTACTCCTCTTCAAACAGAATCAGTTCTATGGCCACAAACAGGATTCTATGAATCTGGTTCCTTTGATCAGAAGGATCCTCCAGATACGAGCTCATCTCATATACATAAAGGGTTTGATGGAGAAACCTTTATGAGTTCTTTTCAAAACATGGAGCTAAACTTCTATACTCCCATAAGTCTTGGTCAAAAATAAACTGAAACATAGAGTAGATAAACTGTTGATTGCAACCTAATCAACTTATACAAACCAGATGCCTCCTCTTTCAGATCAGGAGTAGGTTCCAAACAAAAATATTCAAAACATTTTTGTTTAGCACCCAAGTCATGTGCTCTTCAACTAGTAGCTACATACTTGTTGAATTAATGTTCTAACATCCCATATAACATCAGTTCTATCTTCTTGGAACACATAATCCCTGACAGACTTCAAGGTCTTCAAACAATATGTAGATGTATATGAGTATCACTGATCAATTGATTCTGATTAACCTTATTAATAAATGTCTTTATGAGTGGAATTGAGGAAGATCTCAAGTATCTTTGACACTTTTAATAATACGGTTGAACATGCTTGGCATATAATCTATTGAGGATAAAATTTTATCAGATACTATGCAGCGGAATACACAACCTCCTCGACAATGTATGCATAACTTATAGCATACAACTCCCACAAGTCATGCGCAATCCAAAATATTCTAGGTCTAAGAACAGACCAAGCCAAACAAAAAGAACTACATAAGATACCATAACCAAGAAGATTCTCCTAATTAGGTCACCACATATAAGCTTAAGAGATAACTCATCAAGATCTTCACTCCCGCATAAAGGTTTTGATAGTGATACTCTCTTGACTTCTAAAACTAGGTAGAGCAATAGTCTTTATAACATATAAAGGTCTTCACTCATGCATGAAGGCTTTGATATTTGCAATCTTTTGTTCTAGCTCCAACCTGGTCTTCAATACATAACAGTTCTCCACAGACACACTTCTTGATGTAAATAGTCCATCCTCCACTTCTAGGGACCCTTCAAACAGCTACATGAACTTTCCAAGTTCAATTAGCTTTGAAGTTAAGACCTTTCACCTTGCACAAAAACCATAATGTATTCTCCTTAGGATCTCATCCAGAAATAGACAGGATGTTTGCTCTAATACCAATTGAAATTCTGGTGCAGCAGACTCAGATGTCCCATAAGGATGTCAAGACATCTGATCTGATATTAAAATAAAACAGACAAGATAGAAATAATAGTGCATCAAAACATAAAGAAAACAAAGAATTGTTCACCCAGTTCGGTGCTACACATCTACATCTGGAGGCTTCCAAGCTAGGAATGAAATCCACTATCAACAGTATTAATTTAGAGCTAAACTCCCCGTTTACAACAACTCACTTAATCCATACCCAATAAAATTTCTACCCAATATCCCCTCTTAGATATGAGAATCCCTCTCACTACCCCGCAATCACACGCGGTGATTATAACAATAATGACAAACTTGAAGACACTCTTAAAACACACATGATCAGAAGCTGCACTTCTGTCACAAAACACCTAAGACTAAAAGTAAAAATAATTCTAACTTAGAAAACATCTCTAAGTTGCTTCACAACTTCCTCCAAGAATAATAACTCAACTCATTGCTTCATAACTTCTGAGTGAGAACAACTATCCTCTTGCCTACGAGCTTTGAGGTACAATTCAGTGACCATCCCACAATCCGATGGTTCATACACGGCTAACCCTAATAATTACATCTTTATTATAATTGTCTAGCTTACTTAAACTAGGTTAGAAAATCGTTATTTATAACCTTTCACCCAACTGGTTTTGGGCCTTCAAACAATAGCATATCAACTGTAACAAACTGCAAAAAAACTTCTGCTACAATTAAGGTCTTCAATCCTAAGTTTTCTGATTTTTCTCCTTAGCTTCTGATTGAATCTTCTATACCTTCACATATGCCTTCATGAATACACCATATAGGTTGCATAATAAATATTCTGCACAACTTAAAAACAGAACTGTAATAACATATTTAGGCATTTCAATATGACTACAGTTCTTAAACACTTAAGTTAAATATCCTATTGTACATTACATTGTTGCTGCTATTATTTGTTTTATTATAATTGATGTCAATCCTTTAAAACAAGGAACTTACAAGAATGACCATTGGTTGTGTATAAAATTAAAGATTTAAACCTGGTATTTCCAACAGATATTCAATTTTTGAAACTACTAAGGTCAAATCAATTATCCAAGACATCAATTGAAGTATTTCTACAACTTATCCATTTTGGATCCTCAAAGTTTTAAAGATGTTTTGAATATCAATTTGTCAATTAGTAGTACTACTACTAATTAACTCACCTGGACATGATATAAAAATGGTTATCTATCTTCTAAAGATTCCTACAACTGCATCAAGTGAGATCACATTGAGCCTTATAGTAAAAAATTTATTTAACATCCCTTCATACACCCTTCTAAGTAATTAGTGACTTGCAAGATAATTCATAATATTATTGCAATAAAAGATAACCTGATTTGAAAGATGATTAATATGGTTTCGAGGTGTTCCCTTTAAAGTCATAATATAGAAACTGCAGACTACTAATTTCTTAGATGTATATACATCTTACTTTTTTGAAAATGACCAGGTTATTATCAGTACTACAAATAATACATTTCATGACAAAGCTTTCACCTCAGGAAGAAAAGAGGTATAACATCAATGCACGCCATGGCTTATTTAAAAAAACCACATATTCCCTTAATTTTTAAAATAACTGAGTGAAAAAACAATTTAGGACACATTTTGAATCCCATCTATTGCAGTTTATAATTTTATTTTTTATAAGTGTAAACTAAATGATCCATCCCTTTCGTTTTCCTTAATAATTCACTACACCAAAAGTTAGACTAGACAACGCACTTTAGACAGCGCTTTTTCCAAAAAGTGTTGCCTAAAGCTTAAAAAAAGTAAACACGGAAAACACAACAAAAGCGCTGCCTAAGGTTTACCTTTAGACAACACTTTTAAAAAGCGCTGCCTAAGGCGCATTTTTTACAGCGCTTTGCGAAAGCGCTGCTAAAGGACACCCTTAGAAAGCGCTTTTCAAAAGCGTTGTTTAAAGGTTATTCAGAAAGCACCGCTAGAGTCCCCCCTTAGACAGCGCTTTCTGAAAAAGCGCTGCCTAAGTTCTTTTTTTTAAAAAAACTAAAACATAAACCCTATTTTTTTCATGCTTTCTTATATTCTATAAAACCCACGCACGTGATTTTCTTCTTCTTCCTCATAAACCCTTACGCACCATTAACCCCTTCACTCTTCTTCTTCTTCATCCGTTTCCATAAATCCTTCGCCTTTTTCCATAGAACGACTCTCCGCCGTAACCCCTCGACCCTTCATCCGACAACCGATCAATACCTCTTCTTCACCATCCTCTTCGCTATCCAAATCTCAAGCATCTAGCCATCGCCCTCCTCCCTTTGTCCTTTCATCACCGCCTAGTACCTCTGTCGACCTTCTGTCACGCGGCTTCCCTGCTAGCTCACCAAAAGTCACCACTGCCTCCTCTTAGTCGCTAGAAGCTCACAACAACAACATCAAACAACTTTGCGTCACTCCCTCTAATTCAACCTGCAATCCCAGGTTTCGCGCACTCAGTCCGTAGTAAACTCGCGATTTCACTTTGACGTAATCTCAACAACATATCGTAGCTCCAGTTTAACCTTTATTTGGTAATCTATATTCCTTTTGTTTGAATAAAATTACTATTGTGAGATAATTTTGTGATAACTCTGTGGAATGAATTTTATAATAATAGAATTCAAATTTTTCTGCAAGATAATTTTTGGGGTCAAAATTCATCAAAACATTGTTGTAAATTAATAGTGCTATTTTATCAAGTCTCTATACTACTATTTACTAACTCAAATTATCCTTCTAATAACACACACTTAAGAGATGGATTTCACTTGTAACACTGCTTCATTACATATGATTATATTGAAAGTAAACATGTTAAACTCGATCAGGTGAGGCCAAGTTGTGGAGTGCTTAACAAATTCAAACAACGCATTATCATCAAATAGAAAGAATTGTGCAACTGAGATTATTGAAATAAAAAATCAAGGCAAAAGAGGTAGGTGTTTCCTATCTGTACAAGAGTCCATTTTCCCAAGTTTAGTCCCAATCACTTTCAATTGAATTATAGCCCGAAAATATTCATGCTAACGGGTGAAAATGGAAGTGTATGCGACCAAAAATGTGATACCATAAACATTAGCTGCTATTGTGAGAAAAATTTGAACTCTATAATAATATATACTAGGTCATGTTAAGAATTATTTTGGCCTTGCCGCCTTGTACAATGACATGCACAAGTGCAATTTTGTATTGGTCTTTTGGAAAGTAATGCCTTCTAGGACATTTAGGAAGTAGAAAATTTCACAACTGCCTAAATTTTGTTTGGTTTGGAAAATGTTTATTTTTCATTTATCACTTTTTCTTTTTCTTTAATTACAAATGTTATTTTTGTTTCTTGTTCTTTGAAATATTTGTATAGGAAATATTGAAAATAATAAAATGCTAATTGTTTTTTTTGTCAAGTTGATACATTTTATGTAAATATGTTTTTTTTGGTAAATACACATCTCATTTGATGTTTTGTGGTTGTCATTGATGTTGAATGTGTTCAAGATATTTCTATTATATGGGCCTTTATTTGTAATATTATATAGAATTTAGTTGGTAGTGGATCTTTAGATTTTAGAAATACATTTTTATGACTTCGATATAGAAAGAGATAGAATATTCAAGACTTATAGGTCCCTATTTTATATGAACAATGTACTTCCTATAAATTTATTTTATGTTTCATTTATAATGACTAGAACATAATTGTAACTTATAAGTTGTAACAATTATAACTAGAAAGCTTGTCAAAAGAAGTTCTTTCGTTTTTAGAAGCCTGTTGAGTTTGAACCGTTATGCCATTTGAATCTTTGATGAATTTTTGTGAAAGAAAAGACTTGCAATAACCTGTTATGTTGCTTGAATAACGATTGAGGTTTCGAATTTGTGACATTCGAATTCGTAACATTTTGTTTCGGTTTCCATTTGTTTAACTTTTTAGTCAAAATTATTAAGATCTCTAATGTAAGATAAGTGGCTTCTCGGATATTGTTTTAGAGGTTATGACTTATCCCAAATGTTTTTTTTATATATTATGACTTATCCCGGATGTTGTTTTATATGTACAACGCTCATTCCCTGTGTTTCCATGAGTTCGACCTTCTCATTTCAACTTCTCGACGTTGCTTTTCAGTAAATCTGAGGTAAATTTCTTCCTCAAATTACTAGTATTGTGATGAATTTGTCTAAAATTGCGTGAATATATTTTTGTTTTCTTTCTTCGGATCCATTCCGCGTATACTTTGCATTTTGACATAAACGAATTATACCGTTTTGTTCCCTTATTAGTATTTTAGTATAGCTTACCTAGTAGTAAAACCATGGATAAAAAATGGATGTCCGCCGATCGATTGTCAAAATAATACAAGAATGGGGTATTATAGTTCGTTAAGTTTTCTGTTGAACACGCAGAAGACCCCGTTAGAATAAAATGTCCTTGCTTGGGTTGTTGTTATGTGGTTCGGGTTGACGCAGATGGATTGAAATCACATTTACTGAGGCGTGAAATTGATCAAAGTTATACGTGCTGGATATTTCATGGTGAGAAAAGCAGCGAGAATGTTGAACTGGGGGTGAAAAGTAATGCGACCTATGCTTCATACGACAATGTCACGGATACATAAGAATGTGATCGAGTCGAAGAGATTGCAGAAGCACTTGCATAAGATCATAAGGATTGTCCCAAAATGTTTGAGAGGTTGGTAAGCGATATAGAGAAACCGTTGTATAAAGATTGCACCAAATTTACAAGACTGTCTGCGGTATTAAAGTTGTACAACTTAAAGGCGCGCAATGGATGGTCAGATAAAAGTTTCACAGAGTTATTAGCCATTTTGAGAGATATGCTTCCTGAGGATAATGTTCTTCCTAATCGAACCTACGAGGCCAAAAAAATGTTGTGCTCTATTGGCATGAGATATGATAAGATACATGCTTGTCTAAGTGATTTCATTTTGTTTTGAAATGAATATGCATCGTTGAATGAGTTCCCTAAGTGAGGTTTATCTTGATATAAGAAAAAATTATCTCCAGCAAAGGTCTTATGATATTTTCCTATTATTCCGAGATTTAGACGCATGTTTCATAGTGAAACCGATGCAAGACACTTGACTTGGCATACATATGAAAGAATTATCGATGGAAAGTTTCAACATCCGACAAATGCACCATAATGGAAGAAAATTGATAATGATTATCCTAATTTTGGAGGAGAAATAAGAAACCTTTGCTTGGCATTATCTACGGATGGAGTGAACCTGCATGGTCTTTAAAGTATCTCACATTCCACATGACTTGTGATTCTTATGATTTATAACCTACCTTCATGGCTATGTATGAAGCGCAAGTACATGATGCTATCTATGTTAATTTCTGGGCCTAAACAACCAGGGAATGACATAGACATATACTTGAAACCTTTAATAGAAGATTTGAATATTTTGTGGGAGAACAGTGTGGAGGTTTATGCTGGATATAGGAAAGAAAGTTTCAATGTGAGGGCGATGTTGTTTGGCACAATTAACGATTTTCCAGGATACGAAAATCTATCTGAGTATAGCATTAAAGTGGAAAAAGCATGTCCTATCTGTGAAGATAGAACCGATACGACGTGATTGAGAGTTTGTTAGAGGAATGTCTTTCTCGGTCATCGTAGATTCTTAAATTCTAAGCATAAATATCGTGGATGGAGAAAGGCTTTCAATGGAGATATCGGACAACGTAGAGCTCCAACTGGATTGATAGGTGATCAAATTTTTGAAAAGGTGAAAGATGTGAGTATTTAGTTTGACAAGCCTTTTGTACATAAAGTTGTCACAGGTGGGTGGAAGAAGAGCCGATTTTTTTTGAATTTCCATATTGGAAATTTTTGTATGTAAGACATTTTCTTGATGTTATGCATATTGAAAAAAAATGTATTTGAAAGTGTTATTGGTACGTTACTCAATATAAATGAAAGTCTAAGGATGACCTTAAAGCAAGAGAGGACATGGTAGAAATGGGAATAAGAACTGAATTAGGACCCGTGAAGAAATGAAGACGAACATATTTACCACCTGCTGCTTATACTTTATCTAGAAAGGAGAAAAAATATTGTGTAAATTTCTGAGTGAAGTTAAAGTTCCAGAAGGTTACTCCTCAGACATTAGAACACTTGTGTCTATGAAAGACCTGAAGTTAAAGAGTTTAAAGACACATGATTTCCATGTTATAATGGAGCATTTTCTACCAATAGGTATACGTTCTATTTTTTCAAATAAAGTAAGAAGCGCCATAACTAAATTGTGTTTTCTCTTCAAGTCAATTTGTAGTAAGGTGATCGATCCTGAGATCTTACCAGTTTTTCAAAAAGAAATAGTTATTACTTTGTGTGAGCTTGAAATGTATTTCCCTCCCTAACTTTTTTATATAATGGTACATCTTGTTGTTCATCTTGTCAAAGACACACAACTGTGTGGACCAGCTTATATAAGATGGATGTATCTTGTTGAGCGTTATATGAAAATATTAAAAGGGTATGCGAAAAATTGAAGTAGGCCAGAGGGTTGTATTGTTGAACGATACATTGTTGAAGAAGCAGTTGAGTTTTGTACTGAATATTTGTCCAATGTTCAATCTGTTGGACTACCCAGATCTCATATTTTTGAAATAAAGGAAGGCAAAAAGTTAATTAGAAATAAAATTGTCACAGTGTCAAGGGCTGAACGGAATCAAGTACATTTGTATGTTCTGCACAATGACAATGAGGTTGAGTCGTATGTTGAAATGCACAAGCATGAGATCCGGGGTTTAAATCTGAATAGAAATGAAAGTTGGATAGTACTAGAGCACAATCATAGTTTTATACAATGGTTCAAGGATCATATTTATTCAAGTATAGATTCAGATCCTGCTTCAGTTACATAAATGTTGAGATGTTTAGCATATGGTTTAAGTTTGCTTTTTTTTTCTTATAGTACATATGCAATTAACGGATACACATTTTATACCAAAGAATGGGATGATTAAAGTACTATGCAAAATAGTGGTATCACCCTAGTAGCTGAAGCAATGCACATTTCCAGTATGAAAGACTTACACCCTGAATATGCAAATTTGTCATATTTTGGGGTTATCCAGCACATTTGGATGTTTGATTATGAGAAGTTTCAGATTCCTATCTTTAGTTGTAATTGGATACATAATGGTGGCATAAGAATGGACAAATCAGGATTTTTACAAGTGGATCTTAATAGGGTGGGGTATAAAGATGAGCCCTTTATTCTAGCCTCTCAAGCTAAACAAGTTTTCTATGTCACTGATTCAAAAAGTACAAAATGGTCTATAGTGCTTTTATCTAACAAAGTGATTAACGATAAAACTGTAGATCAAAGTGATATTGATGTTGAGAATGAGTCATATAGAAGAAATGACCAAGATGAGAATATTATAGCGGATGAATCATATATTAGGAAGGATCATAATAAGGGAATTTGGATCAACCCATCATTCCGCGTTGTTAAGAGGCAAGTAATTCATACTCAAACCAAGAAAAGAAAGAGACGTTAGTGAAAAGGTAATTATATGTATGTTTTTATATTGTGTTTATGTAATTATATTGTGTTTATGTTTTTATATTGTGATTATTCATTCAATACTATACATTAATGTTCTAACGGTCACTTTACTACAGGTCACATGACTAGTAATGAGGACAACCCACCACATGATGCTTCTAATAATAATGGTACTTGTGTTTATGTTATTATATTGTGTTTATTCATTCAATACTCTTTGAATTTTCTAAATATGTTTATGTTTTTATATTGTGTTTTCTAAATGACACAGTTCAAGATAATGATGGAAATGAAACAGTTAAAGATATGGAGAAGGATATTAGACGAGGAATAACCATCATGAAGTCAATCATTCGTGACAGAGATAGAGGAGTCAAGTATGACGTACATTGGAATCAAGAAAACCAACTAATTGAGCCCAACGGTTCAAAGTTGACAAGTTATATTGGTTTCCTTGTATGGAGAGAGGTTCCAATCACTCTTGATCGATGGAGTCTAAAAGAGGTAAACCCCGCTAACGCAAAAATTTGGAGTGAGATAAAGGTACCATAAGTGATGTTTTTTGTTTTTGTTGACGAATATGTCTTTAAATTACTAACACGCTCAATGTATGTTTTTTTTGTAGCGGTATTTTAACGTTGATGATAATCGAGAGACCTATTGTCTTCAACTGGCCAGAAAAAGACATAGGAGGTTTCAAACTTTTTAACAAAAAAGTAACTTAAGGATGCCGATGGAAATTATGTTGATGGAGAATATCCAAAAAGGTATGCCGACTTTGTCTCACCTGAAGAATGAAATATTTTTAAATCCAAAAGAAGAGACAAAAATTTTCAGGTTGTGAGTGTCGTTAATAGCGAAAGAGCATCAAGCCTGTCGTATCCACACAAAAAAGGGTGTATGGGATATGCACGCTTACAACAAAAAATACTAAGTACTTGTTAAATGCTATGATATACTTGATGTTATTATTTCTCATGTGTTATATTATTGATCTTAATACAACTTTATTTCTCTTGACGTGTAGTTGGATGAGGAAAAAAGTGAAGAAACATCTCTTCTGAAACATGTTTTGTGGCGGGCTGCTCGTGTTGGCAAGGATGGAGTTGTTAAGGAATATGTGCAACAAATTTATCAAAAATGTGTAAGTATATTGTTATTGAATAATACAAATAATTCATGCTTCTTAACCACCACTAATTTCGATATGCATATGATTTTAGGAGAGTCTATCTCAATCTTTAACTCTAGACGCAGACCATGATTCTAGGAGCTTACTTAGTCGAGTGTTAAACGTTCCTGAGTACTTCGGCCGTGTGAGGGGTAAGGGATTTGGGGTGACTCTAACATCCTTGGGTATCAAGAAAAAGGGGAAAGTTCATAGCAACAAAGAAGTGGTAGAGGAGTTGGAAAAGTTAAAGGCTAAAATTGATGAGCTGGAAAAGGATAAAGAAAGACGCCAGACAGAAGGGCAAGGTTCAGGGATCAAGTATACTAGTGAGAAAAATAGTATCAATTGTGATTTTCAAACGAAATTTCCTAAGGTAATATATATGATTATGAAATTAAATTCGTTTAATTTATTTAATTGACACACACACACACACACACACACACACACACACACACACACACACACACACATATATATATATATATATATATATATATATATATATATATAATTTCATATTTATTATTGGTTTAAGGCATTTCATCTTGTCAGCTATATTTATCGTCACCGACTTATCGCGTAGTTGGCAAGGGAAAAGTGGATAACACTTTGGGAAATTTACTTCACCATAGACCTCTTCTTGATGGACATATGAAAGTATTGTTTGATGTTGCGTTAGATCTGGATGTGTTGCTACCAATACCTGACATTGTTTCAGAGACAATATTGCTGCGAGATGCAATAGAATCGTTTGTTGCATGACTGTCAGATCTCATTTTCATAGATGATCAGGTATATTGAAAATCATTATGAAACTTTTAGTATTCAAATGTCAATTCCAAATCATTACATACATTTTTTTACATGGTAATGTTAGACTCCTACAAAACCCGCATCTAAGGATAAAGCGATTTTGCGGCACAACAAGTCTGTTACATCACAAAAAAAGGTACATTGAAAGTGTTAATTCTATGATCCGAATTCAAAAACTGCATAATGTTATAATTTACCTAAGTTATATAATTTTTAGGTACCTGCTCAAAAGTCACAACAAGTGAGCCAGAAAATTAGTAGCGTACCCAACAAGAAAAGGGATCTTCCAAGGACCGTGCCAAGAAAATTTGTACCTCAATTTCTGATGTGTCATGAAACACTAGTGGGAACATCAAATTTGATAAATGGTGCTATTCGTCAAATGGATATGGAGGAAGGTATCTCTGGTTTTTCTTGCTCCGAAACAATTGCAAAAGAGGACATGGAACTAAGTTTTCAGCATACAGAATTAGGCATTGGTGTTGTGCACTCATACATCTGATAATGCGATCAATCTATTAATTAATTAGCTAAACAATTTATTTACACATTTCAATGAAAATAGTCTAATCTTTATTATGTTTTTATTTAAGGTTCTTGTATGAAAAATTGATGCGCAGTTAGTCTAATCAATTGTCAAACAGATTCTATTTTATGTCTTCCTCCCGTGTCAACGGACAAATAATTGTTAACAATCCGAATTCAGTAAGAGATCAGTTAGTCGAGAGATTCATGGCCTGCCGTATAAAAAGCTTGTATCTTTGGGCGTATAATACTATTCCTACAGGGTTAGATTTTCATTCTAAGTTCATTTTAATCTTTGTATTTTTTGTGTAGAAAATTTTCATCTAAACTTTTATTTTAATTTATAGACGTCACTGGTTGTTGGTTGCTATGGATCCTATAAAAGAAGTGGTCTATTATCTAAATTCGGTAGATGGTGATTGGACAAATTATCCAGATATGAAGTTAACGATTGATACATAAGTGAGATTGTTCTAAATATTCGTGTGTATTTGTATATTTAATTATTTCTGTGAGATTGTTCTAAATATATGTTTTTATTTTGTTAGAGCAATACAAGTGTTCTGATGTCAAAGAGTAGCTCGAGTACCACAGTCTAAATCAAGCAACATTACTTGGATCAAAGTACAGACATATTAATTTCCACAATTTTGCTTATTATAGTTATGCTACTTGATAAAACAAGACAACTATATATTCTTATTTGTTTTTCTATGTAGTGTGCTCAACATCGAAACGATATAGATTGTGGATACTTTGTTTTGAGGTTTATGAGAGAAATCCTTCATTTGAATCGAATAGAGATTCCAATCACGGTATGAATTTATAAATTAGGATTTGTTTTAATATTTACCGGATTTTTCTTATAATTTATTACTTTTAACTAAATCATGCATATTATATTTTTGTTATGTAGTACTTTGATGAATACAAGTGTGCTCATTACACGAAAAATCAGTTGGAAGAAATCAAGGAGGAATTGTGTGAATATTTTATTGAGCAAAGAATCATATAAGGTATTCGAAGTTGAAAATTGTTAAGAAAAATTAGGTTATATGTTGGGTTGATTTTGGTTATGTTGTAACAAATGGTTTATGTGTATTGAACTATAATATAATATTATAACAAATGGTTTATGTGTATATTGAACTATAATATAATGGTGTATAGATTAATGGTGTATATATTTTGGACTGTTTGTTTATAATGGTGTATATATTTTTTATTATAATGCCTATGTTTATAAAGGCTTGTTTGTTGAAATAAATTAAAGCCCAATAATGGTATATAATGTTGTAATGGAATTACAGGTTTATGGGAATTACAATTTTATGGGAATTACAGATTTATGAAATTACATGTTTATGAGAAAATAAGTCAAATATATATAAAAAAAAATTGTTGAATTTAGATAGCGCTTATATACAAAAGTGCTGCCTAAAGACCACCTTAGACAACACTTTATAAAAGCGTTGCCTAAAGCAGAAAATAAGGGAGTTTTTATAAATCCTAAGGCAACGTGGAACATAAAAACTTCCATAATAAAAACATTTTGAATATAAAAAGAGCATTATGAATTTCATTATGAAGCATCATGAAGCACTTGAAACCATCTACATCCATCACTTTAAATTTTACCATGAAAATATCTCTATGATGGAATGCAAGAGCAGAAAATTATTTGGGTTTAAGATTTGTGTTTTTATATATTTATTTGAGCAGAAAATAATTTATTTATCTAATATTTTTTTTTGTTTTATTTCAGAAACAAATGTAAGCAAAAATCATTGAAAATATAATGCACCAAATATTTTCTCTTACCCAAAATTATATAATTTGAAGATCTAAAATATAAATCTTCAGGGAAAATATTCTTTTCTTGTGTAAACAATGTAATATTATGGGTTAACAATGTAGTTTGTAAACAAATTAATTTATTAATATTCTGTGTAAACAATGTAACTAGTTTAAAAAAACCTATCTTACCCCTCAGTTTTATTGGAAAACTGAGAGATATGATGCGCTAGTTTTAAAATAATTAAAATGTAGATGCTAGGGTTCGAGTTCAAACACATGTGCACCTAACTTAAGTCCTCAGATTTATATTAACCGATTAGTAAAGTGTAACTTTTTCATGACACCCTTCGCTACCTTACTTATGTAGCTAAGGTTAAATGTATTTCACATCTAAGGTGAAATATGTTATTTGTAGTTGTGTGTTTGGCATGGACATTGATAAAATTAGTTATGAAAGTTTTTTCAAACATGCTGGTATTGGTGTTTTCAAATTTAGAATTGGACCATGACTCTCATCATAATAATTCTTTGATAAAGTTGGCACATAAGAAATGATATTAGGTTTCAAAAAGGTAAAATTGACTTTGATAGATACGTTTTTCATGTTAAAATTTGGCTTATATGGAATCTAGTTATTTTAAGACATACATGTATTCTTCAATTCATGAGTTAACACTTATTAAATGATTTGACATCAAATGCTAACCCCTCCTGCACTAAGAATCTTATAAGTTAATTGGAACCTTCATAATCATAATTGGATTAAGTGCACCATTGATGGAGCTTCAAGAGGAAATCGTAGAGTATCAACTTGTGGTGATATATTAAGGAATAACTTAATTAGGAACATTGTTTATAATTTTCCCAAATAAGATCAAATTTTTCACCTCCTTTCAAGTAGAACTCTGTGAAATCATGTTTGTTATCAAATATATTAACAAGAAGAATTAGTGAAATCTTTGACTTGAAACTAACTCATTATTGATCAATCGTGTATTTTCTAATGTGAATATACCCCATGATATCTTTTAATTAATTGGAATCATAATTTACACACTATATGTTCATTTACATTTAAGATGTCTAACTATTTCTTCGGGAAACCATAATGATTAGAGATTGGAAGTTGCAGATGCAACAACTGTTGAGAATCAAGTGTGAGGAGGAAATCCCACATTGGTTAGAAAAAGGAAGAATGAACACTTTATAAGTGGAAGAACCCACACACCTATCACTTTAAGGTTTTAGGTGGAGATATGTTGTATCTCTCACAAAGGTGTGTCCCAAGCAAAGTGCTTCCTCCTCGGAATTTTCCCCCTAACAATGGTATCAGAGTCTGGTTTTGAGATATGGACCGACTAACTTGTATCGAAACACTTCCCGCAGGTGGTGGGTAGAAGGTGTTCCGTTGGAGAGTGCCAACGGTGATACAAGTGTATGTGGAAGAGAAGCTTTCACATGATGGGGAGCATTGTGACTCACACTTGAGGGGGTGTTGAGAATCAAGTGTGAGGAAGAAATCTCACATTGGTTAGAAAATGAAAGAATGAACACTTTATAAGTGGGAGAACCCACACACCTATCACCTTAAGGTTTTAGGAGGAGATGTGGTGTATCTCTCACAAAGGTGTGTCCCAAGCAAAGTGCTCCCTCCTCGAAATTTCCCCCTTAAAAACAACAAACTTGAGCTTCTTGTAGGATGAGAAAAAATTTGACCTGCTAGGTTAACACTCCAACGCTCAAGTCAGAATGTGAATAAGATAAGTGAATGGAGTTTGAATTTGAATTGTACTTGAAAAATGACGCTATCATCTTTATATAATAGAGTCGTTATAATCACTCGTTGATCTGTAAGTGTATAATGTGGAGATTTGTTGGAAGGATCCTGGATTCGGACCGCCTACGATCAAACTTAGGAGAAAAATTATACGCTACAACTACAAGTGATTTGGTGGATTATTGCATTCTCTAAGCTACGGTTGTAGGGCCTTATAGTCGGCCCTAAACACTGACATTTTAAAAGAGAAAAATGTAAGTGTGAATAAATTAAACAATATAAGTTTTTTTTATTAATTCCAACACTTGATAAAATTCACTTTCTATTTATACTTTTAAATATTTTTGAAGAATGGGTTAAACATGTCATTTTTATTAATTGTTTAATATTGATGTCCCCTGTGACACCCCAATATTTCAATTATTAGATAATTCTAATTTTTAATTAGTTATTCAATTAGAAATTTAATTATTGTATTTTTGGGATTTTTGAAATAAAATAGAAGTGAAGTGTTGGTGGTGTGAGGTGTGAAGTGGAGGGTGTGAGGAGTAAAAGAATCTACTCATACTAATTATTTTATTATTATTATTATTTTTATTTTTATTATTATTATTATTATTATTGTTATTTTAGAATAATAAAAGAAATAAAAGAAGAAAAAAGAGGAAAAGAGAATAATTGAAGGTTTTCATCATACGTACAATTGAGAAGAGGAGAAAGAAGGGGGAAAATCTAAAGCGTTAGAGTCCGAAGAATTCTCACGAGGTAAGGGGTGATTTTATCCAATTATGATGCCTTGTGGGTTTTGGAATTCGATTGAATAGTTGAGTATGTTAGGAAACTTGAATTAGAAATTCTAGGTTTGTAGGATTACCCCTAATGTGTCGAATTATGTGAAATTGAACCGTTAGTATGCCATGGGATTATTGGGAATGAATGAATTCTTCTATATAACATTATGTTGGTGTGTGTTAGATGATTTTGGTGCTTTTGATGCATTAATTCGTAATTAGAATGAAGAGGAAAGTTGAAACACAATATGCTGTTAAAAGTTGCATGTTTTTGGTTCTACAGGTCGTAGGAACCGGTTCTCAGGTAGGAGGAACCGGGTTCCTGGTACAAAAACCAGAGAGGAACAATTCTGAGTCTGTGGGAACCGGTTACTCCTGGGGAGGAACCAGGTTCCCAGTTGAAAAATTACAAAGAAAATCAATATTTTTAGTGAGAATCGGTTCCTAGTATGGAGGAACCGAGATCCCTATAGTTAAATCTAGAGAGCGTGCATTTCAAACTTGTGGGAATCCGGTTCTCCCTGGGAGGAACCGGTTACCACTGTGTTATTTTAAAAAAATACTTAAAACTTTAAAAACTTGTATTTTCTAACTCGTAACTCCGATTCGAGTGCCATTTTGGGCAGTATTCCTTAAATCAAAAATACTATTTTATAAAATGAAGAAAATACTATTTCATGGATTTTATTTTAAAAAGAGTCAATTTTCCGATTTGTGAACTAAGGTAATTCTAGAAATAGCGATGAACTGGTTAGAGTTGTTCTGACAGGTTGGGTAAGGATTAATGCTTATGTGTTGTTCCTATTTCTATTCATGATTTTGTTGTTACCATGTGATGATTGTTGGTGTTGGTTACGTTATTTCAATGTTGCATGCTTTTGATGTGCATGCATATGCATTCTGGTGGAGTTAATTCCCATTGTGTGGAATTGGACTTACAGAGCCAATACCTGTACCCAGTGATTTAGTGGTGGTGAGGCTGGACTCACGTCCCAGCGGTGTATGGGCGAATCGTTGATTAACGTTGTGTCCGAGGCAGAAACGGAACAGTGTGTGAATTTAGTTCACGTTTGGTACCACATGCATAGAGTCTTGCATTGCATATGGATTATAACATGATAGGATGGTTTCCAGTGTTATGATCTTATTGTTGTTATGTGCATAATGATCTGTATGAATTGTGTTTGTATACTGAAATCTGATTATGCTAATGAGGGTGAAATAATATATTGAATTATTCTATTGTTTTTAGAAACGTATAATGCATTTTATATTTCGATGAAATCTCACCCTTACTTTGATGATTTTAGATTGAAGTATTAGCGGCTTAGGAGCTGGTGTGGATGACTTTTGAGCTATGCATTTATTTATACGCGTGTCAGTGTCATGCTCTTATAGTTGTAACACTGGGGAACGTTTTGCTGAGAGTTTTATTTTATACTCTATTGTTCTTTGATTAATTTTTAGGAATAATTATGAATTGAATTTTATTCCGGTTTTGTTGGTATTTTCTGCTGCGTAGAACGTGTATACTAGTTTTGATTATTTTAATGAAGTTCTTCAGTGAAGCATGACTATTGTTATGATATTTTCTATTTGTATGAATTTCAATTCCCTTTATTGCATGTTAACTCTGATTTAATTATAATATTTGCGGGGTATTTTAGAAGGTTGTTACAATAGTGGTATCAGAGCATAGTCAGTCGTTGTGACCAGTGTGTTAGAGTCGTTATCTCTTTTCTATGCGACTGGTGCAAGGTAACACTGTTGATACTTGTGTTCTAATGAGGTTGTTTTGTAATGTTACAAAACAATGGCCGAAAAAGGTAACGGAAGAGACGATGCTGCTATTGCTGAAGCTTTGGAAATGCTTGCTCGTGTGCTTTGAGGAAATCAGTTGGGAGCTGGTATTGGTGCTGACAGACAATTGGGGAATTTTCAGAGGAACAATCCTCCATTGTTTAAAGGCACGCATGATCCCAAAGGTGCTCAGAGATGGTTGAAATAGATTGAGAGGATCTTTAGAGTGATTGATTGTGTCGAAGAGCTGAAGGTGAGGTATGGTACCCATATCGCGATGGTGGGTTGCTACCGTGACGAGATGGAGCAAGGTGGTGTTGCGACTTGGGTTTCGAGCTCAGCAGGCAATAAGGCGTGAGTGAGTATGCTTCCAAATTCACTGAGTTGGCTAAGTACTATGCTAACTACAACAATGATGCAGATGGAGAATTTTACAAATGTATTAAGTTTGAGAATGGTTTCCGTGATGAGATTAAGCAGGGTATCAGGTATCAGCGTATTCAAAGGTTTTCTAATTTGGAGGATTGCAGTAGGATTCTGGAAGAGGATCTTGTTAATACTCGAACAAATTCTCGAGGGTATGTTGATCGAAAAGGAAAGGAACAAATGGATCGTGGAAAACCTTATGACAGGAATAATCAGAGATTCGGCGGTTGGAAGAAGCCTAGTGGAGGAGATTCTAATGCTCCTATTAAGTGCTATATGTGTGGTGAAATGGGACATCGAGCTCATGAATGCAAGAATGACACGAAGAAGTGTTACAACTGTGGGAAACTTGGTCATGTAGCTATTGATTGCAGAGCAAGGAAGGTAGTTTGTTATAACTGTGGTGAGGAGGGTCATACTCGTCCTCAGTGTACTAAACCCAAGAAGGAACAGTCTGGTGGTAAAGTGTTCGCTTTGTCTGGGTCAGAGACTAAGCCAGATGATCGGTTGATTAAAGGTACATATTTTATTAATGGCATACCTTTGATTGCGATTATTGATACTGGAGAGACTCATGCTTTTATTTCTTTGGATTGTGCTAAAATATTGAAGTATGGTTATTGACACTCCTGTGCCGGGTTCAGTGACTACTTCATTTGTTTGTAGGAATTGTTCTATTGTGATTTTTGGTAGAGGTTTCGGTATGGATTTAGTGTGCCTACCGTTAGAACAACTTGATATCATCCTTGGAATGAACTGGTTGGAATTCAACCAGGTTCATATCAACTGTTTTGAAAAGACAGATATTTTTCCTGAAGAAGCTAGTGTTGAAGATGTGACTATGTCACTTAAGCAGATGAATTTAGCTGTTAATGATGGCGTTGTGGTGTTTTTGTTGTACTCTTCGACGGAAGCGAAGGGAAAGGCTAAAAGTAATGAATTTCCAGAAGTATTTCCGGAAGACGTTAGTGAATTTCCACCTAAGAGGGAAGTGGAATTTGTTATAGATTTGATTCCTGGAACTAGTCCGGTGTCGATGGCGCCTTATCGCATGTCGGCATCCGAATTGTCTGAATTGAAGAAGCGGTTAGAAGAGTTACTTGAGAAGAAGTTTATCCATCAGAGTGTTTCTCCGTGGCGTGTTCCTGTGTTGTTGGTTAAGAAGAAAGAGGGTTCGATGAGACTGTGTGTTGATTACATGTAGTTGAACAAGGTTATAATCAAGAATCGGTATCCATTTCCGAGGATTGATGATTTTATGGATCAACTGGTTGGGGCTTGTGTGTTCAGCAAGATTGATTTGAGGTCTGGATATCATCAGATTCGTGTGAAGACGGAAGATATTCAGAAAACTGCATTTAGAACGAGGTATGGACATTATGAGTATTCTATTATGTCGTTTGGAGTTACTAATGCACCTGGTGTTTTCATGGAGTATATGAACAGGATATTTCATCCGTATATTGATAAGTTTGTGGTAGTCTTTATTGATGACATTCTGATATATTCGAAGAATGATGAAGAGCATGCAGAACATCTTAGAGTTGTGTTGGAGTTGTTGAAAGAAAAGAAGCTCTATGCGAAGTTGTCCAAGTGTGAATTCTGGTTGAGTGAAGTAAGCTTTGTTGGCCATGTGATTTCCAAGAATGGAATTGTTGTTGATCCTACGAAGGTGGAAGCGGTATCTCAGTGGGATGCGTCGAAGAATGCTTCCGAAATCTGTAGTTTTCTTGGTCTTGCAGGTTACTACAGAAAGTTCATTGAAGGATTTTCATGACTAAGTTGACAAGAAAGGGTCAAGTGTTTGTTTGGGATTCTGAATGTGAGAAAGGTTTCCAAGAGTTGAAGAAGAGGTTGACTAGTGCTCCAATTTTGATTTTTCTGAATCCGGCAGAATCTTTTGTTGTGTACTGTGATGCTTCATTGATGGGATTAGGTGGTGTTTTGATGCAATATAAACAGGTAGTGGCTTATGCTTCGAGACAGCTGAAGATTCATGAAAGGAATTATCCGACTCATGATTTAGAACTAGAAGCTGTGATATTTGTTTTGAAATTATGGAGGCATTATTTGCATGGATCTCGATTCGAGGTATTCAGCGATCATAAGAGTCTGAAGTATCTCTTCGATCAAAAAGAGATCAACATGAGGCAGAGGAGGTGGTTGGAATTTCTAAATGATTATGATTTTGGTTTGAATTACCATCCTAGTAAGGAAAACGTGGTTGCAGATGCATTGAGTAGGAAGTCGTTGCATATGTCTATGTTGATGGTGCGTGAATTGGATTTAGTTAAGCAATTCAGAGACTTGATTTTGGTATGCGAGACTACTTATGAGAGTGTTAAGTTGGGTATGTTGAAGTTGACTAGTGATATTCTTGATGAAATTCGAATTGGGAAGAAATCTGACGCTGGTTTAGTTGATAAATTAACATTAATCAACCAAGGTCAAGGAGGTGAATTCTGAATTAACGAGAATGGTGTTATGAGATTTGGTGATAGAGTTTGTGTTTCGGATATTGCGGAGATTAGGAAGAGTATTCTGGAAGAAGGACATCGTAGTGGATTGAGTATTCATCCCGGTGCTACTAAGATGTATCATGATTTGAAGAAGTTGTTTTGGTGGCCTGGAATGAATAAGGAAATTGTTGAGTTTGTTTATGCTTGTCTGATTTGTCAGAAGTCGAAGATTGAACATCAAAAACCGTCGGGATTGATGGAACCGTTGTTTGTTCCGGATTAGAAATGGGATGACATTTCTATGGATTTTGTGTCTGGTCTACCGAGGACAGTGAATAATTGTGATTCTATCTGGGTTATTGTTGATCGGTTGACGAAGTCTGCTCAGTTTATTCCGGTAAGAATGGATTATCCGATGGAGAAGTTGGCTCAGTTGTATGTTGAGAAGATCGTGAGTTTGCACGGTATTCCTTCTAGTATTGTGTCTGATAGAGATCTGAGGTTTACGTCAAAGTTCTGGATAGGGTTGCAAGAAGCATTGGGCACTAAGTTGAGGTTGAGTTCTGCTTACCATCCGCATACAGATGGTCAGAGAGAGAACGACTCAGTCGTTAGAAGATTTATTGCGAGCTTGTGTGTTGGAAAAAGGTGGAACTTGGGATAGTTACTTACCATTGATTAAATTTATCTACAACAATAGTTTTCATTCGAGTATTGTTATGGATCCATTTGAGGCATTGTATGGTAGGAGATGTAGGACACCATTGTGTTGGTACGAATCTGGAGAAAGTGTTGTGATTGGACCGGAAATTGTCCAACAGACTTCAGAAAAGATTAAGATGACTTAGGAGAAGATGAGAGCTTCTCAGAGTCGTCAGAAGAGTTATCATGATAAGAGGAGGAAGGATCTCGAGTTTAGTGAAGGAGATCATGTGTTTATGCGAGTTACTCCGATGACTGGTATTGGTCGAGCTTTGAAGTCAAAGAAGTTAACTTCGCGCTTTATTGGTCCGTTTCAGATTACGAAGAAAGTTGGAAAAGTTGCTTATCAGATTGCTTTACCGCCGTCGCTGGCGAATTTGCATGATGTCTTCCATGTATCTCAGTTGAGGAAGTACATTGCTGATTCGTCCCATGAGATTCAGGTAGACGATATACAGGTGCGAGATAATTTGACTGTTGAAACGTTGCCTGCGAGAATTGAGGATTGGAAGTTGAAATAGTTGCGAGGTAAAGATATAGCTCTGGTGAAAGTAGCTTGGGGAGGACCAAAAGGTGGAAATGTTACTTGGGAGCTGGAGAGCCAGATGAAATACTCATATCCCGAACTTTTCGTCTAAGGTATGTTTTCGAGGACGAAAACTCTTTTAGTGTGGGAGAGTTGTGACACCCCAATATTTCAATTATTAGATAATTCGAATTTTTAATTAATTATTTTATTAGAAATTTAATTATTGTATTTTTGAGATTTTTGGAATAAAATAGAAGTGAAGTGTTGGTGGTGTTAGGTGTGAAGTGGAGGGTATGAGGAGTAAAAGACTCTACTCATACTAATTATTTTATTATTATTATTTTAGAATAATAAAAGGAATAAAAGAAGGAAAAAGAGGAAAAGAGAAGAATTGAAGGTTTTCATCATACGTAGAATTGAGAAGAGGAGAAAGAAGGATGAAAAGCTAAAGCGTCAGAGTCCGAAGAATTCTCAAAAGGTAATGGGTGATTTTATCCAATTATGATGCCTTGTGGGTTTTGGAATTCGATTGAATAATTGAGTATGTTAGGAAACTTGAATTAGAAATTCTAGGTTTGTAGGATTACCCCTAATGTGTCGAATTATGTGAAATTGAACCGTTAGTATGCTATGGGATTATTGGGAATGAATGAATTCTGCTATATCACATTATGTTGGTGTGTGTTAGATGATTTTGGTGCTTTTGATGCATTAATTCGTAATTGGAATGAAGAGGAAAGTTGGAACACAGTATGTTGTTAAAAGTTGCAGGTTTTTGGTTCTGCAGGTTGCAGGAACCGGTTCTCAGGTGGGAGGAACCGGGTTCCTGGTACAAAAACCAGAGAGGAACAATTCTGAGTCGGTGGGAACCGGTTACTCCTGGGGAGGAACCGGGTTCCCAGTTGAAAAGTTACAGAGAAAATCAATATTTTTAGTGGGAACCGGTTCCCAGTATGGAGGAACCGAGTTCTCCAAAGTAAAATCCAGAGAGCGTGCATTTCAAACTTGTGGGAACCGGGTTCTCCCTGGGAGGAACCGGTTACCACTGTGTTATTTTCAAAAATACTTAAAACTTTAAAAACTTGTATTTTCTAAACCGTAACTCCGATTCGAGTGCCGTTTTGGGAAGTATTCCTTAAATCAAAAATACTATTTTATAAAATGAAGAAAATACTATTTCATGGATTTTATTTTAAAAAGAATCAATTTTCTGATTTGTAAACTAAGGTAATTCTAGAAATGGCGATGAACTGGTTAGAGTTGTTCTGACAGGTTGGGTAAGGATTAATGCTTATGTGTTGTTCCTGGTGTTATTCATGATTGTGTTGTTACCATGTGATGATTGTTGGTGTTGGTTATGCATGGAATATTGTTGTGATATCGTATTCCGTTATTTGAATGTTGCATGCTTTTGATGTGCATGCATATGCATTCTGGTGGAGTTAATTCCCATTGTGTGGAATTGAACTTGCAGAGCCAATACCCGTACCCAGTGGTTTAGTGGTGGTGAGGCTGGACTCGTGTTCCAGTGGTGTATCGGCGAATCGTTGATTAACGTTATGTCTGAGGCAGAAACGGAACAGTGTGTGAATTTAGTTCATGTTTGGTACCACATGCATAGAGTCTTGCATTGCATATGGATTATAACATGATAGGATGGTTCACAGTGTTATAATCTTATTGTTGTTGTTATGTGCATAATGAACTGTATGAATTGTGTTTGTATACTAGAATCTGATTATGCTAATGAAGGTGAAATAATATACTGAATTGTTCTGTTGTTTTTAGAAACGTATAATGCATTTTATATTTCGATGAAATCTCACCCTTACTTTGATGATTTCAGATTGGAGTATTAGCCGCGTAGGAGCTGGTGAGGATGGCTTTTGAGCTATGCATTTATTTATCTGCGTATCAGTGTCATGCTCTGATAGTTGTATCACTGGGGAACGTTTGGCTGAGAGTTTTATTTTATACTCTATTGTTCTTTGATTAATTTTTGGGAATAATTATGAATTAAATTTTATTCTGATTTTGTTGGTATTTTCCGCTGTGTAGAACGTGTATACTGATTTTGATTATTTTAATGAAGTTCTTCAGTGAAGCATGACTACTATTATGATATTTTCTATTTGTATGAATTGTAATACCCTTTATTGCATGTTAACTCTGATTTAATTATAATATTTATGGGGTATTTTAAAAGGGTGTTACACCCCTAATTATGCTAATTTTAAATTAAAATTATCTTATACTTTTTAAAATTGGTCTCCAACAACTTTTAATATAATAACAGTTATAATAATTTTTTATATATTCTTGTTTAAAATTGTTAAAATTGTAAGAGTTCTAATGAAAGATATAAGTTTCACTTCTCTACTTACTGTTTTATTTTATTAAAAGTTGTTGAACATTTTTATGGATTCACTTTATGTTATTCCTACAAAATATTTTTAAATAATTTTATTTTAAAAAGACAAATTTTTAGTAATATAAAATATAAATTATCAAATGGTAGTTCTTGTAGAAAAATATATATTATAATGTCGAAAATGGGAAAAAAATTAACTTTAGAATATAAAATCCGTAAAGAAAGATTTTATAGATATTAAGGTGTTTATAATTTGTTAGATATAAAATAATATAACTTTTGTAAATAAATATCTGATAAGATGATATTTATTTATAATTTGATATTTAAAATAATATAGATATCTAATAAAATGACAGTTAAAAAGATAATACGTAATTTGACCTCACTTTAAATATTTATTTTATTTTAGATATTTAATTATGAATAACTTTTGTTTATAATTAAAAGATGTATTTATAAGAAATAAAAATGTTTTAATTTTTAGTCATTATTATAAATAAAAAGTTAATTATGATTAAATTATTTAATATTATAATTTTTAATATACTTTTTTATTAAATTTAATTAAAATATACTAACGATCTAAAGAAATTTTACAACGTCAGTTAATCACAACCGTTAATTTGTTAGAAATATTTAATTTTTATTTCATTTTTCTAAAAAGTATTATAATTGAGTGGTTGTGATGTAGTGATAGTGTAAATATCTTTACACTGATAGTACATAGCAATACTTTTGTTAAGTGGTTGTGATATAGTGATAGTGTAAAAATATTTAACATTTTATTAAATTTAATAAAAAATATATTATAATAAATTTAATAAATATTTTTATTAAATTTTAAAAAATTAACTCTAATTAATTAAAAAATTTAGTAATCGTGAAAAGTATTTTGTTGTTTATCAATTTGTTCCAAAAGTTTATGTTATTATTTTTTATTTATTTAAACACTAATAGTATAACTAGTAACTACATCCATGTGACTTTACTCCATTAACGACTACCATTTACTTTTCTTCCCCACCACAAATCTTAAAAAACAACATGTAGGTTTTGCATGCCAGTGTGTGCATATATGTATTATTTATTATGATTGTCATTCTGAAACGATTGAATTTCACCTGCATGGATAAATTTCACGTGACACGTTACTTGTACTAAATTCCACCAGCTTTTGTATGTCACACGTATCATATACATGTGACTCAATACTGTGTGCTGATGAGAAGATGATAACACATTCTTAATTTCTCTGCAACAACCACTGAAGTTTTGATCTTTTTGTTGCATAATGCTGCTGGAATACGTACGGCACTACTATTAGACTGTGTTGTGTTACAGATTGGATATCTTTTCAAAAAAGACAAATATCACCTCAGATAAAATTATAAATTAACACAAAACAGAAGAAATTTACAAAGAAGTAGCACTAGTATATTTTGATACTTCATTTTCCCTTCTCTCTCTTTTTTATTTTGTTTTCTTTATTTTGTTTTGTTTTTTGTTTTTTGTTTTTTGTTTTTTGTTTTTTGTTTTTTGTTTTTTGTTTTTTCGTTTTGTTTAGAAATATGTGTGGTGAATGGTTAATTTTTTTTCTTTTTATTTTGAATTTCGTTTTCATTTTCTTCTTAACTTTGTTGTTCCTTTTTGAAATGTTGAATACAATCCATAATTATTCTAGATTAAAATTTATTTTGATTTTGATAGAAAGTACTATAGTCCACTTGTTCCATTTTTGGGGGTTCAGCGTCCTTTCTAGAACTAAAAACTTTTAAAAGCCCAAAGCCCAAACACAGGCATACCAGGTTGTCCAAGTTACCGATTAGTGTCCAAGTTAACAATTTTGGGTGCACTTTTTTAATGTAAAGTGATATAATCTAAGTTATGTACCGCAAGTGCAAAGTTAATTAATTAAATTTTTATAATTGTATAATATACAAGTTAGTTGTATATAAATTGACATATTGTAGATCAATTTTATAATTATTTAGTAATATCAATCATTATTTCTTTATTCTTTCTCTTCTCACTAAAATATGTCTCACGCACTAACAAATTGGTATCACAGTCTTTTAATTCTTAACGGTAAGAATTGAATTTGATGGAGAAAACATATGCAATATCTATTTGGCTTTCATGAAATCCTAAAAGAGATTACTAATGACGTCCATGAACTTGCTGAGAATGTAATTGATGCTCAAAGAATCGCACATAAGGAGGCTAAGAAGAAAGATTACAAGGTTGTGTTCTGCATTCAATAGACGGTAGATTCGGCGAATTTGGTTAAGATCACTCATACTGAATCGGCAAAGGAGGCATGCGAAATTCTTGTAAAGTACAATGAAGGAGGTGAGAAAGTCAAAGTCATCAAATTGTAGACTTTGCTACATCAATATGAATTGTTGCATATTGGAGAAGATGAAAAGATGGCAGGCTATGTGCCGAAGATGCAGAATCGTGTCTATCTCATGAAGGGTTGTGGTTAAACCCTAACTAATGAGATGATAGTTGAAAAGGTAATGCGTACGTTGACCTCTCACTTTGATCATGTTATCGTAGCTCTTCAAGAATCCAACAATTTTGAAACCCTAAAATTGGAAATTTGGTTGGTTCATTGGAGGTACGTGAGATTATTCAAGATTTTATACAAGCACTACAGGCTCAGGCATGGAAGAAGCATGGTGGTTCCAATAAGTTCAAAGGCAGGGGAGACAAGTCTTAGAGCAAGAAGTCTTGACTGAACCCTTAAGAGCATAAGGTCGATGATATGGTTTCTGAACCCTCGAAAAGAGGACAAGGAAACTCCTATCAAAAGGAAAAATAAGAGAAAAAATTTGTTCACTACTATAACTGTGAAAATTAGGGTCACTTGGCTAAGAATTGTTGATACATGAAAGACAAAAGAGCTACAATAGGAAAGAATAAATGAGCAAACCTTCTACGCAAAGACTCAGATGATTCATAGTATTTAATGCTCATGGATGTAGTTGCAGATGAGCATGTCGATTTCAAGATCTGGTTCTTCGACTCAGGCTGCTTAAATCACTTGACTGGTCGAAAAATGTGGTTAGCAAATTTCGACGAGTCGAAGAAGAGCAAAGTCAAACTTGTTGATAATAGCTCGTTGCAAGCAGAAGGTACTATCGACATAGTTATTCAAAGGAGTAAAGGAGAAAAGGCTATGATCAAAGATGTACTATATGTACATGGAATAATGTGAAATATGTTAAGTGTTGGCTAACTGGTCAAAAAATGTTTGTCTGTGGTTATGAAAAATGAAGCTTTGGAACTGTTCGACACTCAAAATTATTTGGTCTTGGAATCTCCTTTGTGGAAGAACAGGAAATTTAAGACCATTATCAGTTCGAATGAGGTACAATGTCTAAAAACTGTTGTCGACCATAAGAATAATTGGTTGGGGCATTTGAGGTTTGACCATAAATTTGAGGTCACTCAATCAACTGATCACTCAACATATGGTAACAGACCTACCAAGTCTTGTGATGTCCGTTAAACTTTATGAAGGTTCCTTAGTAGGGAAGCAATCCCAAAAATATTTCGTTTCGACTATGCTAATGAGATCCTTCTCCATATTCGAAGTTGTACATCCAGATGTGTGTGGCCCTTTTGAGGAGCATACCACTGGTGGAAATAAGTTTTTTTTGTTTATCGATGAGTATATTTGAAAAATCTAGAGATTCAAAATAAGGATAGAGTGTTTGAAATATGTAAGAGATTCAAAATGTGTGTCAAAAACTAAAGTGAAAATAAGATAGGTTATGTGAACATATAGAGGTGATGAATTCACATCCAATATATTTGAGGAGTTCTGTGTAGGACATGGTGTTGATCATGAGGTAATTGATTCGTATATGTCTCAACATAATGAAATAGCAGAAAGAAGAACATGGCCATATTGGATACGACATGATGCCCGTTGAAGCATAAGAATCTGCCGAAATCCTCACGGGGTGAAGTAGTCACCATTGTTGTATATATTATGAACAAGTATCCTATAAAGAAACTAAAGAACAAGGTTTTTGAAGAAGTATGGAGGGGAAAAGACCATCAGTGAGTCATATAACGGTGTTTGGCTCTATATGTTACAAGCATATTCCAGATGCAAGAAGAAGGAAGCTTGATGACAAGAGTGAACATATGATTCTAGTAGAATATCATAAATCTGGATCGTACAGGCTATTTAATACAATAAATGAGAAGCTCCTGATGAGTCGAGATATCGTGATTGATGAAAATTCTTCATGGGATTGGAATTCTAGTGATGCAATTAACAGGCCATTGATGAGCTATGGCTTCGACAAAGAAACTGATGAATTTGAATTCAAGGAAATTTTTTATATTCTATAGTCAAAGTTAGAGTTGAAGCAATTGCTGACATTCCCAACATAGTCGAAATGGAAGAGGGTTTGGCTAGAACAAGCCAAAGACCTCAAAGAACTAGAGTTTGTCTAGAAAGACTTCAAGACTATGAATTGACTGATGATGATGAAATGATACCATATGGAGAATTAGTTCATTTTGTTTTACCTATAGGATTTGAATCAATCAACTATAACGAGGATTTAAAGAATAAACACTGGAAGTCAGCTATGGTCAAATTTCCAACACACATAAAATATATCAAAGTGAAGTGGATGTTCAAGTTGAAGCATAATGTTGATGGGTCAATAGCAAGATAAAATGAAAGATTTATGGTTCAAGGATTATTCAGAGAGCAGGAGTAGACTAATATGAAGTATATGCACCTGTCGAAAGATTAGAGACTATCATATTGGTTGTCGCCTTGGCATGCAAGCAACGATGATTGACATTTCAGTTAGATATGAAATTAGAATTTTGAATGGTACATTAGATGAAGTGGTCTATGTCACAAAAACTCATGGGTTTGTGATCCAGGAGGAAGAAAATAAAGCATCCAAGTTGCGCAAAGCGCTCTATGGCCTTAAGTCGACACCTAGGGCATGGAAAAGAAGATTGACTCATAATTAGTTGAATTAGGATCCGTCAAATGAAAGTCTGAGTATGTCGTCTATGTTCAAGTTGCGGCACAAGATATAACAACCTTATATGTCCATGACTTGTTGGTAACTGGAAATAGTTTGGAGATCTTGTCTAAGTTCAAAAATTCGATGATGAAGGAATTTGAAATGTCGAATCTGGGAAACTTGTCTTATTTCCTAGGCATGCAATTTCAAATGTCAAAGTAAGGTATGGTGTTACATCAAAGGAAGTATGTTAAAGAAATAATCGAGAGATTGAGGATGGATGATTTGACTTATACATCTTCTCTTGTCGAGCCAAATTTGAAGTTGGAGAAGCATGGAGAGGAAGACAAAGGCGATGTCACTTTATTTAAAAAAAAATGTTAAATCTCTGAGATATGTGTGCAACAGTTAACTTGATATATATTTTGCAGTTGGATTAGTGATTAGAGTCTTGAGTGAACCAAGTGTCTAACCCATGAAGGCTACAAGGAGAGTTCTGAAATACTTAAAATGATTGATAAACTATGTAATTCTATATCGAGGATATTTTGAAAGCAAATAAGCTACAATTACTTTCTATTCATATGATGAGTAGTGTGGAGATAAGGAAGATCATGAACGGAAATATTGATACAAGGGGCAACGAAAAAATAAAACTTTACCTTTAGTTGATCCTTACGAATGATGCATGATTAGTGATAGAACAGTTACCTCTTGAAGTGATCAACAACTTTTGATTCAGATTCAGATGAATGGTCAACAACGCATCTACTTAATTCACATGAACATAGTGTCTTTAATCTTAGTGTTAGATGTTATAAATGAATATTACCTCATGAGCAAGAATCGATACCTGGAAGTGCCTGAAACTTGATGGAATTTGGAACTCGAAGGTGCGAGTTTGCTATAAATTTTTTAGCACAAACCCTAGCTTTATGGCTGCAAGAACCCGTCCTCTTGATGTCTGAACTTGTAGTGTATAGATAGGGCATGAGAATTAGGTCAAGACTTGAATGAAAAATATATTCTTTCAATGGAGAATATTTGATTGAGAAATTTTATCAAAACATTCCAAATTTGTCTCAACCTTGTATTAACCACATCCATGCATTTTTGACAGCTTGCATAGCCTTCCTTGGACCTCAAGACAATCATAAAATAAGCCCATACGACTTGCTTCTTTATTTTGCATTTTATTTTAATTAATTTTGAATTTTAGTGATTTAATTCAAAAATAAATAAAACGAATGACAAGGCGGTGTGTAATTGGTCTTGGAGATCATAGATAGTCTTAAGAACAAGTTTGGATCACAAAAACTTAGGCCCATTTGGAAAAAAATTGATTTTGCGGAGTATTTCCCTTCATGCACTTCTTCAAATTTCCCAAACTTGTACAAGTTGTATCTTGCTCGATTTTCAACATTTTAAAGTGACATGAAGTTGTATAGAATTAAATTCTCTTTAAAATGAGCTTTGGTGGAAACATTTTGGATAAAGTATGTGAAAGTTATGCCTGGTCAAAGTTCTGTTGACTTTTTGTCAAGAAACCCTAATTTGGAAACTTTGACTTTTGACCAAATCTTGAGTTTTCTTGATGAATCATGATCAACCCTTGATCAAATGATGAATGTGACTTCAAAATCTTGATGTTGACCAAAAATGATGAAGTTTGACTGTATGTTGACCATAGTTGACTTTGTCCAATACAACTGATTTTCAACCATCTGAGCAATTGACTGAGCCAACTTGAGCTGTGAAGCTTAAAACTTGATATGGTGATACATTGGGACATATAAGGAGGTATGATGACCACTTGAAGCATTAGAACTCATTTTTTACTTGAGAGAATCAAAATCCTAGTTGTGGGTTGATTGCTTAGGAGAGGGTTCATCTAGTCAACCCTTGAGAAATTCTTGAGTATGGAGATGTGGAGTATCTTGAGAAATAAGAGAGAAAATTTTGGGGTATAACAGACTCACTGATAGTTGTTTTCCACTGTAAATTTATTTAGGGGCCTTATTCTTAAATGTCTTGGTAGGGCATCTGTTCAGAATATAAACTCCACTTGAAACAGCTTTTCTCCATAAAGATTTTGGCAAATTATTCTATTTTAGAATCCATCTAGTCATATCCAATATGGATCTGTTTCTTATTTCTGCAATTCCATTATATTGAGGAATATAAGGAGCACTTATCTAATAATTGACACAATGTTCTACACATAAATCTTCAAACATATTGGATGTGTATTCACCACCTCCATCTGTTCGTAGAACTTTGATCTTCTTCTCACTCTGGTTTTCGACAATTATCTTGAATCTTAAAAAGATTTCAAATACTTTTTCCTTTCACTTGACTATATAGATCCTGAGATTTTGAATAAACTCATTGACAAACGAATCAAAATATATGTTTCCACCAATAATATGCTCTTTGAACGGGCCACCTACATCTGAATGTACCACTTCGAGTATGCAAGATGATTTCATTAGCATAGTCAAAATGAAAGAATTTATGGATTGCTTTCCAACTAAAAAAACTTCAAGAGTTTGTTAGGCATCACAAGGCTTAGTATTTCATTTACCATCTCTTGAGTAATCAGTTGATTGTCTGATTGAAAGTTCAAATGTCCAAACTTCAAATGCGACAACCAACTATCCTTTTTGGGCGACAATAGTTTTTAGACATTGTACTTCAGTCTAACTGATCATAGTCTTAAATTTCTTATTCTTTGACAGAGGATATTTCAAGACCAAATTATTCCTGGTGTCAAACAATTTTAAAGATCCATTTTTCATGACAATTGAGAAACCTTTTTCGACCACTTATCCAACACTTAGCAAGTTTTACTTCACTCCAGGTACATAGAGCACATATTCAATCATAAATTTCCTTTCATTTCTCATTTTAAAACTATGTTGTCAGTACCTTATACTTACAACGAACTACTATCAGCAATAGAGCGCGCTAAGTCGGCTCAATCGTGCTAAGCACGCTTCACTAGTAGCAGAAAAAATAGAACAACCACTTACAGTACAAAACTAACCTCCACAATCACCTACATTTCTCTCATTTACACATCTAAACGGAATTTTACAACACATACACGCTTCCACAAGCTAAACACGACAAGCTTGCGGAAAACACAAATTGACATAACAAAACAATCGGTTGAAAGTGAATTAGCAAGTTGAAAAGTGAATATTTGAAATTTAAAACATGTCCTATTTCAATGTTAAAACACAACTCACCATATACAGCAACAAATACAAACAAAACATGCTTGTTTTACGTCGTAAGCTCGACGCCTTATTGTGCGAGCTTGTAACCTCCTCTCATCATGCCATGATATTGTCACACCACACAAACCTAGAGAATGTGTCCTAACAACCACACAGCAAACATTTCGAAAATGAGATAATTCAAAACAATATGTGAAAACAAAGAAAACACATATATGTACAAGTATGCAAAGTAAACAAACTACATGTATAAGTAAACAAACTCAATTATGTACAAACTAAATGTATTTACAAACAAATTCTGGATTATTCAACTGAATATCAACAAAAGAATAGATAAGTGCCACAAATTATATACAACAAATGCTGACATTTTGGCACTTATTAGTACTCCCCATAAATTTTTAAATCCTATTAATGAGAATTCTAATGGAAGCTAAGTTATCCAAGGCTGAATAGTGTCAAAGTAGGTAAGACTAGTTAAATTTAATCGATGAGGAAAGGATGATGGCCTATGTCATGGCCAATTATATCAAAAAATAATGACGCAGACATTCAACAAAAGGGTTTTATCTTGTGAATTCAGATAAGTAGACCTAGTGCTTAAAATGATCTTGTCTTTTTAACTCGGTTTTAGGGAAAGATGACTCCTAATTTTGAAGGTCCATACGTAGTTAAAACAACCTTTTCTGGCGGTGCAATGACTCTTATGAATATGGATGGTGAGGAGTTCCCACGGCTTGTGAATGCCGAAACAATCAAGAAATACTTTGTATAAAAATGTTAAATGAACAACTCACTAAGTTGAAAACCCGAGAGGGTGACTTAGGCAAAAATAAGCATCTCGGTGGACTGAAAACATGAAGGGCGGTTCAGGAAAAAACTTAGAGGCATAAAAAAAAAACATATCCCGGTAGATTGATAACCTGAAAAGGAAATCCGTAACGCCCTGTTTTAATTAATATTATATTATATTAATATTTTTGAATTACCGATTGATACTTATTTTGCGACGAGATTAAATATATTAATCAATATATATATGATAATATATTTGGCGACGTTTCGATTCGGTCCGGTAAAATATTATTCAGATCCAATATTTAATTCCCGGAATTGTTTTAATTGAATGGAATTAATAATATGGGTAGATATTATTAGTGTGTTAATTTATAAGAATAGATGGGGGTGTGAGGATTAACTGATGAGATTTGAGTTTTCACCCTTGTTGCTAGTAAGATTGCATATAAACTATTTCTCCTCATTTTCCTTCCATCCAATATACCAAAACCAAACATAGAACTTGGAAGCTAGTAAGAAAACAAGTTATAAAAACCATTTTCCTTTCCTTTTCTTCCCATTTGGAAAACAAGCCAAACTTGGCCTTAGAGAGAAGAAGAGAGGGTTTTGGAAAGAAGAAGAAGAAGAAGAAGGAGAGAAGAAGAGCAAGAGAGCAAGAGAGGAAGCTTGAGGTTGAGCTTTATAGAATCTTCATGGATCATCCAACTAGAGGTAAGGGGTTTGATTCTCCATCTCATATTGTTAGGTTTTGATAGATGTATTTTGGATTTGGGGGTGAAATTGATAGTTGATTTATAGGGTTTTGTGGGTTGATTGTTGGATTGGTTTAGAAGAGTTGGATTAGGAGTATGGTTTGTGGATGTATTAGGTGCTAGCTTCTAGGATTAAGAGTATTGAAATGGGAAAGAAAACCATGGTAGAAGAATGAGGAAAACTCAAAAAGATGAAGTTTTCACGCAGGTCCATTAACACGGGCCGTGTTGATTAACACGGGCCGTGTTGATTAACACGGGCCGTGTTGATTAACACGGCCGTGTTTCCCTCTTGTTTAAGATTTTTGGCTAGTGCAGGCCAATCAACACGGGCCGTGTTGATGCAGACGGGTGCCCGTGTTGATTCACTGTCTTGAGTGATTTTTGCACGTTCTGATGGCTTTTCAACACGGGCCGTGTTGATGCACACGGGGGCCCGTGTTGATGCTCCTGTAGCCTCCAAAATTATGATTTTTCGCGTTTCCTTTGGGACCCGATTGTGTTCCGATTTTCCGATTTCGGTAAATTCGATGACGGAACAAGTTGCTCCGAATTCAATGAAAATTGATGTGCTAGCTAAGTTTGACGTGTAGAACTTAGTGGTGAGGTTAGTTTTTAGAAGTTGCGAGTTTTGCAAGATGACTCGAAATAGGTTAATTACGGTTCAATGGAATCAGATTTCGTTTCAGTGGATTTAGGACACGTATGGACGATCCGATTGCGATGTTGACGATTAGGAATAATGTCGGTAATCAAGAATGGTTTTCACGACGATTATAGGTGTTTGACTATTTTCCCGTTTTTAGAATTTAGTGAAGTAATTAATAATGATGCGGTGTGAATAAACGTAAGAATTGCGACGGTGTATTATTTAGTGAATACTTGTTGATTATGCGATGCGAGGTTATATGTCTTTGTACATGATAATGTGATGATTATATTGATGTTATTAATAAATGCTTCTGATTTGTGAATGCATGATTTTGATGATGATGAGTTATATGTGACATTTTGCATAATGCAATTATGATGCGATGATATATTTATCTTGTTTTGGATAAATTATGGCGATGTGGGCTTTATGCCAATTTGGATGAGCGATGATGATGTTTTTGTGTTGTGTTGTTTTATTGTCGAGTCACATACATTGCATAAGCGAAGAGGGCTTTTATGCTGCGAAGAGGCTTTTATGCCAGCGATGATGGCTTTTATGCGGCGAAGATCGGCTTTATGCCAAGTGTCCCTAATTACGGACAAAGCGATGGGTACCACATGCATAACATAGTCGTGTCTCATGGAGTCGGTTATGTTTATGTTTGAGTTGTTTGGCGTTGGGTTTTTGTTGATTGATGGATTATATTGAATTGCGATGATATATGATATGATGATGTTGTGATGATGTTGTGATGATGGGCATTATGCCAAAAGCGATGATGGGCTTTATGCCAAAAGCGAAGATGGGCTTTAGCCAATTTGTGATGATTTGTTTGTGTTGCTTATATTATTAGCATTTAATGTTATTGGTTGATGTTGTTGCTTAAGACTGCCGTGTTAATTAGTGATGTGTTAGCTCGTGACGATTTCGTGGTGATGGAAGTTTATGTGTTGTTGTGACGTTTATGCCGATGAGGTTAGTGTGATAAGGTGTAGATTATACACAATAGGATGACTAGTGAAGTAAGTGAGTTTTGATTATGTGTTGGAATTGCACTTATTAATCTATACCCTTATAATTCTGACACTATATATATATATATATATATATATATATATATATATATATATATATATATTATCATGCCTTTAATTATATGTTTTGGAGTATCTCACCCTTTACTTGTTTTTTACCTATATATTGGTAACGTGCAGGTTATGAAGATGAAGTTTATTAGTGTTAGTTAGTCGGTGTCGCTACGATCGTAGCTCGGGAAATATTTATGTTGTCTTGTTGTTGTTCTTTTGTTGTTTTCCTTTGTAAATAAGAATCATACTTTATGAAAATATGATTTATTAAGGAAGTTCTTGAAGAAGATGTTTTGAGGTTTTGAATCAATTTATGTTTTCCGGCGATGCTATGTATCCGAGATTTATACTTTAAAGCAAACTGTTTAAAGTGATTTGATTTTGATGGTGTGACGCCTCAGTATTTAATTGATGAAATTTTAAATTACTCTGATTTTTGTATATAAAACCTTGGGTAGATTTGGGGTGTTACAAAATCTAGGAAAAAGTTAAGGATCTTTATGACGAGTAACTACATCAGGCCAGACTCGATGTTCTTGAAGCAATTGCAAAGGCTCATCAAATCATCTGTGACGAAGCTTGAACACAATTGGGATTCAAAGTTGATATAGAGGATAGGAATTACTAATTCAATATGACCTTTCTGGTATAATTACCATTTTTCAACTTTGTAATGATCCATGAGGTTACTCCATTTGTGAACTACCATTCTATTAAATAAAATTCGAGCATTTTCCCATTTGTTTACAACTCTTATCTTATTTTTCTTTCTTAAACTTTGCGAAAATTCTTTTGTTCTTGATAATTATTTTGAAACAAAATGTTTATAAAATTTTTTATATAGAAACCTAAATTTTCATATGGTTATTGGATACAGAAGGAATTAACGAAGGTTATCCCAGGACATGGTTAGGTTATGAAATATGAAACTGAAGAAGCAGAGTGTTTGTGAGGACTTTTTGGATGAAACTAATTTCATCAGTTGGTCTTTCAGGAAGATTATTACATCTCCTCATTCAAAGAGTGAACTTTGGGTTTTCCTCCCAAGAAGTATTATCCTCTCCCCAGAGATTCAAGTCTGGAAGAATAACTTTGTTCCACTAGTGGGTTTTTTTTGCATCCATGGTGATGATTCCATCTTATTGAGATTGGATGAGAGATTGGTTGTTCCCTGGTGATGTTTGTCCTCCCAAGTGTTATCATCTGTTTAACTTTAGATTTGTTTTGTCAGCATATACATGACATTGATTCATTAATTCATACTTGTATCATTCATGCACATTCATATTTCTAGATGTTCTTGAGTATGCTTATTTCGGTAGTGTATATCCCCAAGTAGTGTACTTTCCTTCTCTAATGATGTCTTTACTCCCTCCAATAGAGTGTCAAATATAGGTAGAAAGGTGTATATTCCTTTTTATTCCCCATTGAGTTTTTCCTCATGGATGAATTTTGCTTTTGCTTTCCTTTCCATCTCTAGATACGATAAATTCCCAGTTGAATTTATTCCTAATTGGCAAGAGTCTTGTTTAACTGACTCTCTCCAGCTTATTCCTGGATTGAACCTTATCTCTAACAAATATTTTTGTTTAGATCTCTCTAGGAAGAAAACCTTAGATTGAGAGTGCATTTATTTTTCACATGTGAAGACTTTATCTCATCAACAATAGTACGTTACAAATTTCCCTCCATCAAAATGGCGTCCCTTCAGAAATTCCAATTAAAGGAGAACCTTGCATATGAAATTATTTTTATTTGAATAAATTTATCCCGCAAGTTAACCTACCCTCATTTCTTGTAATCCCCTGTGAAGTCATTGGTTTTCGACAAGTTATTAACTTTTTAAGTAGAATACAAGATTAAAGAAGAAACTGAGATTCGTTTGTCATGGGGAGGTATATTACTGTCCTTTTTGAGTAAAAGACTTGATTAAATAAGAAACTTAGACCTGTTTGTCATGGGGAGTTTATTATTACCCTTTTCAATTAGAAGACTTGATTAAATAAGAGACCGAGTCCCATTCGTCGTTGGAAGGTTTATTATTATCCTTTTCAAGTATAAGACTTGATTAAAGAAGATACCGAGACCCGCTCTTCGTGGGAGGTTTATTATTACTCTTTTAAGTAGAAGATTTGATTAAATACGAAATTGAGACCCGTTTGTTGTGGGGAGGTATATTATTACCCTTTTCAAGTAGAAGACTTGATTAATGAAGAAATTGAGACTCGTTTGTTGTTGGAGGTTTATTATTACCCTTTTCAAGTGGAAGACTTAACTAAAGAAGAAGCTCATACTCGTTCGTGTGGGGAGGTTTATTACCCTTCAATGGAAGTTTGAATTTCAAAAGAAGATTTACTCAAAATGTGGGTATTCAGAAAAATTTTATTTTTATCCCTCTACTTTCTGTAAAAGTTAGCGGTTTACCTTCGATAAATATTTTTTATTTTTTTATTTTCGCGAACTTTAGTATGCGTTGGTATATCATATATTCCTTTACTGTCACTAAACATTGGTGTGCTCCTTACCTCTAATAAAATAAGGTATTTTTCAAGAGATATGTTTTTCTTTTACTGGATCATCATTTAAATCTTTTCCCTAGTAAGTTGGATTCCTCTCCCTAAGTGGACTTGGTTATCTGATTGTTGTGTCTTCCCCTCATAGAAGTTTGAGTCTTGCATTCATATTATATAATCAAACATTTTTGTGGCATCTTAGGGGCAAAAATTGTGCGTTTTTATTTAAGTATCTCATATCGCGTCGAGACGAAGATTTCAATCTTTTACCTACAATTGAAAGAAACTAAAATAGGGACATCTTTTGCACCCTAATTTTTTACCTAATATCCCACCTATATTTGTATTACATCAAGAGATCATCTCACTCATTTTTGAATTATTAACCTCATGGAGATATAAGTTTTGTTTGCTTGTTCGTTCCTTTTAATATATAGGTGTGTGGAATCAAGGAGTCTAAGTGATTGAAAAATCAATGATCCTCAGATATCAAGCTCCTCATTCATTCATTCATAACATCAAGATATCAATATCTTCATCACAACTCCAACATGATAAGGTTTCATCAATGACTTGAGGGAAATTAGGGCTTTCGCTCATCAGATGATAAATCAAGGATTAGGATTTGAGATCTTCAATATTGTATCACTCAAGGCTTCATCATGTAACCATGTAATAAACTTTAAGGAGGTCTTAACATTGTAAGGTTTGCATCATGATCAAGAGTTTTCATTGAAATTGGAAAAGTTGAGTTCATCTTATACAAAGTCAACTACTCAAAGTCAAACTTTAACTTTTGAAATTTCATATCAAATATGGACTTCTCAAGACAAATTTCATCAAAGTAAGGTTGATGAGTGAGTTTGATCAAGAAAAATCAAGAAGTTTTAGTTAACTTGCAAAAAGGGTAAAATTAAAAATGATGAAAATTCACTGAGTGTCAAAAAGATGTGTTCAAAGTACATGACTTCTCAAGCTTGTAACTTACAATCCAAGCAACCATTTTTCATGCCCAAAATATCAAGTTGAAGGTCTTGCTTCATAGTACAACTTTTCCATATGAAGTAAAGTTCAAAAAGTGCATGGATAAAGAGATATTAGTTGATCAAGAAGGCACCATAAAGTTGTTAAAATGTCCAAAGACGTAGAAAATTATCTAAGTGTTTTCAGTTTAAAATACCATTTTTGAAAGGCATTTTCCACGAAGATCCCAATTGATTCAAGCCAAGTGATCAACATGAAAGTTCTAGAGTATGCTCTCATCTTTCCAATAAAGTCCAAGAGCGCAAATTTATCATACTTCAGCTAGGAGTTTCAAAGAGATAAAGATGGCATGCCAAGTTTGCATTAGTGGTCCATTTTTTGTGACAAGCTTCATAGCAAATCCAAAACCTAAGTTGTGAGTGCAACTTCACCATTATAGGTTTTTCATGATGTAAAACCTAGGAAAACTTAGCATTTTTGTATTTTGGATGGTATCTCTATGTGATGTGGTACCCCCTTGCATTATAGGTCTTAGGAATCATTTAAAACAAGTTTAAAATTGGTCCCAGTCATGAAAATCAGTTTCTGCACAAATACATGTTTATGTGTCGACCTGAAATTTGTACGTGTCGACACATATGAATTATGCACCAACACATATGCTTAAATATTAAAGCCTTCAACATTTCTGATTTAAACCATAGGCACATATTGTTTTGCCCATTTTCAAATATTAAACAATTAAAGAAAATTAAAACAAAATCAAATAATAAATGAAAAACAAAAAAGAAAGAAGAAATGAAACCAGCGGTGCAAAATGGAAACATATGTGTATGTGTGTAGCAATTCAAATCAGTTCAAAGCCCAATCCTGTAAGCCCACTTCCCATTTATTTAAACAAAAGTTAAACAGAAACACCAAAAAAGCCAGCACTGGATCAAAGGAGGGCGTGGGAAGCAAGGAAACATATACCAAAACACTTCAACCCAATCTTATTTCCATCTATTTAAAATATTTTTAGAATAAAACAAAATTTAAAATGAAACAAAATAATGCCATTGACCAATCAAAATGCGCCAACACTTATTTTCAATTAAAATTAATGGGGCCAAGACCACGTCAACCTTCACGTTCGTCAAAAACTTAGGTCACCGTGTCGGTCTCCCCAGGCGGAAGCGACAATGGTTTTTCTCAGAAACATCAAAATAAAACAACATCTCACACAAAATTCATTAGTGAATCTAAATATCATTGTCATTTTCATTAGTTCTAACAAAATCATCATGAAATCAAGAAAATATGACACAAATTCTAACATTTAGGTCTCAATTTTCACCAAGAAAACATCAACCAATTGCCTAATTATTTAGGACTTCAACACCCAAGCATGTCATAGAGTAATATAGTGACATAAATGAGATGAAATGGTAGTGATATAACTGAAAATGAAGTGTGAGAAATATTACTGATCAGAGACTATCTGATGCGTCTTCTTAACCATGCAAATGATGGGGAAATTATACATTAAGCTTCCTTGAACCTTCAGAAATACATTACTAGGTCTTAGAAATACTTGAATCTTGATGTAGTTCCTCAACCAAGTCCAACTAATTGATGAAGAAGATGAAGTTAGATAGCTTAAAAGGATGGATCCAGATTCCAGATAAGATTTAATGAATATAGAAGCTAGAATGTGATGTGTAGATGATGAATGACACATGAGTTCACAGAAAACTCCTAGGAATTGAAGGATTCGAAAGTTGAAACTTGAGATGAGATGAGATTTTCATATATATGTAAAAACTAGTCAATGAAGGTTTGGAGGGAACTTGAATTTATAGTGAGGTTCATTTAGGTTAAGAAGCAAGGTTGGACCAGTCTCATGGCTTGGAATTTGTTAGAGCATGGTTTAGTGTATGTTAGCATGAAAATGCACATGGGATGGCTGCTTCGGATGGAGGTTTGGTGCAAATATTTTTGGCTTGTTTAGAGGTTCAGAAGTTTGTTATTCGTGTGAGAGAGTGAGCTGGCAGAATAAAATTTTGTGGACAATTTTATTCATAATTCTCACTTTTCCATTTTTGGCAAAAATAGCATGCTTTTGTCATTTGCATGAGAAATATGTTTGTGCAATTAAGGAAATGGTTGAACAATCATCAGATGCACGGGCCATGATTAAATGGTAAGGTATGAGCATGAGGTAATGAACAAGTTATCTTGCACTGGTTTTGACATATTTTGCAATGTTGTGATATTTGATAATGCAAGCCCACGAAGGTTACTTTAACTTTGTTTATCTCTGTGGGTAATGAATCAAATGACCCAAAAATGGTACCAAATGAAAGGTCTCATGAGATACAACAAGTTTTATGTGGAAAATAACTTGATAATATGACCATATGATGAGATATCTTGGGGAAAAGTCAAGCTCTTGAAAATTGGCTACACACTTAAAAAAATTCTGCATTTTGTCACCTTCAAACAACCTTTCGCTTCTACTTTAGCATCAAATTCCAAATCTCTAAAGAAATCTTTTAGACTCAAACTTTCCTTCATGATATATTATCAAATGCACTATTTGATTGCAAATATCAAGTGTAAAAAATAGTTTCTTAGATTGATCATAAATTGATTGGAAAGTCATGCACAAGAACAAGTGTTCAACGCTTAGAAAAATTTCTAAGTCTTTGCCGTTTGCAAAAATTTGAATCCTCAATGTTGTGAAACACGATACCTTTTAAAAAAGTATAATTTTTTTTGTATGATCAAGAAACAACTAGGATAGAAAAATAAAGAACACGAAGAACAACAAGAATTGATTATTAACTGTTATTCTTTACTTTCTCTTAAATCAAGATTACAAGTACACAAGAATAACAAATAACCCTCTCACCCTAAATTAGGATTTGCAGTATGCAATGATGAGAGAATTGTATGCTATTTATAATAAATTTGACATACTAAACTAATGAGAATTTATAAAAATACTCATTACAAGATAACTTAGGGTACAAGCTAACTTAAACAATTGGACATAACAAACAGGCCCAATTCGAAATACTAACAACCCTAACATTTCTTTGACAACTACAAACTAGAAAAAACTTCGACTACAACATGTAGTTCTTCAACAACAACATAAGAGAAATCTTCGACGGTATACTAAACTCTGTCGAACCATCAAACCAAGAAGCTACATTCGACCCAATAGAGTTCGATATAATAGCTCACACTCAACTTTAGCACCTCATTTCAAGCAACTAAGGAAGAATTTTGAACTAAAATATTATATCACCATGTTGTATCAAATTCAAGCTTCAAAGGAAGTCAGTGTTTGCTAATTTTTAATGCTTGTGTCAACCACAATAAGCTTGTAAAGTTGACCAAATGAACATGACCTTTGGCACTTAGAAAAAATTGTCAAAACCATCAATTTTGCAATCCTTTCATATTTGCTTGATTTTACTGATTTCTCTTGATGAAATTCAACCAACTTATACACTTTCACGAATCTTGACTTGAGAAGTCCAAGGTTGACCAAAAATCTCAAAAGTAAAAACTTTGACTTTGAGCATTTGTTGTCTTTTTCACAAATGAATCAAACCATTTTAAATAATACTCTGAATCAATTTGAATCACTTTCAGAATGCCAATAAAATGCACCAAGATCCCTTGAATCATGCCTCAAACACAAGAATCAAGTTTTTAGTAAAAAAGTCAAACTCAAGCTGACTTTGACCAAAACCCTAATTTTGAGCATATGATGATTAGAAACTTGTGTTCAACCCTTGAAGACTTTGTATGTTGATCCAAAGGTAGATGAAACCCTAGAATTTTGAGATGAGTTAATAGAATAATCTTTAGGTGTTAAGGACCAACAAAAACCCTAGCTCAAATCAAACCTCAGTTGACAACTTGACGAAACCTTAACTCGATGCTCCTGAGAACACTTGAAGTAGATGGTGAACTTGTAATTTGATGAGGAGATAATCATGATTATGAGAACTCACTTCTTTCCTTAACTTGAGTGTGATAGTCATATGAATCAATCTTTGAAATAAGGTAAACCCAAATCACAAGAAATCATTGATCCCATGTCTTAAAAAACCAATGATATGCATGGTTGTGTTTTTCATGACCTAATGGAAGATTCATATGAATGATGAAACAAAAACCAATTAGGGTTAGAACCAATATGGAAAATTTTGGGGTACAATACACGGTCGTGTCTGGTCTATAATGTTTTGGCACTTTATCTTTGAGTGATTTTACTAACTTTGTGCATCTTGATCTTGCATCAAATACAAACTCCAACCCAGCCAATACATAACATATATAGAATGATGCATAGGTTAAAAAATTTATTGTAACATCTACATGAAATTTACCATGATCAAGTAATTACAAACATTTCAACAATCACAAACACTTCTACAATTACAAACCATTGTTTAAACTCAATCTAATGAGTGTTCATTCCAACACATGTTAGGACTAGGATTTGAATATACAACATATTTCACACAACAAAACATGATCAAGTAACCACAAACATAATTTTCAACCAAGCAAACATTTGGTCATGATAACAAAATCCTCATCCCTCACGCTTTTCCTAAATTTGGCGCTAATTCCCTTAATCATACCTATATAAATCCTATTTTTTAAGGGTCAAAACCTGATTTTGAAGGTGGAAAGATGAAAACGATGACGATCAATGCTTGTTATTAAAGATCCCTCTTTAAGAAACATTCAAGACATCACACGTGCAAGAAAAATGGTGTTTGACCAAAGCTTATTGCTCTCCTCCTTCTTCAAGAAATTTCCTTCCTCTCTCTCTAAGATTTTTTTCTCAAATATTAATTGTTAGAGAGATAAATAAAGTTAGAAAATGAGGATTTCAACTTGCAATTTGGCTTATATAGTATTCATAGGAAACATACATTTTACCTTTGTGGTTTATATAGTTTTACTAATGATGACAACCTCTTTTTAATTAGGGTTTTTATGACTAGATTGAGTAACACCCTATATAATATATGTCTAGAATATACATTATACAGAGTATTAATTGGTACTGATATAATCATAAGTTCCTAACGACATCTTTATATATATGTCGATAACAAAAAATACAATACATGGTACATGTCATACAATAATGCCTAAAAATAAAAACTAAGATCTAAGTACAATATCCATCATTGTACAAAATACACAACGGAAGATTATGAACTCAAATCCCTGAAACATCATCCATCAGTTCCCTTTTTTCCTTTAACCTGCAAGAACCTGAAAAACAACAATAATGATGGGGTGAGATAATAATCTCAGTGAGTCCCCATATCCTATGGGTCCACTCGGCTCTACAGGGTTTTCTACCTGATTTCTAACTCAAGTATTCACCTTTCGTTACTTGTGCATCACTCGCAGCATGTAACTAGGACTTGAGTAACTAAGGGATAATCACAATGTATGGAAACATGTCACTTTAGTGCATCCACTCAATAAATCACTATTCAGATTCACGAAACATCGATCCTCGATCGGGCCTACGTCTAGTTTAAGCTCGGTTCATGCATGCTCGTATGATTCGAATTTCATGTGGATATCATGTTTCCCATGGAACTCGAACCCACTTAAGAAACCGTCACTCGTATGGGACTCGAACCCACTTTGAGTATCTTTCACTGTATGGGACTCGAACCCACTTAGGTGTCCTAGTCTCTATGGGACTCGAACCCACTTATGAGACAACCTCCTCTATAGGATCAAACCATTTATGAGGTACGAATCATGGGTGCCGCATTCCCAACTTTTACTTTACGTAAGTATCGCACTTGGGAAGTGCACAATCAAGGGAAAACTCTGACTACGTGATTAGTTTCATCAAATACTCGTGATTCTTGTCATCAATTACTAGGTGATCTCTTTCACCAATTCATTAGGTAGCCATATCTACTGATTCTCATATGATTCCACATGTTCCATACCAGGCATATTCATTATTCGAGTGAATACTTGACTATGATACACACCGAGGTACCATTAATCCAAGTTTCACCATTTAAGACATTATCATAACATATATTATCTTTCTAATGCATTCACCTACTTTTACTTGTTAGAACAAAGTTTGTTTCTAATAATATATTAAATGTTTTGATGAATAAATATGATATTTGTTAGAACAAAATTTATTCCTAAAAATATATTAAAAGTTTTAATAAGAACAAGCAAAATAAATTTTTGTATAATTGAATATGATACTCTAATGTATACAATGCTTTATTTCAGAAGGTGCTCTGACTCTAGTGCAAAAGTGGAAAATATCATGCTGAGCAGAAGATGACGTTAGAAGTTCTAATGAGAAAAGAACTTCTGGACAAAGCAAGCTAAAAAGAAGTGTTGGAAGAAAGACGCTGTAGATGTTTAAAAAGATAAAACAAGCTGCTAACAGAAGCACGCTTTAGAAGTTCTGGGCGAGAACTTCTGGAAGACACGCTACCTAGAAAGCATCTGAAGTAAAAGAATTAAATACAACTTCTGATGGAAGCTAGCAAAGTGCAACCTCTGATGAAAAGCACCAACATATGTTCTGAATAGAACATGTATAACTAGGCTTACAGAAGATGAAATATTAGAAGAACTTATGGTCAAGCACAACACAGAAGCAGAAGCAAGTGCAACATAGAAGTAGAAGCTAGCACAGAAGCAGATGCTAGCACAACACAGCACGGAAACATAAGCAAGCATAGCGCCGAAACAAGAAGCGAAGCAAGCATAGCGCGACTTACGCAAGCAACACGGTAGCAAGCATAGCTCGACGATAGAAGCAAGAATAGAAGACTTCTGATAGAAGTAAGAACAACAAGCTTCTGATAGAAGCAAGATCAGCAAACTTCTGATAGAAGCAAGAACAACAAACTTCTGATAGAAGCAAAGATAGCGCAACTTCTGATAGAAACAAGATTAGCAAACTTCTGATAGAAGCAAGAACCAAAAAAACTTCTGATAGAAGCAAGAAAAGTGCAACTTCTGATGGAAGCAAGAACAGCAAACTTCTGATAGAAGTAAACTCTAACAGAAGCAAGCAAAGTAAACTTTTGATGGAAGCACCAACAGAAGTTCTGATGAGCAAATATCTAGAAGATCCTTTATATTTGAACGTTATCCTCTAAAGGACAAAAACTGCCAGTAACGTTAACATGAGCGAAGAAGAAGACAAAAATACTTGATTAAGTCCAACTTCCAAGGGTTATTCAACAAAGCAAAATCACGTGAAGATGGAAGCTGAGTAGAAACGCGTGAAAGGCTACAGTAAAGTAATTATTACACTTTTCCTTAATTCATGGCATGCTCTAGCAACAGTTAGATTTCAGGAAAGCTTTATTTAAGGAATTCATTTCAAAGGAGAATCACAACACACAAGAACTACACAACAACTCACGCTATCTAAAGATCAACATTATTTTTCACAAAGTATTTTTCAACAACATCTTCTAGCAACCTACAAAAAGCCATTTCTAAGTAAACTCACGCTACCAAATAAAAATTCATATTTTTTTAAAATAGTTTACTATTCCATTGAGCTTAATTTTTGTGTAAACTTCACTTAGTGAAGAATAGCTTTTCTAGAAGCACGTTTGTACACATTCAGTCAGAAGTTAACATTCTGATAGTTGTTCCTTGAGAAGACCAGTTTGGGTCAGAATTCTTGAGAGGGCTAGGACTAGTTGAGTCTTAGAGGTGTTAGTCACAATGGTGGTTGTGCGGTTTGTTCCTTGATAAAGACCAGTTGGGTCAGTGTTCTTGAGAGGGCTAGGACTAGTGAGTCTTAGAGGAAGTTAGTCACACCAGTTGGGTAGTGCAATCTGTAATCGTTGATTATAGTGGATTAAGTCCTCGTTGAGAGAGGCAAAATCACCTTGGCGGGTGGACTGGAGTAGTTTGAGTGTCAAATGAACCAGGATAAAAATACTTGAGTATTTTTATTTATTGTTTGGGTTAAAGAGTAAAAAAAAGAGTAAGATACACTTATTCAACCCCCCTTCTAAGTGTTTTTCCAAGCCTTCGGTACTTCTAGGTTTCCTCACTTATCATCATATATATTTTTAATTATGTTATCTCATATTCAACATATTCAAATAATTCATAGCATTCGTAATGTCATATGATATGGTATATATCAAAAACATATAATCGCATAACATATAAAAGAACAAACATGGTAGGACAATGAGTCACAACATACACGATCATTCCATGGCCTAGTCATGAATTCTCTTCTCATCATTTGATGAGACATTACAATTTTTTTCAATGATTTCAATCCTATAATAATCGAAGATACAATTCTCGTTTTATGGTGGAAACGGTGAATCAACTCATAATATTCTAATAAAGCATCCTCCATGATTACTCAAACTAATTTTGTTCCTTGGTTATATCTTATTCTAATTTATTTAATCCACTCAAACAATGTAAATTCAAAGCATATAAATCATGGTAGAGGTTATAATAGAAGTAAAATACAATTGCAAAAATATTCAACAACAAGACGTTGGCTCAGTGGTGAGGCAAAACCTCCATTATGGGGAGGTACCAAGTGCAACTCCCATCAAAGGCAACTTTCTGATTTTTTTTTAATTAATTAAAAACAAGGTAAGGTAAATGGATTGTTGTATCTTAATTTCATTCTCAATTTACTATAACTTGTGCTGCACAGGGTGTTAATTACCATGCTTATAAAAGTTACCATTTCCTTCATGAGAAACCCAGAAACAACTATTTTATTCAAGACTTCACATGCTTGTGGTTCTATACTATGGAAACAACATGTTTCATTCATCATTAACCACAATAACAACATCATAGTTCATCATGAATCACACACATCAACCCAACTATTATCAATAAGCACAACATGACAACAATCAATATTTAACAAGCAACAACACAAAAGAAACCTAGTTTCTATGTCATGAGGAAATCTTACTCTAAAAAGGAGACTAACTATATAACCCACCTCGTGATTGAAGAAGATGATGAAATTTGGTAAAGTTTGATAAAGGAGATGATGATGATGATGGTGACTATTCCCATTGTTTCCCTCTTCTTCGTTCATTCTTCCTTTCCTTCTAATTCTCTCTTTCTTTATTTTACTGTCTTTCTTTCTTTTTCTACTTATCTTTTCTAACTTCCTTTTCTCTCTATCGTTATCTTTACCACTACACATATATGTATATAATATAATATATAATGTGTGGTTGATATTAGATAGTAAGAAAATATCTATCTATCTATCTACCTATCTCTCTCTCTCTCTCTCTCTCTCTCTATATATATATATATATATATATATATATATATATATATATATATATATATATATATATATATATATATATATATCTATTAGAGTAATTGACTAAATATTAATGTCACTAAAATATTCCTTCGGGTCTTGATTACTAAAGGTCAGACTCTTTTAATAACGATTGATCTCTTCTGTGTTCATTAATTATTCTATTGGTCCAAACTTACAACAACTTACAATTAATAGAGCAATTAGGAACTCGTTTTGTCCCAACAGATAAGATTTGGAATACTTAATGGAATACAGGATATTACATTTCCCCCCTTAAATGGAAATTCGTATTCGAATTTCGTCCAAATAGGGAAAAGAAAGCTCCTCACATCACCGTATCAAGTCAACACTTGACTTCACTTCCGGTCTAATCCTCTAACATACTCAGATTCCAAATTATCCTTACTAGAAATTTACACTCATTCATTAATCTGCAAAACTCGTTGAACTTAAACATACCCTTATATTCAGACTTCGATTAACTTATAACCTCTTTATATTTAACTCATATGACATGTAACTCTAAACTGCTTGTTACTGATCTACTCTGGGTCTACTACTTATTCTTCCTTGAACTAAGTAAATAAAGATCCATCGTTACCACATCTTACTTTGATTGGATAGTCCATACTCACTCAAACTTCATGAGATAATTGACTGATTGCTTACCTATACACAATACTGGTGATTCATCTCTTATAATTCCTTCAACAAATCTTCCCTAGTTTAATTTATGGTTTTTCATTACCATGTAATTCTTTATTGAACTATTTTTCCAATGTTTCAAGTCTCATATTAATCAGACTCATAGTTCTTGAATTATGGTGGATACAAGAACCTTTTTTTTAAGCACACAAAGAAACATGGAAATCATCAAGGATCATGCATAGTTTATAAAAAAAACACATCCATCTCGCTTGACTTAATAACATATACTACAAGTGTATACACTTGAAGTTCTACCTCTCTCATACTAATCCCAGGAGATAAAACACTTTGCATGAGATTGTCTTACCTTTCTCCTTACGAGTAGTTACCATTATGATCATTCACAAGATTTCACCATTTCCTTCTATCCAAACTCTTTACTGGTTAATTCTCAATTGAACATCATGAACACCTGTGATTCACCTATGTTATCGACTAGCTTATAAAACTTCACAAAAAATCCATACTTTCTCTAAGGATCGACTTCCTAAAATAATGCTAGATCCTTATCAATCATTCTCATGTAGAATAAACTTTTTTCCTGAAACAAGGATAAATAATACAACCACACTTCCACAGTTAGGTACATATGAATTACACTACCCCGACCCTACAGATACAACATATACAGAATCTTCCACACTGGGTACCATGACTCCAACTTAGTATGAAAAATATATGGATCTTAATGTTACAATCCGTTATAAGTCCTTCACAGGATTCTAACCCACTTACATATTATGCTGACATGGGAATCCAACCAACTAACAATTCACATCAAGCTTACACTATCACAAAAATTCACATGGCTTACACCCAAGATTTTAAGAAGTAAGAACATAATTCATAATCAACATATCATACCATCTAGAAATTTCAAGTCGTCATTAAGACAACGCTATCAAAGGGACCTTAACCAACAAGAATGCAATTCTAAGTTTCCAATGCTGCTCATGGAGCCACACAATTGGCCACACATCTGGAGATTCATTACACTTCCCATCCGAAATCATTCATCTTATTCACATTGCTTGATCTCATAGAGAAATCATTCTAACTGAGTTCATATTCAAAAGCAGTCTAAGTCATGTACTTAATTTTCAAAATTTCTCAACTCTCAATCTTTCATGTAATAATTATTCGCAGGTCCTACCAATAAGATATAGTAGTATTTTATACATCTAGTACCACTCTCATGGGGCTCTACTTCCGAGGCCATGTATCTAAGTGAACTATCTTGATGTCATACCATGACTATCTACGTATACCTTATCATTACTGAGCAGGATAACGAACTAATCTCCTCAAGATCACCACTTGGTAAGTCTCTTTCAACTTCACTCTCTACGATTCTCATTAATCATGTAAGAAATATACCAAAGGCTTACTCACATTGATTTCACAAGACTAACTTCTAAAGCGTCTAACTTACTCGACATCTCAACACGTGAACACTACACGAGATATCCCTAGAAACTATAATTCCAAAATAATCCTCTAACCTTAATTAACTTGCAATCCTATTCACAAACTCGCATATCCATAATGGTTCACCAAATAAACTTCAACATACTTAATTCCAAAAAAGTGTGAATGTCATAATCCTTGTTCAAACAATCCAGCATTGATTCTGAAAGCAACAACAACATGACTTCCAATAAACTACTCTCTCTATTGTTAACCAAATAACAATGCTCAATATGAACCTTTACATTTCCACACACTTACCGACTTGGGTTCATTACCGTACATAACACCCATTAAACACTTCACCAAATTAAAGCTACTTAAGTGCATGACTCATAACTCACCACTCTTATCAGCTAATTCTAAAATCACCACATATAGTTTCTTTCATGACTCATACTTAGATCCGTACCAAACCTTGGCTCGCTCTTAGTTGCTCGCCAAAGACTTGGACTCTCAGGACACAAAAGTCATCTTCTCAAAATAAAAATTATGATGCTTCACAAATATTCCAACACAGGGTAATCCAATAACATATACTTACTTAGTACTAGAGTATGACTTTCTCTACTTCACCTTATACTCTAGAATCTTTCAATGTGGACAATCACTAGTTACATGCTCTTATCTTGGTATCAACGAGACCTTAAAGATTCTACTATCCATTCTTTCGAAACGTCTCCCACTATAATGGTAATCCTATTACTCCAATTATAGGATCGTTCCATTTAAAATTCCTTGAACTTCAATCTGCTCACTCTATCACCCAACACAAATCTCTTTCAATTGTTCTTTGGCAAACTCAACATTTTAATAACACTCTTGTACTAACACTGAATTCATTAATTCTTATCTTGAACAAAATATGATCTCCAAATTTAGGTACTCTGGGTCTATCTCATACCCTTCGTCGGGTGCAACCATGTCCTGCTTAGAATTATGTAGTCATACTCTCGAGTTCTTTGCATATTCCACCACTATCGTAGTTGTGACACCCCAAATAATTCAATTATTAAATAATTAGAATTTTAATTATTAATTTAATTAAAGGTTTAATTATTGGTATTTTTGAATTAAATGATTTAATTAATTAATTAAATAAATGGATGTATTAAGGGTGTAAGGTGGAATTGGGAGGTGTGTGGAGTAAAAGGCTCTAATTATTCTAATTATGTTATTTTATTTAATTGGAATAATATAAAGGAATAAATAAAGGAAAGTGAGAAGAGGAATTAGAATTTTATTCTACGTACTTTGGAGAAGAGAAGAGAAAGAGGAGAAAAAGCCAAATCGTCAGAATTCGAAGATTCATCGCGAGGTAAGGGGTGATTTGATCAGATTATTATGCCTTATAGGTTTTGATGATCAATAGAATAATTTAATCCGTTAGGAATCTCGAATTATGATTTTAGGTTGTGCCCTAACGTTATGATCCGACGTAATAATTCAATTGGAATTGATAAGAACGATTAATTTATGTAGAATGATTGTAGGCTAATTAGAAAACATGATTCTGTGGTCAATTGGATGTGAAAATGCATGAATTAATTCTGTTCTGGTGTATTATGAAGTTTGGTAATGAATGGTATTTATTGGGATTGCAAACAGTGAAGAATAAACTGGTTTTTAGGTGAAAAATCTCAGTATGAGTCAACACATGGGACTATGGGTCGATGCAAGTAGGAAAATCTTTGAAAACCAGAGGCGTGGGAAAGACATGCATCGATACATAGAGCCATGCATCGACTCATAAGGCAAAATTTGAAGATATGCATCAACACATACGTGTTATGCATCGATGCATACTGAACAAAAACTGAAAAATGCCAAAATTTTAATTGTATGCATCGACGCATACTGTGTTGGAACAGAACATAACTTTCTGAAAACAGTTTTGGTCATATCTTTGCGACCGTAACTCCGATTTAGGCATAGTTGGTATCATTGGAAAGCTTAGAACGAGTAATATCTATTAAAAACATTTTCAAAACCAGTAATTGAGATCTTGAAGGATTAATATGGCTTCTGTAGCAAGAATTCGTTGTAATTCGTGAATTATCCGTTGCGTATACTTGCTGTATGTTAATTCCATGTGTTGTAATTAACGTTATATGTTCATGATTTGCTGTTATCATGTGATGTTGTTGTTTTCAGCCATGTGTGGAATAATGCTGTGTGATCATATTCTGTACCCAGTGGATAGTGGTGGTGAGGCTAGATTCTTGACCCAATGGTGCATGGGCGAATCGTTGTTAGCTCTGTTTCCATGGTGTAAGCGAAACATGGTGTGAATTTAGTTCACGTTTGGTACCACATGCATTGAGTCTACATTGCATATGTAATTATAACATGTTAGGATGGTTTCCGGTGTTATAATTGCATTGATTGTTGTTATATGCATAATGATCTGTGTGAATCGTATTTGTGAATCGTATTCGGATGATGCTAATGAGGGTGGAATAATGTATTGATTGTTTTATTATTTTAAAGAAACGTATAGTGCATTTTAATTATGGATGAAATCCCACCCTTACTTTGATGATTTCAGATTGAAGTGATTAGCTGCTCAGGAATTGGTGAGGATGGCTTATAGAGCTGTGCTATTTAGATATTCCGCGTGTCAGTGTCATGCTCTAGTAGTTGTAACACTGGGGAACGATCGTTTTGGAAATTTAAGGATTAAACTTGTTTCTTTTGAGTTTATGTTTGGAATAACTATGAATTGTGTTTATTCCGGGTTTTATGTTATTTCTGCTGTGTAAAACATAATTGTTGGTTGAATCGTTTAATAAAGTTCTTCAGTAAATGCATGACTACTGTTATGATTGTTTTATTATTTTGAAATTTTTAATTGTGACGCCCTTTCGTTATGTTAAAACTCTGATTAAATATATAATTCGCGGGGAAATTAGAAGGGGTGTTACAATAGTCCTTCAACAAAATTAACTAAACTTCAATACCTCTCGAACCTTCAACCATTTTGAAAGTACTATTCTAAACATGCTCCGTAAATTACTCATGTTCTTTCAAGACACTATATTAACATTAGAAGCTAAAACACCGATGCACCACCTCATTCCCATACCTAATGGCATACGCTCGACAAAACATCCTTTCTTCCTCACTGTATGGGATTACTTGAAATTCTTTCCCATATCAGAGGTTAAACCATATACCATATTCCAAACTCTTGGCATGATCCTACTACTAGAACGCTAGCTCTACCAGACTACAGAGTCCTCGTGGTCGCTCAATTATGATTCTACCTGCTACACATATTGAATTAGGTTGATCAGGCCCAATAATATATAATGTGACAATAAGAATCATGTTAGCAAGACACACTCATTAGGCAGGAATTGATTTACTTATGATGTTTCAAGGCTGGGTCGAGAATCGACCTGCTTTGATACCAAATGTAACACCCTGTATAATATATGTCTATAATATACATTATACAGAGTATTAATTGGTACTGATACCATCATAAGTTCCTAACGACATCTTTATATACATGTCCATAACAAAAAATACAATACATGGTACATGTCATACAATATTGCCTAAAAATAAAAACTAAGATCTACGTACAATATCCGCATTGTACAAAATACACAACGGAAGATTATGAACTCGAATCCCTGAAACATCATCCATTAGTTTCCTTTTTGCCTTTAACCTGCAAGAACTTGAAAAACAACAATAATGATGGGGTGAGATAATAATCTCAGTGAGTCCCCCTTTCCTATGGATCCACTCGGCTCTACAGGGTTTCTACCTGATTTCTAACTCAAGTATTCACCTATCGTTACTTGTGCATCACTCACAGCATGTAACTAGGACTTGAGTAACTAAGGGATAATCACAATGTATGGAAACATGTAACTTGAGTGCATCCACTCAATAAATCACTATTCGGATTCACGAAAAATCGGTTCATGCATGCTCGTATGATTCGACTTTCATATGGATATCAGGTTTCCCATGGGACTCGAACCCACTTCAGAAACCGTCACTCGTATGGGACTCGAACCCACTTTTAGTATCTTTCATTGTTTGGGACTCAAATCCACTTAGGTGTCCACGTCTCTATGGGACTCTAACCCACTTATGAGACAACCTCTTCTATAGGCTCAAACCATTTATGAGGTGTGAATCATGGGTGCCACATTCCCAACTTTTACTTTACCTAAGTATCTCACTTGGGAAGTGCACAATCAAGGGAAAACTCCGAATACATGATTAGTTTCATCAAATACTCGTGATTGTTCTCATCAATCACAAGGTGATCTCTTTCACCAATCCATTAGGTAGCCATATCTACCGATTCTCATATGATTCCATACAAGGCATATTCATTATTCGAGCGAATACTTGACTATGATACACACCGAGGTACCACTAATCCATGTTTCATCATTTAAGACATTATCATAACCTATATTATCTTTCTAATGCATTCACCTAGTTGTACTTCTAGGTTTCCTCACTTATCATCATATATATTTTAATTATGTTATCTCATATTCAACATATTCAAATAATTCATAGCATCCGTAATATCATATCATATGGCATATATGGAAAACATATAATCGCATAACATATAAAAGAACACACATGGTAGGACAATGAGTCACAACATACACGATCATTCCACGGCCTAATCATGAATTATCTTCTCATCATTTGATGAGACATTACATTTTTTCAATGATTTTAATCCTATAATAATCGAAGATACGAATGTCATTTTATGGTAGAAACCGTGAATCAACTCATAATATTTTAATAAAGAATCCTCCATGATTACTCAAGCTAATTTTGTTCCTTGGTTATATCTCATTCTAATTTGTTTAATCCACTTAAATAATGTAAATGCAAAGCATATAAATCATGGTAGAGGTTATAATACAAGTAAAATACAATTGCAGAAATATTTAACAACAAGATTTTCGCTTAGTGGTAAGGCAAAACCTCTAGTATGGGGAGGTACTGAGTTCAACTCCCATTGAAGGCAACTTTCTGATTTTTTTTTTACAATTAATTAAAAAGGAACATGGATTCCTGTATCTTAATTTCATTCTCAATTTACTACAACTTGTGGTGCACACAATCGATTGTAGTCAAGGGGGTATTAATTTCCATATTTAAGAAATTTACTACAACCAGTTGTATTAATTAATACCATGTTTATCCAATTTACTAGAGCCAAAGGTGTTAATTACCATGCTTATAAAAGTTATCATTTCCTTCGTGAGAAACCTATAAACAACTATTTTATTCAAGTGTGGTTTTATACTATGGAAACAACATGTTTCATTCATCATTGTTGCACCCCAAAATTCGCCCTCTTCATTTTGTTAATAAATAATTGGCTAACACTTGATCAATAGTTACATTGCATACATATCATTCATGCATTAACCATGGGTTCGATATTTTCTAATCGTATGAACCTGTACAATTCTGAAGAAGAGGTTTGGTTCCAGAAGTTGAATATCTGAGGTTCTGTTATTTCAAAGCGTCCTCCCAATACGCAAGATATGCGTGTCCAGAAGCTTTTGATTATTATCTCGCGAGTTGAGGTTCTGGTGTGTTGATCGCCTATCAGGTGAATATTGATTATAATTTCGAGCTACAATGTGTTGTGGTCGAATATTTGAGCCCAAAATAATCGTATGGTCTTCTATGAGTGGTGAAGTATCTGTATACGACTTATCGATCCACGCGATTCATCAGAAAATCAAGAACAGACAGATAAAATGATATTTGAGTGTGTGTATTGAAAAGTCAATAAAAGTCAAAGTTTGACCGAGTGGAATTTCTGGTCAAAAGTCAACATTTGAGAAAATGTGATCATTCTGTTGAGAAAAGTCGGAAGAATCAGAAGAAAATGAGGTTTCTTGCATTTTAAGTAATCTTGGACTTAGAAAATTTTCTAAGTTTTAAGTACTTTGTGTTCACGGAGCCATGTTGTCGACTCTCTATCTCACTCGTCGGTGGTCGAAATTTCGCGAATGAGCAGTCATTGGAAAGAGCACATTTCGTACTTCGAATTTGTCATTGTGAAGATTTCTCCAGAAATGCCCAAATTTCGAGTTATGATGCTCCGAAATTTAATGTTCATAACTTTTGAAATTTACACTTAGTGAAATTTTAAGTGTTTTTCAATGTGTTCAAGTGCTCGACTTCTGAGGTATTTTACACGTGTTTCGAGGCATCGATTTGAGTTGAGTTCAAAATCAAGGTTGTTCATTTAGTAGCAATCTACAACTTTGCTGAAGAAATCGAATCCATTCGGGAATCAGATCAAAAATTACGGAGGCTCGGAAGTTACGGTTTATCATTTCTCAAAAATTCAACACTTAGAAATATTTTGAAGTGTTTGTTTCTATGCTCAAGCTGACAGTTTCGGGTTTGATTTTGTCATAGTTATTGGCTCCAAATTAAAAAATGTTCAACTGCAAAGTTGTACATCTCACGGCAATATATAACTTTGTTGAAGGAACCGAATTCATTCGGGACTCGAACCAAAAGTTACAAAGCCTGGAAAATCAAGATTCATCATGTTTGCAATATTCGAATAGTCGTGGTGCACATGTTCAGGGCTGTTTTTATCATCGATTCGGTCGCTGCACGGAAAAACTCCGAACATGAAAGTTGGAGATTGTCATTTCCGCTACAAGTTTCGTTCACAAACTTTTTCGTTTCGGACGTCGGAGCGGAAGATACGGAGCGCTGTAGTTTGCAGTTTGAAGCTGCCAAAACGCCAGACAACATATGCATTTTTTCCATGGCTACGAGAATGTTTTATCAAATAGTTGGTGTGCTTATGTTCGGGGCTGTTTTCTCGTCGATTCGATCGCCGCACGGAAAAACTTCGAACACGAAAGTTGGAGTTTATCATATACTCTACAAGTTTCGTTTAGAAATTATTTCGTTTCGGACGTCGGAGCGAAAAATACGAAGCGCCGTAATTGGTAGTTCGAAATTGGAAAATTGTTACAAGTCATGCTTGGAACTTGCCCAGCCCAGCCAGGACTTTCATCGAACAGTCGTGTGACAATGTTCAAACACTTTTTATTTGGTGATTAAGGTTTTGTTTGGATTTTTGTCCAACTACAAAGTTTTTCTATCCCACTTGATCTTTTTAACAGTATCGGGTTTGCGTCGTCCGGTAGAGGATCGAAAGAGTTACGGGGCTGCAAAGTAGTGCACCTAGCATGAGTGAATGGCTGGACAATGTCTAGGAAATCCCATGGTTTTGCAATCAGTTTCGACGTCACGACTTCATACGGACTTCAAATCAAAAAAATTTCAACATGAAGGTTGTTCGTCAATGTGTTCCCTCCAGTTTCGGTTTTGAGATCGTGTCGAGAAGAGGTTTGCAATTCGAGTTAAATGATTTTGATAGTTATTATTCTACATGCGTTATAATAGTATGTCATGGCTATGATGTGCGCGCTGCAAGGGCTTGATCTGCAAAGAGGTTGTCACAAAGCTGGGACGTTGGCATTTTTCCCTCATTTAGCCATACAGTAACTGGTGTGCAGGCATATAGCAAGGTTTTTACTACAAAGGAGTGACAACTCACTACCATTGGGGGAGAAGGAGAATGTTTTGAGATACCATAACACCCCTCACGCTATTTCTGGCACGAGGCCTGCAACTCCGATTCGAGCAAAATAAAAAAAAACAGTTACAACAAACTCTGATTCTAACCATTCTTGACGCTCATTCTCACTCATTCACCTCATTCTATTCATCATCCATTCATCAAGAGAAACAAAAAAAAAAGGGGACGAGATTCTATCACCGTTGATCTTGAACCCTTGTTAAGGACCAAATTGTGGATATTTTGTAGATGATTTTGTGGTCCTTTACAATGTCTTTTAATTAATAAGTAGTATTTAGTATAGTATTTTGGTTTAATTATGTTTTTATTTAATTTTTGTTTATAATATATTATTTAACTTAGTTTACATTTGAATTGTAGGTTTTTACTATTGATTCCCTCAAGCTTGGATTCAAGGAAACTTGAAGAGCTCTTGGGATGTTTCTTTTTGAAGGAATTTTTGGAAGAAGAAGCATGCTTGGTCGCTCAGTGGTGGCAATGAGTGCGCTTAGCGGCTTAAGCGCGGTCAAATCGAGAAAAGGACAGACCCATGCTTTCACCTTTTTAGCTCACCAACTCTCTGTTTTTCCAGCTGTTTTTGCTGTGCTAAAAAGGGGACATCACTTCTTCTTCATTATTCATCATTGTTGTAAATTTAGGGCATAGAAATATAAACAAAAACATTGTTCTTGTTGATTCTTCTTCTATGTTCATCTTCTCCAACAATCTTGTAAGCAAAGCAACCATGAAAATGAGTAGCTAAGCTCTTTTTGTGTCAAGATTAGAGGTAGTTGACCTAACTAGTATGTATTTCTTTTAATCTCTTTGTGTATGAACATGGTTGATGATTTATATATGTTGAATATCTTTGTTCTTCTATCTTTTTATGCTTTGAATCATGATTGAAAAAGGATGCTTCAAAGTTGACCTAGGATATTCTTCCACTAATGAACAAATGCTATGAATAGATTTGTGAGTTAGTGTTTACAAGTATTGAGCTTCATATTTATCATGTCAATAGTTGTGGTGAGAAATCATTCAAAGATTTACATGATAAAACTCACAATCTTGGTGAGAAATCAACAAGATTGAGAGGATACGTATTTATAGCAATCATCAACTAGTTCATCACTTGGTTAATAGAATATATATGAAATTAGGTTAATGAAACTAATCTTGACATGCTTCCATCATTTGAAAACAAACCCAAACTCTCTTGAATCCAAACATAACTCTCTTTAAAAAGGATTTTAAAGTTGTGTGCTTGAAACTCATAATACTAGTAGTTTAGGAAACAAACCCTTGAGTTACTTAAATCTTAAAATACACTTTACTATTGAAAGACTACGATACAACACCAATCCCTGTGGATACGATAATTAAAAATACTTGTTTAAGGACTACACCTACAACAAAATGGCGCCGTTGCCGGGGATTGGCGTTTGATATTGCAAGTATCGTTATAGTTGTGTGTTTTAAGATATTTTTCTACTAATCTCTCTTTGTTTCTTTTGTGTGGCTAGAATTTTTCAGGTTATAGTTTATGCGAGGAAGTGTTCCGGTCGATCAACTCCTATTCGATCCAGAAATTGAAAGGACGGCACGAAGAATTAATAGCAGTGCTAAACGAAGGAAAAGACTAGCTAGGCAAAGACAAGAAAGAGGAGAATCATCTACTTCTTCTACACCACCCGTGTTAGGAGAAATCATTATGGCGGATCAACCACCACCACCACCGAGGGGGCCTTGTGTAAATAGCCCTCGTCACACCGCTCAATTTGCTCGCCAAGCCAATGCAAGGTTCACGGAGATGAAGACGGGCTTGCTCCAACTTCTTTATGCAAGTCCTTTTCATGGTCATGACCATGAAGATTCATACACCCACCTCACTAAGTTCTACGAAATTGCGGGTGCGGCCGGAGCTCCGGAGGACCAAGAGGAGCAATACTTTCAAAGGCTTTTCCCTCATTCTTTATTGGGGAAAGAAAAGGATTGGTATCTTGACCAACCGCAAGACACTATGACAAATTGGAATGTGTTAGAGGAGAAATTCCTTGAAAGGTTTTTTCCTCAATCAAGATTCATGGAGGCAAAAACCGTAATTTCGGTGTTTTCTCAAGGTGTTAATGAGCCTTTGAATAGGGCTTGGGAGAGATATAAGTCCATGCTTAGAAAATTCCCTAGCCATGGTATTGATGAAATCACTCAAATCCACATTTTTAGAAATGGTCTCCAACCTCAACATAAATTGTTGTTGGATGCTACGGCGGAAGGTTCTTTAATGGCGAAGACACCTTATGAACCAACTCAAATCATTGAAAAGATGGGAAGAAATGACCACCAAGTTCAAAATGATCAAGGGAATGCGCAAATGAAAACGGGAGCTCTTGAAATTGGTTCTAGTCATGAAGCACTTTTAGCGCAAAACAAATTGTTTGCAAAGCAAGTTGAAGAATTGACAAAGCAAATGGCAAAGCTTCCTCAACAAATCATGGAGATGCAAGGATTATCTAGCAAGAAAACTCAACAAATTGCTTGTTGTGAGTTATGCAAGGGTGATCACAAGACCGGATTTTGTCCTCCGGAAAATGAAGAAGCAAATTATATGGCCAACCAAGGGCAAGGATACCAACAAATACCTCCTTATCAAAATCAAGGCCAAGGTTACCAACAAAGAGGTAACCAAGGTTATCAAGGTGGATGGAGACAAGACAACAACAATCAAGCTAGACAAAATCTGTACCAAAGTCAAAATCAAAATCAAGCTCAACCTCGAAATCAAGCTAGAACTTCAAACATTCAAGATACACTTGCTCAATTCATGCAAGCTTCTATGGCAAACCAAAAGAGCACGGAAGCATCGATCAAGAATTTAGAAACTCAAATGGGGCAATTAGCAAAGCAAATTTCCGATCAAAGTGCCTCGACCTCATTTTCTCCAACTACTCAAGCAAATCCAAAGGAGCATTGTAAAGCTATTACAACTAGGAGTGGTAGAGTTTGTGAGGAGAAAAAGAAAGAAGTGAAGAGAAAAAAACAAGTGGAGAAGGATGAAGAAGTAGTTGTGGAGGAGGTTGTAGTTGAAAAAGATGATGATAATGTTGTTGTGGAGGAGGTTGTAGTTGAAAATGATGTTGTAGTCGAAAATGAAAATGTTGATAATGATGAAGTTGAAAAGGAAAAAGTGGAGGAAAAGAAGAAGAAATTGAGAAGGGAAAAGGAAGTCACTCTACCATTAAGAAACTTACCTTATCCTCATGTTCCATCTAAAAGGATGATGCTAAGCACTATGCTCGGTTTATGGATTTTTAAGCAATTGCAAATTAATATTCCATTCACGAGGCATTGGCAAATGCCGAAATATGCCAAATTCATGAAGGACATATTGACAAAAAAGAAGAGGTACACGGATCAAGAGACTATAATGGTTGGCGAAGTTGTAGTGCGATAATTCAACGCACTATTCCAAAAAAAGAAAGTGATTCGGGGCGTGTAACCTTGCCCGTTACCATTGGAGATGTCTATGTCGGCAAAGAATTGATTGACTTGGGATCGAGCATCAACTTGATTCCATTATCCATTGTAAAGAGGTTGGGGGATATCGAATTAAAGTCTAAAAAAATGACATTGCAATTGGCGGACAAGTCTATTACTCGCCCACATGGTGTAGCTTTAGACTTGTTGGTCAAAGTGGATAAATTCTTTTTCCCGGTTTACTTTGTTGTGATAGAGATGGAGGAAGACGTGGATGCACCTCTAATTCTAGGTCGTCCATTCATGAAGACGACAAGAATGATGATTGACATTGATGATGGTTTAATGAAGGTGAGGGTACAAGACGAAGAAATTTGTTTCAATCTTTTTGAAGCAATGAAGCATTCGAATGATAAGAAAGATTGTTTCAAAATAGATGCTATCGAGGAATCAATAGAAGAAGTGATTGATGATGATGATAGGTGGGAGCTTGAAGAGTGTCTAGAAGGGATAGAGATTTCTAAAGAAATGCACCCATGGGAGGAGGAAGTGGAGATTTTGAAGAATGATCCCAAAGACGAAGAGCCAAAAATTGAGTTGAAAGCACTACCTTCTCACTTGAAGTATGTGTTTCTTGAGGACGGAGGTAAGAAGCCCGTAATCATTAGTAATACATTATCGGAGAAGGAGGAGGGAAGCTTAATTCAAGTTTTGAAGTCTAACAAAAATGCAATTGGTTGGGTTTTAGCCGATTTGAAAGGCATAAGCCGGCTTGTATGCATAACATCATGATGGAGGAAGAGTTCAAGCGGTAGCCCAACCTCGGGCGTTTGAATCCGATGATGAAGGAAGTGGTTGAAAAAAGTCGTGAAGATGTTAGAAGGGATGATTTATCCGATCTCGGATAGCACTTGGGTGAGTCCGTGCATGTGGTTCCAAAAAGGAGGTTTGCGGTTATTTCGAATGATAAAGATGAATTAGTACCGAAAAGAAAAGTAGCAGGATGGAGAATGTGCATCGACTATAGAAGGCTTAACAAAGCCACTAGAAAGGATCACTTTCCTCTTCCGTTCATGGATCAAATGTTGGAAAGACTCTCGGTCAACAATATTATTGTTTCTTGGATGGTTACTCGGGTACAATCAAATTTGGTGAATCAGGAAGATCACGAGAGACGGCTTTCACATGTCCTTTTGGAATATTCGTATAGGCGTATGCCTTTTGGCTTATGTAATGCGCCGACAACCTTCCAAAGATGCATGCAAGCCATTTTTGCCAATTTGATTGAGAAGACGATTGAAGTTTTCATGGATGATTTCTCCATTTTTGGAGCATCATTTGATTTGTGCTTAGAAAATTTGAACACCGTCTTGAAGAGGTGTGTGGATACGAACTTGGTTTTGAATTGGGAGAAATGCAATTTCATGGTGACCGAGGGCATTGTTCTTGGGCACAAAATATCTTCAAGAGGGATCGAGGTTGATAAAGCCAAGATCGATGTGATCGAGACGCTTCCCCCACCAACCAATGTTAAAGGCATTCGGAGCTTTCTAGGACATGCGGGTTTCTACCAAAGATTCATCAAAGACTTCTCAAAGATAGCTAAGCCCTTGAGCAACTTGCTCAACAAAGATAAGTCTTTCATTTTTGATAGAGATTGTTTAATGGCTTTTGAAAAATTAAAAGAAAATTTGATCAATGCACCCATAATCACTGCACCAAATTAGAAACTTGATTTTGAATTGATGTGTGATGCGAGTGATTATGTGGTGGGAGCCGTGCTTGGCAAAAGAAAGAACAAAATTTTCCAAGCTATACATTATGCTAGCAAAGTTTTGAACGATGCTCAAATTAACTACACAACAACCGAAAAAGATTTGCTTGCAATAGTGTATGCATTGAAAAAATTTAGTCCTTATCTTATTGGTTCAAAAGTGGTGATTTTCACGGACCATTCGGCGATTAAATATTTGCTCACCAAACCAGACTCCAAAAAACGATTGATCCGATGGATTCTTTTGTTACAAGAATTTGATTTGGAGGTCCGAGACAAAAAAGGTTCTGAAAATTTGGTGGCGGATCATTTATCCCGCTTGGTCAACGTGGAAATTACTGACAAAGAGAAGGAGGTTAGGGAGGAGTTCCCGGATGAAAAGTTGTATGCAATCCAAGAGCGGTCGTGGTTTGCCAATATGGCCAATTACAAAGCTGCGGGATTGATGCCGGAAGATCTAACGTGGAATGAAAGGAGAAAATTCTTGGGCCGATGCCAAGTACTATGTTTGGGATGAACCTTATCTATTTAGGTTGAGTAGTGACGGTTTGTTAAGGAGATGTGTGTCTAGTGACGAAGCGAAAGACATTCTTTGGCATTGTCACAATTCCCCTTGTGGGGGACATTACAACGGATTGCGAACGACCACTAAAGTCCTTCAATCGGGATTTTATTGGCCTTCGTTGTTTAAAGATGCTTATGCACATGCTCAGAGTTGTGATAAATGCCAAAGAAGTGGCGGAATATGAAAGAGAGATGAGATGCCTTTGAATAATATGTTGGAAGTTGAAGTGTTTGACTGTTGGGGCATTGATTTTGTTGGTCCATTTCCTTCATCGTTTTCTAACGAATACATTCTAGTGGCCGTTGATTATGTGTCTAAGTGGGTGGAGGCCATTGCTTCACCGAAGGCCGATGCTAAAACCGTTATAAATTTTTTGAAGAAAAACATATTTTCACGGTTTGGTGTGCCTCGGGTGTTGATAAGTGATGGAGGTTCTCACTTTTGCAATACACTATTAGAGAAAATTTTGAAACAATATGGTGTAAGGCATAAGGTGACAACTCCCTACCATCCACAAGCAAACAGTTAGGCCGAGGTGTCAAATAGAGAAATTAAAAAAATTCTTGAAAAAACTGTTTCTAGTTCAAGGAAGGATTGGTCATTAAAACTTGATGAAGCTTTATGGGCGTATCGAACCGCCTATAAAGCTCCTATTGGACTAACCCCCTTTCAGGTTGTATACGGAAAGACTTGTCACCTTCCAGTTGAGATGGAACATAAAGCTCTATGGGCTCTCGAGTTCTTGAACTTTGATTCTTCCTTGGCGGGTGACAAGAGGAAATAGCAACTTGTGGAGTTGGATGAATTGAGAGACGGAGCATACCATTCAAATAGAAAATACAAGGCAAAGGTGAAAGTGTTTCATGACAAAGAGATCAAGCACAAAGACTTTCAACCGGGCCAAAGCGTCCTTTTGTTCAATTCTCGGATGAGACTTTTTCCGGGAAAACTTAAGACGAAGTGGTCCGATCCTTTTGTAGTCAAGGATGTGAAAGACTATGGAGCAGTTGTTTTGCAAGACCCCGAGGGTAAGAGTGAATGGACGGTGAATGGACAACGGTTGAAGAGGTATGTTGGCAGAGAGGTGAGCCGAAACATTGTCGCATCTTACTTTGATGATCCTTGATCATCATGAACCGTCGAGCTCTACCAACGTTAAACAGAACATTTCGCGCTTAGCACGGTGGGGGGCGCGCTTAGCGTGGTCTGTGTTTAAAAAATAAAAAAAATATTTTCAAAAACCGGTTCACCCAGGCCCAACTTGTTGGCCTGGTTCGTTTTTACATATATTAGGGTTTTCTTTTTCACTTTTCACCATTGTCAAAGTTCTTCTTTTCATCTCAAGAAAATTTCAAAACCCCACACTCACAAATCAACAAATTTCTTGCAATTTCTTGTGTCTTTCACTAACCCAAGCATCAAGGTATGTTTCTCCATTGTTTTCCCTTTTTAAATTCGTATTTTTACTACTTTGAATGTTAGGATTTAGGATTTAGGTTTTGAAATTTAGGGTTTTTCTTTTAGAATTAGGTTGTTGTGATTGTACATGATGATTAGGTTAGGAATTTCGTCCTTGATAGGCATAGTTTCCTGGGCATATTTCTGTTTTTGCAGAAAAAATTTTCTGGAAATCGCAGAGCGCGCTTAGCGCAGTGACCGGGCTTAGCGCGGTCTGCAACATCCTAAAAAAAATTTCCTGTTGTGTTTTGCATTTCCTATTTACTCTTGATGCTTTGGTTGGTTAATTTCCACTGCTGTTTGCATGATTTAGTTCTAACGGGCATCTCGGTATCACATTTTGTTGATTTTTGTGTTGTTTTCATATGGCTCCTAAACATCAAAGAGTTTCGTCCACCGGAGCTGGGTCCTCAAGACCTAGTTCTTTTGACGACACACGATTTCTGGGGCCTGCTCAAGAGGCAAGGTACAAGGAGCTCGAGGAACGGAACATATGGTCCAAGAGAATCATCCGCCTGAATGAGCATGGGCATTATTCGGGGTGCGATGCCATATTGGATAACTACGGGTTGGGTGTTCTATGGAGCCCCAATCCAAGGTTAACGTTGAGTTGGTGCGGGAGTTCTATGCTAATGCCATTCCCACAGAGGGGCGTGAATTTCAGTTCACCTCTTTGGTTAGGGGAAAGGTGGTGTCATTCTCTCGCTCCGCAATTAACAATTTTTTGGGAATCAATTGGACAGCCCCATAAGAAGACTTGGATATTTACCATGAGCACCTGGCTCATGGTAATTGGGATTTTGAAATGTTGAGGAGTAAAATCTGTTTAGTCGGGAATTCATATAAACTTAACCGCTGGCCAACCTCTGAAATTTAATCGGTCCAGCCTCAAAACTAAAGCCCGTGTTTTAATGTGTGTGGCCTTGTACAACTTGAGACCGCGAAGCCACACCTCCTCAATCCCATGGAAACCGCCGGCCTCATTGCCTACATGCTTGATGAAGCACAGATTGACTTTGGCCGATTAATTGCAAATGAGCTGAAAAGGGTTGCATTAAGCTATACCTCCAGGGGGGAGCGTATAAAATGTGCCCTTACTTATCCTGGTTTGATCATGGGACTTCTGAAGAGGGCGACGGTTGTTTTTCCTGCTGTTGGGCACCTCACGATAGACGGGGTCATTGATGATGGTTATTGTGACCGCTATTGTAGGGCCTCTGATGCTAACCCTGCAGCCCGGGTTGTACCTGTTGCTGTTGCCCTTCCTCAAGCCGGTCCAGGAGAAGAGTGGAACCGGCAGATGCATTTTGCTCATCAGCGAGCATTTATGTTCATGCACGAGAGTATGGAGCAACTGGCGTTGCAGATTAGAGAGTCGGGAGTGGATCATTTCACTCGTACGAGCCAACAGTTGAGTGCTTATGCCAGTTGGCCCGGGGTCGGGCCAAATGCAGAGGAGGAGGTAGTAGATGCTGATGGTGATGAGGAAGAAGAGGATGATGATGGTGACTCTGATTCTGGTTCTGATACTCCGGGAGATTCCATCTTGGAGGCTTCAGACTGATTTTTCTTTTATTTCCTTTGTTTTTATTTTAGTACTTTTTAGTTTTTAGTTTTTGTTTTTGTTTTAGTTTCTTTTAGACTTGTTGAATTTTGTTGGTTGCCATCCTTTTAGGATGTGTTTGTAATTCCAAATTTTCATTTTGTAGGCAAAGTGCCTAAGTACTATTTTTATTTTGAAACACCATTTTGGGGTGTCCGTTTTATTTATTTTTCTTTATTTTATTTTAAGATTATATGTTATTTAATTTAAATTGTACTTCTTTTGGTTTGTCCCGATTTTTCAACGGTACTCGAAAGCAAGTAAGTGTGTTTCACCAAAAGTGAAGGTGATGATATAATTCTCAACTCGATCCACAATTAAGGTACATTTTTAATCGTTTTGTAGAATATTAACATGTCTATGAAATTTGTGCTTTATGCAAAATATCTTGGCATGTACATAAAAAAATTTGTGTTCACATTCGAATCATTAGGACTTAAACCACAAAGGTGAGAAGCTTTCCACCCTATACCAAATATTGAGTGTCTAATAGTTATGTTAACTCGTGTGATTCATGTTTAATCTTAATTTGTTTGTGACATTGTGGAACTTAGAGAGGATCAAGGCAATTTTTTGTGCATTACGAGAAAAACCATCAATTCCAAAAGGGCTTCAACTAACCGTGAGTGAGTGAATCTTTGTGAACCCTTTTGAGCTTAAAAATCGAATTTGTGGAATAAATCTATCAAATCAACTAATTGTTAAGTAGGCCACTTAATAGTTGTTGATAATCTATGAAAATTCAATGATGATTCATTCTATAAATTTTTTCTTGTTTGTGAACACCAACCCTATTGTTGATTAACCCTTTGAAGAGCATGTTCTTAAATAAAAAGGGATTGATAAATTCAAGTTGGGGAGGTTGATCAAAAAGAACCTTGAATTGATGACACAATGATCCAAAAAAAAAATTATAGAGAAAAGAGAAATACAAAAGAAAAAAAATATGTATATGAATAGAAACAGAAAAGAAAAAGAAGGATCATTGTGTGAGATGCTCTTCATCATCTTTGCCCAAATTTGTTTCAATGGCTTTGTACTTAAATATCCCTTGTTTTTAACCCAAGCCAAGTTACAATCCTTGAAAGTCCTTAGTGATCTTTGTTTCCATTTTGTTCATTTAACTTGATTTGATGAATGCATGAATTATTCTGAATGTGCATAACTATTAGTGAGAGTGTTTAGTCCTTTGTAAATATTGCATTTTGTTCTTCAAGGTATATTGAAGAAATCCTTAGGTGATTCAAGTGTGAACATGTCTTTTGTTTTGTCTACATGTATCGATATATTGTGTTTAGAACTTAATTCATATCCATGTTGTGTTTCGAAGAAGCAATTAATGTGTATCTATGTCAGGTATGTTGAGTTTGAACCATCCTTCTTGTGTTGATTTACATGCTTACATTTTGTTATTTTGCTTGCTTTGTGAGTTTTTAACTTTTGTTTGAGGACAAACAAAGAAGTAAGTCGGGGAGAGTTGTTAAGGACCAAATTGTGGATATTTTGTAGATGATTTTGTGGTCCTTTACAATGTCTTTTAATTAATAAGTAGTATTTAGTATAGTATTTTGGTTTAATCATGTTTTTATTTAATTTTTGTTTATAATATATTATTTAACTTAGTTTACATTTGAATTGTAGGCTTTTAATATTGATTCCCTCAAGCTTGGATTCAAGGAAACTTGAAGAGCTCTTGGGATGTTTCTTTTTGAAGGAATTTTTGGAAGAAGAAGCATGCTTCAGGTCGCGCTCAGCGCGGTGGCAGCATGAGTGCGCTTAGCGTGAGTAACCGGGCTTAGCGCGGTCTGTGAAAATCAGAAAAAGGACAGACCCATGCTTTCACCTTTTTAGCTCACCAACTCTCTATTTTTCCAGCTGTTTTTGCTGTGCTAAAAAGGGGACATCACTTCTTCTTCATTATCCATCATTGTTGTAAATTTAGGGCATAGAAAATATAAACAAAAACATTGTTCTTGTTGATTCTTCTTCTATGTTCATCTTCTCCAACAATCTTGTAAGCAAAGCAACCATGAAAATGAGTAGCTAAGCTCTTTTTGTGTCAAGATTAGAGGTAGTTGACCTAACTAGTATGTATTTCTTTTAATCTCTTTGTGTATGAACATGGTTGATGATTTATATATGTTGAATATCTTTGTTCTTCTATCTTTTTATGCTTTGAATCATGATTGAAAAAGGATGCTTCAAAGTTGACCTAGGATATTCTTCCACTAATGAACAAATGCTATGAATAGATTTGTGAGTTAGTGTTTACAAGTATTGAGCTTCATATTTATCATGTCAATAGTTGTGGTGAGAAATAATTCAAAGATTTACATGATAAAACTTGCAATCTTGGTGAGAAATCAACAAGATTGAGAGGATACGTATTTATAGCAATCATCAACTAGTTCATCACTTGGTTAATAGAATATATATGAAATCAGGTTAATGAAACTAATCTTGACATGCTTCCATCATTTGAAAACAAACTCAAACTCTCTTGAATCCAAACATAACTCTCTTTAAAAAGGATTTTAAAGTTGTGTGCTTGAAACTCATAATACTAGTAGTTTAGGAAACAAACCCTTGAGTTACTTAAATCTTAAAATACACTTTAGTATTGAAAGACTACGATACAACACCAATACATGTGGATACGATAATTAAAAATACTTGTTTAAGGACTAAACCTACAACAACCCTCTTCTTCTCGCTCATGCCATAACCACACTGACTCTTCATCCTTCAAGGACCTCACGCCATTCTCCTTCTTCCTCTCACACTCCTTTTCTTCACCTTCTCTCACCACTGCCATTCTCTCTCTTTATTCTTCCCATAATAACCTCTTTTTCTCTCCAACAAAGAAACCACACCATCACATCTCTTCTATTCTTCTCACTGTAACAACCATAAACCACCCTCGAATCTTCTATTTTTCTCACTGTAACAACCATGAACCAAACTCTCATCTTCACTACCTTCACCATAACAGAATCAAGATTCTAACAAACCGCCATAACTACCTACAACTCTCATCCCTTCCTTCATCTTCTGTGTAACCTTGCTACAACATTCTGCAATCAAGAATTGCGAGCTCAACACCACGATAACGGATCCGGATACCTCATCACATTTTCGACACCACAACCAGCAAACTTTCCTCCTCTCGGCCATCGCTCGCTCTCAACCTCCCTTTCTCGCCGTATTCAAGAGAAGATACTGGTGATTGTCATGGAATATTCAAAGCGAGCATAGCTTAACTCATATGTCATCCTCGCCTTCAAAGATTCAAGCAAGAGTGGAGTTTATTTCTCGTGACTTGTTGATATCTCTGGAATTCTAATCTTCATCATCATCAAGAATTATGGATCTATAGAGTTTTCTTTCCAGAATTTCGCAAACTTCGAATCGGTTAGTTATTTCGAGTTTATCAATCATACTAGCTCTTATGAATTAAGCTTCTTGCATCATGTTTGAGTGCTTAAACAATAGCAGGCGTTTGTATCATATGAATCTCGCGTCGGATTTTGCAATTTCAGATCCACGTTCAACTTCTTGTGTTTGATTCTGGCCGTGTAAGTGTAGTTATTAGGGAAAACGATGTGTATTTCTGGAACCTACGCAGAGAATCGATCTAGGGGTGGTGTCGTTGACGATTTCTGGACAGGTGGGGGTTTTCGGCGAAAACTATTGGAAGGGATGACCAGAATCTGTTTCCGGCGGTGTTGCATGGCCCTGTTCCCGTTTGCCCTCGATGTGGCCCTCTCTCTTTGGTTCATGTGTCTTCACCCATTAGCCTATCCCGTTTAGCCACGTGTCTTTTTTTTTCTTTTCTTATATTGAAAAAATCTGATGATATAATTTAATACCATGACCAATTGATAGCATATTTACATACATAGAAAAAATATAAAACGTGACATAACAATAATAATGACATGAAAAAAATCTGGAAAATATTTGTTATTGTTTGGACAAAATGGACTTAGGTGCAAATTCGGACTGGGCCTAACGAAAATGCTAATACACCCCCTGGTTTAAGCCCAGTTTTGCGTTTTTAACTAGATTTAGTTCATTCTGCATATTCAGTTTTATACCCTGTTTTCCTTGCTTCACAATACTAACACCTAATCAAAATTGCTCCCAATTTCGATTCGATTGACTTATAAAAAATATATAAAAATTAGTTTCTGACATTTTAGGATCTTAGAATATTTTTGATTTTTTTTTATATTTTTGCAATTAATTTCTTTTAATTTTTAATTCATTTTCAATAATATGTTTAGAAACATGTTTTTCCTTTGTAGTTTGAGTTGACTAATCTTAGGAGTGTAATACCATGTGTTTCTTAGAAACTTTAGGTTATTTTTCTACCATGTAATTGTAGTTAAATGTAAAACTCATCTTAGGATTTTAAATAGAACTCCAAAGCTAACCATTAGTAGTTCAATTCTTAGGAATTAGTTTGATAATTGTATAGTTTTTTCTAGCTTCCTTTTGCATGTTTAATTTGTAGCCTTTCCTTCATTTGTTTAGATGTTTAGGATAGCTTTAGAACAATTTAGTTGCTGCCATCTATTAAGGGTTTACCTCTTATGTTTTGTTTTCTTTGTAAATAATGCATTTTAAGTCATTTTAGTGTAGATTTTTGATTTCTAGCTACTCTAGGTCTCTAATTATGTTTAACATTGCATTTGAGGACTATTGTGATGAACTTAGCTCGATGTTGATATCATTCATGAGTTGTTTTGCATTATGTGTGTGTTGCTGCCCGGTTTTCCATTCTTATGTTGCTATACACATTTACATTCCATTTCTTCACCTTTGGATCATGTTTTGACATGTGATGTGAATATGCAATTGTATTCCCGCTTCCTTGTTATTTTTGACATGTTTGTTGACTTGTGCAAGGTAAATTGAGGATATTTTGGTTAGGTACCTAATTTTGGTACAATAACATGTCACTTTTCCCGTGGTTCTGTTTGCATTTTAAACGCATTTTGCTTGGTGTTTTCTCATGTTACGAGAAACACATATTCTGTTGTTTTGTCTGGATATGTATCTTTGTGCAGGTGTTCTAATTGTTATGAGGACTTGTTTGCTACACGCACATGTTGCACGGTATCACTTTATGGATTGTATTGATCGAGCTGTTTCTTATCATTGGTTTATTGATGGCAGTTTACTCGAAGTTTTCCGGAGTATTTTTTTAGCTCGCAGTGCTCTTCGGATTATTATCCGTTTGGTATTTATTTTTACTTTGTTTACCGCATTTCTTTTACCGCTTTTCTAGAGAGCATGAGAAGTAGGATTTTACCGCTTTCCTTGCCATGAGAAGTAAGAATAGAGATGTATGAAGGGGCTTCCGTAGTTGGAGCATGTTCAGGAACCCCTCTGGTTTATTTAAAGACCTGTTTAGGGCGCTTCTATTTGCTAATTGTGTTTGGTTTGTTTAAAATCCTCCATCTGCATAGGGAGGTAATTCTCAGTAAGTGTTTATATTTGTGCTTGCATAGGTCAAGAGTGGTTAGTACACCCGACGTGGCACCACCAAGCAAAGTCCCGCTTTTTATATTTCCTGCTATCGAGTCATGATGATATGATGGGCAAGCAGAAAGGGTCCGCAATCGATCCCCGCACAGTTCTAGTCCGTGTCAGCTCAGCACACGCGAATCGTGTTGCTTCCTTTATCGAGTCAATAATAAAAAAGTGGCAAGAGTTCCCTATTCTGACTCTCCACGCTTTCTCGGGGTTCGCATTTATTGCAGAGCTCGCATCATTTGCTCTTCACACTTGACAATTCATGTCATGCGGTGATACTTTTCACATGAATCGGATGTGTCGGCTCCTGGTTGACTCACGGTATGCTCGTTACTGTTCGAGGCTATGGGACTTCCTCCTTTTCCTGCGCTTGTGTGACATTTGTTTGTTTGCATTGCATTGTTTGTGTGCTTCTACCAAAGCACTTGTTTGCTTCATCCCTTTTTGTCGTTTTCGACTCTACATTAGGTAGTGATTCGAGATGGACATAGACTTAGGTTTTAAACCTTTTCCATCCCTTTTTTTGTCATCTTCGACTCTACTTTAGTTAGCGATTCGAGATAGACATAGATTTAGGTTGTAAACCTTTTCCATGTTCCCTTAGGATTCTCTTGAATCTACCTTAGGTAGCGATTCGAGTTAGACCTTAGGTTGCAATCCATGCATGATAACATTAGGGATAACATTAGATAGTTTCCCTTGATTGTTTTCTAGTTTCTTTTTACATACTTGCATGTAATAAAACTAAAAATTATTTTCTTTTTCCTTTGCAAATTAAAACACTTAATAATGGTTCAAACTCCTTTTTCAAAGGTAAAAGCAACCAACCAATGTAAACTCTTTTTTTGCCTACGGGTTTTCTTTTGTGTTTAAAGCTCTTTTTCATAATTAAAAAACACATAACCCACCAAAACATGTGAGCCGAACTACGGCGCTCTGACTTTCCCATTGCACGAGGGAATACGTAGGCATCTTGTCACAGGGCTCGATCGAGCAAACTTTGTAAATACTTCCTTCTTTTCCCCGTGTTTTTTTTATTTTCCTTTCTTTCACATGCATTATCTTTTAGCATACATATATAGCAATTAAGCAGTAAATAGATATAAAAACACCCATTAGATAGAAAATAGAAGTGGATACCGTAGAGTACTACGGACGTGTGGGGTGCTAATACCTTCCCTTAATAGATTCCCTTACCCTATCTCTCGGTCGCAAGACCGTGTCTTATCCCTTTTAGGTTTTCGCGATGCGTTTACCTTTCTCCTTTTGCGAGATAAAAAACGTTCGATGGCGACTTCATTGATATAGTTATCGGATGATGTTCAGCCGGTTGTTTCAATCATTAACCACAATAACAACATAATAGTTCATCATGAATCACACACATCAACCCAACTATTATCAATAAGCATAACATGACAAGAATTAATATTTAACAAGTAACAACACAAAAGAAACCTAGTTTCTATGTCATGAAGAAATCTTACTCTAAAGAGGAGACTAACTATAAAATCCACCTCTTGACTGAAGAAAATGATGAAATTTGGTAAAGTTTGATAAATGAGATGTTGATGATGGTGACTATTCCCATCGTTTCCTTCTTCTTCGTTCATTCTTCCTTTCCTTCTAATTCTCTCTTTCTTTCTTTTACTGTCTTTCTTTCTTTTTCTACTTATCTTTTCTAACTTCATTTTCTCTCTATTCTTATCTTTACCACCACACATATATGTATATAATATAATATATGTTGTGTGCTTTATATTAGATAGTAAGAATATATATATATATATTCTTCGGGTACTGATTACTTAAGGTCAAACTCTTTTAATAAAAATTGATCTCTTCTGAGTTAATTAATTATTCTATAAGTCCAAACTTACAACAACTGATAATTAATAGAACACTTAGGAATTCAGTTTATCTCAAAAGATAACATTTGAAATACTTAAAAGAATACGGGATATTACAGATTGACACCACTAAATGTCTCACAGATTAGCTACTTCTCATGATAATTATGCTTAGATAATTGGGTTGTTACAATATTGGTTAACTCAGAATTTTGATCATGAGTTTTTTTTTTTTTTGGAATGTTTTTTACGAATGAGAATATCAAAATTAAGTATTTCTATTTTGTCTTCAAATTAATTTTTATAGATTATTTATCAACATAACACCTTTATATTAATTGAATTTTAGTTTATAAAAAAATGTCTAAATAAAATAAAAAAATATATTATTCAATGCGTGAATAAACAAATAAATGAAATTTTAAAGCATTACAATCCTATCCAAAGAAAAGTAAAACATAAATTGGATTATAATTATAAGTAATGATGCGAAGAAAAATTAAGTAGATACTTTTTAAAAAAAATGTACAAAAAATATAATAAATAAAATTAAAATGGAAAGTAAAATATAATAAAAGTCAATTTTAAGAGTTGACTTGTAATGCATTAAAACAAATATATATATATATATATATATATATATATATATATATATATATATATATATATATATATATATATATATATATATATATATATATATATATATATATATATATATATATATATATATATATATATATATATATATATATATATATATATATATATATATATATATATATATATATATATATATATATATATATATATATATATATATATATATATATATATATATATATATATATATATATATATATATATATATATATATATATATATTAGTGGGATTAACTTATTTCAAGAGTAAGTTTTTTATAGTTTATTTTAAATTATAGCTTTTAAATTAAATTTAATCTAATAGGTAATTGAGTAAAAATGTTAATTAACCATTAGATTAGATTCAATTTAAAAGTCATGATTTGGAGTAAGCTATTTTTTTAAAAATAAATTATCAAGAATTATATTATCTCTGGTTTATTTGAATTAGTACAAGACTCTAGAACAGACGTATGTGAATCGGATAAGGGTGGCAAAACGGGTTGTCCGTCTCGTTTAGATTCATCCTGTTTAAGCCCGTTCTAAATTAGGGTGGAGCGGAACAGACCAACTTAGACATCTAAACTCAAAAGTCAAGTCTATTTCATTTACTAACGAGTTGATGGACTTGCGGGTAGTCCCACCATTTTTTTTTTACTTTGATTTACTACATAATTTACAAAACTTTTAATTATTATCAAAAAGGTCGATAAAAAAATTATTTAACAAAGCATAATAGAACTTCAACTTGTCTTAAGTCTAAACAATTCAAAAAATAAAATAAATAAAGATCAATTACAAAAAAAATCAAAATAATCTAGATCATAATAAATAAAGTATCAAAACTAATAAATAAATGATACATATCATTTTAATCCTATTTAAAAACTAACTACTAAATAACTCAATTAAGATTTTACACAAGATAACCAATTATAACAATTACAATGCATAAAACTCCACAATACATAAAATAGTAGTGCATAAAATATCAACATCTGACTTTCTCACTGTTTACATTATATAGTATCTTATGTTGACTGACTCCTTGATAGTTAAATCATAAACTTGACAGACGTATACACTAAGCACATAATTCATTTTCTTAAAATCAACATCTATTTCTAAAGAAAACATGTTAGCTAATGTATTGATAACTTAATAATTCTTCATTCCATACAACTATTCTTTTATTTGAAGTTTTTCCAATGAAAACATGTATTAGAAAGTTATAGAAAGAACGTTGAACTTATAGTTCAATTTGTCTGAATAATAATTTAAAATACAATTCAATCAATATAATCATAAGAGAAGATTGTTGTTTATAAAATTAAAAGTTGTTTTAATTCTAAGTAAATAAATAAAAAATTTAACAAAAAGTCGGACAAAATCCACACTGCCCCCGCCTTGGCCCGCTTTTATAAACGGTTTAGTCAGGACAAACCAACTTAAAGTACCGAGTCGAAAACCTTAGTCCAACTGTAAAAAATTGTGGATCGAATGGGCTGACCCAACGGATCCGACTCGTTTTGCCATCCTTAGAATCGGAACATTAGATCAATGAAACTTAGAGTAGGAGTGTGGAGATAAATTTCGAGCAACTTTTAGATTCATCAACTAGTGATTGGGATGATCTTCAAAATATTCTAATTAATGTCAGTTCTAATTATGTCTTCATTGATACGTTTGTTTGGTGGCGTGAGGCGATGGATTTTTCAGTGTATTTTTACATTAAATTTTTGAAAAAATTAAATGAAAATTAGTTTAACTAATTGTTTATAAAATATATTTTAAATATTTCTTCATTTTCTATGATTTTTAAAATATTAAAACCAGAACATAAATATTTTTAAAGCTATTTAAAAAACTAATTATAAATTATAATTTTTGAGTTATTTGTTTCTTTAAAATTTAGTAATTTTAATTTTGAACAATATATATATACGTTATAGTGTGTCAAATTTAATCTTCTTATTTCTATAAATTGAGTTTGAAATAATTTCTAGTATATTTTTTTTAAAAAAAACTCATTTAAAAATAATCATCTTATTTTAAATCTGAGAAACGGACCTATTATCTCATACAAAATTACAAAATAGTTTTACATCCTAATACAGGAAGTTTCATATTTACGTATATTATGAATTATGTTTTAGGTTGAATTTATGTTATAAAATAATTTTCTAAAGTATTATTTTAACTGTTTATATAGTAAACATATGACCATATATTTTTATATAATTTTTTTTTTAAAATTTATAAATAATAATTGAATTATAATAATTTTTTTAATATTTTTGATTTTTTTATAAGTTGTTGATTTTTACAGAGAAAGAATCTCAGGGTGTTCATGGGAATGGGCATACCTGCGGACCTACTCATCCAATCCAACTCAACCCTTATTTTTAATCAATTCAATAAAGTACGGGTCCAATCCGAACCAACCCATTCAAATTCATAGGTATTTGGTTCGGCTAACGGGTTTGAAGTTTTAAATACAGGAACCCGCGAACCCAACATATTGACATTATTTTATTTTATTTATAAATTATCTAGTATAATTCTACAATGCATATATATATATATATATATATATATATATATATATATATATATATATATATATATATCAAATGTGAGATATCAATTTTTTTATTCAAAGAGATATATCTTACCTTTTAAATTATACTTTACACCATTTATATTTTTTTTTATTTGATCTGAAAAGAGTTTTTAGATATTAAACAATAAATTTTATTTAAATTAAATATTAAAATTTTATGATTTTTTTAATGTTTTTGTGAAACAAATGTGTTAATAAAATTGATATTTTATTTAAAATTTTAAAATTATATTTGAATGGGTTACCCACGAATTCAACCCAAGCTATTGATGAACGGGTTGGTTCGGTTCGAATTTAACATTAAAAGTACGAGTTGAACATTCAACTCAAATTAAAGATCATTGATTGAGCTGGATATTAGATTTAATCAAATTAGACTCAACTCAATCCGCGAACACCCCTAAAAAACCTAAAGATTTAAAGAATTGATTTTTCATTAAATAAAAGGTAGTAGTGTAATTTGTTATTTGTTTATAGGCAAATGGATTTTGTATCAATTATTTTGATTACATGAGGGGCCGAAATCCTGAGAAAAATATTACAAACGAATAAAACGGAAAAATTGCTTCCATACTAAATCATTAAAGCGGTGAATCTTGTCTTGTTGCCATACTAAATTATTGTCAAAGACCGTACGTCGTAATGAAAATCAGACCATCATTAATACGGCGAATCTTGTCTTGTTGGCAAATTCCATTTATCTAATATAAATAAATAAACTTAAAAGTAATTGATAATGACCCATTAACCCTTTTAATTAAATTCTAATTTCTCTCTTACTGTAAGGGTTTTATGGTCTAATCACTTTTTAATTTCACCACATTTGTTTGGTATTAAATGTTGCTGATTTGACAGTTTCAGGGCATTAGTGGTTCATTTTTGTGACAAGCTTCATAGCAAATCCAAAACCTAAGTTAGTGAGTGCAACTTCACCATTATAGGTTTTTCATGATGTAAAATCTAGGAAAACTTAGCATTTTTGTATATTGGATAGTATCTCTATGTGATGTGGTACCCCTTTTATTATAGGTCTTAGGAATCATCTAAAACAAGTTTAAAATTGGTCTCAGTCATGAAAATCAATTTCTGCACAAATACATGTTTATGTGTCGACCTGAAATTTGTACGTGTCGACAGATACGAGTTATGCACCGACACATATGCTTAAATATTAAAACCTTCAACATTTCTGCTTTAAACCATAGACAATATTGTTTTGCCCATTTTCAAATATTAAACAATTAAAGAAAATTAAAAAACAAAATCAAATAATAAAAGAAAAACAAAAAAGAAAGAAGAAATGAAACCAGAGGTGCAAAATAGAAACATATGTGTATATGTGCATGTGTGTAGCAATTCAAATCAATTCAAAGCCCAATCATGTAAGCCCACTTCCCATTTATTTAAACAAAAGTTAAACAGAAACACCAAAAAAGCCAACTCTGTGTCAAAGGAGGGTGTGGGAAGCAAGGAAACATATACCCAAACACTGCAACCCAATCTTATTTCCATCTATTTAAAATATTTTTAGAAAAATATACACTTCATTTATATTCTTACACTTCATTTTTATTAAACAAGTGTGGAAGATTTTTAACTTACATTAATAATTTATATTTTGTGCTTATTATATTTTTCAACTCTGTCATGACTTTCTATTTAAAATAACATTAAACATCTAATAAATGAATTTTTTATATTATTTTTCCTCAACATAAAATTAATATTATTTTTTTCTGAACATACAATTGTGGGATAAATTTTGTTGTTGAATTATATTTTTTTCTATTATTTATTTTTTTAAAATTAAATAAACTAATATGTGGGATCTCAACATTTTTGTTATTATATAATATAATAATTTTTTTAAAATATTTTATTATAAATTAAATATTTATTTTAAAATATATTTTCAAACCATCGATGTCTCCGACTAGTTTTTTATTAATAAAACTTACAAGAGGTATTTTTTGAAAAAAACTACAATTGTTAAATAAATATACCTCACAATTTTCGAATGCAAGAGAAAGTTAAAAAGTCCAGACTTCAAACTTATTAAAACTAAATTTCAAAAGGAAAATAAATAAATTAGTGGACGACAAAGCAAAAAGCAAAAAGTATAGTAGTCAACATGATTTAATAAACACTTAATAATGTGGATAAATTTTTTGAACACTAAAGCAAACAATAATTTCATCCCTAAGAACAAAATTTAAAGTAACTTTATTTCATTCTTATCTATTAGACATAAAATCCACAGTAACATAATTAGGGATAGACCCAAAAATTCTAGATTGAGGGCAGCTTTTATTTGAAATTTTAGTATTTATTAATTAACATAATAATTGTTTTATAAATATTTGAATATTATAGAATTATTAGTTTATAGTTCTAATTTAATTAAAAAAAGCACATTACCATAAAGCACGGAAAAATATGTAGAATATGACATAGAAACAAATTATTTAATTAAGACACTATATAACATTAAAACCTATGTTGCACATTATAGTGGGGCATGTGGCTACAAAATTCACTATCTAGGTCCGCCACTGTTAATAGTTGACATGAAAAACACTTATCTTGCAATTTAATGATGTCATGGTAATAATGGTAGAAATATCATGGCAGTGTATATTCATCTTTAGAGATATTGACTACCGTAATAGTTGTCTTTGTTTTCTGGTGTAAGGTCACATCAAGTCTTGCATACTTTTAGATGATTTTTAAACCAATTCTATGGTGTTGTTTATGATAGTAATCGAACGATAAACCTAATCCACAATTTAATAGATATTTTTTAAACTAATTTCTGGACTGAATATTCTTGTCAGATTTGTTTGGAAGAGAACTTTCCAGAGGTAATCTAGTTAATACCAAAAATGGCATAAAAAGTCAGTAAAAATTTATGCTTTGAACACGTAATATTAGAAGTAAATTCTCTATAAGCTTTACTGGCATAATATGGAAATATATCTTTATTGTCCCCATACACATTAAACCATTGTGTGGACTAGTTAGGAAAAGATAATGAAATATTCTTGTTAAATCAAATGAATCATGTGTGTTCAAGGACCTTAGGAATTTAAATTTGGTAAATAAGCAAGAACAAACTTTTTTATTAGTCTGATTAGGAATACAAGTACAAAAATGAAATTCCTAGTGCTTAGGCCTCCCATGGACGCTTCCTCTTTGTGTTGACGTAGGTGTTAATGTTTTGTTCCTCGTGAAGAAGCTTCGTTAGCTCCAATACTCTTTTCTCGCTTGCATAGCACTGAGCTTCGAATGTATCCCTTTCCTCTTTGAGTTGAATCCAGAATCTCTTTAATTCTTCGAAATCAGTAGGCATGTCTGGATGAAGAATGGCGTAGGGTTCGTCACCTTCAGCAACAGGTTCCATAATCACTGGCAGGATAGAAGTATATGGCATCATGAGGTTTTGAGCGCGAGCTCGTACCCATTTGAGATAAGGTTCCCAAGAATAGAATTTTTGTGCCCCAAGATCTTGGTATCAGTCTTCTTCACCATGCCCCCAAGCGTTCACAAGTCTTCGACGATAACCGTGGAGATCGTTGTCGTAGTCAAACACAATGCCTTGGATGAGTATGTCATGAGGACCGTCTCTTCGAGCATAACCAAACTGTTGTAGCGCTAGAGAAGGATTGTTACTAATACCTCCTCTTATGCCAAGGAGTGGTAAATTAGGGAATTCTCCACAACACTCAATGAAAGTGAAGTCCTTTTGAGAGTAGAGACACCAACAGATATCTTTACGAGAGTGTGACATCAGCCTTTGAGACCATTTTAACCTTTGTTCATTCTTCATCATTGATCGAGGAAGGTGCAAAATATACCACCTGGATAATAACGGTATGTAACACATGAGAGTCCCTTGTCTCTTCATAGTACGGGTGTGAAGAGAATGCAGAATATCTCCGAGCAAAGTAGGCACAAGATTATGAATGAGGAATATCTTGATGGCGTTTACGTCTATGAATTGATCCGGATTAGGAAATAACACCAAACCATAGATTAGGAAATCCAAAATATCTTCGAAAGCGTGGAAACTCATAACCTTTAAGAATTCTCTAGCCTTTTTTATCATAAATTTAGCAAGCAAACCCTTAACTCCACTTCTTGTTTCCCAATTAGCTTCAATGTCTGACCGTTTTAGATGTAAAGTTGTTGCAATATCTTCAAACCTCGGGACTTTTTATAGACTGGTAAAATGTATCTGATCAAGGATGGGTATCCCAAGTAGCTTAGAGAACTCTTCCATTGTAGGTACTAACTGATAATCTAGGAAAGTAAAACAATTATGCTTCGAATCAAAGAACTGGAATACGACGCTCATCATATCTTCTTCAAAATCGAAAGTAACCAAGTCGAGTAGTTAACCATGCCTTTTGATGAATTGAGAGTGGTCGGGAACTTTTGAGACTAACTCCTTGAGTTGAGAAGGTATACCCACAAAGTTGATTCGAATAGTCTTCCTGAAAACCATAACCCTACAACAAAGAGCAAAGATAAATCCCTAGGTCCTTGAAATGGTTAGAAATGTTATTATGATATGATGTTATGATGTCATGTTTAAATTGCAAGCACAAGCAATTTACACAATAGCCCTAGGTTTAAGGCTTGCATAAGGTATAGGTGTCTACCCTACCGGAGTTTGAGTTTGTTCAACCTGTACTACAATAGGAACCGGGTTATTGGAATCTCATATCACAAATCTCTCTCGCAGACTTTATTTCAATACGACTACCAAATGGTCGACCGAAATATCCCGAAAGTCGAACCTCAATGAGCGTAGCATCGAGTATCAACCAACCTCAGTCTACACATAAGTCGACCATCTCACTACCTTCTAATGGCCAAGATGGGTCAATTAGGGTTCTAAAGTTGAGTTAGTGCTTAATGACACCACGGGGATGCCAAATATTTCCTTCAACTAAACATGAGGAACATCAGGACATCCAAAGTGTCGCACTAACCCTAGCCATCATTTTAACAATTTCGGTCTACGCCGGACAGTCACGATGATCTATTGCTACTTACCTAAGGAAACCTGGATCCGGGTATAAGATCCCCCACAGATATAATACCTAAGCAAACCCTTAAAAGTAAAGCATATAAAACAAACAAAAAGCAATAAAGTGATCTAAAACCCTAAGGTAGCCTCTCTTTAGGTAGTATCCCCAACAGAGTCGCCAATTTTGTAATACGGTGGGAGAACTGACTTGTTTGTTTTGCGTTTTATTGCAAATTTTGCGGATAGCAAGAGTCTCCACCGACTTTTCTTTTATCCAATAAAGGGAAGGTGAAAAGAACAGGAAAAGACCTTCATTAGATTCCGAGTACGGGATGTAATTATGAAAAGGGAAGGTATTAGCACCCTTTACATCCATAGTTATCTAAGGGCTCTTAGTTTCTTAGCTCACTTTTGAAAAATTTCTTTCTGTGTTTGAGTATTTTGAAAGACATTTCGCTTTGACTTCGTAATGATTCTTGTTGGAATGTATACGAAGTGTTCGGAAATGTTTGCTCGAAAAAATGTTTTAACTTTGTAATGATTCTCGCTGGAATGTATACAAAGTGTTTGAAAAGTTTTTGAAAAGTGTGAGGTGTGAAAAGTATTTTTGGTTGGAGCAAGCAATAGAGTCTTATTACCTACTCAGAATGGTCGTTTCTTGTTATTTTCCTTCTCCTTTAGGATAAGGCTATTCATACCATTAGTTGGTAGATAACTTTATTCGTTGGATGTGAAGGGATAATCGTAGGGTCATCATATGGTCATTGAAGGCAACATGTAGGGATACCTTAGCAAATTCTAGGGACGATCATCACTTTTCGTAGGCAACAACCGAGGGACGAGATCATATATTTGTAGGTAACATCGAGGGTCATCGAGGGACTATGATCTTTATATCGAAGGGACTATGATGATGTTATTTGTAAACGTCTTTGCTAATGGTATTCCTATGTTCGAGAGACATGGCCATTGTATTCGAAAGGAAACTAGAGAGGATACCCTAGGGGGTGCAAGTGTGAAAGAGTGTGTTGAATTTAGATATATATTAGTCTTGAATTTAGGGTGATCTAAGATTGTTTTTATCTTGCCATACAAACCCTAGTTACTAGCAGTTAAATATATACAGTTTATAAGAGAGTGCAGAAAGTAAAGTGCGGAAAGTAAATTTCCTACGCTATTACATGGCTTCGGGGCAGTTACATAATATAGGTGCGGAAAGTAAAGGGAGAAAATTTAAATCTACGCTATTAAAAAAAAACTTTGCAACCTATACAACATTTTCTAGAATTTAAATGCGAAATAAAGTAAATAAAATGGAGAAAAATGTCTTAAGGATAGGAAATAACATCTAAACCCTAATTGTAAGAGAACAATATTTTTGATATTTTTTGATTGATTTTAGTTAATAAAACCTAATTTCTAAGTTAATTATTAATTAATTATGAAAAATAATTTAAATCATAAGAAAAATAAATTATTTTTATGTCAAAAATTAATTAAATGTTTAGTTAACCTAAATCTGAAATTAGAATATTTTTGTGATTTTTTGAAAATGTTTGAATTAATTTTGAAAGAAAATTAAGTTAGTTTAGAAAAATAAAAGAAAATAGAAAATGTTAGAGAAAACAAATGGTAAAAATAAGATTTGGTCCTGCTGAGGTTTGAACCCACGCCCTTGGGGTTATAGGTTCAAAATTCTTCCACTACACCACTTGACCATGGTGATATATACGTGCATCTATAAATATATGTGTGCTCCCTATGCAAATCAGAAAAATAATATAAAAAAAGGCAAAAGGCAGTTGAACCAGCGACTATAGGTCATGTCTTACCGCGTGATACATCCATTCATAATGCTACATAGGTAAATATATATATATATATATATATATATATATATATATATATATATATATATATATATAAGTGAAATTAATTCCTAGAAATCAATTTGAATCAAAACGCGCGTTGGTGGGGTTCATGGCCATTTGAATGAACAAATCAGGGAATGCCACGCCTGCCTTGCCCCAGTCTTCGTCGGTCAACCGCCCTGGGTGGCTTTTCCGGTTGTCTTCTCCGGAAAGGAGAGGATCCAAACCTGTGAAAATCAATCAAACAACAAAAGAAAAGAACCCAGATCATATTTTAGGATGTTACGAGTTCGATGGTGGTGTTATCTTGCCCTAAAACTACCTATAACCATGGATCTGAAGCTTCACAAGCTTGGTGCCCTAACAATGGCATATCACGATTCATGCATTCTAAACCTCATGTGATCATTCAAACCTGCTCTATGATGTCTCAGGAAGTCATTAGCAATGTTAGTTCAAGCGGAAATACGATAGAGTTTAAAATACGAATTTCACAAATGCTATGCAAATTGAGTTTATTAAGCGTGTGATTCAAGGAGTTTTAGTCATGGATTTTGATTCATACTTACTCTATATTACCTCATGGGCAAGAATCGATACCTGGAAGTTCCTGAAACTTGATGGAATTTGGAACTCGAAGGTGCGAGTTTGCTATAAATTTTTGAGCACAAACCCTAACTTTATGGCTGCAAGAACCCGTCTTCTCGATGTCTGAACTTGTAGTGTATAGATAGGGCATGAGAATTAGGTCAAGACTTGAATGAAAAATATATTCTTTCAATGGAGAATATTTGATTGAGAAATTTTATCAAAACATTCCAAATTTGGCTCAACCTTGTATTAACCACATCCATGCATTTTTGACAGCTTGCATAGCCTTCCTTGGACCTCAAGACAATCATAAAATAAGCCCATACGACTTGCTTCTTTATTTTGCATTTTATTTTAATTAATTTTGAATTTTAGTGATTTAATTCAAAAATAAATAAAACAAATGAAAAGGTGGTGTGTAATTGGTCTTGGAGATCATGGATAGTCATAAGAACAAGTTTGGATCATAAAAACTTAGGCCCATTTGGAAAAAAATGATTTCGCTAAGTATTTCCCTTCATGCACTTCTTCAAATTTCTCAAACTTGTACAAGTTGTATCTTGCTCGATTTTCAACATTTTGAAGTGACATGAAGTTGTAGAGAATTGAATTCTCTTTAAAATGAGCTTTGGTGGAAACATTTCGGTCAAAGTTCTGTTGACTTTTTGTCAAGAAACCCTAATTTGGAAACTTTGACTTTTGAGCAAATATTGAGTTTTCTTGATGAATCATGATCAACCCTTGATCAAATGATGAATGTGACTTCAAAATCTTGATGTTGACCAAAAATGGTGAAGTCTGACTGTATGTTGACCACAATTGACTTTGTCCAATACAACTGATTTTCAACCATCTGAGCAGTTGATTGAGCCAACTTGAGTTGTGAAGCTTAAAACTTGACATGGTGATACATTGAGACATATGAGGAGGTATGATGACCACTTGAAGCATTAGAACTCATTTTTTACTTGAGAGAATCAAAATCCTAGTTGTGGATTGATTGCTTAGGAGAGGGTTCATCTAGTCAACCCTTGAGAAATTCTTGAGTATGGAGTGTCTTGAGAAATAAGAGGGAAAATTTTGGGGTATAACAGACTCACCGATAGTTGTTTTCCACTGTAAATTCATTTAGGGTCCTTATTCTTAAATGTCTTGGTAGGGCACCTGTTCAGAATATAAACTCCACTTGAAACAGCTTCTCTCCATAAAGATTTTGGCAAATTATTCTATTTTAGAATCCATCTAGTCATATCCAATATGGATCTGTTTCTTATTTCTGCCATTCCATTATGTTGAGGAATATAAGGAGCATTTATCTAATAATTGACACAATGTTCTACACATAAATCTTCAAACATCTTGGATGTGTATTCACCACCTCCATCTATTCACAGAACTTTGATCTTCTTCTCACTCTGGTTTTCGACAATTATCTTGAATCTTAAAAAGATTTCAAATACTTTGTCCTTTCACTTGACTATATAGATCCTGAGATTTTGAATAAACTCATTGACAAACGAATCAAAATATATGTTTCCACCAATAATATGCTCTTTGAACGGGCCACCTACATCTGAATGTACCACTTCGAGTATGCAAGATGATTTCATTAGCATAGTCAAAATGAAAGAATTTATGGATTGCTTTCCAACTAAACAAACTTCAAGAGTTTGTTAGGCATCACAAGGCTTAGTATTTCATTTACCATCTCTTGAGTAATCAATTAATTGTCTGATTGAAAGTTCAAATGTCCAAACTTCAAATGCGACAACCAACTATCCTTTTTGGTCGACAATAGTTTTTAGACATTGTACTTCAGTCTAAATGATCATAGTCTTAAATGTCTTATTCTTTGACAGAGGAGATTTCAAGACCAAATTATTCCTGGTGTCAAACAATTTTAAAGATCCATTTTTCATAACAAGTGAGAAACCTTTTTCGACCACTTGTCCAACACTTAACAGGTTTCACTTCACTCCAGGTACATAGAGCACGTATTTAATCATAAATTTCCTTTCATTTCTCATTTTAAAACTATGTTGTCAGTACCTTATACTTACAATGAACTACTATCAGCAATAGAGCGCGCTAAGTCGGCTCAATCGTGCTAAGCGTGCTTCAGTAGTAGTAGAAAAAATAGAACAACCACTTGGAGTCCAAAAGAAACCTCCACAATCACCTACACTTCTCTCATTTACACATCTAAACGGAAATTTACAACACATACACGCTTCCACAAGCTAAACACGACAAGCTTGCGGAAAACACAAATTGACATAACAAAACAATCAGTTGAAAGTGAATTAGCAAGTTGAAAAGTGAATAATTGAAATTTAGAACATGTCCTATTTCAACTTGTTAAAACACAACTCACCACATACATCAACAAATACAAAGAAAACATGCTTGTTTTACGTCGTAAGCTCGACGCCTTATTGTGCGAGCTAGTTACCTCCTCTCATCATGCCATGATATTGTAACACCATACAAACCTATAGAATGTATCCTAACAACCACACAACAAACATTACAAAAATGAGATAATTCAAAACAATATGTGAAAACAAAGAAACACACATATATGTACAAGTATGGAAAGTAAACAAACTACATGTACAAGTAAATGCGCAAATATATATATATATATATATATATATATATATATATGTGTGTGTGTGTGTGTGTGTGTGTGTGTGTGTGTATATATACACATATATAGAAGTTCATGTACAAATTCTATACAATATATACATTAATTACAAAACTAAAAACTGAAGAATTATCGCGATGCGAAACAATAAAACCAATCCCCGGCAACAAATCCATTTTGCTAAAGCGGTAAAGCGGCAAGCAAAAAGTAAAGTATTATTTTTACCGGGTGATATAGGTAATATTTTATCGTGTCCACAAAGATTTGTTATCAAGTCTCCATTCAAAAAATTGTTTGTTAATGAGTTTAGGGGTTGAAGGGTTTGTACGGAAAAGTATCAACAAAATAAAAATTTAAACAAAATCTATAAAGGATAAACAACTTATTTGGCACGAATGTCCACTACTCGTCATAAACTTAAACCTATCATTCAATTATACTAAACCTACAATATTCATCAACGTCAACATGTATCACTCACAACCTAAGTAATTTCTAACCCAAATCGAGAGCCTGACTGCATTACCTCGGTTGCGATCTCTCAACCACCTCAACAACACATACGTCAAATGTGCTAATTGCGTCGACGATCTCTTTGAGTGACACAACCAACACCGACGCATTACTCACATACACCCAAGTGAATGTCAACTCTAAATCTATATCTAGAATCCATAAACTAATAGATAATCATCCTAGATAAGAATCCGAGCAGTATATCTCTATAACAACCCAAACCCCGACCACAAAGTAAAAATCTAGGATAATAATCGACTAAATATTTGTAAATCAATCCTTATACAATGCCATGGGCTACAAATGTACATGAGTTCAAAGTAAATATACATAAAATACCGAACAAAAGAGCAGTACATAGAGAGAAGAAGAGGGTTTAGAGTTTAGGGTTTGTCGGCGCCGGTCAATGAGAAGTCCACCTCCAATTATCCATAGGCAAAGCCCTAGTGTTTTCTAAGCTAATTTATCAAAAATGAAGGTTGATGGAGTTGGGAGCAAAAACTTCCCCAAAAATATTCTGCTCAGTGGCCTCATCAACACACCTTCTGCCAAATCTGTCAAAACACTCGTAGCGTGCTAAAACGTCCACTTAGCGTGCCTGCCTGGACAAAAATTCCCAAAAATGGACTTTTATTCTAAAAACGCGCATCTGGGGAAGTTTCTTTGACACCTTTTTCCTTGATGCTCCAAATATGCAATAAATTCCTACAAAATATATAAAATGTATCAAACGATACACAAATGAATCAAAAACTCAATTATATACAAACTAAATGTATTTACAAATAAATTCTGGATTATTCAACTGAATATCAACAAAAGAATAGATAAGTTCCACAACTTATGTACAACAAATACCGACATTTTGGCACTTATTAGTACTCCCCATAAATTATTAAATCCTATTAATGAGAGTTCTAATGGAAGCTAAGTTATCCAAGGTTGAATAGTGTCAGAGTAGGTAAGACTAGTTAAATTTAATCGATGAGGAAAGGTGATGGCCTATGTCATGGCCAATTATATCAAAAAATAATGACGCAGACATTCAACAAAAGGGTTTTATCTCGTGAATTCAGATAAGTAGACCTAGTGCTTAAAATGATCTTGTCTTTTTAACTCGGTTTTAGGGAAAGATGACTCCTAATTTTGAAGGTCCATACGTAGTTAAAATAACCTTTTCTGGCGGTGCAATGACTCTTACGAATATGGATGGTGAGGAGCTCCCACGCCTTGTGAATTCCGAAACAGTCAAGAAATCCTTTGTCTAAAAATGTTAAATGAACAACTCGCTAAGTTGAAAACCCGAGAGGGCGACTTAAGCAAAAATAAGCATCTCGGTGGACTGAAAACACGAAGGGCGGTTCAGGAAAAAACTTAGAGGCACAAATAGAAAAATAACATATCCTGGTAGATTGATAACCTAAAAAGGAAATTTAGGAAAAAGTTAAGGATCTTTATGACGAGTAACTACATCAGGCCAGACTCGATGTTCTTGAAGCAATTGCCAAGGCTCATCAAATCATCTGTGACGAAGCTTGAACACAGTTGGGATTCAAAGTTGATATAGAGGATAGGAATTACTAATTCAATATGACCTTTCTGGTAAAATTACCATTTTTCAACTTTGTAATAATCCATGAGGTTACTCCATTTGTGAACTACCATTCTATTAAATAAAATTCGAGCATTTTCCCATTTGTTTACAACTCTTATCTTATATTTCTTTCTTAAACTTTGCAAAAAAATTTTTGTTCTTGATAATTATTTTGAAACAAAATTTTTATAAATTTTTTTATATAGCAACCTAAATTTTCATATGATTCTTGGATACAGAAGGAATTAACGAAGGTTATCCCAAGACATGGTTAGGTTATGAAATACGAAACTGAAGAAGTAGAGTGTTTTTGAGGACTTTTTGGATGACACTGATTTCATCAGTTGGTCTTTCAAGAAGATTATTACATCTCCTCATTCAAAGACTGAACTTTGGGTTTTCTTCCCAAGAAGTATTATCCTCTCCCCATAGATTCAAGTCTGGAAGAAGAACTTTGTTCCACTAGTGGATTTTTTTGCATCCATGGTGATGATTCCATCTTATTGAGATTGGATGAGTGCTTAGTTGTTCCCTGGTGATGTTTGTCCTCCCAAGTGTTATCATCTGTTTAACTTTAGATCTGTTTTGTCAGCATATACATGACATTGATTCATTAATTCATACTTGTATCATTCAAGCACATTCATATTTCTAGATGTTCTTGAGTATGCTTATTTCGATAGTGTATATCCCTAAGTAGTGTAATTTCCTTCCCCAATGATGTCTTTACTCCCTCCAATAGAGTGTCAGATATAGGTAGAAAGATGTATATTCCTTTTTATTCCCCATTGAGCTTTTTCCTCATGGATGCATTTTGCTTTTGCTTTCCTTTCCATCTCTAGATACGATAAATTCCCAGTTGGATTTATTCCTAATTGGGAAGAGTCTTGTTTAACTGACTCTCTCCAGCTTATTCTTGGATTGAACCTCATCTCTAACAAATATTTTGTTTTGATCTCTCTAGGAAGAAAACCCTAGATTTGAGAGTGCATTTATTTTTCATATGTGAAGACTTTATCTCATCAACAATAGTATGTTACAAATTTCCCTCCATCAAAATGGCGTTCCTTCAAAAATTCCAATTATAGGAGAACCTTGCATATGAAATTATTTTTATTTGAATAAATTTATTCCGCAAGTTAACCTACCCTCATTTCTTGCGATCCCTTGTGAATTCATTGATTTTCGACAAGTTATTAACTTTTTAAGTAGAATACATGATTAAAGAAGAAACTGAGACTCGTTTGTCATGAGGAGGTATATTACTATCCTTTTTGAGTAAAAGTATTGATTAAAGAAGAAACTTAAACCTATTTGTCATGGGGAGTTTATTATTACCTTTTTCAATTAGAAGATTTAATTAAATAAGAGGACTGAGTCCCATTCATCATTGGAAGGTTTATTATTATCCTTTTCAAGTATAAGACTTGATTAAAGAAGATATTGAGACCCGCTCTTCGTGGAGAGGTTTATTATTACTCTTTAAGTAGAAGATTTGATTAAATAAGAAACTGAGACCCGTTTTTTGCGGGGAGGTATATTATTACCCTTTTCAAGTAGAAGACTTGATTAATGAAGAAATTGAGACTCGTTCGTTGTTGGAGGTTTATTATTACCCTTTTCAAGTAGAAGACTTGACTAAAGAAGAAGCTCATACTCATTCGTGTGGGGAGGTTTATTACCCTTCAATGGAAGTTTGTATTTCAAAAGAAGATTTACTCATAATGTGGGTATTCGGAAAAAATTCATTTTTATCCCTCTACCTTCCGTAAAAGTTGGCGGTTTACCTTCGATAAATATCTTTTTTTTTTTATTTTCGCGAACTTCAGTATGCGTTGGTGTATCATATATTCCTTTACTGTCACTAAACATTGGTGTGCTCCTTACCTCCAATAAAATAAGGTATTTTTCAAGAGATCTGTTTTTCTTTTACTGAATCATCATTTAAATCTTTTCCCTAGTAAGTTGGATTCCTCTCCCTAAGTGGACTTGGTTATCTGATTGTTGTGTCTTCCCCCTCATAGAAGTTTGAGTCTTGCATTCATATTATATAATCAAACATCTTTGTGGCATCTTAGGGGCAAAACTTGTGCGTTTTTATTTAAGTATCTCATATCGCGTCGACACGAAGATTTCAATCTTTTTACCTACAATTGAAAGAAACTAAAATAGGGGCATCTGTTGCACCCTAATTTTTGACCTAAGATCCCACCTATATTTGTATTACATCAAGAGATCATGTCACTCATTTTTGCATTATTAACCTCATGGAGATATAAGTTTTGTTTGCTTGTTCGTTCCTTTTATTAGATAGGTGTGTGGAATCAAGGAGTCTAAGTGATTGAAAAATCAATGATCCTCAGATATCAAGCTCCTCATTCATTCATTCATAACATCAAGATATCACTATCTTCATCACAACTTCAACATGATAGGGTTTCATCAATGACTTGAGGGAAATTAGGGCTTTCGCTCATCAGATCATAAATCAAGAATTAGGATTTGAGATCTACAATTTTGTATCACTCAAGGATTCATTATGTGACCATCTAATAAAATTTAAGGAGGTCTTAACATTGTAAGGTTTGCATCATGATCAAGAGTTTTCATTGAAATTGGAAAAGTTGAGTTCATCTTATACAAAGTCAATTACTCAAAGTCAAACTTTGACTTTTGAAATTTCATGTCAAATATGGACTTCTCAAGACAAATTTCATCAAAGTAAGGTTAATGAGTGAGTTTGATCAAGAAAAATCAAGAATTTTGAGTTAACTTGCAAAAAGGGTAAAACAAAAAATGATGAAAATTCACTGAGTGTCAAAAAGATGTGTTCAAAGTACATGACTTCTCAAGCTTGTAACTTCCAATCCAAGCAAACATTTTTCATGCCCAAAATATCAAGTTTAAGGTCTTGCTTCATAGTACAACTTTTCCATAGGAAGTAAAGTTCAAAAAGTGCACGGATAAAGAGATATTAGTTGATCAAGAAGGCACCATAAAGTTGTTAAAATGTCCAAAGACATAGAAAATTATCTAAGTGTTTTCAGTTTAAAATACCATATTTGAAAGGCATTTTCCACCAAGATCCCAATTGATTCAAGCCAAGTGATCAACATGAAAGTTCTAGAGTATGCTCTCATCTTTCCACAAAAGTCCAAGAGCACAAATTTATCATACTTCAACTAGGAGTTTCAAAGAGATAAAGATGGCATGCCAAGTTTGCATTAGTGGTACATTTTTGTGACAAGCTTCATAGCAAATCCAAAACCTAAGTTGTGAGTGCAACTTCACCATTATAGGTTTTTCATGATGTAAAACATAGGAAAACTTTGTATTTTTGTATTTTGGATGGTATCTCTATGTGATGTGGTACCCCCTTGTATTATAGGTCTCAGGAATCATCTAAAACAAGTTTAAAATTGGTCCCAGTCATGAAAATCAATTTCTGCACAAATACATGTTTATGTGTTGACCTGAAATTTGTACGTGTCGACACATACGAGTTATGCACCGACGCATATGCTTAAATATTAAAGCCTTCAACATATCTGCTTTAAACCATAGGAACATATTGTTTTGCCCATTTTCAAATATTAAACAATTAAAGAAAATTAAAACAAAATCAAATAATAAAAGAAAAACAAAAAAGAAAGAAGAAATGAAACCAGCGGTGCAAAATGGAAACATATGTGTATATGTGTAGCAATTCAAATCAGTTCAAAGCCCAATCCTGTAAGCCCACTTCCCATTTATTTAAACAAAAGTTAAACATAAACACCAAGAAAGCCAGCATTGGGTCAAAGGAGGGCGTGGGAAGCAAGGAAACATATACCCAAACACTTCAACCCAATCTTATTTCCATCTATTTAAAATATTTTTAGAATAAAACAAAATTTAAAATGAAACAAAATAACGCCATTGACCAATCAAAATGCGCCAACACTTATTTTCAATTAAAATTAATGGGGCCAAGACCACATCAACCTTCACGTTCGTCAAAAACTCAGGTCACCGTGTCGGTCACCCCAGGCGGAAGCGACGATGGTTTTTCTCAGAAACATCAAAACAAAACAACATCTCACACAAAATTCATTAGTGAATCTAAATATCATTGTCATTTTCATCAGTTCTAACTAAATCCTCATGAAATCAAGAAAATATGACACAAATTCTAACATTTAGGTCTCAACTTTCACCAAGAAAACATCAACCAATTGCCTAATTATTTAGGACTTCAACACCCAAGCATGTCATAGAGTAATATAGTGACAAAATTAAGATGAAATGGTGGTGAAATGACTGAAAATGAAGTGTGAGAAATATTACTGATCAGAGACTATCTGATGCGTCTTCTTAGCCATGCAAATGATGGGGAAATTATACATTAAGCTTCCTTGAACCTTCAGAAATACATTACTAGGTATTAGAAATACTTGAATCTTGATGCAGTTCCTCAACCAAGTTCAACTAATTGATGAAGAAGATGAAGTTGGATAGCTTAAAAGGATGGATCCAGATTCCATATAAGATTTAATGAATATAGAAGCTAGAATGTGAAGTGTAGATGATGAATGACACATGAGTTCATAGAAAACTCCAAGGAATTTAAGGATTCGAAAGTTGAAACTTGAGATGAGATGAGATTTTCATATATATGTAAAAACTAGTCAATAAAGGTTTGGAGGGAACTTGAATTTATAGTGAGGCTCATTTAGGTTAAGAAGCAAGGTTGGACCAGTCTCATGGCTTGGAATTTGTTAGAGCATGGTTTAGTGTCTGTTAGCATGAAAATACACATGGGATGGCCGCTTTGGATGGAGGCTTGGTGCAAATATTTTTGGCTTGTTTAGAGGTTCAACAAGTTTGTTATTCGTGTGAGAGAGTGAGCTGGCAGAATAAAAGTTTGTGGACAATTTTATTCATAATTCTCACTTTTCCATTTTTGGCAAAAATAGCATGCTTTTGACATTTGCATGAGAAATATGTTTGTGCAATTAAGGAAACGGTTGAACAATGATCAGATGCACGGGCCATGATTAAATGGTAAGGTATGAGCATGAGGTAATGAACAAGTTATCTTGCATTGGTTTGGACATATTTTGCAATGTTGTGATATTTGATAATGCAAGCTCGCGAAGGTTACTTTAACTTTGTTTATCTCTTTGGGTAATGAATCAAATGACCCAAAAATGGTACCAAATGAAAGGTCTCATGAGATACAACAAGTTTTATGTGGAAAATAACTTGATAATATGACCATATGATGAGATATATTGGGGAAAAGTCAAGCTCTTGAAAATTGGCTACACACTTAAAAAAAATTTGTATTTTGTCACCTTCAGACAACCTTTCGCTTCTACTTTAGCATCAAATTCCAAATCTCTAAAGAAAGCTTTTAGACTCAAACTTTCCATCGTGATATGTTATCAAATGCACTATTTGATTGCAAATATCAAGTGTAAAAAATAAAGAACACGAAGAACAACAAGAACTAGTTATTAACTGTTATTCTTTATTTTCTCTTAAATCAAGATTACAAGTACACAAGAATAAAAAAATAAACCTCTCACCCTAAATTAGGATTTGCAATATGCAATGATGAGAGACTTGTATGCTATTTATAATAAATCTGACATACTAAACTAATGGGAATTTATCACAAATACTCATTACAAGCTAACTTAGGGTACAAGTTAACTTAAACAATTGGACATAATAAACATGCCCAATTCGAAATACTAACAACCCTAACATTTCTTTGACAACTACAAACTAGAACAAACTTCAAATACAACATTTAGTTCTTCAACAACAACATAAGAGCAATCTTCAACGGTATGCTAAACTCTGTCGAACCAAGAAGATACATTCGACCCAATAGAGTTCGATATAATATCTCATACTCAACTTTAGCACCACATTTCAAGCAACTAAGGAAGTCTTTTGAACTAAAATATTATATCACCATGTTGTATCAAATTCAAGCATCAAAGGAAGTCATTGTTTGCTAATTTTTAATGCTTGTGTCAACCACAATAAGCTTGTAAAGTTGACCAAATGAACATGACCTTTGACACTTAGAAAAAATTGTCAAAACCATCAATTTTGCAATCCTTTCATATTTGCTTGATTTTACTAATTTCTCTTGATGAAATTCAACCAACTTATACACTTTCACGAATCTTAACTTGAGAAGTCCAAGGTTGACCAAAAATCTCAAAAGTCAAACTTTGACTTTGAGCATTTGTTGTCTTTTTCACAAATGAATCAAACCATTTTAAATAATGCCCTGAATCAATTTGAATCACTTTCAGAATGCCAATAAAATACACCAAGATCCCATGAATCATACCTCAAACCAAGGAATCAAGTTTTTAGTAAAAAAGTCAAACTTAAGCTGACTTTGACCAAAACCCTAATTTTGAACATATGATGATTAGAAACTTGTGTTCAACCCTTAAAGACTTTGTATGTTGATCCAAAGGTAAATGAAACCCTATCCTTTTTAGATGAATTAATAGAATAATCTTTAAGTGTTAAGGACCAACAAAAACCCTAGCTCAAATCAAACCTCAGTTGACAACTTGACGAAACCTAAGCTCGATGCTCTTGAGAACACTTGAAGTGGATCTTGAACTTGTAATTTGATGAGGATATAATCATGATTATGAGAACTCACTTATTTCCTTAACTTGAGTGTGATAGTCATATGAATCAAACTTTGAAATAAGGTAAACCCAAATCACAAGAAATCATTGATCCCATGTCTTAAAAAACCAATGATATGCATGGTTGTGTTTTTCATGACCTAATGGAAGATGAATATGAATGATGAAACAAAAACCAATTAGGGTTAGACCAATATGGAAAATTTTGGGGTACAATACACGGTCGTGTCCGGTCTATAATGTTTTGGCACTTTATCTTTGAGTGATTTTACTAACTTTGTGCATCTTGGTCTTGCATCAAATACAAACTCCAACCCAACCAATACATAACATATATAGCATGATGCATAGGTTAAAATTTTTATTGTAACATCTACATGAAATTTACCACGATCAAGTAATTACAAACCATTGTTTCAACTCTATCTAATGAGTGTTCATTCCAACTCATGTTAGGACTAGGATTTGAATATACAACATATTTCACACAACAAATCATGATCAAGTAACCACAAACATATTTTCAAGCAAGCAAACATTTGGTCGTGATAACAAAATCCCCATCCTTCACGCTTTTCCTAAATTTGGTGCTAATTCCCTTAATCATACCTATATAGATCCTATTTTTTAAGGGTCAAAACCTGATTTTGAAGGTGGAAAGATGAAAACGATGATGATCAATGCTTGTTCTTAAAGATCCCTCCTTAAGAAACAATCAAGACATCTCACATGCAAGAAAAATGGTGCTTAATTAAAGCTTATTCCTCTCCTCCTTCTTCAAGAAATTGCCTTCCTGTCTCTCGAAGATTTTTATCTCAAATATTAATTGTTAGAGAGATAAATAAAGTTAGAAAATGAGGATTTCAACTTGCAATTTGGCTTATATAGTATTCATAGGAACCATCCATTTTACCTTTATGGTTTATATGGTTTTACTAATGATGACAACCTCTTTCTAATTAGGGTTTTTATGACTAGATTGTGTAACACCCTATATAATATATGTCTAGAGTATACATTATACAGAGTATTAATTGGTACTGATACAATCATAAGTGCCTAATGACATCTTTATATAAATGTCCATAACAAAAAATACAATACATGGTACATGTCAATAATGCCTAAAAATAAAAACTAAGATCTAAGTACAATATCCATCATTGTACAAAATACACAACAGAAGATTCTAAACTCAAATTCCTGAAACATCATCCATCAATTTCCTTTTTGCCTTTAACCTGCAAGAACATGAAAAACAACAATAATGATGAGGTGAGATAATAATCTCAGTGAGTCCCCCTATCCTGTGGGTCCAATCGGCTCTACAGGGGTTTCTACCTAATTTCTAACTCAAGTATTCACCTATCGTTATTTGTGCATCACTTGCAGCATGTAACTAGGACTTGAGTAACTAAGGGATAATCGCAATGTATGGAAACATGTCACTTGAGTGCATCCACAAAATAAATCACTATTCGAATTCACGAAACATCGATCCCCGACCGGGCCTACGTCTAGTTCAAGCTCGGTTCACGCATGCTCGTATGGTTCAACTTTCATGTGGATATTAGGTTTCCTATGGGACTCGAACCCACTTAAGAAACTGTCACTCGTACGAGACTCAAACCCACTTTGAGTATCTTTCACTGTATGGGACTCGAATCCACTTAGGTGTCCACGTCTCTATGGGACTCGAACCCACTTATGAGACAACCTCCTCTATGGGCTCAAACCATTTATGAGGTGCGAATCATGGGTGCCACATTCCCAACTTTTACTTTACTTAAGTATCTCACTTAGGAAATGCACAATCAAGGGAAAACTCTGAATACGTGATTAGTTTCATCAAATACTCGTGATTGTTCTCATCAATTACTAGGTGATCTCTTTCACCAATTCATTAGGTATCCATATCTACCGATTCTCATATGATTCCACATGTTCCATACTAGGCATATTCATTATTCGAGCGAATACTTGACTATGATACACACCGAGGTACCATTAATCCAAGTTTCACCATTTAAGACATTATCATAACCTATATTATCTTTCTAATGCATTCACCTAGTTGTTCTTCTAGGTTTCCTCACTTATCATCATATATATTTTTAATTATGTTATCTCATATTCAACATATTCAAATAATTCATAGCATTCGTAATATCATTTCATATGGCATATATGGAAAACATATAATCGCATAACATATAAAAGAACACACATGGTAGGACAATGAGTCACAACATACACAATTATTCCATGGCCTAGTCATGAATTCTCTTCTAATCATTTGATGATACATTACATTTTTTCCAGATTTCAATCCTATAATAATCGAAGATACAATTCTCGTATTATGGTGGAAACGATGAATCAACTCATAATATTCTAATAAAGCATTCTCCATGATTACTCAAGTAAATTTTGTTCCTCGGTTATATCTTATTCTAATTTATTTAATTCACTCAAACAATGCAAATGCAAAGCATATAAATCATGGTAGAGGTTATAAGACAAGTAAAATACAATTGCAAAAATATTCAACAACAAGATGTTGGCTTAGTATTAAGGCAAAACCTCCATTATGGGGAGGTACCGAGTGCAACTCCCATCGAAGGAAACTTTCTGATTTTTTTCAATTAATTAAAAACAAGTTAAGGGAAATGGATTGTTGTATCTTAATTTCATTCTCAATTTACTACAACCTGTGCTGCACACAATCGATTATAGTTAAGGGGGTATTAATTTCAATATTTAAGAAATTTAATACAGCTAGTTGCATTAATTAATACCATGTTTACCCAATTTACTACAGCCAGGGGTGTTAATTACCATGCTTATAAAAGTTACCATTCCCTTAATGAGAAACCCATAAACAACTATTTTATTCAAGACTTCACATGCTTGTGGTTCTATACTATGGAAACAACATGTTTCATTCATCATTAACCACAATAACAACATCATAGTTCATTATGAATCACACACATCAACCAAACTATTATCGATAAGCATAACATGACAACAATCAATATTTAACAAGCAACAACACAAAAGAAACCTTGTTTCTATGTCATGAAGAAATCTTACTCTAAACAGGAGACTAACTATAGAACCCACCTCTTGATTGAAGAAGATGGTGAAATTTTGGAAAGTTTGATAAAGGAGATGTTGATGATGGTGACTATTCCCATTGTTTCCTTCTTCTTTGTTCATTCTTCCTTTCCTTCTAATTCTCTCTTTCTTTCTTTTACTGTCTTTCTTTCTTTTTCTACTTATCTTTTCTAACTTCCTTTTCTCTCTATCGTTATCTTTACCACCACACTTATATGTATATAATATAATATATGATATGTGGTTGATATTAGATAGTAAGAAAATATCTATCTATCTATATATATTTATCTATTAGAGTAATTGAATAAATATTAATCTCACTAAAATATTCCTTCAGGTATTGATTACTAAAGGTCAGACTCTTTTAATTTAGATTGATCTCTTCTGAGTTCATTAATTATTCTGTTGGTCCAAACATACAACAACTGACAATTAATAGAGCACTTAGGAACTCAGTTTGTCCCAACAGATAGCATCTGGAATACTTAAAGGAATACGAGATATTACATTCTCCCCCCTTAAATTGAAATTCGTCCTCGAATTTCATCCAAATAGGGAAAAGAAAGCTCCTCGCATCACCATATTAAGTCAACACTTGACTTTACTTTCGGTCTAATCCTCTAACATACTCAAATTCCAAATTATCCTTACTATCAATTTACACTCATTCATTAATCTTCAAAACTCGTTGAACTTACACATACCCTTATATTCAGACTTCGATTAACTTATAACCTCTTTATATTCAACTCATCTGACATGAAACTCTAAATTTCTTGTTAATGATCTACTCTGGGTCTACTACTTATTCTTCCTTGAACTAAGTAAATGAAGATCCATCGTTACCACATCTTACTCTGATTGGATAGTCCATACTCACTCAAACTTCATGAGATAATTGACTGAGTGCTTAGCTATACACAATCTGGTGATTCTTCTCTTATAATCCCTTCAACAAATCTTCCCTAGTTTAATTTTAGGTTTCTCATTACCATGTACTTCTTTATTGAACTATTTTTTCCAATGTTTCAAGTCTTATATTAATCAGACTCATAGTTCTTGAATTATGGTGGATACAAGAACCTTTTTTTTAAGCACACGAAGAAACATGGAAATTATCAAGGATCATGCATAGTTTATAAAAAAAAACACATCCATCTCGCTTGTCTTAATAACATATACTACAAGTGTATACACTTGAAGTTCTACCTCTCTCATACTAATCCCACGAGATAAAACACTTTGCATGAGATTGTCTTACCTTTCTCCTTACGAGTAGCTACCGTTCTGATCCTTCACAAGATTTCACCATTTCCTTCTATCCAAACTCTTTACTGGATAATTCTCAATTGAACATCATGAGCAACTATGATTCACCTATATTACCGACTAGCTTATAGAACTTCACAAAAAATCCATACTTTCTCTAAGGACCGACTTCCTAAAATAATGCTAGATCTTTAACAATCATTCTCATGTAGAATAACCTTCTTGCCTAAAACAAGGATAAACAATACAACCACACTTCCACAGTTAGGTACATATGAATTACACTACCCCGACCCTGCAGATACAACATATACAGAATCTTCCACATTGGGTAGCATTACTCCAACTTAGTATGAAAAATATATGGATCTTAATGTTACAATCCGTTATAAGTCCTTCACAGGATTCTGACCCACTTACATATTATGCTGACATGAGAATCCAACCAACTAACAATTCACATCAAGCTTACACTATCACAAAAATTCACATGGCTTACACCCAAGATTTTAAGAAGTAAGAATATGATTCATAATAAAAATATCATACCATCTAGAAATTTCAAGTCGTCATTAAGACAATGCTATCAAAGGGACCTTACCCAACAAGAATGCAATTCTAAGTTTTCAATGCTGCTCATGGAGCCACACAATTGGCCACACATCTGGAGATTTATTACACTTTCCATCCGAAATCATTCATCTTATTCACATTGCTTCATCTCACGGAGAAATCATTCTAACTGAGTTCATATTCAAAAGCAGTCTAAGTCATGTACTTAATTTTCAAAATTTCTCAACTCTCAATCTTTCATGTAATAATTATTCGCAAGTCCTACCAATAAGATATAGTAGTATTGTATACATCTAGTACCACTCTCATGGGGGTCTACTTCCGAGGCCATGTATCTAAGTGAACTATCTTGATGTTATACCATGACTACCTACGTATACCTTATCATTACAGAGCAGGATAGCGAACTAATCTCCTCGAGATCACCACTTGGTAAGTGTATTTCAACTTCACTCTCTACGATTCTCATTAATCATGTAAGAAATATACCAAAGGCTTACTCACATTGATTTCACAATCCTAACTCCCAAAGCGTCTAACTTACTCGACATCTCAACACGTGACCACTACACGATACATCCCCTGAAACTATAATTCCAAAATAATCCTCTAGCCTTAATTAACTTGCAATCCTATTCTCAAACTCGCATATCCATAATGGTTCACCAAATAAACTTCGATATACTTAATTCCAAAAAGTGTGAATGTCATAATCCTTGTTCAAACAATCCAACATTGATCCTAAAAGCAACAACAACATGACTTCCAATAAACTACTCTCACTATTGTTAACTAAATAACAATGCTCAATATGAACCTTTACATTTCCACACACTTACCGACTTGAGTTCATTACCGTACATAACACCCATTAAACACTTCACCAAATTAAAGCTACTTAACTGCATGACTCATAACTCACCACTCTTATCAACTACTTCTAAAATCACCACATATAGTTTATTTCATGACTTATACTTAGATCTGTACCAAAGCTTGGCTCGCTCTTAGTTGCTCGCCAAAGACTTGGACTCTCGGGACACAAAAGTCATCTTCTCAAAATAAAAATTGTGATGCTTCACAACTATCCCAACACAGGGTAATCCAATAACACATACTTACTTAGTACTAAAGTATAACTTTCTCTACTTCACCTTATACTCTAGAATCTTTCAATGTGAACAATCACTAGTTAAATGCTCTTATCTTGGTATCAATGAGACCTTAAAGATTATACTATCCATTCTTTCGAAACGTCTCCCACTATAATGGTAATCCTATTACTCCAATTATAGGATCGTTCCATTTAAAATTCCTTGAACTTGAATCTGCTCACTCTATCACCCAACACAAATCTCTTTCAATTATTCTTTGGCGAACTCAACATTTTCATAACACTCTTGTACTAACATTGGATTCACTAATTCTTATCTTGGACAAAATCTGATCTCCAAATTTAGGTACTCTTGGTCTATCTCATACCCTTCATCGGGTGCAACCATGTCCTGCTTAGAATTATGTAGTCATACTCTCGAGTTCTTTGCATATTCCACCACTATAATAGTACTTCAACAAAATTAACTAAACTATAATACCTCTCGAACCTTCAACCATTTTGAAATTACTATTCTAAACATGCTCCCTAAAGTACTTCGGTTCTTTCAAGACACTATTAACATTAGAATCTAAAACACCGATGCACCACCTCATTCCCATACCTAATGGAATACGCTCGACAAAACATCCTTTCTTTCTCACTGTATGGGATTACTTGAAATTCTTGCCCATATCAGAGGTTAAACCAGTTCCAAAACATGCTCATTCATTTCTCAAACTCCGACAAACATTTGATATAACTCCTTAACTTCTCAACTCCTTTAGCAGTAAAAAAATGACTTAAACCATATACCATCTCACACTTCCACATCACCTGAAGCACAACTCTTACTAAAACATCTACCAAGTCCACTGGTCCTCCTTACTTCCAAACTCTTGGCATGAGCCTGCTACCAAAACACTAGCTCTACCAGACTACAGAGCCCTCGTGGTCACTCAACCATGATTCTACCTGCTACGCATATAGAATTAGGTTGATCATGCCCAATACTATATACTGTGACAATAAGAATCATGTTAGCAAGACACACTTATTAGGCAGGAATTGATTTACTTATGATGTTTCAAGGCTGGGTCGAGAATCGACCTATTCTAATACCAACTATAACACCCTGTATAATATACATTATACAGAGTATTAATTGGTACTGATACAATCATAAGTGCCTAACGACATCTTTACATCCATGTCCATATCAAAAAATACAATACATGGTGTGATGACTGATTTTTTCATAGGTTGTTTTAAAAACAATGAAGTCGCCACCTAATTTTATTTGTTCTAAAGAGAACGGGGAAATATAGATAAAACCCACAAAGAATGGATAAGGCGGTCTACGTGACCAAAAGATGTGAATTCGGGAGTCGGTTATGTAAGGGGAAGGTATTAGCACCCCTTACATCCATCGTACTCGATGGGACCCGTTTAGTTTGTGCGTGTTTATGTGTGTTTATTGCTTTATTTCTAAGTTATGAATAAGAAAAAAGAAAAGGGGTTTGTTTATTATTATTTTGGGTTTGCCGCGGTTTCAAAACCTTGTGCCTACGTATTCCCTCGTGCAATGGGAAAGTCAAAACTCCGTAGTTCTTCTTGAAAAGGTTTTAAGTTGGTTTGTGTTAATTTTATAAGAAAAATCGTGCGTTAGACATTTCAAATGCTTGAACTTGGAGTTGTTTAGTTTGTTTGAAAAGCTTAAGTCCTCGTTCTTGTTTGAAATGGCTATCGCACACTCTTTGTAAGAAAAGAGTTTGATGGTCGCATATGAGCGAAAAAGAGATTAAGTGAGTTGGATTATTTTTAAGGTGGGTGAAAAAGTACCAAACAATAGGACTAACGTCTTAAGATTCAAATAATAGAAACCCGAGGAGCTAATGCTCAGACGAGTAGTCTATCACCCAAAAAGGTTTTCTTAAGAAAAAGTGAGGTGAAACAAGTTTCACATTATTAATGAGTCTTTAAACAATTGGCCTAACATCCAACGATTTAAACACTAAGAGTCTTTAAGCAATTGGTCTAACGTCCAACGACTTAAAGACTAGGGGTTTATTTGACACAAATTCTTAAACAATTGGCCTATCGTCCAACGATTTAAGAACTTGGTTTTATTGCGAAAAAAGAATTTTTGAAAAGACACTCAACGTTGGATCGAGGTTTAAAATTTTAATTATGAAAGTGTTTAAGATGGGGTTTGGTAACGGACCGAAAGAGAAGGAATGATTCGGGTTATGATTAACCAAGTATATGGACTTGATTAATCTTGTGAGGATATGTGCTCCTATCCCCAACTATGAGACCCTAGTTCATGGACAATTGGTGTATGAACCAAATTTATTCGGGTTATGATTAATCAAAGCAATGAGGGCTTTGATTAACCTTGTGAGGATGGCCATGCCCATCCCCAACTATGAGACCCTTTAGGAAATTGGCTTATGAGCCAATCAAAAGAAATTGAAGTTGTTTTTATATTGATTGTGTGTGAAGTGTACAATAGTGAATAAATCGTACAAGCAATGCAAGAGCAAATAAGTAATTATCATACAATACAATAAAAATTTAAATAATTATTAGAGTGGATTTTTTTTATTTGATAAAAAATTAATTAATAATTTAATCGATAAATTATCAAATAAAAACTATCATAAACTAATTATTATTTAATACATCAACCCAAAAAATAAATTATTTGCAGAATTAAATTAAATAATAAAATAAAAAAAGAGTTTAGAATAACCTATTTTTTGAAGTAATCTGGGAGTGCTGGAAGTGGAAGAGGCCTAGGCCCAAGATGGGGTTCGTTGGATCCTGTGTGACTGCCAGAAAGGGTGTATCATGAGCCTGCATGTTCTGGAGCGTTTGATTTGATAAGGTAGAAATCTGATGGCTGATGAGAAGTTGAGAGCACTATTCTGGAGCGTTTGATGATTAGATCGATGATCAGATGAATGAAAATGGAGGAGTGCATGGCAAGAACATAGGGGTGCCTACACCAAAAATATTAGAATATTTCGGTGACAAGTGTCACCGGATCCAAACCAACACCACATCTATCTCTAAACTAAAATATTAAAACAAAACAAACAAAAATGAAAAAAAAAATTAGGAAATAGAAACTTTTCACGTTCTTATTTCCTCTCTTCAGAACCATAACTCTCTCTTCTTCTCTCCATGGGCTCACCTGAACCTTCACGTCTGGCCGCCGTTTCTGTTCGTCACGCTGCCATTTCTAAATCGATGCCCTCTCACTTGCGATGGTTTCTTCCTCTCACGATCTCTCTTAGTCCTCTCGCGATCGGAACTCTCGCTGGAAATCGCCCTTAGCGGCGGTGGATGGCGGTGGACAGAGACGATTTGCTTGTTTCTTATGTTTCCTTGCTCGTATCTGTTTCCTGATCATGATTTTGGTGTTGATTTTTGCAGATGCTAACAGATTTGGCCGAAATCTTGAAATGGGGTTTGGAAACCTAGCGGTTCTGATTGCTTCAGCGGTGATAATGATGATGGCGATGGCGGAAATGCAATTCTACCTCAAAGCTGGTGAGATTGTTCTTTTTCAAACTTCTTTCCTCTTCTTCTCTCTCTGTAATCAGAACTTTATGATTTCTGAAAACAGATTTCTGAAGGGTTTCGTGTTTAGGAAGATGATGATAGTTTATCAGGGTTTGTGAATGGTTTGTTCTTGTTGGCTTCCTAGTTCTTGATAGTGATTTTCTGGGATTATGAGATTTTGGTTTCTTGGTGTTTTTTCTGAGTATGATAGCTTGCTGGATTGATATTGTTTATGTTATTTGGTTTTATGGTTATCTGTTTGTCATGGTTGTTTCTTCGAACTTGGTTTCTTTGTAAATCGTAGGAACTTTGGTTTCTTTGTAAATCGTAGGAACTTGGATTCTTAATCTATGTTTATTTGAGTTTGCATTGTAAAATCTCCGAACTTGGTTTCTTTGTAAATCGTAGGAACTTTGTAACATAATAATTCCATGCTTGTAATAACTTGGAAGTCCTTTTGAATTGGTTTGAATGTCATTTGAAATGTTGATGTAATTAGAAGTCAAGTATTAGGATTTACTTTCTTATATCAACAAACAAAAAAAATGATGGTATAATCTTGAGGTCTTGAATCCGAAAATTGAATGTTTCTTGTTAATTGAGTCGGAATTTTGATTCTTGAATGAATTTACAACGAGTTTGGAAATATTTGGATAAAACTTGACATTGTATGGAATTCAACATGAATTTTCAAGCTTTCGAATTATGAAATACTTTGCTTGAATCTCATGAAGTAAATAATGTTATGTAATCTTGAAATTTAAGTCCATCTTCAAATCTCTTTTTTAGAAATACCAAACATTCTAAACCAATCAAAACAAACAAACTTCCTTTCAATAGGCACTTTTGAACTTCAACCTCAACCTTCTAATCTAATCAACCAAAGAATACAAAATTGTCGAATGATGCCTTAATTGACCTGAAAGTCCCAACCAAACTTCCATTGATAAATACCAACAAACATACACACCACATATGAGGAACTTTAGTCATATAATAGACTAAATGATGATCTTGTTCTCGACTACAATCCAACTTATTAACACGAGAATGCACCCAAGAATCATCCATGAATTCACATCTCTAAATTCTTGCCCTTTACAAAGAAAATTCAAGAAACAATGATGGCAGACATAGAAAAATGATGGACACCTGAAGTTATAGCTTTGTAACTTGATAAGGAGAAATCCACATAATCACGGTAGAATACCCTAATCTCATAGCTCATTGTACAAATAAAAAAAGGTAGTATCAGTCTTTATTTGATGTGAACAACAATGGAAACCCTAATTCCATCTTTTTACTTCTCGACCAAGAAGCTGGATAATCAGAAGAATATGAAACATCATACTCTATTGGATAAACCTCGGACCAACAAACCCTAAACTCGTGATGAACTGATCTCTTGGACCAAAACATCTTGCACATTAAGATAATACTCAAGATGGCAACGCTTCTAGAATTTCGTTAGGGAAGAATTCATACATTCCAACAATCAAAAACCATGCTCAAGAACCAACGGATAAGAGAACATAAGATTCACTGCCAAACCCTTCTCACTCTCAAATCTCTTGGATTGATTGAAAAACATCTTCCATGGCTTGTAAAAGAACCACTGGGAGCCACCTTAAACCCATAACCATAGAACTAATGATATGAGTGCATATGCGTGCGATGAGAAACATAAGCCAATTAGGGTTGAGATGAAGAGGGTAAATTTTGGGGTGCGACACATGGTACATGTCATACAATAATGCCTAAAAATAAAAACTAAGATATAAGTACAATATCCATCGTTGTACAAAATACACAACGGAAGATTATGAACTCGAATCCCTGAAAAATCATCCATCAGTTTCCTTTTTGCCTTTAACCTGCAAGAACCTGAAAAATAACAATAATGATGGGGTGAGATAATAATCTCAGTGAGTCCCCCTATCCCATGGATCCACTCGGCTCTACAGGGTTTCTACCTGATTACTAACTCAAGTATACACCTATCGTTACTTGTGCATCACTCACAACATGTAACTAAGACTTGAGTAACTAAGGGATAATCACAATGTATGGAACATGTAACTTGAGTGCATCCACTCAATAAGTCACTATTCGGATTCACGAAACATCGATCCCCAACCGGGCCTACGTCTAGGTCAAGCTCGGTTCACGCATGCTCGTATGATTCGACTTTCATGTCAATATCAGGTTTCCCATGGGACTCGAACCCACTTTAGAAACCGTCACTCGTATGGGACTCGAACCCATTTTGAGTATCTTTCACCATTTGGGACTCGAACCCACTTAGGTGTCCACGTCTCTATGGGACTCTAAGCCACTTATGAGACAACCTCTTCTATAGGCTCAAACCATTTATGAGGTGCAAATCATGGGTGCCACATTCCCAACTTTTACTTTACTTAAGTATCTCACTTAGAAAGTGCACAATCAAGGGAAAACTCCGAATACGTGATTAGTTTCATCAAATACTCGTGATTGTTCTCATCAATCACTAGGTGATCTCTTTCACCAATTCATTAGGTAGACATATCTACCGATTCTCATATGATTCCACATGTTCCATACAAGGCATATTCATTATTCGAGCGAATACTTGACTATGATACACACCAAGGTAACATTAATCCAAGTTTCATCATTTAAGACATTATCATAAGCTATATTATCTTTCTAATGCATTCACCTAGTTGTACTTCTAGGTTTCATCACTTATCATCATATATATTTTTAATTATGTTATCTCATATTCAACATATTCAAATAATTCATAGCATTTGTAATATTATATCATATGGCATATATGGAAAACATATAATCGCATAACATATAAAAGAACACACATGGTAGGACAATGAGTCACAACATACACGATCATTCCATGGCCTAGTCATGAATTATCTTCTCATCATTTGATGAGACATTACATTTTTTTTTAATGATTTTAATCCTATAATAATCAAAGATATGAATCTCGTTTTATGGTAGAAACGGTGAATCAACTCATAATATTCTAATAAAGCATCCTCCATGATTACTCAAGCTAATTTTGTTCCTTGGTTATATCTCATTCTAATTTATTTAATCCACTTAAACAATGTAAATGCAAAGCATATAAATCATGGTAGAGGTAGACAAGTAAAATACAAAAGCAAAAATATTCAACAACAAGATTTTCGCTTAGTGGTAAGGCAAAACCTCCAGTATGCGGAGGTACTGAGTTCAACTCCCATCGAAGGCAACTTTCTGATTTTTTTTCAATTAATTAAAAAGGGAAATGGATTGGTGTGTCTTAATTTCATTCTCAATTTACTACAACTTGTGGTGCACACAATCAATTGTAATCAAGGGGGTATTAATTTCCATATTTAAGAAATTTACTACAACCAGGTGTATTAATTAATGCCATGTTTATCCAATTTACTACAGCCATGGGTGTTAATTACCATGCTTATAAAAGTTACCATTTCCTTTGTGAGAAACTCATAAACAACTATTTTATTCAATTGTGGTTCTATACTATGGAAATAACATGTTTCATTCATCATTAACCACAATAACAACATAATAGTTCATCATGAATCACACACATCAACCCAACTATTATCAATAAGCATAACATGACAACAATCAATATTTAACAAGCAACAACACAAAAGAAACCTAGTTTCTATGTCATGAAGAAATCTTACTCTAAAGAGGAGACTAACTATAGAACCCACCTCTTGATTGAAGAAGATGATGAAATTTGGTAAAGTTTGATAAAGGAGATGTTGATGATGGTGACTATTCACATCGTTTCCGTCTTCTTCGTTCATTCTTCCTTTCCTTCTAATTCTCTCTTTCTTTCTTTTACTGTCTTTCTTTCTTTTTCTACTTATCTTTTCTAACTTCATTTTCTCTCTATTCATATCTTTACCATCACACATATATGTATATAATATAATATATGATGTGTGGTTGATATTAGATAGTAAGAAAAATAAAATATATATATATTAGAGCAACTGACTAACTATTAATATCACTAAAATATTCCTTCGGGTATAGATTACTAAAGGTCAAACTCTTTTAATAAAAATTGATCTCTTCTGAGTTTATTAATTAATCTATAGGTCCAAACTTACAACAACTGACAATTAATAGAACACTTAGAAACTCAGTTTATCCCAACAGATAACATTTGAAATACTTAAAGGAGTACGGGATATTACAGATTGACACCACTAAATATCTCACAAATTAGCTACTTCTTTTGATGATAATTATGCTTAGATAATTGAGTTGTTACAGTATTAGTTAACTCAAAATTTTGATCATGAGTTTTTTTTTTTGGAATTTATTTTACGAATGAGAATATCAAAATTAAGTATTTCTATTTTGTCTTCAAATTAATTTTTATAGATTATTTATCAACATAACACCTTTATATTAATCGAATTTTAGTTTATAGAAAAAATTTCTAAATAAAATTAAAAAAATATATTATTCAATGCGTGAATAAACAAATAAATGAAATTTTAAAGCATTACAATCCTATTCAAAGAAAAGTAAAACATAAATTGGATTATAATTATAAGTAATGATATGAAGAAAAGTTAAGTAGATACTTTTTTTAAAAAAAAGTACAATAAATATAATAAATAAAATTAAAATGGAAAGTAAAATATAATAAAAAGTCATTTTTAAGAGTTGACTTGTAATGCATTAAAAACAAAAGTAAAATTATATATATATATATATATATATATATATATATATATATATATATATATATATATCAGTGGGATTAAATTATTTCAAAGAGTAAGTTTTTTATAGTTTATTTTAAATTATAGCTTTTAAATTAAATTTAATCTAATAGGTAATTGAGTAAAAATGTTAATTAACCATTAGATTAGATTCAATTTAAAGGTCATGATTTGGAGTAAGCTAATTTTTTTTTAAATAAAATTATTAAGAATTATATTATCTCTGGTTTATTTGAATTAGTACAAGACTCTAGAACAGACGTATGTGAATCGGGTAAGGGTGCCAAAGTGGGTTGTCCGTCTCGTTTAGACTCGTCCTGTTTAAGTCCGTCCTAAAGTCAAGTATATTTCATTTATTAACGAGTTGACGGCGGGCAGTCCCACCAATTTTTTTTTATACTTTGATTTACTACATAATTTACAAAACTTTTAATTATTATCAAAAAGATCGATAAATAAATTATTTAACAAAGCATAATAGAACTTCAACTTGTCTTAAGTCTAAACAGTTCAAAAAATAAAATAAATAAAGATCAATTACATAAAAAATCAAAATAAACTGGATCATAATTAAAAAAAAGTATCTAAACTAATAAATAAATGATACATATCGTTTTAATCCTATTTAAAAACTAACTACTAAATAACTCAATTAAGATTTTACACAAGATAACCAATGATAACAATTACAATGCATAAAATAGTAGTGCATAAAATATCAACATCTGACTTTCTCACTGTTTACATTATATAGTATCTTATGTTGACTTACTCCTTGATAGTTAAATCATAAATTTGACAGACGTATACACTAAGCACATAATTCATTTTCTTAAAATCAACATCTATTTTAAAAGAAAACATGTGAGTTAATGTATTGATAACTTAATAATTCTTCATTCCATATAACTATTCTTTTATTTCAAGTTTTTCCAATGAACACATGTATTAGAAAGTTATAGAAAGAACATTGAACTTATAGTTCAATTTGTCTGGATAATAATTTAAAATACAATTCAATCAACATAATCATAAGAGAAGATTGTTGTTTATAAAGTTAAAAGTTGTTTTAATTCTAAGTAAATAAATAAAAAATTTAACAAAAAGTCGGACAAAATCCACATTGTCCCCGCCTTGGCCCGCTTTTATAAACGGTTTAGTCAGGACAGACCAACTTAAGGTACTGAATCGAAAACCTTAGTCCAACTGTAAAAAATTGTGGATCGAATGGGATGACCCAACGGATCCGACTCGTTTTGCCATCCTTAGAATCGGGACATTAGATCAATGAAACTTAGAATAGGAGCGTGGAGATAAATTTCGAGCAACTTTTAGATTCATCAACTAGTGATTGGGATGATCTTCAAAATATTCTAATTAATGTCAATTCTAATTATGTCTTCATTGATAAGTTTGTTTGGTGGCGCGAGGCGATGGATTTTTCAGTGTATTTTTACATTAAATTTTTGAAAAAATTAAATGAAAATTAGTTTAACTAATTGTTTATAAAATATATTTTAAATGTTTCTTCATTTTCTATGATTTTTAAAATATTAAAACCAAAACATAAATATTTTTAAAGCTATTTAAAAAACTATTTATAAATTATAATTTTTGAGTTATTTGTTTCTTTAAAATTTAGTAATTTTAATCTTGAACAATATTATAGTGTGTCAAATTTAATCTTCTTAATTCTATAAATTGAGTTTGAAATAATTTCTAGTATATTAATTTTTTTTAAAAAACGCATTTAAAAATAATGTAATCATCTTATTTTAAATCTGAGAAACGGACCTATTATCTCATACAAAATTACAAAACAGTTTTACATCCTAATATAGGAAGTTTCATATTTACATATATTATGAATTATGTTTTAGGTTGAATTTATGTTATAAAATAACTTTCTAAAGTATTATTTTAACTGTTTATATAGTAAATATATGACCATATATATTTATATAAATATTTTTTAAAAAATTAATAAATAATAATTGAATTATAATAATTTTTTTTAATATTTTTGATTTTTTTTATAAGTTGTTGATTTTTACAAAGAATCTCAGGGGTGTTCGTGGGTATGGGCATATCCGCGAACCTACTCATCCAATTCAACTCAATCCTTATTTTTATTCAATTCAATAAAGTACACGAACCCGCGAAATATTAAATACACGAACCCGCGAACCCAACCTATTGACATGCCACTATATCTTTATTTTATTTTATTTATAAATTATCTAGTATAATTCTACAATATATATATATATATATATATATATATATATATATATATATATATATATATATATATATATATATATATATATATATTTGAGATATCAATTTTTTTATTCAAAGAAATATATCTAACCTTTTAAATTATACTTTACACCATTTATATTTTTTTGATTTGATCTGAAAAGAGTTTTTAGATATTAAACAAGAAATTTTATTTCAATTAAATATTAAAATTTTATGATTTTTTTAATATTTTTATAAAATAATTGTGTTAATAAAATTGATATTTTATTTAAAATTTAAAAATTATATTTGAATGGGTTACCCGCGAACTCAACCGAAGCCATTAATGAACGAGTTGGTTCGATTCGAATTTAACATTAAAAGTACGAGTTGAACATTTAACTCAAATTAAAAATTATTGATTGAGTCGAATATTAGATTTAATCAAATTAGACTCAATCCAATCCGCGAACACCTCTAAAAAATCTAAAGATTTAAAGAAATGATTTTTCATTAAAGAAAAAATAGTAGTGTAATTTGTTATTTGTTTATAGGCAAATGGATTTTGTATCAATTATTTTGATTACAGGGGCCGAAATCCTGAGAAAAAAAATTACAAACGAATAAATCGGAAAAATTGTTTCCATACTAAATCGTTGTCAAAGCCATCTTAATAAAAATCGGACAATCATTAAAGCGGCGAATCTTGTCTTGTTGCCATACTAAATTATTGTCAAAGACCGTACGTCTTAATGAAAATCGGACAATCATTAATACGGAGAATCTTGTCTTGTTGGCAAATTCCATTTATCTAATATAATAAACAAATTAATAAACTTCTAAGTACTTGATAATGACCCATTAACCCTTTTATTTAAATTCTAATCTCACTAACTGCAAGGATTTTTCCACCTAATCACTTCTTAATCTCACCACATTTGTTTAGTATTAAATGCTGCTGATTTGGCAGTCCCACAAATTTTGTTACTTATTTTTTATTATTTTATATTATATATATATATATATATATATATATATATATATATATATATATATATATATATATATATATATATATATAACCCTAATTTAATTATAATGTTTTCTAATTCAACTATATATATATTCAGACTTGCATCGCTTGAATATTTATCACACGCTTATTATCCCTAATATTCACTCATCCAATTCTAATGCGGCAGTATTGATGAGCCACCACCATCACTAGAACTTCCAACATGAAGATTCAAAGAACCTCTCAACTTTTCATTCTCCAATTGATACCCATAAATATCATCTTCTGTTACTCATCAAACTCCATCCCATATTTCATCCAATCTTCCTTTTTGCAATACTCAAGTCAATAAGACAACCATTTATTTGTTTTTCGCTGAAAATATTTGTTAAACTGATTAGGGTATTTTCTTTGTTGTAACAGTTTCTATCATCATCCATGGCACACCCAATTGAAGATGTTAAGGATATCAATGAGTCAAAAGATTTGTGAAGATTGCTATTAAGTGCAAACATCTATGGACTGTGACAAATGCTTCAAAAAAGGAACATATTGAGATGATTTTGGTTGATTCAAAGGTATGATTTAGGATTTTATATTCATATTTATATACTCAAATTTTTTGTATGTGGTACTAATTATTTTTGTTGTGTGTTGTAGCGAAATATGATTGAAGTCATTGTACCATCATTCTTGGTGGCGAAATTTAAGGAGCAACTTTCTACTGGATGTTCATATGTTATGCAGAATTTCAAAGTGTCCAACAATGATTTTTCTTTTAAGTCCATCAATCATATCTTCAAATTGGTTTTCTGTGGCTCAACCTCCGTTAAGACGAAATCCCTGATATTCCTATTAATTACCTGAACATACTTGGATTAGATGCCATCGTTGAGGGAAAAATACCATTCTAATGTTTTGGTTGGCATGTTACTAATCTAAACTGTTTTAATTTCATATATATGTTCTTCATTTGTCTATAAATCCATATGGTATATAACACATGAACTGTTTGTAGATATTCTTGGAGGAGTAACAAAGATTTCTCAGACCTAAATCAATGCTGATAACAACAAGAGCAAAGTTGTATTTTCTATTATTGATAACAGGTATTCAAGTTGTTTGTTTAGGGTTTAGTCGTTGTAGATTTTTGACTCTCACATAATCATATTAATAACGTGTTTATGTTATTCAAATCAGTAGGTCTGGAGTACAATGTACTCTATGGGGTCATCTGGCTATTCAATTTCACGATTTTAATGCAAGTCATAAGGAAGAGGGTAACATAGTGATTTTGCTGATTAATGCCAAAATTAAAAAGGCTCAAGGTTTGACTGATGCAATGACTATTCACTAAATGCTATACCAAAAAATGGAAACGTAATAACATTATCCTTATAGTTATTTCAGGAGGGTTCCCTCTGAACATATCAAATGCTTGGAATGGCACAAAATTGATGATTAATGACTGTACCATTGACGAAGTTATCAAGCTCAAAGAAAGGTATTTCTTGAAGTCATTTTAATTATATTGTTGTTGCATTTGTTTTTGTTAAATGGCATCCATGTAACAACTGATTATGTTAAATTGTCCTGTGATTCAAATAGTCTAAAAGCTGAATTTCCCTTAGCATCTTCGTCCAATCTTCAAGTGGATACAACACAAAACTTTAATTATTCCGAGTTTGATATGTTTGTTTGGAAAGATGAAATATTGAGTCTTGCTGAAATATCAACCATCCAACATGTAAGGCATCTTGCTTTATACATTTTTTCATATTATTATTAAGGCATAGCATAATATGTATTATAACTTTCGTCATATTATTAGGAGACTATATGTGTTACGGTTGCAATTTTAGAGAAATTTGAAGCTGGACAGTCAGGCTAGTATTATGATGGATGTGTTGAGTGCACGAAAAGTGTTTCTCTGAAGGATGGAAAGTTGGTTTGTTATTCCAAACACATAAGTCCAGAGCCGGTACCAAGGTATTGTGTATATTTCTATATTTGGTTCATGGTTTATATATTTTGCATGCATTACATTTATTAATTTCCATTTTTTTAGGTATAAACTTGAAGTTTTGGCTGTTGATGATAAATACAAGTCCAGGTTCATATTTTAGGATGGAGACTGTGTCAAGTTGATTGGAAAATCTACTATTCAAATGAAAAATGAATTGATAGAGGTATATGTTTAAACCTTTTTGAAGCTTGGTTCTTTATAGAAAGGTGTGTAATACAATTCATTCACGATATGTAGGCCGGTGAAGATAATCCTCTTGAATTCCCTTATGAACTTGATGGAATACTAAAACAGGAATTGGCTATTAGAGCTGTGTTTCAGCCTAACAAAGGTTGACTTTCTGTCATTAACTTCAAAATTGATGAAGAAATCCGTAAGAGAGTTAGGGGGAGTTTAAGCACAAAAGAGGTAATGTTAGTGTATACATTGTTGCTATAAACACTTTTAAAATAATATGTTGACTAATATTAATTTGTCGTTGTAGCCTACTTCAAATATTCTACCAAATTAGGATTCGTCGCAATATGAAACAATATCGGTTACTGTAAGCTATTAAATCAAAGTTCATCATTCTATTTAAAACATAAATCACAATTAATTGTAAGGCTGATAGATAATTTCCAATATCATAACAGGAGCCTTTGTCTGCGTCTGCCGATTATGACCCTAAAGTAGCAAATTCCAACCTGACTCCATCAAAGAGGACTTTACCAGATGTTGTGGATGATATGGACAGTCTACAACTTTCATCAACCAAGATTATTACAGATATCAAGAAGGAGAAATAGTTACGTTAGCCTTTTTTTTAAAGTTATTGTTTGTTTTCAACAAAACAATGTTATTGTTTGCTGTATGTAGCTTTTGAACCTTGGTTATGTTTCAAAACAAAGTTATTTTGTTTCTTTGATTTACTTTGGTTTTGTTTCAAAACAATGTTAGTTAGTCGCTTTTGGTACTTTAGTTATGTTTCAAAGTGTTCAAGTTTACCTATATTATCCTAATGCAACACTGTAATGTTTCTGTTCCAGGTAGTAAATTATGTTGTTATCATGTTGTTCTTATTTATCTGTAACATAACTTTGTTAGACTAAACATTCATTCCATGATACAGTTTAACTCTTACATTAAATTCCAAGTATTTCAACATTTGTATGGTTATTGTCATGCTACTGTAGTTGAATTGTTAAATATAATTTTTTTATAGACCTGCAGTTGTCAATTATTGAGTTAAAGAATTTGACACTCATTGATATCGAGAATATGTTGCAATCAAATCGAAGAAGTTTGCATGAATTCAAAGATATGCCTTATCCAGATTCATATGTCACACGACATATAGGAAATAGATTGATATGGGACGGACATAATTATGATTCCGACTCTGAATGACAAAATTTCCAGAATATGTTTAGCGCACTTACAGGTTTTTCTTCAAATTTGTATTCGCATCTATACAAATTATATTTTTAGTTATAAACTTATATATGGATATGTTTTAATCCACAGATGAACAATGTTCCATCTTTGATACGATTATGGAAGCTATGGACAAGTAAATGGGAGAGGTATTATTTTTTACATGGTTATGGAGGGACCGGAAAAACTTTCACGCGGAGAACGTTACCAAGTGCACTTCATTCAAATCAAAAAATTGTTCTTACCGTTGCTTCAAGTGGCATAGCTTCGTTATTACTGACAGGTGGAAGAACTGCTCACTCAAAGTTCAAAATACTAGTGCCAACACTTGACAACTCTACTTGCAATGTTGACAAGAATGACGAACATTTCCAATTATTTGAAGCAACCAATGTGATAATATGGGACGAAGCACCTATGTCTCATAAAACTGCTTTGAGGCATTGGATAAGACACTCAAAGATGTAATGAGCAAACGTGGTCATGAAAATACAATCTTTGGTGGCAAAGTTATTGTTTTCGGAGGAGATTTCAGACAAATACTTTCAGTTGTTCCAAGAGCGGGGCGTTCTGATATTGTCCATGCATCAATATGCTCATCCTATGTTTGGAACTATTGTCAAGTTCTAAAACTAACAAAAAATATGAGGCTACAACAGGGGAGATATAATACAAGTTCTAATGAACTTGCAGAGTTTTCAAAATGGATCTTAAATGTTGGGGATGGTAAGATATGTGAACCAAATGATGGATTGGTTGAGATAAATATTCCTAAAAAATTATTGATATCCAATTTTGATGATCCTATAAAAGCTATTGTTGATATCACATATCCCAATTTGCGGGATACTTTTCAAGATGTTGGATACTTACAAGAAAAAGCTACTCTTGCATCAACAATTGATGTTGTGGACAAAATCAATCACTACATACTAGACATGATACTAGGTAATATAAGTTTAACTTTAATCTTTATACTTGAATACAAAATACAACAAAATATTGGTCTTTAACTGTGTTTTAAGAATGTTTTAATATTTTATCTCAATTGCATGTTTCAGGAGAAGAAAAGAGTATCTAAGTTTTGATTCAATTGATAGAACCGATACAAGTTATACTGAAGCTTATGAAGTTCTAACCCCATAATTCCTAAGTAAACTAAGAACATCGGGGCTTCCAAATCATAGGATCAAATTGAAGGTTGGTAACCCCATCATGCTAATGAGAAATTTGGATCTAACTGATGGATTGTGCAATTGAACAAGATTAATTGTTACAAGGCTGACAAATCACGTCATTGAGGCAAAAATTATGTCCGGAAAGAACACATGTAACCTTTTTTACATTTCTCGAATGTCTATGTCACCTTTCGAGTCGCCGTGGCCATTTAAGTTGATTAGGAGACAATTTCCAATCATTGTCTCTTATACAATGACAATTAACAAATCACAAGGTCGATCGCTTGATAATGTCTGATTGTATTTGCCTACACCTATGTATAGTCATAAACAATTGTATGTTGCAATTTTAAGAGTTACAACCAAAAAATATCTTAAAATCTTAATACATGACAAGGAGAATGCACCTTGTTCGACCACTACAAATATCGTATATAAGAAAGTCTTTCAAACACTTTATTCACCGTAATTTTTTTAGCATTAATGCATTGTGTTACATAATTAAATCCATTTACTACATTAGTTTTTAAATAATGCAGCAAACTATTTAATGTCTAATTTAATACATTTTTTCATGCAGAGATATATGATGCAAGTTGTTGTTATTGGCAAGTTACTTCTTTTACAAGTTCAACATAAGAAGTATATACTATGTCCATGTCCACATTTGGAATGTATGACTGCAGTGATCATGTGTTATTAGTACAAGTCATGTCAATTTAAGTTATTTGCTATAGTATTTAGTTCAAAATTGTTTAACTTTAAAATTGTTTAACTTTAAAATTGTTTAACTTTGATGTTTTTTAATAATAACTTAATTTTGACATAAGGTAGAATTTCACAAATCATTATTAGTCCATGTGATGTGAAATCCATACGAGACCGCGATAGTACGGATTTTTCACTAATTTATATATAAAGTCATATATATATTATTGAAATTGATATAAATTTCAATTTCAATTATAATAATTGCAATATATTAAATTACAGTGATTTATAATATGTCTAGAATTCAAAGAAGTATTCAATGTACCACCTGTTTATTACAATTTCTAAAAAAAGTTTTAAAAATTTTCTTTTGTTTCAATTAAAAAACCACCTAAAAATATTAAATAATTTTTTATTAAAAAGTATTTTTAGTATTTTTATCTTTTATTATTACATTTGTTGGTATTAGATCAACATGAACTACATGAAGCATCGTGTTTTTTAAGTTTCACATAGTAAACAAACTCAACCGTTGATTTTATATCAAACGGTTTAAAATGTATATCTCTAAACTTAATTATAGAAAATCCGATCCATTAACTCAAAATCCAACGGCTGATATCAAATATCTATTGTAACCGAAAAAAATCCAACTCTATCAGCCGCCATAACTTACTATAAAACCCTTGAGACATTCGGAAAAGAAATTCATCGTTTCTAATTCTTTGCGATTCTTTTGGCTTTCTTCGCACTTCTGTGCAAAGCCATGACAAGAAAGAAGGTGAAACTCGCATTTATCTCCGACGATTCGGCCAGAAAGGCAACATACAAGAAAAGAAAGAAAGGTATCCTGAAGAAGGTGAGTGAACTCACGATTCTGTGTGGAATTCCCGCTTGTGCTATAATTTCAAATCCGTTCGACTCGAAAACCGAAGTGTGGCCAGATCTAGACGGAGCAAAAGAGGTTATCGCGAGGTATCAGAGTTCTTCGGTGATCGATGGCACGAAGAATGTGAATCAAGAGAGTTTCCTTTTGCAGCGGATTTCGAAAGCTAGGGAGCATCTTAAGAAGGTTAGGACTGAGAATCGTGAGAAGGAGATGAGTATTCGGATGATGGAATATATGGAAATGAAAGATTTGCCTGATGATGTGTCTGTTTCGGATTTGAAGGAATTTGAGAAGTTGATTGAGAAAAATGTGAAGGAGATTGATAACAAGATTGTTGCAATTGGTGAATTAGATTAAGCTTTGATTCTATTTTAATCCAGATTATCATTGTGGATTAGAGATATTAAGTTTGTTGTTTAGAGAAATATTGTGTTATGTTGTTAAGTGCATTTTGAATAAAGCTTATGGATTTGAATAAATTTTATTTATTATGATTATTATTATAAGTTTTTTTTATAGTCTAACTTTTTTTATATGGTAGTTCTTGGTAATAGGAATTTATAGCAACATTAGAATCGTAATTAATTAAATTTTGATACTATTTCTAATTTTATGAGAATTTGGAAAATTGGAAATTTCATTTTTAGTGCTAGAATTAAACAACATTTATTTCATGATTTTATTGTGATTGTGGACTCTAGTAATCGTTTAGACTCTTTAGGTTAGAAATTTTCATTCTTAATATTAGGCTTTGAATAATCTTGTGAATTCATCGCAAGACTAACTTAGGGTATTGCATTAGTTAAGAAAATGCGTATTTACAAGAAAAAAAATCAATTGATTAAATATATTTTTTGACTTGAAAATGAATTGAAATTTATTGTAATGCATTTCCCCATTAAGTCAAATCATATTTAACAATTTTATCTTTTTGAACTTATTTAAAAAAAAAAGAAAAAAGAAAAATTATTATTATTAAAATAATTGATTTTATGATCTAAAAAATAGTTGCGGTGCAATTTATTATCCATTTGCCGTCTATTTATGTATTGATTTAATTATTTTTATATGTATTATTCACTACATTTTTTTTACCTAAAAAAATGATATTAATTAATTTTTTGGATGAGATTTGAATTAGGTAAAGGCTAATATTCTCCACTAAATTGATATATTTTGACATTTTACTAATATAAAAATCATTAATATTGTTTATTGTTTTTGTAAACCTTATTGCTATATAAATCATTTTTTAGTTAGGTAAGCTTATGTATGGTAAGTAAATATATTTCTTTTTAAAAACAATTATTTGATTTCAAATGATTTTAATTAAAAATGTTGATCATGCGGCAAATCACGACTCAAATGAGATTTAAGTTTATCTATCACAATTCAAATGATGATTAATATTTTACAAAAGTTGTTTCTAAATATATAAATAAAAATTCAAAAAATTCAAAAAAAAGATTGTTTATAATACACACTCTAAGAGAAGTTCTTAAAACAATGTCTAATTTAATTTTGTTTCCTCTGTAAAGTGAATGCCCTCATGTTTTAGTCTATTAAATAATATATTCTAGGTTATCTTCAAAAAAAAATTGGTTCAAATACATTGTGTAATTTCATACTTTGTTATGAATATACATATTGGTATTATTTGTTGGAATACAAGCAAATGTGAGAAGTGGGAAAAATAGTTTCACATTAAAGAATAATGTGGTGATTTAAGAGTATATAAGTGAGAGAACTCACTCCCCTATCACCTTAAGATTTTAAGAACAAAATAGTGTGTTTCTCACTTATTTTCCTACACTATATAAATTAAAAGTTATATAAAATTATGTTACGGAATTTACTCCAACATTTTGCGTACGTAAAAGACTCATGCATTTTTATGAATAAATTTGTCTTTGTCTTGACACTATGCGAGATCAAATATTTAACATGTACAACAAAATTGCAGTTAACTTGTAACAATATTTAAAAAGTATGCGTGGTTTCAAATTTTGATGAGAAATTTTATAGATATGAGTCAAACTTGTTTCAACTTTGAAAGCATCTGCGAACTCTTTGTTGTGCATTTTGCATAATCTTTGTAGATGTGTATTAAGTACCATTTATATTATTTCTACTTGAAATTCATCATACATCTGATTTAAAAAAGAATATTATGAATTGGTAATGGTGTGACAAAATCAATGTCAACAAATTGATATCAACATTTAAAAATTAATAAAAAAAAGAATATTAGAAATGGTTTTCCAGGAATACTATAGTGATGATAGAGCATTTCAGGCAACCTGCATACAATTTAAACTTCAATTGTGTTTTTTTTTGGTCCTACACAACATTAATACAAACGTTTAGCTCGTATCCAGTGACATAAGTTGAGATTTAAAATAATTGATTAATATATGTTCCTAATTCCTTACATTCTATTTTAAATTTTATTTTCAGTATCATAAATATAAAGTTGGAAAAAAATCCAATATTATTGCTATAAAATAGAGCTTTCGTAACATAATATTACAATAGTCTTTATGTTTCATGTTAATCATGATAATAATTCTTTTTTGGATGGTTTTATTTTATTTACTAAAAGATATTTCACTACGGTCATATTTAACAATTGTGGTGAAATATACATGAAGTAAAAGGATTTGAATTTCATCTGCAACATTTTTTATTTATCGTGATAAAATAGATTTGACCCCGTATATCACCACAGTTCTTTTAGTCAACCGTGGTGTAAAGTTCAATCATTTCACCGCAGTTCATCTTACCAACTGTGGTGAAAGTTGAATGTGTAATTTCTTGTGTCGAAGTAAGATGTTCCACGAACACAAGGTGTGTTGAAATATCCTAAGAGTGTGTGTATGTGTGTGTGTGTCAAAACTTAAGTGAGTCGAGTTGTGTTGTGTCGAAATGTCTAAGCATTTTGCTAGACAGAATTTCGACTAGATCTATTTTAGTAAGTGTTATTGAATTAGGTTAAGTTGCTATTTTGGGTTTTTCTAGTTTTGGGCTTTTTAGCTTAGGGATAAAGGAAACTCAATTATAAATAGAGGGAGTAACCTCTATTTTTCATATCTTATTGTATTCATAGAATTTTGCCATTGCAAAGTGAATAAAGTTTTCCACAGTTTGTGGGAAGATAGAAACTCTGCAAAAACCCTAATCTCTCTTTTCTTCTTTAATTTTCTTTCATTGTCATTGTGTGGTGATAACAATCTTGTTCATCAAGATTGATAGAAATTCTCCATATGTTTTGGTGGATTTCCAACATCTGGTATCAAGAGCTCCAGTTGAGAGTTTAAGGGAAAAAGAAGAAAATCATAATGGCAATGAACTATGCAAACGAAAATTTTCTATCAAACTTTTCAATTCTGAAAGGTGATAATTGTGAGAATTGGTTCAAACAAATGAAGGTTATATTCTATTTTCAAGGACTTTGGCATCGTGTGAAACATGTATTAGAACCGCTTGATGAAGACGCCTTAGAACAAGAAGAGGACAAATACAAATAATCGAAAAAGAATTATAAAGCCCTATTTATAATTCACCAATGTGTTAGTCCAAACAATTTCGAAAAGGTTAGTGATGTAGAATCTGCAAAAGAATCTTGAGAGGTTATCAAAAAATTGTTTGAGGCGCTGAGAAGGTGAAAGATGTGAGGTTACAAACTCACAAAAGAACGTATGAATTGCTTCAGATGGAAGATAATAGAAGCATATCTGATTTCTTCACTAGGGTTACGAAACTAGTGGATCAAATTAAGTTTTGTGGAGAGACGTTAACAACAAGAGTTGTCGTTTCGAAGATCTTGAGATCTTTGGCTCCGAAGTTCGACCATGTGGTAGTTTCCATAGAAGAGTCAAATGACATGTCAACTTTGTAGAAGAAGGAGCTTTAAGTGACGCTTGAATCTCATGAACAAAGAATGGCTGAAAGAGCCACAAACTTGTCGAAGAGTGATGTGACTTTGTAAAGGAAAATGAAAGTGGTTCGACAAAGGTAGAGGTGGCTACAACAATTCGAATGGTAGAGAAAAACAATAGGAAGGAATTGTGTCGAACCGGAGAAGACCCCAATACCAAGGCAACAAAAGAGGTAGTGCTGGAGGTGGTGGTCGAAAACACGACAAGAGTCATATTCAGTGTTACAATTGTCAAAAGTATGATCATTATTCTAGTGATTGTCTAGAAAAGAGAAGTAATCAAGAAAGTGATGCAAAGTTTGCAAAGTATGAAGAACAAGAGATGTTGCTGATGGTCACAACAAGAGATGAAGAAAAAAATCAAGGACCAATGGTACTTAGATTCAGGATGCTCATCACAAATGTATGGAAGGAAATATTGCTTTGTAAACTTAAAACCCTCAATGAAGAAAACGGTAAAATTTGAAAATGATAATAATCTAGCAACTTAAGGTATTGGAGATATTCTAATTTCGAGGAGCAACTTTTTTAGCATATGGAAGTTGGTCGAAAAAATTACAAAGTATTGGTCGAAGACAAGATGATGAGAGTCGTCGACGTAAATGGAAGGCTAATCTTGAAGGCTCATATGTCTTAGAATAGAACCTTCAAGATCAAACTTAATGTGATGGAGCACCAATGCCATTCGACTATAGCTAGGATAGACGAATGGATATGGAACTATCGACTTGGCCATCTCAACTTCAGAGACATAAGATATTTTAAGAGAAGAAAGATAGTTTCAAGATTACCAGAAATTGGCATTCCAAACGAGGTTTTTGAGGAATGTGTACAGGCGAAGCAACACAAGAACATCTTCAGCAAGATGCAAGAAGCAAGTCGAAGGCAATCCTCGAAGTCATAGACTATGATGTATGTAGACCAATCTAGGTGGATTCGAATGTAGGTAATAAATACTTTGTCATATTCATAGATGATTTCAATCGAAAACTGTGGACTTACCTTGTAACACCCCAAATCTACCCAACGTATATTATTTAAATCAGAGTGCGGAAAAGATAATCATACAAGGTATGTCACAATTTCTTCGCAAAACGACATGCATTTAGTCACAACTATACAGATACATAACACTTAGATCAAGGATGAACTTATAACAATACTTTTTAATTAAATCAACTAATCACAAAATCATAATTCTTCAATAGTAACAATAATACATCTTTTATTCAACCTTAAAACATTTCACAATATTATTAATATTATTTAACTTCACTTAGCATAATTATTCAACTAAACCAACTTCAATAATCAACATGATCAAGTATTCACATTATTCATAAACTTCAATAATTTAAGCAACTACAACAAATTAAGCAACGTTCATCCCCCCGAGTGTTACGTATCAGAGAAATGACACCAGTTCAAACTAACAACAACTAACGACTTCATAATGCTACTTCGAACTTCCACGACTATCCTTGAGTATCTGCCCATTTCCCATGGTAGGGGAAATATCAGCAGAAGGGGTGAGATATCCAACAATATAAACAAGTGTATGATAAATAATATGCTAGGATTAAATCATACAAAATTATCACATCGCAGTTAGCACATCACAACAACTTCCCAATCAACAACAACACAAAACCACTTCACCGTTAGCAACAACATAATTCACTTCACAGTTAACAACAACATAATTTACTTCACAGTTAACAACAACGTAATTCACTCAATATAATTCACTTCACAGTTAAAAACAACATAATTCACTTCACAATTAACAACAACATAATTCACTTCACAGTTAACAACAACATAATTCACTTCACAGTTAACAACAATAGAATTCAAATGAGACACAACAATGCATATGCATGTGGTACCAACAGAGCTTCCCTTCACTATTGTCAATTAATAGAGGCACAAGGCATAAGCCTTCTTCACAATTCCGCCAATACATGCCTTCACGAGGATGCAAATGTAATGTAGCACTAACAACATACAACGACATCATAAATTCACTTCACAAGGCATACACCTATATCACTACTTCACTAGCCATAGGCTTACAACGTCATCAACATAATCATAACAGTTCACTACAACATTATTCATCTTCCTATCACAAACATCACCACGTCACGACATAATTAATATCAACATAGAAACATCCTGCAACTTCGCATAAATCAACAACAATACACATCAACATATTTTTTGCCATTACAAATAATTTATCAACACGATATATTCATAACAACATCACCACAATCACATCGTTACATATAAGCCAAGGTATACAACCAACAAAATAAATATTTATTTCAACATAACTAATATCTTACCGTTTCCAGTCACCTGCTGCAACCCAATAACAACGATACAACGCAGTACAACATTGACTTCTACAACGTTACAACATACAACATATGACACCAAAATAAATAAAAATCCCAAAATTATTGATTTACTGGTTTTGAAAGTATTTTTATAGTAAATATCATGTTTTTATCTTTCCAACGGTTCGAACGGTGCGTCAAACGGACACCCGAGCACAAAGTTATGATTTTTACAAGTTTTAAGAAAATGTTGTCAGCTTCAGCAGGGAATCCGGTTGCCCTTACAGGGTAACCGGTTACCCAGTTCCTAAATGAGCAAAATCTCTATTTTTTGAGTGGTAACCGGGTTCCCATATATGGTAACCGGTTCCCACTGTACTAGAATAAAAAAAACCAGATTTTTATGCTACGGAAATCATCCTTTTCCATCCTAAAACCCCAATTTTTCTAAATCCAAATAAATAATCTAATTTATCACCTTGTCATACTTCATCTACTATATTCTATCTCAATTCACATCATCAATTTCATCAATTATACACAATTTCAACGAATTTAAATCAAAACAATCTACACCAAAACCTAACATTCTATATCATCATTTATCAAGGCTTCCACACCAAATCATCATACACAATAATCAATTTACAAATCAACACATCCACACAAGACAACCGTACAATCAAACCCCACATACCATTCATCTTAAACCCAGTTATAGAGTTAGAACCCCACCCTTACCTTGGATTGACGGTCTCTCTATAATTTCCGGTCGAATTTCGATTTGGCTTTCCGATCTACAATTCCTATTCTGGCGGCAGTTTCCTCCAAACCATTGTTCCTCTTTTCTTTCTCCCACGTACAACTTTTTCCCAAAAATCTTCACTAAACCCTTATAATTATCCTTTTATATCTCCTATAAATAAATCCAACTTATAATAGTAATAATAATGATAATAATAATAATAATAACAATAATAATAATGATAATAATAATAATATTGCTATTATTCCTATTTGACTTAATTTTTACACCTCATTTCTACTACTTCTAACACCAATTAAATAACTCTACTAATCCACAATTATCTCTAATATTATTTCCAATAATATTCTATAATAAAATTAATTCATCACTAATTAATTCCAACTTCTGATAATTCACTTAATCACCCTAAATCAACTTATGAATTTATTAATGCTCCTTATAATTCTACTGATAAATCCAACTTCGACTAAATTCCAATAAATAAATCCTTATATAATTTAATTAAATAATTAATTAAATTCTGGACGTTACATACCTGATCAAGAAGAAAAGTGAAGTGATCGAGGTATTTAACAAGTTTAAATATATGGTCGAAAGACAAAGTGGTCAAAAGCTCAAAGTTTTGAGAACTGGTTGTGTTGGAGAGTATGTGTCAAAAGAATTGGACAAATTATGGGGAAAAGAAGGAAGAATCAAACCATCATGAATATGTTCAGAAGTATGTTGAAAAGCAAGAATTTACCTAAAGAGTTTTTGGGTGAAGTTGTGTCGAATGCAACATATATTTTGAACAAATGTCCGACAAAGAAGCTAGAAAGAATTACTCCAGAAGAATGTTGGGTCTGGTGTGAACCCTAGCTTGTGTCATCTAAAAGTATTTGGATCAATAACACAATGACATGTGCCATACCAGTTGAGAAGAAAACTTGATGACAAGTCGAGTCAGATGATCCTAGTTGGATATCATTCAACAAGAGGTTACAAGATTCGACCCAGTGAACAAGCAAATTATGATCAGCAGGGACGTGATCATAGGTGAGCTTAAAGAATGGGATTATACTGAAAATGTCAAGAAATATTGAGGTAGAATCTTACTTGAAGAATTAGAAACTCACGTCGAAAGAGAATTTTGACAAGAGGAAGTTAGAGATCAACCAAGTACAAGAAAACCTTAAATAAAAAGACACATGCTTGTAAGGTTGCAAGATTGTGTGATTACATCAGATGATGTGGTTGATAATGAAGGTGAGCTAGTAAATTATGTTTTCTATGCATATGTCGAACCAGTCAATGCATCTGAAGCATTGAAGGATTAGAAGTGGATAAAAGCAATGAATGAAGAACTGAAGTCCATCGAAGATAGCAATAACTGGTTACTTGTCAAATTTTCTCAAGGAAAAAGGAAATCGATGTGAAGTGGGTATACAAGGTGAAGTTGAATCCCAAAGTGGAAGTAACTCGACAGAAATCAAGGCTTGTGGCGAAAGGATTTCTTCAGAAGGAAGGAATTGACTTTGATGAGGTTCTTGCACATGTGGCTAGGTTGGTTGTTGGTCTATTAGAAATGAACAGTTGACACATATGTCAGATGGATGTGAAATGTTCATTCCTAAATGGCCCCTTAAACGAAGAAGTTTATATTGCACAACAAGTTGGGTTTGTAAAACATGGTGAAGAGGGAAAAGTGTACAAGCTGCATAAAGTCATGTATGGATTGAAACAAGGTCAAAGAGCTTGGAACAAGAAAATTGATAGTTTCCTAAGGGAGAAAGAATTTGTAAAGTGTAGAATTGAACATGGAGTATATGTAAGAAGAAGAAATAGTAAATTTCTTATACTATGTCTCTATTTCGATGACTTGTTAATAATAGGTAGTTGCAAGAAGGAGATCGAAGACTTCAAAGGTGATCTCAGTAGGGAATACGAAATGTGTGATCTGGGTGACATTTCATATTTCCTTGGTATTGAATTATATAAAAGTAGTAGAGGTTTTATGATGCATCAAAGAAGATATGCAGGAGAAATTCTCAAGAGATTTTAGATGGAAGAATGCAACTCGAATTCGACACTTGTAGAACCAAGACTACAATTGTCGAAAGATTCCAAAGATGATGATGTCAACCCAACTCAATATAGAAAACTGAAATTCTGGTAAGACATAACCCAAATGTCCTAAGAGGATGTCGAGATATATGGTCTGACAAAAATAGAAAGGCAAGGCATAAATAGTTAATAATAGATAGGGATGGCAACGGGTCGGGTCGGGAGCGAGTTTCACACTACCCAAACGTGCACCCGAACCCAAACCCAAACCCAAACCCAAAAGCTATTCGGGTGGAAAAATAACACCCATGCCCACACCTGTTGGTTTCAGATTTTTTCACCCAAATACGAACCTGCAGCAAAAACACAAAATACAACAACAACATTAAAATTTGAAACATAAGAATTTCATCAAGGTCTCTCACAAAAATTAAGGAATTAAATTAAAATTTTTCATCACGTTTGGTAACATTACAATTAAAATTAAAGTCTTAAACTTGTAAACTTATATATATTTAGGGGTACTTATGTAAATTAATGTCTAAGTGGGTATGGTTTTGGGTTTCGGGTGCGGGTTTGAATGAACCCAAATCCGAAATATCGGGTGGCACCCGAACCCAATTCCAAACTCAAACACAGTCAACTCAGGTTTTCACCCGTTGACTCGGGTTTGAGTGAGGGTGGGCCCCGCGGGTTTGGGTCTGCCTGCGATCCCTAATAATAGATACTGAAAATAAATAAAAAACGCACATAATTGTTAACCCAGTTCAGAACAACCTTTCTACATCAGGGGCCATACCAAGCTAGGGATAAATCCACTATAGATCAGTTTAAAGTTTAAACAAACCCATATTTACAATTTTCCATTCTAATCACTATCATGTGCAACTTCTAACTAAGACTCACCTAGATATAAGGCCCTCCTCAATCCCTCATCAATATCAGACAACGACTGGACAACAATTCTGAACAAGAAGGAAGACACACTTCCATGAAAATACCTAGCTAAGATTCAAGGTTATACTCCCACATTTATAACTTTTCACCTAACTACGAACAACAACTAAGAGTTGCTTCAAAGTTTCCTCCAAGAGCATTAATACCTCTTACTTCACATCTTCAAGGAGAACATAGTGACCATCTCACAACCTGAGTGATTCACTTACACCAACTCTCCTAGAGAATGATAACATTGACAAAGCCCTAGACTTCTACATCTTGAACCCGTGCCAAAACTAGGTTAAGATGTTTTGTAGAGAGTGTTGTCTTTTGTCTAATGAGAGCTCTTAGAGTGAGTAGAAGAAGAAGAAGACGAAGAAGAAGGTTGAGAAGGTAAATAATGATTTTTTTCTTCGATTTTGATGATGATGATGATGTTGACTATGATTGGTCTAACTTTATCTCAATGAGAGGATTTAGATTTGATTATGGTTTCTGATCATGTAATGAAGTTTTAATCTTTCTACTTAAATCTTTTAAGGTTATTAACATAAACATTCATCTTAATCTATCAACTTAAATTATCAGCTTAAACTACAAAAATATATAAAACACATAATTGTAGTTTAAAATTCAACAGTTTGTGATAATAATAAAGTAAATATGAAACATAAAGGAGATAAGAAAACATAACATCTTCTAATTTTCAAAAAATCTCACTGACTTCAATTTGTTCTTCTTTTATGAATCTTCATACATAATTTTCAAATAGCCCACAACTTCCAACTCTGATATCATATTACTCTCACATTGATTTCCCAATTTTTCTCTCATGTCTTCATCCCTTATGAACAAATTACAAGTTTCATCACTCCTCCAAAATGAACATCTCTGAAAAAACCTTCCTTTATTTTGTCCCTTCTTGCATTGGTACGAAACCACACGACTATCACAACCAAATAAATTTCCAGATCGAGATTTTATAGTGGAAGAAGACATAGTAACACATTTGGATGACTTTGTCTTTAAATGCGACATTAAAACAAAATTGGACAACAACAATGGGTGTGGGTGTTGTTGTCTTCTTCCTGACGATGTCGACATCATTTGTGTTAGAATTGTTTCTTTTATTAGTGGAAAAATGGGTACTTAATGTTTAATATATACAAAGAACTGCCAGTGTGTAACAACAGTTTTTCAAAAGAGTCGTAGTGATATGCCTATTATTTTTTAATTAAATATAAATATAATTGAAAAGGCGTGCATTAACATAAAAGGGATAAACTATTTGAGAGAGCTGAGGATCGAATAGGAAAGTTGGACTGTATCACCACGGTTAGGGAATTAACCGTAATTACAAACTTAAAATTTTCTATTAAAAAAACAAAATTTTAGCGCATTAGTTTAGAAGTGTCACCACGATTTTGGAGCAAACCGTGATAACTATGGCGTTGTTGAATAGATTTTTTGTAATAGTGAATTTACTCCACAAGTACTGCAACTTGGTAGCAATCACCATTTCTAATCCATGAAATTCCATCTTCAATGTTTCCCATGCATCTTAGGCCTATTTTATGCCAAAAATTATAGGATAAATAGCTTTGCTCACACCTTGTTGATAGATTTAATTGAATCAGATAGATATAAATTATAGTATATTATTATATTATAGAATAATCAATAATAATAGGAACAATGTACCTTGTACGATTGTAAAGATTGTCAATATACCTTTTAGGATTATAGAGATTGTCTTCAGAGAGTATGAGAGGATTAGTACTCTTATTGTCGTTTAGGGTTTCAAACTAAGTTAATCGTTTAATGGTGCAACACTTAAATATATAAACAACTAAGGGCAAGGAGTTCTCATTGGGCTTAATTAAATGGTCCAACCCATCACGGTCCATTTAGAGACAATAACCCAATTAGATAATTCATCAATAAGTGTTTAATAACAATAGGCCATAATTAATATTAATAATAATTTCTAATAATTGGTTATTGTTAATCCATAATTGATTAATTAAAATAATTAATCCAACATTCTCCCACTTGGATGACAATAATCAATTATTAAAATTATATAATTTTAAAACTATAATTTTAATTATGGTCAAAACACTTGTTCACAAAACAAAAGTAAACTTTAATATTACAGAAATGAATCTGATAGGGAAAACAAATCATACAAGCTAAAGAAATACATTTTATATTAAAAAGATGAATTTACATAAACATATTTCATGAGAAAAATATGTTATAAACCAATGGCCCAAGCATATGAAAATGCTATTGATAAACTCCCACTAACCCAAAATATCATAAGACTTACTCACGTGTATAAGTCTGTGGTTAGTGATTTACTAATGAGTTTTCACATTAAAAGTTATAACATATGCACATAAGTCTAAGAATAGTAATTACATATAGGATTTACCCCATTACAAGATTAGTTACATTTAATCATAAGTACCTTCATAACACAATATCATATTCGATATGAGTATTGATATTTACTTGTACTTTTATATTATGACCCAACTAAAGTGGACTATTAAAGATAGAATAATAAAATATTATTGCATGCCAAAGAATTATTGTGTCTTGTCAATATCGACCTAAACATCAAATTATGATGCTTCCTAAGATTAAGAGAATAATATATATCTCAGTATAATATAATAAGACTTCTTAAAATATTGTATACTGTGAAGTCTTCTTAGAATATGTCATATCTATAGTGCACGCGAGGATATATGACAATATGAAAATAATAATCTAAAATTATTTTAGATTATATGATTGTGTACACATGCACTCCCACTGAGCCAACATGTATAAATATTTTTCAGAGCCCACTAATATTATATACTCTGATTATACAATGGGATACTAATTATAATTTTATTGTAAAACAATATAGAGAAGTGGTTGTATAATATATCATCAATAGAGTTTTAAAAACTCAACCACATATTTTACACATTAATAGATTATATCATTATTAGAGTTTACAAACTCAACTACATATGAAATTCAATATTTACCGATGAAAGATTTTTATCTAAATTTGACTTTCATATTTAACCACAAATTATGCATTTAGAATTAAGGATATTGTTAATTTTCACTTACATTTTTAATGTAAAATCTCCTTATAACAAATATGATTCTTAAAATCATTTTCATAAACAAAATAAATTTCACATAAAAGAGTATGATGATTATATAAAACAAAACTATTATCATATGAGTGAGATTAAATCTCTAGTATAATTACAACATGGGATTATATGGACTATTTTAACAATTCACTCAAAACTCAAGTATTTCAATTAAAGTCACACACACTTGAGATATAATTTGGTTACACGCAGCAGAAATAAAAGAGACTTAATTTTTATTTTATTGAAGATAAAACAAAATAGTCATAGAATTTCATATATCTTGTTATACCCCAAAATTTTCCCTTCCCATTTCAAGGTCAAGTTGCCTCTTTATGCCCAAGAATTACCCAAGGGTTGATAGACAAACCCTCTCCTAAGCAATCAAATCACAACTAGGGTTTTCCTTCTCTCAAGACAAAAATGGTTTCTAATGGCTCAAGTGAATATCACATCTCCTCATATGCTTCAAAGCATCACCATGTCAAGTTTCAAGCCTCATAGCCCAAGTTTGCTCAGTCAATTACTCAGATAGTTGAAAATCAGTTGTATTGGACAAAAAGTCAACTGTGGCCAACATACAATCAAACTTCATCGTTTTTGGTCAACATAAATATTTTTAGATAAAATTCATCATTTTATCAAGGTTTGATCATGATTCATCAAGAAAAATCAAGAATTGACCAAAAGACAAACGTTGCAAAATTAGGGTTTCTTGGGGAAAAGTCAACATAACTTTGACCAAGCATAAATTCCACATACTTCATCAGAAATTTTTCCACCAAAGCTCATTTTAAAGGGAATTCAATTCTCTACAACTTTGTCTCTCACAAGGTTTTCCCAAAAATGCTTCATTTGAGAGATATGGGCCAAGACATTATAGGTCCTTTCAAAAGTCAACAAAAAGTCATCTTTTTCCAAAGAAGTGTACAAGAACATGGAAGCTTAAATGAATATGAAACCAAAGAGAGATTTTAGAGGACATCTTAATCTTTCTAAAAAGTCCAAGATCATTCTCAAATGATAAATATTGAGCAATATATGGTTTGTGCAAGTTTTGAAATTTTGAAGAAGTGCATGAAGAGAATGTTGATCAATTTTGAAATTTTTCCAAATGGGCCTATGTTTTCATGATTCAAACTTGTTTATTACATGGTCCATGACTCCTAAGTACATCTACATGCCCTTCTGCCATTTACTTTATTTATTTTTGAATTAATTGATAACACGATTTTATATAACATATTTGATGTATTTTTCATAAATAATGTTAATGTTTTTATTTAATTATTTCACTTTATTTCTATATTACGCTGGTATTTTCTATGTTTCAGGTATTTCGTATTAAATAAAGATAAATCGAGCAAAGAAGTAAAATCGAGGAAAAATCGGATTAAAAAGCAAAGAAATGAAGCAAAAGGTGTGATATAGTGAAAGGGAGGTGTTAAGAAGTAGAAAACAATTATAGCAAAGGTCCAAGACTAAGCCCACAAGCAAGCAGCCCAAAGCAAGCAAGCCCAGACCAGCACACACATGCCCTTGCCACGTGGGCTGAGACGGTCGTCTCAGCTTTCCTCTTTCCTCGGAGGCGCCCGCCTCCTTAGCAAGTGGGGCCCTCCATTTTCGCAGCAGTTGAGACGCACGTCTCAAAGTCAAGGGCCACGTGGAGGCGCCCGCCTCCCTCGCAAGTGGGGTCCACCACTTCTTCCAACTGCTTAAGACGCACGTCTCCCACGTATGCCTATTCTTGAGGCCCCCGCCTCCGACTCTCAAGGCACTATTTTCGCTCCACGTTCACGTTGGCTTGCAGAGAAAATTCAGGAAAGGCAGTTACCAAATGCATCTATAAATAGGAGTTCCAGTTTCAGAATCAGGGTCGGCATTTTTTACCGAACAACCGCTATTTTAATATTTCGCAATTTTATTTCTAGTATTGTATTTTGGATTTATTTTCCAGTTTTCACTGATCTAACCTTACGTTAGATCCAGTGCCTTTTATTCCTTGTTTATTTTCTTCTGTCGAATTCAAGAAGTCTCCGAGCAGATCCAACCGACCTGTGGTGGATGTTCGTTTATTTCGAAGAACGAGATTATTTCCAGCATTCTTAATTTCAGGTTTTATTTATTTATTTTATTTTATTTAATTTATTATTGCCTGATATTATTTATTTGATTTTGGAAATGTTTAAATATATTAAACCATATTATTTATGCATGTCGAATTAATTAATATGTCCGCTAAATCGCTTTGATTTTGGTATGTAAATTAATCGAACCAAAGGAATCAAAATAAATCGGCATAATGTTACGTTGTTAAAAATATTCTTTCGATTTAGATATCTAATTTAATTTATTAAAAGGTTTAGAAACCAACAGGCGAAAGTTTGAGGTTAATAAACTGGATTAAGGTTAGAAACCAACAGAGCGAGTTTGAGGTTTAGAACCGATAGTGGATACTAGGTATTAATTTTAAAGATCATGCGCTTTTAAAAGAGATTAAACTTTATTTATTTTCAAAAGTGTTTTTAAATTCATGGATAGCGAGAGCATACGTTAGGATTTAATTACATGATCCGAATCAATAGCGACAGTTTGAGATAGGATCTTTAGATGAATATTGTTTTGAAATAGGATTTTATTCAACTTGAGTAACACGTCGGTGGAAATTCGATCCCTTAGGTTAGACGAATTACATACTAATATCTATTTATTTATTATATTTTCCTTAACCAAAAATCTTAAAGAATTATTCCTTTAGTATAGTAACTTAGGATAACAATAGTTCGATTTATAGTCTCTGTGGGTTCGATATCTTTTAAAACTACACGATAGGATGTGCACTTGCACGATTAATAGACGATAAAGTCGCGATCAAGTTTTTTGCGGACTATTTAAGTCGATATTGTAACTCTGGTGTTACACCTTATAGACTAAGGCACCTTTTACCTTTACTACCATGTATGACCCAAATTTTTCCTATGCCCATTACCAGTATTATGAGGAACCACAAGAATCCCATAGATCCAACCTTGAAATACTGATGGAAAACTTTAATGCTTCACAAACTTACTCCTACCCCAACTACCTTCAGAACTACCAATCCCCATATTTTGAAGAACCACAAGAAATTTATAATTTCAACCAAACTTTTCCTCAACCCAATTCTTCCTACAATTATCACACCCAATATTTTGAAGAATCACCAAAACCATATAAATCTGATCTCGAAATATTAATGGAAGATTTTAACGAATCATGTAGGATGATAGAACATGATAGGGAAACACAAAAAGAGACTTTAACTTACTTTCAAGACTCTGAAGAATCACAAGATTTTAATTTCGAAACATCAATGGAAGATTCAGATGAGATGATAACTAACTCTAGGTTAGAGTCCATGATTGAGCACTTTGTAGAAGCGCAAATTATCCAAAATGAAGAGGTACGAAAACAAAGTCTTTAACTAGCCAATATGGTTGAATCCCTCGCGTCTCACAGTATGGCGTTAGAGACTAAAATCTCCCAACTCAAACAAAACCTTCTAGAACCTCAACCCGAGGAAGATGTGGATGTTGAAACAACCATTATGAAAATACTACTTGGAAATCTAGAAAGTGATGATGAGTATGAGGAGAGTGATATTGTGGCCGAGGAAAGTTCTGACGAGAAAATTGTGGAGGTTGATGAAAATCCATGAACACTGTTCAAAGAGGAGGTTGTAAAAGAGGTAGAGAAGGAAGCATCTATTGTAATCCCGAATCACTACATTCCACTGATTCCCTTCCCGAAAATTTTTATGGAAACTCCGGTAGACTCCCAATCTAAAACGTACGTTGCGCTATTGAAAAATATCCATACTAATTCACCACTATTGGAAGTCTTGCCTAAAAAGCGAAAATTAGAGGACCATAAAATTAGGGATATAATTACTTTTAAAAGGGTGAGGTTAACTTATGAGGCGATGGATGAGATCACTAAGCTCGAAATTGAAAAACTTATAAATCCAGGACCACTATCAAAATTTCGAAAGAATAACCCGCTCTATAGACGTAAGAAAAGAAAAGGTGAGGGATATGTGAGATGGCTTGATAAGTGGCGATGGAAAATCAACGAGTAGTCATTCAATTTTAAATTTTCTTTTTCGTATTTTCAATTTTTCAATTTTATGTTAAATTTTAAATTTTTAGTCGGTTATCTATTGCACCCTTTCTTCTGATGCGCTTGAACTATTTCCCCGTAATACCGATAATTAAACTCAATAAAAATTTCACGTTAATATTTATAATTATAATTGAGTAATATTTTAATTATCGCCTTTCTCCTATTAATATACCAAATCAATATTTCCCAATATTTATTATATTAATTAAAAAGCATTATATACTAGTATTATATATATTAAAATTCTAGAATTATTTATATATATATATATATATATATATATATATATATATATATATATATATATATATATATATATATATATATATATATATATATATATATATATATATATATGCAAGTATATAATATGTATATGTGGTCTACAAAATTGTTCCTTATTTGCCTAAGTCACATGTATTACTAAAAGGCATGCAAATTAAGATTCCCGCTCGAGTGATCACCTTTCTCCTTTCTCGATTTCTCTGGTTTTATCGCATTGAGGACAATGCTTATTTTAAGTTGGGGAGTAACATTTCTTAGTTCATTTTATTTTTCTTTGCTCTATTTAGTTTTCCCTTTTAGTTTCCTTTTCTTTGTATCATAAAATTTCCATTCAATAAAATACATGTTTATGTAATTTTAGTCTTTTATGTTTAAATTTCGTGCTTATTCAATTTCTCCTTTTCTTGAGCCATAACGACAAAATTTTAACAAAAATTAAAACTCATATATTAACACACTCAAATAATACTAAGGTTGCCTATTTTTAAATAAGAATTCGAGCGCGACTTAGCAAAATTGTTATCGTCCTAACACTTTAAAACCCCCGATGTGTTAGATTGATTTAAGTACTTATTATACCAACACCTTAAGACTTAGTTTTAAAGTAATCCCGAGTAGTTTATAAAAGCGACCGCCTTAAACGACAAACTACGTGGAGAATCGATGAATATAAGTGATTGATCAAGAATTTTAAAGAAATTTTTTATTAGAAGATGCACTTATTAAGTTAGATGGTCCTTACCAGATCATTTAATTCAACGGTCGCAGAAACTATAAAATATTTATGCAAACATCTATTATGAATTGGTTCGATGGTCCCCGTGTGAACTTGGTAGGCGGATGACGATCCGATCCCGCATTTGTAATTGGATAAAGGAGTACCAAATATAATTACCAGGACTCCTAGCTGGATTATAAAGATCAAAGTCACTAACCGGTTACTCCACTATGTGCGCGTAAGGTAATGGGCTTAATGTGATTGCGCCAGAATGAAAACGGGTGAAACAAAACGAAAGTATTAGGTCGAGCTATAATTCATGACTTAAATTGGTCTGCATAAATGGGGTTGTCTAGTGTTATTACGGTAATTTTGGTGTCAAAGTCTAAACTCGAGTTATCCAACAAAGAAGTGAATTGCAACCTAGTACGAATTGAATTGTGTTATATAATTGCGTTTGACATATGCTCAAGTGATTTTTCATTTTTAATTTTTGCTTGAGGACAAGCAAAGGTTTAAGTATAGGGGAGTTTGATAACACGATTTTATATAACATATTTGATGTATTTTCATAAATAATGTTAATGTTTTTATTTAATTATTTCACTTTATTTCTATATTATTACCGGTATTTTCTATGTTTCAGGTATTTCGTATTAAATAAAGATAAATCGAGCAAAGAAGTAAAATCGAGGAAAAATCGGATTAAAAAGCAAAGAAATGAAGCAAAAGGTGTGATATAGTGAAAGGGAGGTGTTAAGAAGTAGAAAACAATTAAAGGTCCAAGACTAAGCCCACAAGCAAGCAGCCCAAAGCAAGCAAGCCCAGACCAGCAGACACATGCCCTTGCCACGTGGTGAGAGCCCGCTTTCCTCTTTCCTCGGAGGCGCCCGCCTCCTTAGCAAGTGGGGGCCTCCATTTTCGCAGCAGTTGAGACGCACGTCTCAAAGTCAAGGGCCACGTGGAGGCGCCCGCCTCCCGCAGTGGGGTCCACCACTTCTTCCAATCGCTTAAGACGACGCCTCCCACGTATGCCTATTCTTGAGGCCCCGCCCCGACTCAAGGCACTATTTTCGCCCACGCTCACGTTGGCTTGCAGAGAAAATTCAGGAAAGGCAGTTACAAATGCATCTATAAATAGGAGTTCCAGTTTCAGAATCAGGGTCGGCATTTTTTACCGAACAACCGCTATTTTAATATTTCGCAATTTTATTTCTAGTATTGTATTTTGGATTTATTTTCCAGTTTTCACTGATCTAACCTTACGTTAGATCCAGTGCCTTTTATTCCTTGTTTATTTTCTTCTGTCGAATTCAAGAAGTCTCCGAGCAGATCCAACCGACCTGTGGTGGATGTTCGTTTATTTCGAAGAACGAGATTATTTCCAGCATTCTTAATTTCAGGTTTTATTTATTTATTTTATTTTATTTAATTTATTATTGCCTGATATTATTTATTTGATTTTGGAAATGTTTAAATATATTAAACCATATTATTTATGCATGTCTGAATTAATTAATATGTCTGGCTAAATCGTTTTGATTTTGGTATGTAAATTAATCGAACCAAAGGAATCTGAAAATAAACTGGCATAATGTTACGTTGTTAAAAATATTCTTTCTGATTTAGATATCTAATTTAATTTATTAAAAGGTTTAGAAACCAACAGAGCGAAAGCTTGAGGTTAATAAACTGGATTAAGGTTAGAAACCAACAGAGCGACAGTTTGAGGTTTAGAACGGATAGTGGATACTAGGTATTAATTTTAAAGATCATGACAGCTTTTAAAAGAGATTAAACTTTATTTATTTTCAAAAAGTGTTTTAAATTCAAGGGATAGCGAGCATACGTTAGGATTTAATTACATGATCCGAATCAATAGAGCGTTTGAGATAGGATCTTTAGATGAATATTGTTTTTGAAATAGGATTTTTATTCAACTTGAGTAACACGTCGGTGGAAATTCGATCCCTTAGGTTAGACGAATTACATACTAATATCTATTTATTTATTATATTTTCGTTAACCAAAAATCTTAAAGAATTATTCGCCTTAGCTGTATACCGTAACTTAGGATAACAATAGTTCGATTTATAGTCTCTGTGGGTTCGATATCTTTTAAAACTACGCGATAGGACTGTGCACTTGCAGTCTGCTGATTAATAGACGATAAAGTCGCGATCATTAATTCATTAAAATTCAATTTTAATTAAAATAAAATGCCAAGAAAAGATGCAAGGCGTGTGGGCTTGTTATTCAAATGTCTTGAGGTCCAAGTAACACATAAAACCTGGAAGAAAACACATGGGAGTCTTAAGAGAATATTGAGCAAGAAAAAGAAAGACTTGATGAAAATTTCCAATCAAATATCTTTCAATGAATAAAATATATTTTCTCTCAAATTTCTGACCTAATACACTCTGTCATACCCCAAAATTTGCCCTCCTACTTCTCAAAACATTTCATACATCTATACTCAAGGATTTCTCAAGGGTTGATCAGACAAACCCCCTCCTAGACAATCAACCCAAACTAGGGTTTGGCAATTCTCAGATCCAGATGGACTTTTAACATCTCCAATGGTCATCATGCCTCCTCATATGCTTCAAAGATTCTCCATGTCAAGTTTCAGGCCTCACAAGCCAAGTTTCCTCAAACAAATGCTCAGATGGTTGAAAATCATCTGTATTGGACAAAAAGTCAATTGTGGTCTACAGTCAAACTTCCTGATTTTTGGTCAACATCCTCATTTTGAAGTCACATTCATCATTTTATCAAGGGTTGATCATGATTCATCAAGAAAACTCAAGATTTGCTCAAAAGTCAAACTTTCCAAATTAGGGTTTTCCAATGAAAAGTCAACTGAACTTTGACTGAGCACAACTTCTTCATACTTTCTTAGAAATTTTTCCACCACCTCTCATTTTGAAGGAAATTCAATTCTCTACAACTTCATGTCTTACAAGAATGTTCAAAAAATGCTTCATTTGGAAGGTATGGATCAAAACATTACATGTCTTATTCAAAGTCAACAAAAAGTCAAATTTTTGTTTTGAAGATTTATTGAGCATGGAAACTCCAATTGAGATGAAACCAAAGAGGTTGTTTAGAGGACACTTAGAGCTTTCTAAAAAGTCCAAGAATACTAAAAAATGTGGAAAATTGAGCAAAATACACCTTACAGAAGTTGGGCATTTTTGAACAATTGCACAAAAGGAGATATTTGTCAAAATCCAATTTTTTCCAAATGGGCCTATAATGTTATGATCCAAACTTGATCATAATATTATTTGTGACCTATTGATGCCTTGCCATGACCACATTCTATTTTTTGATTTATTTTTGAAATTAAAACCATTTAATTCAAATTTAAATTATATAAAATATGAAAACAAGATATATTTTCAAATGGATTGAATTTTTATCAAACTTGAGGTCCAAGATAGCCCATATAACTTGCCAAATTCGTGCTAGCTTGCATATGGAAGAGAAAATCAAATTTTCAAAGATTTGATTTTATTGGAAAGGAAATTATTTTTGCATTCAAGAGGAGATCTTTTTTCACTCTCTTTGCCCTCACTCTTCACTCTATAAATACCCAGCTCATTGCACAAGACAAAGGAGGAAAACCCTAGCCCTACAACAACCCTTATTTTGCTCAAAATTTTCACAAAGTTGTGAAATTCGAGTTTCAACTTGCAGCCACTTTCAGCCTCTCTCAGTCACTCCATTGTGTTCCTAGGGTAAGTTTGAGTAAGTATACATCAAAAGCCATGGCCAAAGCTGCTTGAATCGAGCCATACACATTCATACATATTCATATTTTTCTTGAAATTGCATTTTTATTATCTGCGTGTTTTAATCAAAACTAACCACTTTAATGTGTTCATGAGGTCCCATAGATGAGATCTGGGCAATCGTTCAGGAGCTTGCACGTAAAAATCACGATTTGCCATAGTTAGGTTTTTCGAGCTGTTTTCTTCGAACCGACTTGTACAGGAACTTTCAGGAAAAACTAATGCCACCATTAGATTCGCAGGGTCCGATTTAGGGGGGTAGGGTATCCCTTTGTCTTTTATTCTTCGTATTTTACAGGTTTGAAGTTTGATGTCGCCGGAGAAGACGACCGGAACTAGGGCTTCGGCATCGTTGACCCGTCTTTGACCGGCGAGAGCATGCGTGGCGTTTCTGTGCAATCTGATTCGTTCATGCGTTCCACCTGGACCCCACACGGCTGACTGTGCGTTGAATTTCCAAACTCCTGACACGTATTCGTTCAAAAACAATGCTTTGCAATTTCCAAACACAAAGTGCACTTTGGCTCAGTGGTAAGGGCGTGTGGATGTGCAGATTCTCTCAATGGTCATGGGTTCGAACCTGGTCAGGACCAAATGTTTTTTGCTCTTTTGAAACTAACTCATATTTTCTTATTTTTCTTTAATATTTTTCATCTAATTTAATTTATCTTCAATATTTTTTATCATGCATCTAAAAAACACCAAAAATATTTCCTTTTTGCATCATCATCAGAAAAATGCTTATTTAATATTTAAAAATTAAAATTAATATTTTTGCACGCATATTTTATTTAATTACTAATTAATCATTAATTTGACTTTTAATTGTTTTTAAATTATCAAATCGATTCCAAAAATTACCGAACATTTATCTTATCATATTAATGTCATTACTAACATAAAACCTTTTTCTCCATTCAAAAATATTTGTTTTACTAACATTTTCTTCTTATTGCAATTTTCTCGTATTTCCGATTATGTATCTGTTCACAGGTTATACCGTTTCGGACGATTTTTCTTGCTTTTCTTTTTCAATTATGTAATTACCTATGGGATGTAATAGCTTAATTAGGACTTTTATTTTCCAAACTCTTATTATGTAACTGCCCCAAAGCCATGTAATAGCGTAGGACTTTATCTTTCCGCACTTTACATTTCTGCCATTTATTTTCCGCACCCTATAAACTGCTAGTAATTAGGCGTGTATGGCAAGATAAAAATGGACATAGATCACTCATAGAGTCAAGATAAAAATATTTGAATCAACACACTCTTTTCACACATGCACCCCTTAGGGTAATTCTCTCTCGTTGCCTTACGAATTCAAATGGTCAAGTCCCTCGAACGTAGAGGTATCCTAGCACCGTTGCCTTCAAAACAAATCATCATAGTCCCTTCGATACAAAGATCATAGACCCACGATGTCGCCTACGAATACATGATCTTGACCCTCGATTGTCGCCTACGAAAAATGATGATAGTCCCTTCGAATGTGCTAGGATACTTCCTTCAAGTTACCTTCTATGACCACCCGATGTCCCTTCGAATGTCCCGCTTACATCCAACGAATAGGGTTACCTACCAACTAATGGTACGGATAGCACTATTCTAAAAGAACGTAAAACAACACGAAAACGACCATTCTGAGTAGGTAATAAGACTTTTAGTTGCTTGCTCAATCAAATACTTTTCACACCTCACACTTTTGTCAAAGTTCAAACTCTTTTCAAAAACGAAACATTTCCGAACACTTTGTATACATTCCTACATGAATCGTTACAAAGTCAAAGCGAAATGCCTTTTCAAAACATTTTTGTCAAACACACAGAAAACACGATTTTAAAATGATCTAAGAGCAACTAAGAGCCCGTAGATAACTACGGATGGAAAGGGGTGCTAACACCTTCCCTTTTCATAACCTTCTCCCCTTACTCAGAATCTAACGAAGGTCTTTTTCTGTACTTTTTTACCTTCCCTTAATTGGATAAAAGAAAAGTCGGTGGCGACTCTTGCTATCCGCACATTTGCGATACAAAAATCTCAAAGTCAGTTCACCGTATTACACACTCCTCATTATATATTCTACAAGACCAGATGAGAAAAACACGGTTTACATGCTCACAAAACCTAGCCAAATTCTCAAAATTTTGTAAGTTTAGGGCAAGATCAAAGATCAATTTCCAACCATTCTCAATCAATTTCAAGCATCTATTCATACTCCTGAGGCTTCCAGGAACTAATCCAAGCCTTTACATCATTCCAAAGCATCCTAAAATCATGTCGTTCCATCACACTTGTTTGGTAAATTTGCTTGGGATCGATTTTAATATTTCATGCATCTTTAACATATTTGACGTGTTTGTTCATGTTCAGGACATTATTAGAACAGGTTTGACGTTTTAGATGTAAGCTTTAAGGTTTAAATCGAGGAATACCATTGTTAGGGCAAAACTGTTTGCAAGCTTCGAATCTCATGATGTAGTGACTTTTAGGACAAACCGATGCCACCAATCGATTCACAGGGGTCGAATTAGGGGGGTAGGGACCTCTTTTTCTTTTTATTTTGGCTTTTTTGCAGGTTTGGCATTGGGAGTGGCCGGAGAAGACGACCGGAGTTCGTCTTCGACGTCTCTGACTTTGGCTAACCAGCGAGGGCATGCGTGTTGGCTTCTGATTCGCTCATTCAAACAAAGGGGTCCTACCAGCGCGCTTTGATTTTTATTTGTTTTTTTCTAAAATTATTTTCACTTACATATTAATGGTTGTGTGATAATGAATGGATGTATGGCCGCCCCAGCGGTAGAACATGTGCACTTAGTCCTATTGTTCCTCAAGGCGTGGGTTCGATCCCTACCTTTTGCCAAATTTTTCAATATTTTCTGATTTTTACAGGTTTCACATATATACAATTGGAGGCACAGATATATCACCACAAGCATGTGGTTCAGTGGCCAAGTTTTGAACCTGCAACCCCAGGGTCACGAGTTCAACACCCTGGGGTGCCATCCCTATTTCTTTAGCACTTGTTCTTCTTTATATTTTTCTATTTCTTTTGGTTTTCTAACCTTTTTTCAATTTCTTTTTTTAATTATTTTTAAAAATTGTTTTAAATATTTTCTAAAACCCTAAAAAATATTTTGTTTTTAGGTAGTTAATACGAAATTGCTAAGGTATCCTTACAATGTTGCCTTCAATGACCATACGATGACCCTACGACTGTCCCTTCACATCCAACGGATAGAGCTACCTACTAACTAATGGTATAGATAGCACTGTCCTAAAGGATAAGGAAAATAACAAGAACGACCTTTTGAGTGGGTAGTTACTCTTAATTGCTTGCTCAATCAAAATACTTTTCACACCTCACATTTTTTCAAATATTTTCAAACACTTCGTATACATTCTTGAGGAATGATACAATAATCATTACAAAGTCAAAGCAAAATATTTTCAAACAAATCACACACACACAGAGAAAGTTTTAAAAAGTGAGATAAAGCAATTAAGAGCCCATAGATAACTACAGATGAAAAGGGTGCTAACACCTTCCCTTTTCATAATTACCTCCTGAACTCAGAATGGATAAAAGGTCTTTCCTGTTCTTTTCACCTTTCCTTATTGGATAAATGAAAATTCGGTGGCGACTCTTGCTAACCAAAAAATTTGCGATAAAATGCAAAACAACTAAGTCAGTTCTCCCACCGTGTTACAGAACTGGCGACTCTGCTGGGGAGAATATCTAAAGAGAGGTTGCCTTAGGGCGTTAGATCACTTTTACTTGTTTAAATTGTTTGACTTGTATGCTTTATTTTTAGGGTGTTGCTTGGGTATTATTGTTCATAAGGATCCTACACTCGGATGAAGGATTCCCTAGGTAATTAGCAATAGATCATCGCGACTGTCCGGCATAGACTGACACAGTTAAAATGATGGCTACGGTTAGTGTGATACTTTGGATGTCCTGATGTTCTTCAAGTCAGTTGAGGAAATATTTGGCGTCTGCGTGGTGTCATCAACACTAACTAAACTTTTAGAATCTTAATTGACCCATCTTGGCCATTAGAAGGTAGTGAGATAGCCGGCAATGGTGAAGACTGAAGTTGGTTGATTCTCGATGTTATGCTCATTGAGATTCGCCTTTTGGGATGTTTTGGTCGGCCATTTGGTAGCCGTATTGAAATAAAGCCTTCGAGAAAGATCCGTGATATGAGATTCCTAGAACCCAGTTACTATTGTAGGACAGGTTGAACCAACTTAAACTCCGGTGAAGGGTAGACACATATACCTTATGCAAGCCTTAAACCTAGGGCTATTTTGTGAATTATTTGTGCTTTCTATTTAAACATGACATCAAGACATCAAAACATCATAAGATTTTTAACCATTTCAAGGACCTAGGGATTTAATTTTGCTTTGTATTGTAGGGTTATGGCTTTCTCTCTCATGAAAACTGTAATACGGTGGGAGAACTGACTTTGGATTGTTTTGCTTTTGAACGCAAATGTTGCGGATAGCAAGAGTCGCCACCGACTTTTCTATTATCCAATTAAGGGAAGGTGAAAAGAACAGAAAAAGACCTTCATTAGATTCTGAGTAAGGGAGAAGGTTATGAAAAGGGAAGATATTAGCACCCTTTCCATCCGTAGTTTTCTACGGTCTCTCTTAGTTGCTTTAGCTTATTTTAAAATTTGCTTTCTGTGTGTGTGTTTGAAAAGACTTTGAAGAAGGCATTTCGCTTTGACTTCAAAATGATTCACGCTGGAATGTATACGAAGTGTTCAGAAATGTTTCGTTTTTGAAAAGTGTTTTAACTTTGTAAAAGTGTGAGGTGTGAAAAGATGTTTTGATGGAGCAAGCAACTAAAAGTCTTATTATCTACTCAGAACGGTCGTTTCCGTGTTATTTTACTTTCCTTTAGAATAGCGCTATACATGCCATTAGTTGGTAGGTAACCCTATTCGTTGGATGTAAAGGGACATTCAAAAGGGACATCGGATGGTCATAGAAGGCAACTTGTAGGAGTATCCTAGCACATTTGAAGGGACGATCATCACTTTTCGTAGGCAACAATCGAGGGACTAGATCATGTATTTGTAGGCAACATCGAGGGACTATGATCTTTGATTCGAAGGGACTATGATGATATGTTTCGTAGGCAACAGTGCTAAGATACCCCCACGTTCGAGGGACTTGACCATGTATTCGAAAGGCAACGAGAGAGAATAACCTAGGGGGTGCACGTGTGAAGAGAGTGTGTCAAGTTCAAATATTTTATCTTGAGATTTAGAAGTGATCTACGTTTGTTTTTATCTTGCCATACACGCTTAGTTACTAGCAGTTTATATGAGTGCGAAAAGTAAATTGCGGAAAGTAAAGTGCGGAAAGTAAATCCTACGCTATTACTTGGCTTTGGGGCAATTACATAATATAGGAGTGCGGAAAGTAAAACCTAATTAAAACTATTACATCCCATGAGCAGTTACATAATATTGGAAAAAATGCGAGAAAATAAATAACATAATAGAAAACTAATCCTAATATTTTTGGATTTTTGAAATGTGAGAAATAATCCTAAGTCTAATTGATTTTAATTAATTTTAGGGAAAATATTAGTTAACACTAATCCTAAATTAATTAATTAAATAATATGAGAAAAGATTAGTGAAAATTAACTAATTAATCCTAATTATTTAATCTAATTACTAATTAAATTGATTAATTATTAAATTAGCAAAAATAATAAAATATGAAAAAAAAAAGATAAACATAATGCAAAAGTGCTTTTGGAAGAAGCCATCCCAGAAGTTGAAATTTCTAGGAGATTTCTGGCTGGAGGTACCCAGAAGTTGGAACTTCTTGGGTTTCTGCGCTGGAGGTGCCCAGAAATTGGACTTTCTGGGGCTTTTCTGGCCTGGAGGCGCCCAGAAGTAAGCACTTTTGAGGCTTTCTGCTGAAGATGCGCCCAGAAGCTCCCTTCTAGGGCGTGGCGTGTGGTAATGGGGTCTAGAAGCTGGAGCTTCTGGGCGTATTGCCTCTAAAGGGGTCTAGAAGTTGGAGCTTCTGGACGTTGTGTCTTCTGGAAAGCTGAAATATCAAAATGTTAAGTAAAAAGACAGGGTTCGAACCTATGTCCCCTTGAACAAACACGCGCTGCCTTGCCATCTGAGCTGAGTAGACTATCTGCTAACAACATGAAGCAAAAAGAATACAAAGGGAAAAGGTTTATGGGAACCATCGGACTAGAAAACGCGCGCAGGAGGTCATCTTCTCCATTCAAATCTTCAAACCTATAGCCACGGTTTCTGCTTCTGTAGCTATAGGACCTGCAAATTCATAACTCAAGCAATATGCAATATAAATTAAATGTAAAGCCATGGATCGATTGCAAATTGTCCCCTGAACATGAATATGTCCTTAGATTGGTCCAATTTTTCTTATTATGAGAATCCCTAATTTGAGCTTAAGAACCCTAACAATGGTGAAACTCGGTTCTTGCATCAAAACTCAAATCAAACCATCCAGATAGCTTGCAAACATCATTCTAAACACAAACAAACAATCAAAACAGATTAAATATGCATGTATGATTAAAATCGATTTTGAAATAAGAGTGTGCAAACCGTGATGGTGAATTCATGTTTCTGGATGTTTGGCTGCGTGGGAATGGTCTGGTTAGCTTCAGAAAACACCAAGGAATTGATTGGCAACCTTTGTTTGGCTTGAATCGATCCACAACTATGGCTGCTAGTTGCTTGAAACACACGGTTTTTTGAAGCTTGCTAGGGTTCTTTTTGGTCAGAATTTCCGTCCTTGTGCATGTAGTATCATCATGTATTTATATTGTAATGAATTAGGTCAAGTATTTTAAGAAAAAATCAAGCCAATCAATGAGAAAATATTTGATTTGGAATCAAACCAAATATTTCCTTTTTGAGCCAATTTCAATCAAATCAAATTACCAATCATGATTATTTCAAAATAATCAGATTAAATGTCTTGCTTGGACCTCAAGGATGAGAGAAAATCCATCTTGCAATTAATTTTTGATTTTCTATCTTTTATTTTAATTAAATTGGTTTTAAATGATTAAAAATCCAAAATAAATAAAAAATAAAAGATAAATTCGTGGCCTTGGGCTTGGAGGTTCCAATTCAGCTAAGGAACATGTTTGAACCAAGAAAAGTTAGGCCCATTTGGAATTTTTTTTATTTTCTCAAGTATTTCTCTTTGTGCACTTCTTCAAAAATGCTTAACTTGCACAAGGTGTATCTTGCTCAATTTTTAACATTTTTGGGTGTTCTTGGAGTTTTTCGAAAGCTCAAGATGTCTTCTAAACAGACCTTTTGGTTTCATCTTCATTGAAGTTTCCATGCTCATGAACACTTCTTTGCAAAAAGTTGACTTTTTGTTGACTTTTAAAAGGACCTGTAATGTTTTGATCCATAACTTCCAAATGAAGCATTTTGTACCTAAGCTTGAGAGACATGAAGTTGTAGAGAATTGAATTCTCTTCAAAATGAGTTGTGATGGAAAAATTTATGATAAAGTATGTGAAAGTTATGCTTGGTCAAAGTTCTGTTGACTTTTGTCTGAGAAAGCCTAATTTAGAAACTTTGACTTTTGATCAATTCTTGACTTTTCTTGATGAATCATGGTCAACCCTTGATCAAATGATGAATATTACTTCAAAATATTGATGTTGCCCCAAAATTATGAAGTTTGACTGTATGTTGACCACAATTGACTTTTTGTCCAATATAATTGATTTTCAACCATCTGAGCAATTGTCTGAGCAAACTTGACTTGTAAGGCTTGAAACTTGACATGGAGATTATTTGAAGCATATAATGAGGCATGATGGCCACTTGAAATGTTGGATGTCCATCTTGACTTGAGGATGGAAAAACCCTAGTTTGGGTTGATTGTTTAGGAGAGGGTTTGTCTGGTCAACCCTTGTGAAATCCTTGAGTATGGATATGTGAAATGTCTTGAGAAGTGGGAGGGAAAATTTTGGGGTATAAAAAAAACCATCTGGATCAAATTTGTGGGGATACCTTCTCAACTCAAGGAGTTAGTCTCAAAAGTTCTCGACCACGCTCAATTCATCAAAAGACATAGTTATCTCCATTTTTGAAGAAGATATGATGAGCATTGTATTCTAGTTCTTTGATCCGAAACATCACTACTTTACCTTCCCAGACTATCAGTTGGTACCTACAATGGAAGAATTATCTAAGCTACTTGAGATACCCATTCTCGATAAGATACCTTTCATCGGTCTAGAAAAAGTTCCAAGGTTTGAAGACATTGCAACAGCTTTACACATCAAGCGGTCAGACATTGAAGCTAATTGGGAAGCAAGAAGTGGAGTTAAGGGTTTTCTTGCTAAATTTTTGATAAAGAAGGATCAGGAATTCTTGAAGGCTATGAGTCCCCATGCTTTCAAAGATGTTCTGGCTTTATTAATCTATGGTTTGGTGCTATTCTCTAATCCGGATCAATTCATAGACGTGAATTCCATTAAGATATTCCTCACTCATAATCATGTGCCTACTTTGCTTGGAGACATTCTATATTCTTTTCACACTCATACTATGTAGAGACAAGGGACTCTCATGTGTTGTATACTATTAGTATCCATGTGGTTTATTTCACACCTTACCCGGTCAGTAATGAAGAATGAACAAGGTATGAGATGGTCTCAAAGGTTGATGTCACTCTCTCATTCAGATATCCGTTGGTGTCTCTATCATCAAGAAGGTATCACCTTCATTGAATGCTATAGGGAGTTCCCTAACGTTCCACTCCATGGCATAAAGTGATGTATCACTTATAACCCATGTATAACGCTACATTAGTTTGGTTATGCTCGAAATAATGCTCCTTATGATATGCTCGTCCAAGGCATTGTATTTGATAATGACAACGATCTCCAAGGTTACTGTCGAAGATTTATACACGCTTGGGACATGGTAAAGAAGATTGATACCATGACTTTGGGGGTATAAAAACTCCATTCCATGGGAACCTTACGTCAAGTGGGTGCGAGATCGTGCCCAAAGTCTTATGATGCCGTATACTGCTATCCTACCAGTAATTGTGAAACCAGTTGTTGAAGGCGGTGAGTCTTATACCGTTCTCCATCCAGATATGCCCATTTATTTGAAGAGTTGAAGAGGTCATGGATTCAACTTAAAGAAGAAAGGGACATATTCAAAGCTCAGTTCTATGCAAGTGAGAAAAGAGTATTGGAGATGACAAAGCTACTCAATGAAGAACAAAGTCTTAACGCCTATGTCAACACAACGCGTAAGCGCCCTTGGGAGACTTAAGCACTAGGAGCTTTTACTTTATGTCGAACTTTCCTTGGTATTCACTAATTAGCTAATGAAAAAGTTTGTTCCTTTTGTTTATAAAAATTAAATTTCCTAAGGTCTTTGAAAACATTGCATAACATTGCATATCATATCATAACAGGTACTCTGAAGATTGGTTTTCTTATTCTCTTGCTGTTTATTTCAGCATAAATGGCTCTCGAACGGACTGCCAAGGATCTCCAGGCTCAGAATGCTCAATTCCAAGATATGTTCACCAACTTGGCCAAGGGGAAGAAATATCTGAAAGAGCTCATCACCAAGAAGAAGAAGAAGAAGAAGATCGTTGGTATTATCAACATGGAGAAAAGGTTCAGAGGTCTGGTCAAGGTAGTCAAATAGCTTGAATTCCAGAATGATAGTGGTGAAACTGAAGGAAGTGTTAAGGCTAGTGAAGGAAGAAATCACGGGTCTAAAGAAGAGGAAGAAGAAGACTATATGAATGAAAAATATCCTCCCAGTGAGGAAAGGTACAAACAACTTGAAGATCGGTTGAATGCTGTGGAAAATCTGAAAATGTCAGAGATGAACTTTGAGAATTTGAGTCTGGTTCCAAGAGTGGTGATTCCCCACAAGTTCAGTTCTCGTCTTTGCAAAATATAATGGTATTTCTTACCCAAAGCTTCATCTGAAGTCCTATGTTCAAAAGATCCAACCCCACACCGAAGACAGGAAGTTGTGGATTCATTTCTTTCAAGAGAGTTTGTTTGGAGCAGAGTTAGAATGGTATTATCAGCTGGAAAATACCCACATTCATAAATGGAATGATCTAACAGAAGCTTTCTATAAGAAATATAAGTACAACGCTGAATTGGCACTGACCCGTATGAAGTTACAAAATATGTCTATGGGCTGTGATGAGAAGTTCAAAGAGTGCGCTCAGAAATGGAGAGATCTAGCAGGCAGAGTTAAACCTCCCTTTTCTAATAGGGAATTGGTTGACATGTTTATGGGCACGTTGACAGGTCCATTTTTCAATCATCTGATTGGAAACTCTTCAGCCAGATTCACCGAGCTGATATTGACAGGAGAACATATTGAAGCTGGAATTAAGAGTGGGAAGATTCAAGTCGAACATCTTCAAGTGTTGCGAAGAGATATTTTGGTGGGAAGAAAGAAGCCAATGCTGTGTATAGCTAGAAGACCCGTGATAAAGGTGATCACCATCAATTTGTGGGGGAAATTATGATCTCCAATCCAACACCAGTGCAACCTCAACAAGACAAATCGCGTAGACAAAACGGGCCGAGAAGACAGCTCACGAAGATTAATATGCCATTATCTCAAGCATTAAAACATATGTTGAAAGTAGAGCTGATTACTTTGAGAGATCTGCCTCAACATGTCAATATGTCGTCTCCTAAATACAATCCCAATGCAAGGTGTGCATACCATTCTAGTAGCCATGTGTATGACACAAAAAACTATTGGGCTCTAAATAACAAGATTCAGGATATGATTGAAGCTCAGGAAATTGAATTTGACCCTCCTGTTGAAACTCCAAATGTGATCACCACGTCAATGCCTGATCATGGTAAGAGTGCCAATGCCATTAATGATGACTCCTATGTTTTTACTATGAGTGAGATAACCACTCCCCTGATGACTATTAAGAAGAATCTGTTGCAACTCGGTCTATTTCCTGGATGTTTCAACAATTACGACTACTGTGTGTCTCAATCCAAGACTGTGTGTGGCTGAAAAGAGGAGTTCAATGTCTGATGGACAACCGATAAGTGCTATTAACGAAAGCTCCATCTGTAGAAGTTTTGTGCGAAGATGTTTCCAAAAACCTGAAAAATTGAAGACGTGGACAAAGAAGAAACTACACCAGAAGTATGGGATACCTTGGGGAAGCCGAGTGGGAAATATAATTTCATAGTGAAGTATACCGCCCATGAAAGTTCAAAAATTTCAATCGAAGATATCCAACCAACTAGATGGAGATATGACGACTATCCCGAGGAGTATGCTGATGTGAATGCAATAAGGATCTCCTCTATAGGACCTGTGAAGATCACTCATACTCCCCGAGTGGCACCTCTCATCATCACCTCACCTAGGACAATTCCATATTTCTCTAACAAAGCCGTACCTTGGAATTATGGAGCCAAAGTTTACTACCACGATGTCAAGCAGGATCTATTGTCCATCAAAGACGGTAATGTTGAAGTTGCTAAACTCGATGTCGATAACTTTACAGGATCAAGCAAAGTGACTAGAACCAACAGAGTCTTCTCCACGAAAATCTCTCCTCCAAAAGACACTGCTACACCAGTTCGTATCCCCGCTACTGATCCAACTACAGAGGGTCAGGGAAAAGAGAAATTGGTTAAACCTGCTCAAACAGAAGTACCAAAAGAGGTTGTTGAAGATGCTTCCAAAGAAGAGATGGAGAAAATTTTGAAGATTATCAAGAAAAACGATTACAATGTTGTTGAGAAGTTGGGGTAAACCCCGTCCAAGATATTCATACTAGCTCTACTATTATGCTCTGAGGCCCATGCTAAAGCCTTGGTGAAATTCCTAAAAAATGCTCACGTGCCGCAAGAAACCTCTATTGATCAATTTGAAAACCGATTGCTAGCCTGACCACGGACAATGGTTTGGGTTTTTAGGATGTTGATTTGACTCCTGCGGGAAGGAAACATAATAAAGCCTTGCATGTATCTATAGAGTGTAGGGACACTATGTAACACCCCATCTAAATACCCCGAATATATTAATTAAATTAATATCTAAATCATCTTTAATCAGAGTTTACACGGTAAAATAAGGGATGTCACAATTAATAATCAAAATAACTTCATTCAAACAGTAGCCATGCTACACTGAGGATCATCGTCCAACAATTCGAAACATCATAAGACCATGTCTTACACAGCGGAATTACCAAAATCAATCAAATTAATAAAGCATCGTAGTTCTCAAGGAATTCAAATCCAAAACTATTAAATAATAATAATTCTCTTAACTAAGCGTTCCCCAGTGTTACAAACTAATCAGAGCATGACACTGACACACGGACTAATAGACAAGCTCTAGAGCCATCCTCACCGACTCCTCAGCTGCTAATTCAATCTAAAATGGTAAAGTAAGGGTGAGACTTCTCATAATTAAAGCATATTATAAGTCTTTCAATAAATAATATAATGCAAGCATATTATTCTACCACTCAATACCAATCAGAATCCAATACACAATCATAGTCATACAATTCAACATGCATCTTCAATCAACAATAAAGGCATTGCAACACTGGAAGACATCCTAACATGTTACAATCCTATGCAAACACTAATGCAGACTCAATGCATGCGGTACCGACTTCGTGACCAAGTCACCCAACACTGATCCATCATCCACGGATACGGTCCCATCGATTCGTCCATAACCACTGGACACGAATCCATTTAACCACCCATCCTCACTTGTATCGGTTATCGGCAATTCAAGTCAAATTTCGCACAATGGGAATTAACTTCACCAAAATAATGCATATGCACGCACATCAATAGCATGCAACATTAATCACCTATGTATACATTCATTTAACATAATCGAATCACCAAAATCAACATGATATATCAACAATTCATGCATACATCTACATCAGATAATCATGCAAATTAATCAACAGCATACATCTAACCTCAAAGATAAACATGCTATCACATCTACACATCACCAAGATCCTTATCATCAAGTACCTCTACTACACATACATCTTTAATGCGCCATTAAAATTCATCATTTTCGAAATTATACCCTTTCCCAAAATAATTTCAAGTTTTCCAAAATATTTTCATTTCATAAGGTAGAGCATTAAATTTAAGAAATAACGTCCAAAACGGCGCTCAAAACGGACTTACGGTTTGAAAGTTATGAATTTTGAAGTTTCAAAATTTTTCAATAAAATATGGAACCCGGCCTCCTCGAGTAACGGTTCCCACAAGTTCAAAATAACGTGCCTCGAAAATGTATGGGGAACCCGGTTCCTCCGTAGGAACCGGTTCCAAGCAAAATTTCATCCCTCCGAAAATCAATGGGGAACCCCGCCTCCCACACAGAACCGGTTCCCGAGTTCAAAATCCCATTTTTCACCATTTTAAAAGTGGAACCCGGTTCTCCCACTGGGAACCGGTTTCACGACGCTCGCACCCAAAATCTTAGTTTTGACAGATTTCTTCCATCCTCAATCAATCCAATTTTACCCACACGAATCCCATCATTGGAAACACCAAAATATATCATTTTGCATCATTCATCACATCAATTATCATCTTTCCATCATTTCTATTCATTAACTGACACCTTAATCATATTCCAGACATATTCTGACACAATCAGACTCACTCTAACACCCACTGACACTATTAGGTATACCTCCAAGGAACCCTAGAATTCCTAACATAGATTTCCTAACATGCCATAACCTATATTATCAACATCGAAACCTATAATAAGCCATAATCAGTCGAAATCACCCTCACCGGTGGTTTCTTCGAGATTCTGACGCTCCTAGGTCTTTTCCTTCTTTCCTTCTCTTCTCACTTCTACGTAGCCTTGTTTTCTCCAAATGAATCTATTTTTCTTCTTTTCCTTATTTCATTCCTTTTATTCCTCTTATTTCCTTTTAATCATAATTAAATAAAATAATATCACTTTCTCCTCCAATTAATTCCATCATAAATCTTAATATTCCAACATATTAAATAAATTATGTTCTCAATTAAATAATTAATTAAAAATCATAATCATTTAATTATTGAATTATTTTGGGGTGTCACAACTCTCCCCAACTTAAAAGAGTTTTCGTCTCGAAAATATACCTCGACGAATAATCGGGATACGAGTCCTTCATCCGACTCCAGCTCCCAAGTGAAATTTCCATCGCAGTCCTCCCAAGCCACTCTTACCAATGCAATCTCTTTGTCTCGCAACTGCCTAACTTCCGATCCTCAACCTCGCAGTACCGCCCACACGATTCTCTCGACAGATATCATCTACCCGAATCTCATGAGACGGATCAAGAATGTACTTCCTCACCGAGACACATGAAAACATCATGCATTCGCAAGTGACGCGGCAAAGCAACTGATATGCAACCTTCCCAACTTTTGGTAATCTGAAAGGACCAATAAATCGTGGAGTCAACTTCTTTGATTTCAAAGCTCGACCAATACCGCCATCGGAGTAACTCGCATAAACACATGTTCTCCTTCACTGAACTCAAGGTCTTTCCTCCTCTTATCATGGTAACTTTTCTGACGACTCTGAGAAGTCCTCATCTTCTCCTGAATCATCTTAATCTTTTCCGAAGTTTGCTGAACAATTTCCGGTCCAATCACAAAGATTTCTCCGCCATACCAACACAATGGTGTCCGACACCTCCTACCATACAATGCCTCAAACGGAGCCATACCAATACTCGAGTGAAAGCTATTGTTGTAGGTAAACTCAATCAATGGCAGATAGCTATCCCAAGCTCCACCCTTCTCTAACACACAAGCTCTTAGCAAATCTTCCAACGACTGAATCGTTCTTTCCGTCTGACCATCTGTCTGCGGATGATAAGCGGAACTCAACCGCAACTTGGTACCCAAAGCTTCTTGCAATCCTGTCCAGAACTTAGATGTAAACCTCGGATCTCGATCCGACACAATGCTAGACGGAATACCATGCAAACTCACAACCTTTTCGACATACAACTCTGCTAGTCTCTCCATCGGATAATCCATTCTTATCGGAATAAAATGAGCAGATTTTGTCAACCTATCCACAATCACCCAGATAGAATCACAATTTTAGCCCCCGGCAAACCGCACACAAAATCCATTGAGATTCCATCCCACTTCCATTTCGAACAAACAACGGTTCCATCAATCCCGATGGTTTCGATGCTCGATTTTGACTTCGACAAATCAAACAAGCATACACAAACTCAGAATTCCTTCTTCATTCCGCACCACCAAAACAACTTTTCAAATCATGATACATCTTGGTAGCACGGGATGAATACTCAACCCGCCACGATGTCCTTCTTCCAAAATGCTCTTCCTAATCTCTCAACATCCTAACACACACCCGATCACCAAATCTCATAACACCATTCTCGTCAATTCGAACTCGCCTCCTTGACCGGTTGATCAATGTCAACTTATCAACTAAACCAACATCGATTTTTGCCCATTTCTAATCTCTTCCGAATACCACTAGTCGCCTTCAACATACCCAATTTCACACTATTCGAGTAGTTTCACAAACCAAACTCGGATCTCTCGAATCGCTCAACCAAATCTAACTCACGAACCATCAACATCGATATGTGCAAAGACTTTCTACTTAAAGCATCAACCACGTTTGCTTTACCTGATGGTAATTCAAACCGAAATCATAATCCTTTAGGAATTCTAACCATCTTCTTCTCATGTTCATTTTTCGATCAAAGAGATACCTCGACTCTTATGATCACCGAATACCTCAAACCGAGAACCATATAAATAATGTCTCCACAACTTCAAAACAAACACAACAATGCTAACTCTAAATCATGAGTCGGATAATTCCTTTCATGCACTTTCAACTGTCGCGAAGCATAAGCCACAACCTGCTTATCTTGCATCAACACACCACCTAATCCCATTAATGATGCGTCACAATACACCACAAAAGACTTAGTCGGATCTGGCAAAATCAAGATCGGAGCACTTGTCAACCTCCTCTTCAACTCTTGAAATCCCTTCTCACATTCCACATCCCAAACAAATATCTGACCCTTCCTGGTCAACTTAGTCAACGGCAACGCCAGTTTGGAAAATCCTTCAATAAACTTCCTAGTAACCGCAAGACCAGAAAACTACGGATCTCGAAGCATTCTTCTGCCCCATCGAGACACCGCTTCTACTTTCGTAGGATCCACAGCAATTCCATTCTTGGAAATCACATGACCAAGAAAACTCACCTCCTCTAACCAGAATTCACACTTGGACAACTTCGCATAAAGTTTCTTTTCTTTCAACAATTCCAACACAACTCTGAGATGTTCTGCATGCTCCTCATCGCTTTTCGAATAAATCAGAATATCATCAATGAACACTACTACAAACTTGTCAAGATATGGGTGAAATATCCTGCTCATATACTCCATGAAAACACCGTTAGTAACTCCAAACGGCATAATGAATATTCGTAATGTCCATACCTCGTTCTAAATGCAGTTTTCTGAATATCCTCTGACTTCACACGAATCTGATGATATCCATATCTCAAATCAATCTTACTAAATACACAAGCTCCAACAAGTTGATCCATCAAATCATCAATCCTCGGCAAAGGATACCGATTCTTGATTGTAACTTTATTCAACCGCTTGTAGTCAACACATAACCTCATTGAACCTTCCTTCTTCTTAACCAATAACACCGAGCACCCCACGACACACTCGGACGAATAAACTTCTTCTCGAGCAATTCCTCTAATCGCTTCTTCGCTCGGCTAATTCAGATGCCGACATGCGATAAGGCGCCATTGACAGGACTAGTTCCGTGAATCAAATCTATAGTAAATTCTACCTCTCTCGTGTGGCACCACTAACGCCTTCGAAACACCTCCGAAATTCATTCACCACCGGCAATCCATCACTCTTTGCCTTTCCTTCGCTTCAACCGCTGAATACAACATAAACACCACCGCACCATCTTTCACACTAGATTCATCCGCCATCGACATAATCTCATTTTGGCCTTAACCTCTTGTGGAAAATGACCGCCTTCTCAAAATAGTTGATATGAACCTGGTTGAATTCCAACCGTTCATTCCAAGGATGATATCAAGTTGTTCTAGCGGTAGGCACACTAAATCCATACCAAACCCCTATCAAAAATCACGACAGACAATTCTACAAACATAAGTAGTCACCGATCCCGACGCAGGAGTATCAATAACCATACTTCCATCCATATTAGAAATTTCCAAATTCAATCTCTTAGCACAATCTAACTAATAAAAGAATCGTAGCTCAGATCAATAATCGCAATCAAAGGTATGCCATTAATAAAACATGTACCTTTAATCACCGATCATCCGGTTTAGTTTCGATCCGCATAATGCAAACACTTTACCACCACTTGCTCTTTCTTGAGTTTTGGGCACCGAGGACAGTATGACCCTCTTCACCACAGTTGTAGCAAGTCACCACCTTCACTCTGCAGTCATTGGCCACATGGCCAAACTTTCCACACTTGAAACACTTCTTGTCATTGTTCTTACAGTCCACCACACGATGTCCTGTCTCACCACACTTATAGCACCTAGCGGAAGAACTAGAATCTCCTCCACTAGACTTCTTCCAACCTATCTCGATTACTCCTATCATAAGGCTTACCACGATCCGTTGTTTACCTTTTCTGTCAACATACCCCCGAGCATTCGACCTAGTGTTAGCAAGATCCTCCTCGAGAATCCTACTACAATCAACCAGATCAGAAAATCTTCGGATACGCTGATACCGAATACCCTGCTTAATCTCGTCACGAAGACCATTCTCAAACTTGATACATTTGGAAAATTCTCCATCCGCATCGTTGGGGTAATGAGCATAATACTTTGCTAACTCAAAACTTTGAAGCATACCACCGACACTGTTACCGCTTGAGCTCCAAACTCAATCTTTCTTACCTCGACATCCTCGAAAATACCTCCTCGTAAAAACTCTTGAACACACCCAAGTCAAGACAACACCATCTTCTTCTAGTTCACGGGTAGCAACCCACCACCATCGCCTTCCTCACCAACATGTGAGTTCCATATCTCACCTTGACTCTTCCGACCAATCACTCAAGATCCTCTCGATCTCCTTGACCATTTTCGAGCACCTTCGGATCATGTGTACCTTTAAACAATAGAGGATTGTTCCTCGAAAATTCCCCAATTGTCTCACAACACCAATCACACCGATTCCCTCCGAGCACTCCAAACCAACATTCCCAAAGCCTCAAAGAATAGCAGATCCTTCCTTACCTCTTCCGCCATTGTTCTAAAAATAACAAAACAATCTACATCAACACACAAGTATCGATGTGTCACACACTAGTCGCATACCAAAGGGATAACGACACAGGACAAGACCGACTATGCTCTGATACCACTATTGTAACACCCCATCTAAATACCCCGAATATATTAATTAAATTAATATCTAAATCATCTTTAATCAGAGTTTACACGGTAAAATAAGGGATGTCACAATTAATAATCAAAATAACTTCATTCAAACAGTAGCCATGCTACACTGAGGATCATCGTCCAACAATTCGAAACATCATAAGACCATGTCTTACACAGCGGAATTACCAAAATCAATCAAATTAATAAAGCATCGTAGTTCTCAAGGAATTCAAATCCAAAACTATTAAATAATAATAATTCTCTTAACTAAGTGTTCCCCAGTGTTACAAACTAATCAGAGCATGACACTGACACACGGACTAATAGACAAGCTCTAGAGCCATCCTCACCGACTCCTCAACTGCTAATTCAATCTGAAATGGTAAAGTAAGGGTGAGACTTCTCATAATTAAAGCATATTATAAGTCTTTCAATCAATAATATAATGCAAGCATATTATTCTACCACCAATACCAATCGTAATCCAATACACAATCATAGTCATACAATTCAACATGCATCTTCAATCAATAAAGGCATTGCAACACGGAAGACATCCTAACATGTTACAATCCTATGCAAACACTAATGCACTCAATGCATGCGGTACCGACGTGACCAAGTCACCCAACACGGATCCATCATCCACGGATACGGTCCCATCGATTCGTCCATAACCACTCGGACACTAATCCAATTTAACCACCCATCCTCACTGTATCGGTTATCGGCAATTCAAGTCAAATTTCGCACAATGGGAATTAACTTCACCAAAATAATGCATATGCACGCACATCAATAGCATGCAACATTAATCAGTCTATGTATACATTCATTTAACATAATCGAATCACCAAAATCAACATGATATATCAACAATTCATGCATACATCTACATCAGATAATCATGCAAATTAATCAACAGCATACATCTAACCTCAGATAAACATGCTATCACATCTACACATCACCAGTATCCTTATCATCAAGTACCTCTACTACACATACATCTTTAATGCGCCAGTTAAAATTCATCATTTTCGAAATTATACCCCTTTCCCAAAATAATTTCAAGTTTTCCAAAATATTTTCATTTCATAAGGTAGAGCATTAAATTTAAGAAATAACGTCCAAAACGCCAAAACGGACTTACGGTTTGAAAGTTATGAATTTTGAAGTTTCAAAATTTTTCAATAAAATGGAACCGGTTCCTCCTCAGGAGTAACCGGTTCCACAAGTTCAAAATAACGTGCCCCTGGAAAATGTATTGGGAACCCGTTCCTCCGTAGGAACCGTTCCAAGCAAAATTTCCCTCCGAAAATCAATGGGGAACCTTCCTCACACAGAACCTGCCTCGAGTTCAAAATCCCATTTTCACCATTTTAAAAGTGGAACCCGGGTTCTCCCACCTGGGAACCGGTTTCCACGACGCTCGCACTCCAAAATCTTAGTTTTTGACAAAGATTTCTTCCATCCTCAATCAATCCAATTTTACCCACACGAATCCCATCATTGGAAACACCAAAATATATCATTTTGCATCATTCATCACATCAATTATCATCTTTCCATCATTTCTATTCATTAACTGACACCTTAATCATATTCCAGACATATTCTGACACAATCAGACTCACTCTAACACCCACTGACACTATTAGGTATACCTCCAAGGAACCCTAGAATTCCTAACATAGATTTCCTAACATGCCATAACCTATATTATCAACATCGAAACCTATAATAAGCCATAATCAGTCGAAATCACCCCTTACCTGGTGGTTTCTTCGAGATTCTGACGCTCCTAGGTCTTTTCCTTCTTTCCTTCTCTTCTCACTTCTACGTAGCCTTGTTTTCTCCAAATGAATCTATTTTTCTTCTTTTCCTTATTTCATTCCTTTTATTCCTCTTATTTCCTTTTAATCATAATTAAATAAAATAATATCACTTTCTCCTCCAATTAATTCCATCATAAATCTTAATATTCCAACATATTAAATAAATTATGTTCTCAATTAAATAATTAATTAAAAATCATAATCATTTAATTATTGAATTATTTTGGGGTGTCACACACTACATTGTCTTACGTGTTGGTAGACACTGGTTCTACTCTGAATGTTTTACCGAAAACTGCTCTAGACAGACTTGATGTTAAAGAAGTGGTTATGAAACCCAATGACATAATTGTGAGAGCTTTTGATGGTTCAAGAAGAACAGTACTTGGAGAGCTCGACCTACCAATCAAAGTGGGTTCCCAGACTTTTGATTCTACTGTCTTTGTGATGGTTATTTGTCCGACTTATTCTTGCTTGCTTGGACGCCCTTGGATACATGGGGCATGCGCTGTTACCTCTGTGAAAGGGAAGATTGTCACCGTCTGTGGAGAAGAAGAATACATGGTGATCCATCTGCAGTCCTTCCGATATCATGAAATGGAGGGAGAATTCATTGAAACTCCTTGTCAAGATTTCAAAGTAGTTTATCGAATAATGCCTGTCAATGCTCCTGTTACTCCTAACGTTACTAGAGTTCGACCGAAGATATCCTCGCTGAAGGATGCAAGAGATGTGGTTGAAGAAGGAGGATGCACTATTTGGGGTCAATTGCCTAATTTCCCATTCAAATCTGATAAATTTGGTCTAGGCTTCACTTCTAAGGGTCAGAAGATGGTGCGTCACGAACATGCTGGTGTACCTCCCTTCCGCATCAACAGAGATAGAGTTCATATTATAGAAGACAATGATGGTGACTTTGACATCTCAAACTGGATCTTCCTAACTATCGATAGTGGACTCAATAATTGGAGGGAGAAAGACGTTATATAAATCTCCTTTAGTCAGGAGTAATTGCTTTTTCTGTTTTGCACTTTTAAGTTTTATGTAATTATGAATAATAAGACTTTAATCCTAGTGCCTTTCCTGGGGCACGATGGCTCGTTTGTGAGGGTTATTATTTGTCATTCGCATATTTTCATTCAATAAATCATTGGACTTTTGCATTCAAATTTTACGCTCCATGTCTTTTCTTTTACTTTACTTTTTCAAAAAATTAGCTATGCGTTCTTACACACAACCACATAAAAACTGTAGATCCACATCCACTATGGATCCCATCGATAACGATTATTCTATTATCAAATATGACTTCGAAAATATGATCTTCCAAGCCGAAGACGAAGGTGAGGAAGATTGTGAAGTGCCAGGAGAACTTGCTTGATTATTGCAGCAAGAAGAAATAGCGATACAGCCGCATGAAGAGTCAATCGAGGTTGTGAATTTGGGTACCGAAGAGAACCGAAAAAAAGTCAAGGTAGGAGCTGGTCTTGAGAGCAGTGTCAAAGAAAGACTGATCCAGATGCTGCGAGATTACATTGAGATTTTTCTTGGTCCTACGAAGACATTCGAGGGTTGGATATTGATATTGTGGTACACCGATTACCAACAAAAGAAGGGTGTCTTCCTATAAAGCAAAAGGTTCGTCAAATGCGCCCTGAGATGTCCGAGAAAATCAAAGCTGAAGTCATGAAGCAGTTTTTTATACCCAAAAATTTCCCTCATATTTTCAAGTCAATGTACATCTCCATACTCAAGAATTCCTCAAGGGTTGATCAGACAAACTCTCCCCTAAGTAGTCAACCCACAACTAGGATTCTGTTTCTATCAAGTCAAAGATGGTTTCTAATGTCTCAAGTGAGCATCATGCCTCCTCATATGTCTCAAGGTATCACCATGTCAAGTTTCAAGCCTCACATCCTAAGTTTGCTCAGTTAATTGCTTAGATGGTTGAAAATCAATTGTATTGGACAAAAGTCAACTATTGTCAACATACAGTTAAATTTCATCATTTTTGGTCAACATCAAGATTTTGAAGTCAAATTCATCATTTGATCAAGGGTTGATCATGATTCATCAAGAAAATTCAAGAATGATCAAAAGTCAAAAGTTTATAAATTAGGGTTTTCTAAGGGAAAGTCAACATAACTTTGACCAAGCATAACTTTCACATACTTCACCAGAAAGTTTTCCACCAAAGCTCATTTTGAGGGGAATTCAATTCTATACAACTTTGTCTCTCACAATCTTTGCCCAAAAATGCTTCATTTGAGAATTATGGGTCAAGACATTATAGGTCCTTCTAAAAGTCAACAAAAGTCATCTTTTTCCAAAGAGGTGTACATTCAATGAAGATGAAACCAAAAGGAGTTATTATAGGACATACTAATATTTCTAAAAAGTCCAAGAAAACTATCAAATGATAAAAATTGAGCAAGTTATGACTTGAGCAAAAATGAAAATTTTGAAGATTTGCTTGAAATGTCAATTGAGCAATTTTGACTTTTTGAGTTAATGGGCTTAATTTTTGAAGTATGAACGTGGATATAACATGTTAGAGGACCTCTAAGCCCATTGGTGCATGGACATGATTTTTATTTCATTTATTTTTAATTTTTATTCATTTAAATACAAAATAAATCAAATAAAATATCAATTAAATGTTAGAACATAGTTTGGTTCTAATCATATCTTAGAGTTTTGTTGATAACAAGTGAAATAAATTTTGTATAGTAAATATGATACTCTGACAAGTAATGTTTTCATTTCAGGTGATGTTCTGAGGCGCATGAATATAGTTTTCAATCAGAAATCAATCGAATATTCAGCCTTGGGCATCAAGCAAGTGATTGAAACATAATTGAGCCAAAAAAAGAAATATTACATTTGATTTTTCAATCAAATATTTTTCATTAAATGGCATATATTTTCTCTCAAGTTTTGACCTAATTCTCTTCCTCTATATAAACATAAGATCTTCAGATGCACAAACACGATTTTGCAAAGAACTAGGGTTTGAACTTCAAATATTTTATGAAAAATTGCTCCATCAAATTCCTTTTTACAACCAGTTTCAAGCACTTAAACTAACATTGCTAATCGATTCTTTTGATTTTCATATTTTGCATTCTATTGTGTTTTAACTTAAACTAATATTGCTAATCGATTCTTGAGGTTCATTAGTGCAGGTTAGATCAATCGTAGCAAGTTTTTGACGGCCTAATTGTGAAATACCATTGTTAGGGCGTTATAACTATGAAGCTTCATATTTCAATTTCCAGGCAGTTTTAGGACGAAACAATCCCACCATCGTGCTCGCAAGGATCAATACAATCGATATGGGCTTTTTTTTTCATTAATTGATGCATTTTGCAGGGTTTTAGGGTTGTGAACGGTCGAAGAAGATGAACGGAGCCCTAGCTCTAGTGAAGGATTTCAGCGTTGAAACGTTAACTGCATGCGTGGTGTGTATGCATATCCTGATTGGCTAGCGTAACAATATATGGGGCCCATGCACACTAATGATGAAGGCCAAAACGAAACATTTGATGCACTTATGATCATACAGTTTGGATTGCTTAACAGATGAATCCAATGACTCAGATGGCAACGCATGTACTTGGTAACCCAGGGGTCCTGAGTTCGAATCTCAGCGACCCCCTTTTCCATTCTTTTTTTTTTCTCTTTTTTTCAATTTTTCTAACATTTTTTTTTCAATTTTTTTTCTTTTAAATATTTTTTTATTACAACAAAAAACCCTAAAAATATTTTTATTTTAGACTTAGGTTTAAAAAATGTTTAATTAATTTTAGACACAAAAATATTTTATTTTTCTTTTCACTTAAAATTATTTTCACAATTAATATCTTATTAGGTTTTCTTAATTAAAATCAATTCCAAAAAATACCAAAAAATATTTTTCTTTAATAATTAGGGCTTAGGATATATTCACAATTATTAAAACCTGTTTCTCATTATTTATTTATTGTTTTGGCATTTAAATATTAGAAATTGATGTATAGGTCACAAGGATATTTTTGTAATAGAGTAGATTTAATTTTTTGCATTTACTTTCCGCACCTCTTATTATGTAACTGCCCTAAAGCCATGTAATAGCGTAGGACTTTACTTTCTGCACTCTTATAAACTGTATATACATTGCTTAGATGTATGACTAATAAGATTGTATGGACTAATAAATCAATCATTAGATCACCCTAACAATCAAGATAACATATCTAAATCAACACCACTTTCACACTTGCACCCCTAGGGTATCCCCTCTTGTTGCCTTACGAATACAATTGTAATGTGCCTCGAACATAGGGATACCATTAGCAAAGTCCCTCAGTTAAATCATCACAAATATTATAGTCCCTCGATGACCCTCGATGTTTCCTATGAATATATGATCTCGTCCCTCCCCTTACAATCGCCTTCAATGACCACAAACCCTACCTTCACACCATGAGATAGATTTACCAACCAACTAATGGTATGGATAACGCTACCCTAAAGGAGAAGGAAAATAACAAGAACAACCTTCGAGTAGGTAATAAAGACTCTAAATTGCTTTCTCAAATCAATAAAAAATACTTTCACACCTCACACTCTTTTCAAATTTTTTAAAGCAAATACTTTGTATACATTCATACGAGAATCATTATAAAGTTAAACTTTCGAAATATTTTCAAACACTTCGTATACATTCTTGAGGATTGATACAAGAATCATTACGAACTCAAATTCAAAATATTTTCAAACAAATCATACACACACAAACAACGAGTTTTCAAAAGTGAGCTAAAGAAATTAAGTGCTCATAGATAACTACAGATGGAAAGGGTGCTAACACCTTCCCTTTTCATAATTACCTCCCGTACTCAGAATTGATAAAAGGTCTTTCCTGTTCTTTTCACCTTTCCTTTATTGGATAAAAGAAAAGTCGATGGCGACTCTTGCTATCCGCAATATTTGCAATAAAAAGCAAAATAAACAAGTCAGTTCTCCCACCGTGTTATAGAACTGGAGACTCAGCTGGGGAGACTACCCAAAGAGAGGTTACCTTAGGGTTTTAGATCACTTTTAATCGATTTCTGTTTTCTTTGTATGCTTTACTTTTAAGGGTTGCTTGATTATTGTACTTGAGGGGGATCCTACACCCGGATCCTGGTTTCCTTAGGTAAGTAGCAATAGATCATCGCAACTGTCTGAAGTAGACCGAAACAGTTAAAATGATGGCTACGATTAGTGCGACACTTTGGATATCCTGATGTTTCTCATGTTCAGTTGAGGAAATACTTGGCATCTGCGTGGTGTCATTAAGAACTAACTAAACTTTTAGAACCCTAATTGACCCATCTTGGCCATTAGAAGGTAGTGAGATAACCATCTTCGGTACAAACTGAGGTTGGTTCATACTCGATGCTACGCTCATTGAGATTCGACTTTCAGGATGTTTCGGTTGACCATTTGGTAGCCGTACTGAAATAAAGCCTGCGAGAAAGATCTATGATATGAGATTTGTAGAACCCGATTACTATTGTAGGACAGGTTGAACCAACTTAAACTCTGGTGAAGGGTAGACACCTATACCTTATGCAATCCTTAAGCCTAGGACTATTGTGTGAATTTCCTGTGCTTGCTATTTAAACATGACATCATGACATCATAACATCATATCATTTCTAACCATTTCAAGGACCTAGGGATTTACTTTTTCTTTGTGTTGTAGGGTTATGGCTTCTAGGAAGACTATCCGAATCAACTTTGTAGGTATACCTTCTCAACTCAAGGAATTAGTCTCACAAGTACCTGATCACTCTCAGTTCATCAAGAGGTATGGTTATCTACTCGACTTGGTTATCTCCGGTTTTGAAAAAGATATGATGAGCTTCGTATTCCAGTTTTTTGATCTGAAACATCACTGCTTTACATTCCCAGATTATCAGTTGGTACCGACAATGGAATAATTCTCTAAGCTACTTGGGATATCCATTTTTGATCAGATTCCTTTCATCCGAGGTTTGAAGATATTGCAACAACTTTACATATAAAGCAGTCAGACATTGAAGCTAATTGGGAATGAGAAGTGGAGTTAAGGGTCTGTTTGCTAAGTTTTTGATAAAGAAGGCCCGAGAATTCTTGAAGGCTATGAGTTTCCATGCATTCGAAGACATTTTGGCTTTACTAATCTATAGTTTGGTATTATTTCCTAATCTAGATCAATTCATAGACGTGAACTCCATCAAGATTTTCCTCACTCACAATCCTGTGCCTACTTTGCTCAGAGATATTCTGCATTCCCTCCACACTCGTACTATGAAAAGACAAGGAACTCTCATGTGTTGCATACCATTATTATCTAGGTGGTTTATTTCGCACCTTCCTCGATCAGTGATGAAGAACGAACAAGGTTTGAAGTGGTCTCAAAGGTTGATGTCACTCTCTCATTCAGATATCGATTGGTGTCTCTACTCTAAAAAATACCTCACTTTCATTGAGCGTTGTGGAGAATTCCCCAATGTTCCGCTTCTTGGCATAAGGGGAGGTATCATTTAAAACCCTTCTCTAGCATTACGACAATTTGGTTATGCTCGAAGAGATGGTCCTCATGACATGCTTATCCAAGGTACTGTGTTTGACTACGACAACGATCTCCATGATTATCATCAAAGATTTGTGCACGCTTGGGGCACGGTGAAGAAGACTGATACCAAGACTTTGGGGCATAAAAATTCCATTCCTTGGGAACCTTATCTCAAATGGGTGTGGGCTCGCACTCAAAATCTCATGATGCCACATGCTGCTATTCTACCAGTAATTATGGAAATTGTTGCCGAAGGTGATGAGTCTTACACCATTCGTCATCCAGATATCATGGATTCAACTTAAATAAGAAATGGATACATTCGAAGCTCAGTTCTATGCAAGCGAGAAAAGATTATTGGAGCCGACGAAGCTACTTCACAAGGAACAAAGCATTAACACCTAAGTCAACACAAAGAGGAAGTGTCCATGGGAGGCCTAAACACTAGGAGTTTTACTTTTGCACTTGAACCTTCTTTTGTATTTACTAATTAGACTAATAAAAAGTTTTTTCGTGCTTGTTTACCAAATTTAAATTCCTAACATCCTTGAAAACATTGCATTGCATAACATTGCATATCATAGCATATCATTTCATAACAGGTACTTTGCATTGCATAACATTGCATATCATAGCATATCATTTCATAACAGGTACTCTGAAGACTAGTTTTCTTATTCTCTCGCTGTTTATTTCAGCAGAAATGGCTCTCGAACAAACTGTCAAAGATCTCTAGGCTCAGAATGCTCAGTTCCAAGAAATGTTCACCAACTTGGCCCAAGGACAGAAAGATCTAAAAGAGCTCATCATCAAGAAGAAAAAGAAGAAGATCGCTGGTATTCTCAACATGGGGAAAAGGTTCAGAGATCCAGTCAAGGAAGTCAGATAACTTTAGTTCTCAGAGAAGAGTGACGAACTGACGTAAGTGACAATGCCAATGAGGGAAGCCATCATGGGTCTCAATAAGAAGAGGAAGAAGAATATATGAGCGAGCAGTATCCTCCTGACAATGAGAAATATAAGCAACTTGAACACCGTCTGAATGTGTGGAAAATCTGAAAATGTTAGGATTAAACTTTGATGATTTAAGCCTGGTTCCTGGAGTGGTGATTCCCCGCAAGTTCAAAATTCCTACTTTTGCTAAGTATGATGGAATTTCTTGTCCGAAGTTTCATCTGAAATCCTATGTTCAGAAGATTCAACCACACATTGCTGACAATAAGTTGTGGATGCATTTCTTTCAAGAGAGTCTGTCCAGAGCACAGTTAGAATGGTATTATCAGCTAGAGAATACTCACATTCGTACCTGGAATGATTTGGCAGATGCTTTTTACAAACAATACCAGTACAATGTTGAATTGGCACCAACCCGCATGCAACTGTAGAATATGTCTATGGGCCGTGATGAGAAGTTCAAAGAGTACGCCCAAAAATGGAGAGATCTAGCAGGAAGAGTCCAGCCACCCTTGTCTAATAGGGGACTAGTTGACATGTTCATGGGAACGTTGACAGATCCATTCTTCAATAATTTGATTGGAAATTCTTCGGCCGAATTCACTGAGATGATATTGACAGGAGAACGTATTGAAGCTGGAATCAAGAGTGGAAATATTTAAGTCGAGACATCTTCAAATGCTGCAAAGAGATCTTTTGGTGGGAATAAAAAAGCCCATGCTATGTATGGTCAGAAGAGCCGTGACAAAGGTGATCACTATCAATCTGTAGGGGCAGTCTTGATCCTTAATCCCACGCCAGTGCAACCTCAACAAGATAATGCACGTAGGAAGAACGTGTCGAGAAGACAGTTTACAAAGATCAACATGCCATTTTCTCAAGCACTATAACACGTGTTGAAAGTAGAGTTGATTACTTTGAGAGATCCGCCTCAGCATATTAACATATTCTCTCCGAAGTTCAATTCCAATGCAAGGTCTGCATACCACTCTAATAGCCCAGGGCACGACACCAACAACTGGTGGGACCTGAAGAACAAGATCCAAGACATGATTGAAGCTCAGGAAATTGAATTCGACCCACCTGTCGAAACTCCAAATATGATCAACGCACCAATGCTCGATCATGGAAAAGTGCCAACACTATTGATAACGACTCATATGTCTTTGATATGAATGAGTTAACCACTCCCTTGATGACTATTAAGAAGAATCTACTACAAGCCGACTTATTTCCAGGATGTTTTGACAACTGTCGTTACTGTGCATCCGAACCCAATGGATGTGCCTGGTTGAAGAAAGGGGTTCAACGCCTGATGGACAACCGAGAAGTGTTATTCATGAAAACTACGTTTGTAGAGAGTTTGTGCCAAGATGTTTCCAATAGCTAGAAAATCTAAGACATAAGCGTGGATGAAGCCATACCAGAAGTCTGGGATACCTTGGGACATCCAAGTGGGAAATTTGATTTCATGGTGAAGTATATCGCTCCCGAAAGCTCCAAGATTGCAACTGAAGACATCAAAGCAACCAAATAAGGAGATGATGACTATCCCGAAGAATATGCTGATATGAACACAATAAGGATCACCTCTGCTGACCCTGCACCTAGAGTGCCACCTCTAATTATTACCTTACCCAGACTAGTTCCATATTCCTCTGACAAAGCTATACCTTGGAATTATGGAGCCGAAGTTTACTACTATGGAGTCAAGCAAGAACCATTGTCCATTGAAGATAGTACAATTGAAGCTACTAGTCCTGATGTCGACAATATTACCGGATCAAGCAAGGTAGCCAGAACCGGAAGAGTGTTTTCTCCAGATATCTCTCCTCCAAAAGCCACTAATGTACAAATCCGCATTCCTATTATTGAACCAACTCCCAAGGTTCGGGGAAAAGAGAAAGCAACTCAACCTACTCAGACAGAAGTACCAAAGGAAGTCCTTGAAGATGCCTCCAAGCAAGAGATGGGGGAGATCTTAAAGATTATAAAAAAAGCGATTACAATGTGGTGGAGTAGTTGGGAAAAAATCCATCCAAGATTTCCATGCTAGCATTGTTGCTTTTCGCCGAGGCTCATGCTAAAGCCTTAGTGAAGTTTTTGAATAATGCTCACATACCGCAAGACACTTCTGCTGACCAATTCGAAAGTTGTATTGCTAGCCTAACCGCAAACAATGGCTTGGGCTTTTATGATGCTGATTTGACTCCTGCCAAAAGAAAACACAACAAAGCCATGCACATCTCTATGGAGTGTAAGAGGACTACATTGTCTCATGTATTGGTGGACACGAGCTCATCTCTGAATGTCCTACCAAAGAGTGATATCGACAGACTTGATGTTAAAGAAGTGATCATGAAACCCAGTGAGATAATCGTAAGAGCTTTTGATTGTTAGAAAAGAACAGTACTTGGAGAGCTCAACCTGCCGATCAAAGTAGATTCCCAGACTTTCGATTCTACATTCTTTGTGATGGATATTCGTCTAGCTTATTCTTGCATGCTCGGATGCCCTTGGATACATGGGGCAAGCTTTGTCACCTCTACCTTGCATCAGAAATTGAAATACCCAGTGAAAGAGAAGATTATTACCGTTTATGGAGAAGAAGAGTATATGGCCATCTAAAGTCATTCTGATACATTGAAATAGAAGGCGAATTTATCGAGACTCCTTGTCAAGATTTCGAAGTAGTTCCATGAGTCATGCTTGTCGAGTCTCCTATCACTCCTAAGGTTACTAGAGTTCCACCAAAGATGGCCTCGCTAAAGGATGCCAGAGCTGTAGTAGAAGAAGGAGGTTGTACTGTTTGGGGTCAGTTTCCCGAGTTTCTATTCAAATCTGATAAGACTGGTTTAGGCTTCACTTCCAAAGGTCAGAAAATGATATGCCACAAACATGCTGGTAGACCTCAGTTCCGCATCAAAAAGAATGGAGTTTATGCTATAGAAGACGATGATGGTGACTTCGACATCAACAATTGGATCTTCGCTACTACCGGCAACGGGCTCAATAATTGGACGACTAAGGATGTTATGCCAATCTCCTTTAGATAGGAGTAATTGTTTTTTTGTTTTACGATTTTATGCTTTATAGCTTTGAATAATAAGACTTTAAGCCTATTGCCTTGCACGGGGAACAATGGATCATTTTTTAAGGTTATTATTTGTCATTTGCATATTTTTATTCAATAAATCATTAGACTTTTGCATTCAAGTATTGTTCTCTTTGTCTTTCTTTTTACTTTATCATCTTTTCAAAAGCTATGTATCCTTACAAACACCCACGTAATAAACTATAGATCCATATTCACTCCGGATCTCATCGATAACAACTCTGCTATTGCTAAATAAGACAATGCTCACTCTTCTTCCCTGAGGGACGCCCTGGATGTCCGAAAACGGATAAGGTGAATTGACTTCTTTCACTGAAGTGAACATCGTTCCTTATGATTCTTGGAGTCAACATCATGTGATTTAAATAATGAAAGCAAAAATGTGATGTTTTGCGATGTAAATAATGCGCACAAATTGATCCCTCAACTCTTGCCTTATTTTTCACATATCGCTTTGAATCACCCATGAATCGTTCAAATGGGTACATCCATATATATTGAACAGGTCCACCTAGAAAATCTTCATAAGCAAGATGCACATGGAGATGCTCCATAGAATCAAAGAAACCTGGCGGAAATATTTGCTCCAGGTTGCAGAGGATGATAGGAATATTTCGGTCCAATTTAATGATATCGTCCACTCTTAAGGTTGACACACAAATGTCTCTAAAAAATTGACTGATTTCAGTTAGTGGATTAAGTATATTCTTGGGCAGTGAACTGAATGCAATTGGAAGTAATCGTTCCATGAAAACATGACAATAGTGACTTTTCATTCCATGCATCTTTCCTGTTATGGCGTCAGCACATCTTTCCAAGTTAGAAGAATAACCATCAGGCATTCTCAAATGATTTAAACACCGACATACTACTTTTGCTTCTTGGGAAGTTAGAGTGTAACAAGCCTTGGATTTTAATAATTTTCCATTTGGTCAAGGTTTCAACTCCAATTCTTTTCGATTACACAAAAGTTCCAAGTCTTTTCTGGCCTTCTCATTATATTTCGTCTTCTCATTATCCATTACTGTATTAAAAACATTATCAAAAAAGTTCTTCTCAATATGCATCACGTCAATATTATGTCGCAACAAATTATCCTTCCGATATGGGAGGTCCCAAAAAATACTTCTTTTGTCCAATTGTGTAAAACCCCATATCCTTGAATTATGTGCGCTTCACCATTATCTATGAATTTTGGTAGGTCATGAACAATATTCCATACTTCCGTCGATAACCTTCGAGGGGGAGGTAGATCTGTTACTTTTTTGTCTTTTCTAAAAGCATTCTTATTTCTTCTAAATTCATGGTTTATAGGTAAGAACCTACGATGACAGTCAAACCATGAACTTTTCCCACCTATTTCCAAAGTAAATGCTTTTGATTGATCCATGCAATGTGGACATCCCATTTTTCCATGTGTACCCCATCCAGATAACATGCCATATGCAGGAAAGTCGTTAATAGTCCACATCAAAGAATCTCACATATTGAAGTTTTATTTACGAGACATATCATAAGTCCACTCTCCCACCCATAACCTCTTGAGATCGTCAATTAAAGGTTGCAAATAAACATCAATTCCTTCCTTTGGACTCGACGGTCCTGGAATTATGCATGTCAAAAACATGTAAGATTTCTTCATGCACATCTCAGGAGGGAGATTGTACGCAGTAAAAATAACTGGCCAACAAGAATATGCATTTTCTAACAAATTATAAGGAGTGAAACCATCAGAGCATAACTTGTAGGCATGTTTTCCTTAACAAGAGTTGCGTCTAACATCATTCTCGCAAAGAATTCCAAACATTGATCTGGAACATTCCAATTTGACTTCGCTGCCAACAACCTCACACACATTGATAGCCTGGAGTCAGAAGATCCCTCAAACAACGGTATATTTATTTCTTTCAGTAACTAGTAAAACCTCTGCGCTTTCTCATTCGGGAGATCTTCTGCGTCAAAGTCTTCAGGTTCATCATAACCCACATTCACCCCTAATGCGTCACTGACCATATCCTTGACTAAATTAAATTGTTCCTGATATTTCACGTGCGATGGACTACTTGGAGAATCTCTATTCGTATTTGATCCAACACGTGTTTGACTGCAAGAAGCCTCTTTATTCATCTCCTACATTTTCTCCCCATTAGATATCCAAACCCAATAATTTGGCCTAAAACCCACTCTCTCCAAGTGATGTTTCACTTCACTAGGGTCACTAATTATATTTTTGCAACCATACTTTAAACACGGACATCTGACCCCTCCTTCGCTACGAGAACAGTCTTGAGCAAACGCATACGCGAGAAACGCGTCAACTCCTTCCTTAAAATGCGGTTTAAGCTTGCGCCTTCCAGGAAATGTTCTATCGTACATCCAACTACGATAGAATTGATAATATTTTGTAGTGCACATGTTCATATTTAATTTTATTAAAATATTTTGTAGTGCACATGTTTATATTTCTACATATATTTTTACAAGATATTGTACAATTTGTTTTTAAATAAACATATTGTTACTTGATTGTTTTCTAAAAATACTATGATGGTTTTATATACATCTATTTTTTAGTCATAAACATATATTTTATTGTATTAAACATATCTAGTACCAAACAAATTTTTTAATCATAAATATATATTTTTAATCCTAAACATAAATTATCTTCTTTCAATTTAAAAATATACAAAGTATTTATTTAAGTAATAAGTATACTTTTTATATAAAAAATTATAACTTTCAGAAGTATTTCAAAATATTATGTTTAGTCCTATAATTTTTGAACATTATACATATTTCAAAAAATTATGTCTCTTTTAAAAAAAATTATGTATACACTATGTATACATCATACGTATTTATCTCTTTATTGAAAAAAATTTAGTCCCATAATTTTTAAACATTATACATATTTCAAAAAATTATGTTTACTAATTTATTCATAATCATTTACATATTTCAAAAAATTATATTTACGATTTTATTCATAAACATTTACACATTTCAAATATATATACTATTTATCATAAAAATATATATTTTTAGAAAATATGTATACACGTTTCAATAAAATTGTACATACTCTATATACATATTATTTTAAAAGTAAAATTATTTAAACAATTATACCTATTCCAAAAAATTCAAACACATTTTAAAAAAATAACATATATGAAAATTATACATATTGTATGTTTTTATATATATTCTAATAAATACTGATTTTTTTTTAAAATTAATTATAAATACTATTTTTAAAATTTATACATACTATACATTGAGTTTTTTTTATATACTGTTTTTTAAATATATTTTAATGTTTTTTTTATATATATATATATATATATATATATATATATATATATATATATATATATATATATATATATATATATATATATATATATTTTGCTCTTTTAAACCTATTTTAAAATTTATATATTGTATTTTTTAATCTACATACTGTTTTTCAAATTTATAAAATATATATACTATTTTTTAGTTTATTTTTGAAAATAATTAATATAGTTACATATAAATTAAAAATCACAAAATAATAAATTTTTTGTTAAATTACAGTTTTGGTTTTCCTATTTTAGTGTTTTCATGATTTCGGTCCCCCTATTTTGTTTTTAAACACTTTTGGTCCTCCATCCTTACTTTGGCTACAAGAAAACGCTTACATGTCACTTTTTACAATACGTTGCATATAATAAAATATCAATTGTATGTTATACAATTACAAGGAAGGAAAAATATTTATTTTAAAAAGTGAAACATAGTCGTTTTTTGTAGCCAAAATGGGAATGAGGATCAAAAGTGTTTAAAAATAAAATAGGAGGACTAAAATCGTGAAAATACTAAAATAGGGGGACCAAAAATATAATTTAGCCTAAATTTTTATAGATATATATATATATATATATATATATATATATATATATATATATATATATATATATATATATATATATATATATATAAAATAATTTTGAAAATATTTTTTATAATATTTTTTAACCTAATATTATTACAAAATAAATATATACCAAACCTACTCTTTAAACATTTATATGCAAAAAAACGAAAAAATTTCAAATTGTGTACCTTTGATGAAAAATTACAGTAGTTGATTGAATCTTTTCTCTAAGATTTGTCACTGATACCTTGAAAATAAGAGAATATTATAAGATAGTTAGACATAACAAACAGAAAATAAATTAACAATAAACTAGAAAATAAATTAGACATATAGAAAAAACAATTTATAGTTTTACCTTGAAAAAAAATAGCTGATTGGAGAGTTAGGTGATTAATGAAAATGGAAGTTTGGAAAGATGGAGGAACGTGGAAGAAGAAGCTGTTAGAGAGAAAGAGGGGTGAAAGATATGTTTGATAAAAATAATTTGTCATAATGTGTTTTAATAAAGAACCGAAATGGCGTGGAATTAATGGGCGAGCAATTGGCGAGGGACACCCCTTGAAAAAAAACGAAATTATTTAGCGAGGGGTGCCCCTCAAAAATAGCAGCTTTGGTAATTGCAGACTGCACGCGCAGTCTATACACTGGGTGATTAGACATGAAGTTTTCTAGGTGGCGTGGGGTATCCCCTCGGAATTTACACACTACAGTTTCCTAGGGGTATCCCCTCGTTAAATACCTTAACTTTTGGAGCTATTTTTTCTAGGGGTAGCCACTCGCAATTTAATATTTCAAAATTCAAAAATTTCAACTTCCGTATTTGCTAGGGGATACCCCACGTAATTGATTTTTTTTATTTTTTTAAAAGAATTTTCACTTAGCGAGGGGATTTACCCCTAGCAACGTTGTTTTTTTTGTTTTGGGTTTAACCCCTGAAAAATATCAACTTTTCTTGTAGTGATGCTTATGTCATTACAACTAGTATAACAACTAGGTTCCCCATAGCCTCCTCTTGGGCTTTGTACTAGATAAACTCACTTGTTGAGTTAGCCTCCCCTTGGGCATCGTACAAAAGAACTCCTCCGTTGAGTTAGCCTCCTCTTGGGTTTCGTACAAAAGAACTCCCTCGTCTAAACTTCTCTTGAACATCATACGAGAAAGATATGGAAATCTCTAACAGCTTTTTATTGGGCTTCCAATACAAAGAATCGTCTTCGCTAGGATAGAACACTAAGAATATAGTTTCCCGGAAAAATCACTATTAAAGTCAAGTCGGCCATACCCTAGTAATTTATGTAATAGTAACAGCAACAAAAACTTGTAATAATAAGGTCATTTTAATATACTGAACTGAAGGATTATATTATATATTATAAATTACATTTAAAAGAACGGATGAACAAGTGCAACTATATGTAGGTAGACCAAGCAACATACTTGGAATAAGTTAAATTTGTAACTTATAGTGTAGAAGCAATTGATACTAATTAACCTAATACATGAACTTAAGAAATGTAAATAATGAAATATGTAAATATGCTAGGGTGATATTACATGCATACTAGGCAGAAGGATCAACTTGATAGAGTTCTGACTTTGAAACGCGATTCTTGTATTTGTGGATGAAATCATCAGCTCTCCTGTTAATATCGGGCTCAGCAACACCCCAATTACCTCTGTCTTCATCGCTAGGCCATGTCCTGCGTCCAGTATCATAATCATAGTACCCTGCTCCATACTTATTCTTAGAAGTGAAGCATGCAAATATAGATAAGAAGCCTGAAGACTTGTTCTGCCTATTACCACCTCCCATGATGATTAATGGCTAAGTTTTTTTGGCTATAACTCACTGTCTTGGTTTTCAAATGACAGTGTAATATCACCTATTTATATTTGATTATAAAAGCACCAGTTGAGGAGGTTTGAATTTACAGAGTGTGAAAATTAGAATCTGCTAAAGGAATGGTAGAGTAATATAAATTGTTCAAATCAAGCTGAGTTGGATGAGTTGTAACAACTTTATTAAGTCACTTTTTATGAGGTCCGCTAGTTTCGTACATGAATCTTTTTTATAAGTGAATGGTTCTACCAATAGCGCACGATAGTTGTTTTATCTTTTGTACTTTCTTCTCATGTGAAGATTCACGTTAGTTATTGTAAAGGAACATTAACTCCATGCAGGATAGTTGTTTTGCACATAGTTTTGAATTATATTATAATACACATTGTTAAAAAAATGTGTATAAAAGTCTCAAATTACATTATTGTAAAGGAACAGCAAGGTTGATCCCTATAACATACTGTAATAATTCATTCGAGAATCCAACATTGTTAGAATTGGTCGTTATCTTTGATTTTTGCGTGGTATCTCGGTCTATTAGAAGTTTTAGGTTGTTTGCGAATCCAGTCATCATAATGTTGAGTTAAGTCACTAAAATAAGTTTTTTTCATAAACTTTCGTTGCATGTGTCGATACATCCGTTTTTCAGGTCGGCACATGTAACTCATTTTTAAAGTTTGTAGGCTCTGTAAGTCTCATGTCAACACATGCAGTGCATAGATTGACACATACTGAAGTATTTCCAAAATTGCCGAAATACTATTTTATATGTCGACGCATGCGTTTTCAGGTCGACACATTTACTAATGTTTTGAAGCTTATAGCTTCTGACTTGGTTAAATCGACACATAACTTTTCACAGGTCGACACATACGACTTGAAAATAAGGTATGTGTCGACACCCTCGAGTTATAGGTCGACATGTGCTGATTACTTGGTCATTTTTCTCAAATCCTTTTAATTCCAAATTTACCCTTCTTGTCCTAAATGTTCCAAAACTATAAATAGCATTCATGCATCATTCTTAACTTGATGATACCATAAAATTTGCCTACAATTGTGCTTCCTCTTCAGCCTCCAACCTATGCATACACACTAGCATTACTTTGTAATGATGTTCTGCTGGGGTGCCATTTAGACGAGGATTGAGTGTTCTGATTAGGTTCTTGTGTAGCCAAAGATATTGGGTTGACATTTGTAGGGGTATTCATTCGAAAAAACCACGGGTATGTCCTCTCATATCATTGGTTAATTTGAGGGTTTTGGTGCAATACGTTCAAGAGGTAATTGCGGCCAAGTGAAGTCCTTTGGAGATAAAGAACGCAAGGGATCCTTTAGATATAAAGAACGCAAGGGATCCTTTAGAGATAAAGAACGTAAAGGAAGTAGCGATAGAATGGCAGATTTCAATTGAAGTCTTGTGTTGCAATTGGTAAAGTTGACGGTGTGCGAACGATTTGGAGATAAAGTACACAAAGGAGTAACAAGATCTAGATAGTCAATTTTCAACTATGGTGTGCTTGGTCTTTCTCAAGATCAAAAGAGGAGAATATGTTGAATTAAAATAAGCTTAGGGTTTGTCAATTTTCAACTATGGTGTGCTTGGTCTTTCTCTTGTATCTACGTTTTTGCATAGTAAGAATTATTCTAATTCAATTGGAATTAGGTGCAGTTCCATTGAACAATTCTTTTGTAAAGTGCTTTTTATGTTGGCCGTATCGCAGCGCTTTTGTAAAAGCGCTTTCTAATGTTGGGCCTTTTTTAAAGGGCTATCTAATATAAGCATATGGCAGCGCTATCTTAAAGCGCATTCTATTGTGAATCTAACGCAACACTTTTTATGAGCTTTAGGCAGCACTTTTTTATAAAGCACTGTTTAATGTATATAGTTTTAAATTTTAAATTTATATCGGGACATATAACACCGGTTTGGTAAAAAGCGTTTTCTATGGTGTGCTTCCTAAGACCAATTTTGGCGTAGTGGTTACAAAAGCGCTGCTATAGGGCAAACAATAGAAAGCGCTGCCATAGACACAAAGCGCTGCTAAAGCCCAGCATTAGAAAGCGCTTTACAAAAGCGTTACCGTATGCCCACCAATATAAAGGGCTTCCATAGACAGAAAGCGTTGCTAAAGCCATGACACTCATTCAACAATGCATATTCGTTTCGAGACAAAATGCAATCATTTGGACAAGCATGTATCTTATCATAACTCATGCCAATAGAGCACAACATTTTTTTGGCCTCGTAGGTTCGATTAGGAAGAACATTATCCTCAGGAAGCATATCTCTTAAAAGGGTTAATAACTTAGTGAAACTTTTACCAGACCATCCATTGCACGCCTTTAAGTTGTACAACTTTAATATCGCAGACAGTCTTGTGAATTTGGGACAATCCTGAAATTCTTCTTCAAGTGCTTCTGAAATCTCTTCGACTCGATCACAATCGTATGTATCTGTGACATTGTCGTATGAAGCATAGGTTGTATTACTTTTCACCCCTGGTTCAACATTCTTGCTGATTTTCTCACCACGAAATATCCAACACGTATAACTTCGATCAATTCCACGCCTCAGTAAATGTGATTTCAATCCATCTGCGTCAACCCGACCCACATAACAATAACCCAAGCAAGGACATTTCATTCCAATGGGGTCTTCAGCGTGTTCAACAACAAACTTAACGAATTCTAATACCCCATTCTCGTACTATTTTGAAAATCGATCAGAAGACATCCATTTTTTATCGATGGTTTAATTGCTAATTAGTAAGTTAAACAAAAAAACTAATTAGGGCATAAAACGATATAATGTGTTTCTTGTTAAAATGCAAAGTATACAGGATTTCAGAAAATTTCACACAATTTCATACAAATTCATCACAGATTAAACTGTCTCATAAGAGAGAATCTCACTTAGACCAGTAATTTGAGGAAGAAATTTACCTCGAATTTACCGAACAACAACGTCGAGAAGTTGAAATTAGAAGGTCGAACTTAGGGAAACGCAGGGAATGAGCGTTGTACGTCGAACTTGGCCGGAAAATGCTGCTAATTCAACGAAAAGAAAACTTCTATTTTAAAAAAATTTAAAATCATAAATGAAAAAGAAGTACGAATTTCCATTGCAACATCAAAAATCGAGTTCAGAATAAGTCCTAACCTCTAAAATAAGATTCGGGCAGCCACTTATCTTACATGAGAAATCATAATAATTTCGACTAAAAAATACTTAAAAGAAAATGAAAACCTAAACAAAATCATTACCAAATTTAAGTTCAGAGCAACTCAAAGATTGAAATTCAGATATTTAATTAAACCTTAGACAAGTGCAAATTATAATCAATGAATAAAATGAACAAATTTGTATCATAACAAATCAAAATGAATTTATTGATTTGTAATCACATAAACTTATAAGTCATGACATATCTTTTCAAAGTTGAAGACATAATGAAATTGGATGAATACTAAACTTTTAACAAAACAAGATAACTTCAACAAACAACACATGTTAGATTTCTTCACAAGTCATGAAAATGTGTGTATACATGTTCGAAACACCAGAACAAACACAAATGCAATACAGACAAATAAACACTTGTAATAGTTTAAAAAAAAGAAATAATTATGTGTCATCACATATATCATAGAACTAGACGCCAACATATGTGATGATACATTGAACACTCTAAATGGAACAACAAGAAGCAAAAAATGTGAAGAGTTAAGTTAGCATCTTTTCTATTTGATAACCTAAATTGTCATCATATATTCCATAGGCAAGTCGGAACGGGGTTTCCCCGGTGGATGAACAGGAAGTGGTTCGGTAGGACCAGAGCATGTTGTGTAGTTCTTCGACCCATTTCTTTTTTGATTCGTCTAACCTTCGCCTGAGCCTTCGTAGTATGACTCTTTTGACGGATTCGGCCTGTCCGTTCATTTATGGGTGTTTGACCAAAGAGAAGTGTTATACAGTTCCCAGATGGATGATGAAGCCTTGGAAATATTTTCAGTGAATTGTGTCCCGTTGTTGGTGACTATAGCTTGCGGGATGCCGAACCAGGATAGAATATTTCTCTTGTAGAAACACAGGATGTTTTGAGCGGTTATTTTGGTCAGTGCTTCGGCCACTATCCATTTGGTGAAGTAGTCGACACCTACTATCAAATAATTTTTTTGGTATGCTCCCAAGACAAATGGTCCGAGGATGTCGAGCCCCCACCACGAGAAAGGCCAGGGAGAAGAGAGGGATTTTAGTTTGCTCGGGGGGAGCTAGGTGCATGTGTCCGTGTCATTGCCACTTGTCAGATTTCTTAACGTTTTCCTTGGCGTCGAGCTGCATGGTCAGCCAATAATAACCATCCTGATGGGCTTTTCGGGCGAGTGATTTTCCCTTTAGGTGTTGGGCGTTGATGCCTTCATATATTTCTTTTAATATGTGTGACACTCTGGTTTCTTCGACACATTTGAGGAGAGGGTTAGAGAATCCCCTTATGTAGAGTTTATCTTCGAGGATGACATATGAACAAGCTCTTCGTCTGATAACGCTCACTTCCTTGGGATCGTCAGGGAGGGTCCTATTGGTTAGGTATTTGTATACGGGCGTCATCCAAGAGGTTCCCTCTTTGATGATGAGTATATTTTGGTCGGGGCGCTTTTTCTCTATGCTTGGTCGAGGGAGTATTTCCTGGATCACTGATTTATTTCCTCCTTTTATCCTCGTACTGGTGAGCCTGGACAGAACGTCTGCTAGAGCATTGTGTTCCCGAGGGATGTGTTGTATCTCAACCGAAGTGAACTTTTTTAGGTGGTCTTGAACGAGGGTCCAATATTCGGTCAGTTGGTCGTTCTTAACCTGATATTCTCCTCGGACTTGGGAGGCTACGAGTTGTAAATTTGTGAGGATTTTAACCTCTTTAGCTCAAATATCCTCGGTGAGGCAGAGGCTGGCAAGGAAAGCCTCTTACACTGCTTGATTATTAGAATTAGGAAATGAGAGGGCGAGGGATACCTCAATGACGATCACTTCACTATTTTCCAAGATTATACCTGCTCCACTTCCTGTCGAGCTAGATGCATCATTGACGAATATAGTCAATTTTTTGGTTCCTTCTTGGAGTGTTGGAAAAGTCTTCTCTGCCACAAAGTCCGCTAGGACTTCTTCTTTAAGGGCTTTCCTGCTCTCATACTTAATGTCGAACTCAGATAGTTCTAATGACCACTTGAGCATCTTTCCAGCCGTGTCTGGTCGACTCAATAGTTGTTTGATGGGTTGGTTTATTCGAACTATGATGGTGTGTTCCAAGAAATAGTGGCGGAGCCGTCTTGCGGCGTTGACTAGTGCGAGGGCAATTTTTTAAATTTGTTGGTATCTCAATTCGAGCCCTTGTAAGGCTTTGCTCGTAAAATAGATAGGTTTCAGCCCTTCCCGTGTTTCTCGGATGAGTGTGGCGCTAACAAATTCGGAAGTCACAACCTGATATAGATATAGTATTTCCTCTTTATCAGGTCGAGATAATACGGGCGGTTGGGATATGGTTTGCTTGAGATGAAGTAGGACCTGTTCACATTCCTCTATCCAGTCGAATACATCTTCCTTTCTTAGTAGTTTTAAGAATAAGAGTGCGTGTTGGGCCGACCTCACGACGAATCGAGATAACGAGGTTAGCATCCCATTGAGGACTTGAATGGATTTTTTGGATTTTGGAGTGGGAAATTCTGAGAATGCCTGACATTTGTCGGGTTAGCCTTTATCCCACGCTCGGTGAGGTAGAAGCCGAGGAACTTTCTGGCCTGTCCTGGACTCTGAAGGTGCACTATTCAGGGTTGAAGGTTGTATAAATTTTATCTATTTTAGCCATGGGAATTTGGTTATAGCCCGAATAGGCGTCCATGAACGTAAGCAATTTAAAACCTGCAGAATTATCAACGAGTTAATCGATGTTGAGCAAGGGGTAGGAGTCTTTTGTACAGGGTTGGAGAACCACGTAGTATATTGGGCTTCCGATACAAAATTGGCCTCTAGAAGGTCCCTAACAGCTTGCTCGACATCCTCAGTTTTTCTAGGAACTGCTTTCGCATGCGCCGTGATGTGGCCTTATAGGCAGGATCAATGATAAGATGGTGACATGCGACTTATGGATCGAGACCAGGAATTTCGGTCGTGCTCCAAGCGCAGAGGTCGGCATTGTCCTTCAAGCAGGCTTTGAGCTATTTTCAAGCTAACTTTGGGAGATCCGCTCGCATCTTGACTCCTTTGCTGGGATCGTCACCGAGTGGAACGAGCTAGAAATCCCCGTCTAGGATTGGGCGCGTGTGCTTCTCTGAGGATCCTCTCGAACTGCTGGAAGTGGGCGAATCTTCTTCGACCATATGAGCTTTACCCTTCTTTTTTCGACCAAGTTCTGCGGCTCCAGGCGGCTGTCGAGGTCGATGGCATCGGCTTGAGGGAGGGGTTCTGGCTTATGAGAGCTTTCTGGAAGGTTGACTCAGCCTTTGGACTGGGGTTGGAGGTTGATGGAGTCCAGGTCCTTTGTTGATGCCTCAAAACATCTTCGGGCGGCTTGGATGTCTCAGTGCAAAGTTGTCACATTCCCGCCTATTGTGTAATATTTCATCTTCAAGTGTACCATGGACGGCACATCAATTAGCTCGGTAAGAGTGGGCCGACCAAAAATACACTGATACATAGATGGACAATCGACGACCAAATACTGTGTTTTGATCTACCTGCCGGTCTCTCCGGCCCCAAAAGTTACAATCAACTCAACATATCCTCAAGGCTTTGTTGTGGAGCCGTTGAATCCTTTCAGATCTGAGCCGAGGTATGGAGTCATGTGGGTCTCGTTGAGTTGCAACGTCTGGAAGAGCTAAGTATACATGATATTGGTCGAAGATCCCTAGTCGACCAATATGCGCCTGACATTGAAGTTAGCCATTCGAGCACGCACGAGCAGATGAATATTTGCATTGGGGGCGCCCTCAGGTAGCTTCTCCTTGTAGAATTCTAGTGGATGAGATTTGACTTTGATTTTGTCGAGGGTGGCGCCCAGATATGAACTCGTTTTGACGAGATCGTCGAATCTTCTTTTGATTGATCCGATGGAGTTCTTGGTGAACCCTCCACCGGAGATGACCATGGTTGTTGGGAAGGACTTTCAATGGTTGTTGTAACGCCCCGTTTTATTTAATATTATATTCTATTATTATTTTTGAGTTACCGTACGGAGATTGTTTTGGCGAAGAGAATATTAATATTAATCGATATATCTATTAATATATTTGGCGACGTTCCGTTCCGTTCGGTTAAATATTATTCTGACCGATATTTAATTCCCCGGAATTATTTTAATTAATTGAGTTAATAATATTATTAGATATTATTAAGGTGTTAATTAATAAGATAAGTTAGGGGTGTGAGGACTAATTGTTTAGAATTAGGGTGTACACCCTTGGCTTACTAGTAGAAAACAACATAAAAACACATTTTCCTCATTTTCTTTCTATTACAACACAAAACCTAACATAGAAGCTTAGAGAGAAATAGAGGGTTTTGGAAGAAGAAGAAGAAGAGCAAGAGCAAGCTTGAGGGTTGTATTTGTTGAATCATCAAGAATCATCCAAGCACTTAAGGTAAGGGGTTTGATTTTCCATTCCATATAGTTAGGGTTTGATAGATATATTTTGGATTTAGGAAAATTTGGTATTTGATTCATGAGTTTTGGGTTGAGTGATTGTTGAAATAACTTAGAAAGGTTGAGTTAGGAGTATGGATTGTGGGTGTTTTATTTCTAGCTTGTAGGAAATAGAAGTTATAAAATGGAAATGAAGGAAACTGTGAAAAGAAAAACCAGAAAAATAACACAGACTGTATAACAGGGAAGAAGATGAACGAATGAGAATGGAGGACATGGGAGGCGCCCACCTCACCATGAGGGATGGCCTTCCCATGCCCCTAGGCGCCCACCTCCCTTAGGCCCTTTAGGCCCGCTCCTGTGGGTAATCAATTTTCTGTTTTCCTGTTTTTCTGTATGTTGAACTTCTGTTTTCTTCAATTTCCTTAATTCCATATACTAATATTTGGTATTACTAAAATATAATTGGGACATAAGTTAGCCGATTAAATTTGGAACCCGATTATGTTCTAATTTTCTCGATTTTGCATTTACGAGCAAGTTGCTCCGAATTCAACGAAAATTGACGTGCTAGCTAAGTTCAATGTGTAGAACGTAGTGGTGAGGTTAGTTTTTTGAAATTACGAGTTTTTACGAAACGACCCGAAATAGGCCAAATTACGGTTAAATTAAATCGGATTGCGTTTTAGTCGATTTAAGACACATATGGACAATCCGATTGCAATGTTGACGATTATGATTAATGCCGATTATTAAGAATGGTTTTCGCAACGATTATTGGTGTTTTGACTATTTTTCCGCATTTGGAATTTGGTGAATAAAATGATAATGTTGTGGTGTGATTAAACATGATGTTTGCGACGGTGTATTTGTAACGAATACTTGATGATATGCGATGCGATGATGTGTTTATCTTGATGTGGATAAATATGGCGACGTTGAATTTATGTCAATTTTGATGAGCGATGATGATGCTTTTGTTGTGTTGTTTTTATTGTCGAGTCACATACATTGCATTGGCGACGACGGCTTTTATGCCAAGCGACGATGGGCTTTATGCCAAATGTTCCTAATTATGGACAAAGCGACGGGTACCACATGCATAACTTAGTTGTGTCTCATGGAGTCGGTTATGTTTATGTTTGAGTTGTTTGGCGTTGGGTTTTAATTGATGGATGATGTTGAATTGCGATGATATATGATACTTTGTGTTGATGCGAGTATAATGATTATGTGACGAAGTTAAAGTGTTAATTTTATACACTAAATGCTAATTTAATATATGGTGACATACTCTTATCAACTTATATCATTTATAATTCCAAAACTATTTATATATTTTATCATGCCTTTAATTATATGTTTTGGAGTATCTCACCCTTTACTTGTTTCGCTGCCTTTATATTGGTAACGCGGTGATCGACGAGGATGATGAGGATTAGCTCGAGTCTCTTTATTTTGAGTCGCCCGCCCGATCGTAGTAACACTCGGGATTTGGGTGACGTTATTATTTTGATAGGATAGTTTATGTATACTATCTTATGATGTTATAACTTTATGTATTGATGTTAACATGATGATATGTATATTTTGTGAACACATCCGCTGTGTTGTGAATAGTCATATGTTTATATGATAAATTATGATATGAATCGGTATATCCGACTTTTGATGTTTGTGATATGCATTATAATGCAACGTGATGAAAACACGAATATGTGATGCCTCAATTTATGTTGGATGAAATTTTGAAACTCTGATTTTATTATTTATTCTGAGGGGTAGAATTAGGGTGTTACAGTTTTGGGTGGAAAAGTATGCCGAGGTGGCATCTAGGTCGGGAAAGATGAAGTCCTTCGGCCTGGACATGCTCATTGCTACGGGAATAAAAGACTCCTCAACGAGTTTTTATTCTTCGACCTTGCTGGACGTGGGGGGTTCTTCTTTTGTAGGCTCTTTCTTCTTGTATTGTTTGAGATGCTCGTCTCTGATCAAGATCTTCATCGCACCCTTTAGATGGATACAGTCATCCGTCACATGCCTGTGACTCTTGTGAAATCTGCAATATTTACTTTTATTTGTCCCTGGCTTGGCCGGGGTCTGCCAAGGAAAATTTACTCGGCCTTGTTTGAACTCGGAGTTTGCACAACCGGTCAAGATACACTCCTGGGTAATGGTGAGGGGGTGTAGTCACTGAATCGACCAATTGGCCCTTTGTGATCTCTCGAGTCGCGGGGTTTGCCTTCTCACCTTTTTTCTCCCCTTTAACGGGATGTCGAGGGATCTTCATTCTTCGAGCTCTTAAAGTGCTCCCTATGCCGGGTGACGCGAGAAGAGTTGGGGGATTTCTTTTCCTCGTATTGGATGTACACCCATGATTTTAGGAGGAAAGCATCCTATATTGAGGGTGTTTCGATACCTACAGCCTTCACGAAGTTACTAGGAGGAGATACTTTTTCATAACGTCCGCTGTTGAGACTTGGACGAATTCTTGGTTGAACCTCTCGATATATCCTCGAAGAGATTCTTCTTTGCCCTGAATGATGGCTTCCAGGGATGCCTCTGACTTTGGGTGGCGTCGGGAGGTGGTGAAGTGTCTGGAGAATAATCTCCCAAGATGCTTCCAGGATGTGATCGATCTATCGGGCAGGCTTTTATACCACGCCATGGCCCCTTTCCTCAAGGTCGTAGGAAATGAGCAGCATTTGATGGCCCCCTGAACTCCCTGATAATCAAGCAACGAATCAATGTTCTCAATATGTTCATCAAGATCGGTGGTGCCGTCGTACTGACCGAGCCTGGGGGGTTTCTCTAGACCAGACGAAATAAGGATGTCCATGATAGCCCGACATAGAGGGCCGTGATGGTTGTCTTTATCGCTCTGGTCGGGAGAAAGGGAGACGTAACGATCGCTTATCTTATGATAGGGGGAGAGTTCTCCCTCCTGTCTTGATCTGGGCGACGAAGAACGATCACGGGAGCGATACAACTCGTTCTCTGTCTTCTTGTGTGAGGGAGATCCTCGATTTTTCTAAGGTAGTGTGTATCCCCTCTTCTTCAGAAAATATCAGTCGGGATGATCCTCTTTCCAAGCAGGTTTTCTTGGCGAGGAACTACGGGAAATGGTCGTTTTAGGTCTCTGAGGTGGAGACGATGGGCGGTTCTTTTCCAGAGCCTCAATGCGCTAGAGGATGAGGCTACTAGTATAATTAAGGGCGGATAGAATAACAGCCAATGATAGATCCGTATTGGTCGACAGTGGAGCCGAGGACTGAGGGATGACGAGGTCGTCATCTTGATCTATGGGTTTCTAGTTATCCAAGAGGAATCTTGGTCGCCAACATCTTCAGAATTGGGGGATGCGGTCCTGCCATCCCTGTGATCAATAAGGTCCTCGAGATGAACAGAGGTATTATTCCTGTCTGTTTTTCGGATAGGTGAGATAATGGTGTTGTCAAAAAGGAGTTGGTCGTTGTTATCATCCATCTTGTTAGATTGAGAGTATCTTTGATCTTCTGATATCAGAGCAATTGATGAAGACTGGGAAGATAGTTCCCCAGTTAGCTATTACGTAACTATGAATTTCCCCAGGAAGTTATTTCTCCACTGTAGTCGCTATGCAATGGTTAACTTCCCCAAAAAGTCGTACTCCCCAGGAGTCCATGTTCCCCATAAAGTCTGTTATTGAATTTCTCCAGTGATCGTCGAATCAATGGTGGTATTCTTGCTTCGACAACACACATATGTTTTCTTCCCCTAGTGAAGCTTGCAAATATGAGTTTGATCGTGATGTGACATGTGGTCAGTGGTTACTCATTTTTATTTTCCGCAAACATGCATCATCGCATTTCACTACTCCATCGAAAATTCATACATTGCATGGAATTATAAGCTAGGAACAATAATCTTCGTCCCCAGTGATACTCCTGTAATTCCTTGTTGGGTCAGGAATTGTCGAATGTCCCAGTGCGATTGAATTATGTGATATGTCTATATCCCCATGAAGTCTAGTTGATGTTCCTAGTCTTCTTCTCTTTATTGTATCCCATGTTTACGGGAGCAACTCTTCCTTGTGTTATCCCATGTTTTCCGGTGCAAGGTGATCTGTGTTTTCCTGATTGAAGTCTAGTTGATGTTCCTACTCTTCCTTTCCTTGTTGTATCCTAAGTTTTTGGGAGCAGCATGTTTGGAGCAAGCGGGATGCTTGTTTCTTCTTTCCAAGACACAGTGAATCTGCGTATCCTAATCGGAGTCTAGTCGTTGTTCCTAGCCTTCTTTTCCTTGTTGTGTCCCATGTTTTAGAGCGCAAGGTGTTTGTGTTTTCCTGATTGAAGTCTAGTTAATGTTCCTAGTCTTTCTTTCCTTGTTGTATCCTACATTTTCGGGAGCAGCATGTTCGGAGCAGGCGGGATGCTTGTTTCTCCTTTCCAAGACACAAGGGATCTGCGTATCCTAATCAGAGTCTAGTCGATGTTCCTAGCCTTCGTTTTCTTGTTGTATCCCATGTTTTTGGGAGCAACATGTTCTTTGTTGTGTCCCATGTTTTCGGGCGCAACACTTTCCTATATTCTTTCAGGATCTTGTCACTGCTTCCAGTCCTCGCATTTATCTGTGTTGACATTTTTTTTTTGAAATTCAGAGTGTAAATTTTTGAGTTCATATTTGTATTCAATCACCTTTTACCTTGTCGCTTGGAAGGCGGGACGCCAACCTCGCTCCGGATTAAAGGATGATTGAATAGGGGCAGCTGATGTATCCCAAAATTTATCCTCTTCATTTAAGTATTTCAGGCTTATAGTTTCGTTATCCTAAACACACATGCATATGAATGCATAGAATTGATCATGAGGTTATCAGGCTCATGGTATCTCGAATTAAGGAAGGTGTCTAAATTTCCATATCGAAGTCCCCTCCGACTTTCATCACAAGTCTAGAGCCAATTCCTTACCAATCAAAAGCATTTTTTTTATTCTTTGGGGTTAATTTTGAGATGAACCATGCATTTTTCATCTGATACACGATGTTCAAAAAATCATATCTCGCACAGTTTTTATCAAGACATGGTGGGAACAGTGCCAAAATTTTAAAAATTTCGTTGCCTTCATTTGTCATAGAGACTATGAGTTTAGATTTTGATCAGAAGATCCTCGTTCGAGGCAATTTCTCTGAAGAGCGCACTAAAAATTCTGCACATGTCAGATGCCCAAATAGTGTGGTGAAATCTCAAAAATGCATATCGTTCCAGACATTTTTTGTTTAGAGTTCGACTTCAAATTTTGCACGTATTTGGCTGTTTTGGACTGTAGACGAAAATAATTTGGATAATCGCAATTTGGGCTTAATTATGGATCCAAGGCACTTCTAAGCCCAATTTTCTCACCTATAAATATATTTTGCCACTCACAAAGTTGGGGAGGAAAATCATTTGTTAAATTTCATTCTCAAACTTTTCTTTTTTTCTCTCTCTTTTCTCTCTCAAACCAAAGAACAAAAAAAGAAGAAAGTTGAATTTCCCTCCAAGCCTCTTCTCTCTCTCCACCGCGAGCTACTCCCTCCCCCGCCCTTGACCGCCACACGCCACCGCTCTTTGGCCAGCAACCTCCATTCTCCGGCGAACTCCCTCCGTTTTACGGCCTCAGTCTCAATGCAACACGCGTTCAATTTCAAGCAAGTGATTTTCTCCATAATCACTTATTTTAACTGATTTTTTGATTTTGACTTTTCTTGAAATTGATTATTGGAATTGATTGCATTTATTGTGTTGATTCCGATTCTTGAATTTTTGATTGGAAATTCTTTGATTTGAGTTTGATTTTTGAACGTTATTGTTTCGGTGTGAAGAAAAATTGAACATAAAGCATACATACACTTGTGTGATTTGTTTTCTTTGCATTTAGGCTATCTTAATTAATTATTTGCATCACATATCACATGCTCATGCATTAGATTACATTTAGTTTGATTGATTTGATTTGAAGGATGTGAAATAAAGCTTAACTAGAAAGCATAATTGTGTCGAAATGTAGTTTTACGTGCATTTTGACTTGTAGGAAGCATTGCATTGTACATATGTGCATCTAGCTTGGAATTTAGATCATATTTTATATGCTCATGCATTGATGTATAAGCGCATTAAACAATTAAATTGAACATGAGTCGATACATAGCACGCATGAGCTGATGCATATCAGGAATGCGTCGATGTATAGCATGAATGAGTTGATGCATGTGAGTATGAGTCGATGCAGAATGCGTATGAGTCGATGCATACTTAAGCAGATTGTTTTTGTGATTTCAGCTAGAGTATGAATCGATGCAAAAGCCTTTTGGATTAACCTGAAAATGGGATACATGTGTAAAACCACACTTTGACCAATTTAAAACATGTTACACTTATATTATGTCATGCACACATAGATATCAAACACAATTAGCATTTATTCATGCATATATCACACAAATTTGCTATCATACAAAACTATCCAAAGTAAAGGGTTGCTCACAATTTGTACATCTATTTTCATTCAAACAACTTTGAATCTTGTGTGTTGCTTGAATCTTATTTTGTTTTGAATTTTTGAATACATGTACATGAATTAAATTACAATTCATTTCTTATTTCAAAACCAAAACGAAAATGGATTGGAAGTTAATTTGGTACATGAATTTTAGTGTTTCATAAGCCTTTTTACACGATTTTGTTCAATGGAACTCATTTTTCCTCAAAGGTCCAAGGTAACGATATATGTTCCCAATGTTTTGGCATGTTCTAAAACCGTATTTGATGGTTTCAGAACCAAATTTCAAGCGCAACATGCCTAAAATGCTATCTTTTCCCCGTTCCGTTAAGGTCCGAAAAACGTCGTTTCCACTCAGAATTAATTAAAATCGATCATATTTTTGAATCCGTGGACGTTTTTGCAAGCAATTATGCAATTTTTAATCGATTCTGAGAAGTTGAATTTTTCACTCTGATTTCAGAAAAACGCTTTCCCAAGTCGATTTTGTGATTTCATTTCACTTCTTACATGCTTATACTAGTTTGGTATCATGTGTACAATCGGTTTTGCATTTGGAATTTTCTTTCTATTACCTGCTTTGTTAATTCTGACACTTTATTTCATGTGTGCGGTACATTGAGCCTTTTACATTTGATATAGATATGCGGGATGCGTATCTTGTTGCTTGCACACATGTGTGTGCACTCTATTGTTTTCATTGTTAGCGTTCTCCTTTCGTGCAGGTTATGTGATCTACTTAGATATGCAGGATGCATATCTTTTGCTTGCACACATGTGTGTGCATTTTATTGTATGCATTGTTAGCGTTCTCCTTTTGTGCAGGTTATCTGATTGATCCCGGATATGTGGGATATATACGTTTTTCTTGCACACATGTGTGTGAATTCTATTGTCTGGATTGCAACTTTGTGCAGGTTTATTTGCCTTGGATTTGTGGGATACACATTTCGTTCATGTTTTGATGCCTCCGCGCATTACTCACCAGTTTCTTTTATTGCTTGTCAGTAGTACTTGAAGTTTTCCGAAGTATTTCTTAGCTTGCGTTTGCTTTACGGACTGTTATCCATTTTGTATTTTCTATACCTTTTTATCGCATTATTTTACCGCTTTTCTAGAGAGCATGAGAAGTAGGATTTTACCACTTTCTTTTGCCACGAGAAGTAGGAATAGAGATGCATGGTGGGGCTTCCGTAGTTGGAGCATATTCAGGAACCCATGTGGTTTATTTAAAGACCCGTTTAGGGAAATTCTATTTGTTACCTGTGTTTGGTTTGTTTAAAATCTTCTTTCGTGCACAGGGAGGTGCTTTCATTTTGTGTTTACATTTGTGCTTTCATAGGTCAAGAGTGGTTATGCAAACCACTAAGTGGAACCACAAAGAAAAGACCCACTTTGATGAGATCTACATGTGATATATATGATGATGATATGATGGTCACGCGGAAAGGGTTCGCAATCGACCCCCACAAAGTTCTAGTCCGTGTCAGCTCAGCACACACGAATTGTGCCGCTTCCTTTATTGAGTCAATGATAAAGTGGCCAAAGTCCCCTATTCTAACTCTACACACCTTCTCTTAGGGTTCACACTTGTTGCTCTGATACTCGCACTCATATGCTTTTCACACTTGATAATTCATATCATGTTGTGATACCTTTCTCAGGAATAGAAGGTTGGCTCCTGGTTGACTCTGGTATGCTCGTTACCATTGCAGGTTACGGGACTTCCTTCTTCTCCTCTACACATGTGTGAATTATTTGTTTGTGCATTACATTGTGTGTGTGCTTCTGCCAAAGCATTTTCTTTCCCCATCCCTTTGTATCCCTTGTTTCTTCAACCAAGATGGTTATTAGGTTAGTTACCCTAGGATTGTTCGGCTAGAGTAGTTTCCTTCTAGCTTAGATTTTTCATACTTCACCTTGGGATCAATTTTTGCATGATAACATTATGGGTAAAACTAGTTAGTTTACCTTGATAGTTTTCTTCTTTCTTTTGCATCCTTGCATGTAATAAAACTAAAACTTATTTCCTTTTCTTTAAAAATGAAAAACGCTTAATAATGGTTCGGACTCCTTTTTAAAGGTAAAAGCAACCAACCTCACTTCAAACCTTTTTGTCTTCAGACTTCTTTTCTTTGAAAACCTTTTCAAAAAGAGTGTTCCCCTTCAAGTCAGAGCAATTTTCTAAGTGTGCGAGTGGCCGAGAATAAGACTTTTTATAGCTGCAACGCCAAGCACGAGATGCAATTGTAAGGATGCGGAATCGAACTTCGCATAAAAAACATTGCAACCCACCAAAAAATGTGAGTTGAACTACAATGCTCTGACTTTCCCATTACACGAGGGAATACCTTGGCATCTCGTCACGGGGCTCGATCGAGCAAAACTTTGTAAATACTTCCTTCTTTTCCCTGTGTTTTCTATATTTTCTTTCTTTCACATGCATTGTAGTGATTAAGCAATAGATAGATATAAAACACCCCTTAGACAGAAAATAGAAGTGGATAACGTAGAGTACTACCGGCGTGTGGGGTGCAAATCCCTTCCCTGCGTAACAGGCTCCCTTACTCGATCTCTCGGTCGTAAGACCGTGATTTCTCCCTTTCAGGTTTACTCGATATTTTCCTCTCCTCTCGCGGGATAAAAAATGTTCGATGGCGACTTTATTAATATCCTATCATATGATGTTTAGCCAGGTAGTTTCAGGTGCCTAACACCTTCCCTTTGCATAACTAACCCCGGGTCCCAGATCTCTGATCTTTTTGTTAGGATTTTATTCTCTCTTTTTCCTAGTCCTTTGGATAAAATAAATGTTCAGTAGCGACTCTGTTGTTTCTTTTTGAGTTAATTTAATTCAATGGCTTACTCGTGGTTTTTGCCGCTACAAAAAAGTGGCGACTCTGCTGGGGATGTATGACCTATTGTTGGACCATCTCTAAGTTGGTTGACCCTTTTTTTTGTTTATTTGTATATATGTGCTATATTTTCTTGTATATATTATGTATCTTATTTGTCTGGATTTTCTGGTTTTCAGGGGTGCTTGGTGATCTTCTTTTTGAGTCCTCAACCGGGACTCGGGGAAACTTAAGATAGGATGGGCGGTATATTCATGTTAATTTTTATGGAGTAACCCCGGAGTAGGAGACATGAGATCTCTCACTAAGTGAAGACCTCCTTAATTGTGGTATTTTGTTTAACCGAGCGATCGAGAAGACATGACTGCTTTTAACCTGAGAGTCCCTGAAGATGAGAAATCGTAGAACCCTTAACCCATCCTGGCCTTTTAGGGGTAGTGCGGGGACTATTACAGAGTTTTACGGAAGTAGTCACTACACTATACTGAACCCAAACGAGTTTCACCTGACGGTATTGCTAATTACCGAGTACATCCGGAAGTTAGTAGTATTTGATGGAGGAATGAAAACTCTAGGGATTCTTTTTAGAACCTTGATCTACAGGTGACAAAGCTTAGAATATCTTATGGGTAGTACCCTCTGACTCCATGCTCGTGAAGTTAAACCTATGGACCCCCATTTTTGTGATCTTTGTGTGATTGTTGCATCATGCATTCATGCACCCATACACATTTTTTCTAACAAATTGTTCAAGGAAATTAAGACTGACCTTTGCAAATATCTCAAGTATACTTTGACCATGGATTTTGGACAGAGGAGGACTCGAAAATACAGTTTCAACGATCCTAAGATTGAGGAGTTGATGAGCTTGATTGATGAGATTGAGAGTCCAGAGGATTTCCGGAAGAAGTATGGAGCTATTATATCTTTGATGAAGCTTAAGATGAAGGATGGTTTTCTTTATACATTGTTCCAGTTCTATGATCTGTTGTACCATTGCTTCACTTTTCCTGACTATCTGTTAGTTCCTACCTTGGAGGAGTATTCTTATCTGTTTGGTCGACCTATTACTAGTGTTTTTACTTTCACCAGTTTAGAGGAAGAGCCAAAGTCCCATGAGATTGTTGCTATTACTCATCTAAGGAGGTATGAGATTGAAGTCAATTTGACTACCAAGGGGTGTATCAGAGGGTTACCAGCTGCTTTTCTGTTGAAGAAATCTTGCTATTTTGTTGATATGAAGAGCATGGAGGCTTTTGAAGCCATATTTTCCTTGCTTGCCTATGTGTTGTTCTTATTTCCCAATGTTAACATCTTTGTTGATGTTAATGCTATCAGGATATTCATGATTGGGAATCCAGTTCCCACACTTCTTACTGAGACTTATTATTCTATTCATCTCCAAAATTTCCGTCAAGAAGGAGAGATCATCTGTTGTGCACCATTACTATATCATTGGTTTGGTTTTCACTTGCCTCAATCTGATGCTTTTTGGAATCCTAGGAGGGAACCTCATTGGACACCGAAGATTATGGCTCTCACTCATTCCGATATTGTATGGTATCGTCAGATTTATTATGATGTAGATATTATCGAAAATTGTGGTAGCTTTCCCACTATGGCTCTTCTTAGTACAAAGGGATGCATTAGTTATAATCCTGTTCTCGCACGTCATCAGTTTGATCATCTGATGAGAGATAAACTGAAGGGTATTCATGTGAGTGGTTTCTTTCTTAAAGAGGGTGAAGACCACAAAGCAATTAGGAAAGATATAGAGAAATCTTTGCATCATATTCATAGGAAAGGAAGAGAGAATCTAGGGAACAAATGAGCTATTTCATTGGAGCCTTATCTTCTATGGGTAAAATCAAGAGCTATTGAGTTAAAGATGTTGTATTCTCGCGAAGAGCCTTTCACTGATTCCTTCTTAACTACTACTTATGATTCAGGTTATATAGAGGATCTTCAACTTGCTTTGGCTAGGATGAAACAGGAGAAGGAAACTTAGAAGAACAAGTATCATACCTTCAAGATGTCTCATGCAGCAGAGTTGAAAGAAAAAGATGACCTGATTGAGATTCTTGAAAGTCGTGCTATACAGATGATGGAGAAGCAAGAGGATTCACTTTCGTCTAGTGTTCGCCCGGTTCTTAGTACTCTTATTTATTCTCACACTCCTTCTGAGTCTGGTGCTTGGAAAGGTTTTATTGACAGGTAAGTGTTGGAGAACGAGCACCTGAAGGAAGTGATTAGAAAGTTCAAGAGGATGCGTTCGTCTGAAGAAGGGTCTTGTGCAGATTTGGTTCCTTAGGGATTATAATTTCTATATTTTGATCTCTCTTGTACTTATGATTGTTGAAACTTGTATTAAAGAGTTGTAATCCTCAAAATATTTTATTAATAATATGAGTTTATTCAGTATTTCAATTGTGTTATACTTCGATATTTGCAAATTAAATTGTCTTTATTAAGTTCCTTGAATAAAAAAATATTCAAAAAAACAAATCATATGAATTGCATGACATTCATCATGACACACACATTCTTGCATTTTGGTACTCTCTCGGGTGTCTTATCCATTTCTCTGCTTCGTTCAGTCTTCAAGATGTTGCATCGGTATAACACTCGAGCTAACTCCAAGAAGAAGATGTAAAATCTAGAGCAAGAGAATCGTGAGCGGCACAAAGAGGTTACTTCCTTGTGTACCGACAGTCATAACTCAATTTTTTACCTAAGATACCATCTCATATCATTCATATATGCAACATTACATCACTGACAATTTTAGAACAAGATAGCTTGTGTGTGTGCTCCTTGAGGCAAATTAGGGTTTTGATCAAAAACTTCCTTGAGTCTTCACTCACCTCAATTGATCTATCTTCATCAATAATCAACATTTGATCTTCAAATTCTCATCATTTCCTCAATATCTATCATGAATCGACCAAATTAGGGTTTTGATCGAGGATGGTGTATCATTGAATTTTTGGTCAATGAATGACCTAATTGCTTGGAGAATGATCTCAAAATCATCAATGCAATATCTTGACCTAATTTCTTGATTAAAAATATCTCAAATGCCATGGTTGTTCCTCAGAGAAAAAACCAAAAAGCGTGAAAGAGTCAACAAAAAATAAATAAATAAAGGGATGAGAGGTGTGGCATGCAGCATAGTAGTCATGGATAATCTTATGATCAAGTTTAAATCATAAAATCTTATGCCCATTTGAACAATTTTGGCTTTTGCTAGGTATTTTCCTTCATGCACCTCCTCAAAAATGCTCAACTTGCACAATTTGTATCTTGCTTAATTTTCAGCATTTTTGGGTGTTCTTGGACTTTTTAAAAATCTCAAGATGTCTTCTAAACAGCCTTTTTGGTTTCTCTTCATTGGAGTTTCTATGCTCATGAACACTTCTTTGCAAAAATATGACTTTTGTTGACTTTTCTAGAAGGACTTGTAATGTTTTGATCCATAACTTCCTAATGAAGCATTTCTTGCCCAAGCTTGTGAGACATGAATTTGAAGAGAATTAAATTCTCTTCAAAATGAGCTTTGGTGGAGAAATTTCTGATGAAGTATGTGAAAGTTATGCTTGGTCAAAGTTCTGTTGACTTTTGTCTAGAGGAGCCCTAATTTAGAAACTTTGATGTTTGATCAGATCTTGACTTTTCTTGTTGAATCATGATCAACTCTTGATCAAATGATGAATATGACTTCAAAATCTTGATGTTGACCAAAAATTATAGAGTTTGACTGTATGTTGACCATAGTTGACTTTTTGTCCAATACAGTTGATTTTCAGCCATCTGAGCAATTGGATGAGCAAATTTGACTTGTGAAACTTGAAACTTGACATAGTGATCGCTTGGAACATAGGATGAGGTATGATGACCACTTGAAGTATTAGAAATCCATCTTGACTTGAGAAAAGCAAACCCTAGCTTGGATCGATTGCTTAGGAGAGGGTTTGTCTGGTCAACCCTTGTGAAATCCTTGAGAATTGAGATGTGAATTGTCTTGAGAAGTGGGAGGGAAAATTTTGGGGTATAACAATGGCCCTCCTAGATAAGTCCAAATTTGTGATGTGGATGAAACTAATACCGATCTGGTCAATTTGCATGTTGCATTTTGATTTTTGGAAGGTCAAGAGGCGCATAATTACAGTGATTGTCCCATATGCAGCCGAAACCATCGTGGTTATGAAGTTGGAAGAAGAGGAATCTAGCGCCTGATTAATGAAGGCACCATCCAGATTATTGTGAGCAGAATTGGGTTTAACAATGGCGTCTATATGATAGAGGGATCGTTTGAAGAATCTGATGACTAATATGCTTCTGCTGATGAATATTTCTCTGCCGATGAGTTTGAGTTGGGCGAAGAAGCAGATGTAAATATCATTGTGCCACATTTTGATATTCCCACTCTTGTGGAGGTAACCTACTACAACAATACTCCATTTACTCCTTTGGTTATCAGCTTGCCTAGTCCTGTCCCGTATAGTTCCAACAAAGTTGTGCCATACAAGTATAATTCCGCCATTCTAGAAAGAAAATGTAGAGATTCCTATTCAACTGTTGTCTCATGTTGAAAATATTGCTGAAGCTAGCCAAGTGACCAGAAGTGGTCTTGTATTTGCTCCTGTATTTCCAAAGATGGTTGATGATGGTAAGAAATTGTAGGAACTAGTGTTGAACCCAAGGAAGTTAAAGGGAAGACTAGTGTGGTAGCTCCAGAAAAAGAAATGGATGATCTGTTGAAGATTATCAAGATAAGAGACTATAAGATCATTGGGCAATTGCTGCAGACACCGTCAAAGATCTCAATCCTGGCTCTGCTAATGAATTATTCCGCCCACAGGGAGTCTCTGATGAAGGTCTTAGATCAAGCTTTTTTTTATTATAATGTACCTCTGGAAACCTTTAATACTGTCGTTGGAAATATCACGGCTTGCAATAATCCGAGTTTCAGTGACGAGGAATTTCCCACTGAAGGAAAGAATCACAATATTTCTTTGCACATTTCCATGAATTTCAAGAATGATGCACTGTCCAATGTGCTTATTGACAATGATTCCGCGTTGAATGTTATTCCCAAGAGTACCCTTTCAATGCTCAAATATCAAGTTTTGCCGACACGTCCTAGTGGTATCATTGTGAAGAAATTTGATGGCTCTCGTAAATCTGTTATTGGGGAAGTGGATTTACCCATTCATACCGGTCCGCATTTGTTTCAAATCACTTTCCAAGTGATAGATATATTCCCTACATATAGCAGTTAGTTGGGAGGACCTTGGATTCTTGAGGTCGCTTTTGTGACATATACTCTCCATCAGAAATTGAAGTTTATTCATGAAGGGGTTGTGATTATTGTAAAAGGAGAGCAAGCTATGCTAGTTTCTCATTTATCCTCCGTCTCCATAGTAGCTGCTAATGAAGCTTTTGTTGGAACGCAGTTCTAAGCTTTATCTATTGATAGTGTTTGAAGGAGTAAGGACTCCATTGCTTCGTTGAAGGATTCCCGAAATATAGTTCAGAAAGATTCTAGCAATGCTTGGGGACAAGTTGTTGAGCCAAACGTGAACAAGACTGGTGTCGGCTTAGGCTTTTCCATGAAGAATAGGAAGGAGGTGCTTAAGCCAAAGTCTTCTTTTTTTCAAGTATCTAGATGTTTTCCGAAGTGCTGGCTACCTTGATCCTACCATTCCAAGAGTCAATGTCGTTGTTGAAGATGGACCGGAGCAAGAGATGCTCAACTTTGTGATGCGTGGAGCCAGAGTTCATAATTGGACTACTATTGACATCCCCACTTGCATTCATGTGTCGAAGTAATTCACTTTTGTTTTTTTAAATTTTCAAATAACAATCCTTTTACTCTGCCAAAGGTGAAAGTAATGTTGTATGGGCAAAATCTGTTGTTTTGAAAGTTAAGATCATTAATAAAAGTCTGTTTTTCATTCCAAATTGTGTCTTTTAAATTCTACTTTTTCTTGAAAAATGGTAACCAACAAAAAACTTTCAAAGAAAATATAATAATAACTGAAGTGAATCTGCATAATCACTCGTCACATGTGTTAGTTTCTAAAATCAATCATAATTATATGTGCAGATTAATTGCTAAAATCGTTAAAAACAATGACCCTGCACCCTCTTCCAACTTTGAACAAATTGTTTATGTGGCTGAAGAAGAGGAATTTGATAAGATCCCTGAAAAGGTTTCTTGGTTGCTTGAGCACGGGGAAACTACTATTCAGCCTACAAAAAGTCGTTGTAAGCTATCAACTTGGGTTCTGAAGAAGATGTGAAAGAGGTCAAGATTGGAGCACTGTTGCATCCTGAGGTAAAGAGTCGTTTAATTGAGATGTTAAAGGAATATGTAGATATCTTTGCTTGGTCGTATCAAGATTTGACAGGATTAGATACTGATATTATGGAGCATCACTTTCCGTTGAAGCCCGAGTGTACACCAATTAAGCAAAAGTTGAGAAGAACTCATCCCGATATGGCGATAAAAATCAAAAAGGAAGTTTTAAAGAAGATTGACGCAAGTTTCCTTGTGATATCAGTCTATCCTCAATGGACTTCCAAGATTGTGTCGGTACCAAAGAATGATGGAAAGGTCTGCATGTGTGTTGATTACCGAGATTTGAATAAAGCTAGTCCGAAAGATGATTTTCCTTTGTCGCACAATGTTATGTTGGTGGACATTAAAGAATGCAAAGTGTTCTCGTTCATTGATGGATTTTCTAGATACAATAAAATTAAGATGGATCTTGAGGACATGGAAAAATAACACTTATCACACCCTAGGGAACATTCTGTTACAGAGTGGTGCCTTTTGGATTGAAGAACCCTGGTGCAACGTACCAGAGGGCCATGACGACCCCCATGATATGACGCATAAGGAAATTGAAGTGTATGTTGATGATATGATTGCCAAGTCCCAGACTGAGGAAGATCATTTGAAAGACTTGTTGAAATTGTTTCTGTGTTTGAGGAAGTATCGTCTCCACTTGAATCCTAATAAATGTATATTTGGTGTCTAATCTAGGAAACTGTTGGGTTTCATTGTTATCCAGAAATGAATTGAAGTTGATCCCGATAAAGTTAGGGTAATTCTAGAGATTCCTGCACCAAGAACTAAAAATCAAGTCAGAGTCTTCCTTGGATGTTTGAATTACATTTCAAGGTTTATTTCCCATATGACTGCAACATGTGAACATATCTTCAAGTTGTTGAAGAAAGATCAAGGTTGCGTATGGACAGATGATTTCCAAAGGGCATTTGAAAGTATCAAAGAGTATTTACTCGAGCTTTCTATAATGCTCCCTCCAGTTGAAGGAAGACCATTGGTTTTGTATCTAACGATGTTGGATAGCTCCATAGGTTGTATTTTGGGACAACAAGATGTAACAGGAAGAAAAGAATTTGTTGTTTACTACCTAAGAAAAATTTCACTGATTGTGAGTCACGGTATTCTATGTTGGAAAGACTTGTTGTGCTATAGCCTGGGCTACGAAGCGTCTACGATAATATATGTTGAATCACACTACTTGGTTGATCTCCCGAATGGATCCAATCAAGTACATCTTTGAAAAGTATTACCTCACAGGAAGAAATACTCGTTTGCACATGTTGTTATTTGAATATGATATTGAATATCGCACCCAGAAAGCTATCAAAAATAGTGTGTTAGCAGAATACCTAGCTCATTAGTTGGTTGAAGATGATCAATCTGTTGAATTTGATTTCCCTGATGAAGATATGATGTATTTGAAAATGAAAGATTGTGACGAACCTTTACTTGAAGAAGGTCCAGATCTAGAATCCCAATGGGGAGTCGTGTTTGATTGAGCTGTAAATGCTTGTGGAAAAGGAATTGATGTTGTAATCATTACTCCCCAAGGATCTCACATCCCCTTGACGACAAGGTTGATGTTTGATTGTACGAATAATATGGCAGAATATGAAGCTTGTATCATGGGTCTTGAAGAAGCTATGGATCTCAGAATCAAAATCCTACATGTGTATGGTGATTTATCTTTGGTAATAAATTAGATTAAAGGAGATTGGGAGACTTGTCATCCTGGTTTAATACCTTACAAAGATTATGCAAAGAGACTGTTGACTTTTTTCAATAAGGTGGAGCTTCACCATATTCCTCGGGATGAAAATCAGATGGCAAATGCCTTATCTACTCTGGCTTCCATGTACAAAGTGAACCAGTGGAATGATGCACCTCAGATCACCATTGAGCGCCTCGAAAGGTCGGCTTATATTTTTCCGTGGATGTGCCAAAGGATGATAAACCCTAGTATTATGATATCAAGAACTATATGATGACTCAAGAGTATCTGGTTGATGCGATAAGTAAAGATAGAAAGACATTGAGGCGGTTAATTGGTAGTTTCTTCCTCAATGAAGGTGTGTTATACAAGAGAAATCATGACTTGGTCTTGCTGTGGATAAACACAAAGCAGCCATGTTGATGCGCGATATTCATGAGGGTTATTTTGGTACCCATGCCAATGGACACTATATGGCTAAGAAAATACTACGGGCAGGTTATTATTGGTTGACAATGAAATCTGATTGTTACAAATTTGCAAAGAAGTGCCATAAGTGTCAAATTTATGCTGATAAGGCTCATGTGCCACCAACACTTCTCAATGTTATTTCTTCTCCATGGCCTTTCTCTATGTGGGGCATTGACATGATCGGGATGATTGAACCCGAGGCTTCTAATGGATAACATTTCATCTTGGTAGAAATTGATTACTTTACCAAATGGGTCGAAGCGGCTTCTTACACCAATGTTACCAAGCAAGTGGTGGTTCGGTTTATCAAGAATAATCTCAATTGTTGGTATAGTGTGCCGAGCAGGATCATCACTAACAACAAATCAAATTTGAATAATAAGATGATGGTGGAACTCTGTGAAGAATTCAAGATTGTCCATCACAACTCTTCTCCCTACTGACCCAAGATGAATGGGGCAGTTGAAGCTACAAACAAAAACATCAAGAAGATTATCCAGAAGATGGTTTTTATCTACAAGGATTGGCACAAGTTGCTCCCTTTTGCGTTGCATGGGTATCGGACTTCAGTTCGTACTTCAACAGGGGAAACCCCTTTCTCTCTTGTTTATGGCATGGAAGTAGTGCTCCCCATTAAAGTTGAGAATTTGTCTTTACGTGTTATCATGGAAGCTGAGTTATCAAATGCTGAATGGGTTCATAATCGGTTTGACCAGTTGAATTTGATTGAAGAAAAGAGAATGACCGCTTTGTGTCATGGTCAGCTATACCATAAAAGAATGAAGAAATATTTTGATAAGAAGGTCAAACCTCGTGTATCCATAGAAGGCGACCTCGTGCTCAAAAAGATCATGTCTTTAAGCTCTAATTCTAGGGGCAAGTGGAGCCCCAATTTTAAAGGCCTATATATTCTCAAGAAAGTCTTCTCTGGTGGTGCATTAATTCTTGAAACTATTGATGGCGAGGAGTTCCCACGTCCTTTGAATGTTGATGTAGTCAATAAATATTCGCCTAAATAAATAAAAGAACAACTCGCTAAGTTGAAAACTCGAAAGGGCGGCATAGGCAAAAAAGAGCGTCTCGGTAGTCTGAAAACCCGAAAGGGAGGTCTAGGCAAAAGTTAGAGACATAAACAGAACAAATTTCCCGATAGGCGGAAAACCCGCAAGGGCAGTCTAGGCAAAAGTTAGGGATTTTTATGAAGTAACTACATCAGACAAGACATGATCATAGAAGCAACAATTTGCATGGATCATCTTCATACCTCAAATGAAGACTACAATAAAGGAGTTCAAAGTTGTTAGGGAGGATAATGGTCATTATTCTTCGGTGTACCTTTTCCATGTATTTACCATTTTTCAAAAACTTTGTAATCATATATGGAGCCATGCTATTGGCAGGCTACCATCCTATCAATAAAATTTGAGCTTTTATCCAATTTCTTTGCAATCTTATATTATTCAGCTTATAAAAATATTTTTTTATTATTGAAAATATATTTCAAAACAAATAGATTCGATAGAACATACTTGTGAAAGTTTTTGCAATTTAAGTGTGTTTACTTTGAATGTGAAGAAAATGGATAAAATGGCACGGTCCTAATTCCAAACAAGATTGATTATGTTTGAAGATGGTCCCAATAGGACCCCTGCAGCATTTCCCATTCGTGCATGAGATGTTAATGCAAATAGGACATTCCCACGAAGTGTTTTGGTTTCTTCATAGAAAAGCGTGTATGACTACTGCTCTATTGAGGCTTATTTGTATCATATGTGATATTTTCGTTCCAGGTGGAGTCTGGAAAGTTTTGCAGCTTGCCTATCGTTCTTGAGATTTGACGCTATGTGATCGAAGTTTGACCGAACCTTGAGACATGATGGTGTCCTTCAATTGTTGGTTTGTTATGAATATTTTCATGTTGGGAGTGCTATGGACGTATGTTGTCCTTACCTAGTCAGCCTTACATGATTACCCTCAATGCAGTGTGTCCATTTTGCTAGTATGCATGCATACACACGCTCACACATACATCGTGCATAGTAGAATTACAATACTTTGATTATTTGCATTCATAGTTTTTTTTTGTGTATCTTCTATCCATTAGAATGTTAACTTTAAGCAAAAAGTGTCTACCTTCTATGCGCGATAAAAATTGAAGAATGAGGGAACCAAATCGAAATTCGGCTCTCCAGCTCAAAAAAATTTGTTTTAAAAAAACGCCACTAGCACCAAGCTTTATTGTTTCCAAACAAGAAGGAAAAGGGGAAAGTTGAAATACCCTAAAAAAGTATACAATGCGATTAGTATGAAACTAAACGCAAAGCATGGGGAAGCAATGATTCTTAAGTTCGGGGGTTAGGTTATACAAAGGGAAGGTATTAGCACCCTATGTATCTATAGTACTCTATAAGATATTTTGTGTGTTTGTATTTTATTTGCTATTCTATTTGTAAAGTTTCTCCTTTGGGATTAAGAAGCTAGGTCGGGTAGGAACCTAAGTTTATTTATTATGATTATACTCGCAAATATCATTGCAATCTTCTGCATACATATCCCTTAGAGGGAATCAGAGCAATTGTAGCTCGGGGTCTAAGGGTACTAAGGTTTGGATGGTTTGAGGGAGAAAGAAGAATGCTCTCCAAGGGTGAGACCTTGTGCCTACGTATTCTCAAAAAGGGGTTAAGAAAGTCAGAGCAATCGTAGTTCCCACTTATGTACTAGTGGAAGCAAATATTTTAAGAGACAACGACAAGTGTCATCTTAATGACAAATGTATCTAATCTATTTCATCACATATATTTTTGAAAATTGATTGTTTGAATCTTTCATTGTAAGAAATTGGTGTTTAACTTGAGTGTACAAGTATATCGCTTATAGTTCTTAGAATGAGAAGATGTCTTTGATGAAAAACGTTGAATCTTTAATTGTAAGCATTGGGAATTTAACTTGAGTGTACAAGTATATCACTTACAGTTAAGAAAGATGTTTTGTTTATGAAAATGTTTTATATGAGAAAATGTTTGATTTAAATGTGATGTTATAGATGAGATACTTCTTCCATAGAGATTATTCATGTCTCCTTTCTATGGAGAAATGTTTTGTTATTGTTTTGGGAATGCTTTTAAGAAGCTTGTGGGTACTTGTATTGTAAGCCCAAGAGGAAGCTATCTGAGGGACATTAAGGGTCCTTGTATTGTGAGCCCAAGAGGAGGCTTTCTGAGGGACATCAAGGGTCATTGTATGAAGCCCAAGAGGAGGATATAAGGTATGGATGGCTTAATTTTAAGAGTGATTTCACCCTGGAGACCCTACTCTTTGGGTTCTATCCTAGCTAAGGAGATTCTTTGTACGAAGCCCAATAGGAGGCTGTTTGAGATTTCCAGATCTCTTTCTTGTATGAGGCCCAAGAAGAGGCCAACTCAATGAGGGAGTTGTTTGGTACGAAGCCCAAGAGGAGGACAACTCAACGAGGGAGTTCTTTTGTACAAAGCCTAAGAGGAGGATATGGGGAACCTAGTTGTTTTACTATTTGTAATGACATAAATAAGCACGAACAAGTATATGAACAAGTATATATATGACAAAGTGCATGTGTGCATTCACAAGAGTTTATGAAGGAAATATATGAACAAGTGTATAAAACAAGTAAATAAAGCTAGTGTAGTTGGATATATACAAGGGATTGGGACTTACACCTTAAGGGAGGCCCACTGGAATAAGAGCAGTTTCACCGAGAATAATGCTACTCTTAATACCAGTGGAATTGGTGAAAGAACTGTATAAACAAGGGGATAAAACTAGAAAATGAAGCTAGTTATACTTGAATATTTACAAAGAGGGTTGAATATGTACAAAGAATTGAATATTTACAAAGGGGGTTGGGACGCATGGCGCCGTCAACCTCATCTTCTTCCTCAAGACAAACTTCCATGGCCAATTCAAATTTCTTTGATTCATGATCAATTTAAGAAATGTAAAATGCCATTTTGCTTAGAATTTCACCATGATTTCAACCATATAATTTATTTAAGTTAACACTCAAACAGTGACATGAATTTCCAGAAAGTACCAATTAAAACCTAACTGAAAATTTCAACTAATCTATGGGCACGATTGATTTTAAGTGAAATTGAGGATTCAGATAGCTTGAGCAATATGATATCTAAATTTCTAACTACTAAAATTATGTTAAAGATGCTTGTATGAGAGAATTTAGAATTCGAAAACTTACCTCTTACAGCAAAATCCCAGAACTCGTATGAGTGCTTCTAGGTGCAAGGTGATGATCCAAATAGCTTCCTTGGATTTCACTTAGTGTGTTCCAATCCTTAGCTTGCTTTGAAACTCACTGATTCCTCCTACCTGACTCAAGTTTCAGCTTGTTGGTTTTTCAATGGAGGATGATGATGGAGGTGTTACAGAAGTTGTTCAAGGGTATGAATCACTTCTATATGATATATGTAAGGTGTTTGAATGATTGGAAAGGAAAACACACGAGTGGATTTGAAGTTTGGCTGTTAAGGCTCAAACCTTGCACAAATGGAGTTTAATTGGTAAAACTGACTTTTGAATGATTTTGTGATGGATGGAAGTGATGAAAAACTTCTAAATGATGTTTCTAAGAGGTTTGAATGACACCTTTGGTCAGAACTTGCAAGAATTGGAAGTTGGAATTCTAACCTCTTTGAAACTTAGAAAACTTGCATTTTAAGAAAGAAGTGAGAAAACAAGTTTATGGTTGTTTTGGTGTGATTTTGAATGAAGTAATGACCTCTATTTAATGGCCAAGAAGTTTGGAGATCAAGGCAAGCAAGTATTGAGATATTTGCAACTTGGCCTTAAGAGATAAGAAATGAATCTTACCATTTAAGTCACATGGTTAAAAATGAAAACCATGGTTAATTCACTCAAGTGATCTTAACCTTCTCCAATTATGATCTTGAGATATTTTGGGATGAAACTTATCCCTTGGTGATGACAAGACAAGATCTTGACAAAGTTACTTGAAAAATTTGACAAAAATGACCTATAATGCAAGTTTTGGACCTATAATGTCAAATTCCAAAATCCTAGCTCCACACAATATTTTTCATGTTCTTGGACATTTTGGAAAGCTTGAAACAGTATAAACAACTTTCATGTTGAAAGTTTTTCTTGAATCAAATTGGATCTTGGTGAAAATGGCCATGAAAATGGTGAAAAAAGTTGTAAAAAACACTTGAAAATTTTTCTAAGTGTTTAGAAAAATCAAGTTTTGACTTTTTGTTAACTTTTTTCCACACTTTTGATTTCTGATGACCATGTTGAATAATTTGAATTTCCTTGATGATTGGGAAATTTGAATTTCAAAGTTGATTAAAAAAGTCAAATTTGGACTTATTTGAACAGTTGACTTTTTGTCAAATGATTCAAATTTTCACTATCAATTAATTATGGCATTGGAGATGTTTTGGATCAAGAAATTAGGTCAATATATTGAATTAATGATCTTGAGGTCATGCTCTAAGACATTAGGCCATACATTGAGCTAAAAGTCAATGCTGCACCATCGTCGATCAAAACCCTAATTTGGTCGATCCAAAGTAGATCTTGAGGAAATGATTGGATTTTGAAGATCAATTGTTGATGATTGATGAAGATATATAAATTGATATGAATGGAGATTCAAACCCTAATTGATCATATCTTACACTGATGAATGATTTTGATTCCAAACCCTGGTTTGGCTCAAGAAGCAAACACACAAGCTATCTTGTCTTGTGATTTGTCAATGATGTAATGATGCATATGTGGATTATATGAGATGGTATGTTAGGTGAAAAATTAGGGTATGACACCTTCTCATCTACCACACTAAGTTACATCTCGAGGAAGAATAGGTTCTTGGTTTGAACTCTGATCTCCTTGCAGTATTATTATCTTGATCTCTCTAGGCTATGAGTTCTAGATGGAGAGTGTGTTTATTTCGGTGTTCCCCAGGAAGTCCGTTCACATCCTTCAGCAGTATTATTGCAATCTTCTAACAGCAAGTGGCTGTCTCTTTATTTCAACAGCCGATTTTCCCTAGCAAGTCTGTTATTTCCAATTTGATTCCCTTCCGGTAATCCAACGAGGAATCCCGAGCTTTGGATTGACCATATCTCTCCAGCAGGTTGAGGATTCATTATTTTATGCTCCGATGGGTGATTTACAAGCTCATCGTTGGAAGTTCCTTTTGGTGTTTTACAAGCTCATTGTTGAACATTTCTGTTCAGTATTCCAATGGGTAAATTACAAGCTCATTATCAAATAGCCGTTTATCTCCGATGGGTGATTTACAAGATCATCGTTGGAAGTTCCTTTGGGTGATTTACAAGCTCATTGTTGAACATTTTTTGTACGATATTCCAATGGGTGAATAAAAACTCATTATCCAATAGTCGTTTATCTCAGATGGATAATTTACAAGCTCATTGTTGGATGTTCCTTTGGGTGATTTACAAGCTCACTATTGAAAGGTTTTGCGGTTTTCCAATGGGTGAATTACAAGCTCATTATCGAATAGTCATTTATCTCTGATGGGTGATTTACAAGCTCATTGTTGGAAGTCCCTTTAGGTTATTTACAAGCTCACTAATGAAAATTTTTGCGGTTTCCAAATAAGTGAATTACAAGATCATTATTGAATAGTCGTTTATTTCTGATGGGCGATTTACAAGCTCATTGATGAATGTTTCTCTTCGATGTCTCTTTGGGTGATTTACAAGCTCATTGATGAATGTTTCTCTTCGATGTCTCTTTGGGTGATTTACAAGCTCATTGCTGACTGATTCCTATAGCTTTTTGCAACAAGTTTTGCTTTACCGATAAATGGTAGCCTTGTCATTATGGGAGGTAGTTTGTCGAAGATTTGCTTTACCGATGAATGGTATCCCCTTCATTATGGGAGGTAGTTTGTTGAAGATTTGCTTTATTGATGAATGATAGCCTCATTATTATGGGAGGTAGTTCGTCGAAGATTTGCTTTACTGGTGAATGGTAGCCTCGTCATTATAGGAGGTAGTTTGTCGAAGATTTACTTTACCGATGAATGGTAACCTCGTCATTATGGGAGGTAGTTTGTCGAAGATTTTATTTACTGATGAATGATAGCCTCGTCATTATGGGAGGTAGTTTATCGAATATTTTCTTTATCGATGAATGGTAGCCTCTTCATTATGGGAGGTAGTTTGTCGAAGATTTGCTTTACCGATGAATGGTAGCCTCGTCATTATGGGAGGTAGTTTATCGTTGATCTGTTGAATACTCCAATGGGCTAAATTTTAGCTCGTTGTTGAATGATCGTTTTGTTCCCCTTTCCAGATGAAATATCTTGGTTAAAGAAGAAGTTGATTTCCCGTTCCCCTGTGGAGTTTCTTTTCCTCCCATGAGATCAAATTTTTCCCCAGTAATTCATTTCCTTATTTAATTTATCTCTCTTAGCATGTCTTTATAATTCTTTTTTCTTCCGCAGTGTTGTCTTGTCTCGCTTGTGGAGTTTAGTCTCTTACATTCACAATCATAAGAATTGCATGGCATCTTAGGGCCAAAAATAGGGCTTGTGTTATATTTAAGTATCTTATATCGCGTCAAAGCGAAGGTTCCCTTCTTATCTCTGGATAGAAGACACTTAAATAAGGGTAGCTGTTGTACCCCAACTTTCCCCCCTAAGATTCTCCAATATCTCATACAATTGCATTGCACAAAGATCACAAAGTGGGCCTCTCTCTCATATCTTTGGGTTTGCCTTGGGAGATCACCAAGCACCTTTAAATTTGTGTAAATATTGATACTTGGATAATCATGATGTGTATATCATTTTCTCTCTAAATATTGTGATGTAGGTGAATGGTGCACAAGTTTCTTATTCAAGAGATTCATAGGTTCATGTGTTTATTTCCATGCCTTCTCTCCCCAACTCTCAAGATTTTGAAATTATTGTTTCTCATTGAAGACTTCTCTTATCATCTATTATGGTCTATAATTTTAAGTGTGGGCTCCATGTGTGAAGAAGATCATCAAATTTGAAGAATTCTCCATGCCATGGCCAACTATATTGAAATTAGGGTTTTGGACTTATGAGGACCATATTTTGATGTTTGTGTGAAGTTTGTAGATAATTTCAAAGTCATTTGACTCTTAGAAATACTTATAATATGAATATTCTGTGATCCAAGGATTTTAATTGATAAGAAGATTGTTTTTAAGGTCTATGATTGGAAACTCTCTAGATTGATACTTCATCTATCTTGTATGACTTCAAAGGGTCATAACTTGGTCATCCCTTGTCTCCATGAGCTCATTATTTTTTTACAATGAATTTAAGGATGTCTAATATAACTTATTTCAATTAGGAAGAGAAAATGCTTGGAAATTTGCCTAAGAAGTCAAACAATTACAAGTCCTTGATGAATTTCTCAATTTTTATCAATCAACTTCAAGAGATCATTTCTTGATCATCATTTATCATCTTGAGGTCATTATTTTTGAAAACAAATCTTGAATATGTGAACTTTACCTCCATTTAAGTTTAAAGGATTGAAAGTGTTTGGAAGTTGCTTGAAGAAGTCAAAAGATTATATGTCATTTCATGATTTTTCATCAACTTCACAAGGCCATAACTCTCTCAATTTTTTGAGTTTTTGGTTGGTTATAATGTTCCTTGAGAGATCCACTTCATATCATATTTGAAATCCAAAAGCAAATTTTGAGTGGAAGACCATGTTTGAAATGAAAAGATTATAAGTCATTTTTGTTTAGATGATTTTGCATGATTTCAAAGGAGCACAACTTCTAGCTCAAGATGCCAAATGATACCTTTCCAAGAAAATTGCAAACTATGCAACCTCATATTTCCAAAGAGTCCAAGATGACATCATAAAGGTCTCTGAGTATGAGAACCATGGTTGCAAAGATGGCATCATGAAAATGAAGTTTTGCTCGAAGTCAGATTTTGTTTTCCATAATGTGACTTCTAATGACCAAATTGATGCGTGTTTTTGACTTAAACATGATTAACAAAGTTGAAAAGCTTGATCAGAGGGTTGGAACACACGATTTGGATGAGTTTTGATCATGTGCAAGTCACTCATTTTACACTATACTGATTAACTTGGTTTGCACAATTTCACCATAATTCCTTCTCATTTTCATCACCATTCACTCTCCTATAAATAGAGGATCCTTCCTCACTCATTTCCTCAAGATTTGAGAGCCAGAAAATCGCTGCCAAACTCACTCCAAACCTCACATTTATGCAACTTCGTTTTCACTCTTAAAGTCATTCCATTTTGAAATTAACCATTCATTCTTCTTCCTTGAACTTCACTGAAACTAACAAAACAAGAATTGTGCCTTGCAACTCCCTGAATCCTCCTATCCAAGTCAAGTTTCAGGGATCTGAAAGGGAACTTCGTTTAGGTAGGATTCGTGACCAAATCGTTTCAAATCAAGCACTATTGCATTCTCCTCATCTCTCTGATCCTTGTGATCTTCACCGTTTTCATTTTCATTGAGAATTGACCCTGAAATTCTGAAAACAAGTGCTCGTTATTTTCCTTCTTTTTCTCAAATTGATCATGGTATAGGTGAAATAAATTTTTCATGATGGTACCATTAGAATTGTCTTGAAGAGACGAAGCGAATGATACCGGTCTGAGAAATTTATTTCACATTTTATGAAACACGAATTGAGGATGGCTGGAGGTTGAAGACGACCTACGTGTCTGTCTTCAACCAATGATAGCGTGACATGTAATTTTTTCAAACTGGATCTGGTGTGTTGGTTGTATCGTGCGTGCGTTATAGGAACCATTGGATCTAATTACTTTTGTGAGTGAGCATTGATCCAAAGCGTGACATTATTTCTTGTTTTATTTTTTTTTTAATTTGTAATCCGGTGTGAAAACCAGGAAGGTCTATATCAAGCACAACGCGTCTGATCCATTGGATTGACTTACTCACACGTTTTGACTGTGATCTAATGGTCCATATTTCTTTTACTTTTATTTTATTTTCTGATTTTATATTTTAAATATTTTAAACTTCAAAAAATCATAGGAAATTCATTTTTGACTCAAAAATTATGAAAAAATTCAAAAAAATTTCAAATATTATCTTTCTGATTTTTATTTTTTCATAATTTTATTTTCAAATTTGATAATTTTTAATGATTTTTCTCTTTTATTTGGAGTTTTTAATTTCAAATTACATTTATATGTTATTTTTAATTGCATTATTTGTTTTTTTTACTTTGCTAATTTTGAATTTATTTGGAGTCATAAAATTCCTCAACATCAATGGAACTTGGGTGTTGGTAGGCCTCTTGGCCAAATCCACCAAGGTAGTTGGTTGATTTTGAGGAAGTTTGACCGAATAAATTCATATGATGCATTGTTGACTTTGAAGTTTGTTCCTTCTTCTTCATCTTTTTTTTTGTCCTGAATAAGAAAAATGACCAATTGGTGGCATGAGATGTAATGTTCAAACAAAAGCCCCAAAAGATGACTTGAGCTTTGATTTTAGTTCAACACCAGTGACGCTTGTCGTGTGGTCGCTATGATTTTTTAATCAAGCTTCTGGCAAGTTTTCACTAACCTTTCCAAATGAAATTCTCAATCATCAGTGGTATACTTGACAAAAAGAAATTGAAACTTGTCGTGTGGTTGTGTTGATTCTATCAAGCTTTTGGCAAGTCTTCATGCGCAAGCTTCAAGATGGTCACCTTGCTAACGACTAATTACTAATAATTAACTTGACTTTACGCTTTTATTTTATGCCTTTATTTTTTCGCTTTTATTTTTCCGCTCTTTACTTTATGCACTTTACTTTTAGCATTTACATTTCACTTGAGCACTTTGTTTTCTTGTCATTTTGAATTTCCTCACTTGAGCTTTATTTTCATTTTTCCAAAATACATAATAATTCAACTTAAACATAAAAAAAACTTTTGATTGGACTTGGTTAATATCCCTTTGCTCGGAGTTTGACCTTTGGACTTAGGATTAGGACCTCTACCTCAGCTCGGAGATTTATGTGCCCATGGTGTTATTCTGTCTTGCTTGGTTATTATGTTTGTGTGCAGGTTATTTTCTTTATACTCTATTAAGAGTGAATTTTCTCCAGATACAGCTGTTACTCTGCCCATTTTTCTTGAGACACGAATTCATCTAAGACATTGATTTATTCGAAGCTTGGTTTTATGTCTGATTATTTGTGGCTTGTGTGGTAATCGAAAATGGGACATTGTATTGGCTTTTTGATATCAAGTACAAGCTTTCTCACCCGGTTAGATTTTTCTTTACCCTTACCTTTTACTTTATTCACTTAGGTTAGCCTCTTCATCTCCTCCCATATTCTTTAATTTTTAAAATCTTCCCTCTCTTTTTCAAAGGATTCTTGTTTTCAAACTCGAACCACTTTCATAAAAAACTTGGAATTAGGTCTATGTATTTTTTGAAACTCATTTTCTTAATAAAATTTCAATTTATTTAATAATACATTGACCACTATTTGTTTAGACTAAAAAACACCTAACCTCATTCAAACTTTTTGAGTCTTTCATGGCTTTCCTCTTAAAAAAAACCATTTTCTTAAAATTAACCAACACATCAGTTTAGCCTTTTTTACCCAAACTACATTGGCTTTTGATTTCAACATTGCACATTGTTGGTATGTAGGACTGAAACTCATTAGAAGATCCATCAAATCAAAAATTGTAAAAAATATTTCTTTTGTCACCCCCACCAGCCATTATGTACATATACTCATTTTTAGCACACATATACAAATTTTCAAAAAGGTTCCTACGGAGTACCGTAGATGCTTTGGGTTCCTAAACCTTTCCTTTGCATAACTAACCCCCAGTCCCAGATCTCTGATCTTTTTGTTAGGATATTATTCACTGTTTTTCCTAGTCCTTTGGATAAAATAAAAGCGTGGTGGCGACTCTGTTGTTTCTTTGAGTTAAGTCAATTCAATGGCTTACACTTGTGGTTTTTGCCACCGCACATCCCTTAAGGATTGCAAAATAAATTATTTATATTGTTTCTGAAGAACTTATAAACATCCATGAAGGATTGTAAAACAAATTATTTATATAGTTCTAGAAAAATTTATTAAACATCCCTAAAGGATTGCAAAACAAATTATTTATATTATTCCTAAAGAACTTATTAAACATCCTGAATGATTGCAAAACAAATTGTTTATATAGTTCATAAATAAAACTTATTAAACATCTATGAAAGATTTCAAAATAAATTATTTAGATAGTTTTTTAAGAATTTATCAAATATCCCTGGATCATAGAAAAACAAATTAATTATATATCAGTATAATTTAAGTGATATGATTTTGTATGGTATTATGAACTGTAAATGATAACAAGCATGGAAGAAAGAAAGGCTAATTCCTCATACATTGATATACGGTACACAAAGCTATTTATATAATATGCAGATTACATGGTAAGCTACAGTGCATGGCAAGTAGAGAATCTAAACCATAGTAACTGAATAAACTAACTAACTATTATTCAGTTATTACAGTTAAGATCCCCCTCAAGTTGACACTTGATATATGTTGATCAAGTTCAAATTGGACATGAGAAAGTTAAAGGGCTGAGGTAGTAAAGACTTGGTGAAAACATCAGCAAGTTGGCTCTTAGAGGAAATAGGAAGCAGCCTCATAACACCAGCCATGAACTTTTCTCACACGATATGGCAGTCTATCTCCAAGTGCTTTATTCTTTCGTGGAAAACTGGGTTGGAGGCGATGTAAAGAGCACTTTGGTTGTCACAGTACATGACTGGAGGTTTTACACATGTGACGTGAGGATCACGAAGAAGATACAAGATCCACTATAGTTAACATGTGGCCGCAACTAGGGCACAGTACTCAGCTTCACATGATGAACGAGACACGGTTTGCTGCTTCTTGGTGCGCCATGACATAAGGGAGTTGACAACAAAAAAACATGAGCCAGAAATGGATCGTCGAGTATCTTTGCAGCCTGCCCAATCTGCACCTGAGAAGCCAAGTAATTGTAGCTTGGAGTGGCGTGGAAAGAACAAGCCTTTCCCATACACGACTTGAGATAGCAAAGAATATGACATGCTGCATTATAATGAGTGACAAATGGCTTCGATAGAAACTGACTAAGTTGTTGAGTGACAAAGGTGATGTCTGGCTATGTCGTGTTCAAGTAAATGAGACGTCCAATTAATCTTCTATAAGATGGAATATTAGGATATGGTTCAGCATCATCCTGATAAAGCTTAATGGAAGGATCAGATGGAGTGGATGCAGGTTTCGAACCAAGGAGTCCAGAGTCAGCAAGAACATCTAAACAATACTTTCATTGACACAAAGATATGCCTTTGGACGAATGTGCAACTTATAAGCCAAGAAAATATTTCAGAATGCCTAGATCTTTGATTTTGAAAGCAGCATGTAGTGTATCTTTGATAAAGGTGAACTCTATGAGAGAATCGCCAGCAAGTAACACATCATCAACATAAACCAAAAGTATGGTTATGTTAGTATCAATTAATTTGACAAACAAGGAGTGATCAGAGTCAGCTTGGTTGTAACCATGATGCATAAGCAACGTAATCAACTTTTCATACCATTGGCGGCTGGCTTGTTTGAGGCCATAGAGGGATTTAGATAACTTGGAAGCCTGATTTGGCTTGGAGGTAGTGACACCTAGAGGGATAATCGTGTAGACATCTTCATGTAATTCTCCATGGAGAAAAGCATTGTTGACATCGAGTTGGTGTAAGTTTCACGAATGGATGAAGGCAAGAGCTAGCACAAGTTGAACAGTTGTGAGCTTTGCAACAGGTGAGAAAGTACCTATGTAATCTAAACCCTTGATTTGGTTGTATCCCTTAGAAACCAATCGTGCTTTGAAGCGTTCAATGTTGCCATCTGCATGATACTTGATTTTGTAAACCCATCTGCATCCTATGGGCTTGACATTGGGAGGAAGATCAACAGTTGACCAAGTACCAGTATTAGCCAAAGCATTTAGCTCAGTTTGCATAGCTTGCCGCCAACATTCGAATTTGTTAGCCTCAATATATGTTTTGGGTTCAGTATGGGGTGGTAATTGAAATGGTGTAATGGCAGTGAGAGGGAGAAATATTAGAATAAGATAAAACATTAGAAATAGGATAAAGAGTACTTGAGGATGATTGGTGAAAAGCATCATGAAATGTGGCACAAATGAGAAGGTGGGTGGCGTGTTGTAGAAGAAACTCTGAGCAGAGGATTGATGTGATTAGCTGAGGTAGTGGTATTGGGAGAAGGTGAAGGATTCTCAGAGTCTTGAGGAATAGAGAGATGGGTGGGAGTTGAGGTTGTGGAGGAATCATCAATAGGGAGAGACACAGGATCAGTGTTTTGAGAAGAGGAGGGCATGGAATTGTGGTTATGATTGGGAATAGAGGTATCAGTGAAATATTCCCAATTTTGAGAAGTATCAGGGGAGGTAGGTTGGTAAGGTAAAATGTGTTCATGAAATAAAACATTTCGAGAAATGAATATTTCGTCGTAGTGAGGTCAAGAAGGACATATCCTTTGAAACCAAGTTGGTTACCAAGAAAGAGTGATTTTCGTGCTCTACATGCAAGCTTGGTTTTGTGGCTGCTCAAGGTGGATGCATAGCACAAAGATCCAAAAACTTTGACTTGGGTTATATCAGGGAGAGTGTTATGAAGCAATTGAGAAGGGGACTTAGGATTTAACAAAGGAGTGTTGGTTTTATTGATGATGTATGTGGCATACGACACAACATAAGACCAGAAATTTTTAGGCAGTTTAGATTGAAACAAGAGAGGTCTACAAACATTAAGGAGATGTTGATGCTTGCGTTCAACTCTCCCATTTTGTCGTGGAGACTCAACATAGGATCTGTGGTGGATGATGCCATTATTCAAATAGAAGTTAGGCATTAGAAACTTAGGACTATTATATGTTCTAATGTATTTAGGGTATACATTAAATTGATTTTCAACTAAAGTGACAAAGTGCTGAACTTGTTGAGAGACTTCAACTTTGGTTTTTAACAGAATGATCCATGTGAATCGGGTAAAATCAGCAAGAACAGTTAAAAAATATATATGATCATGAATAGATGTGATAGCTAAAGGGCCCCATATGTCAAAATGGATCAATTCAAAGGGAGTGGTAACTTTAGAAAAACTGTGTTTATAAGGTAATTTTCTTTGTCTGGAAAAGTGGCAAATATCACAATCAACTTTATTATCATGAGTAATATTTGAATACAATTGAGACATTTTAGATAAATGATCATGTGACAGGTGACCAAATCGAAAATGCCAAAGAGATTTAAGAGGTATAGTGGAAAATTTGTTAATGCTGGTACGAGGATGATTGAGTGGGAAAGAGGATGGTGGATGAGGACTTTGCAAGAGTTTGTATAAGCCATTCATTTCATTAGCCAAACCAATCATCTTCTGAGATTTTAGGTCATGCACGATGCATTTATGGTCAGAAAAATGAAGTATGCATTTGAGTGTTTGACATATTTTGGAAACAGAAATCAAGTTAAGAGAAAACTCAGGAATGTATAGAACATTGGTAAGGTAAAGCAGAGGTGAAAAAATAACAGTACCAACATGTTTATCTATCACAAAGGCACCATTAGGCAAACTAACAGTGATAGGTTAGATGGATTGATAACTATGAAAGAGTTTTAAAGAAGAGCATACATGGTCATTAGCTCTTGAGTCTAGAAGCCAGTAGTTTGAATAAGCATGGCTAGAGCAAATCAAATTTGAAATTGAAGTGATACCTGAAACACTATGTGATTTAGTGTGAGTTAAAATTTTGTTAGAAGAAGGAGCATGATTGGAAGGGGTATCATGAGGCATTAGATTCGAATTTTGGAGCAAGCTAATTAATTGAGAGATCTGCTCTTGAGTAATATTGGCTTGGACATTCGATGAGCTTCCATGTTCACTGTTTGATTGAGAAGAATCTTCTACCCCAATTGCATTAACAACATTAGCAGAAGTATTTTTCTTGCCAAAGTGAGGTGGAAAGCCATGTTTTTTGTAGCAGACTTCCACTATGTGACCTGTGCGATTACAATGAGTACAAACACGAAGATCCTTCTTGTATGTAGATGCGGAATTAGTCTTGTTACGATCAGGAATCTTTCTGGACTCATATGCATTAACCAATGCGTTGGATTCATCAAGAGGTGTATTATGATCAAGTTTAGTAAGTAAAGCTATATGGTTGCTTTCCTGTTGGATAACCATAGAATAGATGCGATTAATGGAAGGTAAAGGTTCCATAAGAAGGACTTGAGATTTGATAACTGAAAAACTATCATTCAAACCTGTGAGGACGATGAGAATTGAGTTCTTCCCAGAGCCCACACATGGAGGTGTAATAATCAAGAACTGACTTATCACCTTGTTTAATGTTGTTGAGCTCACAGCGAATGTTAGCAACACGAATTCTGTCAGCCTTGGCAAATCGTTCCTTAAGGTCAAGCCATACATCAAGGGCATTCTCCAAGAAGACGATGGTTTGCACAATTAGTTCAAAAACGGAGTTGAGAATCCAAGAATGGATGAGGTAATTGCAGCGTTCCCATGCAACACGGTTGAGGTAAGTGGAATCTAGAACTTCAATGAAGCCATTGATGAAAGAAAGCTTGTTTTTAGCGCTGAGTGCTCGTTGCATGGAACAGGACCAAGAAAGGTAGTTAGAGCCCGTGAGGAGATGAGTGATTTTGACAGAACTCGGGCCTTCGCTAGGGTGGATGTAGTATACAAAATCTACATCATTGTTGGACAGTAATTGGGTGGGGGAAGGCGCCATGAAAGATGGATCGAAGAAAGGTTGAAAAAGAAAGAAAAAGAGAATGAAGATGATGAAGGAAGAAGAAGGTAATGAGGAACTATGTGCAGAGCGTTGATACCATATTATAAACTGTAAATGATAACAAGCATGGAAGAAAGAAAGACTAATTCCTCATACATTAATATGTGGTACACAAAGCTATTTATACAATATGCATATTACATGGTAAGCTGCAGTGCATGGCAAGTAGAGAATCTAAACCTTAATAACTGAATAAACTAGCTAACTGCTATTCAGTTATTGCAGTTGAGATATGGAAAATAAATTATTGCTCATTATATAATAATATATTCATATGCAGATTTATGATAGTATTTTTATTTTTATTTTTAAGACATGTAATGTAACATGCAAATTGTATATTTAAAAAGAATTTTTTTCGTACAAACTTATAATCATGAAAGAATGAAAAAAGAAACTATCATTATTTATTGGTATGAAATTGTTAAATATATAAATTATATTTTTGGTTCAATACTCAGCTTTGAATATTCTCTTTAGTTTTCACTAGAATCAGTTTTTTTTTAAAAGGTTGAAACAACAATAATTTTAAATTGGCATGTGATACCATTTATTTATTTTTTGATCAAGACTCACACATGATCACAAATATTTTGAATAAAAACTAACTATGCAAATTTAATAGACGTTGTGACACTTATGGTGTTTTACAATATTATAAAATTATTAATTTTTTTATTTTGCCTAATTAATTAATATTGGAAGAATCAAATATGTAATAAAAATATATATCACATCCATAATGATTTTTTTTTCCCGCTGTTGAAACATTGACTAGCCTATTTTTCACAATATACAAAAGTTTTAATTCATTAAAATTTACATTCTTTATTAATGGAAATATATTGTTTTCTGTCCAATATTTATGTGCAGACTCACTTATTGACACTTTTATGTATTTCAATTGTTTACGAAATTTAATTTTATACATTGTGGTATTGAAGGATGGTAAAATGGACCATTCTATTTTATGCCCGTCAAAAAAGAGTGGGATAGATAAATCTGTCAAATGAAAATATGCATATAAATCTAACTCGTCCCGCCCAGGTGGCAGGTTGGTGGGCGGCGGGTTTGTCCGCCGTATTTATTTATTTATTTATTTATATTTTTTAATAAATTAATAAATTTTATTTTACATTTCAATTAGATTTTCATTTTAATTTTAGAGCAATTTTTATAAACCATCTTTGAACAAATTTTACTTTAAAAACTATTGCATATATTAAAAAATGAATATATAAAATAAAACAAACCAAAATTTAAATTATTAAAACTAACTAAAAAAAGGTGGGATTAAGGTGGGACAAGATAAACTAATAGGTACGGCGGGGTTTGGCGAACGACAGATTTTGGAGGGACGAATTTTGACGGGTGGTGAATTTTAGCGGGGCAGGATCTTGTGGGCGGTGGACCCAAATACCAATCCAATCAGTCATTTTATAACAGGTGTGCGGGTCGAATCCGACTTGCCACGACCCTTTTACGATCCCTTATACTTTATTTTGTTTTATTAAAATAAAATTAATTTCATATCCATCTATTCCTTATATAAACCATTAAAAATATTTTGTTTGATTCTATTTTAATTCTTTAATATTAGAATTGAAAAATTTATTATATGAATATTTGATGTCGTTTAATCTAAAAATTTCCTACTTATTCACGTATTCTCAAATATTTGAATATAAAATTATATTTTGAATGATAATGAATTCTTTATTAAATTGTTGGTATTTATACCTCAATGTTTTATTTAATTTAATTTTAAATTCAATATTTGCATCTGATTTTTGATTTTTTATTCTCAATATAATAATAAAGTGTATTTGCTTCTTATCCATTTATATTATTTATTGTTTAAATAACTTGTATGTTTAAAGTTCACTCATTACTCTTTATTATTTTTAGAAAAATGAATGTCAACACTTGCGTCAAAAATGAAGATATTTGTCTCGTTAACAGTGCAACGACTCACATAATTTTCAAAGATAAAAAATATTTCTCTTAGTAAAGCGAAATACGGATGTCAGGACTATATTTGACACCTCAAAAATAATTGAAGGATCCGAAAGAGTCAGTGTATTATTAAGTGGATGAACAATATTACACATTGAGAATGCACTATATTCTTCTAAGTCTAATAGAAATTTATTAAGTTTCAAAGATATTCGGCTAAATGGCTACCATATTGAATTAAAAGATGATGGAGGTATTGAATATCTTTGTATTACACAACAGAATTTCGACAGAAAATGTTTAATGGAAAATCTACTGGATTTTTTCTCGGAAATGTACTACACTCATATTAGTAAAATTGGAGCACATATCATTGTAAACATGTTTACAAATGATAATAAATTTATAATTTGGCAGGACCGGTTGAACTATCCCGGTTATATAATGATGCAAAAAATAATTGAAAAATTCATGCAGTCATCAATTAATGAGTCGGGAAATTATTCAATCAAATAAGTCCTCATGAAACTCTTGCTCACAAGGGAAGTTGATAATTCGATCATCACCGGAAAAAATTGGAAATGTGTCTATCAACTTTTTTAGAGCATATACATGATGATATATATGGTGGACCAATACACCCATCATATGGACAATTTACATATTTCATGGTTTTAGTTTATGCATCAACTAGATGGTCACATGTTTGTTTATTGTAAACTCTCAACCAAGCGTTTGCAAGATTGTTAGCTCAACTAATACAAATAAGAGCTCAATTCTCTGATTATCCTGTCAAGAAAATACGTCATGCTAATGCTGTAGAATTTTCATCTCAAGAATTTAATGAATATTGTATGTCTATTAGAATTGACATTGAACATACAGTAGCAAATGTTCATACACAAAATGGAGTTGAAAACTCATTTATCAAACATATAAAATTAATTGCAAGACTTCTTATTATGAGATGCAAACTCCCAGTTTCTACTTGGGGACATGCAATTTTGCATGCTGCAACATTGATTCGTATCAGACCAATAATTTATCACACTCTTCCCCTTTAGAATTAGTTTTTAATAAAGAACCTAATATTTTCCATCTAATAATTTATATATGTGCAGTGTATGTGCCAATTTCTCTACCACAACGCACTAAGACATGTCCTTAAAGGAGGATGAGAATATATGTTGGATATGAATCTTCATCTATTAAAAAAACCTTGAAACAACAACGACATATTTATTCACTACTCGTTTTCCAGTATTAGGGGGAGAGAATAAGAAGCTAAAAAAAGATTAGTTGGAATGAATAATAATTATCTTATCTTGATCCTCGAATGAAACAATGTGAACTAGAAGTTAAAAAGATACACTTGCAAAGCATAGCAAATCAACAACCAATTGCATTGACTAATCTAAAAGGTATGACTAAATCATATATACCAGCTACAAATGCTCGAATAAAAATGGATATCCCTGTTGGACAATCCAATGAGTCTCAACCACACCTAAAGCGTGACAAACCAATCGGTTCCAAAGATAAAAATCCTCGAACAAGAAAGGAAGTTAAGATGACCCAAGTTAGGATATAGAAAATCTAAAAGAATCTTCAGCCATAATAAACATTTCATCTTAAGAAGAAATTTATCAGGTACCTGAAACTCATGAAAATAAAGAGATCTCGACAAATTATGTCTAAAATGGAATACAATAGAACCGACACGAAGTCAACGCTGATGATATTTTTCCATACAATATAGCGCTAAATGTGACAAATGATAAAGAGGATCATGAATCAATGTCTATTAAAAATTATAGACAAAGTGAGGATTGACCAAAATGGAAATATACAATTGAAGCAGAATAAATTCACTCTACAAAAGATAAGTTTTTTCGAACACCTCAAGGTGTGAAACTAGTTAGTTACAAATGGGTTTTCGTGCGAAAGCGAAATGAAAATAATGAAATTGTGAGATACAAATCTCGGCTTGTCGCTCAAGGATTTTCACTTGTAATGGATGCAAGAATTTTTCAATATTTAATAAGCATTGTAGCGAACGAGGGGCTTAATTTGAACATGGTGGATGTTGTAACATCTTATCCATATTGTTAACTTGATAGTGAAATTTACATGAAACTCCCTAAAGGGTTTAATGTACCAAATGCGCATAATTTCGAATCTCGAGAATAATACTCCATAAAATTGAACAACCTAAAACAATCTGGACACATGTGGTATAACCGTCTTAGTGAATATTTGCTTAGAGATGAGGGATAATACAAATAACTCTATTTGTTCTTGTATTTTTATAAAAAGACCAGGAAAAGAATTTGCAATAATAGATGTATATGTTGATGACATAAATATTATTGGAACTCCTGAAGAACTTCCAAAAGCTATGAACTGCTTAAAGAATGAGTTTGAGATGAAGGACTCAAGAAAGACGAAAATATGTCTACGTTTACAAATTGAGCATTTGCAAAAGGTGTAAAACTCTTATATATGGACAAATGTCACCTACTGTCTACTCCAATGGTTGTTAGATCATTAGATGTAGAGAAAGATCTTTTCAGGCCTCGAGAAAAGGATGAAGAATTACTTGGTCCCGAAGTACCATATCTTAGTGCGATTGGAGCACTGATGTACCTTGCTAACTGTACACGTCCTGATATATCATTTATGGTCAATCTATTAGCAATATACAATTCTTCACCTACGTTAAGACATCCGAATAGAGTCAAACATATATTTTGTTATATTAGAGGAACAATAGACAAGAGTCTGTTTTATACCAAAGTATCCAAACTCGAATTAACAGCTTATACAGATGCATGTTACTTGTTAGATCCCAACAATGGTAGATCACAAACATGTTATTTGTTTATATGTGGTTGTACATCTATTTCATGGAGGTCAGTGAAACAAACAATAACTGCAACTTCATCTAATCATGCATAACTTTTAGCACTACATGAGGCATTTCGAGAATGCGTTTGGTTGAGATCCTTAATCCAACACATACAAAATACTTGTGGTTTGTCTTTAGGAAAAATAAATACAACAACCATATATGATGATAATAGTGCATGCATCACTCAATTGAAAGACAAGTACATTAAAGGAGACCGAATAAAACATATCTCTTCAAAGTTCTTTTCACTCATGATCTTCAAAAGAACAATGGCATAAACATCCAACAATTCATTCATGTGACAATCTTGCAGATTTTTTCACAAAGTCACTCTCAAGTAGAATTTTTAATCAAGTAGTACAAAAGATGAGTCTTCATCCTCGAAGAAATAATTATTTAACTGAGGGGAAGAAATAAATTTATTTTAAAAATGATATTGTACTTTTTTTTTCACTGAAATTTTTTTCCACTGAGTTTTTTCTAGTAAGATTTTAACGAGACATATCCAAAACAAACATACCGGGGAATTGTTATGAATAATTGAATGACTTGTCTCCCAATAACTTCATTCCTTATTTAATCCATTTATATTTATTATATTGTCTATATGATGTCCTATAAATAGGACCAATATCATTGTATATAATTACACCGATAAAATAATACAAAATCATTCTATCTTCTTCTATTCTTTTTATTTTTTATTTCTCATTGTTTTATAACATATCTTACATAAATTAACTATTTAATTAATTCCAACATTTAGGATCACAATTCAACTAGATTCTCTCATATACAAAAGAGTAAAAGGTGCTTATCATCTTCATAGCGGAAAAATATTTTACATTTGATTGATCATGATTATGAAAATGTTGCTTGCTTTTTACAACAGTTGTGAAACATCAATACTTTCACTGATTCTTAAATTCATAGACCATCTCATTTTCCTTTACTTTTTGCATTTATAGGATAGCGTTGGTAAAAGAGGGTCATGATATTGCCTATTTTAGCAAGCGGATTCTGTAACATTGGCAGTTGATTATTTATTCTTCAACTTTGACTGCTAGCACTTTGGCAACAAAGAAAAACTCCAATAATCTTAAATAATCTTACTTAATCACCTTTAGTTAAATATAATACACTGAAGATTTAAAACTTGAAAAATTCTATGTATATAGAACTTAGAAAGGACAAAGAAAAGCATAGTAAGAATACTTTTTGAAATACTTATCAGCAGACAAAGAAAAAAGTTGATTCGTCCGTCTAAAGAATGAAAGATAAAAATAATCGGTTATGAAGCCATCAAAAGGAATTCCTTATAATTCCTTATTAAAACTAGAATCTGTCACAAATATAGATGGTTCGAATTCCATCTTGAAGATCTGCAACACTAGATCGTATGTGCAAGTGCAAGTGCAACTGCAATACTTATTTGACTTTTTTGTCTGGTTATTGGGATCTGAATTCAAAAACAAAAAGGAAGACAAGACAAAACTTTAAAAATTACTGGTTATAGTACTTGGATACTTATTATTTTGTAATTCTATGATGTTTACTTGTCTTTGTTTACTTTTGACTTTGAGGATACATGGAACGTGTTATGTTGAGAAAATGGATGTATGATGATTAATGAAGTGATGGAAAATAACTAAAGGCAGAGCTTATACACCACATATATAAAGGAATAAGGGTAGTTTAATGCAGAATGTTTAACTAAAGAGAGAGCTTAAACACCACAGATATAAAATCTTTTCTTTATTGTATGTATTTTTCGCGAATCAATAATAAATATTACATCTGACAATTGTAAAAGAATGTCTTTAAATCTAGACAAAATATATATTTTGGTCCCTTAACTATAAGTCATTGTTCAGTTTAGTTCCTTAACCTTTTTTCGTGTTAAATTGGTCCTTTAACTTTTAAAACGTAACAAACAAATCCCTTCCGTCAGTAAGGCTCAAACATCCGCTAATTTTACATATGTGGCAGCGAGCTGACACATATGTTATCTTCTTTTAAAAAACGTCGACACACAACATTTGTTTCTTTTTCTTCATACATTCACAACACAACCTCTCGCTCTCTCTCCAATGCTTTATCCACCATTTCACTCTCCGACAACTCTTCCTCGCCGGTACTTTCGTAACATATAAGCCTCCCCATAACGGTGACATCTACGCCAGAGCTTTGATAATGGAGGTCAATCTGTGGACATACGAAATACTTTAATATTCTCTAAATTAATATAGAAAATATTATAAAATATTTATAATATTTTAAATTTAGATTATAAAAAAACACTTAATTACCTTTTTTTTATATAATATTTATAATATTTTAAATTTAGATTATCCAAAAAAAACACTTCAATACCTTTTTTTTTAAGAAGAACTAGTATCATAAACGAAACATATATGATAATATAGATCTATTTTAATAATAGAGATTCTGTAAGAGATAACTCAAAAAACACAAAAAAAAATCATTTAAAGTTAAAATCCTTTGTAATATCAAATACAACATTAATGAAGAAGCGTATGAAAAACAAAGAAAATAGAAGAATCTAAACACACACAAAAATAGAAGAAACCGTATGAATAACATGGAAGAAATATGAAAAAGATGAAAGATAAACTGTATAAACTTGATTACCTTTTAGTATGAAAAAATTTATAAGAACGAATACGATGCGTATGAAAGAGAGATGTTATGATTTTGTTTTGATAGTGACAGTTATTTTGTGCTTAATATATATGTAAAACATATCACCACATTTGTTAACAAAAACCGTGACAAAATGTAAGTACTATTGATTAAGGGTAATAATCGTGGTAAAAGTATTTTAATTTTAATATATTTATAAGAGTATGAGGACAAACTCTTTTTGTAATGAAATAAAAAATTGTTGGTGCTGAGAATAAAAACAAGTAACCTTACTTATTCTATCACAATGGTTGTTATTATGAACAGTGAGAAAATGTCTTTTAAATAAAAAATAGAAAAATTTAGACATGTTAAAATGAGTTATTACTACGATTGTTTAAACAATTGTAGTAATGTGATCTTTCAAAAGTTATATTTTATAGTAGTGAAGGAAACATTCAATATGAACAACGAGAGCTGGAAGATTTTACATATAAGAGCTTCAAGTATAATCTACATGTCTTAGACCAGTAATATTTTTGTTAATGTTCTTGGTATGTTGTCAGTTAAGAACTTTTGAGATAACTTGAAAGACTATATTTAAGATATTGTATCTCAAAAAAGATTCTATTGAAAAAGCAAATTCAAAACTTGCATATCAAGAAAAATTGGATACTATTTTGATCATCTAAGTATCCTTAAAATTAATGTCCTTAAAATTAATGTCTCTAAATTAAAAACTATCAAAGTTACGATTGACGATGAAGATCGAGCTTTGACATTCATTTGATATATTCCATTGTTCCATGAGATTGATGAACGAAGGCATGACCACATAAATATCGTTTTCTCAAAGTTGAAATTCTTTATATCAGATAAAAAAACTTAACTAACTTGTCCTTTAAATATACAGACTTTAATCGGTGTAAATTCTCTCCAGTTAAAATCACTCCAATGTAATCCATACCCTTAAAAATGAAGTTATAAAATATAAAATAATTTGGATGGATTTATTTTAGTGGTTAAGATTTAAATTAGAGAAAAATAAGTGAAACATTTACTGGAGATATCTATTCCAGACTTTGATACTCTATTCTAACTTGTACTAACTATATACTTTCGGGGATACTTTGAAATAGTAAATTACTAAATTAAGACTAGTATGATGTGCGTCTGTATATTAATTAATTCATTTTTATTGAATTTTAAATATATTAAAAATCAATTTTGACAAAATATGATTACTAAATTTATATATATTTTTTGTGAATTATAATAGAAACAATAATATAAATTAATCACATAGACAAATATATATTTCATTTGAAAAGAAAAATACATATCTATAAAGTGGTATTTTTGTTTTTTTTATTCTCATGTTTAATTTTTACACTTATCTTTTATTTAGATATTTTACTTTAATTTATTAAATATAAGTATTTATTTTTATTATTAAACAAAGTTAAAAATTTATTTATAATTATTATCAAATAAAATTTTCAATTATTTATAAAATTTATGTCTATTTTGTTGAACTTTATAAGATTCGTGCATACTATATTATTTTTTAAAATCAATTTAAAGTGATTTATATTTGAAAATTATGTAAGAAATACTTTAAGATTAAAAATATATTTATTTCAAGTTTTATTTTTATTTTTAGAATTTCATTAAAATAAAAAATATTTTATTGTGTCTAAATTATGATATCTCCTTTATTTTAGAAATTTAAAAATTTGAGAGAAATATTCTTAATATAAGTGAATATGCCTAGTTGGAGTAATGATTGACTTGTTAGACCATTTTTCCTAAATAATATAAAAATATTTTATTGTATTTGAATTCTCTAATCTCTTTTGTGTAGTATTTTGTTATTTTTCATTATTTTATTATTTGATATTATATAAAAAAAATATTATAGTAAAATATATAGATATTTTAATAAATTATTGCATACTATATTATATTTTAAATAAATTTAAAGTGATTTATACTTAAAAATTATATAAGAACTACTTTAAAATATTGTAATTTAAAAAAATATACATAATTGAATTAATGATTGATTTGTTGGATCAATTTGTTTAAAATAATATTTTATTTCGTTTTTGCGAGGGTTCAAATCTGAGACCTCTCATTTTTAAAAATATAGGGTAAAAATAAGTTTTTGGATATGCCACATAAGATTATAGGATGATAGGGCCAATTTAGAGTTATATATGATAATGTGCTATAGTTATAATTGATGATGTATTGTAATAATATTTAATGCATTATATTTAATATATTTCTAGATTAGAACCTGCGGGTGCACATTGTTTTATTTTTTTATTAAAATTTTAACTATAGATAATATATTTGATTTTGATAAATATGATTAATTAAGTTATTTTTATAATATTATATTTTAAATTATAAATTCAGGATAATCAAATAAAGTAAACATAAATATGTTGAATTTTTGAAAAATAAATTTTTTCTAATGCATTAAATTTATGTTATGATATTGAGATGATTTATTTGGAATTTTTTAAGGGTATATCGATAAGGGTATAAAACAATTATTCAAAATTCAACAACTTAAAACATATGTTATTGAGATTATGTGAGAGAATATACACATGTTAAAATATTATATATGAGATGATATTATAAAATAATAATTTTTAAATTTTATAAATTATAGTTAATAATATAAATTTATGGTATGAAATCAAATAACGAAATGGACATTGTAGTTTTAAATTGTATAATTATAACGAAGAAAGGTAACAAATTTTTAATTTTTTTTTTAATTCGCAATATATTTTAAAACATGCAAAGAGATATGAGATGTATTATATATATTTGTGAAGAAATTTATATTATAACTGAAAATACATATACAAAGTTTTATAAATTAAAGTCTTTCGTGATTATATTAACGATATGTGATCATATTATGATGAAAAGTTTGATTTTATATTTATTTCTACATAAGTATTTATAATTAGATATGATTCATGTTTTTTATATATTTAATTTATTAATAATATTGATATTGTCAAAATTAAAATATTTACTATTGATATTATTAAATTTATAACAATTTTTTATTTAATTATTTTTGACAAATAATTTAAAAAATGTTTTTCTATATTTCAATTAATTTTATCTCATACCTAAATGAATTAGTTCTCCAACTAATGTGTTTTTCAAAATCTAAATAAATTTACTATTATAATTATTAGATATGATATATGTAATTGAGAAGTTGTAAGTGGATTATTTTATGTTTTTCTGTAGGTAAATTCTTATAATTAGAAACTGTCTTTACTTTTTCTCTCTTAGATTACCGGTTAATTAATATTACAACTTAAAATATTTATTAAAACATTTTTTTTATATATTAAATTTATTAATAATGTTGAGAATGTCAAAATTAACATATTTATTATAGGTATTAGTAATATTTATAATAGTTTATATAATAAATATTTTACAAAATAATTCAAAAATTATTTTGCCACCTTTTAATTAATTTTATCGCATACTAAAATAAATTAGTTGTTCATGGATTCCGGCTAGTATTTTCAAATGCAGTGACAAAATCACAAACACCATGACATGGGGGGATGCCTTGCAATTGGGAATGTATAAAATTGCTGTAGTGTATCGTGATTTGCGTGGCAACATGAACCAAGTGGACTGGAAACACTTGTTCTTCAACAATCAGGCCAAACCGCGTGCTCGATTTAATCTATGGCTTTGCTTGTTGGGTAGATAAGCAACGAAGAATAGACTGCTCAAGCTTGGCGTTGTTGTTGTTGATCAAAAGTGCGCATTCTACAATGGTGATGAGAGCTTAGAGAAACTCTTCTTTTCGTGCAGGTTCACCAATCGTGTGTGGCAAGAAATGTTACAAATCATTGGGTTTAGCAGAACCCCTCTTGATTGGAATGATGAAAGGAAGTGGCTTCTTGAGGAAACTAAAAAATAAGGCCGAAGCAGAGATCTTTTGAAGATTGCAGTGGCTGAATGTGTCTATGGTGTGTGGAGGCATCGAAATGATATCATCTTCAACCATAGTCTGATTGATCCGTTTATTACTAAAAATATCATTTTCCGTTTATTACTAAAAATATCATTTAGGACACATGTTTATGAGAGTAGTTAATCCGTAAGAGTGGTGTTTGTTTTGTTTGAGGTTGAGTAATTCTTCACCTGGATCTTAGAATCGGTTGTACTTATTTGTTTTGGAAATAAAATTTATTTTTGATTCCAAAAAAAATGAATTAGTCGTTTGACTAACTGTATTTTAAAATTTAAAATAAATTTTTTGATATAATTCTTAGAAATAATATAAATAATTGAGGAGGTGTAAGTAGAGTATTTTATATTTTTCAATAAATAAATTTTTATCATTTGACATTGTCTATATTTTTCCTCTTAAATATTCGGTTAATTAGCAATGTTTATGCTTTATAGTGCATAACTTAAAATATTTATTATTATCATTATCGATTTTTATAAAAAATTTAAATATTTTTATCATAGTTTTCATTAGCTATATATATTTTATTTGATTTTTGAATGGTATCATGAATTTATATTTGTGCTAGTCTTTTGATTTAATAATTTTTTTTAAAGAGAAATAATTATATTCAATTGTGAATAATTCTTATGAGAATAAACATTAATAAAGTTGTTGTAACCTTGTTTTTTGAATAGAAGTTGAAGTGATAAAGATTAATTGTGTAACTTCTTTATTAGATTAAATTTTAAGAATGACACATAGAATTTTAATTGACGTGGCAAAATATAATTATGTGGCATATGGCAACTGGTTATATAGTTTGAAGTTTTAGATTTAATATATTATAATAATAGATAATAGATAATAAATGTCGCTTAATACTTACCACTGATTCTTGCATCATAGACCATCTCATTTTCCTTTACTTTTTGCATTTATAAGATAGCGTTGGTAAAAGCTGATCATACATCGCCTATTCTTTGGCAAGCTGATTCGGTAACATGTCCAACTGATTATTTATCTTCAATATATATTGACTGCCAGCAGTTCTGCAACAAAAAAATTATCTCAAATAATCTTATATTTAATCACCTTTAGTTAATTAAAATTCTTTGAAATTTTGAAACATGATAAATTCTCTGTATTGAGATCTTCGAAAGGACAAAGAAAAGCATAGTAAGAAAACTTTTTGAAATACTCAGCAGACAAAAATAAGTTGATTCGTTAGTCTAAAGAATGAAAGCTAAAAATCATTGGGTATGAAACCATCTAAACGAATTCTTTAAAATTCCTTTAGAAAAACTAGAATCATTCACAAATATAGATGGTTGGAATTCCAACTTGAAAATCTGCAACACAATTTTGATTTGACTATTATGTTTGTTTATTGAGATTTGAATCAAAAAATAAAAAGGAAGACAAGACAAAACTTTAAAAATTACTGGTTATAGTACGTGGATACTTATTGTTTTGAAATTCTATGAGGTTTACTTGTCTTTGTTTACTTTTGAGGATGCATGAAACGTGTTATGTTGTGAAAATGGATGTGTGATGATTAATGAGGTGATGGTAGATAACCAAAGAGAGAGCTTAAACACCACAGATACAAAGGTATAAAGTAGGTCTAGTGTAGAATGTTTAAGCTAAGGCTACTTTATTTTATCTGCCACTCTTTAAGTAATCTTTTTGATTGTATGTATGTTGCAGGCATCATCCATCAATGAATATCATGCAGTCATGGACTATTCCTTCTACCACAGAGTCTGAAGTAACACAATATAGCCATTAATAGTTAGAATTAACACTATTTCTAGAAGTATAACATAACACCGACCAGAATATTAATGCTTCAATAAACAGATAAAAATTCAAAGTAAGTTAAAAGTTAAAATTTAAAAGTGGAATATTAGGTAAAAGTTAATAGTAGTTGGAATAACAAACCATACAATTCTTATATGGTCCAATTCTAGAAGATAGCTCGATAGACAATAAGCATTGACAATTGATACGTGCAAAATCATCCTATTCAGTGCATCGGTTACAATGTTAACATTATCTCCTTCTTTTTTTTATGATAGCATAGATTAAAATCATAAGGTTAATATTTTTTTATCCCCTGTTATATAGGGTCTTTCTGAAAAACCTAAGACATAGCACCTTATCACTAGGCTTGCTGTTTCAACATGTTTTGTTTTTGTTTGAAATAATATTTATAGTATGCAATTGTAGTATGTCATATAATTATGTAAAATTGTTTGGAATAAATGTTTCATGTTTCATATTTATGTTAACTGTTTGGAATAAAAATTGTTTGTATTTAATATACATTATTATTAATACAAGTATAGTATATAGTTAATAATACTAATATTTAGTTAATAACTATAGTATATAATATAATATTATTAATACTAATATTGCATATAGATAATACAATTTTATTAATAGTAATATAATATGTAGTTAATAATATATAATTAATAATATATAATTAATAATATTAATATTTAGTTAATAATTGTAATATACAGTAAATAAAAAAAAATTAATAACTATAGTATATAGTTAATAATAATACTAATATTTTAGTATTTAATCAAAAGTATTTAATTATATTTTATAAATTATTTATTATATTTTTAAAAATTATTTAATTTTAAATATTATGTTTTATAAATTATTTATTATAACCTTTTTAACCTTTTAAATGGATATGTTTGGTTAACATTTAAAAAAAAATAATTTTAAAAATATACAATTGATTTTGACATGTTTAATTATTAAAACATATTAATTATTTGACATTGTCGATTATTTACAGATAAATCTAATTTAAAACATATTAATTATTTGACATTGTCAATTATTTACATAAATATGCAGTAAGTGCATATTATAAGAATTATTCCAAGCAATTAACAGACAAGCTAAAGCAGCTGGCCTAGTTGTAAGTCCCTATATGGCAGGGGATAAAAAAGTATTAACCCAAATCAGAATTCTAACCATCTTCTCTGTCTCATATTCAATTCCTTCTGATCGAACAAATACTTTAAACTCTTGTCATCACTAACACTTCAAACTTAGAGCCAATGTCTCCAAATCTTCAAAACAAATACCACAACTACCAACTCTTAGTCATATGTAGGATAATTTCTTTCTTGAACTTTCAATTTTCTTGAAGCAAAAGCAACAACATGACCATTCTGCATCAGCACACCAACAAAACCCATCTTTAACGCATTACAATATACCTCAAATCATGTTAGGCAAAAGCAATATCGGAGCATTTGTCAACTTCTTCTTAAGTTCACAAAAACTCTATTCACATGCAACATCCCACACGCAAGCTTGGCCTTTTCGAGTCAACTAAGTCAACGGTAACACCAACTTTAAGAGTCCTTCAATAAACTTGTGATAGTAACCTCATAAACCAATAAAACTCCCATTGAAACATAACATCAACCTTAGAAGGATCTACATCAATTCAACCACTTGAAATAGGATGGCCACGGAAACTCACTTCCTTCAACCACAATTCACATTTCAACAACTTGGCATATAACTTTTTCTCTCTCAACACATGCAACACAATCTGAAAGGTGTTATGCATGCTCTTCATCGGGCTTAGAATATATCAAAATATCATCAATTAAGACTATCATAAACTTATCAAATTATTAATGGAAAATTTGATTCATATACACCATGAATATGAATGGTGCATTAGATATTCCAAATGGCATCATAGCGTACTCATAATAATCATATCTCGTCGTAAACGTTGTCTTCGGAATATCCTCAAGTTTAATATGAATCTAATGATCACAAAACCTCAAGTAAATCTTGCTAAACACAGAAGCACCTACTAATTTTTTATCAAATCATAAATCCTCATAAATGGATACTTATTATTGATAGTCACCTTATTCAATTGTTTGTAGATCATACTTAACCTCATACTACCGTCCTTCTTCTTAACCAATAACACAGGAACACGATATTTCACAAACTCATCAACTTTCTAAATAGGACAAACAACTTTTCACCTTCGTCGAACTTAGATTAATGCTCTGGAGGCAAGTCACAAATATCTCCAGGTAAAACATTATGAATTACACACCATTGAAATATCAATAGCCTTCACATGTCTCTCTACTCTTCGAGAATCAAACATCAACAATAAATGATCATTCTCCTTTAAGGACGTCCAAACTTGACTGACTAATAAGAATCTCAATTCCACGCTCTATTGGGTTTAGAGAAATAACACAGATCCAACAACTTTTGCACCCTTGTAATCAGTAGCACACCGAACCAAAACTCCACAATTGAAACATCTTAGAGAAGCAAAATCTTCTTCCTCACTTGTTTCAATCCCACTACTGCTAACAAACGATTAGAAAACAAACAAGGACAGGTAGTGTTTCACACACATGTCCTATTCTAAGGAACAAACAATATTAGACAACCTAGCCAGATGGACTGACCTGCTCTGATACCATTAATGTAATACCCTTCTAAAATCCCATATCAATTTTGATAGTAAATTAATTGAAAGCACCATACAAGGGTATCACGCGTTATAAATACATAAACCAATCATGATCTACAACATGAGTTACAACAATAATATTAGTCATAGTATACATTCATGATATTTATGCAACTCCAATACTTATTTAAAACATCACAGAAGAATCATCAACAATTAAATATTCTCAACTTTAAAACTCATGACATTTAGTCTCATAAAAAGTGGAAATAAAACTAGTTCAACAATGAAAATCCTTGCACAGGTTTCAACAAAAATATAACATAAAAATCCAGTGAAGCATTCACAAAATGATGTTACATATAAGACCAACACACCTCTAAATTAATGGTAAACTACTTAATACTCAATTGAGCTATCTTCCTTACATGTGCAAGCTACTTCCGGATATCTTCACATTACACACGCGGAGGAAATATTCAATCAGAAGGGTGAGTAATCATAATCAATTATAACAACATCAATACAACATATATTCACACCTTCATTAATCATAATTAGCTCACACATCATATTCATAAAAAAATTCACACATGATCACATAATAAAACCACAATTATTATCACATCATATTTCATTAATAAAGCTCGTGCATTTCCACATAGGATGTTAATGCAACAACACTGACACAATGTATGTGGTACCGTAACATGAAAACTTAGGTTCACTTTTCTCCAGATCCCCACCATAGGATCGATTCTCTCTTAGAACCGGAGTACAAAAAATTGCTGCCATCTTCATAGGTAACACTTCACTAAATCCCTGGACAAAGGATTTAGCTACTCGTACTGGAACCATCACCATAGGAACCGAAGCCACAACATAATTCAGAATAAAGTTCCATATCACGAATATATGAAATCTCACCATGCACGACAACATCATCAACACAATATATTACAACATAATTATTTCACTCATACCACCAACATAAGAAACGAAGCAACATGAACAAGCATCATCATCATAACAAAATATCATGGTACAAAATTATAACAAAATTACAATAATTAATAAGCAAGGCATGTAAACAATAACTTCTCCAAACATGATAATCATGTTATTAACATCCAAACATTTGACCAAACTAAACCATGTTATATTTCTATTTATTATCTTCACAATGCTTCAAACGGCGTATCAAACAAAGTTATGAAACTCAAGTTACAACACTTTCAATCATTACTGCCAGCCATTCTCCTCAACATCGCTTGGTCAAATCCATTGCCACGTCGCCCCTCGCTTTCTAGGTGAACCATTCATGAATTTCATGCATGTTGCTTACCTTGAGCTCGCCAAAAGAACTCATGATTTCACATCTTCCTTCGCCTCGGCCTCGCCCAACGAATCCCTTGTCGGGCGCTCTCCTTGAGTTCGCCCGACGAATTTTTGCGAACCCAAAACCTTGAGGTGCAATTTGATACTGTTTGCAGACCCTTCAAGGATAATCCTATACATCACACTCATCCAATATGCATTATAATTACAAGAATTAAAAAATTAACAACAATATATATCAAATTCAAATCATGGCATATCTAACATCATTCTCAACAATCTATTTATACACGGTCATCATTATTCAATAGAATTATAAAAAAAAAATATATCTACCCTACCCTCATACCAGTCATAATCAACCCATCCTTATCTTGTCATTCCTGGTGATTGATCTCTTCAATCCCTGAGGGATGAATGCCTCTTACTCTTATGTTCCATAGCTTATCCTTTGTGTTCTCCAACTTTTCACGTATATTGTAAATTGAAGTCACTATCCCAATTAGGCTTTTCCCATCATGTTATCACTTACTTACATACACTTACCTCTATACGCTTAATATCTCTACTCATTCCAATATTCTATTTATTATATTACTTTTGTTATTGGCAGCACAAACTATATAATTAATCTAATATAATTTTACTCGTGGTCTTACACTCCCACCTTATAATCTAATAAACTAAACAAATCACAAATATTCTTGGATAATTATTATAAACAATAAAATCCTAAATTAGAGTGTTACATGGAGTCCTTGAATTCCATGCAAACTATTTTGCTCCACTTAATCAACAAATTAAGCAACTTGGATAAAATCTATTCCAACAAATATTAATGCTATAAAAGAATTAGACTATCTTAGTACTTTGGATATTACAAAGCTATTTAGAAAGTTAGTCGGGCTTGAAAAGGAAAGAGAATGGAAAATAGAAGAAATGGGATATTTCATTGAAAGCTTCCTCATATAAAGCTAGTAAATTAAAGGAATAAAGTGAGAATTCTGATGAAGAAACTCCAAAAAGGAGGAGTAGATATTTGAAATAGAACAATCTCGAGTATTCTGACTAGTGTTTAATAAACTTCAGAAATACTCACTGCCTAAGAAATAACACAAGAAAAATAATAATGATATTACGTGTTATGATTGCAGTAAATCGGATTGCTATAGAACAACTTGTCCCGGTCTTACAAGCATTATAAAAAGAAACATAAGGAGTTATACAAAACAAAGGGAAGAAGTTTCAAAGGTCGTATAGCCTATATCACGTGGGAAGAAGACAACGAGAGCTCCTTCTAATATTCTTGCTCAAGCTCAGATGATGAGTGTGCAAATTAATGTTTGATGGAATGTAAGAAAGGTAGAGCGTCAAAGGTATATAATTCTGATTCTGAAAATGAATATTATTATAGTGAGTTGTAAAAATATTTTATTGACATGTATACTTATTCTATAAACAGTTTTAAGAAGATTTCTCTCTGTAAAGAAATTACCACGACACTTGAATAGGAGATAAATAATCTTAATCATGCTTTAGATTGTCTTAAAGACGCACATACCTCTTTAGTTGATGATCGTTATAATGTTTCTTAAAACTTTCGTTGAAAAGATGAAAACGTATAATGTGTTGAATGTCAAATTTTAAAACTTCCAATTGAAAATTTCAATGGAAAATTAACTAATGCTACTTCACTATCTAGTTCTCCAAGTGATAGATGGACAATTTTCATAGAAAACACATTTCATCTAAAGCAATTTGTCATTATTATGGTGATAAGGGAAAAATTGGGCCTCAATGTCACATTAGGGACTTCCAAGTTTCAAATGGTAAAATGGCAGGGGTTCTTAAGTGTACCTCATATAACCCAAAGGACCCAATAGTTAAGGATCAAGATTCTTGACATAAATGAGAATCAGCCCTTGTGATCAATCAGATCAAAGACAAGTATGAAACTCATCACCTTGGTTTGATTCCCTACCGAGATTATGCAAGACGCTTGTTGACTTTCTTCTACAAAGTTGAATTGCATCACATTCCTTGATATCAGAATCAAATGGCAGACGCTTTGGCTACTCTATCTTCCATGTTCAAAGTCAATCATTGGAACGATATGCCTAAGATCAACAATAGATGTTTGGAAATACCTGCCTATGTGATTGCAACTGAAACAACCATTGATGATAAACTGCGGTTCCATGACATCAAACGCTTCCTTCAAACCCAAGAGTACCCACTTGGGGCATCACACAAAGATAAGAAAACTCTAAGGAGGCTTTCTGGAAATTGATTCCTGAATGGAGATGTGCTATACAAAATAAACTTTGACATGGTCTTGCTCAAATGCGTGGATAGACACGAAGCAGATATGTTAATATACGAAGTACATGAAGGGTCCTTTGGAACTCATTCAAATGGACATGCAATGTCCCGGAAAATCTTAAGAGCAGGTTACTATTGGATGATAATGGAATCTGATTGCTGTACACACATTAAGAGATGTCACAAGTTCCAGATCTATGCAGATAAGATCCATGTGCCACTGACTCTACTCAACATTCTCTCATCTCCATGGCCTTTCTCCATGTGGGGCATCGACATGATTGGAATGATTGAACAAAAAGCTCTAAACGGTCATCGCTTCATCTTAGTGGCCATTGATTACTTCACCAAATGGGTCGAAGAAACATCTTACGCCAACGTTACAAGACAAGTGGTTATGAGGTTCATCAAGAAAAATCTCATTTGCCGATATGGAATTCCAAGCAAGATCATTATAGATAATGGGTTGAACTTGAACAACAAAATGATGAAAGAACTGTGTGAGGAATTCAAGATTGAGCATCATAACTCTTCTCCTTACCGACCAAAAATGAATGGCGTGGTGTAAGCCGCCAACAAGAACATTAAGAAGATTATCCAGAAAATGGTCGTTACTTACAAAGACTGGCATGAAATGTTTCCATTTGCTTTACATGTGTATCGCACTTCAGTATGCACTTTAACAGGGGCAACCCCTTTCTCTTTAGTGTACAACATGGAAGCAGTGCTCCCCGTGGAATGAGAGTCCTCATGGAAGATAAGTTATCTGAAGCTGAATGGTGTCAAAGCAGATACGATCAGTTGAACTTAATCAAAGAAAAATGTATGACTGCTTTGTGTCATGGATAGTTGTATCAAAGAAGGATGAAGATATCCTTCGACAAAAAGGTTTGGACCTCGTGAACTTCAAGAAGGAGACCTCGTGCTTAAAAAGATCTTGTCTTTTCAACCAGTTTCTAGGGGCAAATGGTCTCCTAATTACGAAGGCCCATACGTCGTTAAAAGAATATTTTCTAGAGGTGCAATGACTCTTGCAACCATGGACGGCGATGAACTCCCGCATCTTGTAATCACTGATGCAGTCAAGAAATACTTTGTCTAAAAAAGACAAAAGAACAGCTCGGTAAGTCAAAAATCCGAAAAGAGCAGCTTAGGAAAAAATGAGCGTATCGGTGGACTGAAAACCTGAAAGGGTGGTCCAAGAAAAATTAGAGACAATAAATAGAAAATTTTTATCCTGGTAATTGAAAACCTGAAAAGGAAATCTAGGCAAAAATTAAGGATTAAAGAAAAGTAATCGATCGATCAGATTGTCAACTCAAGAATCTTCCATCAACGGATCTTCAATCAAATTTTTTGAAGCAACAAGCACAGTTTGAATTCAAAGTTGTTAGGGAGAATAGAGGTTATTATTTTCAATGTATCCTTTTCCTAATATATTACCATTTCAAACTTTTGTAAATACTCCATGGAATCACGCCTTTTGCTGATTATCATCCTATAAATAAATTTGAGCCTTGTTCCCATTTGTTTGCAATTCTTGTTTTATTCTATCTTGCAAAATAACGCTTTTACTTGTGGTAATCACTTTTGAAACAAAAACAAAAAAATGTTTTCAACGAATTTTTACTTTCAATTTTTTTAAAAAATAAAAGCGAAATTTTCCTTTGAATTGTGAACATAGAAGGAACATCAACAGTTATCTCCATGATTGTTTCGACCTATAAAGGATAAACAACTGCTGAGAAGTTTTCTCTTCCCCGAAAGAGATGATCAGACAATGGTATTCTTATCCAAAAAGAATTCTCAAACCTGGCACCGCCAGTGAAAAAATGTTTTTTCTCCCCAGAGAAATCTAAAGCATGCAAACTCTAATTCATCACCAGTGACATCTACACCTTGCTGAAGATTTTGCTGAGTATCTGATTGAACTGCAATAGTGGTCCTTTCTCCAAAAACGCTTTATCATCTTGTCAAGTATCGTTATTATGCATATGAAATTCTTGACATTCATTATTCGTACATACTTGCATCATTAATGCATTTTTGCATTTCTCAAATGTTTGCTTTAAGATCACTTGTTTAGGTTGCATTTATTCCCGAAAAAAATTATGGGTGTTTCATCTCTCTCGTAGACTGTCACCCCTAAGCAGAAATGGAACATTCTTTCTCTAGTTCCCCAATCGAGTTCGTTCCTCATTGGGTAAAAAATCTTGTTTGACCGTTTCTTTCCAGTTCATTCTTGATAGGACCTCGTTGTTAATTAACTCAGGTTTAGATTTCAAAAAAATCTACCTGCAAACAATAAGCAATAGCCTCATCATACGAGCCGCTTATTTCTTTTTCATCTTTGAACTTATCATAAAATGTTTGTTCTTCCTAACAAGTCTAGTCATGAAAGTTCAAGAAATCCCCACGGTTGTCTTTCTCTCTGAGAAACTTGTATTTTACAATCAAAACGCCCGCATCTTCTCAAAAAGATCCTCGACACGATTGTAATTGGGAAAATAGAAAATCATTTGAGATATATTTTCGTTACAGTTTGTTATTCACAAGGCTGAATAATCAGTAAAAAAATATCTCAAGAATTACATTGTTATAGTTATCACTTTGCTGATAATTTGTAATATCTTCAGAATTCATACTATTTACCATCACAATGCTGATAATCGGTAAATGAGTCTTAATTCCAAATTACCATAAACTATCACCAGGCTGATAATTGGTAATATCATCTTTGTTTACCTTGAACATTGTCACCAGGCTCACAGAAGTACTTGTTTCCCAAAGTGAAACAGATATTCACTTCTTTTGTGAATCTTTTTCCCAGTGAAACAAATACATGTTTCCCAACAAACAGGATTCTCCTTTTTTAGACAGATTGAGACATCCTCAAAAAAAAAATTTCACCAGTTGTGTCACCCTTTGGTACCTCCTTGGTAAACTTTCTGCAATCACTTTGCATCGTTCGCATTTTTTGGTATCTTAAGTCCGAAATTTGCGTATTCTAATATTTAAGTCTCTTCCCACCTATCGAAACGAAGATTTTCATCTTCATATCTTAGGTTGAATAAACTTAAATAGGGACATCTGTCATGCCCCAATTTTTTATCTAAGATACCATCTCATATCATCTACATATGTATCATTGCATCATTGACAAATTTCAAAACAAGATAGCTTGTGTGTGTGCTCCTTAAGTCAAATTAGGGTTTTGAATCAAATCTTTCATCAGTTCAAGATATGATCAATTAGGGTTTGAGTCTCCAGTCACCTCAATTGATCTATCTTCATCAATCATGAACATTTGATCTTCAAATTCCAATCATTTCCTCAAGATCAATCTTGAATCGACCAAATTAGGGTTTTTATCGAGGATGGTGCATCATTGACTTTTTTCTCAATGAATGACCTAATTGCTTGGATAATGATCTCAAGATCACCAATGCAATATCTTTACCTAGTTTCTTGATTCAAAACATTTCCAAAGTCATGTTTGATCAGTGAAATTCTAAATCATCTGACAAAAAGTCAAATGTCCAGATCAATCAAACTTTGAATTTTTGGTCAACTTTTGAAATTCAATTTTTTTAATCATCAAAGCATTTCATATTATCCATCACGATCATCAAAAATAAAAAATGCGTGAAAAATTCAAAAAAAAAGTCAAAACTTGATTTTTCTAAACACTTTGAAAAATTTCCAAGTGTTTTTTCACCATTTTTCACCTAGATCCATTTTAATTAGGGTTAATAGTCAATTACCCCCCTGTCATATAGGCGGATTTTGATTTACCCCCCTTTAAAAAAAAATTGGATTACCCCCCTAAAATGTTAAAATGCTAAGTTTTTTGCCCCCTATGTATAAATATTACCCGCTGTAAAATTTTTTTTTTTGATTTACCTCCTTGGTTTTTACATATTTAGGGGGGTGTCCAAAAATTACAAGGGGGTAATCCAAAACTTTTTTTTAAAAGGGGGGTATATCAAAACTCGCCTATATGGCAGGGGTGTAATTGACTATTAACCCTTTTAATTAAAGAAACAATTTCAACATGAAAGTTGTAGATATTGTTCCAAGCTTTCCAAAATGTCCAAGAACATGAAAAAATATTTTGTGGAGCTAGGGTTTTGAAATTAGGAATTATAGGTCCATAAACTTGAATTATAGGTCATTCTTCACAAATTTTTCAAGCATTCTTGCCAAAATTCTATCTCAATATCTTCTAGAAGACTTGTCATCACCAAAATATAGGTTTGATCTTAAAAATATATTAAGCTCATGATTGAAAGAAAGATAAGAACACTTGAGTTTTTAACCATGGTTTAGAAATTTAACCATGTGCATTAAATATAAAGATTCCATTCTTACCACTTAAGCCAAATTGCAATCCTTAAATCTTGTCTTGCCTTGCATGCCAAACTTCTTGGCCTATAAATAGAAGTCAATCCTTCATTCAAAATCACACCAAAACAACTATAAACTTGTTTTCTCATTCTTTCTTAAATTGCAAGTTTTCTCATTTTCAAAGAGGTTAGAATTCCAAATTCCAATCCTTGCAAATTCTAATCAAAGGTGTCATTCAAATATTTTCTAAACATCATTTAGAAGTTGTTCATCCCTTAAAACCATCACAAAAACAACCAAAAGTCAATCTCCATACAAAACCTCATTTTGTGATTTTTGAGCCATCACATACTCAAAATCAAATCCAGTCGTGCATACACTTTTCTATCACTTCAAACATATTTTAAACATCAAATAGAAGTTGTTTGAGCCTTAGGTTAGGACCTGTAACACCTAAAACACATAGTTCACCTTCACACCTCCAATAAAGCACATATTGAGCCTTAAACCTCCAACTCTCAATCCACTCGTGTGTGTTCCAATTTTTCACTTCAAACACCATCTATATAACACATAGAGACTATGGAACACCTCCACCATCAACTTCCATAACCATATTAGAGGTATGCAACTTGATTTGGTGAGGGAGATTCAGCCACTTTCAGAGCAAGCTAGGGGTTGGAACACACTCAGTGAGTTCCAAAGAAGCTTTTTTTATCATAACTTTACACCTGGGAGTCTTCATACTCGATCTGGTTTTTCACATCAAGAGGTAAATTTTCGAATTTTTGATATCTTCATACATGCATCTTTAGCGTAAATTTTGAAAAGGAATATGTAGATATCATGTTGCTAAAGATATATGGGTTCTCAATTTGAATTGAAATTAATTGTGTTCATGGAATCATTGATTTATTCAATAAGGGTTTGATTTGGGATTCTCAAAATTCGTATTGACCTTTGATTGTTAGCTTTAATAAGTATCAAAGTTGGAATCGTGATGAAAATCTGAATAATTTGGTATTTTACATTTCTCAATTTAACGAGTAATATAGGAAATACAGGTTTGGCCATTGATGTTGTCGTTGTTGTTTCACGAGGAAGAAGACGGAGTTTGGCTCCATTTTCAAATTTTCAAAACTTGTTTTATTATATATTTAATCGTTGTTGTTTTATTCACGGATGAAACAACCTCCCCAATGGCAGCACGTGCGCTCTTAGTCTCTTGCCATCCCATAGGTCCAGGGTTTGAATCCCCCTGAGACCTTTTATTTTTCCAACTTTCCACTTTTCTACTACTTTCAAACTGATTTCACAAACTAATTTTCAAATATATTTAATTGAACATGCATAAATTACAAGCCACACATATGGCCCAGTGGTAATTCTTTTCAGCTTTGAGTTTAAGGTCATGAGTTCAACACTCCTTAGGACCAAAAATTAATTTTTATCACTTGTTTTTTTTTTTCACATTTTCAACAAAATTCAACATTTTCAAAAACCAATCAAAACTTCTCATTTTGAGATTATTTTTTGCACACTTGTCATTTAATATATCTATTTTATGTACATATTTAGTTTCCTGGTACATATTCACCCTTTTGTGTACATATTCAATTCCTTGTACATATTCAACCATCTTTGTACATATTCAAGTATAACAAACTTCGTTCGTTTGTTTTTATCCGCTTGTTTATACACAAATTCCACTGGTATTAAGAGGAGCATTATTCTCGGTGAAACTGCTCTTAAACTAGTGGGCCTCCCTTAAGGTGTAAGTCTCACTCCTTTGTATATATCCAAGTACACTAGCTTTATTCTCTTGTTTTATACACTTTTTTATATATGTCCTTCATAAACTCCTATCAATGAACACACTCACACACTTTGTCATATATATTTGTTCATATACTTGTTCATGTTTATTTATGTCATTAAAACTAGTATAACAACTAGGTTCCCCATAGCTTCCTCTTGGACTTCGTATAAAAGAAATCTCTCATTGAGTTAGCCTCATCTTGGGATTCGTACAAAAGAACTCCCCTGTTGAGTTAGCCTCCCCTTGGGCTTCGTACAAAAGAACCCCCTCGTTGAGTTTAGCCTTCTCTTGAGCCTCATACAATAAAGGGATCTGGAAATCTCTAACATCCTCCTATTGGGCTTCATATAAAGAATCTCCTTCGCTAGGATAGAACCCTAAGAGTATGGTTTTCCTGTGAAATCACTCTTAAATCCAAGCCATCCATACCCTATAGCCTCCTCTTGGGCTTCATACAAGGACCCTCGATGTCTCTCTGAAAGCCTCCTCTTGGGATCACAATACAAGGACCCTCGATGTCCCTCGGATAGCCTCCTCTTGAGCTTACAATACAAAGACCCACAGGCTTCTTAAAAGCATACCCCTAATAAATAACAAAACATTTCTCCTAAGAGATAAGACGTGAATCATCTCTATGGAAGAAGTATCTCATCTACAATATCACATACAAATAAAACATTTTTCAAATCAAACACTTTTTCATAAATAAAACATCTTTCTCAAATGTAAGTGGCAACGCTTGTACACTCAAGTAAAACACCCAATGCTTACAATGAAAGATTCAACGTTTTTCAAAACATCTTTCTTAACTGTAAGTGACAACGCTTGTACACTCAAGAAAAACGCCCAATGCTTACAATGAAAGATTCAAACAATCAAATTTTCAAAAATGTATGTGATGAAATAGATTAGATACATTTTTCATTAAGATGACACTTGTCGTTGTCTCTTAAAATATTTTCTTCCACTAGCACATAAGTGGGAACTACGATTACTCTGACATTCTCAACCTCCTTTTGAGAATACGTAGGCACAAGGTCTCACCCTTGGCGAGAATACTTCTTTCTCCTCAAACCAAACAAACCTTAGTTTCCCTTAGATCCGAGCTACAAATGCTTTGATTCCCTCAAGGGGATATTTATGCAGAGGATCCCAATGATCTTTGCGAGCATAATCATAAAAAAGCTTAGGTTCCTACACAACCTATCCTTCTTAAATCTCAAAGGAGAAACTTTCTCAAAATAGCATAGCAAATAAAACACAAACACACAAAAGGTCCTATAGAGTACTATAAATATATATATGGTGCTAATACCTTCCCTTTATATAACCTAACCCTCTTACTCAGGTCACTCCCCCATGCGCTGCGTTTAGCTAAAACTAACCGCATTGCATATTTTTTAGGGTATTTCAACTTCCCCTTTTCCTTTCCTTCTTGTTTGGAAACAATAAAGCTTGGTGCTCGCGACACATTTTTAACAAAAAATCAAAGAGTAAATCATTTTGAGCCGGAGATTCGAATTCCGATTCGATTCCCTCGTTCTTCACTTTTACTGCAAATAGGGTGTAACACTGAATTTCGGGGTGAACTAAATCTAGTTTCTATTGCTATAGCTGGGCCTAGAATCAGGGGTGAGGCACGAATTTCGCTAGGCCTAAGGTCTTCAATGACCCTAAGTTTTTGTGTCCAAAAAATTATTATTTTCATTCATATTTTTCTTTGTCACGTTTTACTTTATTCATGTAACACATGTAATCAATTGGACAAAATATAATTAGCAACATTATTAAAAAGAATAAAATAATAATGAAAAACCTGTGGCCAATAGAACGTCTCCACGCTGAGGGTTCAGATGCCATAATAACAATACTTGTCGGAAGCTCACTTTACGACCACTCTTTCCACGTTCTGTCTCCGTCAATGGTGGCTACTCCAATCCGAAGCAAAACAGAGCTACCTCTATTTCTTTCTAAATTTTTCTAGGATCATGAATCTACCCTTAGTTTTTGTCGAGGATTGTTCCAACATTTGCTTGCAGACTACGAGCATATATCCAGAAAACTCCATACATGCATTCTTGACGTTTCAAGATGTAGAAAACTACTCTAGAAGATTTCAATGATATCGAAACTTAAATCCAACTCTTTCTTGAACAGTGTAGAAGGAGGCGGAACTCAGAAAGAGTCATGGTGAAGAAGAAGAAGAAGAGCCAATATGATAAATGAGAGATGTGATGGAAACGAGAGTGAAAGAGAGTAAAGGAGCGAAAATGATGGATTCGTTTTTCTTCTTCTGTAACTCCACTGTAACCGTTTTCTTGGAGTTTGTTAGGGTGGTTACGATGAATGAGGATGAGGAGCGAAGAAAGTGAAGATTTAACGTTGTTATGGTTGTTGTGTTTTTGTTGCAACAATTTTTCTGTGAGTTTGTTATGGGATGAAGGTGATAGTTTTGTTTATGGTGGTGGTGAGATGAGGTGAGAGAATCGGTGGAAGAAGAGTCTAGACAAATCAAAAAAGTTTTGGCTCGATATATTATTGCGGATAATAAGCTTTTTAAAATGGGAAGGGCTTTTCCCATGTTACGTTGTGTGCCAGAGGATGACGTTAACCTAGTGATGGAGGAGGCGCACGAGACTGTATGTGGGAATCACTTAGGTCGGTCACTAGCAAGTAAAATACTTCGGACCGGGTACTATTGGCCCACCATGCAGAAATATTGCGTACATTTTGTTAACTCCTATTTGAAATGTCAGGCATTTGCGCCCGCTATTCACACGTCGGCCAAACTCCTCTATTTTGTACTCGCCCCGTGGCCGTTTTATCAATGGGGGTTGATATCCTGGGGTCGTTTCCTATGGCACCCGGGAAACTAAAGTTCCTCATTGTGGCAGTAGATTATTTTACTAAGTGGGTGGAGGCCGAGGTTATGGCTTGAATAACAGCAAAAAGAGTGCGGAGTTTTTACTGGAGGAATATTATATGCCGATTTGGAACTCCTCGGATCATTGTTTTTGACAACGAAACTCAATTTGCAAGCTCTTCAGTAATAGAATTTTGTAGGGAGCTTGGTATTTTTAACAAGTTTATTTCAGTGGAAAACCCACAAGCGAACAATCAAGCAGAGTCAGCTAATAAAGTTATCTTAAACGCCTTGAAAAATAAATTATATGATGCCAATGGCTTCTGGGCGGAATATCTCCATGAGGTCCTTTGGGCATATTACACCTGTAATACGGAGGGAGAACTGACTTTGGAATTTGTTTTGCTTTTTATCGCAAATGTTGCAGATAGCAAGAGTCGCCACCGACTTTTCTTTTATCCAATTAAGGGAAGGTGAAAAGAACAGAAACAGACCTTCGTTAGATTCTGAGTAAGGGAGAAGGTTATGAAAAGGGAAGGTATTAGCACCCTTTCCATCCGTAGTTATCTACGGGATCTTAGTTGCTTTTAGCTCATCTTTAAAAATTGCTTTCTGTGTGTTTGACAAAAATGTTTTGAAAAAAAGGCATTTCACTTTGACTTTGTAATGATTCACGTTGGAATGTATACAAAGTGTTCGGAAATGTTTTGTTTTGAAAAGTGTTTGAACTTTGACAAAAGTGTGAGGTGTGAAAAGTATTTTGATAGAGCAAGCAACTAAAAGTCTTATTACCTACTCAGAATGGTCGTTTTCGTGTTATTTTACGTTCCTTTAGAATAGTGCTATCCATACCATTAGTTGGTAGGTAACCCTATTCGTTGGATGTAAAGGGACATTCGAAGGGACATCGGATGGTCATAGAAGGCAACTTGTAGGAGTATCCTAGCACGTTCGAAGGGGAGATCATCACTTTTCGTAGGCAACAATCGAGGGACGAGATCATGTTTTCGTAGGCCATGTCGAGGGACTCATGATCTTTTATTTGAAGGGACTATGATGATATGTTTGTAGGCAACGGTGCTAGGATACCTCTATGTTCGAGGGACTTGACCATTTATTCGAAAGGCAACGAGAGAGAATTACCCTAAGGGGTGCATGTGTGAAGAGAGTGTGTTGAATTCAGATATGTTATCTTGCAATTAGAAGTGATCTATGTCCGTTTTTATCTTTCGATACACGCCTAATTACTAACAGTTTATAGGGTGCAGGAAGTAAATTGCGGAAAGTAAATGTCCTACGCTATTACATGGCTTTGGGGAAGTTAGATAACATAGGAGTGCGGAAAGTAAAGGCAGAAAATATAAATCTACGCTATTACATGATAAAAAACTTTGCGACCTATACATCCTTTCTAGAATTGTAAATGCGAAATAAAAAATAGATAATCAGAAAAATAAGAAAATGTTAGCAAAATGTTTTGGAAATTAGTAGAAAAAAAGATTTTCAGGTTAGTAATCCTAATTAGATGATAGAATAATTTTTTTTGAAATTTTCTGGGTTGGTTTTAATGAGAAAAAGTAATTAAAAGTCAATTTTATGGTTAATTAACAATTAATTAAAATATGCATGCAAAAATATTAATTTTTATGTCAAAAATTAAATAAACATTTTTCTGACCTAAATGCAAAAAGAAATTATTTTTTTGGTGATTTTTAATGCATGAGAAAATTATTGGAAAAGAAATTAAATTAAATAAGAAAAATAAGAAAATAAAAAGTTAGAGAAGAGAATCAGCACGCTTCTGGATGTAATTCTCCCAGAAGCTGGGATTTCTGGGGAATCCCTAGCTGGAGGTGCCCAGAAATTGGAATTTCTGGGGCTTTCTGGCCTGGAGGCGCCCAGAAGCATGCACTTTTGGGGCTTACTGGAGGTGATACGCCCAGAAGTATGCACTTCTGGGGCCTTAAGCACGGCATGGAGAGCCAGAAACTGTAGTTTCTGGGCAAGCTTGCTGGAGAAACCTGAAATATAGAAAAATAGGATGAAAAATAATGGCAAAAGCAGGGTTCGAACCCATGCTCTTTGGAACAAGTGACTTAATGTGCGTAAGTTTAACCGCTGGGGCGAGATACATCCATGAGTTAAGTTACATAGATTAATAGATATGCAAGAGTTTCTCTTCTGATTTAAACCAGAAAAGCCCAGATCGGACCTCCGATCATCTTCTCCGGCGAGATGATTTTGGAATCTACAAAATAGGAAGATTTTAAACAAGATATCAAGGCTACCCCCCTAAATCGACCCCTACGATTTCAATGGTGGTATCAGTTTGCCCTAAAAACCCCTGTACATTGAGCTTCGAAGCTCTCAACAGTTTTGCCCTAACACTGGCAAATCATGCTCCGATTGTTAGAAACTTCATGTAACCATCCAGATTTGTTCTATAATGTCTCAAGAACACATTGCAATGGTTAGTTTCATACAAAACACAACAAATATTAAAAAACGAAATTCAAAAAGATATGTAAATGTATGTGCATGTATGGCACGATTCAGGCATGGGTAGCTATAGTTCTTGGCCTGGACTTACTCAACAATACCTCAGGAACACAATGGAGTGCTTGGAATGAACTGAAAACGGCTGGAACAAGGATTTCGAATTTTGCAACTTTGTAAGAATTTTGTGATTTTTAGGGTTGGCTCATGAGGCAAGGTTTTCGTCCTTTGGTCTTGTGAATGTGTTATGTATTTATAGAACAAGAGATTTGATAAAAAAGAATGAAAAAAGATATGGCTTTGAATGCAAAAATATTTCCTTGTTAATTTTCATCAAATCTTTCCAAAATTTGATTTTCTCTTCCTTGTATGATCTTGCACGAAATTGGCATGTATTGTGGGCTTCCTTGATCCTCAAGATAGATAGAAATCCAACCCAACTTGTTTCATACCTTGTTTTCATATTTAATTTAATTTAAAATTGAATTAAATGCTTTTAAATTCAAAGATAAATTAAAAAAAAAATAAAATATTGTTGCAAGGTGTAGAGAGGTCATGGATAATATTATGATCAAGTTTGGATCATAAAATTATAAGCCCATTTGGAAAAGATTTGCATTTGTCACATATTTCTCTTTGTGCACCTTTCCAAAAATGCTCAACTTGTGCAAGGTGTATCTTGCTCAATTTTTAATATTTTTGGGTGCTATTGGACGTTTTAGAAATCTCTAGGTGTCCTCTAAACAACCTCTTTGGTTTCATCTCAATTTAAGTTTCCATGCTCAATAACACTTCTTTACAAAAAGTTGACTTTTTGTTGACTTTGAAAAGGACTGTAATGTTTTGATCCATATCTTCCAAATGAAGCATTTTCTGACCAAGCTTGTGAGACATGAAGTTGTAGAGAATTGAATTTTCTTCAAAATGAGAGGTGGTGGAAATATTTCTGATAAAGTATGAGAAAGTTATGCTTGGTCAAAGTTCTGTTGACTTTTCCTTCAAAAACCCTAATTTGGAAAGTTTGACTTTTGATCAAATCTTGAGTTTTCTTGATGAATCATGATCAACCCTTGATCAAATGAGGAATATCACTTTAAAATATTGATGTTGACCAAAAATCATAAAGTTTGACTGTATGTTGACCACAATTGACTTTTTGTCCAATACAACTGATTTTCAACCATCTGAGCAATTGTCTGAGGAAACTTGACTTGTAAGGCTTGAAACTTGACATCGAGATTCTTTAAAGCATATGATGAGGCATGATGACCATTGGAGATGTTGGAAACCACCTTGATCTGAGAATAGCCAAACCCTAGTTTGGGTTAATTGCCTAGGAGAGGGTTTGTCTAGTCAACCCTTGTGAAATCCTTGAGTATGGATGTATGAAATATCTTGAGAAGTAAGAGGGCAAATTTTGGGGTATGACAACACCACTGTTCATTCAACAACCCGGGAAACACCTTTCAAGATGGTGTTTGGAGCCGATGCTATGATCCCGATGGAAGTTACTTACCCACCTGGCGGCATGAGAATTTTGAGCAAGACGTCAACATACAAGCTTTGAATGCCGAGGCTGACTTTTTAGAAGAAGTGAGAGCGTACCACATGTAATAGAAATTGCAGCTAAACAAAGGATTACCCGAAGATACAATCTAAAGGTGAAGCAACGAGGCTTCGAGGAAGGCGACCTGGTCTTGAAAAAAGTCACTGATCTTACGAAGAAGGGGAAGTTGTCCCCTAACTGGGAAGGACCGTTACGAGTTGTAGAGAAACTGGAAAGAGGAGCCTACAAGCTGGAGACTTTAGATGGAATAAAGGTGCTTAGGACTTGGAATATAACTAGTCTTAGGCTTTATTTCAGTTAAACTCTGTAAGCTGATGCAATAAATTGTTCTACTCTTTTCCCTAGGCAAGGGCCAGGGTTTTTCATGAGACACATTAACAAACTTAGTCTATGTAAAAGAAGCTAGGATGTAATAAAGGCTCCCTGCCGAGTTCCATCTTGATGGTTCTCCAGCAAAGCACTGTGTTCGCCACATGGGTACCTTGCCGAGTATCATTTCAATGGTGCTTCCCCGACATAACTCGGCGTCTCGCCAAGGTTCAACCTCACCAGGGGCCCCGTTCTAAAACAAATAAGGCTCCCTGACGAGTTCCATCTCGATTGATTCTCAAAGAAAAGTCTACATTTCACTGTAGGCAGGCTCAGTATAACGGATTCTAACTCCTCTACTGCCCCGATTTGGCTCAACGACTCTGAAATTCCTGGTATGTCACAGACTCAGGATGTCTAATGGAATGTTAAGACATCTGATCTGACATTAAGTGCTAAACAGGTAGAATGGGCTGTACTTTTAAATTCTGTTCTACAACAGACAATGAACTATCATACCAGAACCTGTAACACCATTGATAAGTGCAGGTTCTGATTTAATGAAGTTCAGAACAATTAAGGTTAATTATACAAACTGATGTCATGATGAATGCTATGACATCAAACAAATAACCAATGCGAAAGTAAATAACACACGAATTGTTCACCCGTTCGGTTCAACCAACCTACATCCGAGGCTTCCAAGCCGTGGATAAAGTTCACTATTAGCGATCAATTCAAAGACCCTACACAACACCCCCTGATGACCTTCTCACTTAATCACTACCCAATGACACTTTTACCTAAGTCCTACTTAGATATGAGAACCCTCTCACTCCCCTTCAATCACACCCGTGTGATTACTTTCTGATTCATAAACTGCTCAAGATACACTTCCATTACACAACTTGATCATGCTTAAAAGCTTTAATCAAGTACAATTCATACATCCTCTTGCCTACGGGCTTCAGGAGTATGGTGACCATCCCACACGGGAGGTTCACAACAAACTAGCCCTAATGATTACATCTTTACAATACACTTTCTACACAATACCAACTGTTAAATCCCTTAACAAGACACAAATAAAAGCCTTCAATGTCTTCAATGAAATCGAGGCGTGGCTGTATTGTAAGGGTTGAATTCTTTATATAGAAGCGGTCAAATCTTCGTTTGGGCTTCCATAAAGATAGCTAGGGTTCACTTAATTTTCTCCTAAAAACATGGTTTGTTTCACAACCAATTTAGGTTTAATTAAGATTAACCTAGGGATGTCAGTTTGGACCTGTTAATGGGGATCCCCGCGGGGAACGCCCCGTTCGGGGCCCCAAAGATGGGGAATTTTCCGTAAGGGATGGGAGAAAATTCCCGAGAGCATTTGGGACGGGACGAGGAATACACCTTGGGACCCCGCCCCGCCTATTATTTTAATATAGTTAATTTAATATATATAGTTAATTATGTTGTTGGATTTTTTTAGTTGTTTAGGCATATTGTTACTTTAAAAAGTATTATAGTTCATTTTGTTGAATTTTATAGCATTTTATAGAAATTTATAAAAAATATTATTATTTTGTGTTCCATTAGTATTTTTAATAAAAATAATAAATGTCAAATACTAGTATTTTTAATAACATAATAAATATGTGAATTCTTTGTGCTTTTTATTTTTATAGAAAATATAAACATTTTAAAAAATAAAATATTAATGAATAAATGTAGGATCTATGGGATCCTCAGGGAACGGGATCCAGGGAACGGGATGGGATAGAAATTCCCGTGACGGAGATCGGGACGGGACGGGAATGAATTTGATGGCGGGGAAAAAGATGGGGAAGTGTCCCCCCGGCCCCGTCCCGCCCCATTGACATCCCTAGATTAACCTAGCAGCCACGTGAGCATGCTTTCTAATAATAGAAAGACATAAATAAAATGCTCAACAAACTTCGAAAAATCTCAAAAAGCGATTCGAGCAGAATGTCACATCGAATGTCATAACATCTTATGACATCGCTCTTTTCTTAATTTCAAAGACATTTAGCTTCCAGCCTGAAATGTACTTTTACCATCCTTGTCCAGTAGGGTTTATCTTCAATCTAAACTCCCCCTTTCCCTTTTACCCAACTGGATTTGGGCCTTCATGTGACAGCAAAGCAGCTTCAACAACCTGCATAAAATACGCAGAAAACTTCTGCTACAAGTTAGGTCTTCAATCGAGCTTTTCTCCTTATTCTTAGCTTCTGATTGAATCTTCTAGGGCTCCACATATGCCTTCAATTTTCGCTACTTGTTATGCATTCTATTTGGCAGAATATTCTGCATAACTTTAGGAACGAATCGCACTGCACTTGGTAGCTTGATGTCTGATATGATGTTATGACATCTCTTGTGACATGTTGTTCCAGATGTTGAATTAAATCAACACAACATGTTTAGGCATTTACAATAGGATTTTCAGGCTGTTCCTATTGTACATTACATTATTGTTGTTTATTATTTGTTTTACAAGAAACGAGCCAATCCTAAATAAGGGCACTTACAATCTCCCCCTTTGGCAAATTTTTTGGCTAAAACAAATAAACATCACAATTGTGAGATTACAACAATAATTAAAAAAAAACAAGTTTAGTGTTCATGATACCATTGTAGGATGTCTTGACATTGATCTTGACATCTTTGGTTGTAACCAACACTAAACATCCAGGACCTCACGAACCATTTCTTGTCACTGGAGGTGGAGAAGGAGGTCCATGGGAGATAAACTATCCTTTCAGGGGCATCCGAGAATCCTTAAGGAGTGACCAGAATATCTCCCTTGTAACTCAGAACACAGGTCACAACTGTGTTCCTAACTCAGATCACAAGTCACAAAAACATTCACAGCATTTGAATTTTCTGCTGAATTTGTGACACAGACAATTGTGATCATAACTTTGTGTAGCTGCGATAAGGACAATGACAACAGCAGCAGCACTCCTTTCTCCCCCTTTTTGGCCAAAAATTGACAAAGAAAGCCCTCACAAAACCAGATCCAAGAACAGCTTTCCCAGATCCGTACAAACCCCATGATGGTTGTGAGAGAGAAGAATGTGACGGAGTTTATATAGGGAGATAACAGGTTCAAGAAGATGGCATTAATAAATCTTGGTCAAGGATAGCTGTTGCCGCTGTTGAATGCCTTTAATATCTCCAGGTTGTTTCAGTTACATGAACCAAATCCAAAACATGCACAAATTTTCGGTTAAGGCAATTCTTGAACAAATTTAGCCTTTGACCCTTTGAAGGTGAAGATTTATTCCTTATGGGAGAATGCCAAATATAGCTCCTGTATATCCACACCACGTGGTTAAGTCATTTTCCACGTATTCTTCTTGATTCTCTCAAGGGTGCAATGTCTTGATAATGTCATGACATTCGGATAGACATTACGTTCGATCTTCAACAAATCTTCATTTTCTTCTCACATCCGCATAAAGAGAAGGACAGCTAGTAGCAAGAGACTAGTATCAATAAGCATGGTCATCAATCATGCTTTCTTGAGTGTCTTGAGAACCAACACAATTACTTTCTTCCTTTTCCAGACAGAAAAGAAGGAAGGAAGGAATAAACCGAAGACTCAAAGCGCTTCACAAGACAACACAGATTAGCTCAAATACACAAGATTTAGATGTCACTTCTATTTCTTGTAGTAAAGAAACCCTTGAACATATCTTGAATACATCGATTCCTTAACTGATTTACTTCTTCGATCTTCCATTCACTAGTAGTTGCTAGTACTAGTGAAGTCTTTACCATAATAACATTTCGATTTGCGGACCAAGTTGCTATTAATAAGATCCGAATCTACAAAATTGCTCCAAAGGAATCAAAGCGCCGATGATTCTTTCAAAGATCTCTCGAGATTTTCTTCTTAAACTCGATGATAGCAAGAGCAATTCACGATGTTGAGACATTCTCCAAGACTTCACTTAGAAGTTCACAATGTCATATTATCGAACACATAAACATCAAGATATCCATGTCCTCTTCGACTTGATCTTGATTAAGTCCAACAATTTTCTTGACATATACAAAGTCTCCTTCGTATATTGTCATTATGGAAAGTACAACACATATTGACCTCCTTTGTTATGGACAATCAAAACCATTGTGGAAAAAATTAACCACTATCTCTCGAGGTGATAACTCCAATCACCTTGAATCGGTTTAAGATAACAAAGACATCTAAGAAAATATGTCTTTGTATTTCCACAAATTTTGACATGACTCCGGATGGTTGTAAGTCATGTAACCATAGTCTCGAAACCAACCTCCAACCTTCTTAGTGTGCTTAAAAGCTTTACTAAGATTCGGACTCTCTAATGATCCGAAGGATTATCCCTTAATCAAACGTTGATCATATCATCCTTCGCCCATTACGTTACTAGTAGTTTGATACTAGTAAATACTTCAAACCAAAAGGTAGTTATGCATTGTTGAGCATACTACTTTTAAAACACAAGTAGAATCTTCTTATTCTAAACCAAAGATAGAAGCGCCACTCGAATGAGGCGTTTGAATATTAAGATTCATAGTCCCAAGTCTCGCCACGGACTTCTAACAATAATGATGTTATAACATCATCGGGACATCGAACCTATCGCTTGGGTTCAAGTTGACAACTGTGGATTTATTTTCATCCATGCTCTTTTATATTCCTCATATGAAAGACATGATCTTCATCTTCAATAAACTCACGAATACCCTAGAGAGAAATAAACTCTCTACCATGCTCAAAAAGGTTTGCATGCATATCATACAACCACTTAGTCTCCCATCAAAGTGTTTGTGTATATCTTTATGTAAGATCCTAATAAATACTTAGTCTCCGTCAAAGTATTCATTAATGGTTAGATTATGCCACCTTCTCAAGGTAGGATAATTGATCTAACAATCTTCCGCTCCATACTTGAAGAATTAGCCGATCCTTACAAACTTCCTTTGCTGAAGAAATAACTTATTTGAGATGATGTTGCAACATCAGACCTGACATTGATCTCAAACACATGACCACGGCTTGTACTATGGTTTTGGATGAATGTCCATAGTAATTCAAGCACACTTTCTTGTAGGAATACAAGAGTACACCAAAAGTGATCACCCTTCATGATCGGATCCACAACACCATAAATACATGCAGAACTAGCATGTAACATTTTCACCTTGCTTCGCTACCCTTGATAAGATGGCTAGGGTTATTCTTGACATACTCCCAGACAAGTGCATACCCAACTGTTCTATTATGTGAGGACACCACATAGTTGAACTCAAGTAGGAAGAGGAACTTCTCATGAAAGAGTCAGGGAACCATGATCTTTTGATAATAACTCCTCCTTGCTTCACACAGCTAACAAGATCATCCTAGGTGAAATGGATGACTTTTCAAGGTGAAGACACCAACTATTGGACATTGGTTGAAACAATTCCAATGCCAAAAACATTCCATGGATGATTTTTCATCAGAAGCAGGTGATCCATGCTCATATAGACTTGACAAGAGATACAAAGCCTATATTCCTTTGATGAGAGTCATCACTAGACAAATTGAGATAACAGATTCTTAATACCAGAATGTCAAGACATTTTGTATGACATGTCTTCAAAGGTCTTCGGTCAAGGACCCCCGAATATCGGATCCTTCGAGAATCATGGGAATTCTCCAATAAATCTCGGTTTATGAGATTGGTAGCCAATCATCGTTGTACTCCTATACTTCTTGGAGACCACAAAGATCATGAGAAATAAACTCAAGCATCTTATAAACCAGTGATTGATCACCCTGAAGAATGTTATCCATCATCCCTCTTTATGGACACATTGTTGAGCTCTTCACTGGACACATAGTAAGCACTCTTTATTTGGAATTTGCCAGGTTCCATATTAAGAATCCTTAGTTTGCTTGCTACACAAGTTTGAGACACACACTGTCGCTTGTACTAGAAGAAAGCAGATTATGAGAATGTCCAATTTGACTAGATTTCATCATCTCTTCTCAAAACCGGTGTCTTCAATAGTTGTGATGTTGTACATCCTTTTCATCACATACTTTAAACTCTTGATTTTCCACATATTTATCACATAAATATTCAGCTCCCATCCGTTATTCAGTTAGAATTATCTACTCACACTTAGATGATCCCGATGATCACTTCTTCACACTTACCAAGCATATTTACTTGGTGAAGACACAAAGATGATGTTCCAACATTAGATACGACATCATCCATCACTTGTGGGAAGGCATGGAAATCACAACTTTATGAGTTCTTTTAAATACATTGAGCTCACTACTATACTCCTTAAGCCTTGGTCGAAATAAACCGACATCGGAGTAGATAACTGTTGATCGTGTCACGATCAACTAATACAAAGCGTGTCTCCTCTTCCGGATCGTGAGTAGGTCCCAAACATATGTACTCACACTGCATGTGTTTAGCACCCGAACATCTTCTTCAAATGGAAAGCGATAATGTTCTAACATTCTTAAGAACATCGGTTCCATCTTCTTGAACACATCATCCTTGATGATCTTCAAGGTCTTCAAAACAACTTGCAGATGAATATGAGAATCATTGATCAATTGATACTCATCGCACTATCAATAAATGCCTTTATGAGTGGACTTGAGGAAGACCCAAGTATCTTTGACAACATTGATAGGTTGTAAAGTCTCGCTAACAACTGTTGAGACAAACCAACAACCCTAGAGTTCTACTTTCACTTTAGGGGTTGTATCGGAAGCTATGAGGAATAGCCAAATTTCAACAGATTTACACAATGCTTACTCCATATTGTAAGCATGGCACAAGGATTGAAAATAAATCAATCCTACAATTTGTTTGCTTCTTCACCAAGCAACATCCTAGACCAAACCCTAAAGCCCTATTTTGTAGAAGCTTTTTAAACATAAAGGATACCTTATCAATATCTTCACTCCCTGAAGGTTTTGATAACTTTCTCTATGTGAATATAGATTGAACAATGCACTCCAAAAATCTTCACTCCGCATGAAGTCTCGAATTAGTTCAACCTTACTGAGGTTGGTCTAGTTATTCCCAATTTTGGTCCATCCTCCACTTCTAGGGACCATTTAACATGAACACTACACGTTCAAACAATCTTCTACCTTGAACACAACCAGAAAGTATCCCCCATGGATCTCATCCAGAAACAGACAGGATGCCTGCTCTGATACCAATTGAAATTCCTGGTATGTCATGCTCGGGATGTCTAATGGAATGTTAAGACATCGATCCGACATTAAGTGCTAAACAGTAGAATGGTACTTTTAAATTACATTCTACAATGTATAATGAACTATCATACCGTAACTGTAACACCATTGATAAGTGCAGGTTCTGATTTAATGAAGTTCAGAACAGTTAAGGTTAATTATACAAACTGATGTCATGATGAATGCTATGACATCAAACAAATAACCAATGCAGAAAGTAAATAACACACAGAATTGTTCACCCAGTTCGGTTCAACCAACCTACATCTGGAGGCTTCCAAGCCAGGATAAAGTTCACTATTAGCGATCAATTCAAAGACCCTACACCAACACCCCTGACCCTTCTCACTTAATCACTACCCAATGACACTTTTACCTAAGTCCTACTTAGATATGAGAACCCTCTCACTCCTTCAATCACACCCTGTGATTACTTTCTATTCATAAACTCGTAAGATACACTTCCATTACACAACTTGATCATGCTTAAAAGATTTAATCAAGTACAATTCATACATCCTCTTGCCTACGGGCTTTGAGTATGGTGACCATCCACGGCCGGGAGGTTCACAACAAACTAGCCCTAATGATTACATCTTTACAATACGGCTTTTACACAATACCAACTGTTAAATCCTTAACAAGACACAAATAAAAGCCTTCAATGTCTTCAATGAAATCCAGAGGCGTGGCTGTATTGTAAGGGTTGAATTTTATATAGAAGCAGTCCAAATCTTCGTTTGGGCTTCCATAAAGATAGCTAGGTTCACTTAATTTTCTCCTAAAAACATGGTTTGTTTCACAACCAATTTAGGTTTAATTAAGATTAACCTAGCAGCCACGTGAGCATGCTTTCTAATAGAAAGACATAAATAAAATGCTCAACAAACTTCCCGAAAATCTCGAAAAAGCGATTGCAGAATGTCACAGAATGTCATAACATCTTATGACATCATGCTTTTCTAATTTCCAAGATGACTTTAGCTTCCAGTGAGCTGTACTTTTACCATCCTTGTCCAGTAGGGTTTATCTTCAATCTAAACTCCCCCTTTCCCTTTTACCCAATGGATTTGGGCCTTCATGTGACAAAGCAGCTTCAACAACTCATAAAATACGAAAACTTCGCTAAGTTAGGTCTTCAATCGAGCTTTTCTCCTTATTCTTAGCTTCTGATTGAATCTTCTAGGGCTCCACATATGCCTTCAATTTTCGCTACTTGTTATGCATTCTATTTGGCAGAATATTCTGCATAACTTTAGGAAAATCGCACTGCACTTGGCAGTTCGGTAGCTTGATGTCGATATGATGTTATGACATCTCTTGTGACATGTTGTTCCAGATGTTGAATTAAATCAACACAACATGTTTAGGCATTTACAATAGGATTTTCAGGCTGTTCCTATTGTACATTACATTACATTATTGTTGTTTATTATTTGTTTTACAAGAAACGAGCCAATCCTAAATAAGGGCACTTACAGACTCTATTTGGAGGAATACTTTGCCTATTTATGTAGCACCATACTAACATTTCAAAACCATTCTTCAAGGTATAAAATCTTCCTATCTTGGCCGGCTTTATAATCGTCCCGGATGCTTGATTGCCAGGCAGAATAATAAAGAAGGTATAAACATTTTTTCCCACAAAGAGCTAATGCCTCTCATGTGAAGTCTTTATGGCTTTAAAATAGCCACTCGACTGGGAGGATGATAAACGAGCACGATCTCTTTTTGCACATACCAAATGCATACAAAACACAAAAATTTAAAACAAATGCAATTTGAGCAAAAGCATTATTTAAAACGCCCAGAGGGCAATTGTCAAGAAATTATACAAAATGCACCCACCAAAAAGGGTGACTAACAGAACTTAACACAAGTTCAAATAAACAAAAGAAATTAAATCCCTTTGTTGGCATCGATGTGGAAGGTATCAACTGTGAGCAGTTCCTCGTTCATGGTGCCTTCATCATCGTCATCAGGGTCCACCAACTTTCCGTCCATGATTTCCTTGAAGAAGTCCTCATCCGAGATATCAATGTCAGGATAAAGACAGGCGATCTGGTCTTTTTCCCGATCAAAAGCTAAATCACCGGCATTGAGAACATCTAACTGAGACTTCTCCAGTGCTTCTTTCGGACTAACACAAGATGTCTCTGAAGCCTTCAAACCGTCTGCCAACTCGGAAGCCGAGGCCTTAATGGTTTCGAGCTCTTTCTCCAAGGATTTCACCTTCTCTTCACTTTCAAACGCTTTTGTCTTTAAAAGTGAGTTGGCCTCATTTAGAGATTTCTCATTCTCCGACAACCTTTTGATCTTTTTTCCCAATTCAGAATATTTCTTAACGGCCGTGTCCCCAGATTCAAACAGGCCCCGGGCTAGAACAACACACCTCATCAAGTACGAGCTGAGATGTTGGGTGATCTTCTGGGGACCAATGCTTTTCACCTTGTTCACGTCCTCCGTAGAATTAAGGTGGTCATTCAAAAACTTCATTCCGTCAAAATCGGCGAACCAAAATTTGTTTTCGGTCGAGGAGGGGTCGAACCATCGCCGACTTCTCTCATCAAAGGGGAAACCTCCCAGTCGACTTGATTTATCTTGCAAGTCATTATGGTTTTGTGCTTTTTAGAGACATTCTCATCAAGAAGCTCAACGTCCAAAGAACGCTTAGATGGTGACGTTGTGATCACCACTATTTCCAGAGCATTAGTACCCGCCTTGGGTCCCATGTTCTTCTTCTTCTTCTTTGGCACCCAGATCTCTAAGCCGGCCAAATTTGACTTGGCCTTCGAGGTTCCACCAGCACTCATCCGGGCAACGCGAGCCGCGTCCATCAATTTCTTCTGTTCTGTCACAGATAGATCAATCATCTTATCTGAATAAAGAGAACAAAGGTTAGTCAAGGAAATGAAATTCTTTATGCAAGTTAAAAGTAAAAACCTTACCCAAAAAGGCTGGTATTTCATCATAGGGTAAGGGCAGTAAGTCTTTAACCCTTATCGGCCGAAACGAATCTAAAACTTCAAGGGATTTAGTTTCTATATCACTTAATGCATCATAGTCAAAATCGAAAATATGGAGCAGATTGTTGGTCCAGTACAAAGGGAATTTATGGTGTCCATCAGCACCATAAATGACTTGTGGACATCGAGGGTCGCACCTCACTCGGAGAAAAGGTTCTTTATAGCATTTGAATTTTGAGGTGAAGGCTTGTAGAAAACTTCTCTTGGGAATACCACTTAACGCTACCCAACCTCCGGTGTCCGTATTCTTCCCTTCAAAAAAGGAAAAGAATAATCATATGGTCGGAGTTATTTTTAAGGCCTTACAAATTACTACCTCCGTTCCTATATATAAGAGACAATTCAATTTTTAGATTCATTGAATAATCAATGTACCTAGTCTATAAATTGACCAAATACATTGATTATTCAATGAATTTAAAAAATAAATTGTCTCTTATATATAGGAACAGAGGTAGTATTTCAAAGGCTCTAATAAAGCCCAAGCTTTTTGGACGAAGTTGGGAGGGGCCCACGTTTATTGTTCTGAGTATGTCTGTTTCAAAGTCGGTAAATGCAAATTGGATGTTGATGTCTTCCAACACCCCGGCGTAGAAGTAAAACCATTCCAGATCCACTCCTTATGGCCGGGACATACAAACACACTCTCCGGTTACACAAGCTTCAAGAATCACGTCATCCCCGTTCCCAGTCGAGGATACGTTCCAGAGAGAGCGAAGTGTGGAAACCCTCACCTCGTTAACAACACTTTGTTTGAAGCCTAGAACTTATCCACTAAACATTTTTCTCATTTCTATCAGGAGCTCCACAGAACCTGAAGAATCAGGGTCAGAATCACTATTAAAGGTTAGAACATCAGAGTTAATCTTGTTCATGACCCTTTCTAGTTCCTCTACCACTAGAGCATCCCTCATCTCTCACATGCATTCCTCCCATAAAATCCTACGCTCATCACTATTCAGATGTTTCATATGCCCTAAGTCATCGCATTCTATATTAATAACCATCTCGCAAAAGTAAAGGAAAGAATAAATGGAGGATATGAAATGAATACCTGGAAAGAGCATTTGAAGAGGATGCGGGGGCGGATTTTAGGGCAGCGGCAGGAGATATTTTGTAGGAAGGAATGGAAAAGGAAATATCTTTTAAAAGAAAGTGTAGCGTGTTTTTATTTAAAATACACTACCATAATCATTATACCTAAGAGTAGGTAGGTGACTGTTGCGCTAACTAGGGCACTGAGCACACGCACTTGTAGTCCATTAATGTCGATTTATATCTTGGTCAAGATTTACGTTTCTTTTGTCGACCATAAAACTTCAAGGAATAAAGTCATATGCTCGGGGGGCTTATGATCGTACATAAAATCCACAAGCCCGAGATACGTAATTGGCTAGGCCTGGACAAAGGGTCACCACCTAGCCGGGCAAGGAGGCTGGAGGAACCGGTGACTATAGGGTGTTGGGAGAAGAACAAAATGTCTTCGAGCACACATCATGGGCCTAGGGGTTACGGATGGCTCGACAATTATGAGGAAGTTATGCCCAAATCGGCCATCAAAGATGTAACCGCCGCTTTGAGCCTGACGGCGCGCGTTAGACTTTGGGGTTATCATTCATAGGCGGCAGACGTTATACTCCTTAAAGGCAACTCAGTTACAAAAATGGGATGGCATAGTTGTTATAAGCATTGATCATATAGGTCCTGATACTTCTATATAAAGGGCTCCCGAATGAGGGATAAACAAGACATATAGCTTGGAGCTCAAGTCAATTCGCTTGGTCCTCTGAATCCCTAAACACATTCACTTAATTATTTTTAGCAAGAACATTCGACAAAGTTGTAGACTGTCGTGAGATGAACAACTTTGTAGTTGAGCATTTTCTGAAACAGAGTCAATAATTGAGAGAAAATCGAACCCGAAGTCGTCAGTATGGCCATGTGAAAAATTTAGCAAAATTTCACTAAGTGTTAAATATATGAAAATGGTAAACTCTCAACTTCCTAACTTCGTAACTTTCGATCCAAGTTCTGAATGAATTTGATTTCTTCAGCAAAGTTGTGGATTATCGCGAATCAAACAACTTTGTTTTTCAGTTCGACTCGAAACGATGCTTGGAAACACGTGTAAAATGCCTCCGAAGTCGGACACTTAGCCATGTTAAAAGTCTTCAAAATTTCACTAAGTATAAACGTTCAAAGTTATGAACATCAAACTTCAGAACTTCATAACTCGAAATCTGGGTATTTTCATAGAAATCCTCACAAGGACAAATTCGGAGTACAAAATGCGCTCTTTCTAATGATTATAAGTTGACGAGCTTTTGATTACAAACGAGTGAGATAGAGAGTCGACAATATGGATCCATGAACACAAAGTGCTTAAACAAAGAAACTTTTTCTAAGCTTAAGATTACCTAAAATTCAAGAAACCTCATTTTTATCCGATTCTTCTGACTTTTTCAACAAATGATTACAATTTCTCAAATCTTGACTTTCAACAATAATTTTGACCGAAAAGTTCATCTGGTCAAACTTTGACTTTCTGTTGACTTTTACCCGTACGCACTCGAATCTCTTTTATCCGATCGTTCTTGATTTTCTGATGAATCATACGGATTGATAAGCCGTATACAGATACTTCAAGACTCATATAAGGCCATAGAATCATTTCGGGCTCAAATATTCGATCATTGCCTGCTCTTGATTGAAACCCTTGATCAATATCCAATCGATAGGGGATCGGAACTCCAAAACTCCAATTCTCATGAGATAATCAGAAGCTATTAGACGTACACGTCTTGATTATTAAGATGAAATTTGGGATGATGAAACTTCATATATCCAGTCTTAAGAATCAAATCTCTTCTCCTCAATTGTGCACTCTCTCTCAATTAGAAAAACTCGATCCCATGGTTAATGCATGAATGATACATATGTATACGCATGTATATTTACGATAATGAAACTATAAGCCAGAAATGTTAAAATGAAGAGGGTAAATTTTGGGGTACAACAATAAGGAAAATAAGGACCTTGTGTTTAAGGGTTCTAGTATTGACAACATCTACATGCTTGGTGTAGATGATGTAGCAGTGCATGGAACTAAGTGGTTAATAGCCAAGAGTGAATATTCTTGGTTATAGCATAGACGCTTAAGTTACGTGCATTTTTACTTTCTAAATAAAATAACATCCAAGAATCTAGTAATTGGTCTTCTTAAAATGAAAGTTTTAAAATATAAATTATGTGATACTTGGCAAATTGGAAGAGAAAACGAGAGTGTCGTTTAAATCAATAAAGATTGTTTTGACATCAAAATCTCTCGAGCTTCTCGATTTAGACTTATTTGGACCTTTACGGACAAGTTATTTAGTAGGTAATTATTGTTGATGACTATTATAGATTCACTTGAACATTATTTTCATCCCCTAATGATGAAAATATTGAAGCCTTTGTTAATTTTTCTAAGCTTGTCCAAAATATTTTTAGTTCAAGAATTCTCACACTCCGTAGTGATTATGGTATGGAGTTTGTTAACCATCTATTTAAAAACTTTTTTGTCGAAAAAGAGATTACTCGTAACTTTTCATGACCAAGGACCCCACAACAAAATTGTGTCATTGAGCATAAAAAACGTGTTTTGGAAGATTTGACAAAGACTATGATAAATGAGACGAGCCTACCTAAGTACTTTTAGGCGGGTGCAGTTAACACCACTTTCCATGTCTTAAATAGGGTGATCATTCGACCCATCCAAGATAAGACACCCTATTAGTTACTTAAAGGTAGACCACAAAATATTTCATATTTTCGTGGTTTTGGTTGCTAATGCTTTATTTTAACTAACATAAAGGAAAATATTGGTAAAGTTGATGCTATGTCCGATGAAGGAATATTCTTAGGGTACTCATCTATAAGTAAGACTTACAGAGTTTATAATCATAAACGACTTTTGTAGAATAATCTATTCATGTTGATTTGATGAGCCCTTAATCCAAAAGTAGTGAAAAGGTATTTGTTCTTATGTTTCACGTGTGATAACAGAAAGATTAATCGAAGACAAGAGTTCCAAACATCGTCCATCATTAAAAGAAGATGAAAAAATTAATGATGATAAAGACGAAAGATAACATAAGGATGTAAAACTAGTAACCATACAGTAGCTTCCTCAAGATTGGACAATCATAAAAGATCATCTATTCAATTAAATTCTTAGAGACATCAAAAAGGGATTAAGTATTATATCACATGTTACCAATTTTTGTACATACTCTGCCTTTATTTTCCACATTGAACCTAAATCGATATCTGATGCTTTACTTAACGAGGTATGGTTACTTGTTATGCAAGAAAAACTTATCCAATTTAAGTTTAATGACGTTTGGGGCCTTGTTTCACTTATAATTGATAAAACAGTCATTGACATAATATGGGTATTTAGGAACAAAATGGATGAAAATGGAATAATTACGATAAATAAAGTAATGCTAGTGGCAAAAGGATATAGTCAAGTAAAAGGAATAGACTACGAGGAGACTTATAATCTTGTAGCTCATCGAGAAGCTATTAGACTCCTTTTGGCATACGTTCGCTATCTGAATTTTAAGTTTTATCAAATGGATGTTAAGTCTATTTTCTTAGAGACCATATAAACGAAGAGGTGTTTTTCTTTCAACCATCAGGTTTTAAGAATCACGATAATCCTAATTGTGTTTTTAAACTAAAAAAAGCCCTTTATGGTTTCAAACAAGCCCTTGGAGTTTGATATGAGAGATTGAGTGGATTTTTAATCATACAAGGATTCAAATGTGGTAAAATTAACACCACTTTGTTTATTAGATGCAAAGCAAATCATATTCATTTTTTTTCCAAATATATGCAAATGATATCTTATGCTAATGAGTCTCTTTGTCGAGAATTTTCTAGTTTAATGTAGGGAGAGTTTGAGATATCTCTGATGGGAGAATTGAATTATTTCTTAGGATTGAAAATTAAGCAAGTCGAAGAAGGGAATTTTATAAGTCAAACCAAATGTTTCATAGAGCTTTTGAAGAAATTCGATATAAAGGACTTAAGGAGTATCTCAACACCCATGACATCTAATGTTCTTATTGATAAAGAAGAACAAAGAGTGGAATTCGACATTACCATTTTTAGAGGTATAATTGGATCCTTGTTATATTGTATGATGACAATAAAAAGTACGACGATACACAATTTGAATAAATCTATTTTGTAATTATACGTAATGTACTGTGTATAGATTGTGTTAATTTATTAATGGCTTAAATAGTCTTTTGGTCCCTGTAAGTTAGCGTGTTTTTTATTTTCGTCCCTATAATTTAATTTTTTTGGAAATGATCTTATAATTCTTATGGTCCTGTGGATTTTCCTTCAAATTTACCTGCGGATTTTGGTTTTAGGGACTACAACCAAAAGGATTTTAACATTCAGGGATCATTTCCAATAAAAATAAATTACAGGGACGAGAAAAAAACATGCAAACTTACAGGGACCAAAAGACTATTTAAGTCTTTATTAATAGTGTTTTGTTGATTTATTAATTGTGTTGATTTATTACTTATATGAATTGTAAACCCTAAACATGTATGTTTTGTAAATGGAACCAAACATATAATACAATAGGTGAAAATCAAGGATTTGGTAGATTACATGGAAATGACGGATTTGGGACAATTGGTGGCCAAGGAGTAGTAAATGAGGAGGAGGAGGAGGAGGAAGAAGAAGAAGAAGAAGAAGAAGAAGAAGAGGAGATCGATGTTGGTGATTAATTTATTTTTATTTATTGATTGTTTTATCGTTTTTTTACTTTTTAATTTTCAAATATTTTTTAATTAATCATTTTTATTGAATTTTAATTAAATTTAATATTTATAATCATTATTTGAAATGAAAATATAATTTTTGTATTTTATTAATTATTATTTGAAATATAATTACTTATTATATTTATTAATAGTTTTATAATAATATTTTTTTATTAAAAAACTAAAATAGTGAAATAACAATCATCTGGCAACAACCTGAAAGTTACTCAAATTTGCGACATATTTTTCAGGTTGCAAAGTATTTAAACATGCTCCCTTGTTTTCTACACTATCTTTACACTCAGACATATAGCTGAATACTTTTGCGTCATATGTAGAAATTAGAAACATGAATACCGTATGACAATATTTTACGACGTGAATTTCACATGACAAAATAGCATATTGTTTCTCATGTAGCAAATAAGTTGTGACTTGCGTTCCTACAATGTGTTTGCTCATGTAGCTAATTTGGGTGTTGCAACAAGATATTTTAGGTTGTGATGTGATTTTCGTGTGAAAAATAAGTGGTATTTGTAGTGATGGTTCCAATATGAATGTATGGTCTCATTGTTGGATTGAACCATGTATAAAAATGATAGATTTTAGTCCAGATGGTAATCATACAACTTCTTATATACATTTTGAAGACTTATTAGATCAACATGGTCAATGAAATGTACATATTTTAAAGCATGTGTTTCCTTAAAATAGAGTGACTAAAATTCTAACTATTCTCTCTTCTGATAGTAAAATTAGTAGAGATGTTTTTTTATTGACCAAAATCTGAGTATACTATTACATATAATAATAATTAGTGTAATTTTTTGTAGAAAAAAATGGTGTGGATATAGTTGGAGATTGATATGGAAGTTTATTGTATATGAAAGAGTAAGGAATATTATTTGGTTGGCGTATCATAGTAGAATAATGACTAATTAGAGGGAAAATAAAATCACCTAGGAAGGTCTTTTTGTAGTCACTCTGAAACAAAGGTAGATCCATTACACATGTCTTACATGATTGTCCTTTTCATTTTTTCTTAGCAGATTGTATTAGAGTCTCTACTCTTACTTTAATTGATATTTGATCTTTTCTCTATGGACTTCCGTCCTCTTTTCTTCATAAAAAAATTAAAAGGTGAGGTCTATGTTACCCCTTGTAAAATTGGGGATAATTTACCCTCAATGAAACATACTAATGAAATTTTATTATATAAAATAAATTTTTTAAATCACATATTAATCTAAAACCTTAAAATATTGAATCTATATTGTTTCGCTTAACAAAAGGTCAATATCTTTTTTTTTTCATTAGAATCAATTATCCGATTGATACACTTCATAAGAGATAAATCATCCTTAAATTTACAAAAGATAGTCAAGAATTTACCAAATTAAATCATTAAAATAGAAAAATTAAAATTGCATTTAATCCTATTTTTCCTTACGTTTGACAATGTTTGCGGAGAGATTGTTTTGTTTTGGTGGCTATCATAGGACTACGTTATCTCATTGTTAGGTCTGACTATAGAATGTCACTAAAACAAATAACACATTTCATGACGGAGCTTTTACGTCAACCAGAAAAGTAACAACGTATTAAGCCTAAGCGCGCCATGTATTATATTTTTTTAATTGAAAAAGTATCAACCTACCTCGATTTCTAATAAATTTGAGGGGCAACATTATTTTGGATGTGCTTCTAATCCTAATTTTTGTAGTTTATGTATTATTTTGATTAAAATTATAAAATAAATTAAGTAACCCTGCGATGTTACTATATAACTGAGGGGTCCATTAATCAAATTACACTATAAAAAATAAACAGTTCTTACCCTAATCCTTACTTATCTATAGCCGCCCCAAACTCGAAATTGCATCATTCTTTGGGATGGATTACAATATAGGAAAATCTTCCAATCTTCTTATAGGACTAAACATAATGGTCTTGATGTTGTTGCTGGTGTTGATATTCATTCAAAGAAGTAAATATTTGTTTTTAAACTATTTATTTTAATTTTTGTGTAAACAAAGTAAGTAAAAAAAACAACAACATTTCACCTGGTTTTTCCATAAATCCAATGTGATAGATAATATAATATACCTCGGTTATAAGTTAAATTTGAGGGGTAAAGTAGTCAGTTTTTAATATAAATATCTTAGTTTATCATATTTTACCATAATTCTAACTTATATGTAGCCGCGTTAGATGCATGAAGACATCGTGGATCGAACTCATGCGCTATTAAAATACCCCCTCGGTGTTTTAAACAACAAGGTGGTAAGTCTTTACTTTTCATGAGGACCTTATTTACCTCACTTCCGATACCGAGATAAAACGCATTTCGCTTCCGAAATTACATTTGTTATTTGTAGCAGTGGGTGCAACATGCTCATGGTTAAATCCAAAGGATGTGTGAACAAAAACATAGTGGGTGTATTATGATTCTACCATTGATAAACCTTGAAGGTAAAATGAAGAAGAAGAGGATAAACAAAAGTAACAGAAAAATGAATAGAGAGCAAATGATAACATTCTTCTTATTGATACAAGAGAGGGAAGCTAGTTTATATACAGAAGTTGGTTAGAGAATCTACTTGAGTTACCCTAACTAACTTAACTGTCAAATAACTAACTTAACTAACTAACTGAAATCTGCTGCTTGTTAGGGTGATGTCACAACAAAAGTCTAGAGGTAAGAAACAAACAAACAAGGGTAAGGAAGGAACCAAGGAGGCGACACAACAATCTAGATCACTTTGACAAAGTACCGCGAGATTGGAATAGAAGAGAGATTGAAGTTCAATGCCATAGAAGCATAAACCACAGCTCAGTCTCGCTCAATTGTTCAAATCCCATTACTTAGATTTAACTTAGATTTCTAATATTTAACTTAGACTTTTTATTGGTCTAGTAACCTAACATTAGTTATGTGACAAGGTGTATGACAACTGCCATGATCTATCGTGAAATTTTGCACAAAACATAAGTACCACCTGTAAGATTGAAATATAAGTCTTGAACTTGGAAGAAGCATTTGTTTCTTGGATTTGAGTAATATCTCTAGACTTATGGTGTGTTCATTTTCCATATAATAATATTGACATTCTTCTAAACTTTTTCTCTAATACAATGTTAGTTAATAATAAAAGAGACTTTGTATGATAGAAAATCTTATATTAGTAAATAGTAAATCATTGCTATCGTTATGGTATGTTGGTCGTATGGTGATGTAGGTCATTGGATTCATGTGATGGGAATAAAAACCATTGTTGTTGTTATATTAGTGGTAAGTTAGTAAATGTAAAAGTTATGTAATCCACCATTATCAGGCTATTGTATCAATCAAGTTTACTTATTGTACTTTGATGAAATGCACTAATGTAAGGATTCCCCAGTATATATTGTATTTTTTGGTGCCTTAAAATAATTTCAGTGTAATATATTCTATGTTGAATTGTGTTATTATTTATGTTCTTTTTTGAAATTCTTGCAGGTGAAGATTAAAGCTAGTATGAGAGTTTAAATTCTTCCAGGTGAAGATTAAAGCTAGTATGGGAGATTTGAAGATGGAAACATGAAGTTGAAAGTTATAGACTATTAAATAGGCAAAATTTGTTTTTAAGTTGGAACTTGAATATTTATTAGCATAATCCTCTAAAATAGTATAGGATTGACATAATTTAGCTTTGGCTAACTTAGTTTGTAATCTAAATTAATTAATTAATTATATATATATATATATATATATATATATATATATATATATATATATATATATATATATATATATATATATTAGCATTGAAGCATATCTATATGAAATAAATAAAATAGAGAAAAAGATTATTATCTATACCAACTAAAATTGCCGTTGGTATAAGAAATTCAGACGATAATATTGCCGATAATATTGTCGTTAGTATATGAAATTATAGTTGACGGAAGCCAATATCCGTAGGCTTTTTGAGTTTTACCAACGGTTTTTAAATTGTTACTAACGTATTTTTGCCGTTGGTGAATAACAATTTACTTGTAGTGAGCACTTTACCTTATAGTTTATCATTTTTTTATTTTTATTTTATTTTATCGATAACATGCTTTTTTCCCTATAGTTTATTTTAATTTAAAATAAAATAATTATGCATTCAGTATCTTTTATGTCATTTTACTTTCATAAGTTAATTGAATCTTTAATTTTACCAAAAACTTTAATTAGGTTATCAAATATCAGTCTCAAATATTAGTTATAAGCTATAAAGTAACAGTCATCGTCCATCACTTATAAGCTCTAAACTATCAGTTAATCTATAAGTCAACCATTAACTTTACAAAAGAGACCCTTAATCCCTCGTCAAATTAATAAATTAATTAATTATAACACTAAATCAAAATTGTTAAGGTTCTGTTTGATAAGCCATATTTTGAATTTATAGTTTATAAACTCGTATGATAATAAAAGACTTGTTTGGTAACGGTCAATTTATTACGAGGTTATAGTTTATTTTATTAGTGTATAGTTTATTTTTAAGATGTTATTTAATATTTTTTTTAGTTTATAACTTGTAGTTTATCATTTTTTCTTCCATTATTGTTATAAATTTGAGTTAAATATGTTTGTGGTCCCTATAAATAATTCAATTTTCATTTTAATCGCTATTAAGAAAATAATATTGTTTAATCCCTGCAAAATTATTATGCACGTAGTTTTAGTCTCTCCTGTAAAACCAATGTGTATTTTTAAACAATTATTTTACACACATCTTTAGAACGTTAAAAAAAGTTTCTGAAAAAAAATGAACTCAAAATTTAATTTCTAAGTCGATATTTTCATTACTTTTATCTTTATTTTTTGAAATTTAAAAAATTCATATTAAATTATTCTCATTTAAAAAATTTATTAAATTTGGTAAAGCAATACTTTATAGTATTTTAAACTTGTATGAAAAAATAATTTAAAAATTTAAAAGTTTAAGAGTAATTAAACAGATTTCAAAACTTTAGGAAATAGGAGGGATTAAAATTGCATGCATAAAAAATTTGTAGGGACTAAAAATAAAAATCAAGATATTTGTAGGGATCAAAAACATATTTAACTCTTTAAATATACAATTAATTTTTAATTAAAAAAATAGTTAAAACACTAATTTTACCAAAACATTTTAATTAACTTATCAACTATCCATCATCAACCATTAACTATAAATTATAAACTATCAATCATAAACTATAAATTATCAGCTATCTTTTAATTCAATAGTTAATTTTACTAAACATAGCATAAATATTCATTTAATTGAAAGGTGGAAACATATTTTTCCTTTACTCACGGTGGAGCAGTGAGACTGAGATGTGTGAACAAAAACACAGTAGGTGAGTTAGCAACAAAAGTCTAGAGGTAAGAAATAAAGAAACAAGGCAAAGGAGAAAACCTAGTAGGCTGCACAACAAACTAGAACACTACGACAAAAATCTGCTTAGATTGGAAAAAAATAATTTCGAAACTCAGTCTCACTCAATCGTTCAAATCTACATAAATCATTCATGTGAAGAGTATATCCTCACAAAACAAGCCGAGTCGGAGCTCAGAATGAAACAGAAAAGCAGAAAGGAGTGGGAAGGAGCGGGCGGCCTCCAACAAAGGTTTAGACTCAAGAATTCAGTTTCCTATTGTATTTCAGATTAAATATATAGATATAATATCTATCAAGAAACATAGGAGACCCCATGGTTGAAGAAGAAGCATAGCACAAATGCGTCTGATACAAACCCTAAGGTTTAGAAAGGTTTTAGATACTAAGTTGTTGATCAATCTTCATCTTTTAATTATCCTCACATATAGTTCAGCGACAACAATAGAAAAACTGCTAATAAGGCCATGGCAGCAATCTAATGAATTGAAGGCATATATATTAATATTATATATTACATGAAGAAAAAAAAGATGATCAAAGTGCAACTATATCTATATAGATCGACCATGCAACTATATACATAGATTGACTGTGCAACATACTTGATATAAGTTGAACTTTGCAATTGATACTGATGAAATATAAACATATGGTAGGTAGTTGATAGTATTATGCATTCTAGGCAGCAGGATCAAGTTCATAGCGTTCAGATTCCGAAACGCGATTCTTGTATTTGCGGATGAAATCTTCAGCTTTCCTGTTAATATTTGGCTCAGCAACACCCCAGTTACCTTTGTCTTCATCGCTAGGCCATGTCCTGCGACCCGTATCATAATCATAGTACCCTGCTCCATACTTATTCTTAGATGTGAAACATGCGAAAATAGAGAAGAAACCTGATGAAGACTTGTTCTGCCTATTACCACCTCCCATGATGATTAATGGCTATGTTTTTTTTGCTATAACTCACTGTCTTGGTTTTCATATGACAATGTACTATCACCTATTTATATATAAAAGAAACTGCGGAAGAAGTTTGAATTTGCACAGTATGAAAATAAGAATCTGATAAAGCAGTGGTAAAGAGTAACCTAAATGGTTCAAATCAATCTGAGTTGGAAGGGTTGTAACAACTTTGAAAGGCACTTTTTCTGTGGTCCGCTAGTTTCGTACATGAACCTTTTATAAGTAAGGGATTTCTACCAATAGCAAACTATATGTTGGTTCTTCTTTTGTACTTTTCTTCATTTGGAAAGATTCACGTTACTAATTATTAATTGACACTTTTCTACTTCTAATTCATCCACCTAAACTATGCGTGCACGTCTACACCATACTTGTTTTCCACATAGTTTTGAATTCAAATAGATTCACGTTAACATACTCACCAGTTCTTAATTTTTGGTCCTTTAGGATATCAATGCCAATATTGAGAAATAAAAAACTTAGTTAAGGTACTTAAGTTTAGTTTATTTTACTTCTGATGCATTGAGTTACTAGTCGAATTGTGTTTATTACATTATTTCAATAACTTTAGGTAAGAGAAACAAGATCCCATACATTATTTCTTTGAGAATGATTCAATTTCTATTGCATAGCAACTATCCAAGTATGATAACTTAGAGTCTAGAAGATAGTTTAATAAAAGTTATTAACACTAGTACGAATATGTGATTTTACCTCTATTTACTGACCGAGGTAAACAAGCGTGTATTTAAAAGTGAGACACATTTATTCTTAGTTGATATACCATCCGAAAGGAAAATTGTAATAGTCATGAGTTTGATTCCTAACAATTGCATTTTTTGTATTTTCAAAACCTCAAAGTATGGACCATTTTGTGATAGAAACTATAAACAAATATTTTCAAAAAGGAAGCAAAACATTCAGAACATTGTGTAGTGTTGACATGAAAGATGCACATCTTATTCAGACAATACGAAGGTTCCACCTAGAATAGATTTATTTGTGATTTCATCATGGTGTGGCTAACCCATTATTGGGGTGATATTTCAAGTATGATCCGTAACCCTAAAATCGTCGTCTAGAACCTTAAACTTGTTATTAGGATCGGAGATCGCGTAGTAATGGTGTCGAAGATGCATATCTTAGTGGGAAAATATGGAGAACGTGTAGTACCAACTTATGAATATCACTCGTGTCAGTATTTAGTATTAAGATTGGTTACACCTCTATTCTAAACCAAAAGTCGCACAAATTCTCATCATTATTTTAATCCTAACCCATGGAATCATATCCAATCATAAGATAGTGTTGAAATATTTTAAAACATCACAAGGAAGTATAATTTTAGACACATTCATAGAAAAGGGAAGTTAATAGAATCAAACATGTAAGTTTTCAAAAATTCAACCCAATACCCCTGACGTGAAATTTGTAGATTCTAATCCCAATTAAAGCCTATGAGTCCCACCTCTTAGGTTAAAACCTAAATTGAAGAGGAAATTATATGATGACGAGAGAGATTCATAACCAATAACTTATGAATAATCATTTCGTAGGGAAATTCTCATAAGAATTGGGATGAATTTGGAGTTCAAGGGAAACTCCACTACCCTGAACGCTAAAATACCAATGTGAAGCTTTCAACAATGGTGGTAACCCTCATTTACATAATCTCTAATGTTATTGCCGCACCCCAAAATTTACCCTCCTAAGTTCAGAACTTCGTTCTCAGGGTTGACTTTAATTGATGCAGGGGTTATTGCAATTCCATGAACATTTGGCTATGTTTCATAAGAATTGAAGTTGTTGGTTTGTTATGCATTCCAATCATTTTCATAAAAGAAGAAGGTGACCGATGGAATCAAGGTATCTAAGGCCTTTGAGACATTAGGACAAAATTGATTTATTTGGATATTCTTGAAGTGTAAGTCAAGTTTGGATTTGATAATCCAAGTTTCGGATTTATAAGTGTCTACTTGATACATTGCAGTTGATTTGCTTAAAAATACATGTTTCAAAAGAGGATTGGTGCTCAAGCTGTTCTATGCAATAATTCAAATGGACTCCATTTCAAATCTTTCAAATGTCAAGTGAATCTTTACGATTTTTAATTCTTCTTATTTACGAATCAAAGTTCTGTGCTCTACTCAAACCATTCAAATACTTAGCATTCAAGTTGTGTGGTAATGTTCCTTTGATTCATCATGACATTAAGGTATTCAAACATTGATTCATGATAAAGCGGATAGGTTCATCCGTGTTTGGTTCCTTGAAATACATTTTCCAACTTAGAAAGAAGGGAAACCTTGTGATAATATTCATTCAAGATTGAAGGATAAGACTTAAATTTCATTCATGGTATATTGTTCAAGATTTCAAATTACAAATGGTCAAATCCATAGAATCTGAATCATTCAGGATGTTTTTCTTTCATTTGTTCAATTTACAAGGAATGATATTCGAGTTCGTATTCATTTATCTCAAATTACAAAGAAGTACAAGATATTATAATTCTACAAATTTCTAAAGCAATTTCTACAATTTCTACAAGGAAAGTCTTGAAGTTTCTAAGTGTCTTGGCCTTTTTCTTCGAGTTACAAGACTTTCAACTCAGCGGTAATCTTGAGTTACCTCTTCATCCTCCGCCATCTTCTCTTTAAGCTCGCCAATTCTCGTCACATGAAACAAGAGAAAAGAACATAAATTAGAAGTTACAAAACATAAAAGAATACGAAATTATCAAAAGATTATTCTTTTTTTGTCGAGAGACTCATCACTAGGTGTTTGGCGGGAATCAGATTTTTAATGTTAAACCTCATAATCTTGTCCAAGATTAATCATCGGCGAAATTGAGTTTATTTGCAAATCGCGAGTTACCTCGGTTCACAAATAAACCTAACTCAGCTATTCATCATAGTTATGATTATCCCAACAGTTCAAGAGATCACAGTTTAATCTAACAGTTTAAGAACTCAACATGCCAGCACAACAGTTCAAGAAATCATAATTTATTCCAACAGGCAGCATTAGAAGCAACAGGCAGCAGTGTCAAACAAGGGACAAAAGAGGTTTTGGTTATCAACAAAAGCATGCTGCAGCAGGGTATAGCAGAGCAAAAAGAGCAAGCCAACTTATACAAGTAACACCCAACAGCAGCAACATAGAAAAGGAAAAGAGTGAATTCAAAGAGGTTTTTTCACCAAAGGTAAAATGGAGTTGATGGTGAAAGTTTCTGAGCAAAACCAAAGCAATAAGTAATATCTGCTCTATCAGTTTCAAAAGGAGATAAAAACAAAAAGTATCAGTGCAGGAGACCACAGAAAGGAATCTCAGGAAAAAAGTATAACATCTGTTCTTAACAAATATTCAAGGACCAAGAGATAGAAACTGTTCTGAAGATACCAGCATAAGATCTGTTCAAGGGAGGAGTTCAAATTTAAAAAAAAAACCTCCAAAGGCCACAACCAGAAATCAAGTATCTGTTCTAGCTATTCCAAACCCAAACCAGTTCAAAACATTTCAAAAACCAGAAAAAATCAGCAGCATTTGTTCTAGCATTCCCAAATCCCAGAAAACCCAAAAAGAACAAGCAAGCATTATTCATCACTTTCCCAACCAAATACCTTCAGATTATTTGTTTTCAGAAAACATGTTCTGACAGAGAAAGAGGAAGAGGAAGAAGTTTCAGAACGAACTCACCAAGTCAGACTGCGTTCACCATAACCACCATCCGCCGTTTTCGAATTCCCAGCCACACCTCAGAAGGTTTGTTTTCGGCATCACAGAGACCTCGCCGTCGTATTAATCATCACCATCATCATCGGAAGAAATCAGCATGCAAACAGCGATTGAGGCGGAGAGAAGCGAGATCGAGAGAGAAGAGAGGGTCGCGGTCGCGAACTCGCGATGAGAGAGAGGAGAAACAAATCGGTCGCGGTCATAGAGAGAGAGAGATGAACGGCGACGGTGATAGGGACAGAACGGAGTGAGCGATTTCCGGCGAGAATTTCTGGCGAAGGTTCTGTTAAGAGTAAGAAGAGAGAGACGTAGCACTGAGATGGAAGAGAAGTGTTTTCTCTTCCCTTTTTTTGTCTTTTTGCCATTAAGTTTTGTTTAGCGTTAAATATAAAAACAAGTTTTGTTAAACCCATGGCTTCATATGGCAGTGACACTTGTCACTGCCTGAGCGGTGTTTTTTTTTTCTTGTTTTTTTCGTTGATTAAATGCAGGCGTCCCACCGTCCATACCATACTCCACCACTTCTCAGCTGTTGATGTTCATCAAGTCATTATTAGCATTTTCAGATTTGCATCTGATTAGATCTGGCAGACTAAAAGCGTGTGTCCATGGTGAATCCTCTGGAGAGAGCCACACGAGATCTTTGACCCATCATGGGCTTGGGCCATGACTTTGCTAGTGCATACCCCTGCTTGCTTCAATTTTCGGCTCATTTTGTATTTTTGGTATATTACTTTGTTTGGGTATTTTGTTTAATCAAATGAACTATGAACTAATATTTATTTATTTTTCTTAAATATTTAATTAATTTGAAAATTAATATTTAATTTGATTAATCATTTTGTTGATTAATTCTATTAAATAGGAGATTTCAATTTAATTAATTATTTAATTATTTTGTTTGTTTCATCCGTTTATCTAAGTCTTTATCGTTTTCAATTCGATGTACCCGTTGTAAATTTGTATCCCTATCCCGTATGTTTTGTAATAGTTTAGGATTAATTTCTTGGTGTGTATTAATTACCGTACAATTACGTGTTTGTTATCATATTAGAACACATAGCCTCCTCTTGGGCTCTTCATCAAGGAACAGGTAAACATACACAATGCACACTCGCACACATTCATAGTTTGGTCCTGGGCTATTCTACAGCGACAACTATCCGATCGATTGTTCCAATCGGTCGTTTAGAATACTAGTGCCACGCTAGTTTTCACTTTCTATGAGCATACATATGGCCACCTTGTATGGGCTTTTAATTTATTTACTTGCTTTATTTAATGCTTGTATACAATTGTTTGTTCTTTTCCATTATCGCACTTTAGTTCATACACTTAGTAGCCATAACTACCATCTCAAAAACACTTTTAATAAAACTCGATCCAACGTCGAGTCTCCTTCTCAAACCTCGATCCCACGTCGAGTGCATTTTCAAAACCTTTTTCATAATAAAGTACAAGTTTTTAGCCGTTAGACGCTAGACTAGTTGTTAAAAACTTGTCCCCCAAACAAACTTTAGTCTTTAAGTCGTTGGACACTAGACCCGTAGCTTAAAGACTCCTAAATAACGTGAACTTCGTTTCACTTCACTTTTTCTCAAGAAAACTTTTTGGGTGATAGACGACTTGGGCGAACTTTCGTTCCTCGGGTTTCTAGTATTTGAATCGTGAGACGCTAGCCTCGTTGTTCGGTACTTTTTCATCCACATAAAAAAACAATTCAACTCATTCAAATTCTTTTATCGCTCATATGCGATCGTAAAAACTCTTTTCGGATAAAGAGAGTGTAATAGTCGTTTCAAATACGAACGAGGACTTAAGCTTTTCAAACAAACAAAACAAGTCTTAGTTCAAAACATTTGAAACGTCTAAACGCACGATTTTTCTTATAAAATCAATACAACAAACTTAAAACCTTTTTAAGAGGAACTACAGAGTTTTGACTTTCCCATTGCACAAGGGAATATGTAGGCACACGGTTCCGAAACCGTGCCAAACTCAAAATAATAATAAACATTTCTTTTTCTTTTGGTATTCATAACTTAGCAATAAACACACACACAAACGCGTAAAATTAAATGGGTCCCGTCGAGTACGATGGATGTAAGGGGTGCTAATACCTTCCCCTTACGTAACCGACTCCCAATCCCACTTTTTGGTCATGTAGACCGCCTTATCCGCTTGTTTGGGGTTTTATCTATATTTTCCCGTTCTTTTTAGAACAAATAAAATTAGGTGGCGATTTCACTAGTTTTCGAGAATTAAAAGATTTTTGAAAATCGAGTTGCTTCAGTTGGCGACTTCACTGGGGACAATTTTTAAAGCGAGTTAACCCTAATTTAATTCTTCGCTTGTGTGTTTATTTATTGCTTTGATGTTCATACTATCATGTGATGTATTTTGATATTGGGGCATTTGTTGGTTATGATTCGTAGATAAGCCCAATACCCAGGCTTCTACGAAACATAAGCTTAGAGTGGTTGAGTAGCTTAGGTCCACTAGACATCCGTGTCTTTTGGATCGACGTGAAGACTACAACTTAGAGTTGGTCTTTTTAAGGGAGTTATTGCATCGTACAATAGTGCGAGATGATAATTCTTGGACAAAGGGCCTATAACTCTAAGTATTAGGATGTCCAAAACAAAACCGACCGCTCAAAGGATCTTTGAGTATCCTCTTAAGAGCCGCTTCTTGGAGTATACTTTTGGAAGTATTATCCCCACATAGTCCGATCGCGTGGTGATAATATTTCTAAAAAGGGGATCTGAGACTCCGAGAGGCATTTAGCATAAAAAACACTAGAACCAACCTTGTTTGGGGGAATTGTTGGGTAGACGTCGAAACCATATCCGACCGTCCTTTTAAACCCTTGTGCTATTTGACTTTACATGTGATTTTGCGCATAACATCAATATGTATCGCATCACATCGCATTCTTACATGCGTTACTACTATATTACATCACATTCTTACATGCATTGCCATTATATTACATTTGCATTCTTTCATACATTACCATGCATTCCATTTTCACCAGAAAAGCTCATTTCATTTCTTCTGTCCAGAAATATCAAACTGTCTACTCGACGCACGTTCAGAACTCCAAGGATGTCTCAGAGGACTATAGACGAGCTTCAACATGGTCAGGAACTATTGAAGGCAGAAGTTAAGCACTTGAAGAGTCAGATGAGTCTGGTCTTGGATCTCTTGCAAGTGGTGTTGAAAAGAGAATGCAACACCACACCAATCTCCGCAAGTTTGGTTGCTGCTCTATCATCTGATGTCTCCATGAGTCAAGGACATCCACATGTGGCGAACTCTCTAGTTCGAAATTCTCCTACTGAGTATCATCCTCGGCCTTCACCTTCGAAGATTCCTCGACAATAATTGCTTGCTCCCCGATCGAAGAAGAAGGATCCAAATCAGCGTATTAATCCGCATTATCGCCGATATGCTCAACAGGATATTCAGCCAATCCCAATGTCGTATTCTCAACTATTGCCTTACTTGATTCAGAGTGGTTTTGTGATACCAAGGGAGTTGAAGCCAGTACCAGGAGCTGCTAAAGCTTGGTTCGATGAGAAAGCTAAGTGTGCTTTTCATGCTAACTCTGTGGGACACGAAACTGAGAATTGTTCGGCCTTCAAATGCACAGTTCAAGAGTTAATTGATGATAAGATTATGTTTTTCAAACATAATGGATCGAGCTTAGACATTTTGCTTGCAAGGTCTAATCATAGCAATTTTGAGGAACTTCCAAAACTCATTGCGACAATTGTTTACCAAGAGGGAGTTAAGACTTTGAAGAATAGTAATAAAGTAGACCAGATGTTCACTTCCGAGAAGGTGGTAACCTTCAGCAAAGACATCTCAAGTTCTAGCAAAGGGAAGTCGGTTGCAACACCAACTCATTATCCTCCATTTCCCTCTTTCAAGTCTTTGCATCAACAACTTTTGTCTGATCTTCCTCAACTTCAGAGTCAGAACTCTCAAAATCAAACTGTGCCTCAGAATAATTTGGAAAGAAGGAATGCTCCTCTTGATCCAATTCCAGTTACCTATAGTCAGCTGCTACCTAAAGAAAAAACATCACCTCTATACTTCAAAAGATCCTAAGTTGGAGGTTTATTAACAAAAAGTCTCCAACCAAAAACCTTAATTTTGAAAGGGACTTCAAAACTCCAAGTCAAACCCACAACTACATGAAAACTATTAATAAGGCCATAAGGAGAACGCAAACCTGAATAATGAGCATAACAAGACACAATACAACAAATAATACATTTCACGAAGGAGCTTTCATGTCCAACATGCTAAAAAACGAGAGAATATGTCCCGGGAGGGAAATATTTGATTTTATTAATAAGATAATAAACATGTTATGTTGGTGTTATAAAAAACCAAGGTTACACAACTATAAGTTAGCGCCTTCTTTAATCCATCAAATAATAATAAACCTATTATGTCGTTTTTGTTTTAGAACCGAGGTACTATAGTTATAAGGAACATTGCTTTGAATCCTATTTTTTGTACTTTTAACGGTTTTCATCGACTTAACACAAAAACAGGGTTAAACAAGAATAGGCAATAATAGTAAAATTTAAATATTTCATTATTAGGAACTACAACATCACCAAAGCAACTACCACAACACAAACAAATAAAACTACTCAACAAATTCAAACTTATCAGTCCACTCAACTATAACATCATCCATAACCATCCCTAACTTATTGAAAAGTTCAAAAAGAAATCTTGCATATGTTATGAGGAAAGTATTTTCCTCACGAGGACTCTCTATCATTTTATTCAAGAAGCTGAAAATGGTAAGAGGAAGATTAACACTCATGTTGTATGTGAGGAATAACAAGAGATGCTTGTCATACCAAGTAAGTGTTTCCATGTCTTTCTTTCTTGGGTGGACATTTGACACTAGAAGTTGAAACCAAAATTTTGCAATAGGTCATAGAAAAGTAGGACTAGGGAGATTAGTAGTATCTTTGTCATAAAGTCAGTGAAGGAGGTTTGCGTAGACACTGTTGGATTCATAATGTTAAACACAACTACCAAAATATTCATAGTTGATTATGAAAGCAATCAGTGGAGTTATGAAAAAATAATCACCAATGACATAGGACTGGATGATTTTTTTGTCACTAGCTGGCACAATAGACGCATTCATACAGAACTCTTTAACAAGGTTAGTGAATATGGGTCCATGTAGTATGTTAAAGTAACTACTAAAATTTTGTTTGTTAACAAATTTCCTCAACATTTTTTCTAAAACATCGAAATCATTGAAGTTAACATACATTTCTTTACTAACAAACAATAGATTTGCATCCATTTTTTATAAGTTTGTAACAAGGAAACAGAGAGTTGGTAATGAGAAGTTGGAAATAGCAAAATATTTTGAATCAACGAGTTGGTAATTGACCGTTTAAATAGCTCAAAAGCCTGTTTGATAATCTAAAAGAGACATTACAAATTTAACATAAGATGATCATTGTTATTCTAGTTATAACCTAAAAGATACGTTTCTAGTGCATGAGCGCCACATGTTGTTCCAAATTCCCCGTTAATTGTATTTTTTAATTGTAAATTAAATTTTCTAACATGTCGGCTTTCTTACAAAACCGAGCGAAACTCTAGCGTTAAAATTAGAACCTCTATTTAATTGTATTTTTTATTTTTAAGTTAAAATTTTATAACACGTCGATTTTCCTAAAAAATGACGTAAGATTTAGCGTTAAAATTGGTACGTTTAACAAATCCTTAATCAAATTCTTGCGTCCATTTCATGAGTATCAACGCTCAAGATATTACCATTAGTGATCCACGTGAAACATAAAAAACCTCCACTATAAAAGCATACTAGATATCAAGACTTGTGTCTCACAAGCATTATAATATCGTGAAGAGTTTTAGGTTTGCAGGAGTGTTTCCCATGAAAAGTTCTCTATGATGGATTGCAAGAGCAAAAAATTATTTGGGTTTAAGGTTTATGTTCTTAAATATTTATTTGAGAAAAAGAGTATATGATTTGAAGATCTGAAATCTAGATCTACCCTAAAATTATATGATTTGAAGATCTGAAATCTAGATCTTGTGTAAGAAAATGAAATATTTTGGGTAAACAATGCAATGATTTTATTTTAAAAAATTGATCACCCCTTGATTTTATTTGAATATCGAGATGAAAAATACGCTAGTGTAATTGCAAGCTTCTCAAGTCATATTTAAAGCATTGGTTTTGATGAAGACAACATGGATATCAACATTCAAAAGGATGTGCAAAAATTATATAATCATATAAAACCTTGTTACAAGTCTTGAAGATTAGAAGAAGAATTATTAAAGAATCAACAATGTCAAAAGGTATAAATAATTCTTCAACTTGAATATAGATGTTCACAAATATGCATTCATGATCATATACATATCCCATATGTTTAACAAAAGAAAAAAATATGTTTGAAATAGTTTTCAAAAAGAATTTTCAAAAATAAACCTTTAGGAACCGGTTCCTACCTAACAGGGAACCGGGTTCCAAACTTTTTCAAAAAACATGTCCCTGGATTTTGTACCAGGAATCGGGTTGTACCTATAGGGGAACCGGTTCCTACGTGTAAATTTTTGAATTCTAGTTACAACGTTCACTAGGAACCGGGTTCTGCCTGGGTCGGAACCGGTTCCCAGCGAACCAGTGCAGATTTTCTTTTGATTTTTGAACATATTTCAAATGGTATTCATTCATGGTTGCATTGCATCTTTTCATATCAAAAGGCATGAATGAAAAGGGATGTGTGACATTATAAATACTGCAGAATTTTTTAAATTCAAATCACCTTCTTCAATTAACAATTTTCATTATTCATTTTCATATTCTTACAAATTTTCATGTGTTCTTTCAAGTCATAAATTTTGTGAAACTTGCCATATACATTTTCATCCATTACAAGCTTCATATATGCATTGTGAACATATATAATCATTGTTTGAGAATTGTTTATTTCTTGAAGAAGAAGATCAATCAAAGATTGATAGTGCTCTCAATCTATTTCAAATAAATCATTGTATTACAAAAAGAATATATTCCCTTACTATCCAGGATTGTTGGAAGTAAGTGTTGTGATTTGAAGAGGATTGTTCTTCATTCACATTAGTGTTTGGTTTTTGACCTTAAAGCTATTAAGAACCTTTGGTCACCCTATAGGTTTAGATAGTAAGAATAGGCTGTACAATTATTCTAAACTATAGTGAAATCTCTTTCGTGTTGGAAAGGGGACTGGAGTACTCTCGGATTGTGAGGGGAACCAGGATATATCTCCGTGTTCTTTACTTTTCCGCATTTATCGCTTTCATCACCATAACCAAGATAAGATAAGAAATAGTCAAGAACCTTCAAACACTTAACCACAAAAATTACTACAAGTTTTCTTATAAAACCGAATAAATTTTTATATACCTAATTCCCCCTCTTAGGCACTCTTAGACTTACAATTGGCATCAGAGCAAGTTATAGGTAACTTGTTCTTAAAGATCCAGAATGGCTTTGATAACACGATTTTATATAGTATATTTGATTTAATTTTCATAAATAATGTTAGTATTTTTATTTAATTATTTCATTTTATTTCCATATTACGCTGGTATTTTTATTGTTTCAGGTATTTTATTTTAAATAAACAAATTGAGCAAAGTGAAGAAATTAAGAGGATTATTTAATTAATTGTGCAAGAAATGAAGAAAAGGGGTGTGCAAAGCAAGTATGGATCAAAGAGTTATCAAAAGCCCAAAGCCAAGCCCATTGCAAGAAAAAAAAACCCTAGCGAAGCAACCCTAATGCCACGCAGAAGAGTGAGACGACGCTCCACTCTCTCCTAAAATGAGCGCCCGCCCAAGGCCAGTCAGCCCTAGCAGTTGCGTGGGACGCCCGTCTCACGTGGAGGAAAAAGAGGAGAAAGATTCGGGAAGACCAAGGCAGATGGTGGGCAGTTGGGACGAGAGTTTTGAGGAGAAAATGCTACGAATATTTAGGAACGGTGGTTACTTCCTACCACTATAAAAGGACCTCTCCAGATCATAATTTAACACACGGATTCTCAGCTTTATTTCCCAGTTTCAAAGTTTACTTTTCTGCATTTATTTTTCCATTGTAATCCAAATTCCGGAGTTATTTTCCCGCACTATTTACATTCCTGTTGAAGAACCGAGACGTGGTACGAGTTGTTTCAGTTCGAATTATTTCAGATTTATTTAATTCAGGTTTTTATTTATATTGCTTTTATTTATTTACTTAATCAATTGCATGATATATAATTGTTTTGCCATGAATTTATTTATAAATGTTAAAACCTTTAATTTATCCATGCTTGTTTTTATGAATATGTTTGGCTAAATTATTTTAATATCGGTATGTAATGAGTTAATTTGAAAGATCCGGTACAAACTGGCTTGATTATATTTTATAAAATAAATACTTTTTCTGATTTAGTTATCTAATTTATTTTGTTAAAAAAGGTTTAGAAACCAACAGAGCGAAAGTTTGAGGTTAATAAACTGACTAAGATTAGAAACCAACAGAGCGACAGTTTGAGGTTTAGAATCAGATAGTAGATACTAGGTATTGTTTTTAAAACCGCAGATTTTAAAACCAATTAAATTTTATTTATTTTCAAAAGTAATTTTAAAATCGTGGGATAGCGAAAGCATACATTAGAGTTTAAAATTATAATCTACTTCAATAGAGCGAGTTTGAGAATAGGTTTTAAATAAATACTTTTTCTGAAAAGAAATTATTATCATTTTCCAAAAATAAGCGATGGAAAACCGGATTCTTTAGGATTAACGAAATACATACCGATATTCTTTATTATTATTTTAATTAAAATTAAGTTTTATTGCCCAAAAATTCCCAATTTATTTATTTGATAGCTATAGCTTTACACAGTAAGTTTAGATTACGTTAGTTCAATTTATAGTCCCTTTGGTTCGATATCTTTTAAAACTACGCGATAGGGCTGTATACTTGCAGTCTCCCGATTAATTTAGACGATAAAGTCGCGATCAAGTTTTTGGCGCCGTTGCCGGGGACTATTCAAGTTGATATCGTAATTTTATTACGAAGTATAGACTATAGCAACTATTTCTTTTCCCTCTGTGTATGCCAAATACTCGCTCTCAAGGCGCGCCTTTGCATATACCGATTTACGACGTCGAGCGTTATCTTAGATTAAGAAGACGAATTCAAGAGTATTTAGAACACAACAATCTTCGATCAACCAAACTTCCTGACGTTGAAGAACTCAAGAAGATGGCTGATATAGCTGCTCCTGCTCCTCGTCCTCTTAAGGACTACGCTGTTCCTTCTCAAGCGGAGCCTCATAATAGTATTGCTGCTCCAGCTATCGCTCGAAACGATTTCGAACTAAAACCTTCGCTTCTTTCCGCCGTTCAGCAGAACCAGTTTTCTGGAGCTCCTACTGACGACCCTAATCTTCATCATCGGTGTTTGTGCAAGACGCAGACACGTAAGCGAATGGTGTAAACCCGAGGCGATACGATTGCCTATTTCCTTTTCTCTCGAGATGAGCTCAAGATGGCTCAATCTCTTCCTTCCAACTCAATCACCACATGGGATGAGTTGAAGAAAGTATTCTTGGCTAGATATTTTCCCCAAGCAAAACGCTATGCTCAGAGCCAATATCAATGGTTTCAGACAAAAGACAATGAATCACTCTTTGAAGCTTGGGAACGTTATAAAGACATGCTTAGACTTTGTCCTCATCATGGTTTAGAAGAATGGTTAATCATTCACACGTTTTACAATGGTCTCTTGTATAATACGAGATTGACTATAGACGCTGCAGCTGGTGGCGCACTGATGAATAAACCATATGCTGAAGCAAAGCAACTTATCGAAAGCATGGCTCAGAACCATTACCAATGGGGTATGGAGAGTTCAGAGAAATCTCAAACTAAAGGTGCCATGGTTGAAGTGAATAGTCGGATCAAGTCAACGCTAAAGTGGAAGCTCTCACTCAAAAGCTCGAGGAACTTACCACTGCTCCCGCAGCTACTGTTCCTGCAATTACTCAAACTTGCGACTTATGTGGTATTCAATCACATCTTGCTCCAGAATGCCCACTTCTAACAGGAGTTCAGTTGAACAAATTAATTACGAATAATCCTTACAAAGAACACATATAACCACGGTGGAAGAATCATCCTAACTTTTCCTACAAGAATAACAACGCGTTATATGCACCTGGACAAGCTCCTGCTACACCACCTGGTTATCCTAAAGCTATTCCAAATCACCCCAACAATGGTCCTAACACAACAAATGCTCCTAGGAAGTCTAATTTGGAAATCATGATAGAGCACTTCATTGCTACTCAAAACCAAACCAATAGTGCTCAAGCCCAGACTAATAAGGAAGTTCAAAATCAGAATATACACATTAATGAGCAAATGAAGCAGTTTTCTAACAAGCTTGATGCTTTAGCTACACACAATAAAATGTTAGAAACACAAATCTCTCAAGTAGCTCAACAACAAGCAGCTTCTGCTTCTCCTGCTGGTTCATTTCCTGGTCAACCTCAACCTAATCCCAAAGGACATGCAAATGCTGTTATCTTAAGAAGCGGGACAAAGTATGATGGACCTGTAGATCCCAGAAACAATAGCCCAGCTATGCAACAAAATTCTGTCAAACCATCTGAAACTAAAGATAAACCAGAAAAGGAAATTCAGAAAGATAATAATGAAGATACCACACAAAAGGACGAACCTTATATACCCCCACCACCTTATAAGCCTCCTATTCCATACCCTCAAAGGTTAGTTAAAACTAAGAATGTGGGACAATTCAAGAAATTTGTGGATCTTCTGAAGCAACTTAATGTTACAATTCCTTTTACCGAAGCTATAACTCAAATGCCCTCTTATGCTAAATTCCTTAAAGAGATTCTATCCAATAAGAAAAAGCTAGAGGATAATGAAACATCATGCTTATCTTGAATGTAGTGCAATTATTCAAGACACAATGCCTCCTAAACTCAAAGATCCTGGAAGTTTCTCTATTCCATGTGTAATTGGAAAATTTGTCATAGACAAAGCTTTATGTGATCTAGGAGCCAGTATAAGTGTGATGCCGTTATCCATCTGCAAGAAACTTGATATGGGTGAGCTGAGACCAACCAAAATGTCCGTTCAACTAGCAGATAGGTCAGTTAAATATCCTGCAGGAGTACTTGAAAATATTCCTGTACGTATTGGCCAATTCTATATACCAACTGATTTCATTATCATGGACATAAGGGAGGACGAAGTTACCCCAATCATTCTTGGAAGACCTTTCTTAGCCACAAGGTGCAATAATAGATGTGAAAAGAGGAAAACTTACTTTTGAAGTAGGCGAAGAGAAAATCGAATTTATCCTCTCTCAATTCCTGAAAGCACCTGCAATAGGAGATACTTGTTACTTCATGGATATCATCGACGAATGTAGAAAAGAAGCTGAGCTTGAAAATACGGATAATCTGGATGAAAGTCTGGATAATAATATAAGTGAATGCTTAGCTATAGCACCAGATCCCACTCAAAATTTGAGGAAACCTTCTATAGAACTCAAAACACTTCCTGAAAATTTAAGGTATGAATTCCTAGATTCCGAACTCGAACGTCCAGTGATAGTCAACGCAAAACTTGGAGAATCTGAAACTGAAAAACTTTTACAGATTCTGAGGAAATATCCAACAGCCTTAGGATATAATATCACTGATCTCAAAGGAATAAGTCCCTCTATCTGTATGCATCGCATTATGCTAGAAGAAGATTGTAAAACTTCAAGAGAACACCAGAGGAGACTAAACCCGATTTTGAGCGAAGTTGTGAAAAAGGAAGTAATGAAGTTGTTAGAAGCAGGAATCATATATCCTATCTCTGATAGCAAATGGGTTAGCCCTGTGCATGTTGTACCTAAGAAAGGAGGTGTCACAGTAGTCGAAAATGAGAAAGGAGAAATCATAACTAAAAGAATCGAATCTGGATGGAGAATGTGCATCGATTATCGAAAACTTAACAAAGCCACCAGAAAAGATCATTTCCCTTTACCATTTATTGATCAGATGTTGGAGCGCTTAGCTAGACACTCTATTTCTTAGACGGTTATTCGTGTTTCTTTCGGATACCTATTCATCCCGATGACCAAGAGAAAACAACTTTCACATGCCCTTTGGAACCTTTGCTTATAGAAGAATGCCATTTGGTTTATGCAATGCTCCGCAACTTTTCGAGATGTATGATGGCAATATTTGCTGATTTTCGGACAATATTATGGAAGTCTTCATGGACGATTTTTCCGTCTGTGGACAAAGCTTTGAAGAATGTTTAGAAAATTTAGAAAGGGTATTGGAACGTTGTGTGAAGGTTAATCTAGTGCTTAATTGGGAGAAATGCCATTTTATGGTACAAGAAGGAATTGTTTTAGGACACATTATATCCAAAGAGGAATTGAAGTCGATTACGCTAAAATCGAAGTTATTGAGAACCTTCAACCTCCAAAAACCGTTAGAGAAATCCGAAGCTTTTTGGGACACGCCGGTTTTTATCGACGATTCATTAAAGATTTCTCTAAGATAACTAAACCCCTAACTGAGCTATTAATGAAAGATGTTGAATTTATCTTCGACGAAAAATGTTTAGAAGCGTTTCAAACACTTAAGAAAGCATTAATTTCTGCGCCTATCATGCAAACTCCAGATTGGAATGAACCGTTTGAAATAATGTGTGACGCAAGTGACTATGCCGTTGGAGCTGTTTTTAGGAAAGGATAAAAGACTTCACGTCATATATTATGCAAGCAGAACTCTGGACGAAGCGCAGATGAATTATGCTACAACCGAGAAAGAGTTCTTAGCAGTGATCTTCGCTTTAGACAAGTTTCGTTCCTACTTAGTAGGATCCAAAATAATCATATACACTGATCATGCTGCTATTAGATATCTCTTAACCAAAAAGGACGCTAAACCTAGACTCCTGAGATGGATATTACTGCTGCAAGAATTTGATTTAGAAATCAAAGATAAGAAAGGAACGAAAATGTAGTAGCGGATCATCTCTAGACTAGAAAATCTTAAACATGAACAAGTGCCGATTGATGATGAATTCAGACGATAAAGCGATTGCCCACTTGGAAGACACGAACGGATAAACTCATGGAAACCACTTTAGCTATTTCCTCTCGTGCCTTGGTATGTTGATTTCGTGAATTACCTTCTGCGGTGTTCTACCACCGAACTTACCTACCAATGTAAGAAGAAATTCTTCCATGACCTTAAACAATATTCTGGGATGAACCTTTACTTTTCAAGAGAGGTCCGATGGAATTTTCCGCCGATGTGTGCGAAGAAGAGATTGAAAACATTATAACACCGCCATTCGCACCTTACGGAGGACATGCTAGTACATCAAAACATGTGCAAAGATCTTACAATCCGGTCTCTATTGGCCTAATTTATGGAAGGACGTACATGCCACCATCTTAAAATGCGACGGTGTCAACGCACCTAATATATCTAGGCGTGACGAAATGCCACAAAAGGCATTTTAGAAGTCGAAATCTTTGATGTGGGGATAGACTTCATGGGACCCTTTCCTTCTTCATCCGTAATAAGTATATACTGTGGTGTAGATTATGTTTCCAAATGGATCGAAGCTATAGCTTCTCCAACAAACGACACCAGTGGTACTTAAGCGTTCAAGAACATAATCTTTCCTAGGTTCGGTGTACCCGACTCGTTATAAGCGACGGTGGATCTCATTTCATTTCCAAAATCTTTGAAAAATTATTAAGGAAATATGGAGTTCGACACCGCATCGCTACACCTTACCATCCTCAAACTAGCGGACAAGTTGAAGTTTCAAATCGCGGATAAAACAAATCCTTGAAAAAGCGTCGCTACTTCCAGAAAGGATTGGTCCTTTAAACTTCATGAAGCTTTATGGGCTTATCGAACTGCCTATAAAACTCCCATCGGTACTACTCCTTTCAAGCTTATTTATGGTAAGTCATGCCATCTCCCAGTTGAGTTAGAACACAAGGCTTATTGGGCCATCAAGAATCTAAACTTAAGTTATACTGCCGCTCGCTGGTGAGAAGCGTATCCTGGATATTAATGAATTGGAAGAACTTAGACAGGATGCGTACGAAAACGCTAGGATTTACAAAGAGCGCACAAAGAAATGGCACGATAAGCGTATATCTAGGAAGAATTTTAATATAGGTGATTGCGTATTACTTTTTAACTCACGATTAAAATTATTCCCTGGGAAATTACGATCTAGGTGGTCTGGACCTTTCGAAATTACTCGAGTTTATCCAAGTGGTGCAATAGAAATTAAGGGACCTTCGATTGAACCGTTTGTAGTAAACGGGCAGCGTCTAAAACATTACCATCTTACCGAAATCGAGGGATATTCTCAAAAGATAACTCTAGACGAGCCACAAGCTCGATTAGACGACTAATCTCTAGTTTTGTTTGTCGAGCTTGCGACATAAAACAAAGCGCTTTGTGGGAGGCAACCCACCGTATTTATTTCTTTCTTCTTATTTTATTTTATTTTATTTCTTCATTCTATTCGAAAACAAACAAAAAAAATATATCTATTTCTTTTTTTTTCTATTTTCTATTATTTCTATTCTCTGTCTTACACTCTATTCTATATCTCTCTTCTTATCGGCATTTGGCCAATGCTGATGTTCTTTTATTTTCTTTCTCCTCAGGATTCTTCTAGCTACTTCTTTCTCTTTCCACTATGTCTCGTGTTGATGATATGCGATCGGTTTAGAGGAAGAAATCAGCACCAAATATGGAGTTTTATCCGGCGTGATGTTTCCTACTACCTACTTTCATTATGGTGCTATGGATGCTCTTGGCATTCGTGATAGTGTGCTTTTCCGCTAAATCGATTGGGATAATTCACGCCGATGACTTGCTTTGCCACTTATCGGAACCTCACTTTGGAATTCCTCACTCTTTAGCTTATTTTCCTACTCATGGGATAGCTCTACTGTGGACTTATTTTTTCGACTTTTGGCTTCACCTTCAAGTTTACCCATAAGGAATTGGTGATCTTCTTGGTTTTCCTAGTGGTTTAGGAGTTTATCTTGAAACTCGGAGGAGTATCTTGGATTTAGAGATCTTGACTATTTTGGGGATCTATTTCGGAATCCTTAACCACGAGCCGAGGACCTTGTATCGTAGAATATCCATAACCCGCCTTGGTATTTCCATAAGATTCTTGCCCATACCGTTTTTGGAAAACCCCAGAATGTCACTACTGTTTCTAAGGATGAGCTGTTTATCATGTTTTGTGCTTCGCAAAACCGTCCGGTTAATGCGATCCCTTATCTGCTCCGTACCTTTGTGAATCTCATTGATACTGATCATGCACCCATTCGGATGGGAGGTCTCGTTACTATGATTACAAATGTTGTTGGACTTCGACGACCTTTTAAGCATCTGAATGCTTTTGCTGGTGTTACTTCCATGACCATCGAGTTTTGTTTCAACACTGGTATGATTGGTGATCTTGGCCCGACTCAGTTTACCTTGTTGATTAACGGTCAAGTTATGCAGCTGTTTACCTTGCCTAATCCTGCTACTAGTGTGCATAACAAAGCCAATTGGCTTTATGGTTTTGATCAGCATCCTTCTCCGCCATGCTCTCCTGAGATTCCACCAGGTTTTGATGTTTTAGAGGACGCTCAGGAAGTTCCCTCTGCTCATCCCACTTCCACCGATCCCTCTGTTGCTCCTGACACTGTTATGCATGAGGTTCCTCCTACTGATTATGCGACTGTTATCCACGCTCTTCAGGTGGAACATCAGGCTTTGAGGGACGAGTTCACTAGTTTGCGAGCTGACTTCTTTGGTTTTATGGATACAGTTTCTGCGCAATTTCAAGAAGTTCTCGCTCTCTTTCACTCTTCTTCTCCCCCTCCGGCAGGACCATCTAGTGGCTAGAGTTCTTTAGTAGTTAATTTATCCTAATTTAGTTTAGTTTAGTTTGATTTCATTAGGATTTTGTAATGCTTTCATTATGTTATTTTTATTATGTTTCTCTTCCAAATACTTGATTCCTACATTGTAAGCAACTTTGCTCTCCATTCTAATGCAATTCATGTTTCCTTTATTATAATGTTGCATATTATATTATATTACATTATTATTACTGCTGCATTATTCTTCTTCAGTTGCATTATTATTGTTGCTACGCATTTAACCACCCATTTTTCATTTCGACTCTCCTTCGTAATTATCGCATTGAGGACACTGCTCCGTTTAAGTATGGGGGAGTCGATCATTTCCTTGTTCAATTATATTTCCTTTGCTCTCTTTGTAGTATTTTCCTTTTAATTATTTTCTTGTATCGCAAATTTCAATTCAATAAAATACATGTTTATGTCAATTTTAATCTTATATGCAAAATTTAGTGCTTATTCGAATTATTCCTATTTCTTGAGCCATAACGAAAAAATTTAAAACACATTTATAATCATATTCAACTAGTATTAGGGTTGCTTAATCTAAATAAGAGTTCGAGTACAACTTAGCAAAATTGTTATCGTCCTAACACTTTAAAACCCCCGATATGCTAAATCGATTTAAGTACTTATTATACCAAAAACCTTTAAAACTTAGTTTTAGATTAGCCCCAAGTAGTTTATTAAGCAGTCGGCACCGCCATAGACACAAACTACGTGGAGAATCGATGAATATAAGTGATTGATCAAATATCTTTAAGAAAAATTGCTTTTATTTAAGATGCACTTACTAAGTTAGATGGTCCTTACCCGATCGTTTAATCCAAAAAGTTGCTGAAAATATGAATTTTATGCAAATTAATCCATTAAAAAATTGGTTCAGTGGTCCCTGGTGCTGAACTTGGTAGGCGATTACGTTCGATCCCCGCATTTTAATCGGAAAAAGGAGTACCAAATATTTTATTACCAGAACTCCTAGCTGGCTTACTAAAGATCAAATTCACTAACCGGTTACTCCACTATGTGCGTGTACGGTAATGGGCTTAATGTGATTGCACTAGAATGAAAACGGGCAAAATAAAACATAGTATTAGGTTGAAGCTATAATGACATGACTTGAATTGGTCTGCATAGATGGGGTTGTCTAGTGTTATTACGGTAACTTTGGTGTCGAAGTCTAAACTCGAGTTATCCAACAAAGAATCAATTTGCAACCTGATACAAAGTGATATATGTTGTTATATTTGTGTTTAACTGTGCTTCAAAGGTTTTCATTTCTACTTTTTGCTTGAGGACAAGCAATGGTTCAAGTATAGGGGAGTTTGATAACACGATTTTATATAGTATATTTGATTTAATTTTCATAAATAATGTTAGTATTTTTATTTAATTATTTCATTTTATTTCCATATTATTGGTATTTTTATTGTTTCGTATTTTATTTTAAATAAACAAATTGAGCAAAGTGAAGAAATTAAGAGGATTATTTAATTAATTGTGCAAGAAATGAAGAAAAGGTGTGCAAAGCAAGTATGGATCAAAGAGTTATCAAAAGCCCAAAGCCAAGCCCATTGCAAGAAAAACCCTAGCGAAGCAAACCCTAATGCCACGCAGAAGAGTGAGACGCGCTCCACTCTCTCCTAAAATGAGGCGCCCGCCCAAGGCCAGTCACCCTAGCGGTGGGACGCCTGTCTCACGTGGAGGAAAAAGAGGAGAAAGATTCGGGAAGACCAAGGCAGATGGTGGGCAGTTGGGACGAGAGTTTTGAGGAGAAAATGCTACGAATATTTAGGAACGGTGGTTACTTCCTACCACTATAAAAGGACCTCTCCAGATCATAATTTAACACACGGATTCTCAGCTTTATTTCCCAGTTTCAAAGTTTACTTTTCTGCATTTATTTTTCCATTGTAATCCAAATTCCGGAGTTATTTTCCCGCACTATTTACATTCCTGTTGAAGAACCGAGACGTGGTACGAGTTGTTTCCAGTTTCCAGAATTATTTCCAGCATTTATTTAATTCAGGTTTTTATTTATATTGCTTTTATTTATTTACTTAATCAATTGCATGATATATAATTGTTTTGCCATGAATTTATTTATAAATGTTAAAACCTTTAATTTATCCATGCTTGTTTTTATGAATATGTTTGGCTAAATTATTTTAATATCGGTATGTAATGAGTTAATTTGAAAGATCCGGTACAAACTGGCTTGATTATATTTTATAAAATAAATACTTTTTCTGATTTAGTTATCTAATTTATTTTGTTAAAAAAGGTTTAGAAACCAACAGAGCGAAAGTTTGAGGTTAATAAACTGACTAAGATTAGAAACCAACAGAGCGACAGTTTGAGGTTTAGAATCAGATAGTAGATACTAGGTATTGTTTTTAAAAACCGCGACAGCATTTTAAAACCAATTAAATTTTATTTATTTTCAAAAAGTAATTTTAAAATCAGTGGGATAGCGAAAGCATACATTAGAGTTTAAAATTATAATCTACTTCAATAGAGCGACAGTTTGAGAATAGGTTTTTAAATAAATACTTTTTGCTGAAAAAGAAATTATTATCATTTTCCAAAAAATAAGCCAGTGGAAAACCGGATTCTTTAGGATTAACGAAATACATACCGATATTCGCCTTATTATTATTTTAATTAAAATTAAGTTTTATTGCCCAAAAATTCCCCAATTTATTTATTTGATAGCTATAGCTTTACACAGTAAGTTTAGATTACGTTAGTTCAATTTATAGTCCCTTTGGTTCGATATCTTTTAAAACTACGCGATAGGGCTGTATACTTGCAGCCTCCCGATTAATTTAGACGATAAAGTCGCGATCAGGCTTCTGCAAATCCAAATCCGGTTTTCAAAGATGGTGGTAGTAACAACAAGCCTCCAATGTTTTGTGGTGAATACTTTGACTTTTGGAAAATTCGCATGAAGGCTCATGTTGAAGCGCAAGGAGAAGAAATATGGAATGCTGTTGAGAATGGTCCATTCACTTCGGTGTGTGTTGTCAATGGTGTTGGGTCATCAAAGCCTAAAGCATCATGGGATGACGATGACAAGAAAAAAGTTCTCTTCGACAAAAAGGCAATCAACATTCTTCAAAGTGCTCTTAGTATGGATGAATTTTTCCGAATATCGGCATGTACAACGGCAAAGGAAATTTGGGATACTCTTGTAGAAACTCATGAAGGAACCGCCGAAGTCAAAAGGTCTAGATTGAACACTTTGAGTCAAGAATATGAATTATTCAGAATGCTGCCCGGAGAATCCATCCTTGACTTGCAAAAGAGATTCGTTCACTTGACAAACCATTTGAAGGCACTCGGTAAGACTTTAACTAACGATGAATTAAATCTTAAAGTGCTTAGGTCTTTAACTAGGAATGGCAACCAAAAGTGACGGCAATATCCGAAAAGAAAAGTCTAGCAACTATGACTTCGCAACACTATTCGAAAGCTTCAAGAATATGAGACGGAACTTGGAAGGCTTGAAAACATGAGAATCATGAGAAGAAATCCAAAGGCATTGCTTTGAAAATTGATTCAAAAGAAAGTCAAGATAAAGATGCATCGGAGGAAGATGAAAACTTATTGCTTCTTGTAAAAAAGGTTAGGTAAATATTTTGGTCATAAAAGTAATCTTCATAATGCTAACTTTGTCAAAAGAAAGAAATTTTATAAGCATAAAGATAAAGAAGCCTCCACATCAGCACAAGATGTCACATGCTATGAATGTGGAAAGCAAGGTGACATAAAGCCGGATTGTCCAAAACTCTCCAAGAAAAACGGATTCAAAGGCAAAAAGGAGTTCAAGAACAAAAGGGCTTATGTTGCATGGGAAGATAATGAGATAAGCTCTTCATCCGATTCGGATAGTGACGAAAGTGCAAATCTAGCATTGATGGCTTCACACCACTCCGATGATGAAGAAGGCGAGGTTAGTTACGATAACTCTCTTTATGATAATGGTGCACAAGGTGCTATAGATGAACTATTAAATGAATGCAAAATTCTATACAAAACTATTTCATCTCAAAAGAAATTAATTTCATCTTTAGAAGAAAAAAGTTAAAACTATTGAAAAAGAACATAAAGATGAAAAAGAAAAGATGATTAGTGATCAAAAACAGAATTTTGTATGCAATAATTGTGAATCACTTTCTTTCCAAATTGTTCAATTAAAAAGAGTCCTAGAAAGGTATGAAAAAGGACAAGTTGGATTGGAAAATGTTCTTAGCACTCAAAGATACCCTAAAGATAAAAGTGGACTTGGTTTTTCAAAATTTTCTCAACCAAGTCCCAACAAAACTATCTTTGTTAAGGCTAATAACCAACCAATTCAAGAGAAAGTGAATAAGCCTAAAGTAGTTCATCATTATCCTAAAAATAAAAGAGTTGTTAAGAATAAATCTTATCCTCCTAGATATATAAGTAATTTTGAACCTACTTGTTTTTATTGTGGTATAAAAGGCCACACACCTAATGCTTGCTATATAAGAAACTTTAGTGTTCCAAGTGGGCATTATGTGTGGGTAAAGAAAGGTACTAATTATGAAGGACCCAAAGCAATTTGGGTACCTAACAAAACTTAATTTGTTTTGTAGGAGTGCTTGAAGACCACTTCAAATTTGTGGTATCTTGATAGTGGTTGTTCAAAGCATATGACGGGTGACATAAACCATTTTTCAAATCTTGTTCTAAAGGCCGAGGGTTATGTCACTTATGGAGATAACAACAAAGGGAGAATTCTTGGCAAAGGCAAAGTTGGTGCACCACCTTTCACATCCATTGAAGATGTTCTTTATGTTGAAGGACTAAAGCACAATCTTCTAAGCATTAGCCAACTTTGTGACAAAGGCTTCAAGATCAAATTTACAAAACATGAATGCTTAATCATTGATGAAGTCACCAATGAGGTAAAACTCAAAGGTAAAAGAGTTAATAATATATTTATGATTTCTCTTAATGATCCATCTTTGAAGGTAAAATGTCTCATGGAAAACAATGATGATTCATGGCTTTGGCACAAAAGGATTGCTCATATTCATATGGAACACTTGAATAAACTAATCAAGCATGATCTTGTCATTGGTTTGCCTAAGAGAAATTTTGTCAAAGATAGACTTTGTGATGCTTGTCAAAAAGGGAAACAAACAAAATCATCTTTCAAATCCAAGAATGTGGTGTCTACTACAAGGCCACTACAATTGTTGCACATGGATCTCTTTGGTCCATCAAGAACAAAAAGCTTCGGAGGTAATGTATATGCTTTGGTTATTATTGATGATTTTTCTAGATATTCTTGGACTTTGTTTCTTGTGCAGAAAAGTGATGCTTTTAAAGCCTTTAAGAAGTATGCAAAACAAATCCAAAATGAAAAATCACTAAATATTGTATCCATAAGAAGTGATCATGGTGGAGAATTCCAAAATGCACAGTTTGAAGAATTTTGTGAAGAACATGGTATCTCTCATAATTTTTCAGCACCTAGAACTCCACAACAAAATGGAGTAGTTGAAAGAAAGAATAGGTTTCTAGTGGAACTTGCAAGAACAATGCTTAGTGATGCAAATCTTCCTAAATATATTTGGGCGGATGCGGTTAGTACGGCATGTTATGTTGGAAATTGAGTTATCATTAGACCTATAATAAAGAAGACTCCATATGAACTCTTCAAAGGAAGAAAGCCAAATATTTCTCACTTCCACATTTTTGGATGCAAGTGTTTTGTTCTTAACAATGACAAAGACAATCTCGGTAAGTTTGACGAGAAATCTGATAAAGGTACATTTCTCGGTTACTCTTTTTCTAGTAAAGCATATAGAATATATAATAAAAGAACTTTAACTATTGAAGAATCTATGCATGTATCTTTTGATGAAACTAACACCTCTAAAGAGGAAGTAGTTGTATGTGATGATGATGATCCTATAGATTTACCCTCGGAAGAACCTTCAAATGATCAAATTGTAAAATCACCGGAAAATCAAGAAGACATTGTACAACAAGATTCAAACCTCAATGATCTACCAAAAGAATGGAGAACTCATAGAGACCATCCTATTGACAAAATTATTGGTGAAATTAGCCAAGGAGTATCAACAAGATTAAATCTAAAAGATGCTTGCTTAAACATGGCGTTTGTTTCTCAAATCGAACCTACCAAAGTTGATGAAGCTTTAGGAGATGATCAATGGATTGTTTCTATGCAAGAAGAATTAAATCAATTCGAGAGAAATCAAGTTTGGGAACTTGTTCCTAGACCAAGTGGTAAACACATCATAGGTACCAGATGGGTGTTTAAGAACAAACTTGATGAGAATGGTCTAATTGTTCGAAACAAAGCAAGGTTGGTTGCCCAAGTCTACAATCAAGAGGAAGGAATCGACTTCTTCGAAGAAACATTTGCTCCGGTTGCAAGGTTAGAAGCTATACGTCTTTTACTTGCTTATGCTTGTTCATTAAATTTTCAGCTTTTTCAAATGGACGTCAAAAGCGCATTCTTCAATGGATACATCAATGAAGAAGTCTATGTCAAACAACCTCCGGGATTTGAAGACTTCAAACATCCTACACATGTCTTTAAGTTGAGAAAGGCTCTTTATGGCTTAAAGCAAGCACCAAGAGCATGGTATGATAGACATAGCAATTTTTGTGTGAAAAGGTTTCAAAAGGGTAAGGTTGATAAAACTTTGTTCATTAAGAAAATCAAAAGTAACACTTTATTGGTTCAAGTCTATGTTGATGATATCATTTTGGATCGACTAACAAAGAATGTGTGAGGAATTCTCATTGATGATGCAAGGAGAATTCGAGATGTCTATGATGGGAAAGATGAACTACTTTCTTGGACTACAAATCAAGCAACTAAAAGATGGAATCTTCATCAACCAATCTAAGTATTGCAAAGATCTTTGAAAAAGTTTGATATGGAAAATTGTAAAGCAATGAATACTCCAATGGGCTCCGTACATATGTTGATCAAGATGAATCTGGTACTCAATTGATATTACAAAATATCGAGGTATGATTGGTTCCTTATTGTATTTGACGGCAAGTCCCGACATAATGTTTAGTGTGTGTCTTTGTGCTCGCTTTCAAGCAAATCCAAAGGAATCACACCTCATGGCGCTTAAAAGGATCATGAAGTATCTCAAAGGAACAACCAATGTCGCTTATGGTATCCTAAAGGTAGTATTTGCACTTTAATTGGTTATTCTGACGCGGATTATGCAGGTTGTAAAACTGATCCGTAAAAGCACAAGTGGTACTTGTCACATTATTGGAAATGCATTAGTATCATGGGCTTGTAAAAAGCAAGCATGTGTTGCTCTTAGCACGGCCGAAGCAGAATACATAGCAGCAGGTAGTTGTTGTGCACAAATTCTTTGGCTCAAGCAACAACTCCGTGACTACGGACTTGATCTCGGATGCATTCCTCTTCGATGCGACAATACAAGTGCTATCAATATTACAAAGAATCCGGTCATGCATTCAAGAACCAAACATATAGATATTCGACATCATTTTCTCCGTGACCATGTACTTCAAGGGGATGTCGAAGTCACTTTTGTGGATACTCATAACCAACTCGCAGATATCTTCACAAAACCGCTTGCTCGAGAACCTTTCTTCAAAATCCGAAGAGAACTTGGTATTTTGGATGAAGGTGATCTCTAGATGTTTCTCATAAGGTGCACGTCTTAATTTTTCTTCAAAACTTTATGTTTTAGTACACTCTGCTTCTACTCCTTCTTTTATATGTTTTTATTTGTTAAAATATGTGTGTGTATATTGTGTGTACAAAACTTCTCTTTTCATAACAATTTTTCAAGTTTTTGGCATTTTTTGCACGTGGAACCCGGTTCCCATAAGGGTCGGAACCGGTTCCTGGTTCATTTTCCAGAAACATGATTTTTAACAAAAGCCAGGAACCGGGTTCCCTATGGTGCAGAACCGGTTCCCAGCACGAAAATTTGCCACACGATCTGTTTTTCAGGCTGACGCGTTTTGTGTTAAATAAGTGCTTATTTGCTTTTTCTTTTTTTTGTGTGTAAAATTATAAGGGTTTTTTACTTAACTTTATGTCATAGTCAACATTCATCTCTCACTCCAATTTCATCTTCTTCCTCTCAAACCCTTCCACCTCCATTAACACAACTCATAAAAGCTCCAATATCTCTTTTTCTTCACCAACATTTCAATACCCACTACTCTAAACCACTATAGAATCACCTCTCCTTCCATATTTCATACTCAAATCTCACAAACTCTCACTATTCCGAAAATTCCCAATCAAACCCTAACTTTCAGATTTCTACAAAATCTCCATGGGTCCCAAGAGAGCTACCAGGTCCAGCAAAGGAAAAGCTCAGGTTGAAGATGAATCTTCTAATATTCATCCTCAGACCATCAAGTCTAGAAGGCTCACCTTCAAATCTCGTAACCGGAAACTTCTTAAAGCTAAGTTTTGTAAGCTTCATACATTCCCTGCTCATAGCTTTTTGTTTCCTGCTCAGTTGGCCTCTGCTGGGGTAACTAGGTTTGTTAGTGACCATGGTGAAGTATTTCCTGACCTAGTTAGAGAATTTTATCACAATTTAAAACTGACCCCTGATGAATTTGGTGATATTACTCTAACCTCTCATGTTTTGTCAACAAGTATCTCTTTAACTATTGAGGAATTTGGTGATTTGTTGGGTATTCCTCATGAAGGTTTGGTTCTGGTTAGTGGTGTTATCCCACATGATTGGCTACCATACAATAAGGTAGAGATTTTTATCGACATGTGTAGGCCACACCAGCAAAACACTGCTCGCCAATAACTTATCTCATCATCTAATCTGTTTGGCTCAAATCTCTCTGTAAGTGACAGAATGCTACACCTCATTATTGCATATATCTTATTTCCAAAGAATTCTAACCACTCTCGCATCAATGAGTTTGAATTAATGGTCCTGAATGCTTTGAGACGTCGTTGCTCGGTTAATTGGGCAATATCTATTATGTATCATATGCAACTGATGCAATCTCTAGATGGTGGTTTACCCTATGCTCGAGCCATCTCTCATATTCTGGAAAATGCTGGGGTTAACCTTCAACGGGAAGTTACTAGAATTCAAGGAGATAAGGAGGCTATCTCAGACGCAACCGCTCTTAAGAACACCGGCATCATTCTTGATGCAAGAGGACACTTTCACTACAAGGAGGATTTCGAACCAACTGTCCAATATGTCGCTCAACCTCCCGAAGGCGGCTACACCTTATATATGTTGTTTAACCAAATGACCCTCTTCCAAAGACATGTGGATAATCGCTTTGATGTGCTCCAACAAGAAAATGCTTCCACACGGAGACAACTTCGCAATGTCCAACGAACTCAAAAACTTATTCTTGATCACCTTGATAAAAAAGAAGTTCAAGATGAAGAGGTATCCGGGAGTGGAAGTGGTAGTGCGACTGGAAGTGAAGATAACGGTGATGAGATGAATGAAGATGAAGACTAGACTTACTTTTAAAATTTCTATGTCAAATTCTTTCATTTTCGTGTTTTACTTTGTTATGTTTAGACAATGTTCCATCTTATGTTTCGTGATGTTTAGGTTTCTAATGTTTTGTTGTTCTATGTTGTATCGTACAATTTGTTATGTTCGTACTTTAGCGTGTGATTGTGTTTACATTTATTTGTGTGTTTTAAAATCTATTTCACTCTTTTTCCCCATCCTTTTTGATGTTAACAAAGGGGGAGAAGAATATGCATATATGTTGTTTTGTTTCAAAGAAATTGAAGGCCAATAACTATCATAAAAATCACTCCAAAATTCAAAGAATCATGGACTTAGGGGGAGCATACAATTTAGGGGGAGCCTTGCATTTGCTTAATATTTTTGCTACACAAAACAACATAAACATTTCAAGAACTGTTTTCAAAGACTTGGTTGTCATCATCAAAAAGGGGGAGAATGTAATTGCAAGCTTCTCAAGTCATATTTAAAGCATTGGTTTTGATGAAGACAACATGGATATCAACATTCAAAAGGATGTGCAAAAAGTATATAATCATATAAAACCTTGTTACAAGTCTTGAAGATTAGAAGAAGAATTATTAAAGAATCAACAATGTCAAAAGGTATAAATAATTCTTCAACTTGAATATAGATGTTCACAAATATGCATTCATGATCATATACATATCCCATATGTTTAACAAAAGAAAAAAATATGTTTGAAATAGTTTTCAAAAAGAATTTTCAAAAATAAACCTTTAGGAACCGGTTCCTACCTAACAGGGAACCGGGTTCCAAACTTTTTCAAAAAACATGTCCCTGGATTTTGTACCAGGAATCGGGTTGTACCTATAGGGGAACCGGTTCCTACGTGTAAATTTTTGAATTCTAGTTACAACGTTCACTAGGAACCGGGTTCTGCCTGGGTCGGAACCGGTTCCCAGCGAACCAGTGCAGATTTTCTTTTGATTTTTGAACATATTTCAAATGGTATTCATTCATGGTTGCATTGCATCTTTTCATATCAAAAGGCATGAATGAAAAGGGATGTGTGACATTATAAATACTGCAGAATTTTTTAAATTCAAATCACCTTCTTCAATTAACAATTTTCATTATTCATTTTCATATTCTTACAAATTTTCATGTGTTCTTTCAAGTCATAAATTTTGTGAAACTTGCCATATACATTTTCATCCATTACAAGCTTCATATATGCATTGTGAACATATATAATCATTGTTTGAGAATTGTTTATTTCTTGAAGAAGAAGATCAATCAAAGATTGATAGTGCTCTCAATCTATTTCAAATAAATCATTGTATTACAAAAAAGAATATATTCCCTTACTATCCAGGATTGTTGGAAGTAAGTGTTGTGATTTGAAGAGGATTGTTCTTCATTCACATTAGTGTTTGGTTTTTGACCTTAAAGCTATTAAGAACCTTTGGTCACCCTATAGGTTTAGATAGTAAGAATAGGCTGTACAATTATTCTAAACTATAGTGAAATCTCTTTCGTGTTGGAAAGGGGACTGGAGTACTCTCGGATTGTGAGGGGAACCAGGATATATCTCCGTGTTCTTTACTTTTCCGCATTTATCGCTTTCATCACCATAACCAAGATAAGATAAGAAATAGTCAAGAACCTTCAAACACTTAACCACAAAAATTACTACAAGTTTTCTTATAAAACCGAATAAATTTTTATATACCTAATTCACCCCCCCTCTTAGGCACTCTTAGACTTACAGCTAGTTTTTGTAAATTATAAAAATGCAAACATTATGGATCGAACCCATGCGTTATTGAAATACCCTTCAATGTTTTAAACACCGAGGTGATAAGTCCGTACTTTTATGACAACCTTATTTACCTCGGCTCAGGTGCCAATTAAAAAATATCACATTCAATATCAGATGCGTTATTTGTAGTAGTGATGCTACCTAAAAGGCATCATCCGAAGAATAAGTCCACCCCACCTTATCCCGTCTTTCCAAGCCTATGCAGTGACCAATGAACCACGTGGAAAGAGTGGTAGTATTAACCCGAAGACTCAAATCATGCGTCTCTAACGAGGTTAACCCACAATCCCCTCAATACCACACACCATTTATACAACCTCACATGCTAGCCACCGACGCATTTTTCAAACAAGACGCCAAAATTTTTTTTGAAAATTCCTCCTTTAAACTAAAATCCTCCAACCATCTAGCTTCCCAAAAAGGGGTAGTAAATCATTTACCTAAATTAAACTAACAATGAGTTACAATAGGATTACTATAAGAAAATTTTATGATCAAAGTGATACCTTTCCACCAAAAAGAAATGAAAGAGGAAGCATCTATACCATCGCCACCACAAAACACCTTCATTGAGATATGACCGTAACGAGCGTTAAACAAATTAAAAAGATATCTAGACCTTGTAAAATTCTATACCTCCATTTGTTTAAAATAGCTAAATTAAAATCCCTGAAGTTTTTGATACATAGGCCCCCCTTATCAAAAGAAAGCCACACCTTCTTCCAACTCACTCAATGGGTCTTTCACTTTTCCTCCACTCCTCCCCATAAAAACTTTGAACCCTTGAAAACTATTTAACAACTTTCCTCGAATCTTTGTAGAAGGACATTTTGAAAATTGTTAAAGAACAAAGGATGGATTTCAAGAGAATAATTATTCCTCATAAATTAAGGAAACGATGTTTCCAACCCGATAACTATTTCTTCATTTTATTAAAAAGAGGAATCCAAGTAGAAAAATTATCGGATTAGAGCCAATTGGAATACCAAGAAAAGTAAATTTACTAACTTCCACCTTACAAGAGAGAACATGAGAGGCCGCTTCCAAAAAGTGACTACTAGTATTAATATCAATCGAATTACTTTTGTGATAATTAATATCAAGTATCAAAACAAGATCAAAGACTCTCAAAACCGCCTTAATATACCACACATGTTTCCAAGATCCTTCCCGAATAAGCAACTTATCATCCTCAAATTGTATAATGTCAACAAGACACCTCCCATTTATCTAAAAAGTACCAAATTCACTGTGTCGCACCCCAAAATTTACCCTCCTTATCATAAATTTTCTTGGAACATCCCTTCATGCTTTGTTTCTTGTGTCATGCTTTATTTCTTGTGTCAACCAAGATTAATTCAAACGTGATTCAAGAGATTTAGAACGAATAATTTGTTTGGGATTCAAAGTGGTAACTCAAGAGTGAACAATGCCAAGATTCATTGTGTTGAATTTCTTAGAATTCATAATTTATGGTGTTCATCATTTATTCCATTTCAAATACTTCATTTTGGGTTTCTTTCAAATTCATTTAAGGTTCATGATCTATGCAAATATTTGAGTTCTAGGCCAACCTTGTACACTGCAACTTTGTACGCCTAAGTTCTATATTAATTTCAAGATACAAGTAATATGAGTTGTTATATCTAAAGATTCTAATTGGTACAAGTCCATCCAAATTTCAAGCCACCTTTTCATTTACAAGGTTCAAGAGGTACAAAGGAAATGTGCTAATACAAAGCTTGAATATATTGTTTCAAGTTACTTCAATGTTACATCAATTTCTATGAGTTATACAAATCGTGACATTTGCAAGTATCGATTCGAGTTCTATTAAAATTCCCAAACAATAATTCAAGTTGTTACAAGTAATGATGGAATTTTACAAATTCAACATCTATTCAAACTACAAAACGAGGTTACATTTGTATCAATTTCAAATTACATAAGAAGTTGATTTTGTTACAAGACTCACAAGTTTCCAAGGCAAATTGTATAAAGAAAAGTCTTAAGGTTCTTCCAAGTGTCTTGGAACTTTTTCAAGTTGTAAGCCATTCAACTTCATGGTCACCTTGAGTTCCCTCTTCTTTCTCCATGCCATCCTCCACATCAATACATGAAAACAAGAAAAGAAAGCATGATTAACAGTTATAAAACTTGAACATAAACAATAATTTCAAAGAACTTTCAACCTCATCATTAGGGTTAGTGTTAGGAATTAGGTTTTTAAGGGTTTAATCATGTTCAATGCCAAAGCCTCATAATCAGAAGATTAATCACGGGCTGATTTTCCCAATTGCAAATCGTGAAGTAAGAAACTTCAGTTCACAAAAGGGAGGTGTAACTCAGTAAACATCGTAGCTACTAACCATCAATACAGTTCTAGAAAATTAAGTCCAGCCCAAAACAGATTATTACAAATAGCTCCAGAAAAATATGTTCAGCCCAAATTCAAAAGTCAGAAGATGAGCAACAGGCAGCAAGCAAAAGGGAAAATTTTTACCCAAAGGCACCATGGTTATCAGCAATTAGAGATGAAAGTTTTTCACCCAAAAGACATTATGTTTTAGCAGCAAGCAACAGGTAGTAGCAGAACCAGCAGCAGGTAAAAGAAGCCAAAGATATCAAGGCAATAAATCCATTTAGAAAAGCATAGCAGGTTTATGATAAAAATGGCAACAGACAGCAAAATAGCAGCAGGGAGCATCAGAAAAAGCAAATGATGGTTCCAACACAAAAAGCAGAGTTCCAACCAGGACAAGGCTACAAACAGAAGCAGAAATCAGAGGCAACCATAACCACAACAGTCATTCCAAACTCAAAAACAAAATCCTAGAACCACAAAGAGGCAACCAAGTTCCAAAACCAATCTCATAAGCCAAAACCAAAAACACAACATCTGTTCAATCTCATAAGCCAAAGCCGAACCAGAAATGTATCAACACAAAAAAGCCAACACCAGAAGCAATCATTAGCCAGAAATCAGAAACCATAACACCTAAACCCTAGCATTTTAACATCACTTTCCCTAAACCTAACCCTTCAGACAGCGTTTTTTTCAAAAATTACATTTCTGAACTGAGAAAGAAGAAGAGGAGAGAAGTTTAGAGTGGTCTCACCCGAAAGGTAACGAGAAGTCCCGAAGGAGGCCGAATCCAGCATCTAGGGTTTCCAAACCCCCTTCAAGTTCTATAGCAAACTGGTAAATATCTGCAAAATCCAAACATCATCAAGCATTATGTTAGTGTTTTAAGTTGGCATTAATTTTGGTAAAACTAGGCTTTAGCAATGTCATGATAAATGTCATGACATTCAGAGATTGAAGATAAATCCTACCTGCTAAGGATGTTAAAAGACAGCTCAGAACTGGAAGATAAAGCTGTGCTGGAAATTCTGCAGAAAACAGTCTGATGTCATAACAGATGTTATGACATTCAGTGTGACATTCTGTTCTGCAGAATCTGTTTTTTCTTGAGACTTTTCAGGAAGTTTGTTGAGCTGCTATTTTATGTTTTTCTGTTTTTAGAAAACATGCTCACGTGGCTGCTAGGTTAATCTTAATTAAACCTAAATTGGTTGTTGAAAAGACCATATTTTTAGGATTAAATTAAATGAACCCTAGCTATCTTTATGGAAGCCCAAAACTGAAGTTTCAGGACTGCTTCTATAAAAGGAATTCAACCCTTACAACTGTGTTGCGCCTCCAGAATTTATTGAAGAGATAGCAGATTATTTTTGTGTACTGTTAGGAGAGTTAACAGTTGTATTGTGTAATTCTAGTTTCTCTTGTGAGCCAAGCAACTATCAATTGATAAGTGTCTTGGACTAGGATTTGCTGTAAGGGTAGTTTATCACTCAAAGCTTTAAAGCACGAGTGTTTGTCTCTTGATTGAAAGCTTTGAAGCGAGATCAAGATAGTTTATTGAAGTGTGTCTTCACAATTCAACTATTAAATAGGTTGATATCACTGCTGTGATTGAGGGGGAGTGAGTAGGAACTCAGATCTAAGTAGGACTTAGGTTGAAATTGCATTGGGTAGGTTTTAAGTGAAGGAGATAAACTGGTTGGTTTATTCCTGAATTAATTCTACTAATAGTGAATTTCCTCCCTGGCTTGGTAGCCCCCAGATGTAGGTGTAGTTAGACACTGAACTGGGTAAACAACTTATTGTGTTCTTTATCGCTATTTATATTTACGTGTAAGTTGTTAACAGAGTGTCGATATGTGTCATAACATTCTCAGGATATCACGATCCGCCGCCAAGAATTTCAATTGGCATCAGGCAGCACCTTATTTCGGGTGAGATCTAGGATAATAGTTTCGCGAATGGATAAGGAAGGAGGATTTGAGGTAGACCACCTATTCGGATGGGTCTAATTATGATTATTGGAAGCCTCGTATGGTTGCCTTCTTAAGATCTGGACATTAAGGCTTGGAGAGCACGACAAAGGATGGAAACATCCCACCAAGCTTGAAAAAGATGGGACTACTGTCTTGAAACCTGAGGAGGAATGGAGCAAAGAGGAAGAGGAGCTAGCTCTGGGGAACTCTAAAGCATTGAATGCCCTATTCAATGGTATTGACAGAAATATCTTCAGACTGGTCCATCAATGTGAGCTGGCCAAGGATGTTTGGGACACTCGAACTACTCATGAGGGACATCCAAGGTGAAGATGTCAAGACTTGATTCTCACTACCGATTTGAGAATTTGAAGATGAAGGAAGATGAGACTATTCATGAATTTCACATGAATATTTTGGAAATTGCAAATGCCTCAGGAGCACTTGGTGAAAAGATGTCAGAAGAAAAGCTGGTGAGAAAGATTCTCAGATCCTTGCCTAAGAGGTTTGCAATGAAAGTGACTGCAATAGAGGAGGCTCAGGACATCAGCACCTTGAAGGTTGAAGAACTTATAGGATCTCTTATGACCTTTGAGATGGGAATCAGTGAAACTGTTGACAAAAAGAACAAGAGCATAGCACTTGTATCTAATACTGAAGAAGGATGCAAGGTGGAAGATGAAGAGAAGACATTTGAAGCTATAGCTATGCTTGGAAGACAGTTCAACAAGATCATCAAGAGGATTGATCCAAAGTCAAGGTCAAATGTCAAGGACACTTCATCTGACATCAGCAGATCCTATGACTCCAGCAGAAGATCCAAGTCAGAGGAGAAAGGAAGTCAAGGCAGTGGAATCCAATGTCATGGATGTGAAGGATTTGGACATATTAGAGCTGAATGTCCTACCTTTCTAAAGAAACAAAAGAAAGGAATGGCTGTCACTTGGTCTGATGGTGATTCGTGAAGTGAATCGAGGAAGAAGGTGCCAAACTTGTCACCGCTTCTCCGAGTATACAATTCGATATGGATTCTAGTGATGAGGAAGTGACATTTGAAACCCGAAGTTGTGTATAAAAATGGTGAAGTTTGTCGCCAGAATGAGGACCAAAAGTCGATTAAGAAGTTGAAGTCGAGAATGTGAAGTGGAGGTCGAGAAAAGGAAAACACACCACTATAAATCCCTCAATAGTGATATTGTAATGTTGAACTCCAAACTTGATCGGATGTCTAAATCACAAAATGTTGACATCCTGATCGATAAGTTGGAAGAAATTCTTCAGCTTGGACAAAATGCAGGAAATAAGCATGGTCTAGGATATGTGGCTGAAAAGAAACCTGTTGGTGACATCAAGAAGGGGAGACATGGGAAAACAATGTCAAAACAGGTGTCACAACACAAAACAGGAAATAGATTTGCCTCAGGATATGTGAAAGCCAAGAAATTTGTTAATAACAAAAGGAAGAACAGACCTAATGAACCAATGTCAAAACAGATGTCACAACATTGGGTGCAACATCAAAATCATAGAAACTTGAACAAAAAGTTTCAAAGATGAAGATGTCATTATTGTGGAAGGTTTGGTCACATAAAGTCCTTCTGCTATAGGCTACATGGATACCCTAATCAGACTCCCTATGTTAAGCCTAAGAATATCAGGGTATCATACTCTCAACAGTGGAAGAAGAAGACTGTTGCTCTGGTAGCTAACACTTCTCTTAGAGTGTCTGCCAAGAAAGATTGGTACTTTGACAGTGGGTGTTCCAAGCACATGACTGGAGACAAGAATCTTCTCAATGATGTTAAGCCTCATTCTACCAGCTTTGTTACTTTTGGAGATGGAGCTAAAGGAGAAATCAAAGGTGTTGGAAACTCAAATTGGTCTGGAGTTCCAAATCTAAATGGAGTGCTGCTGGTAAAAGGTCTGAATGCAAATCTCATTAGCATAAGAAAGCTATGTGATATGGGATTCACAGTCAACTTCTCTAAGGTTGAATGTCTTGTAATCAATGATGAACAAGTAGTGATTATGAGAGGAGTCAGATCAAAGGACAATTGCTACATGTGGGAATCTGAGAACACCACTCTGTCCTCTGTGTGTTCTACAGACAAAGCTGAAGAGGAAGTAAAGTTGTGGCAGCAAGAACCTGGTCATCCACATCTCAAAGGAATGAGAAGGATGAGTTCCATAGAGGGAGTCAGAAGGATACCAAGATCTTTCATAGACAAAGGGAGAATCTGTGGTAAGAATAAGGTTGGACAGGAAATCAGAATGCCACACTCAATGTCTAGACATCTGACCCCTCCTAAAGTACTAAAGCAAAGTACTAGGATCTGGCATGAAAGGATAACCAAATATCTTACTGTCAAAGGATACAGGAGAGGAGTCTTGGATGAAACCCTCTTTGTCAGAGAATAAAAGATCATGGTGGATTTCATCTGTGTTAATAACATAGTATCTGGAGGAATGTCAGACACATTGATGGAAGGCTCAACACTTCTTTCACAGAGCAAGTATGCAAGGAATTGTGTCAAGAAGCTTGGACTAAATAATGGCAGCCACACTAGGACTCTTACCCCTCCACATTTGAAGTTGTCCAAGAAAACAAGTGAAGAAAGTATTGATCAAAACTTTAGTAAAAGCCCTGTTGATGGATGTTCCTTCTTGAGAAAAAATTTAATGTTTTGGATCAGCAAGAAGCAAAACTGTTTAACTTTATACAATGTTAAAGTTGAATACATAGCAGCTGGGAGAAACTGCTTTAAGATGATCTGGATGAAGCAGATGCTGACTAGGTACAATGTCATACAGGATGTCATGACATTGGCCTGTGACATCTGTACTAAAGTCTTTAAGGCTAGTCAATTTAAGACTTTGAGGGACAAATTGGGTACTTGTCTATATGTGGAGTTATAACAATTAACTGCTCCTACAACAAGGGATGAAAGGGAGTTTCTATTTCAATTTTGTTTAAGAGGGTTATTTAGGTATTTTCATCCTTATTTTAAAAGGTCCAAGAATAGGAAGAGACATCCTCATATAATAGTTTCTTCTTTTGAAAGTAGTACCATTCTTTCTTCTCTCAAAAGAAACTCTGAAACCCTTTGCTATTTTCGCTTTCATCCTCTCAAAAACCATCAGCGAGAAATTTCTTCATCATCCTCATCATCTCAAGAATCAGGATCTTCATCTCCCTCCATGGCTGAAGTTAGAGCAAACCCTGAAGCCATGCAAGCTGAAGTTCTAAGGATGACACCACTGCGTGCAATGGCCACTGACCCAGAAAAGGTCAAGAAGTTACGCACAAGAAATGCAAGAAGGGCACAAGTATCTCCTTCTGGTAAGACTTCAGTACCATCATCCTCTGTTCCCCCAGAACTAGTAAACAGAGAAGGGTCTAGGTCAGTGCATGAGGCCATAGCTAGGATAGTGTCTGATATCCTAAATGAGAATAAATCTGTACCTGGGATTTCAGTTCCCCTGAATCATAAGTCTGCTAGCCCTAGCTTAGCAGTTGATCCAGATGTCAATGAAAATGTCAAGACATCTGGTGATGATGTTGACTCACCTGACAAGGATGATGTAAATCCTTCTGCTCCAGTTCCTGAAGGATGTAAAGAAGATAATGAAATTGAATCTCCTGCTGCTAATATGAATGAGATTTCTGATGAGATTCCTGAGAAATCCCCAGATCATTGTACCCCTGATAAATCTCCTGCTGTCTCTACTGGTAACATCTCTGATAGCATTCTTGAAGATACTCCTGAAAAGAACACTAATCAGAATGTTGATTCTCATATCATCAATCTAGATGAGGAGTTTTCTGATAATGACCTCATAGCCAAGGTTAATCCCAACATTGCTAGGAGGGTAATGACTAGGAAAGGGAAGCAAAGTGCTATTCCAAGCTCTGTTCATGAGAAGAATGCTGAAGTTGTTTGCAAGATTCCTAGGGCTGAGAGGAAGGCTGTAGAAAAATCTGGTAAGGGCAACAAGGCTGGAACTTCCAAAGGGAAGGGTAAAGTAAAGAATGTTGGTGATACCCCTAAAGTAAAGAGCACCTCAATTGTAAGGAAAAGGAAAGCACCTGAGCCCTCAGATCAGGATGATTCTGATTTTGATGTTACAGAGAATGTCTCTGACATTCATTCAAAAAGGAGGTTGTGTCTTGGGAAAATGCCCATAGTTCCTGAAGTGCCAATTGACAACATTTTCTTTCACCACCCTGAAAATGCTAACAGGTGGAAATATGTGAGTTTGAAGAGAATTGCACTTGAAAGGGAACTGAATAAAGATGCTCTTGAATGCAAGGATGTGATTGACCTGATCAAGGAAGCTGGGCTGATGAGAACTGTGGTAAAATTCTCAAAGTGTTATGAAGGGCTGGTGAAGGAGTTCATTGTGAACTTGTCAAGTGGCTGTGCTGATGGAAGGTCAGCTGACTTCAAGACTGTGTTTGTTAGGGGAAGAAAAGTGAAGTTTTCCCCGAGTGTAATCAACAAGTATTTGGGGAGACCAGATGATGCTCAACCTGAACTTGAAGAAACTGATAATCAAGTGTGCCACACAATTACTACCAAACAAGTAAAACATTGGCCATTGAAGGGAAAGCTTGCTGCTAGCAAATTGAGTGTTAAATTTGCCATTATGCACAAGATAGGTGCGGAAAACTGGGTTCCAACAAACCACAAGTCTACCATCTCCATTGGTCTGGGCAGATTTATCTATGCTGTTGGCACTAAAGCAAAGTTTGACTATGGCACTTATATCTTCGAGCAAACCCTTAAACACACTGAGAGTTATGCAATTAAGGGACCAATAGCCTTTCCCTCCCTACTGTGTGGAATTCTAGTGGATCAGTACCCTGACATACTTGGTGAAAGAGATTCAATATGCAAAAGAGCTCCTACCATTGGCTTCCACTACAAACTATTTCAAGTGAAGCATGTTCCTGACATTGTCATGACATCGGCTGAGACATCAAATGTCAAGGCAGATTCTCAGAAGGCAGATGTCATTGCTGTGCTAAAGGAGACCTGTAGGGAACTTGAAGCAAGGAAGCAGACCCTTGAAGCACTGATCTCTACACTTGAGAAGGAGAAAGTCACAGAGGTTGAGGAAGAAAGACTTGATGGTGATACTTCTGCTGCTCATATGGAGGAAGATGATGATGCTGACCAAGCAGTTGCTGGTAAAGAAGGCTCTGAAGATGTGTCCTTCCACAGTGCTTCTTCTGGAGAAGAAAGCACTTGAGTTGTTGCCCATGTTGCCTCTGACTTGTTGTTCTGTCAATTGTTTTTTGTTCTTGTTTTGATTCTTGTATTTCCCCAATTCTGTTTGGATGATTGTAACTTACTATTGACAGCATTGCACTCCTACTAATTGTTGGTACCTTCTTTAATTATTTGCTTGAATGCTTGGGGTACTTGTATTGTTTCCTTTGGCCCTTTATGGCTAAAAAGGGGGAGAAGAACTATTGAGTAACAGTAGCATTGGGGTTTTGGGAAACTGTATGGATTTTTAAAAATTTTGTATGTGGACAATTGTGGGAATTGTGGGATTTCTGTATGGGTAGAATTTATCTTATCTCTAGGTTCTAGTTTCTTTAAGCTTAGAACTAGTTTGTCTTCTGCTGCATAGATAATCTGATGTGTTAAGTAGTTTTAGCCAAAAATGTGCCAAATGGGGAGTTTGTTAGTGTTTTAAGTTGGCATTAATTTTGGTAAAACTAGGCTTTAGCAATGTCATGATAAATGTCATGACATTCAGAGATTGAAGATAAATCCTACCTGCTAAGGATGTTAAAAGACAAATCAGAATGGAAGATAAAGCTGTCTGGAAATTTGCAGAAAAATCGATGTCATAATGATGTTATGACATTCAGCAGACATTCTGCTCGAGAACTGCTTTTTCCGAGACTTTTCAGAAGTTTGTTGATGCTATTTTATGTTTTTCTTTTTAGAAAGCATGCTCACGTGGCTAGGTTAATCTTAATTAAACCTAAATTGGTTGTTGAAAAGACCATATTTTTAGGATTAAATTAAGTGAACCCTAGCTATCTTTATGGAAGCCCAAACCAAGTTTCGTGGACTGCTTCTATAAAAGGAATTCAACCTTACAACCGTGTCGCCTCCGAATTTATTGAAGAGATAGCGATTGTTTTGTGTATGTTAGGAGAGTTAACAGTTGTATTGTGTAATTCTAGTTTTCTTGTGAGCCAAGCAACTATCAATTGATAAGTGTCTTGGACTAGGATTTGGTAAGGGTAGTTTATCACCAAAGCTTTAAAGCACGAGTGTTTGTCTCTTGATTGAAAGCTTTGAGCGAGATCAAGATAGTTTATTGAAGTGTGTCTTCACAATTCAACTATTAAATAGGTTGATATCACTGCTGTGATTGAGGGGGAGTGAGTAGGAACTCAGATCTAAGTAGGACTTAGGTTGAAATTGCATTGGGTAGGTTTTAAGTGAAGGAGATAAACTGGTTGGTTTATTCCTGAATTAATTCTACTAATAGTGAATTTCCTCCGGCTTGGTAGCCCCCAGATGTAGGTGTAGTTAGACACGAATCGGTAAACAACTTATTGTGTTCTTTACTGCTATTTATATTTACTGTGTAAGTTGTTAACAGAGTGTCAGATAGTGTGTCATAACATTCTCTGTGACATCACGTATCTGCTGCCAGGAATTTCACATTAGAAGTGTAAATGAGCAGGAAAACAAAAGAAATAAACAAATCAGAACACATCGCCGCCATCCCTTTCCTTTTCCGGCGAATCAGAGAGCGGACGTGAGAGAGAACGGAGGCTTCCCATGAGAGAACAGAGGAATCGAGAGAACGAGAGAGATTAGGGTTTCTGTTCTGGGTAAGAGAATGAGAGAGATGAGGGTTTTGGTTCTGGGTAAGAGAATCGAGAGATAACAAGAAGAGATGAGTGTCGCGAGAGAGAGAGAGAGAGAGAGAGAGAGAGAGAGAGAGGTTGATTCTTGCTTCCAATTAGTTTTAGTTTAAATTTTAATATTAATTAGTTTTTTTTGTTATTCCAAGTGTTTTAGTGTGGTGGTGACAAGTGTCACCACCTAGGTATTTTTCTGTTTTCTTTTTTTTTTTCTTTTCCTTTTTTAGTCATTTATTTTATTTCTTTGATGCTTAAAAAAAATAATACTACACCATCTTGGCCATTGGGGTATTTTGGAAAAGAAGATCAGACGCATCCGAAACACAACACGTGAAGAGCTTTTGCTGACCAGTCACACCAAATCAGATGGGCTTCTTCACGGACTTGGGCTATTCTTGCTTCCGACACCCCACAGATTCACTGCAATATCAGGCCCATTTCTAAACTCTCATCTTTTAAATTATTTTATTTTTATGATTGATTTAATTTTTGTGTGATGTACTAAATAATAATTAGTTATTATAGTTTTTATTTGATGATTTATCGATTAACTATTAGTTTATTTTTCATCAAACAGAAAAAATCGTTTCTAATAATTATTTAAATTTCCGATTGTATTGTGTGATAATTGTCTGTTTATTCGCTCATTCGGCATTTATTCACCATTGTACACTTCGCACATAACCAACATTAAAATTAATCTGATTTTCCTCTGATTGGCTCATAAGCCGATTTCTTAAAGGGTCTCATGGTTGGGGATGGGCATGGCCATCCTCACGAGGTTAATTAAAGCCCTTGTTGCTTTAGTTGATCATAACCCGAAAATAACATTGGTCTATATACCAATTTTCCATGCACCAGGGTCTCATAGTCGGGGATAGGAGCACTTATCCTCACGAGGTTAATTAAGTCCATATACTTAATTAATCATAACCCGACTCCATTTCTCATTTCCTCGCGCATCGAGTTCCGAAACACTTTCATAATTAACTTACAAACCTCGATCCAACGTCGAGTGCATTTTTAAAACCTTTTTTCATAATAAAATCCAAGTTTTTAAGTCGTTGGACGCTCGGCCAATTGTTTAAAAACTTGTCCCAAATGAACTCTTAGTCTTTAAGTCGTTGGACGCTAGGCCAATTGCTTAAAGACTTCTAAAAACGTGAAACTTGTTTCACCTCACTCTTTCATAAGAAAAACTTTTTGGGTGATAGACGACTCGTCTGAGCATTAGCTCCTCGGGTTTCTAGTATTTGAATCGTAAGACGTTAGTCCTATTGTTCGGTACTTTTTCACTCACTTAAAATCAACTCAACTCACTCAAATTCTTTTTCGCTCATACGCGACCATCCAAACTCTTTTCTTATAAAGAGTGTGCAATAGCCATTTCAAATACGAATGAGGACTTAAGCTTTTCAAACAAACTAAACAAGTCCAAGTCCAAGCATTTGAAATGTCTAATGCCAAATTTTTCTTATAAAATCAACACAACCAACTTAAATCATTTTGAGAGGAACTACGGAGTTTTGACTTTCCCATTGCACAAGGGAATACGTAGGCACACGGTTCCGAAACCGTGCCAAACTCCAAATAATAATAAACAAATTCTTTTTCTTCTTTTGGGATTCATAACTTAGCAATAAACACGCAAACACTTAGAACTAAATGGGTCTCATCGAGTACGATGGATGTAAGAGGTGTTAATACCTTCCTCTTACATAACCGACTCCCGATTCCATGTTTTTTTTGGTCGTAGATCGCCTTATCCGCATCTGTGGGGTTTTATCTATATTTTCCCGTTCCTTTAAGAACAAATAAAATTAGGTGGCGAATTCACTTATTTTTGAAAATTAAATGATTTTTGAAAATCGAGTTGCTTCACACTGATCCAAAGATATCCTAACCAACCATGCTAAACCTTTCGCCACCAAAACAAAAAGAAAAGGCGAGAGAGGGTCGCCTTGCCTCAACCCCTTCTCCACCAGAAACTCCTTAGTTAGACTATCGAATAAAACAGGCATCTTGCTTTGTGTTCGCGGTAAAAATTGAATATATAAGGAACCAAATCGGAATTCGGCTCTTGGCTCAAAAACAATTTAACTTTGAATTTTTAAAAGATGTCGCGAGCACCAAGCTTTATTGTTTCCAAAAAAAGAAAGGAAAAGGGGAAAGCTGAAATACCCTAAAAAAGATATGTAATGCGATTAGTATGAAACTAAACGCAAAGCATAGGGGAGTAAGATTCTTGGGTAAGAGGGTAAGGTTATACAAAGGGAAGGTATTAACATCCTATGTATCTATCGTACTCTATATGATCTCTTGTGCTTTTGTGTTTTATTTGCTATGCTATTTTGGGAAAATTTCTCCTTTGGAATTTAAGAAGGTAAGTTGGGTAGGAACCTAAGTTTGTTTATTATGATTATGCTCGCAAAGATCATTGCAATATTCTGCATACATATCCCCTAGAGGGAATCAGAGCAACTATAGCTTGGGTCTAAGGGTAACTAAGATTTAGGTGGTTTGAGAGAGAAAGAAGTATGCTCGCCAAGGGTGAGACCTTGTGCCTACATATTCTCAAAAGGAGGTTGAGAAAGTCATCTTAATGAAAAATGTATCTAATCTATTTCGTCACATACATTCTTGAAAA